>CM068371.1:142888733-144296280 GCA_034769895.1 Magicicada septendecula
TAGTGTTTACTATACCTTATACTATAATTCACACTTAATACTATTTTTCATCAGCTATTTATTCACTGTTAATTTCCAACCTTTATCTTACCTTCACTTGTAAATTATTTATTGTTAATTATAACTTCACTAGTGTCACACTTCACTTTGGGGTTTTTACACCTACACTATTGCACTGTATCACTGTTTATATTATTTGTTTTATAGTGGGTGATCCCTATACTTATTTCTCTTTCATCTCCTTAATACTAATGACAATTAATACTTAATAATTAATACTTACTAACTAATAACAATTTTTATCTGTGGTTTAAGTTGCCTTTTTAATGGGTAGTAACCGTTATCTCTCCTTTCTCCGGATAACCATTGTTTTGGTTTCACTATTCTTGTTGAGTGCTTTTTTACTTGTTTTGGTGAACCATTATTGGTTTTCACTTTTGCTTGTCTCCCTCCTTTTCGTTTTCATTGTTTGATTAATACCTTGGGTTTTTCATCCGTTTCTTTGGGTATTTTGGGGTCGTTTAAACCCATGAACTTGTTTCCTTTTGGTTTGGGTTTATTACTTTCTTATTCTCGTTGTTTATTTGTGTGGTTCCCTTCTTTATTTGTTTCTTGTTGTTGGGTCAATCACTTGGGTTAGGTCAAAGTCGTCGTATTGTCGTGTCATATTCCTTATATTTTAATTAAAATCAATCAGTTTATTTGATAAGAAGTATTTTTACATTTATAAATATATTTTTTTTTATCCCTGGTACTGGGTTGGCTATTTGTGTCGTGACAATATATATAAATAAAAAAACAAAAAAAACTGTACTCCAAGTCACATAAAAACATCTGAAAAATTAAAAACTTTCTAAAAAGTTACAAGATGCCTATTTTAATTAGTATTTGTGTTAATAGTGATTTACGTATTTTTATATACTTATATACCATAAAGTGTGTGTCACAACTGTTCATGAGAAATAAGATGTCTCACAGAACAGGTGTAGTCACACATCGTAGTTAATAAAATTGTTATCTCACCGATTATCATTACATTTATGCATGGACATGGAAATATGTAGTAATACATTAGTAGTAGTAAGTGGTGTAGTTTAACTGGTTTATTTGGTCACAAGTATTCTGCATACATGTGAACCAAATAATAAATCAAGTTTCCCAAGCTGAGCAATGTGGGTATACAACTTTAGGGCGTACAACCAGACTTGTTTTATTAAATTTTAAGGAAATTGTTTATTTAAAAATGTGTTGTACTACATTTTGCTTATATTAGAAGATTTGTGATACGTTTAAAATTTACAGCATGCTTTCTGTCTTGTAGGACATATTTCCAATTTGTGCCCTCAAAACTAGAATTAGCTGGAGGAGAAAAAAAAGAATTTCTATTGGAGGGAAGATGCAATAGGTAGGTTTCTGTATAGTACATGAATATACTTTTGAACCTTACATGTTTCTTCATAATTGTTTCAGGTATTAAATATATCTATATTGCACACATTAACTCAATTGTTTTCATAAAATTAAATTGTACTTAGCTGTATTGTTACACTGTATTGTCATGTTATACAGTGGAAAACAGAGTAACTGACACCTGGTGATGTTACTATTACCAAAGACACTTGTATAAAATTCTTCAAGTTAAAATGTGTCCTAAACACAACTGTAAGTGTCACCTTATTACAATTTTGCACTAACACAATAATCACAATTAACAAGTCACAATAACAATCACTCCGAACTGCACTGTAATATTGATGGTCAAAAACGAAACTTGGCTGGTCACTGGGGCTTCGGTTTATACCCCACTGAGATTCAAGAATAATCTGTCACTTTCCAGATGATGTGTGTCAAGAAATAATACATACAGGTGCTCTGGAACTCACTATAAACTGTGTCCATGTCCGACCTAGTATATTGCCAGGCAGAATGATCAACAAACGTCTGGATGCATATCTGAAACCCTTCGAGCATTGCCACATGTTAAGTGTCACTAGGCTCTTTTGTTATATTTCAGCTCAGTGTAGCAGTATAATAGTGTAAATAATAGAACGTGTTACATTAATTAGTGCTATGAGTTTCTCTTACCAAAAGTCTAGACAATGTAATTAAACTATGTTTCTTATATTTTCAAATGTGTTTAATATATTAAACACATTACATTACACATTAAAAAGTATATAAGGAATCTGAAATACAAAGTAGGTCACCTGTTCTTTTGATTACTTGACTTCAGCATCATATGGTTAAAACCATATTTTTTTATAGCAATATGTACACAAGTAATCTATTTTTTCTGAAATTTTCTCTGTCATCTTCCATCTGGCTACCATTCTGCCACTGCTTGCAAAATGTCGTCTTTCTCTGTTCTTGTGAGATGACTTGACTGTACCATATTAATTTGTTGTGACTTTTCCTCATTTTTGTTTGTAACTTCTGTTGTTCCTGATTGTATTATTCATTATTCTTTTTTCCTTGAATTCTGTGCCACTCTTCCTTACAGACTTTTTTTATGCTGCATCAATAGTGGTGTGATTATTTAAAAAAATACTATTTGTTTTGCAGTGCTAATCACTGTAACATATAGTTTGTTTGGACAGGAAATAATTTGTTTGTGTTGTGTGTGTGGGGGGGGGGGAGAGAGAGAGAGAGAGATGTCACAAGTGACAGAGAGAATAGTTGAAAAAGACAATCTCTATACCTATAAATTTTTTTGTTTTGTTATTAGTGTTCGTGAAGTTTGTGAACAGTTTTCTTGTTGGGCTCTTATAAACAAACAAGGTCTGCGACAGAACTTAGGGAGTTGCACCATCAGAGCCAATTTTATTGCTCCTGTTATTGAATTGTCCGAGACAACAATGGATTTTGACATCAATATTGGGCCTGATCATGTACAGATCCTTACTCTGATTAGTGAGTAGTCAGAAATATTTTTAATTTGCAAAACTGAAAGCTGGTTAAGCTGTTTTTATATTTTAAGTTTTATCTTTTTATGCAGTAGGCATATCATTTTACAGTAGGTAATGAATGTACTAATATTATGTATTATTTTGAATCTGTCTATCTACCAGTGGCGGCTGGTGGTTGAAAATTTTGGGGGTTGCAGTTGTGGGTGGATGGTATTAAATTGTTTAAATAGAAAATGGTAAAATATCACTAAGTTTATATGACTGAATAATAAAGTTAGTATTGTTTTATTTAATTCAGAACTATGACTTATACGGTAATATAACATTTTCTGTGTAACAGCATCCAAAAATGTATTGAAATTACTGTATTTTGAAATTAGTTAACGTAATAACAGGCCTATTTATTTTAGTATTAATTCACTTTAGATAAACTATTTTACTGTGTATACATAATTAATATTGAAAAATATAGTTATACTTGGGAATAATTTTGTCACTTACCCTTATTTGAAAAGAAAACCCATCCGCCTTTTTTCAGACGGGCAAATTATTCAATCACCTTCTGATTGAAATCAGGAATTTCCATGATCAGGTCTCTTTCTATTGAGAGCATGGCCAATGCAGACAACCTCTCTTGCGACATGGTGTTCCTTAGAAATGTCTTTATTCTTTTAAGCGTCGAAAAACATCTTTCTGGTTCAGAAGAGGTCATTGGTATTGCAATCAAAATATCTAAGAGTTTTACAGCTTCACTAAAAGTTTCGTCTAACTTATTGTCTTTGAAAAAAGATTACAAACTAACAGCCCCTGACAGTCTTCTAAAATCAGTTGCACTATAGATTGTTGCAATTTCCGTACAAAGTTTTTTAAAATTGAGAAAATTGTAACCATTGCACACAGTTTTTACAGTGTCTTCTGGAAATTTAGAATCATAATCTGGAAACTTTTCTGACATGAACAAAGATGCTCCTACGAGATGGCTCGTGAATCTAAACCGTTCCTTTATTTGGCATATAATCACATCACATACTTCCTTCGCCTGTCTCTTCCACTCAGTTTTGTCAATCTTCCTTTTCTTTGGAGGTGAACTTTGTGATGACTGTTGTGGCTCTCCAGTGTCTGTGTCAATATTATTTCTGATTTTCAACACATTTTCTTCAAAACTTGTAAGAGACCGTTTTATAACAGTGAGATCAATGTCTACTTTCTGGAGCTGATTAAAGAGTATGTCAGTAAGTGGCATCATTTTTCTAAAAAATGAGAGCCAAAAATAAAGTTTTGACTTACTAAAACTTTTAAATGGCCAGAAACCTGTGAAAGAGTACTGTCATTTTTTAAGTGATCAAAATCTAATATTGTTTTCATGCACTGTATTAGGTCCTGCCTGTGATCATAAATTGTTGTGACACTTCTCGATTGAAAATTCCATCTGGTAAGTACAGATCTGGGTAACCGCTTTTTTACTACTGCATCTAGTATTGATGTTCTTGCGGACTAACTGAGAAAAAAGCGCAAAGACCTTGAACATTGGCAAAGAAAACTCGAACTTCCCTGTTTATTGATGCAGCTTTTATCACAACTAAATTCAGCTGATGTGCATGACAATGAACATATTCGGCGTCGGCATAACAATTTTGTACAATTGCATGTACACCAGTAGAAGTTCCAGCCATTACAGATGCTCCATCATATGTCTGTGCAATGAGCTTTTGGGGAGTTTCATTTATTTTGTGGTGTTTTAACTCGTCAAGAATGGTTTTAGAAGTACCCCTAAATACTGCTGAAGTTTCAAGATGGTTTTTTAAAACTGTATCTAGTTCTGCACTAAAATCTATTAACCCTCTAAAAATCCCTGGATTATTTGATTCTTTAGACTCACCGTGGCATCTTAAAGCTAGTTCAAACACACCACAGAAACGAATACAGTTGATAATAATACTTAGCACATATCTATTCTGCTTAACTTGTTCATTGTGAGCTACAATATTTCTCCTATAAGCTGTATCTAGTTGTTCTGCTATGTTAGTTGTTCCTAACAATGCTAACTGTAAACTATTTTTTATGTGGGTACCTGAAGCCTCAAGTTTTTTAGTTCTGCCATTAAAATGGTTTAAGTGTTTAAATCCAGTCTTAGTCCAAGTCTCCTTCCCTCCAAACAATATACAAGGAAAGCAAAATAATGAAATTTTAGTGTCACACCCACATAACAAGGAATATTTATTGTATAAGTCTGTTTTAAATTTACGATTAAAAATTCTATTACCTGACTTTACAGTTTGATTAAAACTTGAAAGATCTGGTGTAGGTCTACCTACTCTCTAATTTCAATTTTTTCCTCAATTGGACGTAAACTGAATGGTGTTTTCGTTAAGTTTTTGACAGAATTCATTGCGTCCTACGAGTTATATATAACGAATATCTTACACTATGACGCCTTAATCCTTTAATATGCACTGTTATTTATATTTAACAATGAATTGTACTAGCACTTAACTGACACTAACAATAAACTTCACAAAAAATTCGACCGTCACTAATGAACTGAACTAATAAAACAACATAACCATACAAATTCCAACAAACTGGTGGCGCCGTGACTGACAAGCGGAGTTTGCAGTCCCTAATCACACCAGGCAAAGCTATAGCGATGTAATAGGAACACCCTAGTGTAGCCAGCCAGTGCAAAACTACATTGTGTTTCTCCATATACCAAGCGCGTCACAGCTGGTGTACACACTCATAGTACACCGCGGAGAGAGCGTGTACGGTTTTTATTAAGTGCTCTGCACTTTTCAATCAACAAATGATTAATTACGATTATTTAGCTTGAAAACACTTCTTAATTATTGTTGTTTTCATAATTTTATAATTTAAAATACAGTTTATGGGGGATTTACAGGATTAAAAATGCAATTAAAATTACAGGATTTAATGGGGGTTGTGCAACCGTGCAACCTAAGCACGGGCCGCCACTGCTATCTACATAAGCAGTGACATAGAGAAATACAGGGTTTAGGGTAACCTCCCTCCCAAGTTAAATGATAATGTCAAAAATTAAAAAAATTTGCTGGTAAAAATTGTAACAGTCAAATTAAATTAGTAATAAACAAATTCTGTTACTTGCATTACTTGGTAGTTAATTATTTGCATCACTTGGTAGTCATCATATTCTTTTTGTGAATATAGAATTGCTTCTTGTAAATGCTGTTAATCTGGTACTTCAGTTTTATCTTAGTTCTGAGGTCGCGTCTTCTTAGTTAATAGAAAGGAGATAGTTGCAGACTCATAGCCTTTATAAGACTGTGTGAAAATTTCCAGAACAAAGAAAATGTCAAGTGTTGGTAATTGAAAACTTAACACATGTACCAGTACATTTGATATGGTAAACTAAGGAAAGTAACTTTAGTTTTAAAAAATATTAAAAATTCTGGAATTTTCCATTAACAAGAATAGTTAGTGAACTTATCATAGGAATGTACATGTCAGCAACTTTGGTTTACACGTGTGGAAATCTTGCACCCAAAACACCTATCCCTTCGTAACTACCAGTCAATTACTAATTGAAAAAAATGGAGAAAAAGGCCTGGAGGTGAGGAAAAGGAGTTAATAAATAAGAGTTACAGAAATTTGGAAGGGGCATTCCTGAGAAGAGTTCAATAAAAAAAGGATGTGCATGGTAGCAACATGGACCGCAACAACAACAAACTCTAAGAAAAATGTTTCAACTCTTTAAAGTGTAATAGGGGTTACTGTCTTGTTAAAATTAAATACTAAACACCATGTATGAGTAACAACATGTTAGTTAATAAAATAAAAAAAACAGTGGAAATAAAAAAAAATTGTAATGATAAAAGAAATAATGGTACAAATTAGGTTTAAGGAGTTTTTATTGTTCTTTTAAAAATTGTACTTACTTTATTGTTATTCATAAAATTCTGTTTCCATGTCTGGAAAGACAGATTACTCCAAGAGGGGAGATAATCACTATTAATTATTAGTTCAGATTAATAATAAAAATAAATGCTTTCATAAGCCAAGCTAAATTATTCCCCCCCCCCCCCCAGCAGGATTCTCTTACACCTTCAAACGTTTAATCCTTACTAGCATAAAAACTGTTTATATTACATAGATTTTGGTTGCTATTGGAATCATATACAAATGTGTCTACTGTTGAACCTGGTTTTTCGATCATGTCAACCACTATGTGTGCTTAGTCATTTTTACTATTTATAATTTACTACTTTAATTGAATGTCATTCAGAATACAAAATAACAATAAAAATCTTAAAACAAGCTAGTTTCTCTATACATATGTAGACCTCATATCTAACATGAAATTCAGAACACAGTTTATAAATACTCCACAGCCTCTATCGGTGAACTGATTTGTATGGCAGCTTCAACAAAAAGTGTGTGGTTGACCCCTTATTTGTGTATCCCATAGCACAGTTGTTTAAAATATTTATTTTTTGACGGCCTGTAGTCCTCCTTTATAAAAATCATTGTTTCATTTTTGTAGCCGATATGAGTTCCTACATTCATTTAATGAAATTTCCTGTAAAATATTTGCAACCATGTACTCACTAAGGCAAAGTTTTAAAAAATTTGCACAGAACTTTTAACATTGTCAGCATCTGAATAGGATATGAGCAAGTTTATGCCAGTTTCTTTGTATTGTTTGTTTTATTTGTGCTGTAATGTAAAATGTGATCCTTATTGATTCATAATTTTGTTAAACTTTAGATTTCTAGTAATCTAACACTTATGTTTCCACACTTACCTTCTTGAGTATAACAAAATAGGAAATAAAAGTTATTTTCTTTTAATTTTTGTAGTTTCATTCATGGAAATCTTACCCCCTCCCCAGAAGGCAATATTGTCTATGCAAGCAATATATTGATTTCTCCATTATATTCATTTGTATCATGTGATGAATTAATGAAGAGAAAGTAACGAATTAACCATGAAAACAAATCAGGTCTGTTAGAAAATTAAGAGATTTTCTTAAAAATTATTCCTACAAATACTAAACTAGTGACGCCACAACCTGTTCAGCATCACTACTTAAAGTTAGAGGTAGAATATGGAGTATTGTAAAACAGTTACAGTTTTATTAAGATATAATTTTAGCCACTTTACACTTAATTTTTCAATTCGTCTGCATAAATGTAATAATCTATTACTAGAATTCTCCATTTACAGTTTATAGTAATCTTCTGAAATGATGATCTAACCTCTAAAGGCAATAAATTCCAGTTAATTAATAAGTAATCATTTAATGTCATGTCTTGCTGGTATATACTGATACAGCTAAATTTATTTTGTATCACACTATACGTGTATTGCTTTGTACTTATATATTGTCAGCCTCACTATTAAAATCTTACAATTAAACAATCCACATGGTTCCAGTTGTTTATTCATACAATTAAATCCCAAAGCAGCTAACTTCATTTGTAGAGATACCCAGTTTTCTTCAGACCATGGTTTTTTATATTCAATTGTTTAAAATTGCTAAGAATGTGTCACCACGTGAATTCTGTTATGAAAGGGTGAGGTGTTGAAATGAACAAGCTCTACATTTTCATTGCTCTAAATTTCGTAATCCTTTTTAAAATATCACTATTACTTTAACGACTCGGAACACTAGGTTTTTTTAAGTAAAAGCAAAAAGTTTTACCTTACAGCCTTAACCGGTTTTCTCCTTTAAAAGGCTTCTTCAGAGGCTGACAGTTTTAAAGGAGAAAACCGGTTAAGGCTGTAAGGTAAAACTTTTTGCTTTTACTTATAAAAAACGTAGTGTTCCGAGTCGTTAAAGTAATAGTGATATTTAGTTAAGTAACGGACACGTCATGGACAACGAAATCCAAGAATCCTTTTCAATTTTGATAACTGGTATTGCCCTTTCAATTCCCTTTTTTTGAAATTTGCTTTACCTTCTAGCTGTAAAACTTAATTAGTAATCTTTAATTATTTTCAGTTAACTGTCCTCTAACATACTTTTCCAAGGGTTGAATTTTTTTTTTCCTAACTTTAGTAGGTGACACAGATTTTTCTGATTCAGTTCTCTGTCTTGCTTGCTTAAGTCACCATATATTAACTTCACTCTGCACTGTTCATATTCTAGTACCTTTTTTTAATATTATCTCAGAAGCATTGTTTTCAGTTGTCTTGTTGGTGTCCAGTTGTTACCCTTATGTATGTCACTTCTCTTCTGTCAGTATCACTCTTCATTTCTGTTCTTCTATTTGCTTTCTACTCATTACCTTCCGATTACTATTCTGTGTAAAGAGTGGTGATTTTGGGATTTAAATAAATTTAACTTCTGTTGGCTTATATGAGGATTTATATTGATACCTTGAAGATAAAATCTATTCAGCTTACATTATCATGTAAAACTGATATCAGATATTACATTACTTAAATTTTATTTCTGTATTCTTCGCAACACCAGATATAACTTTTTTCATTGTTAATTTGCAAAATTGGAACATAAGGAAGAGAATTTATTAAGAATTGTCATCCTTGGTTTCTAAATTTACATATTCCTTAATTTATACAAATTATAATAATGTTTTGATTAATGTTTAGTACAACTCTATTTTTCAATATAATTAACATATACATTTAACAGAGAGCAATCATTTACACTTTTAATATTTTAAAATATTTTCTATTCACATTGTTGTTGCTGTCCCTGTTGTGAACACTGAAAATTTTACACACCTTTTTCTTTCTTTTTCCACCTTAAACTGTCCTGTAATTCTTGTGCTCCTCATATTTATGAACTCCTTCTTTCACCTTTGGCTTATTCCTCCCTGTTTCTTTTTGGTTAATAATTGGATGATAAGAGGTAAGAAAGACAGGAATCTTGTTTTAGAAACAAGATTAGCACATACAGTAGAACTCCATTTATCCGAACTAATGAGTCACAGACGTAATTCGGATATGCAGAAATTCAGATAATTGGAACAAACATAAAAAAAGGTTATGTTGCAAAAGAAAACATGATAATTGCTCAAAAATCACTTTTGTTTATTTTTACTACATGAATTCAGTATCTGAATAAAAACCAGGTCAAACGTATTTTGCAAAATGTTTACTTTTATTACAAAACCTTTTAAAAATCACACGTAATTATAATTTTAGGCGAGCACTAGGCTAGAAAACATTGTACTGATCAGTACGTAAACTATGATGCACAGCTAACACAGTCTTGTATGTATTTCATTTGCTTACGATGTGTTTTGTAAGTACGGCAACTGCAATTTGAATAAACTTTTTTTTTTAGAAATTGTATTTTTTTAATTTCCTGATAACGATTCGGATAACTGGAGTTTGGATAAATGGTGTTCTATAGTCTTTCCGTTCTTAGCTTAATCCTGATGTAAACAAACAGGCATGGTACATCTGAACGCTATTTGCTGCTTGAATTAGAGGCGTGTCACTCTGACATAAGGAGTACAGACAGGTTATATATAATGTTGATACTGTATAAACACATGTAAATTGTAATAATTTGTCCTGACCAAAATAAAATTTGAGTGACTGTGTCAGACCGACAGTGAAATATTTTATAACATGGAGAGTTAATAGCTTTTTTATTCACTGTTTGAATATCGCAAGAAAAAAATAAAGTACAGTAGGCCTATATTTAAAGCGAAAATAGAAGCTGTGATAATTACTTACCAGTGTATTGTATATTATCAATTGCTGTCAGAGAGTAATGCAATGCCTTCCATATTTGTGTCGGAGCTTGAATTATCACTTGAGTCAGCAGTGTTGATGATAAGATTGTCCACGACAGTGTCGGTAATTGTGACAATTTTATTTCAATTGCAAACTCTGCTTTACTTTATTATTGAACCTTGTTTAATACTTTTAGTTTTCAACGCTGTTGGCCGCCATCTTTGCTGACTACCAACATTGTAGAATTTACTTACCAGGTCCAGAGTTCGTCTGAGCGTATTTTGGAGAACAGATATGGTTTATTCAAATAAACGATTCAACTCTCTTTGTTCTTAAAAATGAACTTGGTTTTATTCAACACATTATTTTAGATTCTGTATGGTCAAAGGAACCCATTACATTGACTTACTTTGTATTATTACGAACAATATTTCCTCTCCCTCTTCTACACATTCACAATGTGAACACCAACTTGGTACATTATTTATTAAAATTTACCCTTCTTTTATGAAGTTACAAAATTAAATTCATTAAGACACAAGAAAACAGACTTTGAAAACATTAGACTAAATTCTCTTAACACTAACCAGTGCTGTTAAATTACGTAATTTCCACTCGCCCATACATAAACCTACTCTCACCCAGTACATAATTTAGATTCCCCTTTAGAGCTCATTTTATTTTATTTCTTAAATTTGCAAGATTTTTATTGATTTTATTGTAATTTTGTGTAATTTACTTCCCTTTTATAATCCTTGGATGTACGTCCATGAGATGTCTCCTCGTGGACGCGCACTATCTTATTGTCTCCTCGTTTTCACTTTTTTACTTTCTTGCCGAACTGTCACTCTACTTAAATTTGTCACTGCATTTACCTTGTTATTCAAAATACTGTTTCAGATTTAAAATGTAAAAATTCACATTTTCTGATGTGCGGGCGCCCGCAATTCCGTTCCGGAACTTTTACGGCTGTACAGCACGAGGAAGATTGTCGACTGGGGCAAATTTTACTTCCTCAGTTTCTGAGGTAGTGGGGGAGTCACGTCGTTTCGCTCTATTGTTCTTTTCGTGTTTTGAAGCCAGTTTTGACGGTGGCATTAATTTGAATCTACATTCCAAGTGACGTATTCATAGGTTCGGCTCTGACGTCATATGTTATGATCTTGATTTACAAAGTTCAAATGTCATGTGGCTAAAAATAGCTGCTTTGCTTGTGTTCTGCTTCACTGACCTTGATACTAATTCGCTCATATTGCATACGTCGTTATAATTTAGAAATAAAATCTACAATTATTACTTCTCCCCAAATTACCCCAGGGTGGGCCTAACTGTACTGTTACAATACCCCCTCAATGAGAGGTTTTATGTCGAAGCATAAAAACTCTCACTGACACTCACATACTTACTAAAGGGATCGGCCTGGATATGTCGCCACAACCTCCTTTATGTTTTATTAAAAATCGTGGTTAACTTACCCCCTGGTCCTGTGACTGTGGCCGCACCTGAATGACCTTACTGGACTTCTCTCTCAAGATCCCAACACCGCAAGGCCAGACAGGCACTTGACATCCCTGCTGTGACGCACCGGTCAGCACAGGACCGCCGCCACAGCATCACCAGACACTGAAACATCAAATCAAAAAATATCAAATAGTGGCCTTGTATAGTACCATATCCCTAACTGATCTGGTTCCCTTTAGCGGTGCTGGTTTGAGTTAAGAAGCACTGGTTTTTCTCTTAACCTCTAACATACATTGATGAATACTTAACATAACATACCTTTTTTTCCATACCAACGTTTTGTATACCATTCTCTCGTTAACTCTGTAACGTACCAAATTGGCAGTTACATAAAGTAACTAATTATTACGTCAAGTGACGGGAGATCATGAAAATATTTCAAAGTACATGAAATAATGTAGACAAAGTGTGTATCTACAAAGATATATTATTGAAAAAATCAAACAAAGAAGAAGGAAGAGTAATATAGCATCATCGAGTACAAAAGAGAGAGAAAATGACAACGAGCCAATATAAAATGTTAGAAACCAGGCCCAATAGGTCCAAACAGTGAGGGGAAACAACAAAAATAATCATTAAAATGAAGAGAAGCCAACAGGTCCAAACAGTGAGGGGAAACAACAAAAATAATCACTAAAATGAAGAGGAGCCAACAGAGTCAAACCAGTGAGGGGAAACAACAAAAATAATCACTAAAATGAAGAGGAGCCAACAGAGTCCAAACAGTGAGGGGAAACAACAAAAATAACTATTAAAATGAAGAGGAGACAACTCAAGAACAACCACAATGATGGTAAAACAAACAAATTTATTTACTAGTATAAATACTATGGAACAATGACTACCACGAATGGAAATATCGAAGAATATGACAAGAATGTACGACCCAGGAGAACACCGATAGTGAACAACAATTAACCAAAAGAAGAAAGGAAGAAGAAGAGCAAAGGAAACATAACATGAAGAATGAAGATAATGTATGGACAATACAAGAAATCACCATTCACCAGGTATACAAGGAACTATATTGATGACCGGAAGAAGTGTAATGATTATTCGAGGATCAACTATAAAGAAACCAGTGTTTAGCATAATTGAGTAATCACAAACAATAACAGTGAAAACTTAATATAAGTGTGACAACCTGTAACAAGTTAACCAATTTTTACCCCAAATAAACACCACAGACAATACAAGTGAGAATGTTTATAACAGAGGAAAATGAGTTACCATTATAAGTGAAAGAATCCAAGATTAACTAGTTAAAATGCACAGACAATTAGTGTGACCAGTTTAATCAAGATTGTAACCCAAAATAGATAATCATTAAGACCACCAAGACAAATGTGAGATAGAACAGTAAGTTAATTGTTCATAGGAACTGATAATAAAAGCTTTGTAAACCTTAAAATGAAATGTAACTAAATGCCACGACAAGACAGAATAAAATATAAATAAAATCCAGAACAAATAGTAACTAATAAGCTAGTTTGTTAGGTATCAAATAATCAATGTACCAAAAACTAGGCACAACACAACAAGAAATGTAATACTATTAGATTAAGAATACTTGTGTTATTGTTTCAAAGAATAGTGTAAACATGTGTATTACTTAATAATTAAACCATTGTAGTAGAATACCATAATGAAGTGATAATAGTAGAATCAAATACTGCATAAGAATATGTTGCACATTGTTACCAGATAACTGACACATAACCTCATAGAAGGTGCACCTATAACATAAGATAATGTATATTAATTAAACCAAGCCACTATCAACAATTGTTTCAACCAAAGACTAATTATGAATAGTAATGCAAACTAATAAATAACATTTGTACTGAAATACACAGCAAATGAATCAGATTAAATATGATATCATAAAGCCAAAAGAACAGAAACCCAATGTGACAAGATAGTTAATCAAAATGCACTATCAAAACTTATTAAAAGATTACTAAAAATGTTATCAGTAGTTAGAGAAATATATGATACTACTATGAGAACATATCTCAAATGTAATAGTAGTAGTTTTATAATTAAATTATTAGAAACTAACTGACTACAATTGTAAAACCAGATGTAAACAAACACTATGTGACAAGATAGTTAATCAAAATGCACTATCAAAACTTATTAAAAGATTACTAAAAATGTTATCAGTAGTTAGAGAAAGATCTGATACTACTATGAGAACATATCTCAAATGTAATAGTAGTAGTTTTATAATTAAATTATTAGAAACTAATTGACTACAATTGTAAAACCAGATGTAAACAAACACTGTGTGACAAGATAGTTAATCAAAATGCACTATCAAAGCTTATTAAAAGATTACTAAAAATGTTATCAGTAGTTAGAGAAATATATGATACTACTATGAGAACATATCTCAAATGTAATAGTAGTAGTTTTATAATTGAAATATTAGAAACTAACTAACTATCATTGTAAAACCAGATGTAAACAAACACAATACTAAGAATTGGAAAGCTTTCAGATAACGAAAGACTGATAAATACATTAAACAAACAAGGTACTACAATTGTACACTATTTTAATTTATAACATTATATACCTTATGTGGTAAAATAATTGAAAAAGTGACAAATTAAAGAAATGAGAACAGAAGATATTTTTGATAAGACTATTAGTATATGAAAAATAACATTGTTCATAAAATAAAATGTGAACCAATGTGAATAAATGTATATATTATTGTTAGAATGCCAAACAAATGTAATTAGGTAAGAAATAATAGCGTTACATGCAATTATAAACAATCGAATATGGTTGCTGAGGACGCCATTACCAAATATTGTTTAAATGGTAATTACAACTATTTTATGTATTAAAACGAAAGAGAAATGGACTCGAGATGTTTAATAATGAGTGTTATAGTGTAATTGGAACAAAATATGGTGAAACAAACTTATTTATATTAAGAAACACCATATGAGTTTGTGAAACGGCTAAGTGAGTTAATAATGAACGGATTTAATCCTTGTTTAGACTTAAATTAAAGCCACAAATGTCCGCAATTTAGTGCCACTAACCGTGCGACGATACGATAATTAATAAGAAAGTTATGACACTGATAAACTTTTCAGTCATTTCTTATATCGATGCATACGTCACCCGTAGCCTCGAACCCAAGCGATAATTTGTAAAAAAATTAAAAGTTTTATTTAACCAAAGTGTTTTGGGGTTGAGAGTTTGACCCTTTAAACCAATCAAATGGCTTAAAATAACCAGACGAGAAGGAGACGCTTTGATGAAGCAAGTATTCGTTCCGTATCACTCAACAAGCAAGGTTCACGAAGGAATTGTCAAAATTATTTAAAATGTGTGCGTCACCAACACGAGTTACTCTACATACATTAACCTATACACAACATAATAATAACGAGTGTCCAGTGCTTTAAGTGAATTAAAATAATAAACCGACCAGTGTATAATAAAGGTCGTGTTTTGTGTTTTTTTTTTTAAACAGGGAGTACTCTATTTTAATTATTTTAATGAATTGAATTAAAATAATAACTTTCGTTAGTAAACGAAGAGATATTGTTTTGGGACTGCACTAGTCAAAAGTGCATAACCCATGATGAAAAATTATCAGAACTGAATAAATGAATTATAGCGCAATTATTAATTTAAAAATAAATATTTTATGATTTAATCGTGATTGAGAAAATCGGTATTAATTTAAATATCGACCATCCATATATAATGAATAGTCGCTCATTTGACTAAATTTGTTTGAATTAACGAATAACTAGTTTATTGCGAAAATATTCTAAACGACTGATAATTATACATCAGATGACATATGAATAAAATGTATGTGTTTATAGTATTAAGATTTTAATGAATAATATGCTTATTCAAAATAATTACTTACGGTTGTTAAGTAACTAACCTAGAAATAACAATGATAACTTTGTCACCAAGTAATGATTCTGTTCTCAAATAATTTCAATCCAATGAAAGCTATAACAAGAGTTTTTTTATTCTAGATTTTTTCTCTTACCAATAAATAATTTTAATAGTTAACGAATAGATAATAATAGTATTTTTAACAGTGCAGCACAGAGCACGTGTTTTAATCACAACTGCTGTGTGCATTTTACTAACCGTACGATAGTACGATATATATCGGGTTATGGTACCGACTTTTATAATTTTCAATCTTTGTTTGTTTTTGTAGTAATTCATTATTAAATATTGTTAAATAAGATAACATCCTGTAATCTGGTATCATGCATCTTCCAGGAACACACGAATTTGGTAATATAAATGAATAAAGAGGACATAACCTCGTTAACTAAAACTATTGTACCAGACACCAGTGTTACCAGCCTTGAGATACAAAGAGCTCAAGAATTGTTTATAGTAATTATTGTTTTGTAAAGACATTATTAATTGATTGTTTTTTAAAAGAGTTCATGGCATTTTACAATTGTTAATAAACCCCAATTTATTTACCAGTGGGACAGAGTTTTTGATTTAAAATAGTTTAAATTTTATGATCAGTTCTATCATAAGGTGGCGGTAGGATTTGAATGGTCAATATCATTCAAATTACAGTTCAACTATTAATTTGCTTTGTTGTGCATGTACATTATTTAAGATATTCAAACAGAATATCCATATATGTGTATCAACTGTTTTTTGCAGCAGAAGAAGTCACCAACAAGAACATAGAAAACATCCACATATGGTAAGTGGGGAGGTTGACAGTGAAGTGTTAAATACTCTTTTAAACTAAAAGACTTAAACGTGAACACCCACACTAATTCTCTTAATAATCATAAACAATAATATTACTCGACTAGAGTATATAATATATCTACACATATCTACATCATCTACTAGTATCTGTTAGGTAACAGATTGGCGCCCAACGTCTGAGCGTGAATTAGGAAGAAAACGCTTAACAATTTAGGTAATTAAACAAATAATTTCCTAACCTAATTCGACGAAAAGACAGCAAGTGCATTACCAAGGTAACAAGATGTACAGGAGGTCGACTTCGAAAAAACGAGCAGCAGAGGCAGAGAGGGAGGCCAGATTAGAAGAAAAAGAAGCGACATCAGCAGAGGATGTCGAAGAGATTTTGTTAGAAATCGAAGATAAACAACCTGAACCTGCGGAGGGGGTTCAACAACCAGAAGATGAACCAGAAGTCATACCGCAGGAAATCCAACCTGAAATAAGCCAACCTGAAAAACAAATATCAACAGGAGAGACAGCTTTCCATGAGTGGATGAAAAGGATGATGGAGTCGTTGAAGGAGGACAATCAATCCACAAAGCAAAGTATTGAGTCACTGAAGGAAGGCCAGAAATCCACAGACCAGAAAATAGAAACAATGGATAAGAAGATGGATGAAACCAGTCGGTCCACAAAGGAGGAGTTAAGTAAGAAGATAGAAGAAGGTCAGAAGGAGAGCCAGAAAAACATAGAATCTCTGAAGGAGGACTTGAATAATAAAATAAATGAAACAATTAAGAAGACGGAAGAATCCATCAACAAGAAGACTGAAGAGCTCTTGGAAAAGAAGATAGAAATAATGAAGGAAAATTTGTCTGCAGAATTAGGAGCCAAAATCAATGAAATCAATGGGAAATTAGACCAAATGAGTAAGAAAATGAAGGAAGATGACAAGGAGAGCGTGGAGTCGATAAACCCGGTAGTGGATGATGATTATAAGCGATCGGGAGAGACAACCAAAAGATGTTGTGAAGAGACAAAAGAGAGTGTTAAGAAGATAAGAAGAGAATTAATAATAGACAATCAAATGGAGGTTGAAGAAGTACCTGAAGATAGAAACATAGAACAAGCGAGTCCAGAGCCTGAAGAAAGTGAAGGAAAGAAGGTCCAAATCATCAGGGAAACGGAAGAGGTGAAGATGGAAGAAAGAAGAACCATACGTCCAAAGAAGACAAGGGTTACAAAAGAATTAATTGAAATGACTCGAGGCGGTCTGATTAATATGATCAACTTACCAATCATCAACCATGAGGAAGGGGTCTTCAGGAAGAAGTATCGGAGGAGTTTCATGAAGATGGACGAGGAGGAAGATTATGTAACAATGAAGAAGAATATGAGCTATAAAGTATCTCAACCAAAGATTTCCAAAAGAAGAGTGAGATATTTTAAGAAAAAGGAAGGCTATCAAGAGCAATGGGACCAGATCATCGAAGGGTACGCCAGAGAAATAAGAGAACTGAGGAAGAAGAGGAGCCAATTAATGGAAGGACCCAATCAGAAAACAGATGACGGTCAAACAGAATTGGAAGAGATACCAAACGTCAGTACTAACAACAACCAGAAGAACACTGGACACAAGTACACCGAAGAGAAGAAGAAGAAGAAGAAGAAGAAGACGGAAGAACGGAAGGCAGACGGAGCCCTAATAGCATCAAAATGGAAAAACCAAATGATAGCCAGATATATGACGAGAACCGATAAGAGTATGAGCACTGAAGAAGTTCGAACGACAAGAAGAGAGGAGAGCAATGACTATGGTTAAAATGAATAAAAAATACATTGAAATATGGGACGGATTATTTTGATAACAAATGATGCTGACATGAACTTCCATGAAACGGTATATTGAAAATTAAATTATGAAGTGAAAGTGAAATATCGCGATGAAGATTATTTGTTATTGATACTAAGTAAAAAATTAAAATATAATTGTGAGAATAAATGTTGACTATACGAAGAAAGGGTGCAATATTGCTATGAAGACTATTTGTTATTTATGCTAAATAAGAAGTGAATATATTACTGTGAGAATAAACGTTGACTATATTGTAATTTTGTAATATAAAAATGTGTTCTAAAGAAGTTATGTAAAGGATAAAGAAAATTGTACTTACCCATACATACAAGAATATTATACGAGATCGACACACAACAACTACGGCATGAATTAATTTTTCCTAGAGCCAAGTCAACAAGTAAACAACAACTTACCGGTACTATACAAAGAAAAAAAAAAAGGTAAAACTATACGAGAAAGACAACCAACATCCATGGCAATATGAAGATTTCCAAGAGCCAAGTCAACATGTAAATAACAACTTACCCGTACAAATAAAAGAGGAGACAATGGACTAGATGATATATAGGAGAAGAAGAAAATAAGAAGTTGGAGGAACGAAAGCAAATAAATATCATCAATGTAGATAATAGAAGACACTCGAAGAGAGCCTATATCAAATGGGTTATATTTCATTTGACAGCATGAGAATATATTCATGAATTGTATCCAGAGAAGTGAATCCTGAAAATGAAGAAGATTATGAAATGACGTTTAATGTAATACCAAGAGAAAAGATTAATTGATGACAAAGAAGAATGAAAAAATAATGTAGTAACGAAGATGATCATGAGAGTATACCAGTGATGAAATGTAAAACAAACTATCCCTGTGAAATGTGAAGAATTTAGTTAAGTTGAATCAAGAAGAAGAGAATATAACAATGTATAAACCGCAGATGCATGAGATAATCCCAAGGATATTTATTATTTGTCGAAAGAACGACCAATTTATATGTTTGAATTAATTTGAGATGAATTGACTGATGAAAAATGCCAGCAATCATTTATATTATTGATGGAGATGATGTGCCTCCGTATTTATTGATGTTAGTATGGCCAGTGGAGTTGTATGCCAAAGTGAGCCACTCTGAACTGCCCCAGCTAAACTTATGTTAGGGAATTAGGGAACTAAATAAACAAGGGAGATAATTACATAGAAAAGAAATAATTATGATTCAAATAGAAGAAAGTGAAGGGATATATATAAAAAAGCATAAGAGTCGACATGGAAATATACAACAATCGATGAATTCTTCAATAAAAAATAAATATACTCATTCAAAATTAATCAATTCTTATAGGAAGGCATATGTAACGTACCAAATTGGCAGTTACATAAAGTAACTAATTATTATGTCAAGTGACGGGAGATCATGAAAATATTTCAAAGTACATGAAATAATGTAGACAAAGTGTGTATCTACAAAGATATATTATTGAAAAAATCAAACAAAGAAGAAGGAAGAGTAATATAGCATCATCGAGTACAAAAGAGAGAGAAAATGACAACGAGCCAATATAAAATGTTAGAAACCAGGCCCAATAGGTCCAAACAGTGAGGGGAAACAACAAAAATAATCATTAAAATGAAGAGAAGCCAACAGGTCCAAACAGTGAGGGGAAACAACAAAAATAATCACTAAAATGAAGAGGAGCCAACAGAGTCAAACCAGTGAGGGGAAACAACAAAAATAATCACTAAAATGAAGAGGAGCCAACAGAGTCCAAACAGTGAGGGGAAACAACAAAAATAACTATTAAAATGAAGAGGAGACAACTCAAGAACAACCACAATGATGGTAAAACAAACAAATTTATTTACTAGTATAAATACTATGGAACAATGACTACCACGAATGGAAATATCGAAGAATATGACAAGAATAAGGGAACATTGATTATCACAAGTAATGTACGACCCAGGAGAACACCGATAGTGAACAACAATTAACCAAAAGAAGAAAGGAAGAAGAAGAGCAAAGGAAACATAACATGAAGAATGAAGATAATGTATGGACAATACAAGAAATCACCATTCACCAGGCATACAAGGAACTATATTGATGACCGGAAGAAGTGTAATGATTATTCGAGGATCAACTATAAAGAAACCAGTGTTTAGCATAATTGAGTAATCACAAACAATAACAGTGAAAACTTAATATAAGTGTGACAACCTGTAACAAGTTAACCAATTTTTACCCCAAATAAACACCACAGACAATACAAGTGAGAATGTTTATAACAGAGGAAAATGAGTTACCATTATAAGTGAAAGAATCCAAGATTAACTAGTTAAAATGCACAGACAATTAGTGTGACCAGTTGAATCAAGATTGTAACCCAAAATAGATAATCATTAAGACCACCAAGACAAATGTGAGATAGAACAGTAAGTTAATTGTTCATAGGAACTGATAATAAAAGCTTTGTAAACCTTAAAATGAAATGTAACTAAATGCCACGACAAGACAGAATAAAATATAAATAAAATCCAGAACAAATAGTAACTAATAAGCTAGTTTGTTAGGTATCAAATAATCAATGTACCAAAAACTAGGCACAACACAACAAGAAATGTAATACTATTAGATTAAGAATACTTGTGTTATTGTTTCAAAGAATAGTGTAAACATGTGTATTACTTAATAATTAAACCATTGTAGTAGAATACCATAATGAAGTGATAATAGTAGAATCAAATACTGCATAAGAATATGTTGCACATTGTTACCAGATAACTGACACATAACCTCATAGAAGGTGCACCTATAACATAAGATAATGTATATTAATTAAACCAAGCCACTATCAACAATTGTTTCAACCAAAGACTAATTATGAATAGAAATGCAAACTAATAAATAACATTTGTACTGAAATACACAGCAAATGAATCAGATTAAATATGATATCATAAAGCCAAAAGAACAGAAACCCAATGTGACAAGATAGTTAATCAAAATGCACTATCAAAACTTATTAAAAGATTACTAAAAATGTTATCAGTAGTTAGAGAAATATATGATACTACTATGAGAACATATCTCAAATGTAATAGTAGTAGTTTTATAATTAAATTATTAGAAACTAACTGACTACAATTGTAAAACCAGATGTAAACAAACACTATGTGACAAGATAGTTAATCAAAATGCACTATCAAAACTTATTAAAAGATTACTAAAAATGTTATCAGTAGTTAGAGAAAGATCTGATACTACTATGAGAACATATCTCAAATGTAATAGTAGTAGTTTTATAATTAAATTATTAGAAACTAATTGACTACAATTGTAAAACCAGATGTAAACAAACACTATGTGACAAGATAGTTAATCAAAATGCACTATCAAAGCTTATTAAAAGATTACTAAAAATGTTATCAGTAGTTAGAGAAATATATGATACTACTATGAGAACATATCTCAAATGTAATAGTAGTAGTTTTATAATTGAAATATTAGAAACTAACTAACTATCATTGTAAAACCAGATGTAAACAAACACAATACTAAGAATTGGAAAGCTTTCAGATAACGAAAGACTGATAAATACATTAAAAAAACAAGGTACTACAATTGTACACTATTTTAATTTATAACATTATATACCTTATGTGGTAAAATAATTGAAAAAGTGACAAATTAAAGAAATGAGAACAGAAGATATTTTTGATAAGACTATTAGTATATGAAAAATAACATTGTTCATAAAATAAAATGTGAACCAATGTGAATAAATGTATATATTATTGTTAGAATGCCAAACAAATGTAATTAGGTAAGAAATAATAGTGTTACATGCAATTATAAACAATCGAATATGGTCGCTGAGGACGCCATTACCAAATATTGTTTAAATGGTAATTACAACTATTTAATGTATTAAAACGAAAGAGAAATGGACTCGAGACGTTTAATAATGAGTGTTATAGTGTAATTGGAACAACTGCTGTATGCATTTTACTAACCGTACGATAGTACGATATATATAGGGTTATGGTACCGACTTTTATAATTTTCAATCTTTGTTTGTTTTTGTAGTAATTCATTATTAAATATTGTTAAATAAGATAACATCTTGTAATCTGGTATCATGCATCTTCCAAGAACACACGAATTTGGTAATATAACTGAATAAAGAGGACATAACCTCGTTAACTAAAACTATTGTACCAGACACCAGTGTTACCAGCCTTGAGATACAAAGAGCTCAAGAATTGTTTATAGTAATTATTGTTTTGTAAAGACATTATTAATTGATTGTTTTTTAAAAGAGTTCATGGCATTTTACAATTGTTAATAAACCCCAATTTATTTACCAGTGGAACAGAGTTTTTGATTTTTTTTAAATAGTTTAAATTTTATGATCAGTTCTATCATAAGGTGGCGGTAGGATTTGAATGGTCAATATCATTCAAATTTCAGTTCAACTATTAATTTGCTTTGTTGTGCATGTACATTATTTAAGATATTCAAACAGAATATCCATATATGTGTATCAACTGTTTTTTGCAGCAGAAGAAGTCACCAACAAGAACATAGAAAACATCCACATATGGTAAGTGGGGAGGTTGACAGTGAAGTGTTAAATACTCTTTTAAACTAAAAGACTTAAACGTGAACACCCACACTAATTCTCTTAATAATCATAAACAATAATATTACTCGACTAGAGTATATAATATATCTACACATATCTACATCATCTACTAGTATCTGTTAGGTAACAACTCTTATCCCAAAATTCATAATTATTTCCCTGATTCCCATCAGAATTTAAATAAACATTTCCCATTACAACATTACAAATACCTACCATTATATAATTCACATTTCAAAATAATTAAATTCATTAATAAAATTCTTATATAGAATAAAACACATTAAATCAAAGACATCAGAACAAATTATTTACTTAACAATCGTTAAGCAAATATCACTATAATATTGACGACTCGGAACACTAAGTTTTTTATAAGTAAAAACGTAAAGTTTTACCTTACAGCCTAAACCGGCTTTCACCTATAGAAGGCTTCATCAGAGGCTGTCGTTAGTAGCGTTGTTCGTCTTGTTGTTGGCGACGAGATAATGTTTCGAAAGATCGAAGCTGTGTGTGTGTGGTGAGATGTGTTCGAATAATGCGTGCGATTTGAATTGTGTCTGTTCGTTTAGGATGTCGTTTTTATTTGTTTTTGTGTGTTTGTATATTTCTAATTGTTCTAGAGTGTCTAGTTTTCGGCCTTTTGTGTGTACGTGTAGTATGTTCTAACAAAACAGAACACACACTATCAAAACGCACGCCCAAAGCACAAAACAAATTCGATCTACCCGGTGTATATAAACTAAATTGTTCAAATTGCAATAAATTCTACATAGGCCAGACAGGACGTAGCTTCAAACAGAGATACATTGAACACACAAAAGCACTCCACACCACTACAGAATCTACCTTCGCAAACCACCTCATTGAAGCAAACCACACATATTAAAACATCGACAATAACATGAACATACTACACGTAGACACAAAAGGCCGAAAACTAGACACTCTAGAACAATTAGAAATATACAAACACACAAAAACAAATAAAAACGACATCCTAAACGAACAGACACAATTCAAATCGCACGCATTATTCGAACACATCTCACCACACACACACAGCTTCGATATTTCGAAACATTATCTCGTCGCCAACAACAAGACGAACAACGCTACTAACCCTCTGATGAAGCCTTCTATAGGTGAAAGCCGGTTTAGGCTGTAAGGTAAAACTTTATGTTTTTACTTATAAAAAACTTAGTGTTCCGAGTCGTCAATATTATAGTGATTTTTAGTTAAGTAACGAACACGTCATGGACAACGAAATCCAAGAATGTTTAAGCATCTTCATAATACTCCTCAAATCCCTACAAAATCATTTAGTTACATCACAAGATCAACTACACCTTCTACATCATTGACATAACTCAATTTAATACTCAATAACTCATTACTAACAATTTAGTAACCTCCTTCTCCATCCTTATCTAATATCCCCCCTAATTAATCCCTTAACCCCTGATACCCCGCGTTACAAAAGTGTCAGTGACCTCAAGGTATTAGCCCATGTTGATATGACACAGGCTCGCATAAATGAAGCCTCTCCCTCGCATCATGTAACGTTGCCACCGGCCATCCATCTCTCTATGTCCCCCCATGTCTGGACTGTTGCGCCCAGTTGCTTCCACAAGGACTGGATCGGCTAGGTGTAAACATTATTTACCCCGTCCTTGCTTCGGTGTTATTTAAAATTCAGCATTACATTCAAAATTCGGTATCCGAGGATACCAGTAATCCTACTACAATGATTCATACGCCCTTAATACGGTTCTATCACCCCATTCGGTGGTAGCCGCTGTTCCATAGTTATGTGGATTCCCCTGATTAAAACCCCCTGTTAATTTCTAAATTGTACCAATTTCATAGGCAACCAACCATGGTCAGTTTACAATAAGTCTGGCCACAACTGGTTGTCATCCAAAACTATGGTCTGGGCTGGTAAGGCCGGGACCGCCCGAAATATGGGGAATCGTATTTAAAACGCACAATACATGTTTAAGATTCCTACGCTTACATCCTACTCAGTTACACTTAATCAACATAATACAACATAATAGACACTTAAAATGAACATTAACATTATTACATTAAAATAAACAATTCACCTTTAAATTTGCATATAACATTATAAACATTACAACTTGAACTTTCTATTGAATCTTTTAATAATCAGCCGTCAATTATTCATAATTTCTTACACCATGAAATTCTCCAAAATTTTAAAATTTATTACCAACATTTAATTTTATATACATTTCATTTATTAGCTCCTTTCAAATTAATTCAACTATTTCATCAAACACATTTTAATTACTTTAACAAAATTCACAAAGTTGAGTATACTTCACCTTGCTACATCATTACATTTAACATCAACACAAAAGTACATACAATCTACATTATTATTCGTTATTGTTTACCACAAATCATTTCATAATACAGTCCATTTCAGAACACATAATTAAATGTTCATGAACACTAAATGTTTAACCATCATCGAATAATAATCTGGTCTTACGTCTACACAATTCATTTTTTATTAAATACATATTGTTATTATGATTATAATAACCATCATCATTAATTTTATCCATTGTATCAATATAGTATTCAAAAACATTATTGTATACTATTAATTCAAGAATCCTGTCAACATTTGGTATGGTCAATTCTCCCTTATTATCATCTGTTACGATTAAATCTTTTACCTTTTCTTTAGTATAGTAATCATCTACTACTAGTAACTCCATCTTATATACAGGTAAGTCATCAACATTGTTATCACCTCTTGCTGCACTAACCACATCGCAAGGTAAGAATTCAATATAATCATCAATTCTTTCACTATTCATCTTCTCTCTTAACTCTTTATAACTTCTACTAGCCTCAAACACCTCTATCTTCCTCTCTGTCTCTAAGTACCTCTCATCATAACACCCTTTCACACTTTTTCTATCATTCCATGCAGAGGGTACTACTACATTAAAACACCTGGTTTTTCCAGGAACACCACAAAAACTCAAAGGACCATTTGAAAACACATTGTTTTCCACTAAGGGACATTCGCCCTTCAACAACAACAGTGAACACCTTGGTTCACAATAAACCCGGGGAAAATTTACCCTCTGCGACCCCTTTACCTGTAAACTCTCTTTCCAGTCTTTCTCTAACTCATCAACACTCACTACCACTCCATTATTAAATTCTACTTCCACTAAAACTTCATCACCACTCTCATTATTCACAACCTTACTTTCTAACACCACATTTTTAATTATATCATCATAATTCTCACCTCCACTTACCTTATTATATGTTACCTGATCGTCTTTATTTTCGTACAATTGATCGGTCTCTTCACCACTTTCTACCCCCACTATACTCTCATTATTATAATCAACAACATTACAACCACTTACCTTATTATATGTACCAATATGTCCTACTATGTAGTCATAAAGATGATTAAACGTAATAAAAAACCATTTGTTGCAGTAATACTAAAGACAATAGGTAGGCCAAAGACAACTGTCACATGACTGTACAGACATTCTGCACATGCGCATAACACATTACTGTGCGTACGGTCTCAATGCCCCTGACCAGTGGCATTTCAGATGAGCCACGTGGATTTGTTTATATCAGGATTAAGCTAAGAACAGAACCAATATACTGTATGTGGAAACCAAAGATGGTGGTGTGCAGATTCCCATGAGAACTTACTCTCTTAAATTTTTCTGATGGAAGATTACTCATTTTTTTACATGCTAATACATTCCTCAAGTGGTCTGCTATTTCATCTGATTTATGTGACAGTTGTGATGTAAAGTGTCTTGTGCCTGGTTCATCAAAAGTTCGTGAAGCACAGACTTTACACTATTGACCACTTTAATAATTTGCTAACATTACAATTGACAAGTGAAATACGGTATTTAACTCACTTATTCCATTCTGTCAACAGATCCACCTGTGACACTAAGTACTTTAGTCTCTTGTTCTTATTCTGAAAGAACTTACTACAGAATTCTTACAAAAGGTACCATCTGCTTGTATCCATCCTACAAAATATTAACGTATTTAACAAAAATGTTATGCAGATTATAGTGGAAAATGCTTTGTATCAGTCACTGCTAATAACACAAATCTACTTTGAGTAGGATTAAAATTTCGATAAAAACTTATTTGTTCATGTCTCATGAAGATAAGTCTTATTGTATAAGTGACAACCTCATCATGTTAAATCTACAATCATGAATCTACATTCGTTAACGTCTTTCGTGATTGATTATTTATTGTCATTAGAATACTCATGCCTTAGTTTTAAAAAATTACATTGCTCTAATGTTTATAAGTAAAAACTTTAAAGCTTTCAGTACTTCAGATCTATGACATCTTGCCTTAGTACTCAGGGTTCATGTCTTCAGTGACAGGGGTTCAAGTCCTGCAGGAGAAATGTGTGGTATTCATAATATTTAGCATTTTGATTGACAAGAGATGCAATATATGTCATATGTTAACAGCAGTGGTCGGACAGTATCTAATAACAGTGTGGTGATTTGCAATAAACTTTACACTCACCCTTATGCAATGCAAGTCAAGACCATTTTAGGGCTGTTAGACTTATGAATATTATTTTATTGCTTTCATAATTATTGTTGTTAGTGTAATAGTTCAGTGGGGGAGAGTGGAAATAAATTTATTTTTTAATAGCTTTCAGTGTTGAAATATCATTACTTCTGTGCAAAAGAAAACATTTTTCTCAGAAACTGGTGCTATTGAAATTGGAACAAATATAGGGTAAAGCTTTTTACCACATGTGTCGATAGGAAGGTGTTTTCAGTAATGATCAAGAGGGAGAAACTAATTGTTTGTTTGAAATGTCTTTTACCTGAATGTCAATTTATCCTTGTATATGTTTATTTAATAAATAAAGAAATACATTAACATAAAAATATATTTTATTGATAATACTGTATACTTATTTTAATAGTTCATACTAACATTTTTATATTTGTAGACTTGGCTTTCCCTTTATCTGTAACAACTTGATTGTAAAGTGTAGTGTAGTATAGTAGTAAAGTGTAGCAGTAGTAACTGCTGAATGTAATGATGGAAGAATTATCAGTAATTGTTCATTTTCTTGCAGGAGAGTTGCATATCAAAAACAAGGCAGCTCTGCCAATTACATTGGAACTTCAGACAAACAACCCTTTTTTTATAACAGATGGAGAAGAAATGGAATCAGAAAAAGAAATACATATTCAGCACAATGAAAGTTTTGTATTATGTTTAGCGTTTAAACCAACACCGCAGCCATATTTGGATTCTACCGTGTCTCAAGGTTTATTAAAAATTACTTATCGTGAACATCCAAATATGGTCAGTACATAGATATCTGTTTTCTTTTTTTTTTAAGAATATTTGTGTGTTGTTTATTCACAATCATTTATGAATATTTAATTAATTAAGCTGTGTTAGTGGTTATAAGCACAAACAGAATTAACATATTGAAAGCATTAATCAGAATAATATTTATATAGTGGTGTGCAACAGACTCTAGTTTTACTTCTGATAACTCCTAAGTTTGAACACAGGATTAAAATATTTTGAATAAGTTATTTTATTTTACAGGATAAGGTACACTTAATTGGGAGACTGAATTTTCCAAATGTTAAGTTATCACATTATGCAGTAGATTTTGGTTGTATTTCTATGTGTACAACTGATCACAGAATAATAACACTGAATAATGTAAGTCCTTTGGAAGTAAAATACGAATGGAAATGGAATGAGAAATCTGTGGATATCATTTATTTGAATAAAAAGGTACTGTTCTTCTTTTTTAAAGGAATAATTCCAAATATTTAGTACCAAGCCACGTGTTGTTCAATCAAATATATTGCAACTTACTGTCTGCGGCTTCCAGAAAGCAACGGTAAGTTGCAATATATTTTATTGTACTGTTCTTCATTTACGAATTAACATTAAAGCGTGTTTTGCATGCTTTTGAAATGATTGTTAACTGTGGTATAAAATAAATAAATAGATTCTCTAATGATAAGGCTTTTTGCCTTTTGTGTACAGTCCTATTCCTGTGGATTTAGATGTTTTTTTTTTTCTTTTAAAATACATTGTTAAATGTTTAATGTGTTTACAAGTATGAATACTTAAATTATTCCGCATATACATTGTGATGCATGGTACTATAAACAGTTCATCATAGTTTTTAAAATGTTGATATGTATGCTTAATGCCATCATAACTTTACTGTCAGAAATACATTTGTTCTTTCAAAATAGGTGGCCATCCTTTTGTGAAATTCGAATTCTTCTATGGTCATGCATTACTATTTTTTTGTCACCAGACAAAAGGCTTGCCGCATGACAAATGGTGCCAATCGTACACTCTAGTGTTTTTGGTGGCCCTAAAAAAGACCATGTGGCGAGAATGGTGATGTTGTTAGTGCCGCGCTGAGATGTTCGGTGGCTGCGCCCACTCTTCGTGGCATACTGCAGTCCTCCTCTTCTTTCGGCATCAGTTGTAGAATCAGCTGCCGGCCCAGCGACATCCTATCGCTGGCGCAGAACTGGAGGGCGAAGACGCAAGAATGACGGTTTTATTCTTCGGCCGTTCCTTCCGGCTGACTCCCCACCAATGTCGTCCGAGAGAGGAGAGGAGATGTAGTGCGTCCGATGGCGTGGCGATGAAGAGTGCGTCAAAAATTTCTAGCGGCCCTGGTTTTATGCACTAACCGGGATCGCTGATTGGCTCACTCCGAGCACGTTAGTTGTCACGTATCGGCTACTGATCCCCGATTGGCTCGCTGTGTCCGCCGCTGGTACCGGAGAGCAGATGTTTGCGTACCAGTATATATATATTGCGACGATACAAATAAAATACTTTCACATAGGATAGCTGTGTGTGTACAAATTAAGAACAAGTCTATATTGGAGGTGTAGAAAATTAATTATTGGTCACAAGTAAATGATTGTTTATATGATATATTTTAAAATTACATAAATGTCATGAATAGTATTATATTTGCTGTAAAGCGTTTATATAGTTCAATTTAGATGAGTTTTACTTGGTAGTCGAATTCCTTATTACTTGGCGTGAAGTCACTCTCTCAGCTGCTGATGCGGCAATTTCTCTGCACGTCTCATCTCACTCTCTCTCCTTCTCTCTCTCGGTGATGGGTTCGTCGAACACTGATAACACTAAAGGCAGATTCCACATACACAAATTGTCACTCTCTGAATTGTTAGCGTTATCGCTCGAAATAAGTTATTATAATATTTAAACATTATTAATTATTTACTCTCAGGGTGATAATGAGTAATATTTATACTAGCGGTGTATAAGGCTTACACCTTCTGGCCACTCTTGAAGTGTTCCGCGATACTACAGATTTACCGCGGTCAGTAAATCTTCCTAAACGGAAATCTTCTACTTACACAAATAGCACTTTATATAATATAATGGTTGTTCACCTGCTTGGTTCTTGTCGAATAACTCGAAAAGAGTTCCAAGACTTAGAGATTACTTTATATTTAACTAGTTTGTACAAGAAAAACTCTTGTAGAGGAACACATGTTCACTAGGCAAAGGCTTTCGATGAACTGCCCGATGTACACCAGACATCGGACGGATCTTACTGAAATTAGGGGCTTTCGATTGGTCAATTGGTCTACGTGGCAGATTGAACAAAAGTTACACGGGTTGCAGGTGACTGTTTGTATAATTCTGCAAGAGCTTGCATAGATTTTATCTAGAAATTTTATTACTCTTTAATAAATAAGAGTGAAAAGTTGAGGTTTTAATTATTAAAAAATCACATTTATAAAATAGCTGAGAACAACAGAGTATATAGCAAATGTAGCCATTTCCAAAAATGATTCACAGTTCAAGTCTCAAGGTGATGGGTTATTAAAACGGAAGATATAGCGAATCAGGTTTATCACACGTGAATGCGCACACATATTCACACACAAAGTACATGACATTAAAGAACAAAATTTTACAAATAATTTGATATAACATAAGTCCTTATCCATCACTAAATACAAAACTTATAGCTAATTAACAAAAATTGCAAAAATCAATCTAAAACATGTTAATGTCCGTCATCCATGCTCAGATATTCTTATTCATAGATCATCATCCTGTGTTTTGTTGCAATATATATAAAATTTGACATGTTAAAAAAGTGGAACAGATTTTAAAGAAGAAGACACGTATAGCTTATGGAAAACTGAAGACACAGTACTGCTTTCCATTGTCTTTAAATGGATTAAAGTTTATAAGGTATTATTCAGAAAGAACATAATTTTCTGTACTTTTTATTGATTTTTAATTCTCTACATCATATGTTAAAAAGAACTATTTTTTGTAAGTTCAGTAATTTTGTTTGTCCATGTCTGAATTGATTGTGGGAGAGCAAGCACGTCCGCGTGGTGCGCGCGCACACACACACATTCCAGTGGTACAAACTGTATGATTGATGTACTGCAGTGCGTATGTAAATTATACAAACATAAAATAGGAAAAATTTATTGAACACCTGTACAGTTTTAAAATTAACGATCTCAGATGTGCATATTGTCTGGGGTGAAGTCAAGAGGGGTGAGATCTCTGTATGTGCATTGGTAAACACTGTAAGTTATTAGACACATGCAAAACTGTACGAAATTGTGTGAAACTGATTTACTGGATGCAAAAATGAGGTATATCTTCGGATTGTCCACCCGTGGACTCGCAGTTGAGTGAATCCATATACATATAAAGTGACAGTATAATTATTTGTTAATTACTATGAAGTACAAATAATTACAGAGTAATAAAAACACTTCCATGAAGTTAAAAAATGTCACAAATCATAAACATTTGCCAGGAGTGTTATACAGTCAATGAAAATTGCCAACATTGGCAAATAATTTTTCATGTTGTGACACACACACACACACACACACACACACACACACAAGATAGAGTGCTCTACAGCATCAGGTGACAATGAACTAAATTATTTAAATAATAAAAAATGGAGACAGTAATGAACACAGACAATAATAAAGAATCAATATATAATCAAGTATAAATATGTATATAGTCTGTATAAATTGTAAATAGTAAAACTGACATAACATTTTTATTCAAGAATATAAAGAATAAATTTGATATAAAAATTTAATTGGGCGGAGCCTGATGAGCGTAGCGAAATCAGGCATGGCCCTCTATCCATGACTCTGTGCACAACTTAGACCGCGAACTCCTCCGAAACCACTCAACCAAATGTTATGAAATTTTTCATACATATCCGGACTGTATAGTAGAGTGCACATATGTAATTTTTATTTCTCTAAGTTATTTGGTACAAAAGATATAACTTTTTAAAACTTAGCTTAAACGTGTGAGAAGAAGAGAGATAGAGATATCGTGGACCAGGTACGGTGCTTTGTCTCACTCGCACTTACAGGGTGCTAGGCGACTCACCGGCCGATTTTGGTGCTTGCATGCCAGTGCGTATGTGTGTGCGGCTTCCGCCACCCGCGCTGGCTGTCGCCCGATAAGATAAGATTTTGCTGTATCACAAATGTCGGTGCATGTGCGTGTGCGGCTCCCTCCGCCCATGCTGGCTGTCGCTCGATAAGATAAGATTTTGCTGTATACACTTTGTATTCGTGTCTCATATGTGTTTAATTCAAACAGTAGTAGAGCATTGTTCTATGATGTAGCCAGATGTACGGATTGGACTTAAGTATAGATTATAGATAACTAAATCACCTTGTATCCATCGTGTGACTTCGTTACGTCGATTAAAATGACGCGTTTTGGAACATCTGCTCCATCATTAGATTAAATCACTCTATTGAGGTCGTTAACAGTTAAAATCACATGTTACATCATCAGATGTTCCAAAATGCGTCATTTTAATCGACGTAACGAAGTCACACGACGGATACAAGGTGATTTATTTATCTATAATCTATATTCCTACGTCACTTGGATACCAAGAACCAACATGCATTTTAAATTGGACTTAAGTGTTGAACAAGTGTCAGTTTTTTAGACAAGAATCTGTGTAGTCGCTGATGCAACGCAACTTTTCATTACATATTGCAACGAATCACAGTTCATGTAAATTTTAATCCAAATTCTATTTAAATTATTATTCTTATTCTTCTTTATTCAATTTTCCAAATTCTATTTAAATTATTATTCTTATACTTCTTATTCAATTTTGTATTCAATTATTCTTATTCATTCTTATTCATCAATTTATATTGTAATAGGACGAACGTCCGTCTAATCTTAAACGTGTATAAGTATAATGGGTGTAACGTGTCTTCTCTATCCGTCGTCGCTTTAGAACGTAACTTATGCAGATTTCGTCCGTTGCGAACGTACGAATAACCAGGTATCGATGTTCTTACCTGTTGTTCACTAGGGGTTTGAAAATCCCAGGTGGCGCCAAATTGTTTTATTAAAACAATTAAAAAAAATTTTAAGTTTGTATGACAAGCGCAGCTCAGGCGGTGTGAATAATTCAATTTGTTCCCGCCTCGCCTTGGCCGTCTGGATCGGGCCAGTAGTTCATTGCGTTGGCTGTGCGATCGCTTGTCGTCAATACTACCTATTTGTTAAAATGTACACAAATTATTATCCACCTCCTAATGAAATTATAACACGGTGGTTACACTCAGTACTTATTTATTTTTGGTTAATGATTAATTATTCAGGTAATACAAATTATGTTTTCTTTTGTAATACATTTGCACCGGTAAATTATATGAGACACATCTCTGGGGTTTGACAAATCGATCTTTGAACGTAACAACAGACATTCAGTAATGGCGTCTGTTGGAATTGTACACAAAATTATTATTGTTCGATCGTCTTGGATTCTTGAGATTACGTTAAAAGGATTATTAATGATTACAACAATAAAAATACACACCCTTACATCAGTTAAACTTAAATAATATACTGTGTAGTTATAACTTGTTTATTGGAGTGTAGTAAAAGTGTTACAAAATATCGCTAACTAATAACAGGTTAACCTTACCAGTTGACAAATTTTCAGTGTCTTAGTTTTTTAATTTAATCTTTGAAAGTAATTATGTGCAGTTTAGTGAGATTTCAGCTTTCAGTGAGAAATAATTAACGTGAGTTTATTCGGAAATTTGGGTAATTTAATTGATACTTAACACTTCAGTAGACTGGATGAACTCAGTTGATCTGGTAATAATGAATTAGGCTGCAATCATATTTAATTTTCAATTGTTCGGGGCTCCGGGCATCTTTTTTCAAGTTAATCGGCAATATATTAGTTTCTTTTTTCTTTAATTCGTCTTCGACATCAGTTAAATGGTTTCAGCCATCGTCTGCTTCCTTCTTGTTCATTTGCTGGTAATTTCGTTTGATATTTTGATGTTTTAATTAATAATTTTGATCGTTCAAGAACTGACGTCTATTCAACAAGAGCGTCATATTACGAGTAAAGAACTCTAACGGTAAATTAGTAACCAAACGTCTGTTGTCATAGTAACCAATTAATCCTGATTGGTTAATTCTGATTTATGACCATTGTTATCAAATTTGAATTTTTATTCAAAATAGCTGTATATCTTCTTATTGATTATATTCTTCTGTCATCTTCCCTACATATTAAATATTATCACTACTGTTATTATTTCCTTTCAAAGATTAATTTGGTACCACATAAGGTATGGTTTTATGAAATATCAATGTTTGTACATTTATGTTAATATTTGGTATTTACATTTCTCCTTTAAATTAAGTTCTTATTCTAATATTTTTCCTTTAAACTGATTTACAAATTATTCTCGGCTATTTACTTACCTTGAATTTATTAATTTCCTGGTTGTTTTTATACAATTTGCAATTATTTGTTATTGACAGTTATCCATTTCCTAGGCCTAAGTAGCCATTGATTATTTTTACTTATTATATTCTAATTATATTTCATTTTATTACGAAGTGTTTTGTTCTGTTGTTATAATTGATTCGTTTAGTGGTTGTTGTGTCTTGAATTTGTTTGTGTTCAGATTATGTGTCAAGATTATTCTCTATATCTTAATACCTAAAATATAACAACTAGGCCTATGGACTGTAAGCTTCCTTCAGCCATATCCTATCCCTAAAATTAAAATGAACAGTTCTTTACCAGTTATTAGGTACTGTTGGTTTAACATACATTTCATTCTTTTACTATTATTTTGAGTGAGAAACATCATCCCTTCTTTCAAACTTACTTAATTTATTTTCCCTTATAACATAGGGTGTTTATTAATTACATTCTTAATTTCTTAATTCTTTACTAATCCCTTTCTCCATTCCATGTTAACACAAACTGTTTATCTTACATGGCCTTTCTCCCCTGAATAACATCGTAACCTTTATCTATCTCTAATCTAAATACTATTTCTAATTACACTTAACTATATAATTTTTATAAGCTCACTCTTAAATCATTTATTGTTTCATCATTGATTTATTAAGTGTTTTCTTATCTATTACTATCTTTTTAATCATACTATCATTTACAATATCCTTTTTCACCCATCACTTTCACCTTTAATTAATTAGTGTTTATCACTGATTCACACATTATTTTGGGGTATTTACACTTTCACTATTATCACTTTTTTAAACTTTTTATTTTAAGCGTTTATTGGTGGGTAATCCCTATTATTATTTTTCTTTGTCCCTTAGTTACTTTCATTATATTTCTCACTATCTCACTATCTTTACAAATTTTATTTATATCTAATAATTTCATGTCTTCTTCTAGATTTCTTACTTACATATACTACTAATTCGTGTGTTAGTGTATTTTTATTTAATGGTGTTTTATTAATTATGAATTACACTTGTCACTTAGACAATACTAATATTTCTTTTTTATATTGGTTATTCACTGGTTTCGTTTCCTTTATGATACTTGATGGTATCATCTCCCCCTTCCCTATTCTACACTATTTGTCTGTGTTTTATCACCTTGGTTCACTTTATTTTCTTTATAGTTGGTTTGTTCCATTTGTAATTTCATTTTTCTTCTCCTTCACTTCCATCTTGTTTCACTTCATTTTGGTTATTATCTGGCCAATCTCTGGGGTTGGGTCAAAGTCATTTGTCTGTCAGTCTAGTTTGTAATTTTATTTAATAATCACCTTTGGTTTACTATTCTTCCTCCTTCTTTCTTAATTACATTTACCATTTTTATTCTCTTTATTATTTATTTATTAAAATATATTATTTCTTAGCATTTCTTACATACTTATAGATATCAAATATGATCTGAATTTGGCGATGTTATATAATGCCTTTCCACCAAAATTGATCATTTTATAAAACATGATTCTAAGTTTCATGAAATTATCAATTGTATTGTATCATTTTTTTCTCAACTTCTCCTGCTTCTTGTTCATTTTTTCTTTTGTTCAATTCAGTATCTTCTTCTTCCTTTCTTCCGGGTTTTTTTTCATTATTTTCTCTTATTACGAACTGGCTTATTGATTTTTTATTATAAATTATTCCCTATAAATCTTATTTTCCCTAACTATCCCTACTTTGTAGCTGAAATCGATTTGGATGGGCTCTATTGGCTTACCTAACTCCGTCGTTCAAAACTACTCTTTTTCTGAGGTCAGGGGAACATCATCCCTGCTCAGTTAAATGATTGCTGGACTTATTCAACAGTCAATCTCAATTAATGAATCTTCAATACCGTCATCTTGTGACTAATAATAATAATAATAATCAAAATATTTGTTGGGAATCTTTTACTTTTGTATTTCATTATTGCTCAGTTCGATTCATATATTTCTCATCTTTCTTTATTGATAATATTTGAAGCGTTGGTTTTTATTGATACAATTCACATTTTTATTCTTTTTTAATTACTCTTTGTTTCATCTCATTTCATATTATAACTCTTAGAATGTTTATATCGTTTATTTCGTTTTTTGATCATAGGCTTGTTTAATTTTACTTCCCATCTTTTTTCTAAATAGTTGTGGAAGTTGATCATTTTGATTGATATTTTTTTCATAATTTTTTAAATATCATAGTAAGTTAGTGTTTCTTACTAGTTAGGAATTTTGGTAGCTTATTCCTTTATAGTATGTTTTGCTTTTTTGCCTCATATGTTGGCTAAAGATTTTTGTATCTTAATCTTATTTTGTAGGAATGTTCTGTAACTTCACTCCTTTATTATTATGTTTTATTTAAATATTATAGTAAGTTTGTTGTTCTTACTTTATATGGATTCTTTCTAACTTTATTTCTCCATTTTATAATTGGTCTAAAATATTATCGAAATATTTGCGTAAGTTGTCCTTACATAACTTTTTTGAATTTTGAAATTCATTTGAGATCTTTTTTCTTTATGATATTCGCAAACTTGTTCGTTTGTCTTGTTATCTTTCTTTATTTAAAGTATTTCGGTTGGTTTTTTACTTTGTTTTTTCAGTCATTGCTGATCGTCATAATATTTCTTAATTGATGCCTGATTGTATACACCCTTTATTTTCTTAGTGACGGGGTGAGTGATCTCATAAATGTTATTGCCCTTGTCTCTTGTTATAGTGTATGGTCCCACGTATAATAATAGTAACTTTTTTGTAATGCCTTCTATGGAGCTGGGTAATTCTCTGTTTTTTATTAGTACCCTTTCTCCTACATTGTATTTAATAGTCTTTTTCTGGTTCTTAGAGTATTTATTCTTTTGTTGCTCTACCTTTTCGGCTATTCTGTTGTAAAATTTTCTTTTCTCGAATTGATTTTCGGTGTTGGTGGGAAATTGAATCATATCAGTTATCTCTCTAGGCGGTGGCCGCTCAAACATCATTGTGTATGGTGTGGCTTCAGTGAAGTTGTGGTAAGCTAGGTTTATAAACTCTTCAGTGGATTTTAAGTAATTGTGCCATTCTTTTTGTTTATCGTGGCAGTAGGTCCTCAGGATTCGACCCACTTCTCTAAGTACTCTTTCAGCTGGGTTACTGCTGGGATGATAAACGGATGTTTTGTAAGTTTTAATATCATGTTCCCAGGGTTTGCTTTTCCAATGACTTCCCTTAAATTGGGTCCCGTGGTCGGTTATTATGGCCATAGGTTTCCCTACTTCTGGTATAAACTTGGTTAAGATAATCTCAATAATTTTCTTTGTTGTCGCACGGTTAATGGAATACAACTTTGTATATTTGGTGAAGTGATCGAACATGATGACTATGAATCTGTATCTGTGTCTTCCTCCACTGCGAGGAAACGGACCACATATATCAAGGAATACCCTTTCTAATTTCTGACTTGATATTATAGGTATCATCATACCCTCCTTTTTCGAATTGTTGCACTTTACCATTTGGCAAATATTACATTTTTGGATAGTTCTGTTTGCCTTTCGATAAATATTTTTTATGTAAACTTGTTCCTCTAAAGCTTTTATCACCTTAATGGCCCCCATATGGCCGTATCTAATGTGGTAGTCTAGTATCAATTGTTCTTCCACTGTAGATGGGATTACTAGTTTCCATTCTCCGATATCAGGATTGTTTTTAATAAATAGCAGGTTATTATATATTTTATAATATTGTATAACGGTTTCTTCTCCTTTTAATATTATCTCCCGGATACTCATTATTTTTGGATCCACCTTTTGACATCTTCTTATTTCCTGGGTTATTTTTTCTAGATCCATTCTGTCTTTGACAATGTTATACACTTTAACTAATTGTTCTTTCTCTCCCTCGAAAGTTGGTTGCTGGATGTTGATACGGGATAATATGTCAGCAGCTGTGTTTTTCTTCCCTGGTATGAATTCCCAGTTAATATGATATTCTTGTGGCAACAATATCCATCGGGTTAGTCTTCCGTGGCTGAGTTTACACTGCTTGAGGAATCAAATGGATCTATGGTCACTTCTCATGGTTATGTTGTATCCTAGAATGTAAGTCCTGAATTTGTTCCAGGCGAACACAACACTAAGTAGTTCTTTCTCCGTGATGTGATAGTTTCTTTCGCATCTAGTTAAATCTAGTATCAACCAATTTCAAGCCAGCTATGGTCAAGGGACTTAATTTATGGCCATAGCTGACCGCTAGCCAAAACCACGATTGGTGCTGGTAAGGCAGTAATCGCCCGAAAAGTCGGGGTTTTGCCGCAAAAAGAATAGGCACTAGGTAGACATACTATGTGAATTCACGTCCCATTACCACTACTTTTTGCACCATATTCATCTTAATCTGCACGGGACAAAAAATCTATCAGTATACAATATAAAGTTGTATAAAAGGGTGTGCCGTGCATTTTCGCCATTTTGGCCTCCGATGGGGGTAACACTCTCTATTACCCCCAACACTTTCCGCTATCTACTGTGGCACATGCCACCACAGCAATAGCACACTAATAGCTAAATTAAATCTTCCTTCATTTGCAGTTTCTACACTCCATTATTATATCACTTCTATGAGCACCAATCTACCCCCCAAAATTACCCACATCTCTTGTATGACAACAAGTTTTTATTTTATTTAACACACTTCAACACGTCCCAACTTTCACTGGTACTAAGAACTTTACAATTATTTGGTCACTTATTTATTAAAATTGATATAAATTTAAAATTATAAACATTCCAAAGTATTTTTGGTATCTATTTACACTGGAGGCTGTCTAATATTACTATAATAAGTGGTAGTAAGGCAGTAATTGCCCGAAAAGCCGGGGTTTTGCCGCAAAAAGAATAGGCACTAGGTAGACATACTATGTGAATTCACGTCCCATTACCACTACTTTTTGCACCATATTCATCCCTTTTGTTTTCCCATTTATTCAAACCTGCCTTCTACCTCGCACCAATCCCTTTTGCAACAAAATTCGTCTTTTCAGACTACACTGAAACTATTGTCAATGGCTACATTTAGTTTCGCCATTGACACTGAAATTTTAACTTGTATGCACCGCCTTTTATATATGTGCAGCCTCCATTATGTACAAACACTCTAAGGCAGTGCAGGTACATGACAGGTACACCTGACCGCTGCACCATGAGTGTATTTAAAAAAAAATCATTTATGTCACGTACCATTAGGGGTCCCCCTCCCCGTTCAAATGTGGTGTAGATTTCTACTTTTGACCAATTTTGGTGGAGCCGGACCATCATTGTTTTCACCACCCGAAGGAAGATCTGCCAACCATGGCCCGCCTCCAATTGCCGAAAACCACGACCAGGACTGGTAAGGTCGTGACCGCCCGAAAATGGGGGAGAGTCGCTTCTGAAAACATAAAACAACATTTTAATACTATCTACAAAATTCAAACATTTAAGGTGACCTATATAACTTTAAGTTCGTCGCATTTTGTGTACCCACTATTTCCTGCGTTGTTCGATTCCATAACACATACGCATTTTGCATCTTTATTTCCACAATTTCATATGGCCCTTCGTATAACAGGAAAAACTTCTTTATTTCTTTATCTTGGGCACTTGACAAATCATGCCTCTTTACTAACACTAATTGACCTACCTCATATTTGGTCCATTTACCTTTCGCATCATGTCTCTGCTTCCTCCGTTCTCCTTTTGTAAGTAAATTTTCATTTGCTAATCTGATCTTCATGTTTACGTCTATTATTTGACTTTCTGGTGGGTATTCAACAAGTTGTTCCAATATCCTGGGTGGTCTTGTTCCTCTGATCAATTCATGTGGCGTAAATCCGGTGGATTCATGGGTGGTACAATTCAGCCACTCCTCTACTTTCTTAACGTAGGATGGCCATTCTGTGTGTTTGGCGTGACAATACGCCCGAAATATCCTACCAATCTCTCTCATCACCCGTTCTGCCTGGTTCGACTGTGGATGGTAAACTGCCATATGCTTGGGTATGATGCCTTCCCATCCAAGCGTCTGTCGCCACTTGCCGCTTATAAACTGTGGTCCATGGTCAGATAAAATTATTTTTGGTTTTCCTACATTGATCATATAGTCTCTTACTATTTTTTCGCTAAGGACTTTGCTCGTCGCTCTCTTAATACTATACAACTTAACAAATTTTGAAAAAGTATCTAAAACTACAAATACATACAACACACCACCTCTACCTCTAGGTAATGGCCCATACAAATCAACTGCAACTAAATCAAATGGTCTTTCAACTTTTATATAATTCATCTCCCCTTCTACTCTATAGTTCACTACTTTCGATTTCTGACACAAATCACAAACTCTTAACACTCTTCTAACTCTCCTCTCCATATTCTTAAATAGACATGATTCCTTTAAAACATTAGCACACTTTCTTGCCCCAAAATGCCCATACCTTATATGGCAATCCCAAATAATTTTATCTACCAACCCTTCTGGAATAACTAACCTCCAATCACGCTCCCCCCCTTCTACCTTTTTAAACAGAATCCCTTGATATACTTGAAAACGTGTATTATATTTAGACCCATCTACCTCTGCTTCTAAACTAACAATTATTTTACCCAGTTTACTTTCAGATCTTTGCATATTCTTAATGTCTCTTAACTCCTCACCAAAAATTCTATCTTCTCTAGTTAATCTAAAAATCTCTATCTCTTTAAGGTCCCTACCTGTTTTATTTTCTATAATATCGACCCGGGAAAGTGTGTCTGGTACTTTATTATCTGACCCCTTTATGTACTCCCAGGAAAAGTTGTATTCTTGTAAAGCTAATACCCACCTGGTTAGACGACTGTGTGTCAATTTGCAAGAATTCAGAAAAGACAGTGCCTTGTGGTCCGTTCGGATTACAGTTCTGTTTCCCAGGATGTATGTCCTGAATTTCCACACGGCGAACACAATGCTTAAAAGTTCTTTGTCAGTGGTGGTATAATTTTTTTCCACAGACAGCAGCGACCTACTGGCGAAGGCAATGGTAAGATGTTCCTTATCGCAGCCCTCCTGGTAGAGCTCCGCCCCTAACGCTACGTTGCTTGCATCTGTCTGTAAATAAAAGGTTTTATTAAAATCAGGATGATTCATCATAATCATATGGCTAAATTTTCTCTTAATTTCGTTAAATGCGTTGCGCTCCGTTTCTCCCCATTTCCACTGCTTGTTCTTCTGGAGTACTGCACTTAGTTTCAATGTTGTGTGTGCGTAATTTTCTTGGAGCTTCCTATAGAAATTGCATAAACCTAAAAAACTTTGCAATTGCTTAATGTTTTTTGGTTCTGGGAAGCGCATAATAGCTTCTACCTTGTCCGGGTTAGCTAATATTCCTTCTTGTGTAATTATAAACCCTAAGAAATGTATTTCTGTTTGTAAGAACTTATACTTATCCCAATTAACTGTCAAACCCCCCTTCTGTAACTTGTCTAACACATATTCTATATGCTCAGTAAAGTGTTCAGTAAATGTTCTGGATGCTATCAGTATGTCATCTACGTACACTGTTAAAAAATCTAAATCTTTAGGTTGTAATATCTTATCCAAACATTTAATAAAACTAGCAACACTGGTGTTTAACCCAAATGGTAGACGTTTGAACTGATAATTCTTACCATTAAAAAGAAAAGCAGTATATCGCCGACTCTCTGCTGCTAATGGCGCCTGCCAATATCCTGCTGTTAAGTCTAATGACGTCGTGTACTTAACGCCACTAAATTTCTGTAAAATTTCATTAATTGGTTCCGGTGACTCCCGGTCAGGTATTATAATTTGATTTATCTTTCTAGCATCTAGGCATAGTCTTACCTTTCCATCCTTCTTAATCACTACCACTAACGGGTTTGAGTAAGGCGATATTGATCGTTCAGTTATGTCTCCCTGCATCATCCGGTCTAATTCCTCCTGCACGGCTCTTCTCTTCGAAAATGGTACTGGATAACTCCTCTGCATGTAGGGTGCGTGCTCCCGAACCTTCAGCTCACATATATAGTCTTTCGCTTTTCCTGGCGATTCATCAAACACATCTCTGAAACGCTCCACAACTGTCCACAACTCCTCTCGCTGAGTATTTCCTACAACTACACCTTCGTTAAAAAATTTGTTGGCTCTATTTACCCACACACTCTCATCACTCACATGCATCTCTCCCTCCTCATTTTCTATACTCTCACTCTCTCGACACATATTTATTTTAGTTTCTATCTCTCCATCGCCTACCTGCTTGTGTATCATTTTTATTCCCGTAACTTTAGCTTCGTCTACTACTTTCTTAAACTTTACCCCGACTGGTTTACTCCCATTTTCAAATCTTACTAATTGTTTATTGAAATCTATTACTGCCCCATTTCTCTCCAAAAAATCATTTCCTAATATTACATCTAAACTCAACCCTTTAACCACTAGGAATGTGTTTTCAAATTCAATTTCATTTATCGAGATATTTAATTGTACTTGTCTAGTTATTCTTTTACTTCTTACCCCAGTTACCCCCACTACTGTAACTCCCGAAACTGGCAACGATGGTATATTCTTATTTGTTTCTTTTAATTCTCCCATTACATTCTCAGAAATTACCGAGATCTCACTACCGGTATCAATCAATGTTTTATAACTCTTACCTTCTATAGTGACCATCACCTCCGTCAATCCGGTTTTGTGCTCCATCACTTTGGTGTCCTCTTCTTCCAATAATTCCTTCGCCATGTCCACTTTGATGATATTACTCTGGTATTCGTCTGTCACTTGGACCCGGTTCTCCGTTGATAATGGTTGGGCCCGATTTTCCATTGTCCTCCTTAGTTTACCGTGGAGGGACCTGCTACAGCTTGGTTGTTTCCTCCTCTCCCTCGGTTGTAATTTCCACCTCCTCTCGGCGCTCCTCTATGGTATTCTGCTCCTCTCTGCTGCTGATTTGGCTGGTACGTCCGCTCACTGCGTTGACATTCTCTGTTCTTATGACATCTAAAACAAGTTGTTCTATTTGAATAGTTATCTACATCACAGTCTCTACATCGCCAACTCTCGCCCCTATTATCAAAGTTTCCCCCACACTCTCCTCTATGAAAGTTGGGTGTTCCCCTATACTGATGGTAATTATTGTTGTTTAGTACTACTGGTGGGTTTGGACGCCTCCCTATGTCACGTTCCCCGATATTTTGTAACACATCTAACATACTCTCTAGCTCATTTATGTTTCCGATTTCTCTCGTCATTAATGTAATTTGCACCTCTCTGGGCAGGTGTTTGCTAATATGTCTCACAAATGACCGGAACGGCAACTGCGGTTCTAGGTACTTGGCCTCATTGTATATTGTCATTATGTACATAGTTAAATGGTTATTGATTCTCCCAAAATTCCCAGTTCCCATTATTTTACTCCGTAAAATTTCTTGGTCCTCTTCTGGCCAATACTTGTTCCGGAATGCTAACTCAAATTTCTCATAACTACTCCATTCTGTATTATGTACTTCTGCCCATATTTCGGCATTACCCTTAAAACACTTCAAAATTTTCAGTAATTTAATCTCCCAACTACTACTATTAAATCGATTGAATTCCCTTACCCTATTCAAAAATTGCATCGGGTGTACTCTACGGTTGTCACAATTAAATTGTTCTAGCTCTATGTCATCTTTTGCTTCGCAAGTATACACTCCTCGCTCCGCAACATTATTTAAATTTTGGCTTACGGCCACATGTAATTCATCTTTGATTTCTATGATATTCTGCTCTACCATGCTAAATTTGTTATCACATTTATTTGCATATTGAAGGTTATGTTTATTAATAACCCCCACACTCTCTTGTATAGATTGTTTACATGCACTTTCTACTTCCATTATTTTAATTTCTATATCATTATTACTTTCATTAATTTTAGTTACACATTTATTTTCTATTTCTATACACTGCTCTTCAATTTGAGTTTTAATTTGGTCTGCCATCTGCTCATTTACGTTACTGATTTTACTTTCAATACTTAGTGTGATTTCACAAATTTGTCTCTCAATTTTCTCATCTCTTTCATTAATTTTAACATCTATACTCTTAACTGCATTATCTAATTTTGTGCTTCAATCGTTACATTTGTTAACAAATTTCTCATCCGTAATCTCAAAACGTTTATTAATTTCGTTAATTTGGTTTTTTAATTCGTCGAATTTATTATTTTGTACCTCAAATTTGCTGTCAGAATCACTCTTCTGTTCATCTAACTTTACATCAAATTTATTGAAACTAGTACATAACATTGTATTTTTTTCTAAAAGCAGTTGGATCATTTTCATCATATCTTGATCCTCAGATTTTTTTAATTGGGACTGGTGTTGAATGAATTACTTCATCCATAATTTTCGACTCAGTTCCGGTATATTCTATATTCATTTGGCTCTCTGTTTCAATGTCAGTTAGGCTGACATTCTCGTTATTGTCTGCCATTTTTATATTGCAAATTTACTAATTTTGTTTCACTACTCTTTAACTTACATCTACCAATCTTATATTTGATCTAATCTTAACTCATTGTCTTGCGTAGTTTACGTAATTTTTTACGTACCGTTACTTAACCCTCAAATCAAACTTGCATCTATTGTAGGTGTGGTTTTTCTATTTAAATTTTAATTTACAAAACTGTCCCTTTCGGAAGCGCCAACTGTGATATTCTTATTAATTACAAATATAAATACATAAAATTATTTCCCACTTACCTCAAAAAAAAATCTTCTCTTAACCCAGGGTCTCGGCACACAAACGTTAGAATGCAAGCATGATTTACAGGTTATGTAAATAACTTACACAACTCGCTTTTTATGAAGAGAATAAAAAAAATTTTTATTATATACTTATTTCATTGTCTGACTTCAAATTATTTTGTTTCTTCCCTCAAATTAAACTATCTCAATTATACATAAAATTCAAACATTTCCTTCAATAGTCTATCCTTAATCTAATTATATTTCTATATAAGGCGAACCCAGCTTGCTCACTCGCTCATTAATTCTTATTTAAATTTTCCCCTTTTTATAGAGATCTCTTTATAATTATAATTTTCATTTTTATATTGGTTTAAACTACACGGTTACTTCTCTGGTTGTGTCCGTGAAGACCACGTGTTGCCGTCAGCACACTTTTGTTCCGTTGTCAGTCCAAATTAAGTTCTCACTATTAGTTTTGATTCACGGTTGATTATTTAACTTTTTTACATTGTTCTCGCACTTCAATCACAATTTACTGGTCGGTCTGCTATTTAGTTAGACTCACTTTTAGGATTGTTATTAAATTTCCGGCTCGCTAGCCGGTTGTGTTCATCCGGCTGCGGCCATGGTTGTTAGTCCACTGGGGAGAGAGCGTTACCAACATGCCTCCCTCCAAACACTCCTACAGAGCGGAAGTTCAGTGCCTCACGATCGAATCGTCCGTCACTGTTCATTAAACACATGGTTTTTCCGTGTTTTTGACGTGTATGATATTTGGTGAGCACTGGCCGACGTCACAATTGTGGGCTGGGCTTAACTTATTTCCGCCGTCTTAATACCATGAGGCAAAACAAATAGAGTCTTCAAGCCATGTTTGTTTTACTAACTCGGCGTCAGTCCGTGCATCTGCTGGTGATTGCGCGTTTGGGCATTGGTGTTACACAGCCGCAAAGTTCTAAGAATTGACGACTGGCACATTCCTTTGCAAATGTTTCACCACAGTTCCTTTGTTAGAAACTACGCTTTGGATTCAACCGGGTACTGGCCACACAGATGGACATGAATTTACAATATTTTAATACAATAAAACCCCAGTAAAATGGTTTTATGAAGTTGGGTTTTAACATTCTGGAAATCACGTACTATGTTTGCTCGACTAGCAATATTCATATTTATATTGTGCGGTCTGTCGCCGTAAGGTGTACACTCGAAACCGTTGTGCGCGCTATTTGTATATGTGTATTCTTATTTTGTTTTGTTCAAATGTGTTTTAATATTTTTGGAAATATTCGACGATTATGCCATCGCATGATGGGATAAGAGAACGATTTTAAAATTCTGATGATGGGACAATGTCCCGAAACATGTAAATTTTAAATGAAAATACATTGCTGTAAGTCACAGATGGTAAGTTATACATTACTAATTTGATTATCAAATACGTGGCTTGGTACTATAATCGGAAATATTCTATAAATATAAATATGAATATTGCTAGTCGAGCAAACATAGTACGTGATTTCCAGAATGTTAAAACCCAACTTCATAAAACCATTTTATACATTAAATTTAATAAAACCTGTCTGAAAACAATATTATACCAAATTATGCTCGTATTAAGATTAAATGTTCATCTTTTGCTGATGTGAAAACTAAAAAACACGCAGAAGTGTACAGGATTAAGGAAGAAATAAAATCATTATACAGGAAGAAATCTTATCTTAACTCAAAATTATATAGAACACATCTGCAACTACTCAATAACGTACACCCAACATTACTAGATCATTATCTTGACTTTGTAAACAATGACATACAGCGTGTCGTTCGTCAAATGCGTAGTAAACAATTAAATAAATTCCAAAGGTTAGTAGATAGACAACAACCAAGAGCCAACAACTCTAACTGCAAACATAAATTTTATACACTTTACAAAACTTAACTTCAATTACATTAACTAATGATGAAACTAACTTGTTAAACAAGGGCTTAAAGTATAATCTACCTAGATATAATTCTAACTTCAGCCGTGAGCACATCGTTGCCGAAATTATAAGTGCTGAAACTGTAGTTAAAGCAATGGAAGACCAGAATGGTCAAGATGAGGCGCGGTTTTTAATAAATAATAAATTCAATAATATCATCAAGAATCATAATACCAATATTTATTCCTCTGTTCCAAATACATATAACAAATATAATAAAGAACGAAAAATTTTAACGAAGTTAAAACACAAACTATCAGACAATCATGCTCTCATCACCAAAGCAGATAAGGGCAACATGGTTGTCATTATGGACACTAATGATTACAATGATAAGATACAAGACTTTATTGCAAATAATAACATAAAAAAATTAAATTCAGATCCCACTGAACAATATGTAAAATGTTTAAATCAAGGCATAAATAAATGTGTACATTTGTTTGATGAACGGACCAGAAGATCATTAAAGCCCATTAATTCAAAAGCACCTACATTGACAGGGTTACCAAAACTTCATAAGAATGATATACCAATAAGACCATTAGTAAACTTCACTACCGCTCCTGGATATAAAACTGCTAAAAAATTGGTAAATATAATAAAACATAATATAAACATAACAAATAGTCATAGCATAATCAATAATGTTGATTTTGTTAATAAAGTGAAGGATTTAATGATTGAACCTCAATACAAACTGGCTTCCTTTGATATTGTTAACTTGTACACGAACATACCGGTGGCCGATACATTACGAATATTAAGAAGTAACCTTGTCAACACTAATAAGTTGGATATCGATAGTACAAATGAATTGATGGACCTTTTGAAGTTGGTTCTTGACCAGAATTATTTCACTCATGATAAACAATTTCTTACCCAGCATGACGGTGTAGCAATGGGTTCTCCACTTTCTGGCCTTCTTGCTGATATATATCTAAACCATTTCGAAAATTCTTTCATTTTTACCAATAATAAATATAATGATAACATAATTTTTTATGGCCGATATGTTGACGATACCTTTTTAATTTATAAAGGCACACGTCGACAAATAGACCAGTTGCACAAATATTTGAACAGTATTATAGTAATATACAGTTTATGCTGGAGAACGAGGACAATGGGAAATTAAATTTTCTGGATTTGACTGTCACTAGGAACAATAATAAATTGCAGTTTAATATTTACAGGAAACCTACTGCAACTGATACTGTTATACATGCCACATCTTATCATCCACTGTCCCAAAAAATGGCCGCTTTCCACAGCATGATTAACCGCCTTCTGTCATTGCCCCTCAGTAATGAGGACTACTATGATGAACTGAATACCATTAAACACATTGCAATCACAAATGGTTACAAAGAAACAATAATAAATAGTATCCTCAAAAGACATAAGAGACGAAAAAACACGGACATACATAGGGCACCTGTGGACCATACATATAAATACATCTCAATGCCATACACGGCCTTTATGCCTAGAATTCTAACTTCTATTTTAAATAAGACTAATAATATTATTATCACGTATAAAACTACAAACAACATTTTAAATAAGCTTCGTGTTCATGAACCAACAGCCCTTGAAACTAAAACAGGGATTTATAAATTGGTATGTGATGATTGTGATGCCTTCTATGTGGGCCAAACGGGCCGAAATTTTCTAAAAAGATTCGCTGAACACAAGCCACATACATACTTTCACAACGTAGAAAACATCAGATCTAAATTTGCTAAGCATCTTATCACGGAGAATCACAACTATACTGGCTTTAATACTAACCTAAAACCCCTTCACATTTGCAATAAAGGGCGGTATATGAACGCCCTCGAAGAATTCGAAATATATAAAGCATACAATAATGCCGATACCAAGCCACATATTTTGAATGATCAGCTGCATTTTAAATCAAACATCCTGTACGATACTGCTTTGCAGCATCTGCTATGATACGAGGCAGATATGAACCAGTTCGCGGTCTGTCGCCGTACGGTGTACACTCGAAACCGTTGTGCGTGCTATTTGTATATGTGTATTCTTATTTTGTTTTGTTTAAATGTGTTTTAATATTTTTGGAAATATTCGACGATTATGCCATCGCATGATGTGATAAGATAACGATTTTAAAATTCTGATGATGGGACAAGGTCCCGAAACATGTAAATTTTAAATGAAAATACATTGCTGTAAGTCACAGACGGTAAGTTATACATTACTAATTTGATTACCAGTATTTCGCTTTGAATTGGGTTTTGAATTCTTGGATGCTCTGGATGTCTGGTCTTGTGGCGGTCCACCAGTTGTCATATGTTTCCTTGAACATTTCGTCTAGCATTCCCCTCACAGCTGTCCATCGGGTTTCGCGATTCTCTATTATTAATTCTTCCACCCTTTTCAGAAACTCTATCGGATTGCGCTTATAGTTGCGGAAGTTTATTGTATCTCGACTGTCATTGTTAAATATTTGATTCTATCCTTAAATTTTTAGTGACCGTCAATCAGTGAATGTTTTAGTGGATGGTTAGTGAGCATCGGTCAATAATACAACTTTTAGTTATTTTGTGTCGACGTTTCGACAATATTTATTGTCATCTTCAGGACCTGTGTATGAAATACAATAGAAATTTCAAACATAACGAAACAATTAAATATTTGGGTGAACGTGTTGGTGATGTGAGTGTGTGCGTGCGTATGTATGTATCATTTTTTATGTGAAGACTTATGATAGTTTGTTTACATCTTCAAATTATCTTTAAGAAAGCGAGCAAATTATAGTATGAGAGAACTTATTTTATACAGTACTAGCAAAATACCCGTGCTTCGCTACGGAGTTTCACGTTGTACGTAATTGTACAATTATTGCTCGCTTAATAGTATAGGATTAGATAGATTGTACAAATTCTCAACTCTTAGTTTGTTTATTTACATTCATAGCAACAGCTATTTATTATTTATTTCGAGAAAATCGTTAGAGCCGTTTCCGAGAAAAAAAAGACATACATTTATTAATTAATTGAACTTCGAAATTTTCTCGACTATAAGAACCTGCAAACAATGAAGTTTTTTTCAATTTAAAACAATGATTAAAAACTCAGGACTAAATGTATTCGGGGTTTCCAGTAAACTGAGATGTCAACCACTTACAGTGGATAAATTTAAGTATTTGGTTTTTTGCCCCTTAGGAGTGAAAGTTTGTAAAACCATTTCCTAGTGAGCACCTAAGACCTATGATGAAGCTATGTTCATAGTTTCATTGATATCCATTCAGTGGTTTCAGAGATATGGTGAAACCAGAAGGTTTCAGAGGTATCGTTCCGGGGAAGGCCCGTCGGACGACTCCCGCGCTATTTCCTACGCGGGAGACTTCCACCGATGCTATGGTAACCAGAATCTATTCTATTGGGTTGCCATAGTAACCAGATCTAATAGTTTTTTAAGACCCAAAGGACCCCCCAGAGGATCGTATCGAAAAAAACACCTGTCCTATGTTGGTTCTCCCATTGCGTAAAATATTTGTGCCAAGTTTTGTTGAAATCGGTCCAGTGGTTTAGGAGGAGATGTGGAAGACCCCAAAGGACCCCATCGAAGAAAACACTATGTTGGTTCTTCCATTGCGTAAAATATTTGTGCCAAGGTTGGTTGAAATCGGTCCAGTGATTAGGAGGAGATGTAGAAGACCCCAAAGGACCCCATCGAAAAAGCACCTCTCCTATGTTGGTTCTCCCGTTGTGTAAAATATTTGTGCCAAGTTTGGTTGAAATCGGTCCAGTGGTTTATGAGGAGATGTGGAACATACATACATAGATACATACATACACTGGGGGGGGGGGGGGTTTGCCCATTAGGAGTGAAAGTTTTTAAAACCGTTTCTTAGTGAGCACCCAAGACCTATGATGAAGCTATGTTCAAAGTTTCATTGATATCCATTCAGTAGTTTTTGCTCTACGTTGATTCTATATCAGTCAGTCAGGCAAACTTCCCCCCCCCTTTTCGCCCCTTTAAAGGTCGAATTTCCAAAAATCCTTTCTTAGCGGATACCTACATCACATAAGGAACCTACATGCCAAATTTCAAGTTTCTAGGTGTTATAGTTTTGGAGATTTCGTGATGAATCAGTGAGTCAGTGGTATTTCTCTTTTATATATATAGATTACAATTTAAATTACTAAGTGTAATGTTATTTTAATTAATTAAACAAACAGTAATCAACAATTGGATGTTAGATTGGTACATAAATTGTTTATACCTACAACAGTCAACATATAGCAAAGTAATATATTACCTATAACTAAAACAGATTAGGGGATGTTCACTACGTAATTATTAAAAGTTATTTTTACCATGTTGGTGGCCTCTGCGTGTATTTAGTCGGTGATTGGTCCCAACTTCCACCAGTTTGTGACAGGAGTCTTTACAATATTGGTAATAATGTTCAGACTATTCAATCGAATCTTTTATATAAACAGTTCAAAAAAGTTTTCTTTTTAACGGAGATTATGAGACAGCAAAGTGATGATCAAAAAAATTTCAGAGAGACTTTAAATAGAGTTGCAAATGGAACAATCACTGAACAAGATTATCAGCTCTTATCTAAAAGATTTTATGTAAACAGTATCGGTGACAATTTCAAAGATACTGTCTGTATAATGTCGAAAAATGCTGAAATCGAATGCTTTAATTATGAAAAACTAGAAAGCAATAAACAACCCGTGGCTGTAATCAATGCAATCCATAATTTCCCAGAAGCCTCTCTAGCAAAGTCTGACAATGCTCAGGGATTATTTGCCCAATTACGTTTATGTAAAGGTGCTCGAGTTATCCTTAGAAGAAATCTTTGGGTCACAAAAGGACTAGCCAACGGTTCAGTTGGGACAGTAACTGATATTATTTATGACCCGGCAGTTGAATGTGAAAATTATAACAATCATGCCAATATGTGTACTTGTATCTTTCGAAAAATATACAGGACCAGTTCTGTATGAAAATTCAATACCCATTGTACCAGTAGTGGCATCATTCAAGAAAAATGAAATTTCTTGTACTCGCAAACAATTTCTGTTAATGTTAGCATATGCTGTTAGTATACATAGATCGCAAGAGATAACATTAGATAAGGCAAGTGTTAATTTAGGAGACAATGAATTTCAGGTTGGATTAATGTATGTTGCTCTTTCAAGAGTGAAAACATTAGAAGCATTATTATTAAAACCGGCGTTTAATTATGATTGACTGCTAAAAATTAATAGAAGTCCATCAATGGTTGATCGTAGAGATGAGTTGCAAAGGTTGTGGAATATGTCTAATGACAATTAATGTATATTATACTATAATGTAGTGTATTAAATAAAAAGTGTGTATCATAAAAGTGTATATATTTTGTTGATTGTAAGAATATTGATAAATAAATTATTATGAATCTATTTATCTAATGGATCAAAGACGGTTGATTGTAAAAATATTGATAAATAAATTATTATGAATATCAAATGGTCCGCCCATTTGTGTCAGTGACTCACCTAGTTAACACTCTAAGCATCTAAACTCCTTGGGTGCACATTGTTCCTATTACAGTGATGCTCTTTGAAAAATATTATCAGAATTTTGCATTATTCAGTTGTTAGTTTAATAGTTAACTGTTAGTAATTCTTTGTTAATTGTTTGTCAGGCACCCAAACTAAAATAAATTCACCTTTGTGGTACAGTATATGAATACGAGATCTATAATAAGTTATTTAAATGGTGATTATTACATACTGTGATTATAATACATGCATACTTATGGAAAGCAGGATACATTTTAAAAATTTTCAAATTTGTTTTTAAATAGAACAAAATTTTTATGTTTTTAAATTCATCATAATTATTTCATCTTGTTATACTCTCTTGTCTCTACAAATTTAATCATTACAATTATGCAACATAGTGTCTGAATGTAACACAAATAAGCTCAAATCCCACGGCCTAGCCTGGTTGGGTATATAAAGGTATTAGATGTTCAACACATGAACACACACGCACGCACCAGTACATAAGAAAGCTGTTAGTTACTCAGCTTTGCAGAATCCTTTAGAAATGGAAAGCCAATACTGTCAATCAATTATTGATAACAAACACACACTAAAACAGCTGTAAATGAAGTCAAATAGATTACTAATGATGGTTTTTGAACGAACAGTGAAAGGAAAAAAGTGAAGAGGGAAGAGAAGATTGGAGCTCAAAATTGGTTTGTTATATAAAGAGAAGAAAGCTAAAGTCTGAGATAGATGTAAATGGAGAAGTGGCAGTGTCTGGGACCTGTTACTGTGCAGAATACCTTATAATGATGATATAAACAAAAAATATCAAAATTTAAATAAAATATGAAGATGATTAGCAATAATATAACAGTAAAAAGCAATGTAATATAGAAGTAATATTTACACTATCAGCTTTAACATATTATGGAATAAAAACTTAATTGTTAATATTTTTGCTTTTTGTCTTTATAGAAAAAGAAAAAAGATGTTACCAATCTAAGTGAAACAGATGTTCAAACTCTGTATTTCATTAGTGAAGAAAGCACTGCAAATGTAGGAGATAATGATAGTAATTTCTTGGCTTGGCCTATCTATTTCAAAGAAGTACACTCTCTTCCTGAGAAGTTAAGTACAGTGGCACATGCATTGCCGTATTTTAATTTTTGTTAACCAATGCATTAGTACTAATAACTTCTGTAACTATTATTAGTACTAACTAATACATTTCTGGTCTCACTATTAGTATTACAGTATTACTAGCACTAGTTACCGGTGTTAGTAAATAGTATTACTTATTACTAAACTTAGCACTAGTGTTATTAGTAATTAGTATTAGTACATGTATGTCTCTTACATTTTAGATTGTTCTCTCTTTCTTAAATTTTTTGGAGTTTTTGAAACATGTAACGTAATATTAAGTAATTAAACTGACATTGGATTATGAAATAAGAAACATAAGAATACAAAAATTAATCACAAATTGAAAGTCATTATTAACGAATATTGTAACGTTTTAAATGACGTCCGTCTCCTTCAAGCCCCCCGCGATGAAAGCCAATCTGTAACATGTAGACTAGTGTGTCTGTGTAAAAGACGAGTAGACGTGTATATGGTATTGTCTGTGTTAGTGCGTTCGTCTCGCACTGGGGTCGTTACAACTATTTTGTGCTAACGATGTCCGTAGCGTTGCTGTAATTACCAGTACAACACAGCAGTAACCTTACCTGTTCTTATATAGGGGTGTGTTAATCCCGGGTGGCGCCAAATTGTTTATTAAAACAATGAAACTTGTTCATCTATATCTTAATAGGGTGTTCTCAGCTATGACGGTCAGGGCGTTCAAATAATTCCCGCTCGTTCAGCCTTCTGAATCGAGTAGGTAGTTGTACGAATTGCAATTTGAGCGCTGATCGTCAAATCTAGCTTCCGTAAACAAACACAAGTAATATAATGCACTCCCTATGAAATAATAACAATGGTTACTCCCTGTACTAGTTATTTTAATGTTTGATAAGTAAAATTTTCGATTAGACAATTAAATTATATTGGTTGATTAACAAATTTGCACCGACTTTTTACATGAAACAATTATTCTTAGGATGACGAATCGATTCTGGAAACGATATGCTCACATCAGCATGGCTGTGGAACGTTTAGTTATTATAATTAATTTCTTTCCAAAATCGGGGATTCTTTTGAATGCAAGGCAAAGAATTCCTATGATTACAATAAAAGTACTTTACCTTACACTAAGTGTACATAAACAATAAGGTGTGTGGTTACAATCTGTTCTGTAGTGTCATTAAATGTGTTTCGAAAGTTCGTATTTAAACAATAGGTTATAATTTATGTTAACAAATTTTCAGTGTGTTTATTTTTTTTTAATTAATCTTTGAAAGGGAATATTCGGATTATAGTGAGAGATCAAATTACTTTTAGTAATATTTAAAGTGATTTTGTTTTTGGAAATAAGGTAATTCAATGGTACTTAACACATCAGTTGACTTGGTGTTATCATTCATTGGTTCGGAAGAGGATTGGGCTGCAATATTTTCTATTTTCATTGATCTTTGGACTTAAGTAGGTCTGGCGTCCTTTTCATATAGGATGTGGTCATATATTTCTTTTATTTTCCAGGTAATATGGTTCTTGGCATTTCGTTGACTGCTCCAATGGTTCGTCTGCTTCTTATTCAGTCATGGTTTTGAATTTTGGTCACTGTTTTTACATTTTTTAATTAAAAATTAGTCTTCCAAAATTCGGCTTCTATTCTGTTAGAGTGACGCTTTTCGAGTAACGATATTCAACGGTAATTTTAGCCACCAACGTTCGTTTCTATGGTTACCAATGAATTCTGATTGGCTAATTTGGGTATAAACCCATTGTTATCAAAATTTGAATTCTTTTGAAAATCCTAGTATATCTTCTGATTGCTGTTATTCCTCTATCTTCCTTCCTAAGTATTAAATATTATCACTATAGTATGTATTTCCTTTCTTAGATTAATTTGATACCCCACAAGTGTGGGTTATTTTAAGTTTTATGTTTTTACAATTATTTTAATACTTGTTAATTACATTTCTTTTTGAATTCAAATACTTATTATAATATTTTATCTTAAAAATGATTTACAATTTATCCTTGGTGATTCATTCGCCTCGGATTTGCTAATTTCTTTGTTAATTTGTCATAATTTGTAGTTGTTTGTTTTTGACAGTTAGGCATTTTCATAGGCCTAAGTAGCCATTATGGAATTTGACTTATTTCATTCAAATTACATTTCATTTCAGCCTAATGGGCTTTATTTTGTTATTATAATTGTTTGTGTTATTTATTGTTGTGTATTGGGTCTGTTTATGTGTTATTATTTTGTCACTATTATTTTATACATAATTGTTTACTATCTGGTTTCCTCGTTTTCTAGTTCATACATTTCTTAACTTTTTTACTTATTTAATTTGCCAATAATAACAATGTGGCTATTATTTACTATTTTTTTATCACATTAAATACAACATCTAGGCCTATGGTCTGTATAATTCTTCCAGCCATATCCTATTCATAAACTTGCTTAAATAATTATTTAACTATTATTTGCTAATATTTGTTTACAATTCATCTCATTTTATATCATTTTTTGGGTGATAAACAACATCATTTTTTATGAACATACTTTAATAATGATCCCTTATAACTTGGGTGTTTATTGATTTGTTTTAACTCCTTCATTTTTAAACAATCTTTACTTTCCCTCCATGTTAACACTGTCCGTTTTCTCTTTCAGGGTATTCTCCCTTTTAATTATAACTGCATTCAATTAAATTTAACAATAATATTCTTTCTTAACTAAATTCTGTCTTCATCACTTTTCAGCGTTCATTATACCTTAATTAACTGTTTATACTTACTACTATTCTTAATTACTAATATTCTTCACTTTTAATCATTTAGTGTTTCCTTTGGATTTATTAAGTGTTTATGCTTTTATCATTCACTATTTTTCACAATATTAACATTCTTTATTTTACAGTATTCTCATTTAATCATCACCTTCACTTTTAAATTATTTATAGTTTATTATAATTTAATTAGTGTTTTTTCTTTATCACTATACTTTGGGGTTTTTACACTTTCATTTTGCACTTCACAAATGTTTTTGCCTTTAAGTGTTTCTAAATGGGTAATCCCTCTAATTATTATGTCACTATCGTACTATCTCTTGCATTACAAATGTCATTAATAATATTAACAATTTTATGTCTTTATATTTTAACATTATATCTAACTCTAAATTGTGGGTTAGTTTGCTTTTTTATATTTAACATTGTTTAATTGGGTTTCTTTCAATTGTCATTTACTTTTTTATCCATTAATTGATAATAATATTTACTTTTTTTTATAGGTTACTTATTGGTCTTTTTTCCAATATTACATGTTAGTGTATCATTTCTCCTGCTCCTATTCTTTATTACTTGTTTGTGTCTTATCATTTGTTTTCATTTTTATTTATTTCCCTTTATCTTGGGTTTGTTTCTTTTTCATTTCCCTCCTTCCTCATTTTCATTGTATTTGGTTAATATCTTGGTTTTCCACCTTCTCCTTTGGGTTCATTTTAATATGTTGCATTGAGTCATTCAATTCCTTGAATTTGTTTCATGTTTGTTTGGTTTTGGTTTTTCCCTTTCTTCATTTGATTTGGTTAATTACTTTCTTCTTCACTTTTTCTTAATCACTTTGGTTTTATTCTCGTTTGTTTTTTGTTGTTCCCTTCTTCTTTTGTTTTCTCTTGTTGGGTCAGTCACTTGGGTTAGGCCATGTCGTCGTTTGTCGTGTCATTGTCTTTTTTTTTCTTTCTTTATATTAAACATTTTATTTTATATGAAGTATTATTTTATATTCAGAATCATCTTTTTTATATCCCTGGTATTGGGGTGGCTTATTTGTGTTGTAACAATATTCAGTGTTTTAATGATGTTGTATAATTTACATAAAATGAGTACTGAAGTATCAGTATGAAACAGAAGTTTTACTAAGATCAGGAATATCATAGCATGTGCCCTCTTTACATTGACACTGCAATTTCTTTTGAAGTGGTTTTATGTTATTTATATTACTAAATATAATATATTTTATAATGACTTTATCTCAAGGTGTTTTCTCCTTATTTGGAACATGTTTCGGGAAGCCTTGTGTTCCCATCTTCAGCCTTCCTGATTTTGAGCCTTGTGAGGTATTTGTGTGTTGGCTGATTGTTGCTGTGGTTTCCTGTTGGTCTCTGGTGCTTTAAAGTAGTATTATTGTGTGTGATTGTGGTGTATATATTAGTATTTTGTATTTTCTATGTTGAGTGCTTTGAAAATTGTGTCATGTTTTGTATTGATTTGTATTTGTTCAGGTATTAGTTTGTTTTGTGTTTTATGTTTGTGTGTTTCTAAATTTTCCCAAATCTTCATTATGGTCCCTTTATGTGGTATGTGTTTTATTAGTGTCATATTAGTTATGTCTGGGAATTCATGTCCAGTGTTTATTGCATCTGTGGACAAATTAGATTTATATATTTCTGTTTTTTTGTATGCATTTAGGTGTTCAAAATAACATTTTTTCAGCTATTTTTTTGTTTGTCCTATGTAACATTTATTGCAGTCTTGGCATTCAATTTTGTATATACCATTGGTTGTTGTATTATCTTTGTTGTGTGGGTTATTTAGTTTTTGTAAATTATTTTTATTAGTTTTGTATGCTGTTTTAATATCTGTGTTTTTAAATAGTTTTGTTAGCTTTGTCATTTTATTATTTATGTATGTGAATGTGGCCCCATTTTTTATTGTTGTTATTATTTATGAGTTGTTCATTTTGATTAATTCTTAATTGTTCAGTTTTTATTTTATATTTGATTTTATTTTTTCTATTTATTTTACAGTATTTTTATTGTATCCATTTTCGTAAGCAATTTGGTATATTATATTTATTTCTTTGTCTGTTTCTTGTTTGTTTAGGGGAATTTTGTACATTCTGTTAAATAGTGAATAGAATTCTGCCATTTTATGTTGTGGTGGGTGGTCAGAATGGTTAGGTATAATGACATTAGTAGAAGTTGGTTTTCTGTATATTGCGTATTGTAGGAGGTGGTTGTTTCTTGTGATGGTTATGTCTAAATAGTTGATTTTGTTATGTTTTTCTTCTGTGAATTGTATTTTTGGACGTATGTTCTTGATTTGTTTTAATATGTTATCTGCATTTGTGTTTTTGTTATTTGATACATATAGCCCATCATCTACGTATCTTATCCATATACCATTTGGATCAAATGAGTTTTATAATATTTTGTATTTTGATGTCTATGTGTTGTAAGAATATTTCTACTATTATGCTAGATAATTGAGATCCCATTGCTAAACCTTCTTGTTGTTGTTAAATTTTGCTATTAAATTTCAAAGTAATTTTGTTTTAGTATTAGTTGGAGGCTATTTTTTTATTTCAGTTATATATTGTGTGTTTTCATTGTTCTTTAATTTTGTTTATTATTATGTCTATTGTTTCATCTATTGGGATGTTGGTGTACATATTTTGTACTAAATATAAGTATGTGCCAATTTTTAATGAAAACACAATTTGTAAGAACAGTAATTTTAATGTCAGCTAATTTGAGTGAAAATAAGTCAACAGTTATCTGAAATGAAGTTGTATTTATTTTCTGTTGGCAATATTGTCGGTTGTGTGTGCACATCTGGTTTGAACAGCTGTGAAGTAATATTACTGAGCAGTTTTTAAGCTGCTGTGTTAGTTCTGTTATTGCTGCTGTGACATCTACCATGGGCTGCTCTGCTTTCCAGTTGTACCAAAGAAGAGCAGTATTCAGTAATATGACTGTGTGTTCTGATGATGTATCAGTTGTAATGATAGAAAAGAAGAAAAGTCCCTTACCATTAAGGAAAACACAAAAACCCAGGGTCGCTAACCACACTTTGACAAAGTGGTGCATGATAACTTCCTCACTATCCCTATTAAATAAACAATCGGAAATACTAAACAACAAAACAATACCCTTACAGTAGCTAGGCTATATTCCAGACTCATTAGACGAACCATCGAGCACAGGTTAGGTTAAGATAAGGTGACAGACAAATAACTTATGTTTATATTGATGTGTATTACTTTATTAAAATAATTCTCAGCTATAGTTTCTTCTATTTTTTTTTTTTTATAATCTGTATTGTTGTGGGTGGATGAGTCCATTTTGTTGCTGACTTTCACCACATGTCAGTTGGATGATACCACTTACCAGTCAAAACAACGATTACAAATTTAGGCACAATTTGTATAGTAAATTTTGTCATTATCCAGTTATAATAGTCCTGTCATAATTTCACTGTGCACTAAATGCTGTACCAATACCATATAATACTTAACCATGTTTTTGCACAGTTGAGCCACACCCTGTAACAAGGTCACAGTTTACATTCCACATATTTTTACATTTCATGGTCTTTTTAATTGTTTATTCTTGATTATAATTTAGAGTTAGCATATTTAATCAGCAAGCATACTGTTACGGCGGTCTAACTGATCGTCTTATGAAAACAAAATACAAGACACCAATTAAGTCACTAATCACCAGTTTTAATTATCACAATTAAACAGTTTGTAATCAACAAGATAGTCTCTTACAACAAATCAAATAAAAATTGGTAATATGCAATACAAAAATGTCAACTAACAGAGTACCGCACAGTTATAAAACACATAACACTTTGCCACAATACTTTAACAGCACTAGAATAAATCACCACTAAACGCACTGTGTAATCACCCAACAATAACTGAACTAAGCGCCGCTGCAGTCTTTGCATTTATACCCTGCTGAGATTCCAGCATATTCCATAATACGTGTCTACTAGAAAATGCTAGAGAGTAATTGATTGCAGCCTTGAACAGTGCGCGCGGACTGGTATCGAATCTGGTAACCACCAAGCTCCCGCTGTTTCTCTAAAGTGTAGAAATTGCGTATTGTCTAGGGGCTTCGTCCTCCAGTTAGTCAGCACACGCCCCGTTGTACCAACTACTGCTTGTTTTCCTACTACTGAACTCTAACCCAACAATCTCATTGTAGATGTCCAGGTTTCCCACATCGATAACACTTTGGTCTTCCATCCTTTTGTAATTTACTCTGTGGTGCTGCTCGTAGGGTCTCTGTTCCTTGTTCTTCTTCTTCATCGTCTGTGCTGTCATGGTCTTTCAGTGAGTGCAATTTATGACTTGTCCAACCAGACGGTGATTTGGCGGCCTCAAATTGCAAAACATGTACCAGGGCATCCGCACTATTCTGGTGTCTTGCCATTTGTAACACTTGCTAGAGTTCATTATCTCAGACACCGTCAGTAAATGTCTGCATCGCAAAGCTTGTTCAAAAATCTTCTGGCTGAAGTAGTACTCGTGAATTAAGTGATTAAAATATTTAAAATTGTGTCACCTACCTTTATTTGGACGTCAATTGAAACAAACTTAAATCTTGACGTTCGTGTGCAAGTTAAACAAGGTGTCGTCTAGTGTACTCGGCAGAGAAAAACAGGTCAATGCAAATAACAAATACATATTTATAATTTCACATAAAACATTATTTTATTTCGTTTTACTCTGTCATTCTTGTTAAAACACCACATCAACAATTTATCACCTTTTCTCTACATTTTGTATTCTTACTCTCGAATTGATTATGGTTCGTTATTGGCCATTAATTAACACAGGATCTGAAATATAGTTTAAAATAACTTCTATAACCTTATAATTACTTATTCAATTAGTTTATATCTACTTTAGAAGGCGACCCAGTTTGCTCACACTCTCAGTCATTCATTATACATTTTATATTATAAAGCGCTTTCTATTTAAATTTTCATAATTAGTACCGGTGTTGAATTCAGTTAAAATTGAAATGTTTTTGTCTGTTCAACTGCTTATATTATGTACTCATCCTTTCATCGCCGTCTCCACATGGTTACACCATCACTGCTAACTTCCGATCTCTTTAACATACTCCGAAAATAAGTTAAACTGTTAACGTTTGTGAATTACGTCAGAAGGATTACTATTACATGATTTACTGCTGTTTTACATTAAAATCACATGATTTACTGGTCGCCGGTCGGTTTACATTGTTTAGTACAGTTTTTTAGGCGAACCGCGTATCTGCGCGGTTCAGAATTTAGACGCCGACTGTCTTTTTCAAGATGGCCAAAGATTTTCATGCACGGCAACTTGGTCTGTGATTGGCTCCCAGAGGGACCACGTGACACGACAAATATTTAACACTGGTTATAGTACATCCACTCTAAGTGAACAGTGAGCCGAGTCCGTGCTTATTCAACTGCACGGGCATGCACTTCCACGCTTTCTCACATTCCAGAGCATCAGAAAACAGTGCATGTTGATAGATTTTCTGGACCAACGTGTAAATGGGCGTTCCCTACAGGAATGTCTTTTGTTACCGACTGAGGCCCGATCTGGGTAACTCCGCTGCGTCGCACTCACAATTAAATTAAAACCTATCGCCCATTCTGTCCCATTACAATACCCCCCCAATGAGAGGTTTTCTGCCGAAGCAGAAAAACTCTCATTGCTAACCCCTAAGAGGATCAGTGAGGATATGGTGCCAACAACTCCCCTTTAATTCTTTAACACATCATGGGTAATCTACCCCCCTAGCTCGGTGACTATGGCTGCATCTGAACGACATTACTGGACTTCTCTGTTCGAGATCCCAACACCGTAAAGTCGGACAGGCACTCACCGCAGTACCACCTAACCTTGTAACATTCTAAATAAAATTCCATAACTAGCCTTATACCATACCAGATCCTCAACTGATATATCTCCCCTTACATACATACTCTATTGCCTTTAGCAAGTACTGGGTGCGTACACATACTCATTACTACATTAACCACACTATCTCCACATTAATTATTAATATAAAATTCACATAAATATTTTACATTTGCTTCCAAACAAAATTCATTCCCATTTATAAACTTTTATTGGTTTGCTTGACGTTACTGTTTAACTCAAATGAAAGTATTTAAATTTTGTTCAAATAGTGAAATAAATCTAAGTCCCTTACCAAAGATTTACATTGAAGTTAATTTACATAATCTCTTTCAATTAATTTAATCGTCATTTTCAAAATTCCAAAATCTTTTAAATGAATTTACTTTAGCATTCTTATTAATTAGGTGCTAACACTCATAATAAACAAATAAAATAAACAACTTATTTCTATCATAACTTCCCTTATCAATACATTTGGTTACAAAACATATAAGGTGAACACTATAAATCAGTTAATACATTAACAATACACGCAATCAATATATATAGTGAACATGAAAATACAACACAATCTATACTTCACCGCAAAATTAAATTTTTTTTTTTTTTTTTTTTTTTAATTTCCAAAAATATCTCTTTTGACAATTCCAAAAAAACAAAATTATTTAATTGCATTAGTTAACAAAAGAATCCATGAATCAATTCCAAGAAACATACTACATCTCTAACATCAGTCATCAGCTGATGTCTCTTTCCCAGGTGAATGACCTTACTTCAATCATATGGAATACAGCTAACACAAATACACAAAATCATACAAGGTAAAATACATAACACATGTTTATAACTCCTACACTCTAACATAGTACCACATAATAAAACATAAACATTCATAAGTAATACAGATCTCATTACATTAAAATAAATATTTCATTTGTATCTGAATACCATTTACAAACATTCCCATTGTTTTCTTTAATTGAACCTTTAATTATTTATTATTTATTGTACCATTAAATTCTCAAAAAAAAAAATTTAATCTATTATCAACATTCATTTTACATAACATTTTATACATTAAACATTATCACCTCAAAATAAACAATTCATCTTTAAATTTGCATATAAAATTGTAACTATGACATTTTAATTTCAATTGACCTTTTTACTAATCAATTCTCAGTTATTTAGCATTCATTACACCATTAAATTCTCTAACAAAAAATTTTTGTTTGTTATTAACATTCATCTTGTACAATATTTCATTTAATATCAACACAAAAGTATACAATACACATTATTATTTGTTATCGTTTACCATAAATCATTTTATAAAACAGTCCAATTCAAAACCATTAATCATATAGTTAAACGTTCATACACATTAATTGTTTACCCCCCATCATCGTATAATAACCTGGTCTTATATCTACACAGTTCATTTTTTAGCAAATTCATTATATCATTTCTACCAATATAAAGATTATTCAAATTCCTATATTCTTCCACAATACCAACACAATTAACAGGATTATTCCATTTTATTAAATCGTGTAATTTGTTACCACCAAGTATAGTCCAGTCACCGTTAGTACAATTTGTCACCATTGGGTCGATTATAATCTCATCATTATTATTATCTGTTGCTGTACCAGTTTTGTCACAAGGTAAGTAATCAATATCATCAACCTCACCATCATTTGCTGCACTAACTATTTCACAAGATAAGTACTTAATATCTAACCTCTCTACTAATTCGTTATAACCTCTACTAACCTTAAACGTTTCTATTTACCTATCAAAATACTTTTTATCACAACACCATTTCATACTTTTTCTATCATTCCGTACAGAGGGTATTAAATCATAAAAACGCCTTCTGAAAATTAAGGGATTGCTTGAAAACACATTGTTTTTCTCTAAGGGACTCTTGCCCTTCAAAAACATTTGTAACCATCTTGATTTGCGATAAACATGGGGAAAATCTACCCTCTGCCCTATATTCACAAAATAATTCTCTTCATATTCTCTCTCTAATGTACAAATACTGATGTCTATTCTCTCACTCTCTCTCACTGTTCCTATATTACCATCATCACTATTTGTTTTCACGGTACTACTTTTATATATCTCATTTTCCACTATCTTACCACTACTGGTTAATTTAATTTTACAACTAACACCTACCTCGTTAATGATCCCTTCGTAATCATTTGTTATTTTACTATTGACACCCTGGTCGTCTGTTATTTTGTCATTTTTATTTTCGTTACACTCACCCGTGTCATTAGTTTTGACACCACTACACCCACTTATTTGGTTTAATTCATTCTCACTTATACTTTTAAATCGGTTGTTCATACTTAGGTTATTCATTTTTATTTCGTTTCTTATGTTTAAGCTTCGTTATTTATGTCTATAAGTTTATTATTCACTACATTTATCTCTGATTTGATTTCAGATTTGATTTCAATTTTAAATTCATTTAAACTCTTGCTTTGTTGGTCAAACTTATTATTTATCTCTGATTTGATCGTATTCAAATTATCATTATTTTTATCATTATTCCTATTTTGTTGTTCAAACTTATTAGTCATCTCTGACTTGATATTATTCATTACTTCCATCATCAACGCTAATTGGTTAAATGTATCTACATTATCGCTTTTGCTATTCTTAGCGCCTACTATTTCAATTTCGTCTGTTGTATCGTCTACGCTCTCATTAATATTTGTCTATACTAAATCGTCTTGTGTAATGTTTAAAATTGATCCCCCCTCTACACTCTCACATAAATTTGCATTCGTATTTTTCTCTGCCATTTCGACTAGGTTGTAAATTATTTAATTTTAATTTACAACGTCGCTGTTACGGGCGCCATTTGAAGTAGTACACGGGAATTATTAATTAAAATATTTAAATTCGTCCCTGTTCGGGTGCCATTTGAAGTAGTACTCGTGAATTAAATGATTAAAATATTTGAAATTGTGTCACCTACCTTTATTTGGACGTCAATTGAAACAAACTTAAATCTTGACGTTCGTGTGCAAGTTAAACAAGGTGTCGTCTAGTGTACTCGGCAGAGAAAAACAGGTCAGTACAAATAACAAATACATATTTATAATTTCACATAAAGCATTATTTTATTTCGTTTTACTCTGTCATTCTTGTTAAAACACCACATCAACAATTTATCACCTTTTCTCTACATTTTGTATTCTTACTCTCGAATTGATTATGGTCCGTTATTGGCCATTAATTAACACAGGATCTGAAATATAGTTTAAAATAACTTCTATAACCTTATAATTACTTATTCAATTAGTTTATATCTACTTTAGAAGGTGACCCAGTTTGCTCACACTCTCAGTCATTCATTATACATTTTATATTATAAAGCGCTTTCTATTTAAATTTTCATAATTAGTACCGGTGTTGAATTCAGTTAAAATTGAAATGTTTTTGTCTGTTCAACTGCTTATATTATGTACTCATCCTTTCATCGCCGTCTCCACATGGTTACACCATCACTGCTAACTTCCGATCTCTTTAACACACTCCGAAAATAAGTTAAACTGTTAACGTTTGTGAATTACGTCAGAAGGATTACTATTACATGATTTACTGCTGTTTTACATTAAAATCACATGATTTACTGGTCGCCGGTCGGTTTACATTGTTTAGTACAGTTTTTTAGGCGAACCGCGTATCTGCGCGGTTCAGAATTTAGACGCCGACTGTCTTTTTCAAGATGGCCAAAGATTTTCATGCACGGCAACTTGGTCTGTGATTGGCTCCCAGAGGGACCACGTGACACGACAAATATTTAACACTGGTTATAGTACATCCACTCTAAGTGAACAGTGAGCTGAGTCCGTGCTTATTCAACTGCACGGGCATGCACTTCCACGCTTTCTCACATTCCAGAGCATCAGAAAACAGTGCATGTTGATAGATTTTCTGGACCAACGTGTAAACGGGCATTCCCTACAGGAATGTCTTTTGTTACAGACTGAGGCCCAATCTGGGTAACTCTGCTGCGTCGCACTCACAATTAAATTAAAACCTATCGCCCATTCTGTCCCATTACATGGCGCTTCATGATAGGCCAGTTTAATTAATCTGTCGATATTTGCTTCAAACTCTTGAAGACTCTCACCGAAATGCTGTCGCTTTGCTCTCAACTGAGTGCAGTACACACTCGCAAATGTTTATCACTATACCATAATTCTAGAGCTTTTATCAATTCGGCATAGGTGTTCTGGCTGTCAGGTGGCACTTTCTGTAGTAGTTCTGCCACAGGTCCTTTTAATGCGAGAACGAGTGACACTGCCTTGTCTTCTCTGTCCAATTTTATTTGTGCATGCAGCAGCTTCAAATTGGTGAAGATACATTGAGGAGTGAATTCCGTCAAAGGTTGGAGCCTTGAAATGAACTGTCCCAAATGCAGGCAAGGTGACTTTTCTTTATAATTGATACAGTCTGTTCAGAAATTTGTTTTGGTTGTATCTTCACGAACGGCTCAACTTCAGTTTTAATTTTTTCTCTTATGTTTGCCATTGAGTTTTCTACTGTAGATATTTTATTTGACATGGATTCTTCTATGACAGATATTTTTGTGGACATCGTTTCTTCTATGACAGATATTTTTGTAGACATCGATTCTTCAACATTCGAGACAGATTTTTCTACTTCAGCTATTTTTAATGTCATTGTTTCTTGTACCTCCGATATTTTAGTAACTTGTTTATTCAGCTCACCTCGTAGGAGACCCAACTCTGCAGTGGTTTGTTCTTGTGTCTGTTTTTGTTCCTGTATTAACTCTTTGATGTCTTCTGTTTTGTGCTTCCGTTCTCTGCCTGCCGTCCTTCTGACTCCAGCATCAGTACTTTTTGTCTTTCTTCTGTTTCCAGCATTAGTGCTTTCTGATGTTCTTGTGTTTCCAGTATTAGTGCTTTCTGTCATTTTTATTTTGTAGTAGAAGTGCTTGGAAAACTTCCATCATTTGACTGGCATCCATTGTTTACGATTAATTACAAATTACGCTAGTCTTGTACAAGTGTCCACTGTTAACGGTTTTGTTGCACTTCTGACCCACTGTTACAACAGTCTACTGATCATCGTATGGTACAGTGGAAAACAAAATACAAGACACAATTAAGTCACTAATCATCAGTTTTAATTATCACAATTAAACAGTTTGTAATCAACAAGATAGTCTCTTACAACAAAGGGTCAACTAAATGACAATTTATGACAATGACAATTGACAATGTCTATAAAAAAATGTCAACTAATAGAGTACTGCACAATTATAAAACATATAACACTTTGCCACAATACTTCGAACCACACTAGAATAAATTGCCACTAAAACACACCGTGTAATCGCCCGACAATAACTGAGCTAAGTGCCGCTGAAGTCTTGTATTTATACCCCACTGAGATTTCAGCATATTCCATAATACGTGTCTACTAGAAAACATTAGAAAGTAATTGATTGTGGCCTTGAACACAGCGCGTGTGGACCGGTATGGTCTGAAAAAGTATCGTTGCGGACGCGTGACAAGTGTCACGTAATTGTCCTTCATCTCATAGTAGCAGCAATATGTACACACATTACAGCCGGGCTCCGCTGGAATAGCCGAGAAACACGTAGAAAGCTCTGTAATGTCGTAACAGTAATTTTGAAAATGATTACTTCATAGTTTTGGGTGAGGTATGGCCATAATTTAGAAGTTCCAAAGACTGTAAAAAAAAGTTGTCCATTTTGTAATATTTCCATTTTGAAAGAGCTAGTTTTTAGTGGTTTAGCTCAGAAAACACTGTTCACAACTAAACACACAGATTTCTGGCACAAACTGTTACCTTCAGATTTTTTTGGCCTTGAGGTCAATTGTGAGGAGATACATATGTTCTGCTACCTGGTAGATGGGTGACGGAGAGCAATGATGTGTTGTCTCGGATCCAAGTAGCCAAGCTTGCATCCACATGGTTTCTAAATTCACATTGTTGGTTCTTTTATAACACATATAAAAAAGTTTCTTTTCACAATTTTTCACTTGTATGCTTTTAAAATATTTCATGAACACATATTTATTGGCACTGTACAATATTTAGATGCAAAGCACTTTTATTGACATATAACATATACATAAAAATTTTGTATAACTTTTGGTCATATGTAATGTACTTTCAGACAGTGGCTGGAAGTCACTGAAGACTGTGAGTACTGGTGCAATATGAGAATTCTGTTTATTTGCAACCAATTGTCTACAAATTGGACAAAAAAATCAAAAGTGGTTCAAAGTGTTGTGCATGAAGAAGGAACTGGACCCCTCCCCCCTAGATTCACAACTGATATCATTGAGTGCGTGACTAGCATGGTAGATAAACAAATGATTATTAAAGAGGTAAATTTTATGCAAAAGATCATTCACAGTGCCTTTGAAATCATTCAAAAAAGACAGGTGTAAAGTTTGTTCAAGGTCCTAATACAACTCAACAGGTTCTGTAAACAAAAATCCTTGCACATGTGTATCGAAAGTTGAATTGCTATAGTAATGAAGGTGATGCCTTCTTGAACAGAATCATTACTGATGAAAAATCATATTTCCACCATTGTGAACCAGAGTAAATGGCATAGAATGACCTGAAACATCCACAGTCACTCACCATCAGCAGGTAAACTGATGTTAACAGTTTTTTTTTTTTTATTCACAAGGCCTCCTACTGGAGCATTATCAGGGGGTGGGACTCAACATTAAGCAGTATTCAAACAGTAATCTGCTTATCGATAGGCAAAAGCCTGCAATTCAAAAAAAATGTTGAGAACTACTCTCAAAATATGCTGTTGCATGACAGTGCCTATCTGCATACTGCTGCTCACACTATTGAATCCCTCCCGAAACAGAAACTTGAGATATTGGCTCATCCTCCATGTAATCCCGATCTTGCCCCCTTCAGACTATTACCAAAGTGACCATTGATTGACTGTGGATCAAGAACTGAAGGAAGCAGCACGTGCATGGTGTGTTGCTCATTGAAAAAAGTTTTTTTCTGAGGGGTAAAGCAGTTTGTACGTAGATAGAACAAATGCATTGAATCACGTTAAAAAATGATGTTACTGTAAATTTTCTGTTTTCATTGAAATAAGATTCGTTGGTGTGTTGTTTATAAATATTGGCTTACCCTTGTATATTCACAAACTACTACCAGATGGCAGTTCTGTGTGAAGTCAATTATCTCTTAGTAAATGTAAATTTAAATTATTTTATCTCTTTTTTTCTCTGTACATCAAAATCAATAGTAAAGATATATTTATGTTTAAATATATAAATATTTAAAATTTGCAAAGTGAATAATTGCTGATTCAGGTGCTGAATTGTCTGAACAATTACGGATAAATTTGATGATTGCTGTTTTTCATCAAATGCTGCATGGATTTTTGTTATATTCAAGTTAGTCATTAAGTAAATTTAGAAAATACTCCAGAATATGATGGGTTTTAAAAATATTATTGGAATTTTTAATAACTGTGGACATATGTTGTACACAGCATTAATAAGTGATGTTGGTTGCTAAACATATGTTTGAATGAGCAAAGTGAGCTTTCGGTTATAACTCGACTGTTTGGTATTTGCCTGTCTGTCTACTGTTTGGGGGGGGGGGGGTAAATCTCATGATAACTTTTGAATGCATCAACTGATTTTCATAAAACCTGACAAGTATATCCACACCTTTATCTTACTGACCCCTATTATTTTTTAATTAATTTCCTAAAAAGTGGAGGGGTAGGAGGTAAAAATGTGTGGGACAAAATTATGAAAAATCACAGGACTACATGTTGGGTATCAAATATAAAACGATTTTAACAAAAAATCTGAATACAGTGTTCTTTTTTTTAATTTCAAAATTTTGGTATGCCAGGGGCCAGAAAGTGGAGGTCAGAATTATGGAAAATGGCAAAAACCTATGTTGGATATCAGATTAATGAGAATTTTAACTGAGATCATGGTTTTCAGTTTTGGAAATTAAAAAAATTTTGGTTGTTGGAGCCAAAAAGTTGGTCAAACATTAAATAAAAGTAATAATCCAGTGAAGTGTCACAATAAACGGAAATTATAACTAAAATCCAAATGTTGGGCTTACTATACAAATTTTAGGGGCACAGTGGAGAAAAATTTAATTCAGAATTTTAAGAAAATTTGGGGGGGATCAAATTATGAGGAATTTGTTCATAATATAAGCTCAGTACATGTAATAATTTCACATAATTAATATCTCTTGATACTCCTTGCCTTGATTTTGGATTGCCTTCAAAACGTTTGTAAGTTATGTTTACAAAAATGTTATATGTTGTTATCAGTTAAGTATATTTGTGTAAAGTATTCGATATAAGCCTATAGATATCAATGGAAAAATACATAAACTTAAAAGCTAGGACTAAATTATTTGTCACTTAGGCATTATGGTTATAAATTTAAGTAGAAACACCAATGAAACTTGGGAGTTTTTAGTGTTTAATGATTGATTGTCTGTTTTACAATTGTTATTTTACTGAAAAGAAATAATTTAGTAATTGTTATCTTCATAATTTTTCTGATAATTGGAGAAACATCTAATACTTACATTTACATAATAATAAATATATGCCTTTCAATCAAAATAGTGTGCGAGTTCTGCAGCTCGTGGAGCTTAATTTCTAGTTTCAAATTTCATGCAACATAACTGTGAAATCAAATAATAGTAGAAATTTGGATTTTTTGCATGGAATTTGTTTTCTATATTTGAAAATTTTAATTTGTGTTGAAACAGTACTCACTGTAAAGGTATCTTTTGAAACATAATTTTGCTTAATTATGATGTCTGTATGTGTGTATATAAAATATGTAAGATATATACATGTATATAAATGTATTTTATAAATATATAAAATTTATAATAAGATGAAATCAATTTATTCGCATGTTCACAGACAGTTCCCGTTGAAGGCTCTAAAAGTGATGTTATTCAAGATAGGCTACATAAGAAGCTGCATCCAATTTCTTCATTGTTTTTTAGAGCAGATTCTTTCTTACCTGTATTTGAAGCTTTACCTACACAGAATTCAGAAACAAACTTAATCCATATGGTGAATACTTCCTTGAAAATTATTTTTGAACACTGTCAATCCTACATACATACTTATATTTGTAATGTGGCAAAAAAAATTGTTTGTCTATAGTCAAAGTAAACAGTTTCCTTATTTATATTTAACTGAGAATAACAGTGTGGAAGTGTGTAGTACATTCATCATTGGAAGTGTGTAGTCTTGTTAGGTGGGTTTAGTTTTTTTATAAATACTAAGTATGCATCTATTATATATTTTGTTGGAATCCACTGAACAGATTCTTAATGTATATAACTGCACTCGATAAGTCATTAAATATTGGTTCCTTTCTTCCTATGTGTGTTCTGTTGTATATACAAGATGTGTCTGTAAAGTAAAGATACATTACATTCAGGCAGTGACGGGAAATTTTTTTTGCAGTGATGACAACACAGCTATTATTGTTAGTAAGTGCTAATTACTCATATTTAGTAACAGAATAGATTTGCTCAGTTAGTTCATTCTGTATATGTTGAAAATGGCAATGTTGATCCTAAGTCCCACCAAATGCAAAGTCTGTTCTATGATCAATTTTTTTAAACACAAAAGTGAATGCCCAGCAGAAATTCATAGACAGATCATCTCAAACTGGTGATGTGAATTCTCAGAAGGAATGACTGAGGTTCATGATGAACAAAGAAGGGGTAGATGATATCTGTGAATTCTCAGAAGGAATGACCGAGGTTCATGATGAACAAAGAAGGGGTAGATGATATCTTTGATATCTTTTTGATGTCATCAAAGAAGTGATAGGTAAAAATTACTGAGGAAAGTATTCATTCAGATTGGTGACTGACAACAATATAATAGTTGTTTTGATTGTTCATCATCTTTTTTCACCGCACTATACTATATAGAATATTGAAACTTTCAACTTGTGAAACTTACTTGTCTTTTCTTCTCGTACGCGTTTCGGCGTGGTGTTCGCCTTCGTCAGCTTTGAGACAGACTGCCGTTAACTTGTAACGGTTTTTGTTTTGAAAGGTGTAGTGGGGGTGGTGTGTGGAGGAAGGGGATTGGCGCGGGGATCCAAATTATTGTTAGTTTTATGTATAATTGTGTCAAAAAGTGTGTGTGATTTATACTGTAATTGGTCATTAAGTATGTTGTTTGGTTGTGTTATGTGGTGTTTGTATATTTCATATTGTTCTGCTGTGTTAAGTTTCCGACCTTTGGGTAAGTAGTGTAATATCTCAAGATTAGTATCTATGTTGGTGTAGCTGTGGTTTTTTGTGTGTATGTGTGTGGCAAACGCGGAATGTATATTGTTGTTGGATAAAGTTTATCCAACAACAATATACATTCCGCGTTTGCCACACACATACACACAAAAAACCACAGCTACACCAACATAGATACTATAACATAACAAGATTACACCTCAGAATAAAGACAAGTATACCATCAAAATTCACTATGTAATATTAAAAGAAATAGAATAATAAAATAAACTTAATAAATACAGTAATGAAGAGACAATATATTACTTAAACATGAATAATATTTTCAAGGAATAAAAAGAAATCGAAACAAAAAGGGAAATATTATCATAAATAAATCATTGGTAAATAGGGAAATAGAGAATGCAAATTTAGGAATTAAATAATGCAATTAACCTGATAAAACAATAACTGATGATGACAAATACCCAGAAGAGACGATCAATGACAAAAAATGTAAATAGTTATTAGTAGACATAAATATAATGTACAAATGTTCAACTTAGTATGTAAGAAATAAGACATTGAGTACAGCCTTAGATTAAAACTATGAGGAGGCCTGCGAACCTCAAACAGTTATTTTGTATAAGTGAACTACAGACTGTAAGTCATATAGAATTACAAATATAATAATATTGAACAATAATTATAAAAATCAGGTAGTGTAACAGTGTAAAAAGGTGAGAACAACTGTGATAGGCTTTAAAAAGTAAAAACAGTGTATAGTGTAAGTGAATAAACATAATTACAATATGAACATTGTATGAAACATGTACAGTGGAACCCCTCAAATCTGAACTAATTGGGGCTGTAGCCTGTTCGGATTCGGAAAAGTTCGGATTAGCCAAAAATCTGCATACATAGTACTCAACACTAGTTACGGTGTACGCGCCGCCTGGTAATGTTGCGTAGGGGTGAGACGAAGCCGCCGGAGGTTGCTGACCTTGACTGCCCGTGAATCACTGTTGCTGTCAGGCGGAAGTGCGCTAAAAATAGCACAGTCCTACTACAATAGGTCTAGAAATCTTTGTATTCCAGTTAGTCCTCTGGCGTTTGTTGTCCTGTGCGTTTGTCTGCTGTTACTGTTTCCATCCAGTCTACATAGTTTGTTAGAGTTTTCGTTTAAGGTTTATTGTTTTTGCATTTGAAGTGAGCAGTGTAGATCGGGTTTTTTAGTTTTCTTAAATTATGGCAAGCAAACGAAAACATAGTTCTTGTACTTTAAAAGAAAAACTCGAAGTGTTAATGCGACTAGACAAAGGGGAAAGTTTGACGAAGTTGGCTTTGAATTTGGTGTTGGTAAGGCAACAATCAGTGACTGGAAAAAGAATTGTGCGAAAATTGAACAGTTTTGCAGTGCAACAAGTGAAAAAACTTTGAAACAACGCCATCATGCAAAAGTTTCTGTAAATGAAGAAATTGACGAAGCAGTCTTTTTGTGGTTTACACTAGAGAGGCAGAAAGGAGTTCCTATTAGTGGTCCATTACTTCAAGAAAAGGCATTTCGGCTGAACAAACTAATGAACGGAGATTTGGCATTTACTGCTAGCAATGGGTGGTTGGATCGATGGAAGAGAAGGCATGGAATCAGACAACTGACGATAAGCGGAGAGAAGTTATCAGCTGATAATACTGCTGCAAAAAAATATTTAGATGAATTCGCCGATTTGATTTCATCGGAAAATTACTCGCCCCAGCAAGTGTATAATGTGGACGAGACTGGATTGAATTTGAAAGCACTTCCCACTAAAAGTCTTGCTTCTAAAGAGGAATCTTCTGCACCAGGCTTTAAAATGAACAAACAGCGTCTCACAGTTTTGGCCTGCAGTAACGCAGTGGGAACAAACAAGCTACCATTAATGGTGATTGGAAAATCTGCCAAGCCACAAGCCCTTAAAAATATGAACATGAATTCTCTCCCTGTTTATTACAGAAATCAGACTAAGGCGTGGATGACTGGTAATCTTTTTAAGGAGTGGTTTGAAAAGAAATTTGTTCCTTCGGTAACAAGATTTAATGAAGAAAATGGACTGCCACCTCGAGCTCTACTTTTGATAGACAACGCTCCGTCACATCCTTCAGACATGCGGTTGGTGTGCAGAGACATAAAAGCAATTTTTCTACCACCTAACGTGACATCGCTGCTGCAGCCTATGGATCAAGGTGTGCTACAGAACATAAAACTAAGCTACAGAAAAATGCTTCTGCAAACTCTTATTGAAGAAGATTGTTCTCTTTCTATTCTTGAGAAGCTAAAGAAGATAACAATAAAAGATGTGATTTACTGGGTTGCAGAATCCTGGAACAATACCAGTAAAAAGTTACTGCAGAGATCTTGGATGAAGCTTTGGCCCAGCCTCGAATTTGTGGAAACACCACTTACAACACGAGATGATGAAACTGAGCTCCTTCATCTCTTTCAAAAAGTACCAGGATGTGAGGATGCTGAAAAAGGTTGTCTGGAGGAGTGGGCAGCACTAGACGACAATGAAGAATGCACCGAGCATGACATAGTGTCTGTGGTCCAGGATCAACATGACAATGTATCAGGTAGCGATAGCGAGGGAGAAGATGCCTCAACAAACGTGACTCATTCTGACGCTGCCGTCGCTCTCGACATCGCGTTGCACTACGTAGAACAACACGCAGCTGCTACACCCAATGATGTCATGTTTATGCGACGCTAGCACAACATCGCATCCTCGAGAAGGTTAATGTCACTTCGCCAGATGAAGATCACTGATTTTAAGTGAAAAAAGTAGTGTAGTGTTTGTGTGTGTTTCTTTTGTGTTTTTCCTTGGCCATTCAGCTCTGATGTTAATGAAATGCTGTATGACGTTGTTGTTTTTATACAGTGTTAATTCCAATATTTTTTACATTTCAGTCCTGTTTTATGTAAGTAGCAATACTTGTACATACTTTATTAATTTTTCAATGATTCTTTACATAAAATTAGGTTACATATGATAGTTTTATATAACAATAAATGTGTTTCTTATGTCTTTATGTGTTTTTTCAAATGTTGTTTTTCTTCAAAATCATGTTCGGATTTCTTGGGATTTCGGATTTCTGGGGTTCGGATTTGAGGGGTTCTACTGTAATTTATATGAAACAACAAGGTAACTAATATAGTGAAATAAAACCAAGGGGAAATAATTAAAAAATAAAGAATCTTCCGTTACAAACTTATAATATAATAGTGACGAAGATACAATAAGATTCTATGGAATCATATTAATTATAAATTGTGAAATCGAACCTGTGACCCATAAACATATCATTGCCAAGACCTGAAATGAATGAATTAGTGTTTTAATAAAAAGGAAGGTATTGTTGGAAAAATATTGAAACCAGACAGAACATGTCAGTTTTACTCATGGATTTTATTCAAATTAAAGGCAGATACGAGACGAAATAATACAGAAAAACTATGGAAATAACTAAAAGAAGGATGTTTTAATCGATGGCACAAAAACCTGAAGTCCAGGAGCGAAGGATCAAGAATTAAGCTTGTAAAGAAAACTCCAAGATTGGTGAGATTTCTTCAATGATCAACCAACATATTTGAAAACATTTAACATTTAAAGATCGAGTCACAGCGATATACTATCACAAAAACAATAAAAACTTTATAATAGTGAATACTAATTGTACACAAATAATTATTAGTATTAAGAGTTTCTTTTTTCAATTGTTCATTTTTTTCTTTTGTATGATCCAAAGAACCCACTGATACACAACATACATCAACAACACCTAATTACCAAACATTATTTATAAATATTATGTTTTATGATATGTTTACGATTTGTACTATACTTTGACATGACTAATAGATGAACCCTGAGATTGAGATGTTTCATGCTCTACAACAGAAATAATATTCGAAAAGAGTAAATAAAAAATAGTTGAAAGTAAGACAAGAACGAATAAGGAGTTTGAGTATTTTTTTTATAACAGAAGAGTCTTTTTACAATACTAATCTTGAGACATTACACTACTTACCCAAAGGTCGAAAACTTAACACATCAGAACAATATGAAATATACAAACACCACATAACACAACCAAACAACATACTTAATGGCCAATTACAGTATAAATCACACACACTTTTTGACACAATTATACATAAAACTAACAATAATTTCGATCCCCGCGCCAATCCCCTTCCTCCACACACCATCCCCACTACACCTTTCAAAACAAAAAGCGTTACAAGTTAATGGCAGTCTGTCTCAGAGCTGACGAAGGTGAACACCACGCCGAAACGCGTACGAGAAGAAAAGACAAGTAAGTTTCACAAGTTGAAAGTTTCAATATTCTATATAGAACAATATAATGATTCATGAAGGATATAAGAATATGATCCTTGAAACTGTGAAGGCGAAATTCGGTTATAAAAATTGTGTGGCCGTTGGGTTCTGAGCTCATGTTTCTCTTACAGTATGCAGACAAAGGAGATAAGTTCCTGGACTCCATTCCAGCTGGAGATGAAGCCTGTTATCACCATGCTCCTGAATGGAAACAACAGTCATTGCAATGGTGCCTTATATATTTCCCCAAATCAAAAAAATGTAAAACGTCAGCCATAAAAATTATGGCTTCTGTTTTTTTTTAAGACAGGAGAGATGTTCTTCTGGTTAACTTTATGCCTGATGGTAAATCAGACTGTCGATGCACACTGTGAGACAATGAGATGTCACCAACTGGCTATTAAAAACAAAAAGTGGGAAATGTGACATGTGGTGTTTACCTACTCCATGACAATGGTTGGTCTGCCTTGACAATGACAATGACATTTAGATTCACTAATGAGAAACACGAGCTTTCTTGGACTTTTGTTTTCTGACATATAGATTCAATTCTTGTGGAATTGAAGACAAACGCAGATGTACTTCCTGTCCAACTGAGACAAGACTCTTGTCTTGTTTTTTAATTTTTTCTTTATTTTTTTTCTTTTTAGTGCCCAAAATCCCAGCCTGTAAAAGTATATGGTTGAAAAGTGAAACAAAGTATTAACTGGTTGACAGCTATTTTCAGATACACTTTCTGTTACCAGTTTCCAAAACTTAAAAAGTTGTAGTCACCAATTTCAGTTTAAGTGAAGTTGAAATTCTGCAATGCTGCTTCTCCAGATGGAGGTTGGTGATGGATACTGGGGACAGGGGATGCAGTATGATAATTGTGCACCCAGTCATATTTGACAACAGTGATGGAGGGAAAATATTTTGTCATTTTATCCTCAAGAGCTATGTGATGATTTAAAATCAGTTTTGATGTCACACCCTAAAGTGGATCTACCTCAAAAATTAGAGGAAACACCTGAAGATCTTTTTGTTTCTATATGTAATTTCCATATTTTAAGTTTTCTTTAAAATCTGGTGAGATTAAGACTTGAACTGAGTACATTTTCTTGTTTTTATTGCATACCCTTGTTAAAACAGTTTAAATGCTTGAAAGTACCTCTGCACATCACTCCTTGTCATGTATCTAAGTAACACAGTTTAGGTTTTATGCTAAACATACTTCATAACACTTATTTCATATAAAAGAATCTTGCAAGGACTTCATCTGTTGGCATCCAGTCCATATCAGTATAAAAATCCAAATTATTGTAATGAGATTTCACTTCATGGTACATTTGTTTGAGTTTTGTGTTTAGAGCCCTTACATAACAAAATTTACCATATTAATGTCAGAGTCTACAATGGTTTTAATTTCTGTTGGAATAGTCTTTACTATCTGGGCTTCATGGTTTATGAAGTAGTGTGTTGAACCTACACTTGTGAAATCTTGTAGGGAAATTTCTCTTGAAACAAATCATTTGAATCTTCCAGTCATCATAAGTATACCACCATCTGTACAAAAAAAAGACAGTTTTTGTGGAAAGAAAATTTAGTTTCATGGTGCTGATATGGAATTGTATACACCTTATCCAGTTGACATCAAAAGGCATTCAGTAGGCTAACATAAAAAGAATTGCTCAGTAATTAAATCCTTATGAATAATTGTGTTCTAACTCAGTAATTGTAATTTTTTTGTGTATAGCAATTGACTCACGAGCGGCAATAAAAATTTCTTGACCTTCATTTAGCATTTTATGTACATGGCTCTGTATGTATGAAGAAATGTGGACTAAGCCAACCAAAATATTTTTTTCTTTTTTTTTACTCTGTCTCCTACTGATGATTTCACTACTTCCTTATTAGACCATTGAATAAAGATTTTTACTGGACAAAAATCCTCCAGACACGAAATTCTGGTAGAAAGTTAGATTTTGGGGTCACTTCAATGGGGGAAAAAATCGGACACCGCTGGCCCCCCTGGGGGGGTTAAAAGGTGGGGCAAAACGGTTTGTTGTAAATATCTCAAAAACTAAGCAAGATATCAAAAAACGTTAAATACAAAAGTTGTAGCTGACCAAATTTCCCATCAAAATGGTCCTTAGTAATTTTTTCGTCAGACGCACTGGGACAGATATATGAGCACTCAAAGTTGAGACCTTTTTTTGCAATTTTTCGTACAAGGCATTTTTACGAAAAAAAAACTAGAATTTTGTTGAGTTTAGGCCGATTTTTGTATAGTAAAAAGTGATAAATATGGATATGTAAGTGTTTGTACATGTAATACCAAGTATTTGGATGTAAAGTTTTGCATGTATATATTGATGCACACATATACACACACACTACAACTACAAAAACGTGCATTTTTGAACGTAAGCGTTTTTAGTTGTATACATGTATATACACACACATATATGTGCAAATATGTGTAGAAATATTTTCATGCATATATATTATACTTGTCTAAATCCAAAAATACACATCTATACGCATGGATTAGACAGTATATGCATGTAAATGTGCAAAAATGAGAGTCGGTATTTTGAAAAAAAAAATAATTTTTGTGAATTTTTCGTTTATATTAATCATTTCTGTACATTTACTGCTGTATATCAATATATTTACATTTATATAAGTATCCTACATTTTTTGCATGCACGTATGCACACTTGCATGCATGCACATGCGTTTTATGCATAAAAACGCATAAAAACATACAAACTGTAAAAACTTATATTTAAAAATTCATACATACAATCAAATATTCATTCATACATGTACACAAATACACTTAAAGGCTCTCCCACACTTAATCACATACACACTTACACACACATGCACATGCACACACTCACAAACACACATACACGTACATACATCTTAAAATAAACTGTTATATTATGCGCATATACATATATATGTATATATTTATGCATACACACACATACACACACGCAGATATTTTCGATGAAACTTTTTTATACATTTATGCGCATAAACAGATATGTATATATTTTTACATATAAATACACAAACAAACACAAATACACACACATACACACTAACACTCAGAAAAAACCACGATTTTACTTTTTTATTAAAAAAAAATTATTTATTGTATACATTAACTTTTTTATCGTACAAAACTTACATTTTAAATATATAAAAAATCTCGGCATTAGATCTATAAAATTTTCAAGTGAATGCTGTATGTGTTTATATCCAGTATCCCTGAAAAATAAAAAAATAATGTATTATTAATATTAATTAATTTACATATGAACTTCACACTTATATATATATGAAAATACCTACTTATTCATTGTCATCATCTTGGTATACGTCATATATTTCATCTTCGTAATCCATATCATTGCTATCATCTATCGCTCTGGATATTGGAGCCATGTATATGTATATGCGCATAATATAACAGTTTATTTTAAGATGTATGTACGTGTATGTGTGTTTGTGAATGTGTGCATGTGCATGTGTGTGTAAGTGTGTATGTGATTAAGTGTGGGAGAGCCTTTAAGTGTATTTGTGTACATGTATGAATGAATATTTGATTGTATGTATGAATTTTTAAATATAAGTTTTTACAGTTTGTATGTTTTTATGCGTTTTATGCATAAAAACGCATGTGCATGCATGCAAAAACTGTAGGATACTTATATAAATGTAAATATATTGATATACAGCAGTAAATGTACAGAAATGATGAATTAAAACGAAAAATTCTCAAAATTTTTTTTTTCAAAATACCGACTCATTTTTGCACATTTGCATGCATATACTGACTAATCCATGCGTATAGATGTGCATTTTTGCACGGATGTCGGTCTTATCTTAAACGTGTTTAAGTGTAATGGGTGTAACGTGTCTTATCATCCGTCGTCGCTTTGGAACGTAACTTACGCTGATTGTGTTCGTCGCGAACGTACGAATAACCAGGTATCGAAGTCCTTACCTGTTGTTCACTAGGGGTGTGAAAATCCCGGGTGGCGCCAAATTGTTTAATTAAACAATTAAAACATTGTATGATGATACGACAAGCGCAGCTCAGGCGGTGTGGAGAATTCAATTTGTTCCCGCCTCGACTTGGCCGTCTGAATCGGGCCAGTAGTTCGTTGCGTTGGCTATGTGAGCGCTTGCCGTCAATACTAACTGTTCTCTAAAATGTACACAAATTATTATACACCATCCTATGAAATTACAACACAGTGGTTACACTCAGTACTTGTTTATTATTTGTTGATGAGTAATTATTCAGTTAATACAAATTATGTTTTCTATTGTAATACATTTGCACCGGTAATTTATATGAGACAAAATCTCTGGGTTTGACAAATCGATCTTTGAACGTAACAGACATTCAAGTATGGCGTCTGTCGAAGTAGTATACAAATATTTACGTTCAACGTCTTGGATTCTTGTGATTACGATAAAAGGATTATTAATGATTACAACAATAAAAATACACTACCTTACATCAGTTCAACTTAAATAATATACTGTGTAGTTATAACTTGTTCTTGGAGTGTAGTAAAAGTGTTTCAAAATTTTGTAAACTAACAACAGGTTAACTTTACAAGTTGACAAATTTTCAGTGTCTTAGTTTTTTATTTTAATCTTTGAAAGAAATTATGTGCAGTTTAGTGAGAGTTCGGATTACTGTGAGAAATCTTTAAAGTGAGTTTATTCGGAAATTTGGGTAATTTAAATGATACTTATCACATCAGTAGACTGGATGTACACAGTTGATCTGGTAATAAGGAATTAGGCTGCAATCATATTTAATTTTCAATTGTCTAGGGCATCTGGCATCTTTTTCAAATTAATCGTGGCAATTTATTCGTTTCTTTTTTATTTAATTCGTCTTCGACATCAGTTAAATGGTTTCAGTGATCGTCTGCTTCCTTCTTGTTCATTGGTGGTAATTTCGTTTACTATTTTGATGTTTTAAATTAGAATTTTGATCGTTCAAGATTTGGCGTCTATTCAGCAAGAGCGTCACATTACGAGTAAAGAAATCTAACGGTAAATTCGTAACCAAACGTCTGTCGTCATGGTTACCAATTAATTCTGATTGGTTAATATTGGTTTATAACCATTGTTATCAAATTTGAATTTTTTATTCAAAATAGCTGTATCTCTTCTGATTGCTTATGTTCTTCTGTCTTCTTCCCTACATATTAAATATTATCACTACTGTTATTATTTCCTTTCAAAGATTAATTTGGTACCACATAAGGTATGGTTTTATGAAATATCAATGTTTGTACATTTATGTTAATATTTGGTATTTACATTTCTCCTTTAAATTAAGTTCTTATTCTAATATTTTTCCTTTAAACTGATTTACAAATTATTCTCGGCTATTTACTTACCTTGAATTTATTAATTTCCTGGTTGTTTTTATACAATTTGCAATTATTTGTTATTGACAGTTATCCATTTCCTAGGCCTAAGTAGCCATTGATTATTTTTACCTATTTTATTCAAATTATATTTCATTTTACTACAAAGTATTTTGTTTTGTTGTTATAATTGATTTGTGTATTGGTTATTGTGTCTTGAATTTGTTTGTGTACTGATTATGTGTCAAGATTATTTTTTATATCTTGGCTTGTCAATTATTTCCTAACTGATTTTCTAGTGTTTTTTATTTCTGAATTGATTTATCTACTTATTTATTTAACTTGGCATCGTCAACAATATGGCTATTATTTACTATTCTTTAATACATAAAATATAACAACTAGGCCTATGGACTGTATGCTTCCTTCAGCCATATCCTATTCATAAATTTAAATGAACAATTCTTTACCAGTTATTAGGTACTGTTGGTTCATACATTTCATTCCTTTACTATTATTTTGGGTGAGAAACATCATCACTCCTTTTAAACTTACTTAATCTATTGTCCCTTATAACATAGGGTGTTTATTGATTGCATTCTTAATTTCTTATTTCTTTACTAATCTCTTTCTCCAATCCATGGTAATACAAACTGTTTATCTTACATGGGCTTTCTCCCCTGAATAACATCGCATCCTTCGTTTATAACTAATCTAAATACTATTTTTAATTACCATTAACTATATAATTCTTATAAGTTCACTATTAAATCATTTAGTGTTTTATCATTGATTTACTAAGTGTTTTCTTATCTATTACTATTTTTTTTATCATATTATCTTTTACAATATCCTTTTTTATTCATCACTTTCACTTTTAACTAATTAGTGTTTATCACTGATTCACTCATTAATTTGGGGTTTTTACACTTTCACTATTGGCACTTCTTAAACTTTTTATTTTAAGTGTTTATTAGTGGGTAATCCCTATTATTATTTTTCTTTGTCACTTAGTTACTTTCAGTTTATTTCTCACTATCTCTCTCTTTCTTTACAAATATTATTTATATCTAATAAGTTTATGTCTTTCTAGATTTCTTATTTACATATACTACTAATTCTTGGGTTAGTGTATTTTTATTTATCGGGGTTTTATTAATTATGAATTACATTTGTCACTTAGTCAATACTAATATTTATTCTTTTATATTGGTTATTTACTGGTTTCGTTTCCTTTATGATATTTGATTGTATCATTCCTCCCTTCCCTATTCTATACTATTTGTCTGTGTTTTATCATCTTGTTTCACTTTATTTCCTTTATAGTTGGTTTGTTCCATTTTTATTTTCATTTTTCTTCTCCTTCACTTCCATCTGTTTCACTTTATTTTGGTTTTTATCTGGCCAATCTCTGGGGTTGGGTCAAAGTCATTTGTCTGTCAGTCTAGTCTGTAATTTTATTTAATAATCACTTTTGGTTTACTATTCTTCCTCCTTCTTTCTTAATTACATTTTATATTTTTATTCTCTTCATTATTTATTTATTAAAATATATTACTTTTTTGCATTTCTTACATACTTATAGATATCAAATATGATCTGAATTTGGTGATGATGTTATAATATGCATGAAAATATTTCTACACATATTTGCACATATATGTGTGTATATACATGTATACAACTAAAAACGCTTACGTTCAAAAATGCACGTTTTGTAGTTGTAGTGTGTGTGTATATGTGTGCATAAATATATACATGCAAAAATTTACATCCAAATACTTGGTATTACTTGTACAAACACTTACATACCCATATTTAGCGCTTTTTACTATACAAAAATCGGCCTAAACTCAAAAAAATGCAAGTTTTTTTTTCGTAAAATGCCTTGTACGAAAAATTGCAAAAAAAGGTCTCAACTTTGAGCGCTCATATCTCTGTCCCAGTGCGTCTGACGAAAACATTACTAAGGACCATTTTGATGGGAAATTTGGTCAGCTACAACTTTTGTATTTAACTTTTTTTGATATCTTGCTTAGTTTTTGAGATATTTACAACAAACCGTTTTGCCCCACCTTTTAACCCCCCCAGGGGGCCCAGCGGTGAGCTGGAGTGTCCGATTTTTCCCTCATTGAAGTGACCCCAAAACCTAACTTTCTACCAAATTTCTTGTCTGGAGGATTTTTGTCCAGATTTTCACAAAATCTGCCTTTATTCAATGGTCTATACAGGCAGGTAAAATGACATGGGGGTCTCATTTTATTTAGGCTACTTTATAACTGACATCACTAAATGTATGATGATTATCAGAGGAGCAAAAAGGGCAAACATAAAGATGGGCAAGACATAAAACAACAGGTGGAGTTGTTTAAATATCTTGGAAGCTTGATAAGCTTAATATGTCCTGCACTAATGAAATTAGAGCAAGAATTGCTATAGCGAAAGAGGCATTTAATGGCAAAATTAATAAGAATTTAAGAAAAAGGTTGTCCAAATGTTATGTGTGGAGTGTTGCTTTATATGGAGCAGAGACACGTACACTGAGGAAGAAGGATGAGAAAAGATTAGAAGCATTTGAGATGTGGGTTTGGTGAGAAATGGAAAAAGTGAGGTGGGTTGATAAAGTAAGTAACGATGAAGTTTTAAGGAGAATAGGGGAAGAGAGAAGACTCCTGAAGGTAATAGAAAATAAGAAAAGGAATTGGTTAGGTCATTGTTTAAGAAGAGACTGCTTGCTTACAACTGCCATGGAGGGTGTCATAGAAGGAGAAAAAAGAAGTGGGCGTAGAAGAATGAAATTAATATATAAAATTAAAATCAGAGGGTGTTATGAAGAAACAAAAAGACTGGCATGAGATAGGACAGCTTGGAGAGCTTTTACCATTTGAAGACCTGCCTTAGGGCAGAACACCAAATATAACTGACATTAAGTGGCCTCCTTCAGTTTTCTCATGGTTCATCCTAGCAACTGCCACTCCTCATACCAAACAGTATCTCTCTATCCATCTTCATGTTTTCTTAAATGTCTAGCATGGTCACTTTTCTCCTATCCTTCTATTCAGGATCTTTTCAGTGATAAATTTGTCCAAATAGTAAAAAAATGTTTTGAGGGTCAAACTAGAAATCAGAAGCCTCAAGTAATATCTCAAGAGGTTTTCATGGACCTCTGTCCATTTGTCGAGTCTACAAGGCTGTTGGCAATTGTTGAGGGGAGAGGACACCTTATTCTAGATGCCATTTTCATACCAAACGTTTTTAAAAAAATGAAAACAGGGTATGTTGATTGAGCATATTACAATCCTGAGGAGATAGATAACACTGCATCGCTGTGTGTCTATGTAATGCTTTGCACAGTAGTGTATGCTCCAAATCATTCACAACACGCCTTCCAAACGTTCCTTCACTATTCTACTGGCATCCAGGTGTCACTACTATGTTACACAGCTGTAGTATAAATAAGCATCCAGCAGCTGGCCAAATTCAATTTTGGAACCAACGATATTATAGTGTAGTTCGGAGCGATTGTTATTTTGACTTGTGAGTTAGTGATTGTTGTTGTGTTAGTCCGGGATCTACAAGAGAATTAAGCACATGATAAGCAGCAGAAGGTTTGACAATTTTGAACAGTAGACATGACATCCCTGGTGCCAAAAACCATCGAGTCAGATGGCTAACAGGAAGAGTTTGGCTGTGGCAGAATTTCGAAATTCGAAAAAAGTCCCAAAAATTACGTGATCAGCAGCATGCAAAAAACTGGGTGGAATCGTCTCAGACCACTTCCTAGGTGAATGATTTAATGAAATCTGTCAATTTTTTGGAAGCTTTTCTCGAATTTGACGACTTTAAAAATTTCAAAATGTGCCAAAAATTACGTGATGAGCAGCATGGGAAAAATTAGGATCCGTTGATCCAGGTGCCTCCCTTGATGAACATTTCAAGTGAATCTGTCGGTTTTCTGGAAGATTTTGGTCAATCTGAGATACAAATTTGAAAATATCCCAAAAATTATGTGATCAGCAGCATGCAAAAAACTGGGTGGTCTCATCTCAGACCACTTCTTAGGTGAATGATTTAATGAAATCTGTCAAATTTTTGGAAGCTTTTCATGAATCTGACGACTTTAAAAATTTCAAAATGTGCCAAAAATTACGTGATGAGCAGTATGGGAAAAATTGGGATCCGTTGATCCAGGTGCCTCCCCTGATGAACATTTCAAGCGAATCTGTCTATTGTCTGGAAGATTTTGGTCAATCTGAGATACAAATTTGAAAATATCCCAAAAATTACGTGATCAGCAGCATACAAAAAACAGAGTGGAATCGTCTCAGACTACTTCCTAGATGAATGATTTAATGAAATCTGTCAATTTTTTGGACGCTTTTCAGGAATCTGACAACTTTAAATATGTCAAAATGTGCCAAACATTACGTGATGAGCAGCATGGGAAAAATTGGGATCCGTTGATCCAGGTGCCTCCCCTGATGAACATTTCAATCGAATCTGTCGGTTTTCTGGAAGATTTTGGTCAATCTGACAGACAAAATTGAAAAATATCCCAAATTAGCGGCATGCAAAAACCGAGTTATATTGACTTAGTTCACTTCCTTGACGAATAATTCAGTAAAATATGTAAATATTTCGGAAGTAACCCATGAATCTGAAATTTTAAATATCTGAAAATGTGCCCAAAATAACCCATGTGATAAGCAAATTTAAAAAATTGGTTTGATAACGCTTAATAAAATACCTGGTTTGTATTCCAAAATTGATTGATTAGCAGCATCCAAAAAACTGAGTTTGTGTGCATGTACTCCTACCTATAACCTACATATTATATAGGTGGTGAGGTATAAAATATTGAAGAAAGAAACACAATAGTACTGATTAGGTTTATATTAGCAAAAATAACACAAAACTTCTCTGTCACATTTTCAATTTATTAATTTGCAAGAAATTTGTTACTGAAAATTACTAGAATAAACTAGAAAAAAACTCAGTTGTCCTCGTCGTCTGTAGTGTCAGAGTCTGTGTCTTGCTCAATTTCATATTCAGTGTTGTCCTCAGTTTCTATGTCGTCAATGTTGGTAATTTCCTCTGGCAATTGAGGCCCTTCAAACCAGAGTGGTGAGTAATCACCTTCTTCCAAAATAAACCATCCACTGTTATCTGGTCGCATGCTGGTTAGTAGTTCTGGCCGTGGTATATCGGCGTGGTTCCATATAAAACCCATATAATTGCATCTTTTGAGCTTCTGGAGCAATTCTCTCTTGCTTGGTGGGAGACTTGCTGCCTCAACTTTTGAAGTACTTGTCGCCAACTTAGAAAAATCGTTGCTGTCGTACCTAAATAGAAAAATAGCATGAACAGTACAAACATTTGATTTGCAATATGAATTATTACACAAACATGTTAAATGTACGATATAAATACCTGTTTAGGAAAATATTGGCCCTGGCTTTATTTATGTCGGCGCAACCTTTTTGGCCATACAGTAGGCATGTATATTTTTCGAATTCCAATATGTCCTCCTCAGGAATTGTGTCAAATAGTCCGAGTTTTTAAAATATGTCTATATAAATTTTTGGTTCTTCCTCATCAATTGTAGTGGCCTAACCTTTCCTTTACGCCAAAAGGCAGATGTAAAATTGGACCCTGTAAACAGATGATACCCTGGCAGAGCTTTGGCTACGTTGTTGCCAATTTCTTGTAAAATACTGTTGATATTTACGTATCTCCGGGAAGTCGATGTACTCATGTTTAACCACACGGGACATTTTGTAGTTGTATTGTCGGGCATCTTCGCCATGTTCCCCAAAAATATTACCATCACGTCCGTGTCGCTAGTTCGCACCACAACATTTTTTGTTCGTGTTCTGCTTGTTTCAGCATCATAATATTTAGCGTAATGGAAGAACATATGTGTATCTGCCTCTTCGTGTGAGCATTCCATCCCAGTTTCGATGGTTACGGATCCATTTTTTAGAGAGTAGCAGCATTCCTCATAAGCCACCACCAAATGTAGATTACCCAAATATTGATGACACTGTGGGGATTTCCAGTCTTCGGCAAGAAATTTCACAAACTTGGCTTTGAAATGATCGTTTCTTAATGAGTTTCTGAAATTGGATGGTCTCAACATTTGTGGTCCCTTAATAGTATAAATATCTGCTGTGGTCCCTCCAGGTCCACGTCTCATTCTTTCGCAGTGTTTCACAGATGGTGTTACATATTTATCAAAAATTATGTCAATACGGGATGATTTAAATGATCTCAACTTTTGAAGTATAAAAGCTGATAGATCACCATATGTGAGGGGCAAATCTTGAGGGAGAGTATGCAGAAAAAACATACCATCAACAATTGTATAATCAACTGATGTTGGCTCAGTGTTACTGCCCAATTTCTCTAAATGGTGCATTAGTTGTGATTTGTCAGTCTTATTCATACTCCCATCTATATTAGCTAGCGACTGACTGACGGGCGTCAATGGGTAAGACAATGCTGTCTCAAGTTGTATATCTTTTTTTCAAACATAGACAGCATAATTTGGCAAAAAGTGCTGCCGACAAAGACACTTCCTTCAATTTTTCACCAGCTCCCACCTTGAATTTCACCCCTTCAGCTTCAAAAGTTGATAGCTTTTGATGTTTAATTTGTTCAACCCTATCTGGATTCGCAATACATTCCTGCAGAAATGATGTCCTCAACTTTTCTCCTGTTTTCATGAAATTCAACAGGTAGTCCTTGGTCTCATTTTTGCCGCTCTCCCAGTCTGAAGGTTGTACAGGTGTGAATCATTCAAGTCGTCTGTAAACGGATTGGCTGATCCTTTGATTAGAGCACGTAGATTATCGATGTCCTGGTGGTCTTTAACAATTCTAGTCGGCCTTAGTTCTTGAGATATGTCTTCTTTATTATTCATTCCAACGTGTTCTTTAACAACAGTTACGATTTTAGATCTGGATGTTCTCGTTACTGTCCACCTCATTCTAGCTGCAGGAAGAGTATTAAATGCAGCTGTACCAGTTAGACGGCTTGCTGCATCTCTGTTGACTGTTTGTTCAAGAGTTTGATTAACAGGAACTGCTGAAAATGGTATGCTAGTGCGTTTCACAGAAAGAAATCCACCATTATTTTCGATGTCATCTCTGAGCACTGGGAATTGAGTGTCAAGGTTGAGTAAATTTCGGTGATACACTGTCATCCAGCGGGCATAATTGTGGTGGTTTGTGACAAAAACTAAGTTTGTCAGCTTCGGTACCATATTAACAAACAGTTCAACATCATTAAGCTTTACTGCTCTTGTAATTTTTAAGTATGTCGTAATCATATCTATGTATTGCATCCAGAACTGAGCAGTGGAACCGTGTTGACCGTTACGGGTTTCATCCGAATATATATGGTACAGGCTTATAACATTTTTTACCTCATTAGGCACATTTTCAAGAGTAAAAAGTTGGGATGGATCTTCAATAATAGATTCGAAGAAGTTCTGAACTTCGTCAGAGATTGGACCATTCTTCTGGATAAACGAATCTAAATGACATTTTAGCAAAGATGACGTAAAAATAACGTGAATCCGTTTGCAACGATTATAATGGCACCCAGAAAGAAAGCCTTTCAGTGATCCATGGCCAGTGACCTTGCTTTCGGCTAGTAACTGCGGCCCACCTGATTCAGCAATGATTTTGCCAATAGCAGCGAAAAAAGCCATAAAAAGGTGAAAAGATCCAAAATTAATAAAAACTCTGTCAAATCTGGGAGACTGCTCAAAACGGATCTGCAATGCTGGCTTGGCCATATTCAAATCATATGTAACAACTGCATAGTTTTGGTTGCATTCATCTGCAATAGCTAGAGACACTTTCAGTGTCTCCAACAACATTGATGGGTTGGTTGAAGGCATTGATATTTAAAATGTCAGATTCATGGGTTACTTCCGAAATATTTAAATATTTTACTGAATTATTCGTCAAGGAAGTGAACTAAGTCAATATAACTTGGTTTTTGCATGCCGCTAATTTGGGATATTTTTCAATTTTGTCTGTCAGATTGACCAAAATCTTCCAGAAAACCGACAGATTCGATTGAAATGTTCATCAGGGGAGGCACCTGGATCAACGGATCCCAATTTTTCCCATGCTGCTCATCACGTAATTTTTGGCACATTTTGAAATTTTTAAAATCGTCAGATTCGTGAAAAGCTTCCAAAAAATTGAAAGATTTCATTAAATCATTCACCTAGGAAGTGGTCTGAGACGATTCCACCCAGTTTTTTGCATGCTGCTGATCACGTAATTTTTGGGACTTTTTTCGAATTTTGAAATTCTGCCACAGGCAAACTCTTCCTGTTAGCCATCTGACTCGATGGTTTTTGGCACCAGGGATGTCATGTCTACTGTTCAAAATTGCCAAACCTTCTGCTGCTTATCACGTGCTTAATTCTCTGGTAGATCCCGGACTATGTTAGTTAGTGGATAACTGTAATAAAGTGACATTTATTGTTTGTGACATTACTGTGTGTTGTATATTCTCTAGTTTGAAGAACAGTTGTATTTCAGTGTCTTTGTTTAACCCTAATTGTAATTAAAGTTGTAAGTAGTGACTTCATCTGGTGTTAGTTATTCTGCTTCCACTGTATCACATGACGATCCATACAACCGCGTAGCAATATGTTGTAATTAATTATGGTTGGGCAAGGAAGAGTAACATTACACTAGCTTATAAATGAGACCTACCCCATAGATGAGACAATAACAGTTAATTTTATTCTTGGATTTCGTTGTAATCCAACCAACCTCTGAAGAAGCTTTTTAAAAGTGAAAACCGGTTCAGGTTGTAAGGTAAAGCTTTTACGTTTTTACCCATAAAAAGTTTTGTGCTCTGAGTCATAGTGAAATAATTATATTTAGTTCATTTTAATATAGTTACAACAATACTAATAATCAGTTTTGTGAAAAGTCAGATTATATGCCACATTCTATGTTGTTGTAACCATGGAATATTTGTTTTTTCTACCATTTACTGTCCTCTTAAAACCATTACTAAGTATTCTCAATGTTATAATAATTTTATGAAATTTATAAAATATATTGTATTTGTATTGTATATGTTACAAGGTACTGGACATTTCCCCATGGAAGGGTTGTTTGAAGCCCTTTGAGTCCCAAACTGTAAGCATAGGATTTAGACCAGATATGAAGATGTCTGTGAAAGCTACAGCAGTGTGTCATGTGAAAGGTGGTCCTGCAGATGTTTTGACGTTCACTGGCCTAAGTGATAACCACCATTTTGGTATCAGTAGTACAAAACTTGATTTTGGTTTCAAGGTATGTTATTTTTAACATAAAAATTAAAATATTGATGCATGTTTATTAATTTATACTATAATTTTTTAGTCCGTGTCCAGTTTTATTATCATAATTACATGCTGTACAAAGATATGATTTTGTTTTATTATTAGTCATATATTGACTGAATGTTGATGTCTCCATTTTCCTGAACCTCTCATCATTCTATAATGAATGCAAGTTTCATGGCTTCGAGGCTGTCAGGGGTGCCTACAGGGGGGTATCGTGTCGCCATTGGCGACATTTGAAAAATTTTTGGGGGGGATTTTTTTTTACTGTTGTATGAAATTTACTATTACTAAAAATACCGAATACAATGTGAGAACTTATTTCCTGGTCGCAATTTGCATCAAAGCTTGCTTAAGGGGGCTGCATGGTGTATCACGTGATGAGACATCCACGAATCACAGTACAATAATTTTAGTCTACAAAATACAGCTTTATATTTTAATTTATTAAAAAAGCGATTATTTATAAATACATATTGAAAAACAAAGAAGGCGAGACTGGTCAAGTTGTAGGCTAAAAAAATTTTGGAAGTCATAAAATACTTAAAGAAAATTAGATCGTTTGAAAGCGAATGGAAGTTCCCTACGTAGGTGGAACAGACGCTTTCAAACGACCTAAAGTTCTTTAATTATTTTGCTGCTTCAAAAAATGTTCTCGTGTACAACTTGAGCAGTCTCACTTTCCTTATTTATCTATATTTATTTTCAAATAATCACTTAGTTGATAAATTTGCATATAAAGCTGTATTTTGTACACTAAAATATTATACTACGAGGGTGCTTTCACATGTGCGGACTTTTTGTGTGCGAGGGAATTTTGAAAAACACAAAGTTCTGTAACCCCTCTTTCCTTTTATGTCTTTTTATATGTATAAAACAAACTTCTTTTTATTTAATTTTTTTTTTTTTTTTTGAAAGAGAAGCCACAAGTTATTTAGGACTAGGCCAGAGCCTAGAGAAGCTAAAATTGTACTGGGTCCAGTATGACGGGACTTGCAATGAAACTCGGCTGTAATATAACAATAACAGTGTTTATTGTAACCCATAATTCGTTACAGGCAATGAAAAATTATCACATCATTATCACAAATAAATCACAAATATATCATAAATAAATAAGCCCCATGTTTTAACAGTGTGAAAGGACAAGGTCTGTATATCAGTAACAAGTATTTATATATATATGTATATAGAGTAACGTTCAGTAAATATATAATTCTCCCCCCCTTTGTGACTAGCTTAACATAGACAGTAACATAACAACACATACAGAAACATAAAGGCACATATACTCACAATTCTACACAAATATTCTAAACACGAATGCCCCTGGAATACACCTGCTTTGCAGGCAGTTTTACTACCATGCCCTAAAACCAGCAGTCATAAATGTTCGCCCATCAGTCACCGTCATTCATCAATTTCTATTAATCTAAATAAATGCGAAAACCCCAGAAAGTATGATAATCACTCATAACCCATAAGAGAGACCGGACCACCCATATGTATAGAAGTCCACTGATAATTGCCCCATCATGAGCATATGAAATCTTTAAGTTTCTTCAACAGCATAAAAATAAAAATAAAAACTGCATCCCCTGATTTTAAGCAATTGTTATGCTGTTCTAAAATGTTAATTAGTTTTACAAATTCAGAAGGATTCAATTAATCAGTGTATATTTTACAAGTAGAACAATTAATCAGTAGATGCTTTACAAGTTAAAAAAAAAATTAATCAGTATATGTTTTACAAGTAGAAAAAAATTAATCAGTATAGACCTTTGTAAGGTACAAAATCAATTAGTATATGCCCAGAAAAAAAATGTGCAAATTCTTTTCTATTAAAACCCGACTGGCTATATATATATATATATATATATATAAAATGAATTTACAATAAGGACGGTTGTGCCCTAGCAGCTGTGGGAGCGCGCCAGCATGCGCTTAACCAAGTTTGACAGGAATCATACCTGCCCTAAACTGTATCAACATGTGCCAGGCAAAAACTATGTCCCCTTTTATTCCCCCGAAAACAGCCAAAAAGGAAAACAAAAAAAACTCCCCAGCCCTTAAATGTTAAACCCAAAGTGAATTTAATATCAACTCCATTCTGTTCCAGCCGGAACAGAATTACTAACATGTCATATAAATTTTGTAGAGAGTAAGATGATGACTATATGCAATCTGTGAAAATGTCTAAGTGTACTAAATATCTCTAGCACGTTCCCCCAGTGCAGCACACAATTACAAGCATTGTACTTAGTGTTAGGTAATTCAGTTATTAAAGTGTTCCTTGAAATTAACACATAATGTTCAGAATGATGTTCGGCTGACACCCTCCATAGCAGACTGTCTGGCCACGTGGGCACATGGATTCAAAAGATTTTTACGGTAAAACAGGTGCACTGCCGGCCCGGCCCCAAAAGGAAAATAAAAGAGTGCATATCACCTTAAATGTGCTGACTAAGCGTTACATCTGGATCTAGTCACCGACTCCTTCTCCAAACAGGATCGCTTCTGATGGTCCATGGCTGATGAGGATGGAGGTCAATCAGCAAGGCCACATCTCCGGCCGTAAGTTTCAGCCTGCCATAAGAGTGGAAGAAAAACTGCGCAGTAAACTGTTCGGAAACCGGAGTCGATTGATTCTCTGAGAGCCAGGCGGTGAACTGAATTCAGCTGTTACAGTTTAACCAAGCCGACCCTTCCTATGAGTTGCGCGCGCAGCCGTACACTTACGTAGTCGTACAAGGGTCATTCTGATCCTTGTCGCGTTATTTTACAATTAAATATTCTACAATTTTCGACGGCCGGAATTATGCCGGCACACCCCCACCCCGAAAGGGCAACCCGGTTGCCCCACTCTTAAACACGGGAGAGTACCCTGCAGTGTACCCCCTTCCCAAAACAAGCTGGTGAACTTCGTGGATATGGTGACCCGGCGGCACTTGCTCTCAGGAGAACAGAGGCTCAGAAGGGAAAACGAAAGAGACGAAAGAAGACGTGTAGTATGTAAGTGTGTAGGTGCGGCACGCTGACCTGATCAGGGCCAGCCCACCGCAAAGAGGGACAGAGAAGAAAGACGAAAGAAAAGTTCGGGAGCTCCCTTAGTTCTGACCTCCTGAGGCTTGTCCACTCAAGCCAGAACACGACTGCCACCTTAACAGGGCCATCTGCCCTATATACCTACGGGGCAATTCTCTAATACCCCCCCCATTCTAAACAATGCCATCACGGCACGGGCCAAGGGAAAAGGGGAGATGACGGTCTCCATGATGCGGTAGTCCCCACTCTGGACCAGACGGAAAGCCACGCCAACTGTGACTATGACACCCATCCAATATACAAATAAGTTTTACATGTGTGCTCCAAGGGCATGCGTCGAACAGCAGGGTGGAAGAGGAGCACAACCGACCCCTACCACCCTACTGCTCCACTTCTCTCGCTAACTCCTTTTTTTTTGCTTTTCTAGTTTTTTTTTTTTTTAGGTAAGGTTAGGAAAATCGGAAGGTGGATGGTCAAGGATGATTAAACGGTCATGGGCTGGGACTGAAGGTAAGGACCTGGCTCCCTCCGGACATAAGGACAATTGGAGAAATCCAAGGCTCGCACAGGCAGGGGCGCATCCCTGAAGTAGACGAACCCCACTGGGACTGTGGGAAACATCTACCCGCTACCATATCATTCTCAATACCGCCCCCGGGGCACACCCTTTTTAAATTGCCAACATCCCCACTTACACAGAGACCACCATCATTCCCCCCGTGTCCCCCCCGTTCACCCTCGTCTACACAGTTTCAATTTAGAAATATGTGTAGTAATCTCTTTAGGATTACTACCCGGCTCTTCCAACCGCGCCGTCACCGGTGACGTGAATCCTAGGATACGGTACGGCCCCCACCAACGATAGCATAATTTGGCGGCTCTTTTATCGGCAGCTGAGCTGATCGGGTGGCTCTGGCAGTAGACCAAATCTCCTACTTTAAAGGGATTTGGAATACGCCCCTGATTATACCGACTACGGACGCGCTCGTGCGCACGAAGCAAATTCCTCCTCGCCTCTTTCCACCTATCTGCCGTCCTAATGTCCGGATTACTCGGCAGAAGATCGTCTATGTTCCATAAGTTGGCCAAGGGAAGCGTAGGCGAGAAACCAAACATAACTTCAAAGGGAACGGCCTTATGACTGTCATGCAGGGCCGTATTGAAAGCTAGCTGTAACCACTTAAGGTTCTGGTCCCAGGTGGTCTGTTGCTCTGCATGATAAGCAATAAGCGCGGACCTGAGATTCCTGTTGATACTCTCCGCGTGGGACGGCTGTGGGTAATAGGGGGAAGTGGTTACATGTTTGATGCCATTGGCGAAGCACATTCGCCGAAAATCGCCTGAAATAAATTGTGGACCATTGTCCGAGACAATGATGGCCGGAAGACCGAAGTGCTGAAATACATGACTCTGGAGCGCGCTTATGGTCAATCGAGCAGTTGCCTGCCGTAAGGGCAGTAGCCAGGCAAACTTCGAAAAAGCATCCACACAGACAGTAGGTAAGCGTTACCTGACTTGCTACGTGGGAAGGGTCCCACGTAGTCGAAGAATAGCTTCTCCATCGGTCTGCTCACCACATCAGATGACAACAGCCCCAACTTGGTGTTCTGGGCAGGCTTGCTTAAGCCACAGAGATGACATGCCTTCACCCGAGTTGCTATGTCCCTATCCATGCCCTTCCAGATGAAGTGTTTCCTAATACTGGAAATGGTCTTCGAAATCCCCTTATGTCCACCTACCGGGGAATTGTGGTAGTAGCTGAAGACCATGGGCACGAGTTTGCTAGGCAGCACTATCTTTGGGGCCCGTCCTTTTTTCTCTCTGCAACATAGGACGCCCCTGGACAAGAAGTAAGGGACCTGCACGTTATCCTCTTTTAGATTTTGGATGATCGGACCCAACTCTTCATCATCTAACTGATGGGGTAACACATCAGTAAAAGCTAAAGGAAAGTCCAGTAAAACAGAACAGGGTTGCTCCGGCTGGGCTTCGCTGGGTTGGGAAAACATACGGGACAAAGCATCTGCAACCACATTTTGAGTTCCCCGAATGTGTTGCACCTTGAATTTAAAGGATGAGATCTTAACCACCCATCGTCCAATCTTACCCAGCTGCCGGGGATGAGCGAGAAGCCAAGAGAGAGCCTGGTTGTCGGTCTCGAGCAGGAACTCAGCGTGTTCCAGAAAACGTCTGAACTTATCTAGAGCGTATACAACAGCCAAACACTCTAGCTCATAGACTGAAGACTTCCGTTCTTGTTGGGTCAAAGTTCTAGATATAAAGGCCACAGGCTGCCTAGCACCATCAACAACTTGGGACAGAACCGCCCCGAGCGCAATCGAACTCGCATCCGTCTGGAGTATGAACGGCCTCGAGAAGTCTGGCATTCTCAGTACTGGAGGGGAAATGATGGCTTCCTTCAGGGTCTCGTAAGCCTTCTGTTGTTTTTCCCCCCATACAAATTTGGCGCCCTTTTTCCGGAGTTCATTCAGAGGTGCCGCAATCTCCACCACGTTTGGGATGAAACGCCGATAGAAATTGACCATCCCCACAAATCTCACGATGCCTTTGGCATCCTTTGGTGGGGGAAAGTCCCTGATTCCCTGAGTTCGCTCAGGATCCACAGTGACACCTCTATGGGAAATCAGGTGGCCCAGAAAAGAAATTTGTGTCTGGGCGAACTTCACCTTTTCGGGATTGACAGTGAGGCCGGCACCCCTCAACCTGCACATCACCTCTTCAAGATGACCCAAATGCTCCTCGTACCCCTTGCTGTACACCAGCAAGTCGTCAAGATAATTGAAAACGTACTTGAACTTGACATCGTGAAAAACGGTGTCAAGTAAACGGGTGAGTGTTTGGGCCCCTACCGCTAGACCCATAGGAACCCTAGTGTACTGATAGAGGTTCCACGGAACACAGAATGCCGTGTAGGGCCTACTTTCTTTCGTCAAGGGAATCTGGTGATATGCAGAGTTGAGGTCAATGATGGTAAAATACCTCGCCTCACTGAACCAATCGAACGCGGAATGAAGGTCAGGAAGTGGGACCGAATCTACCTCAATGTTAGCGTTCAGCTTGCGGTAGTCGATGACCATCCTATGCTTACCTCCAGGCTTGGGCACTAGGAACGCTGGACTGGCATAACTGGACTGAGAAGGTTCAATCACCCCTTGATCTAATAACTCTTGAACCTTCTCCCTCAAGATGCTCATCTTCGGAGGGGCAAACTTATAAGGGTGGGAGCGCACCACCTTGGAGTCCGTTAGGCGGATCTTATACTCCAAGAGATGTGTGAGCCCAAGGGCCGGAGTTAATACAGTGGGGAAACGCTCACACAACTGATCTAAAGCGGACCGCTGGGACTGGGAGAGGTGGTCTCTAGATGTGTCGGGGCACTTAACCTCTTGGATATCTTGCCTGGTCCCCTGATATCCAAGGAACGGGATTACAACTCCCCGATTAAATTTAAAATAACATTGGTGCTCTTGGATGTCAATAACGAGACCACTTTTGCAGATGAAATCGGCACCAATAATGCATTCAACTCCCAGAGCAGGAGAAACCAGAAAGCTCCACACCCAAGAAAATCCCTCGATTTTAAACTTAAATGAAACTACCCGGGAAATGGGCAGAATTTCCTGGGATGCCGTCCAGCACACTACGGAAGACTGTTCTGACCTTTTAATTAAACCCTGTCGTTCAAGGTCCTCGCACACTTTGGATGAAATGATGGATCTTGCTGATCCAGAGTCAACTAATGCTCTGAGTTGACTCTTTTTCAACTCCAACAGCAAGAAGGGGCATACGGAAGTGGGCCTAGAGATGGTTTGGAGGACCTTGATGCCCAAAGACTTGGGACCTACAACTGGCCTGGAGGCGCGTACCCTAGAAGACCCGCGACAGGTAGGGGAAGACCTCCGACATATCTTCCCCTCATTGACCCTTTTCTGAATGACCTTGGGCGCCTTGGGGAGGGACGTTGGACTCGACCCAACCCCGGTACAAAATCGTCTGATGTGGCCCAACCTACCACACCTAAAACAAGTCCCATTAGGCGAACGACGGCGCCTCTCGCTACAAGAGTTTATAATTCTAATTTCATTACCACATGAGGATGGAACAATTCGCCCTCCATGCCTCTCGTGTCTTACCTTATCATGGGCCATGTGCTCACGGGACTCGTCAATCCCCTGGACCGTTCTAGAAACTACACATAGCCGTTCGAGGTCCGCAAAACAACGTGGACGGTCCGCGAACACCAAACGGGATCTCTCTTGGGGCGTCACCCCTTCTAAAATAATTCTAACGACATCCTTTTCGGGCAACCCCAACCTCAAAACCCGGTCACATTTACGGATATCCTGCACAAAATCCCCCAACGCCTCCCCGTTGGCCTGTGCACGATAGAACCAGCTATGTTTCAAATGCTCACGTTGCCGACGGGGTATGAAAGAGTCCAACACCTCCCCATGGAGAGAGTCGATACTGCCACCACGACGCAGAGTGTCGGCGACCAGCTCAGCCAATGAACCCCGGCAGTACGGATATATAACGGACAAGAGGACCTCATCGGACAGCCCCGGAAAATCCGCCAACTCCAGGACGATGTCCAGAAAAACCAACAATTTGCCCTCATCTTCTCCATCCACCACAGGAAGTCTCTGGAGGATGCCGGAAATAGGGTTGGGTAGTCTCTGATAACCTACCCCTGCCAAAATCACACAATACACCTAACACAAAACATAACCTACAGAAGCATATTTACAAGAATCAGAAAAACCCAAGTACTGTCCTTCCTTTGAGTGGACCCCCGGGTTCTCTAGCGCTGTGGAGACCTGGCCTATTCTGAACCATCTACGCACACCACAGAAGGAGACAAGTGACAACCAACAATACTGAACACACATAACACCAAACATCAATTCGACACACACGTCTTACCAACACAACCCACAAACCAACTAACAATCAAAAGTCATAATTCGGGAATTAGTGATCCAACATAAACAGGACATAAGTCGGTGATGGACCGACTTCCGATCGGGCCATACCGCATCCCGCTAATATCACACGCTAAACTCCGACCCCGAATCCGCAACGTTCCATTACCCAGGCCACGCTTGAGACTCCCCGGCAGTACAACCTATCACATTTCCCAAAAACAACTAACCGCCTCAATGGTGCGACCCGACTCACAAGTTATATGACCTACAACTAGCCTACACGGGCATATACCTAAGAAAACAATGTCACAACAATCGCCTTAATATTTCAGAGTTTCCAAGCCCCGTCACACACCAGGACCCAAGGGTTCAACCCTAGAATGAACCACGCTCACTGCTACCATTTGTAACCCCTCTTTCCTTTTATGTCTTTTTATATGTATAAAACAAACTTCATTTTATTTATTTTATTTATTTATTTATTTTTTTTTTTTTTGAAAGAGAAGCCACAAGTTATTTAGAACTAGGCCAGAGCCTAGAGAAGCTAAAATTGTACTGGGTCCAGTATGACGGGACTTGCAATGAAACTCGGCTGTAATATAACAATAACAGTGTTTATTGTAACCCATAATTCGTTACAGGCAATGAAAAATTATCACATCATTATCACAAATAAATCACAAATATATCATAAATAAATAAGCCCCATGTTTTAACAGTGTGAAAGGACAAGGTCTGTATATCAGTAACAAGTATTTATATATATATGTATATAGAGTAACGTTCAGTAAATATATAATTCTCCCCCCCTTTGTGACTAGCTTAACATAGACAGTAACATAACAACACATACAGAAACATAAAGGCACATATACTCACAATTCTACACAAATATTCTAAACACGAATGCCCCTGGAATACACCTGCTTTGCAGGCAGTTTTACTACCATGCCCTAAAACCAGCAGTCATAAATGTTCGCCCATCAGTCACCGTCATTCATCAATTTCTATTAATCTAAATAAATGCGAAAACCCCAGAAAGTATGATAATCACTCATAACCCATAAGAGAGACCGGACCACCCATATGTATAGAAGTCCACTGATAATTGCCCCATCATGAGCATATGAAATCTTTAAGTTTCTTCAACAGCATAAAAATAAAAATAAAAACTGCATCCCCTGATTTTAAGCAATTGTTATGCGGTTCTAAAATGTTAATTAGTTTTACAAATTCAGAAGGATTCAATTAATCAGTGTATATTTTACAAGTAGAACAATTAATCAGTAGATGCTTTACAAGTTAAAAAAAAATTAATCAGTATATGTTTTACAAGTAGAAAAAAATTAATCAGTATAGACCTTTGTAAGGTACAAAATCAATTAGTATATGCCCAGAAAAAAAATGTGCAAATTCTTTTCTATTAAAACCCGACTGGCTATATATATATATATAAAATGAATTTACAATAAGGACGGTTGTGCCCTAGCAGCTGTGGGAGCGCGCCAGCATGCGCTTAACCAAGTTTGACAGGAATCATACCTGCCCTAAACTGTATCAACATGTGCCAGGCAAAAACTATGTCCCCTTTTATTCCCCCAAAAACAGCCAAAAAGGAAAACAAAAAAAACTCCCCAGCCCTTAAATGTTAAACCCAAAGTGAATTTAATATCAACTCCATTCTGTTCCAGCCAGAACAGAATTACTAACATGTCATATAAATTTTGTAGAGAGTAAGATGATGACTATATGCAATCTGTGAAAATGTCTAAGTGTACTAAATATCTCTAGCACGCTCCCCCAGTGCAGCACACAATTACAAGCATTGTACTTAGTGTTAGGTAATTCAGTTATTAAAGTGTTCCTTGAAATTAACACATAATGTTCAGAATGATGTTCGGCTGACACCCTCCATAGCAGACTGTCTGGCCACGTGGGCACATGGATTCAAAAGATTTTTACGGTAAAACAGGTGCACTGCCGGCCCGGCCCCAAAAGGAAAATAAAAGAGTGCATATCACCTTAAATGTGCTGACTAAGCATTACATCTGGATCTAGTCACCGACTCCTTCTCCGAACAGGATCGCTTCTGATGGTCCATGGCTGATGAGGATGGAGGTCAATCAGCAAGGCCACATCTCCGGCCGTAAGTTTCAGCCTGCCATAAGAGTGGAAGAAAAACTGCGCAGTAAACTGTTCGGAAACCGGAGTCGATTGATTCTCTGAGAGCCAGGCGGTGAACTGAATTCAGCTGTTACAGTTTAACCAAGCCAACCCTTCCTACGAGTTGCGCGCGCAGCCGTACACTCCTACGTACACTTACGTAGTCGTACAAGGGTCATTCTGACCCTTGTCGCGTTATTTTACAATTAAATATTCTACAATTTTTGACGGCCGGAATTATGCCGGCACAGTTCGATTTTATTGTTTTGGACTTGCACACTAATAATTTTGATAAAAATAAAGTTAAGACGTTTGATTGGGAAAAACAACGCTTTATTCACACGCCTTAAGGTGGGATTCTTATATAAGGCGGAAATGTTGAAAAACACAAAGTTCAATTTTATTGTTTTGAGAAATATTTTGTTATATTTACTTACAATTACCTTTTTAACCCAAAAGTTATGTATTTCCTTCGTTAAGAAATAAATTGCAGCATAAACAACTAATAAACGACCGTGTTTACAAGTCCAAAACAATAACATCGAACTTTGTGTTTTTCAAAATTCCCTCGCACGCAAAAAGTCCGCACAAGTGAAAGCATCCCGATTCGTGGATGTCTCATCACATGATATACCATACAGCCCCCTTAAGGTGCGGGGGTTCCTTAGTAACAAAATGGGCCAGCGCTTCTTATTGGTTGTTGGACATCGTCTCACCATTGTTTGTCACATTCCATGCTCGAATCTCGCTATGTACGGTTAATTCTCAGAATCTGTTATTGCAACGTGCAAAAGCAACGTGACAATACAATACACAGTGAACTCGATAGTTTTACAGTGGCAGTGGCAGTGGCAGTGGCAGTGGCAGTGGCAGTGGCTGTAATTCGTGGATTTGAAAGGGGATTGTTCATACTTTGCTTTTAATTTATGCAGTTGTGTCGCTAGTGTAAACTGGGATAATGCCTCGGGCTTTACAGAGAACTTTTAAATACAAGTGCCTCGAAGTCCTGTGCAACACCGTTCACCGACAGGACAAGTGGGTTGAACATTGTAAAAAAAACATACATATAAATTTAAAAACAATTTAAATATTAGGTATAAAATAATAGAATTTAGAGAAGGAAATAATGGACAATGGAAACGTTGCTCAGAGCCTGAAGAAGTCGTTAACTGGACACGGCTGCAGGTGCATGTGGAAGACACTCATAAAGAGCGCACAGCCAATAAAGATGAAAGGTAAAAAATATTAATTTTTTTATGTAGAAACATTAATTTTTATAAAGTTTATAATCTCTACTGGTATATTAAGCTGAGTATATTAGGCTTATTGTCAATCGTGTCACAATCATAATGGTTTAAACATCACTTTAAAGCACTTCACTTTTGTTGTGTTAACTAGTAAAAATGAAAAATGTACATTAAAAACAATTTTCATTATTTTTTGACCTAGATCGAATTCAATGCAAATACTATTTAAACAAATTTGATACTAGAGTAAGGTACGCAGTAAATCTATAATACTTAAATAATCTTATAATTTTTTTAACAGTTATATTTAGTACTTTCTGCATAAAATACATAACGCAAACCGTAAATGTAGTATGCTCATTTTTTGAAACTGTTTTTCCCACCAGAAGTGCACTTACATTTTTAATTGTTGTTTCGTATTCAATTATTTTTATTTTCAATGGGATCCGGATACGACTATCTTAACAATGTTAAACTAGCCATTTTTATATTACATTATCTCAGTAACTATTAAAATTATTTACATAAAAAAACAAATAAGTAAAAAAAATGTTGTTCTTCTGTACGCCCAATCCTTTTAAAACTTCGTATCCCTGTGTTTAAGCTTTAAGGCCCTAAAATAAATATGTATTTTTATTATCCCCTGGGAGGAAAAATTGTTCAGGTCCTGATCAGGTACCTTAACACCTAACAGATCCCTCTTAAGGGTAATTCACTGCGCCGGAAGAGGGACCCCATCAGGTACCTTAATAGTTTGCTATGTGCGTTGGAAACGTGAAAGAATAGGTTAGAATGTATACGGGAACTAATAGTACATAGCTTGCATATTATATTACTTTAAAAATTCTATTATTTTACTATTCTGGATTTCTGAAAATAGATTTATATATCAATGTGCATTACACAACCCATCATTAAAATAATATTGTTTACTGGAATTTTTTATAAATATATAAAATTATTCAATAATCCACATATTTTACAAGATATTTATTATTTTATTTAAAACTTTTTTTTACAAAAGTATATAATTACAATACACAATTACAATGACAATAATTATTTTACAAAAGTATATATTTTTTACTATTTAAATAATATCGTTGAGTGCTTTCATTCAAACCTTTCATGAATTCATTATTCTTTAATATATTTCTCTGCCTCTATTGCAATTCCGCTTTTCTTTTTAAGAAAATTCTTAAATTTTTAATGCAATTCATTTTTTTAAATACTTAACGTGTAATAAAAATGTTCATATATGAAGTACACAAAATATAAGAGGTTAAAAGTACTTAACCTGCATTAAAAAATTAAAAAAATAATCATTGATGATTTCAACTCATCAATCAAAGGAGAATGGGCTGAAATTCATAACTCCTAACATGTTCAAGCACATTGTTTATGAACTTTATCTAAAATTATTATTTTTTGTTTATTTTTGAAGCATTATTGTTCTGTTTATTTATTATCATTGTTTATTATAATTGTTCTGAATTATTTAAAAATAAATAAGTTGTCCGTTTTTACCTGTTTTTTACCACATTTAGTAGCATTTTTAGAATAAAACTATAAAATAACGCAAAATATTAATAAATTCGATATATTAATTTACACTGTAAGAGAGTATTAATAGTATTAAACAATAATAACCTTAATAGTATTAAATATAAATATTAACTGGAGCTTCCCTAAGTCAAATTAATTACTTTCAGGGTGGTGTCTACAACTGGTGAAGAAACCTGATACATGCCACCGACGTCAACGGCGAGTTCTTTTCTTTCAATTAGTCCGAATAATGAACAGACAGGCTTTTTAGATATTCAGCCCTTCACATCACTTGAGAATATATACCATCCTGAGAATACATGTAATTTACCTTCCTATTCTACACGTTCAATTGAGACATTAGAAGAACAATAACAAGCTCCACATGAAAATATAGAAGATGATATGTCTGATCCAGCAACTTATGCAAACAAGAAACTAACCTCGCAGCAAATAAATTTTGCTCTGAAGCTATAGAGCCAAAAGCTAGAAGAAACTTCTTATCGTGTTACAAAGAGAAGGAAATTTTTACCTTCTTGGAAAGTTTGCCATTTACCTGATGGAACAAAAAAAGAACGGAAATGGTTAATTTACAGCAGGACCAAAGACGTTGCCTTCTGCTTACATTGTATGATATTTGCTTCACCAAAAAGTCAGACAGTGTGGTCTACAATGGGTTACAAGAATTGGGTGGACAGAAATGCTTTGAGAGATATTGAACTTCATGAATCTTCTAAAAGTCACCTCGAATGTCAGGTATCGAGAATACAGTGGTTAGCTGGAAATCGAGTTGATTCAAGCCTTATTAGAAAAAACAACGAAGTTGTCAAACATCACTGAGAAGTTTTGTCAGTCATTATAGACTGCTGCAAATACTTGAGTGAAGAAATGTTAGCATTTAGAAAAAACGACTGTATGACAGGAAAACTTATGAAACCATTCAGACTTTTGGCAAAGCACAGCCCTGATGCTCGAGTTTATTGTGAAAAGTTAGATAAGGCACGACATAAAAACAAGCAAGTAGAATCAAACCTTTTAAGTCACTATAATATATTTGATTTGATAGGTATAATGAGTAAGCTTGTTGTTTCCAGAATCGCAGATAGCATTTCTTCTTCTGGTTGCTATTCGATTATTGTAGATTCCACTTATGATGCAAGTAAAAAGGAGACAACTGCTATTTTAGCTCGTTACGTTCAACATTCCTATGATGGATATGGAAACACTTTAGCAAAACCACAGGAACACCTTTTATCAGTTTTTACAAGTGGGGATACTACTGGAGAAAATTTATCCCGCCATGTGATGAACGCTTTAAAAGACTTAAACATTGACCCAAAGAATATGATTGGTCAGAGTATGGACGGTGCAGGGAATATGAGTGGGCGATGTATGGGAATGAAAACTTTTGTACAAAAAGAAAGCCCTACTGCCATGTATGTATGGTGTTATTGTAACGGGACAAACGGGCCTGTTGTCATAATTATGGGGTTTGAGGATGTTACATAATATTTTTATTGTATTTATATATATAAAGAATGGTTAGGTCCATTTTCCCTATGTCTGCACAAACAACGCAGTTTCATCAATACGATTTAATTCAAGGTCGAAGGCGTACGTGTGAAGGAAAACGTATACAATGGCGATTCTGATCAACACAAACCAAAATGATATTACAAATATTGACACACGTCACAACAATGACGAGGAACAATGCCGTCAGTTGATGTGGACGAATCATGGATCACAATTGATCCCCTCCATCTGTCGAAAGTTCGACACAATGTCTGCCCACTCTGAAGACATCAGCCCAAGCGGCAACAAGTTGTACAATTCCGCTGGCCCTCATGGCCATTAAAAGTGTAAAAATCAGCTAAAATGTGAATAATTCAATATTAGTCAACAATACAGTACTTTCAAATCAGTTAATTACAAGTGGAAAATGTAAATTCTAAATTCAGTGCTTAAAAGGAGAACAGAACAGTTGAACCGTGAGACCTTGGCCCAAAATTATTAACAGCAGAAGTAAACCGGACTACAAGAACTTCGAACCTACAAGCAGGAAAGTTAAAAACCAAAATTGATCCAACCTTTTAATATATACGAGCTCAGAAGTAGAAATTAAATAATATGTAATGTGTGTGTGTGTGTGTGTGAACGCATGGTAGAGTGAAAGGCCGGCCTAGAAGGTAGACATTGGTTTGTGGAACGTACTTTTATTACCATCAGTAAATTTGCAATAACGACTGACAAAAAGATATTAAGCCAAAATGAATAAGTAAATAAGAATGAAACACTGAATATTAAATATCGTTGTAAGAGTAATTTGTAGACGCCATCTTGTTTTGTAGGAAATAACGTCATTGTAATCTGTATTAAAAATATGCAAAATTGGCTTGAGTAAAAGTAATGTTCATGTCTAAAAACGCTAATAGAGTTTTTATTTCACACTCCACTGTTTCCGCAATCTCGCCTATAACGAACCTGGACCCAATAAATAAAGTAATAAGAGCAAGCGAACCATGAGTACCGGACCAGTATACCTAATTATGTGGTAAGTACGATAATTATGTACTTGGTAAAAAATAAATAATAAGTCACGGTATGAGTAACTCTACAAATGGCGCCCGAACTGGGACATTATATAAAATTATTTTATATAAAATAGGCCAGATTCGGAAACAGCGGGAGTGGTGAAACGATTTGCAACATAACACGTGAGAGGTTATAGAGATGAGTAGGTTATGTTGACAAAGTAAAGACGTATAAGCGACAATTACAATTCAATCGTAATTACCTATGGCAATTAGCAATTAAAGTGTCATTGGAAGAATTGTTTCAATTAATGAAAACACAAAATAATCAATTAAGAGAACAGATTGATGAAAAATTTAACCAGCAGAATGTTAAATTTGATGAAAAATTTAACCAGCAGAATGTTAAATTTAATGTAAAATTTGACAGTTTTGATGTCAAATTAAATGAACTAAAGAAACAGAGTAATTTTCAAAATGTAAAATTAAACCAATTCGATGAGAAATTTGAAGAAATAATTAATGAAATTAAGAAACAAAATTGTAATATTGACAAAAGATTGAATGAGATACATGCATGGTTAGACGAGATAGAGTTAGAAAATAAGAGGGGAGTAGACAAATTAGATATAAACAAAGACAAGGTAAGTGGGGGAGAAAATTATGACAAAATAAATAAAAGTATGATATTAGAAAATGATTATGTAAACAGGGGTAGTGATAATGAGATTTTATGGGGAATAGAATATGATAATGATGGAATGATAGTATGTTTTGAAGGGTTAAAGAGAGTGTGTAAAGAGAGTATAATTGTAAAAGAGTTGCAGGGGGTAGATTTTTCCCTTAATGATGGAGTAGGGGTGAAGTAAAAACTTCACATGTTTTTAGGAAGGACGAGAGTGCCTTCAATGTATATTTGGGAGACATATGGTCTACAAATAAAGTTGTCCTTGGTTTTTTTTAGTGCACTTCACAGGTGGTGCAATAGTTGTGAATTAGTGTCCCCTGCAAATGTAGAAAGAGAGAATGTAGCGTGGTGTGGTAGAGAGAGATGTTTTAAAAGAGAGACGTGTTTTGAAAGTGAGAGGTATTGTGAGAGAAAAAGAGAAATAAAGATTTTTAAGATAAGTAGAGACTATGAAGAATTTAGGGAAAGGTTAGGAGGAGAGATGATGTATAATAAAAGTAAATACTTACCTAGTAATGAAACTGAAGTAGTAGGAGATAAGAGAAATAATGACTTTATAAATTACCTAATTATGACTAATAATACAGGAGGTGACAGGACAATGACCAATCATGACAGATTAAATGAGTTTGAGGAAGATGATGAAAATTTGAATGGTATATGTATTTATGATGTTAGTATAAGAGAGTCAATATTACGCAATGTATATAGATATAAGATAAGATTATTGTTTGACAATGGAGGGTAGATATTTTATTGTGTTTATGAACATTTAATTATGTGGACAGTGTTTTTATAGATGGACTGCTTTCTGACTGATTTTTGGTAAATGATAAAATGATAATGTGGATTGTATATTTTTTGTGTTGATGTCAATGTATTTGTGTATTTTGCTGTTGTGTATTTTTTGTGTAAACCATGTACTGTAGAATTTTAAATATTCAAGAATAAGTAATTAGGAGGATGATTTTGAATAATTGTGAGATTTAGATTATAATGAACAATAAATGATTAAGCATGTAATATATTTGGATATTGAGTTGTTTTAGGATTGTAAGATAAGTGATGAATTTTCTAGTGGTATATTAAGGTGAAATGTTGTAAAGAGGTTTGGGGATAGTGATAAATAGAGGCATGGGAGTTAGTTAAAATAAGAATGTTGAGATACAGATAATATATAAAGAGGTGTTAGATATTTTAGGGACACAGTAGTTAGTGATTATATGTAGAGAGGTGAGTAATGTGAATGGTAAATATATTTGTTGATGATGATATTTTGTAGTAAGGATCCGGTGTAAGGAGTGATCAGCGTGCGACGTGGCAAGAGACCAGCGTGCAGCATTGTGGCAGGCAGAGCAATTTGGGTTAGAGTGTTTGCCGATATTTGGTGGAGGGCAAATGGTTAGGAATGGATATGGCCAGGTAGGGAACACACATTCTAGTACAAAAGACGAGCGGTGCCAGAGGATTTAAATGGGATTAGTGAAGGGGGTTATTATAGAGATATTGGTGTCATAATATATTAATGGTTAGTAGCGGTTAGTAGAAGAAAGGGATAGTAAGGTTAGATAGACGAATGCCAAAATAAGAGATATAGCGAGAATAATGAATAATAGAGAGTCACCCAAACAAGATCAAAATGTGAAAAGGTTAGAAAGGGAAAATTCATGATAGGAAGGTAATGTAACTGAAAGGTTAATAATAATTTGAAATTTTTTTTTTGAATCTAATGATATAACAAATGTTAAATAATAAAAGTTGAATAGAGAGTTGATAGTAGTAATGTTATAAAGTTTGATACAAGTTATGTAAATGTGAATTATGTAAGGTAAATGTAACAAGGTTAATTTTTGATGTACAATGTTTTATTATGTTTTTATTATGTTGATGGTACAATAGTGTGTGTGGTTAGGAGGTTGCTACAGGGGTAACGACGTTAGCAAATGTTAAAAGATAGTAGATCGTAAATGTTAAAAGGATAAAGTTAGAAATGGTTTTGAACAAAATATAGTCTGATGCTGTTGCAAAATATAAGATGATTATAAAGTTGAGTAATAAAATTTGAATAATGAACTTGTTTGCCATAGTAGTTATAGGTTGAATTTTATAGAGATAAATAGGTGACAGTGTTTTGGGAATTTTTAAGGAGCTGTTTACGTGTTATGTTATCTATAGGAATATATATTTTTCTCTTATAATGAAGAGATTGAGTTTAGTGTTGATTAAAGATCAGTCTATTTTGAATTCTTGTTGTTGTTGTTTTGGAGAAATTAATTGAACAAACCAATGTCTCAGACACAAATCAATGCATCTAAAGGGAAACATATCAGTTGTAGATATGGAAGTATGTTAGACCACTATTTTAAAAAATTTTGTATTCGATGTTTCAGAGTTTGGTGATATTGTGACCGCGATCCTGAACTGGCCAGAGCGTCAGAACAGGAGCGTTAAGTGCCTCATGGCCTTATGGTGTTGGGATCTCTCCTGAGAAGTCCAGTAAGGTCAGATGGTACGATCATCATCATTGGACCAAGGGTAAGTGATTAAATTTTTGTATATATAAACACTACAGGGGGTTGTGGCAACATATCTGGGCTGATCCTTTTAGAAACGTGTGAATGAGTCAATGAAAGTTTTTATGTTTCGACATAAAACCTTTCATTGAGGGGGTTTTGTAACGGGACAAACGGGTTTGTTGTCATAATTATGGGGTTTGAGGATGTTACATAATATTTTTATTGTATTTATATATATAAAGAATGGTTAGGTCCATTTTCCCTATGTCTGCACAAACAACGCAGTTTCATCAATATGATTTAATTCAAGGCCGAAGGCGTACGTGTGAAGGAAAACGTATACAATGGCGATTCTGATCGACACAAACCAAAATGATATTACAAATATTGACACACGTCACAACAATGACGAGGAACAATGCCGTCAGCTGATGCGGACGAATCGTGGATCACAATTGATCCCCTCCATCTGTCGAAAGTTCGACACAATGTCTGCCCACTCTGAAGACATCAGCCCAAGTGGCAACAAGTTGTACAATTCCGCTGGCCGTCATGGCCATTAAAAGTGTAAAAATCAGCTAAAATGTGAATAATTCAATATTAGTCAGCAATACAGTACTTTCAAATCAGTTAATTACAAGTGGAAAATGTAAATTCTAAATTCAGTGCTTAAAAGGAGAACAGAACAGTTGAACCATGAGACCTCGGCCCAAAATTATTAACAGCAGAAGTAAACCGGACTACAAGAACTTCGAACCTACAAGCAGGAAAGTTAAAAACCAAAATTTATCCAACCTTTTAATATATATGAGCTCAGAAATAGAAATGAAATAATATGTAATGTGTGTGTGTGCATGAACGCATGGTAGAGTGAAAGGCCGGCCTAGAAGGTAGACATTGGTTTGTGGAACGTACTTTTATTACTATCAGTAAATTTGCAATAACGACTGACAAAAAGATATTAAGCCAAAATGAATAAGTAAATAAGAGTGAAACACTGAATATTAAATATCGTTGTAAGAGTAATTTGTAGACGCCATCTTGTTTTGTAGGAAATAACGTCATTATAATTTGTATTAAAAGTATGCAAAATTGGCTTGAGTAAAAGTAATGTTCATGTCTAAAAATGCTAATAGAGTTTTTATTTCACACTCCACTGTTTCCGCAATCTCGCCTATAACGAACCTAGACCCAATAAATAAAGTAATAAGAGCAAGCGAACCATGAGTACCGGAGCAGTATACCATAATTATGTGGTAAGTACGATAATTATGTACTTGGTAAAAAATAAATAATAAGTCACGGTATGATAACTCACATAGATTTGCTTTAGTAGTTGAAAAATCTTTTGATACGTGTATTCAAATGAAAAATATGTTTTCCCTTTTCCAAGAACTTTATGTTTTCTTTTCTGGTCATCGGCGACAACACAAGCTTACAGAAAACCTGGAGAAAACTTCGAAAAGTGAAGTAAAAGATGATAGAAAAAAACGGTTAAAAAGAGTCAACACTACAAGATGGACAAGTAAAAATGATTCATTGAAAACAGTTCTTTCTTGCTATAATGTAATAAAACAAACCCTTGAAGAACTATGCCTTGATAAGAGCTCTGATAGTGATACTATTGTTGCATCCAAAAGTTTGCTGAAGCATTTGTCTGACTATGAAGTTGTGGCTGCAATGATTATAGCCTCTGACCTGTTCAAAGTACTTAATCCTGTTACAGTATGTCTTCAAGGAAAATCTGTGGATTATGCTATTGTAATTTCAGTGATTTCTGAAACCAAAGAGAGGGTGAATATATTGAGAAGTGATGAATCATGGGAGAAACTTCATTTCAAGACTTTGCCACAAGCCATGAGCTTTCTCCCATAAAAGCAAAAAGACTAAGACTGAAGAAAAGGTTTATGGATGAACTATCATTAGATGAAGCGCTTAGTGATCCCCTGAAGAAAATAAAGGTTGAGGTATTCTTCAAGACTCTAGATTCCCTTACTATACATCTAAAAGATAGGTTTCCCGATAAGACTATGGCCATCATTACAGAGATGGCTTTTTTTTCTCATGAATGTCTTGAAAGAATGGCAGAAACCATTCAACCACAAAAAATATGGACCCTTTGTAGTTTTTACAATTTAGATAACCAAAAAGTTGCAGCTGAACTAGAAACCTTCAGCTTTGTATATAAATCATCACACAGCAGTATCGACATTAGTGACCTCTTACCTAAGACTAAGGATATGCCAGTAGTAAAACAAAATCAACAGGATTCTCTGGCAGCAGAAACAGATGACAATGAAGGTGAGGGAGGAGCAGAAAACGAAGGTGCTGGTACTGATAAGACAACTCTGGAGCTTTGGCTACGACGAGGACTTATAAAACCATACAGATGCCTCCTGCAACTTTCTGGGTTTCCAAATTTAAATAGACTCTACAAGATTCTTTTATCTCTTTCCGTAACAAGCTGTTCGGCAGAGAGAACCATGACCTGCATCAAAATTGTCAAAAATCGTCTTAGAACGAGCATGAGTGATACATGGTTAAAAAGTTTGTTAATTTTATATAGTGAGTCTGAAGTTTTAAGCAAGATTCCGCATGAAGAAATCATTGACAAGTTTGCCTTTTCCACCAAACAAAGACAACAAATATTATTGAACACCTAAAAACACAACACTGATTATTAATATTATAATTTTTTCTTACTTATAAGTTATATTTCAACTTCAGATAACAAAAATGTTGTGATTGTAAGCTTAAAATATTATAATAGATAGATAGATATAGATTTATTTATAATGTAATTTTTAAATCCATTTTTTTTTTTACTTACTGTATTAATAAAGTACAGTGTGCAATAGAAATTTGCGTTTAGATTTTTTAATTATCTTGCTTTCTACTATGTTTTAGTACACTACGTAAAGTCTATAAAAGGACGGAATTGTTTATAACATTTTATTAAGGGAACAAATTTAAGTAAGGCGTTAAAGTTGCAAATCTAAGTATTTTTCCAATGAAGTGATTGAGATTTGATACTGTAAAACTAATCACGTTTTACTGAAAACGCTAAATTGTGATCCATTATAAAAAGAGCTTTTTTTTTTTAGTAATCGAGCCTGGAGTTGGGGGGGGAAGCGACATAGGGCTTGGGGGGGATCGGCACCACTGGTGGCTGTGGCTATGATGACCTTCCTCAGTGATATGGGAAAGAGGTAACAAGTCCCTTGAAAGACTCAGATTATGAAGCAACATGTGAGACCATAATGCATATTTGATAAATGTGTTGTGTGTAGACTAGTTCATGAATTCTGTACAACTGAACAGAAATTTCCTAGTGCAGACAACATTAGAAAAAAGCTTGAAGGAATAATTATTTTTAAAGGCAGTGGTCCCAGTTTAAACAATATTCACAGTAAAAATCCAAAACCAGATGTTTCAGCTGTGCCCACAACGGCCTTTCTCAGTGGTATAGGAGAGAGGTACCTGCAAGAGAATGGAATTGTGAACCAGTCTCCTATTAAACACACTCCTGTTCATAAGTTTTGAGAAAGCAGGAACCTTGGTTACAGGGTTAACAGAAAGTCAACTAACACTGATCATTATTATATATATATTAAACTTCCACTATGAACACTTACTTTTTGGTTTTGTTACCCAGACGTTTCGACATGGTATTCGTCTTCTTCAATGGGATTTAAATACTGAATGTCTGTACAGTAACGGTTATGGGATGTAGGTGTGTGTGGTGGGGGTTGCTGGTGGGAGGGAATTGGCGCTGGGATTCGAATTTTGTGTTGGAATCAGTGTATCGAAAAGTATGTGTGATCTATAATGTAATTTTATTATTATATACATCCACCAAAATCAGTAAAGTTTCAATTTTTTTAAATTATTGAATAAGGCCTTTTCGAAATTATTATAATTTCATCATCAGTTCACACTAGAAAATGTTGTTATTTGTGTCTATTATATCTCACTGCACTTCATATTCATATACACCGTCGCGTATGTAATTGGAGTTTCTCTATGTTGTTCCAATTAAAAATACAAGAACGACATAACAGGAAAATCAATAACATCTTAACACGCAGAAACGAAACAGTCCCTACACCAATACATAAATTTCACACACGTACAGTAAATATAACAAAGACAAATTTCACTAAAGCAGAAATAACCCTATTAGATAAAGGTCTAAAACACAATTTAGGAAACAATCCTACCAATAACAACAATAATAAAAGGTATATACGCGACATAGTCATAGATGCTGAAACAGCCATACAACACATGCATAACAAAGACCATGGTACTATACGTCATGATATAAAACGTAAATTACAACACACACAACAATACGAACAAAAACACCATAGCAACGAAGTCCAAACACTAAAAAATATAAAACATAAATTACAAGAACACAACCTAACCATACTCAAAGCAGATAAAGGTAACATAAACGTCATAATAGAAAAACAGGATTTAAATAACAAAATCGAAACATGTTTTACTGAAAACAACATAACCAAATTAAATAAAGACCCCACCCCAAAATATCACAAACAAATAAATAAAATCTTAAATAACACAAAACACATAATCTCACCTGACAACATCAAATATCTGAAACAAATTAAACCAAACCCCCCTACACTGAATGCATTACCAAAATTACACAAACCTAATGTCCCCATCAGACCACTTATAAACAACACACAAGCACCTGCACACAAAATAGCTGGACACTTAGATAAATTAATCAGAAATAACATAAATTTAACAAACAACACCTCCGTCAAAAATAATTTAGACCTGGTGAATAAAACTCAACATCTCCACATTCCACACAATTCAACACTAGCTTCATTCGACATAACAAACCTATACACCAATGTACCCATAAAAGAAACTATAACTACATTAGAACAGTTACTAAAACTTAATAACACACCTGAAACACACATTAAAGAGATCATCCATCTCAATAAAAATTATCACTGAACAAAATTATTTCTCACACAATAACATGGTTTACACACAAACAAATGGACTACCCATGGGCTCCCCTATATCAGGTATACTAGCCGAAATATTCTTACATACCATAGAACAAGAACACATATTAAACAATAACAAATATACCAACAAAATAATATATTGGCAAAGATACGTTGATGACATTTTACTCCTATACAACAGCAACAAAAGACAAATTGAAAATTTCCACAAATACATTAACACTATACATAAAAAATTAAAATTCACACTTGAATTAGAACAAAACAATAGCATAAACTTCCTGGACATTACAATTACCAAAACAAACAACACACACACATACAAAATATACAGAAAACCCACCACAACAGACATGGTCCAACCACCCAACTCAACACAAACATGCAGCTTTCAACTATATGCTCCATAGGCTCACATCAATACCCCTAAATACACATGACTACCAAGAAGAACTCAACACAATTAAATATATAGCAGTCAAAAATGGATACAATCCCGATTTAATAAACAAACTACACAAACGCATCCTAAACACAAAAAGTAAAACACATAAAACCAACAGCACACAACCCAGTAAATACATCACACTCACATACTACAATTCCAACACACACAAAATTGCTAACACATTTAGGAAACACAATTATAAAGTAGCCTACAGAACTAACAACACCATCATGAAACACATAAATAATCCTAACAAAGACACAGACACATACAGCAAAACAGGGGTTTATAAATTAAACTGCAATGACTGTCACTAGTTCTACATCGGCCAGACGGGAAGATCTTTTTCCTCTAGATATTATAACATCTATAACATTATAAATTCAGATAAATTTTGATAACAATAAGTATGTATAAAAAATGCTAAATGATATTATGTTTGAATAAATAAATTATGTGGATAGTAAAAAATAAATAAAGGGTAATTGTCATGGAAGGAGGAGGTGTAATAAACTGAAAGTGATTAATAAAAGAAACTCAAATAATAGACTGACAGACAAACGACATTGACCCAACCCCAGAGATTGGCCAGTTAAGAAACCAGTTAAGAAACCAGTTGAGAAACCAGTTAAGAAATCAGAATAAAGAAAACAAGACGAATGAAGGAGAAGAAGAATGAAAACCAAGAGAGAACAAACCCATGAGGAGGAAAACAAGATGAAACAAATCAAGAAAACTAGACAAGTAATAAAAAATAGATAAGGGAGAAATAATGTAACCCAAAGTAATAAAGACAATGAAATTCGGTTAAGAACCAAAACTATTAATGAATGTTATTATTGATAAAATGACCATTATGAACCGTCAGTAATATGAAACAATGTATAAAAATACACTAACCAAAAGAGTTAGGGATATATGTAATTTGTTAACTAAGAAAGACACAATATTAATAATTTTATATAGATAGTGTGTAGAGAAAGAGAATAAAATGATGAGAAAGAAATGGAAGTTGAATTAGTGAAAGTGATTTATAATAGAGTGATATAATACTATGGAAACACTAAATAATTTAAGAAAGTGCTAGTGAAAAATAAATACAAATATTGTCTATCATATAAATAGTAAGAGGAGAGTAAGCTAAGGTAAAGACTTAGTAAAATTACTTATGTTTTAGTTTTAAGAGTGAACAATATGTTTTAGTTTTAAGAGTGAACAATAACATTTAACAAGTTACAATGAATAGTATTTAGGATAGAACATTTATTCAGTAAATAATGAACACTAAGTAGTGATATTCACTGTGATGAATAGGAAGTAGTATTATTATAACTTAAAAATGTATTGTAAAAGTTTAAAGGTGTGTTTCACAAAGAAGAGTAATTAGATGGTGTTAATATGGAAGGGAGAGAGAAAAAAGCATTAGAAAATAAGTTTGTATCAACATTAATTCAATACCCACGTTATAAGGGGAGTTTAATGGAAAAAGTTCAATAGAGGTGAGATTGTTTAGCACCAGAACAACAAATAAGAAATAATGAATTATATAAACTTTTAGTTATGAAATGGATATGACTGTAAGAGTTATACAGACCATAGGCCTAGATGTTTTATTTTATATTGGAAATGAATAGCAAATAATTAGCAAGTAAGATTGAATAACACAGTTGTTACTAATTAAAACACATCCAGATACATTAAACCTAATTATAAATGCAAAATAACAATTTGGGACTCAATGAAATATGTTGTGTATGAAGCCACAAAAATCCAGTAATGGCTACTTAAATGTGAAACAGGCCTAACGGTCAAACATAAACAATTACTGATTGCATAAAAATCACCATGTAATGGACAAATCCAAGGTGACTAATTCATCAAGGATGAATAGTAGTTATTATTAAAAACCAAATATTAAATTAAGGAATTATATAAATCAAGAAATGTAATTAGTAAGTATGGAATTAATTTTAAACTTAGAAAACTTGATAAAACCCAATATTGTGGGGTACCAAAATAATCTTTGTGAGAAAATATAAATGACAGTGCATTTAGATAATAACTCAGAAGGAAGATAAGAGGAGGAAGAAAGTCCGAAGATATGGGAAGATTTGAAGGAAATTCGAAAATTGATAACAATGTACTGATGTTGAGCTCACCCAATGACAGCAGATACGTAACCATGGAAACGACCGTTTAACGAGGTAATTACCGTGAAATACACTTACTTGAAAAGTGACGCTATCGCAAGCCAGACGCGAATTGTCTGTACAACACCTTTTAATGTTTAAGACATCTTAGAAGTAAAACAAAGTGCAGAAATTGAGAGTACAGAAGTCTGATGGATGCAGAATACCATTTCCAGAGGGAGAAGACGTTTAACTTAATATGAAATATCCAAATGAGTCCAAACCACTTTGAAAAAGATGCCGAAGCTCGAATAAAGAACACAGGAACAATATTGATGCCATAATCTTTCCTTCTCTTCATCCCGAATAATACCGTACTGCAAGGCTGTTAAGTATCAGTTAAATTATTTCAACTTCCAAAAAATAAACGCACTTTGACCATTTCTCATGTATGTTGAATACCACTAAATCATTTTTATTCTCTTACAAGGATTGATCCATAAAAATGTATCACTGAAAAATTTGTTAACTATAGAACTAACCTCATATTTATGTACGACTTATAAACATCTTGTATGACACTTAAACAAAACAATTGCCACTACACATTATCCTACATAAGGAAAAAACATTGTAAGGTTGTGTATTTTTAATGTTGTAACTGCATCTGAACCTTTTAACATGATCCAAACAACTCACAAACGTCGACCAAAATATTTGTTGATCGGCGAAATAAATCGCCATACTGTTTATTTGTAGTATTCAAAAGTCGATCGTTTAACCCTGGAGAGTGAGTCTTATAAAGAATTATCCGGTGCAGAATTATATATGAACAAACTAATTACAACTTGTGTCTATAAAATAATAACTTCCAATTAATAATAAATTTATACTGTGTGTGTTAAATTGTGTCTTATTTCTATTAGCAAAGTGTATGTTTAAAAATATAATGTATAGTGAAGGTTTCCAATGCGACGTCTAGCGCTCAAGTAGCGAATCCTGCAACCGCTATCTCGATTGACACGAAATTGAGAAAAGGCGGGACAGATTGAATTCGTCGCCTCGTTCAAATAGAACATTGATAAGGAAACCATTTTAATTGTTTTCTATAAACAATTTGGCGCCACCCGGAGATAATCCACTACGTTTGAACCTCAAATCGGGAACCACGATACCTGGTCCCCAGTACGTTCGGTACGGGCCCAAACATCGTGAAGTACACCGCCGTGCGAGGACGCAGTGGTAAGAAACACAGACACACTTTCACACCCAGACACACTGTTATATTTTACAGAGGTATACGAGCGGACATGAGGCACACGAGAGGAACGTTATAAGTTGGCCTACATTGCGGGGCTTGAACAATAGCGACCACACCAAATTGTAATAATATTCTGAACATTTAAAAGCCCTCACCACAAACTACATACATTCCACATTTGCCACACATTTACAAAACGAAAACCACAGTTACACAAACATAGAGCACAACATGGAAATACTACACTACTTACCTAAAAGTAGAAAACTAAACACAGCAGAACAATTTGAAATATACAGATATCACACACTACAACCAAACAACATATTAAACGAACAATTACATTATAGATCACACATACTTTTCGATACACTGATTCCAACACAAAATTCGAATCCTAGCGTCAATTCCTTCCCACCAGCAACCCCCACCACACACACCTACATCCCATAACTGTTACTGTACAGACATTCAGTATTTAAATCCCATTGAAGAAGACGAATACCACGTCGAAACGTCTGGGTAACAAAACCAAAAAGTAAGTGTTCATAGTGGAAGTTTAATATATATATAATATTAAAAAAGTGAACGAAGAGGATGTATCAACAAGATAATTATTACTGATCATTATTATTTACATCATGCATTATTTACAGTATTTACATCAGTGGACCGAATAAGACACAATACATCTGTAAGCTGCAATTCCTTGAGCTGAGGTGAGAAGAGCATTGTGGCCACATGGACCTGGCCAGGCAGAAGCATTGGACGAGCAGCAGGTGGTTGCCACTGCAATCTTGGCCTATGTCAGGAGTGTGACAGATCACATTGGGTGGTTACTCAAGCGGTGTGGGTTTATTTGTGACAGACACAAAAAATCTAACAATACCAGCAATTGGTTGGTTAAGGATACCAGGGATCCACTGTCATCTTGTGGGGTGTAGAGAGTACCATGCTCATATGGCATGGGTACATTGGCAGTACAAAACACATCTGCTTCATTGAGCACAAGCGACATTGTTGTCTGGGCCCATCTGAGAAGTCTCCTGTTGCTGAACATGCCTTGTCCAATGAAGCCCACACGATCTTCTTTGATAAAACTCAAGTGTTGTCCTGAACTCGTCAGAACTTTATTCGCTTGCAGACAGAAGGAATTGAAATCCATTGCTGTGAAGATGTTAGCATGAATAGAAAAGAGGAAGCTGTGACCTTGAATAAATACTGGTTTTCATGTTTGAAGCAAAGCTATCAGAGGAAAAATGGACTATGACGTGGTCTTTAACGAACCTATCAGAATGTGTTATTTTATTATTTGGTGAATATGATGTTCCTGCTTTCTCAAAACTTAAAAGTATGAGTGCATTTAATTGGAGACGTTGTAACTGAATGTTTATGGGGGGATGTATTTTTAGCTTTGTAAATTCTTCGTAGTATCGTCCTTCTAACAGAGACAAAAAACCCCACTGTTGTGAGCGTCGCTTTGTAACGAAAATGTTTACGTGGGTTGTAAAAATTAAGAGTTAGTGTTAATTGTGTGTATCAAGTCTAATTGTACCTTCTCTTACCAATTACGGGTAAACCGTATCTCTCTCCGTTTGATTTGAATGTTGCCGCCTCGCCACCTGATTGGCGCACGGCTTTCTGCAGTGTCGACTTGGGTAACATCTTGGTTTGAGGGTTCCACTTCAATAAACTCTTATTTATTATCGTAAATTATTTGAATCAAACATACAGTGTTGCAGAATGAGAATATTTATTGACACTTTAGTAGATTTCAATTACTTTGTGTTACATTAAATTTAATTTTTGCACCGGCTATTACACTTGTTCAGTCAGTTCCAATACTTGTACACAAGCCGTCTTAACGGTAACGTTATTTTACAATTAATATGTTTTTACTCAGGGGTGTTAATAAGTCCTTTTGGCTACAGAAATATTTAACTACGGCTAAAACACACAAATTTATAACAATCCTTAATACTAGTTACACAAAAAAATTAATATCTTAACACATTCAAGTAAGTAATTACCAATGAAACTTAGTAAAATTTTTGGTTAGGATTCGTCTATTAGAAATGTTTGTTAATTATTTATTGTATTTTGATTTTAATAATTATTAACTGATTAAAGTTCAAATACTGATTTTACCAAAGCATTCAGTTCTAAATCAGAATAGTGATCAGTGAAGTGAAATAGTTATTTATTAATTTGATCAAAAAATTTGGAATTCGTTTAATGGGATTATTCTTTATACTCATCAATTTTCCGCTGAAGCTCCTGCGATGCCGTCTTCTTCGTCCGGATAGATCCTGCGATGTCGTCTTCTTCTTCCGGATAGAATTTCATTTATCCCGTCCAGACGGTTTTTCTCGTAGACGTTGGCCTCGTACCCTTCGGTGATCGTCCGTCTTCTCGTTTTGATGTAGGTCCTTATGATCTTCCTCCGGGATTCGTCGTCATCTATTCTCCACGGCGTCTTCTTGGCTTCCTTGGATAATTACGGTTTGTGGATAAATTTAATAAACAATATCTTATCCAGAATTTCCTGGGTTGTTATCCTGATCTTCCTTTGGTTTGATTTAAGTTGAAATTCACTTATTAGTTATAAAATTTTGGTGTGAGAGCTACTCAACCCGCTCTCGGCGTCAGTCAATAATGAACTCCCGAAAATCTAACGGTTTTTTGGCAATAAATTTCCGGTTGCTATGGTTACCTAATAAATTATGCTAATTCTCATTGGTCATTAATTTAAGTCATTGTTATGTTTTAACGTCTTTTTTAGTCTAATTTTACCAAAATATCTTCAAATGAAGATTTCTATCTTATATTAATAGCTAGAGTTATTACATGAGTACCATTGTTCATAATTTTTCATGATGGTCATTTTGATATCCCTCATGGTAACTTTTGAATAGCTAATTACATTTTTATTATTTTTCATATTTATATTTTACATATATTTTATTCAAAATAGGCTGTTATTCATATATTTTGGTATTAGGAATACTCACTTAATTTGTTTAACCATTTGGTATACTCTGCTTCAATATTGGACTATTATTTGTTCTCAAATCTACTAAATTCTTATTTAACAGTTAGGCCTAGAGCCTAGATTTTACTCTACTACTATCTAACATTTCTTAGTAACATAATGTAATCATAGACATTTATTGTTTTATTACTTATGGTGAAAATGTAATGTTGGTCTATACGTAAATAATTTTCAGGCGCCATGTTTGTTATAAAGCAACATGATCGAAATTTACTGTTAGGGCCAGAATTCGTGTTAACACGTACCAGTTTAGTGGAACCAAGTACCTGAAATAAAGACACATCAAATAACATATAAAAGTATTTATTAATATTAAACATTAATAAGTATTACATATTGCGCCATGGGCGTTGTCCACATGGAATTACATTACACAAAGAATATATGCTGCATTAATACATGTTATAGGAGAAGACATACATATTTATTAATTCAAAGTAACTTTCATATTAATTCAACACAGATATATAGTTATATGTCTTGCTCAACCCAGCACTTAGAAATAATTACGCACGCACACAACCACTCACCCTTTCATTCTCATGGTACAACTTTATGCATAGTGGAGCTCCTTTTAAATATAATGAAAAATTTAAATGATTTTTTAAATAATTGATTTAAAATTTGGTATTTGGAAATAATTAAAGGATTGAAAATGTAAAAGGAACGTTCTCACCAATTTCGTGTTGCTGGTTGTGCGTTCTCGGTTTGTACGAACTTCGCGCACCGCGAGTTCGGTGATTTTTTCCCGGTCACATCTTGGAGTTGGCGCACTGTATTTAATATATTTATACTGTTTATTAACCACCTATAGTGGTCAACCACCTATAGTGGTCTAAAAAGTTAAAATTCACCCGGGAGTGAATTGGTTTGGCCGGCCGGCACTGATCAGTCGCTGCAGCTAAATGACGGCAATTCCTTGTTGAATTCTGCGGAAGTGGGGTGTACTGACGTCACATTTTCTTTGTCTAACGTGTTGACATCGCCGTTTTGTCGTTGTCAACACATTCTCAGCCTCTGACGTAATTAAGGCTTGGCTCTGCTTATCGCAATAACTGCACACTGTTTTTGTGATGTGACACCGTTTTTTGTCATGAATTAGTTCAAATCCTGGCAAATATTGTGATATAGTCCACTCACTGTAGATTCGATATCGGGTGTTTGAGGTTGGGTTGGGTATGTCAAAAAATAGAAAAATACAATATTTATGATCTCGTTACCATATTTTAGGTAATTATAAAATGTACCATGATTGTACCATCACAATATTACCTTTACATTTGGTAGTTCTAACACAATTTTTTTTTACAAAACAAGCAATAAACATCGGTGTTACTAACTCCACCTCTTATTATAGTACTAAACATTTTTTACAGGTTCAAGCCTGAAATAACTTCTAACTATCTTACTGCTCCCTTCTACTATCTGGTTCAGTTAACAATTCATTACATTATAATGGGTTCTTTAAAACAGTAACAACACCCATATTATACTAACATCAATTTATACTTTACACAATATATACTATTCCTCCATTCCTTCACTAGCAAAAGTGTCTATCGTTCTGGTCTGTCTTTCATTCCATGCCTTAAACTCTATCTTATCCTATAATTCTTATTATCTATAGCTTAATCTAATTACATCATAATAAGTTCTTCTTACTTACTAATACAAAGTTTGTCATTGGTCTTCCTTTTATTCTAACATAGTTCACTAATTAGACCACTTTTGAAGTTCACCAATTGCACTTTTTCCTTCCTAGAAGGTTTTTAACTTTTACACTTTCACTTGCTAAGTGTATCATGCTCTCACTACATGTTACCACTTTAATTTAAATGTTGTAACTAGAAAACGGGTGCATACCTGTTAAAATGTGTTTACACTTGTTTATTATGTGTATTAGTGTAAATGTAGTGTGTTTGCCTCACACCGGTCGTTACAAATATCGTAGTCACTACTGGAGTCTGCAGCGTTGTCAAAATTACCAGTACAACCTACCTGTTAATTCATAGGGGTTGCGAATCCTGGGTGGCGCCAAATTGTTTTTATCAAAACAATTAAAATAGTAAAATTACAAGTTGATAAGTGTTATTAACGTTGACAGCTGGGGCGTTCAAATGGTTCCCGCCGCTATACAGGTTACCGTGTTGTCCACTCGTGACGAGCGCTAGTTGGTTACTGAATAAAACTTGCTAACACACATATATTCTACAACGTCCTATGAAATAAAATGATAGTAAGACTCTGTACTGTAATTTTAATACAAATTCCGTCATTAATTAATATGACAAAAGGAGTATAAATGGTTTGATAACAAATTGCTCCGGCTTATAACATGAGACACTAATATTTCAAGGTTGGCAAATCGATCTGAAAACAAATTATTTCTCTGCCAAGATGGCTACAGTTTACATACAATATATTAATCTGTTCCAAATCTGGGGTTTTTTGGGTTATAAAATAAGACATAAAAGTTGGTTACATTAAAAAAGTACACTACCCTACCTTATACATACTTAGAAAGTATAATGTGTTTTTACAAATTGTTCGGTAGCGTCGTATTTTTGTTACAAAGTTGCACTCTAATGCGAGGTTATATTTTTGTTAACAAAATGTTTTTACGTAAGTAATTATGCCTAAAAACCTTTGAAAGAAAATTATATTTGTTCAATAGTGAGAAATTTGATTGTTTGAGAAATATTTATATTAATTTGGTTTCTGGGAGAAAGGAATTTATTTGATACTTATCAGTTCAGACAGTGTTGAGATGGGTTGTCATCTGGGGTAGTGGATATTCCGTAAATTTGGGCTGGTTTTAGGCTTCGGACATCTTTTTCAATCTTGTCTTGGGATTTCTGTTAACTAATTTATTTGTATTTGGTTCCAGGACATCGTTAAATCTTAGTAGGTCTGCATCTATACGTCCTTGGTTTCTGTGGTTAACTTCCGAAACTTTTCGTAACTGTTTAAAGTAAAATTTCAATCATCACAATTTTGCGTGCCGCTTACCCACGCATCATTTCTTCAAGTCTAATAAATTTAACGGAAAATTCTTATTCAACGGCCCGTTACTATGGTAACAGCAATCCTTTGATTGGTTAAGACCTCTTTCAAAAGCATTGTTAAGAGATTTGAATTTTTATTCAAATTTATTAAGTATTTTCCTAATGGTTTTACTCCTTTATAGTTCCTTTAGGGTAATAAATAATATCACTATTATCTTTCTTTCCTTTCAAAGTTTACAATGATACCTCATAAGGTCATATTCTGTTATACATTAACTTTAGTCTAAATATGTGACATTTGATAAATTACACATCTTTCTTAAATTAAACTTTTAGAATAACATCTCTCTTTTAAAATGATTCACATATAGTTACTGGCCATTTACTGGTCTTAGATTAGTAAAGTTCCTTGTGAAATTGTTACAATTTACCTTTGTGTGTGTCTGACATTTAGATGTTTTCATAGCCAAGAGTAGCCATGATGGTTTTTGGTTGATTTCTTTTAAATTACATTTTTATTCAGCCTGGTGGGCTTCACTTAGTTATCATATTTGTTTGTGTTGTGTGTTGATCCTGTTTGTGTTTTAATTACTATTCAACATACATGTTCATTATACATATTTTAAAATATAACAATTAGGCTTATGGACTGCAAGTTTCCTTCAGCCATATCCTCTTCATAACATTGAAACAAACTATTCTTTATAAGTTATTAGTTATTGTTAGTTTTAACATTAATTTCATTCTTTTGTTACTACTTTGAGTGATAAACATCATCACTTCTTACAAACTTATCAAAGTTATTTCCCCTTTTAACATGGGGTGTTTTAATTACTGTAATCTTAATTTCAACACAAAATCTTATTCCTATACTACTATCTCCTCCATACCATGTTAATACAAACTGTTTTTGTCTGGGCTTTCTCCCTGAATAATATTACATGCTTTACTTATATTTATTTGAAATATTACTTTTAATCAAATTAATGTTCACAAGATCACTCAAATCATTGACTGTTTGCCAATGCTTCATAAAGTGTTTTCTTATTTATTATTACATTTTTATTGCTTAAAATATCTATTTCCATGTATCACCTTAATAGAGGTTTATCACTAATACACTCTCACTATTTTTAGGGTATTTACACTTTCACTATTGCACTTTACTTTGGTTCACTGTTTGTATTAAGTGTTACTTAATGGGTAATCCCTATACTTTTCTCCTATTATTTCTCACTATTTCCTTACAACATATTTCTTATTAATAATAGTATTGGGTTATTTTTCTTTCATTAAATCTAACATTAATAATTGTATTAGTGTACTTTTCTACACTACGTTACTTTATAATTGTCTTTTGTTCCTAAGATAGGTATATAAGTTATTTCAAATACAACAATACTATTTGTTTCATTAGTGGATAATTATTTGGGGTTTATTTACAGTATTCTATCTTTGAGTCTACTATTTCTCCCCTTTATATGTGTGTTAATTTCTCCTTGGGTTTAACCTGTCTCCTCTTCATTCTTCCTCTTCTTCTTCGTCTTCATCTTCTTCAATTGTCTTCATCTTGGTTCGGTTCTCCTCTTCTCATCTGGTTTAATTTCTATTTAGTTGTAGGGATTTGTTCCCTTCCTCTGATTCCTCTTTAGTTCTGGTTTCTTAAATTAAACTTTTAGTTCCTAATTGTTTGGTCAATCACCTTTTTTTCTTGAGTATGTTTCGTGGTTCCCTTCTTTTGTTTATGTTGTTGGGTCAATCACTTGGGTTGGGTAATATCGTCGTTTGTCGTGTCATAATATTTATATTTTATTTCATTTTTAAACATTTTATTTTATATGAAGTATTTTTATATTAAGAATTATCTTTTTTATCCCTGGTACGGGGTTTGGCTCATTTGTGTTGTAACATAATGCGTCTCCTTTAAAATTGATCATTTTGATAAAACACTAGCATAGTTTTTTATGAAATTATCAGTTATAGATAATCTTTTTCCTTTTCTTTCTTGTTTGTTTCTCCATTCTTCATATCTCTTCTTACTTAATTCATTCCATTTTATTTGGATCTGTTTTTATTTATTTCCATTGGTGCATTTTCCCTTATACACAATTTTTTCCCTAACTTTTATAGTAGCTGGTTTCTCCCATTACTACTCATTTTTCTGAGACCAGAGGCACATCATCTCTGCTCGGTTTATTTGGATTGCTGGACTTTTCAACAGTCAATCTTAAATACCTTCCTTGTCAACTTGTGACTTAAATCAATAATAATAATAATAATAATATACTTTGGGATTGTCCACCTTGTGGTTTGTTTTTAGATCACTTTGGCCTTTTACTCATTCTTCCTTCCGCTATAAGCTACACACTATCATCTACTCATACACTTGATTGCTTTTATATTTATTCATATGTTAATTTCATTATTTTGTTTTCAATGCTCATTGTGATCATTTTAATGGTCTTAGACATTTTTTATTCTTTTCTTGGTTATTTAGCAATATTCTGCTTTAGCCATATCTGTATATTTGTTGTCTATACATAATATCTCTCTCCTCCTTGTACCAGTTCAGATTTTTTTTTTCTTAGAATACATTTGATTCATTATAATTTCAGGTATTTATCTCAGTAAATTGAGCTTGATTTTATTTTTGGTTTATTTTATTCTGTATTAAATATCATTTTTGATAATTCTTTGGTAAGTTAAATCTCTTACCTTAAAGGAATGTTTGTAGCGTATTCCTTTTTCGTTATTTTTTGTTTAATTATAATTGTAAGTTTGTGATTCTTACATTTGTATTATATAGGAATGTGTGTAACTTATTCCTTTTTATCTCACTTTTTTATTTCATACTTCATATATCAATCTTTTATTAGACTGTGAGTTTATTTAAATTGAAAGGAATTTGTGTAACTGTTTCCTTTGTTTTTTACCTTATTATTAATTCTTTTTATTCCGCATATATCATCTAAATAGGGTAGTAAGCTGCTCTTACAATCTCTTTTGGAATTTTTAAATATTTTTCATTTCATCATTTATTCTTCTTCATAAAACTTTTTTATCGAAGTTTGGTTATAAACTCCCTTTATTTTTCTTGTATTTATATTACTTATCTGGTAAGTATTATTACCATTATCTTTTGTGATAATATATGGACCGGTATACAGCAATAACAATTTCTTTGCTATACCTTCCATTGTACTTGGCAGTTCACGATTTTTGATTAATATTTTTTCTCCGTCATTATATTTGATTATTTTGGGTTGGTTTTTTGCGTATTTGGCCTTTTGTTTTTCAATCTTTTCCATTATTAGGCTATACCATTTGTTTTTATCATACGGGTCTTCTGGGTTTTTTGGGAATTCTATTATCTCTTGTATCTCTCTATTTGGCTTCCTCTCGAACATCATTAAGTATGGTGTACTTTCAGTAAATTGGTGATAGCTGATATTTAAAAACACTTCGGTTGAAGTTAAATATTTGCACCATTCTCTCTGGTTATTATGACAATAAGTTTTCAAAATGCATCCCACCTCTCTCAACATCCTTTCTGCTGGATTACTACTAGGGTGGTATACTGAAGTTTTATAAGTTTTAATGTTTAGTTTTAGTAATTCTTCTCTCCACCTTTTTCCCTTAAACTGCGTTCCATGATCGGTTATTATCATGTACGGTTTTCCAATCTCTGACATGTATTTATTTTTAATAATATCTAATATTTTCTTTGTTGTGGCTCTGTTTATAGCATATACTTTGGTGTACTTGGTGTAATGGCCAAGTATAATCACAATGAACTTGTATCCATGTCTTCCTCCGCTATGTGGGAATGGTCCACATATGTCGAGGAACACCTTCTCTAGTTTGGCACTTGATTTGTTCCACTCTTCCTTTCATTATTGGTTTTGACCATCTGACACAACGTGCAGGTTTTTATGTTTTTATTCACTTTTCTTGTAATATTTTTTATGAACAAATCTTCCTCTAAAGCTTTTACCATTTTGATTGTTCCCATGTGGCCGTATCTCACATGGTAATCTTTGATGATTTGATTTTCTAATGATTGAGGAATTACTAATTTCCATGTGTCTTGGTTCTTTTTTGTTTTTATAAATAAGATATCTTTGTATACACAGTAAAATTTGTTAATAATTGCTTCGGATTCCATCAGTCTTTTTCTGATGTTTGATATTTTGGTATCTTGCTCTTGTTGCAACACTATTTGGTTTACTATATTTTCCAGGTCTTTCCTATCTTTCAATATATAATACACTTTTGCTATCTTCCCCTTTTCTCCTTCAAATGTCTGATTTTCTACATTTATTCTGGATAATACCTCAGCCACTATGTTTTTTCGCCCTGGAATATATTCCCATGTAATGTGGTATTCTTGCAGAGCAAGTATCCATCGAGTAAGTCGGCCATGACTCAATTTACACTGTTTGAGAAACGATATTGATTTATGATCGCTTCGGACCGTGATAGATATCCTAGTATGTATGTTCTAAACTTGCCGCACGCGAATACTATGCTGAGCAACTCTTTTTCTGTAACATTGTAGTTACGCTCGCAACTATTTAGTATTCGGCTGGCGAAGCTAATGACCAGGTGATTTCCATCCTCGTCTTCCTGGTACAGCTCTGCGCCTAGACTTACATCACTAGCATCGCAGTTTAGGTAGAATGGTTTTTCAAAATTGGGGTGGTGTAATATAACCGTATCAACAAATTTTTGTTTAATTAATTTGAGCACTTCCTCTTGTTCAGCTCCCCAAATCCATTTTTCTTTTGAAGAGAGTTGTTTGGAGAATTTTGCTGTTAGGTGGGAGTAGTTGGTTTGAAACTTCCTATAGTAATTACATACTCCTAGAAAGGATTGCAATTGCTTTTTGTTTTTCGGTGATGGGAATTTTTGTATGGCTTCAACCTTCTCTTGGGATGGAGAGATCCCCTTCTCGGTCAAGTTGAATCCTAAAAACTTCACTTCTTTTGCAATAAATTTCGATTTATCCAATTTAAGGGTGATATTGTTGTTGGATAATTTTTCTAATACATGTTTGACTCTTTCGCAGTGTTTGTCCCAGTCTGCTGACGTGATAAGCAGGTCGTCAACGTAACACTGTGGTGAATTCCAGTGCCTCTTGACCCAACACTTGGTCCATGCACTTTACGAACACTGCTACAGAATTAATGAGTCCAAATGGTAACCTTTTGAACTGGTAATTTCTACCGTCAAATATGAAAGCCATGTACTGCCTACTGTGTGGGTGCAGCTCCACCTGCCAGTACCCACATACAGTATCCCAGGTGCTAATATATCTTATCCCATGAAATCTCTTCAGAATTTCTTCTATCTCTCCCGGTGAGGTTCGGTCATTGATAATCATTTTATTTATTTCTCGGGTGTCCAGGCAAATTCGCACCTTGCCATTTTTCTTGGGTATGGCTACTATGGGGCTGGTATATTGAGATTGGCTATACTCAATAATATCTTCAGCAATCATTCTATTTATCTCCATCCTGACTTCATTTTTCAGGGAATGTGCTATGGGATATGATTTCCTGTGGAAGTCTACAGGTTCTCTGAAATTAATTTTACACTGGTATCCTTTAACTTTTCCTGGGGTGTTTGAAAAGACATGTTGATAATCGTTATAAATTGTAATTAGTTTTTTAGACTGTTGCTCACTAATTTCCTGTAGAGGCCGTTCTCTTTGGAAGGTTCTGATCTCTTCCAATTTCTGTTTCACAAGGCTTGGCGTTCCTCCTCCTCGGCCATAGTGATAGATGGTTCACGCCTTTGATAATAATAACTCTTCAATCCTGGGTCTTGGCTCAGAGCAATTGGAGTTGACATACAATTTATAATGTTCGTGGACCAGGTTCCTTGTTCCGAAGTTAACAACACCACTCCCTTCTGCAGGTTTATTACTGCTGAATACCTTCTTAATACATCACATCCGATAAGCATGTTGAATGGTAGCCCACTTGCCACGAGAAATATAATAGGGATGGTTGATTCTTGATTATCTAACTCTAATGATACTTGTTTTCTCACCGTTTTGTTCTGTTTACCAGTTGCACCAATGATGATTATATTGTTTATTGGCAGTGTAGGGATTGGTGTTCGAGAGTGAGCTTGAATTCGTTCTAATTCCGGCTGGTTGATTAGAGAGATATTAGACCCCGTATCCACCATGATTATGGTGATTGTGCCGTTTATTGTCGCCTTTATATGCACAATTTCACTATTATTTTGTTGTAATTGTTTGGTCTCTTCTTCGAGAAGTTCCTCTCGAATATTCTTTAAATAATTGTTGTATATTATCGTAATTACTTTGGTTTCCTTATCTGATAATGTTCGACGTATCAACCCAAGTGATTGGTCATGTGAAGGGCGTTCATACTTTTCCACTGACCCGTTTAGTTTAAAGGTGGTTGTTGGCTGATGGCCAGGTTATTTGACTGGTCGTTCGTTTCATTGTTCAGCCCTCGTTGCTGGTTGTTTCCATCCTGAAGTGGTTCGTTGTTCCTGTTCACTGATGGTTGATTGTTATTATTATTGGACGTGTGGTACCATGAGTCTGGGTGCCAACTCGGGTTATATCTTCTGTGGTTATTCTGCCTTCTCCCACTGATGAAATTTACGTGACGTCTACCGTCGCTTCTATTTTGATTACCCCCGGGTCCCCGGTTGTACTGGTAACTAGGATGGTACCGGTTGCTGTAGTAATTATGGTCGTTAGGGTGACCATTGGTGCGTTGTTCCGGTTCAGCTCCTCTGTAACTATCATTTGGTCGGTTATTATTTGGGATGTTTCTGTGGTTATCTTGGTTCCCTTGACGAGGGTTTTGTTGACCTCTGTTACTCGGCTGATTATTCGGAGGGTGATTCTGGGTATTTCTATTAAATGGCTGCTCTTCATTATTATTATTATTGTTTCGGCCCCAGTTATTCCGGTTGTTGTTTTGTGGATGATTGTATGGCACATTGAAATTGGTTGCATTATTGTGCTCATTCCATTTGTTGTATCTCTGGTTCGTGATCCTGTTTTTTCGATACTGGCTATCATTCTCCAGGTCCTCCAATAGACTAACCATTCCTTGAATTGTTTTTATCTGTCCTTGCCTTCTGGCCTTTTGTATTGCTTCTTCGTAATGATAACCCATCTGTATTACCAGAGACTCCTCGGGTATCTTGGGTTCTAAATTTCGGGCTAAACATACTTTTCCCAAAAAGTAGGACGTTAAAGTGTGTCCTCCTTGTGACTCGTATCTTCCATTGCTGATATCATTACGGACCACATTCTGTGTTGACTCGGACCAATATTTCTCCTGGAATTGTCTCTTAAACTCCTGTGTGTCATTGATCTCGGGTCGAGTGGCCGTCCACCAGTTGTCATGGGTGTCCCGGAACATTTCATCTATCATACTCCTCACACTGGACCACCTGGTTTCTCGATTTTTTTCTATTAGCTCTTCTACCCGTTTGAGGAATTCTATCGGGTTCCTTCGGTAGCTGCAGAAATTAATTATCTCTCGATTTTTGCTGGTTATGATCTGTGTGTTATTATAAGGTTTCTCTCTTAGTGCATCTAGCTCTTCTTGCATTTGTTTCTCCCGCATACTGATCCCCTGGATTTTCTCTCTGTTTTCTCTGGTCAGTCCATCTATTTTATCGATGACGGTGTATACCTTCTCCACACGATTGTTTACATCTATCTGTAGTTCTTGGTGCCTCTCCTCCAGTTCCTTGACCACCTCCTGTTTGTTCTTCTGGCATCCTTCGGTAAGGACTTGGTAGAATTCTGTCGCTTTCAATTTACCTTCCTCCTCGACATTGCTTATTTTATTATTCAATTCTTCCCGGACTTGTATCACTGTTTCGTTGGTCTCCGTTACCGTTTGCCTGATCTCCTCTCGACATTCGACCAGTTGTTGCTTCCATTCCTCCTTGGTTTTCTCACTTTCTTCCTCGATTTTCCGTTGGAGAATATCATGATTATTTTCCATCTTTTTATTTACTATTTCTAGATCCTTCTTGATCTGTTTCTTCAGCTCTTCGCTCTTCTTTTCCAATGCCTCCTGACTTCCCTGTATCATCTTCATTTGTTTCTTCAATTCTTCACTGTTTTGGTCCAGTTTTTTATTCATTCCCATTTGTAATGATTCCAATTTTTTATTCAAATCTTCCTTGTCTGACTCTAATTTTTTGTTCAATTCTTCCTTGTCCCGTCTTCTCTTTTCCTTGTCCGACTCTAATCTGTTCATTTGTTCCATCATCATTCTCATCAAACTATCTAATTTCGTTTCTTCTGTTGGTTTGACTGGTTGGTTGTTTACCATTATTTCTGCTTCTATTTCTGGTTCAGGTGGATTTGGATTTTCCAGTTGGTCCTCCTGTGGGTTCTCTTCCAGCAATTCTCCAGTCGTTTCCTCAACTTCTACTTCCTCAACTTCTTCCATTTCTTCTTGGTTTAATGCCTCCTTACCTTTGAGCCTCGTAACCATACCGTGTCTATTCATAACCGCCGCTAGTTATCCTTTCTAGCCTCACGTTGCTGGTCGCCAATATGTAACGAATAAATGGGTGCGTACCTGTTAAAATGTGTTTACACTCGTTTATTATGTGTATTAGTGTAAATGTAGTGTGTTTGCCTCACACCGGTCGTTACAAATATCGTAGTCACTACTGGAGTCTGCAGCGTTGTCAAAATTACCAGTACAACCTACCTGTTAATTCATAGGGGTTGCGAATCCCGGGTGGCGCCAAATTGTTTTTATCAAAACAATTAAAATAGTAAAATTACAAGTTGATAAGTGTTATTAACGTTGACAGCTGGGGCGTTCAAATGGTTCCCGCCGCTATACAGGTTACCGTGTTGTCCACTCGTGACGAGCGCTAGTTGGTTACTGAATAAAACTGGCTAACACACATATATTCTACAACGTCCTATGAAATAAAACGATAGTAAGACTCTGTACTGTAATTTTAATACAAATTCCGTCATTAATTAATATGACAAAAGGATTATAAATGGTTTGATAACAAATTGCTCCGGCTTATAACATGAGACACTAATATTTCAAGGTTGGCAAATCGATCTGAAAACAAATTATTTCTCTGCCAAGATGGCTACAGTTTACATACAATATATTAATCTGTTCCAAATCTGGGGTTCTTTGGGTTATAAAATAAGACATAAAAGTTGGTTACATTAAAAAAGTACACTACCCTACCTTATACATACTTAGAAAGTATAATGTGTTTTTACAAATTGTTCGGTAGCGTCGTATTTTTGTTACAAAGTTGCACTCTAATGCGAGGTTATATTTTTGTTAACAAAATGTTTTTACGTAAGTTAATTATGCATTAAAACCTTTGAAAGAAAATTATATTTGTTCAATAGTGAGAAATTTGATTGTTTGAGAAATATTTATATTAATTTGGTTTCTGGGAGAAAGGAATTTATTTGATACTTATCAGTTCAGACAGTGTTGAGATGGGTTGTCATCTGGGGTAGTGGATATTCCGTAAATTTGGGCTGGTTTTAGGCTTCGGACATCTTTTTCAATCTTGTCTTGGGATTTCTGTTAACTAATTTATTTGTATTTGGTTCCAGGACATCGTTAAATCTTAGTAGGTCTGCATCTATACGTCCTTGGTTTCTGTGGTTAACTTCCGAAACTTTTCGTAACTGTTTAAAGTAAAATTTCAATCATCACAATTTTGCGTGCCGCTTACCCACGCATCATTTCTTCAAGTCTAATAAATTTAACGGAAAATTCTTATTCAACGGCCCGTTACTATGGTAACAGCAATCCTTTGATTGGTTAAGACCTCTTTCAAAAGCATTGTTAAGAGATTTGAATTTTTATTCAAATTTATTAAGTATTTTCCTAATGGTTTTACTCCTTTATAGTTCCTTTAGGGTAATAAATAATATCACTATTATCTTTCTTTCCTTTCAAAGTTTACAATGATACCTCATAAGGTCATATTCTGTTATACATTAACTTTAGTCTAAATATGTGACATTTGATAAATTACACATCTTTCTTAAATTAAACTTTTAGAATAACATCTCTCTTTTAAAATGATTCACATATAGTTACTGGCCATTTACTGGTCTTAGATTAGTAAAGTTCCTTGTGAAATTGTTACAATTTACCTTTGTGTGTGTCTGACATTTAGATGTTTTCATAGCCAAGAGTAGCCATGATGGTTTTTGGTTGATTTCTTTTAAATTACATTTTTATTCAGCCTGGTGGGCTTCACTTAGTTATCATATTTGTTTGTGTTGTGTGTTGATCCTGTTTGTGTTTTAATTACTATTCAACATACATGTTCATTATACATATTTTAAAATATAACAATTAGGCTTATGGACTGCAAGTTTCCTTCAGCCATATCCTCTTCATAACATTGAAACAAACTATTCTTTATAAGTTATTAGTTATTGTTAGTTTTAACATTAATTTCATTCTTTTGTTACTACTTTGAGTGATAAACATCATCACTTCTTACAAACTTATCAAAGTTATTTCCCCTTTTAACATGGGGTGTTTTAATTACTGTATTCTTAATTTCAACACAAAATCTTATTCCTATACTACTATCTCCTCCATACCATGTTAATACAAACTGTTTTTGTCTGGGCTTTCTCCCTGAATAATATTACATGCTTTACTTATATTTATTTGAAATATTACTTTTAATCAAATTAATGTTCACAAGATCACTCAAATCATTGACTGTTTGCCAATGCTTCATAAAGTGTTTTCTTATTTATTATTACATTTTTATTGCTTAAAATATCTATTTCCATGTATCACCTTAATAGAGGTTTATCACTAATACACTCTCACTATTTTTAGGGTATTTACACTTTCACTATTGCACTTTACTTTGGTTCACTGTTTGTATTAAGTGTTACTTAATGGGTAATCCCTATACTTTTCTCCTATTATTTCTCACTATTTCCTTACATCATATTTCTTATTAATAATAGTATTGGGTTATTTTTCTTTCATTAAATCTAACATTAATAATTGTATTAGTGTACTTTTCTACACTACGTTACTTTATAATTGTCTTTTGTTCCTAAGATGGGTATATAAGTTATTTCAAATACAACAATACTATTTGTTTCATTAGTGGATAATTATTTGGGGTTTATTTACAGTATTCTATCTTTGAGTCTACTATTTCTCCCCTTTATATGTGTGTTAATTTCTCCTTGGGTTTAACCTGTCTCCTCTTCATTCTTCCTCTTCTTCTTCGTCTTCATCTTCTTCAATTGTCTTCATCTTGGTTCGGTTCTCCTCTTCTCATCTGGTTTAATTTCTATTTAGTTGTAGGGATTTGTTCCCTTCCTCTGATTCCTCTTTAGTTCTGGTTTCTTAAATTAAACTTTTAGTTCCTAATTGTTTGGTCAATCACCTTTTTTTCTTGAGTATGTTTCGTGGTTCCCTTCTTTTGTTTATGTTGTTGGGTCAATCACTTGGGTTGGGTAATATCGTCGTTCGTCGTGTCATAATATTTATATTTTATTTCATTTTTAAACATTTTATTTTATATGAAGTATTTTTATATTAAGAATTATCTTTTTTATCCCTGGTACGGGGTTTGGCTCATTTGTGTTGTAACAATATACTCCTTCTTTCACTCACTTAACTATTCATTGGGTTGGTTTTGATACTAGTATCATCATGGGGTTTACTGATTACAATGGTTAATTTTATTTCCCTTCACAAATGATCACTGTCTGGGTAATTAATTGTGGCCTTGATTTGCCTTAGGGTATGTTTACTAATTTTGGTTATATTCATCACTATTTATTAGGGTGTGTGGATTACTAATTCCCTAACTTATATTTATAAACACATTCCTTTATCAATAAAATATACATGACATTATTATTTTTCATTAACATTATTACCCTAGATAAATCTCATCTACACTATAATTACATCAGTTCATTTGTTAAACTACAGAATAATGGTCATTATTTGGGATTTACAATGTTCATTCTTGATGTCTTGATTACATTTAGGTCTTAGTTTCTTCTTCACTGTTCCGTGGTTCCTTTGGTATTTATCCGATCTATTGTCAGGTCATTGTCAGTTTAACAGTCATTTGTCATTTGGGTTATTGGGTTATTGATCCCTCCTGAGTTTATAAGTTTCTGCCTCTTATTCTTGTCTTCAGCTTTTTATTTTTTATAGTTAAATATCATTGGATCTTCACTACCTTATGCCATGTTACAACGTTCACAATCTCAGCCTCTTACATATTTCACATGCCACTGAGTAAGGGCATCGTAGACACAGATGAAATATCCAGTTTTAGTTTTTTATTGTGAATATTATTGTTAAGTTTTTACAGTCTATGGACAGTGTTGTTGCCATAGACTAACTTTTGTTATAACAACCATAATTTTAATAATGATGGACAATAGCCTAACAGCCTGGCAATTATTTACGACTCTCATGATTCTACTTCATGGTGATTCACTCATAAGTACCTCTCTTTATTGTCTTAACCAGTAGGTTTCTTCTGTCTCTCGTCAGTACTTTTCAGTTTTATACCTCCACTTCCCAGCAACTGTCGTGTGAACTTTCCATTTTGATTTTTGATTTTGGTCTTGTTCTTAGTCTGTTCTTCAGTAATCTCTGTGTTGTAACTTTTCTCTGTGTTGCATTCAGGTACCAGTACTCTTCTCTGATGTGTCTAAACCATCTGAACCTTAACCTTATGCCTTAAAGTACACATGTTGTAACAGTTAAAATCACGACAAATTCTTACCTTAAGGACAACTTCCAAGGACGTCTAGACGAACTCTTTTGCTACAGAACTAGGTTACGGGTTTTGTGGCGTAATTATTATACCAATACATTATTAGTATTACACAAACATCTTTTATTTTTTTATAAAAGAAACTCAAATAAAAATTAATAAACAAAAAGTTTTATGACAAAAATTATGACACACAAAGAAAACTGTTTTACCGCACAAATCAGTACTTACTTTATACTCTCTCTCTCTCTCTCTCTCTCTCTCTCTCTCTCTCTCTCTCTACATATTTTTATGAGATCTCACTATTTTATAATTCTATACATGTAATTTTAAAAGATGAAATGAAAATTTGATTGAATTCTGTCCAACTTATCCATTACTGTTACTTACCTGATGTGTGCTCTCATCGTTGTTAAACCACTTGTTGCACAACACTTTTTCGATGAAAAGAAAATAAATGTACTGTCCGAAACTTTTATATCCTGATCACTGGTGTTGACTGTTTACGGTACTTTAAAAAGATTTTTACTGTTTATTCATGATTTAAAACACAATTTTGTGGGTAGATCTACCGTAATTGCCTGTGCGTGCTGTTTAGTGGTCGTCTTGAGACTGACTTATTTTGCTGGTGTCCTCGCCCAAGATTTCCGTTTGGTGACATCTGAAAACCAGTTCATTCCGGTCCCCTCCACACGTCTCGTCTTTGGTCCGTTATTTTCCATTTTAACTTCGTACCACCTTTTTAACTCGATCAACCATATTGTCGTCAACAACATTCCTTTCGTGTGATTCACTGGTCACAAATAAACTCTCTGGCTGCTGCATCACCTAATATGGGCATCGTCTTCCAACGCTACGTTATTACAATGAAATTATTTTGAAAATTATTACATACATTTTGTTCCATAAATTTTGCCCCGTTACAATGTTCTCCCCAGGAGTTCTTTTACTTCATGATTTTTCAGCCATCTGTATTCTCAATTGAACATTTTCTTCAAGTCTGTAATTAACAATGCTATTTTTTGGTTTAACATATATCATTTTATTCATCTTGAAAACAAATGTTATACACTGTGAAAATAAATATTACATTTTATTCAAAGAAATGGCAATCTTAGCAAAGATTCAGAACTATTTTTCACAGATGTTAAGAGAGGTGATAGAAATTTACAAAGCTAAGAACAGTTTTAACAGAAATCATAGCTATAAGTTGCTGGGAGTTAGGAATCTGTTTTAAATAAGATGACAGGATTGTTATAATAACATTCAATTATTATTGTTTTGTAAAACTGTAAAAATGTTATTACGTTCTAATATTTCTTTGTGTAATATGTTTCAAATTTTTAAATAATTTACTGTAAGTTTGGGGGGTTATTGGACTGGGTATACTTTGTGGTAAGTGGATTGCTTGTAATATTATAGGCAGGACTTACTATATAAATAAGGATGGATAAAGACTTTGTGCTATGTCTCAGTCGCACTACAAAGGATGCCTCATCATAGTATGGGTGAAACATTTGGTTTCAAGAGAAATAAAACAATGTGTGTTAAACTGAAAAATAGTGTTGGTCTTGACAAACACCATGAACCACATGCCTATATGAAAGACAGGCCTGTAATTTTTCATATCATCTGTCGTTTTTCATGTAATCTTTAAATATCTGTTAATTCATGTTTGTCACTATGTCATATGACTGACTTGGCAACATACAGATACCCCCCCCCCATGTCTTCACAGGCCTTATAACTGTTCTGTATGTTCTCTTCTTTGTTTGCCTACTGATATTTCTATTGCTCTACGTCTATGGTATCCCCAATAAGTCCCTTTGCTGCATGTACACTATTTTTTCAATCTCTTTACCTATCTCATTTTTTCACTGACTTCTAACTACTTAAATCTGTCTAAATCTCATTGCCTCAACAAAGAAATTATGCTGTTTGTAAAGCAAAACTTTGTTTTCATGTATTATAGAGATGTGCAGTATTTATATTGCTGAATTAATTAGTGTAAAAGTACTACTATGCAAATAGCCCAATTGCAAATTCGGTATGTCCACCCGAGGTCGATTTTAAGTTAAGGCCGTCATTTTGTTCTGAGACCATATACGCATGTTCTGATGCACAGATACTATTGCAAAACACATTGAAACTCTATTATTTTACGGTATAAAAACTAGGAACTGTTGCAAAACTCGTTATGTCCCTTACCTTTACTGCAGCAAACTTCGTTACGTCCCGTGTAGGAACACAGCAGCAAACCCTGTTATGTCGTGAAATGATAACTAAAGAACACTGCTCCAAAACTCGTTTTGTCCATTGTGTGCAGCACTGTTTTTTCTTTTGTAATATTTTGTTACTATTGTTTGCAGTGGCGAAGCTATTGAGAGGCTTTTGAGGCTTAGCCTACCCAAAAAATAAAGGAAAAAATGAATACATGAAAATTTAACGTTTCAGGATTATCGTATTTTATAAGTTCATAACAATTGGTTTACAAAACACACTCTAAGAGCGCGGTACAAATGGAACTGCCATCAGGCTATGTGAGGCTTTCTGGCAAAGCCTCTCTCCCACCACCATTTATGACATGCGGTGGGCGTTATGTGTGTGTGTGCGGGAGGGGGAGAAAGCTGTTGCGTTGCTGGCCAAGAGGCTAGTCTCCGTCTCGGGCAGTGAGCGTGAACGGGTATATCTTCCGTACTTAGTGCAATTAATTATTCACTCTACCAATTCATTTACGTTTAATTTAATTAATTTACGTTCGTTAGTGTTCGTTTTATGTTTTTACTTGTGTGTTAGTGTTAGATATTTTTGTGTACAATGGGTGATACTGAGAGAAGATTAACATCATTATTTAGTGAATTAAACGTGAAACCGTTTTCAAGTTGGAGTTATGAAACAAAGTGTGCCTACAAAGATAGGAGATTGACACCACATTTAGATATTAAAATAGCGGATAGCAGACAAAATAGAAAGTTTCAATTCTCTTGGTACAAGAAATATCCTTGGCTAACAGAGTGCTCTGAGAAAAATAAATTATACTGTTATACCTGTATTCTGAGTGGGGGCAAAAAAAAATGGTCATCAGCTTCTTATGGTGTCTGTGTAACAAACAATTTTGACAGAAAGGCCGAAAAACATCAGTGTTCAAGAAGGCATCTTCAGAATGAAGAGACATTTTTATTGTTAGGTCGTGGAAGAATTGAACATTCCATTTCTGAAGGCGCTAAGTTTCAAGCCATGAAACACAATGAAATTCTTAAGCAAAATAGATTTGTAATTGAGAGACTTATCGATGTTTTGTGCTTCTTAGGTAAACAAGAGCTTGCTTTTAGAGTGCATTTTGAAGATGAAAGTTCCGACAGCAAAGGTAATTATTTTGAATTATTGGAACTTCTCTCCAGACAAGAACAGTTTTTACATGATCATTTGCAGTGCACTTCCAGTTTTAAAGGTACATCAGGTACATTTCAAAATGAGCTGATTGAATCAGTAACTGACGTAATTAATGAACTCATTAAAGAAGAATTACATTCCTGCGAGTTTGTTAGTGTGCAAGCAGACGAAACCCTTGACGTTTCTTGTAAAACTCAAATGAGCATCATTCTTAGATTCTGTACGCAAGATAGGCCTAAAGAAAGGTTGATTGGTTTCTATGATGTTTCAAAAGACAAAACAGCTGTAGGGTTATCAGAAGTTATTATCCATGAACTTAATACTCGGGAAATTACTGACAAAATAGTTAGTCAAACCTATGATGGGGCCTCTGTAATGGCAGGAGATCGAGGAGGCGTCCAACAGTTTGTGAAACAGATCGTCCACGAGCTACATTTTTACATTGTTACGCTCATAAATTGAATCTCGTGTTACTATATTGTTCAAAATCAATCAAACAAGTTAGAATTTTCGTTTATAATCTTGCAGCTTTCCATACATTTTGCAGTAAATCCTCAAAAAGAACACAGCTGTTAGAAAATAAAGGATTTAGATTACCACAAACATGTACCACCCGCTGGAATTTCAATTCTCGAGCAGTGCATACAATTTATGCAAAATACAATAAGCTGAAAGATGTTTTCCACACAATTACAGATACCATTGAAGAATGGGATGCAGAGTCATTCAACTGTGCTTCTGGTCTGCTTAATATCTTGAACAAAACACAATTCACTTACCTGCTTTGTCTTTACAAACAAATTTTTGTATATATAGACCACCTTTTTGCACTCCTTCAAAACTAAGTAACATCAGACATAAATATGTGTAATACTGAAATCCAGAAGACCATCGGAGTAATAAAGAATATGAGATCAGAAAATACTGTGAAATCATGTGTTGAAAACTCTAAAAAGATTTGCAACGATTTAAGTATAAGTGAACAAGAATTCGGGTCCTTCAAACTTTTAACCTACGAAATTTTGGACACACTGACTGTACAAATGGAAACGCGTTTTGGAGATATTGAAAAGATCAGATTTGTCGAATTGCTGGATCAAAATAGCTTTGGGGGATATAAACTAGATTTTCCTGCAATGAAATTGAACAACCTTCTGTCCACATATCCATTTTTCAACACAGAACGATTGGAAAATGAATTAAAGAATATTTATGTAGATGAAGAAAAACATTTACCCCCTGTAGACCTTCTGAAATTCATAACTAGCAATGGTCTTCAAACCATCTATAAAGAAGTGACACGACTTATCAAGTTGGTCGTGACATTTCCTGTTACTACAGCTTCCTCTGAAAGAAGTATGAGCACATTAAAAAGGATAAAAAATTGCCTCCGAAATTCAATGATAAATGAACGATTAAGTTCTCTCAGTACAATCGCCATTGAAAAAAGTTTAGTTAAAGAACTTTCTATGGGTCAGAGTTTCAAGGTACGTATAATTTATTTTTTCACAACAAAGAAGAATCGACGTGTGGACCTATTGTATAAAAAAATATAAGGTAAGGAAGCATATTTATATTTTATCAGCCTACCCAGTACTTACACATTAGCTTCGCCACTGATTGTTTGTAGTAAACATGTTTATTCAATTCATCTCTTAAGATAATAAAAATCATATTTCCAGTTATGGGCCATTCCTTCAACCCCTGACAGGGTGTTTGCCCATATAGAAAAAACACAGTATTCTCCTGACAGACCAAGATTACATTAAAATATTTTAACAACATGCTACAGTCTTCAGGCTAGGTGAGGACTATCCAGTATATGAGTGGAAAAAGACGGTCTTTGAAGTGATACAAAAAATCTACTAATTAGCATTCTATAAGAGGATAATTATATCAAAAAACTAAACAAACTGGAAAGTGTGTGGTAGGGAGGGAAACTGAACTACAATCAAAATGTGGGTGAGGAGAAAAATGTACTGAAGCGTGAAAAGCAACTGAACGCAATTAATCCACAAATCATGAACAAAGGAATTCCTTTGAAGCCAGCCAAGTTGAAGGATTTAAACAATTTTGCTTTCCAAACATTTCATGCCTACCAAGAAAGAAAAGGAAAATGTTACTTTCTTTAAAACCCTTTTTGAGGAGCAAGGGCCCTTCTATACCAACAACTTGAGAAAGGAGATTCTGATAGTGGGGATATAATGGAGGCAGACCCATTTGTTTGTTTTGCAAATTCTGACACCAAATTATATTGATTTGTAACTTATTTAACTTATTGATTTTGTAACTTATATTGATTTACTACTAATATGTTCAATAAAGTTGCTCTTATCTTTTTTTATCCCTGCCATCGTGGAACAAAATAGTTGGATGGGTACACCTAAACTGCTATAAACAAAACCTAACAGCTCACAAACCTGATTTTTTGGAAAAGTACTGTTGAACACACCAAAATAATGAACACATGAAGAAACTACAAAAAAGAAAAGAAAACTTGAATCAAAACATGTTATATCCTAAACTGCTGCAAAACATGTTATGTCCAAATGTTTTTTTTCCCAACAAACAACTAACTTGAATTTCTTTACATTAATAGACCATATGGAGAGTAATTTTACCTATTTACAGAAAAAGATGTCAAGTCATGTGTTAAACATATTAAAAGAACCACAGTTTTTGTTGTTTCTGAAAATTTTGTTTCAATTGCATAACGAGTTTTGCAATTGGACTACTCGTGTAATAATTATTATAATAAATACTGTAGTATATGAGGATGGTACAGATGGAATGTGTCATAGAAAAGACAGGTTGTGTTGATACAGAAACAGTATGGCTGAAATGTGAATGTTGCACAAACTACTGACAGATTACAAATGTATTTTTGAAAGCAGGAATGACAGTGTACTCATTACTTCAGTTTTCAATATGCATATCATTCACAGTAACATTATGTTTAAAGTTATGAGAACTTCGGCTTGCCAGGTTGTAAGGCCGTGGTCCAAAATCTAAAATTGTTTGGTGCAAACATTTCGGCCGTGCCTTCGACGGCCATCTTCAGTGTAGAAGGCTGCAAAACACTGACAAAGGTTTCATAGTCAGTGACCACTGAACTGTGGTTAAGACTAGTGGCTGTGAGTAGCACACCCATATTTATAAACTTTTGATGTCTGCACGAAGTTTTTGTCTGCAACCATCTGCCAATCAGAAGGAAGACAAATTCTTATTGGTTCCCCACAACTCGTGTCTAACACTCAATGGATTCACCCCGCCGATTCATTGAAATAGATGCATGTTTCTGAATCTGGACAGACTCCATATGCAGGCGAGGGAAATATCAACCAATATAAATTTTCCCAAACGTTCATTATGGTGCCTTTGTGTGGTATGTGTTTTATTAGTGTCATGTTGGTTATGTCTGGGAATTCATGTCCAGTGTTTATTGCATGTGTGGCCAAATTAGATTTATATATTTCTGGCTTTTTGTATGCGTTTAGATGTTCAAACTAACATTTTTTCAGTTGTTTTTTGTTTGTCCTATGTAACACTTATTGCAATCTTGGCATTCAGTTTTGTATATACCATTGGTTGTTGTATTATCTTTGTTGTGTGGGTTATTTAGTTTTTGTAAATTATTTTTATTAGTTTTTTATGCTATTTTATATACAAAATTAAAACTTTCTTCTGCAAGTAGTATATTATATTTTTGTCATTTCAATACCTTAAATTAAATCGTTTCCATATTGCAATAAATTTTATGTAGGGCAGACAAAGAAAAAACTATTCAATAGATTCCTTCAACACCACAATCCATTTTTAAAACAAAATATTTATAAATCTAATTTAGCCCCACATTGTCTAAATAATAACCACCAATTACCAGGCATTGAAAATATAAAGTTATTTAAAAACATACAAAAAGGTCAAAAAATGAATATTTGGGAAAATCTGAATATTTACAAACACAATAACAATAATTTATTAATTAAAGAACAATCTCAAATAAAAACAAAACAAGATGATCTATTAAAATTATAAATTTATTAAAATGAATAAAAATATAAACATTAAATATTGGCAACATAACTGGCAAAACAACTGCTTAAGTAAATAAACATTAAAACAAGCATTGATTAATCGAATTAAATTGATAATCTGTTATTTTACATTGAAATCAGAACAAATTCGATTATTGATTAGTTTCTGTATTGACATAGAATTATTTTGATTATTGTTGATTTATTTACATACCTCCAATGTTGGTGATGTGTTTCAGTGAACGTACGTCAGATATTGAACTGACAAAAACATAATAAACTACTTCAGAAGAAACTATATTGAATAATATCATAACATTATATAATTGCTGCAAGAAACTTTGAGTTATGTATGTAGAAAATTATATGTATATGACATTTATGAAATGCCATTACATTATTTACTGTTTTGAATAATATTAAGTTACTCATGTAAATTTAATAATATATTACTGCATTAAAGTCTGTTGAACTTTTACAATACATCTGTTTATTATGCCACTGTATGTAGATTATGTTATAGTCCCTGGATACAGTTGTAGATATAGTTTCTGTCTGGTAGAGACAATGTGATTTCATAACACCAACATGAAACTGATTACAGTGTTTGAAGAACAAAATTTTAAAGCATTACCATTTTCAGTGTATGACAAAAATTGTAATTGTTTTTATACTGTCAGTACTATTGATTAAGTATTTTATTCACTACAGTTCAGAATATACACCTTTATCATTGTATATGGAACATCAAATCTTGGATCATTAGAATTATAAACATAAGTTTACTAAAAGGACACCTATTAAATTCATTGTTTTTGCATATACAGAAATATGGGATGCATTATTCTTACTGAGTATTTCAATATAACAATATGTTTTTGAAGCTGTTCACAGAAACCTGCACAGAAGTCATAAAATTAACTAACAGAGGAGAACTCGGTTTTCATTTTAAGACAAGTGCTATTAAACCAGTTGCCAGGTCTCCAACAGTTGCACATGTTATGGAAGCTGGTATGTTGACTGTTGAGCCATCAGGGAACATGGTTCCTGCTCATACAACAGCTGAACTTGTTGTAACATACTACCCAGGAATTGCAGGAGAATTTAATGAGACTTTTATGATAGAGGTAAAATAAATTGTATTGCTTCTCAGCTGACTAGTTATATTCTTAACTAATTTTTTTAAATTAGTTAATTTGTATTATTCAAGATTTTGGCTATACAAATTTGGGTAACCTCCATTTATTTCAGTTAATCAAGGATTAATTATATGTACAACCATTGTTAATTTCTTAACCTTCTGCTAAGTATTCTTGTCACTTCCACGACTGGTCCTTTTGAGGGGGAGGGGGGTAACAGTTTTGGTTCTACACTTCCAATCTTCCTCAGTTACCTCTAGACATCTTTCTTGGCACTTATGCTTTGTCACGTATAACTTTTTTTTAGGAACAGTAACTCATCACTAACTCGAAAAAAAATGAACTTGGCAACTCTAAGAATTTTGTCTTCCACATTCTTTTTCCTCATTTTGTTTTCTACATTACAAAAAATTTATTTTAATTACCACTTATGTATCATTATAAAGAGTCAAAACAATGTGATACTTTGACAGCTCACCGCATGCATGAAATTTAACAGGTTTAATTACACAATTTTTGTAAGTTCTAACATGAATGCACACACATTAAGGATAATATTTTAAATCTACACTCACACGGACTGTAGTTTTTAAGGAACAGATGATGTAGGAACACACACACACAGAGTTTATACTATTTTTGAACTATGAATTTGTCAGTTTTTATGAGAATGTATTTATTAATTTCAGATTGATTACCTTCCACCTATTTCAGTCAGTGTCACAGGCTGCGGGTTATTTCCTCAGGTTAGTTTAAATCTACCACCCATGACTTGTTATAAAATTCCTGTAAACTGGATGTACTGGGCTGTAGCTAGTTTGACTTCACCAAGGTTTGAGTTTCTCAGTGTGTATGAACAATCTAGGTGGAAGAAGAGTAAAGTCGATTGTTGGTTCCCAGATGATCCCGAACTGTTTGACTGGTGTAACATTTCATATGAAGTAAGCAAAACTATTACTAATTAGCCATTCACAATGTGGTCATAAAGGGTACCCCTGGTTAAGAGGGGCAAAATAGGTTCCCATCTACCCCCTCTACAGAGGGAGGGTGAAAAATTGACTTTTTTCAATCTTTATTTTTTTCTCAATTTTTATGAAACGTAGTTTCCAAAAAATTTGATCACAGTTTTGGCATCAAAAACAATAAACTAAAAAATTACGGTCCCCATGGGATTGTTTCTAAAAAAATTCGAAAAGTTAAAAAATGCTATATCTCAAGTCCCAAAAGAGCTACAGGCATATTTTTTGTTTTAAAAAGTGTACTTTAACAATCTTTGTATACTCAAATTTTTTCAGATTTTTTCGAGTGGTGGGCCACCTCGAAAACGCAAAAAATTACATTTTTCGGCTATTTTTAGGGGGGTTTTGTTAACCTGAAAGTAGCTAGTACTCTAAATAATATTAAAAATGAAAAATTATATTATTTTCTTTCATAACATATAATACAAGGTCATTTTTTAAAATAAATAAATTGGAATTCGTGAATTTTTGTTATTTTTAAGCTTATTTTTATATTTAAATGAGCTACAATTTAGTAATATTACTCTTATGTGTGCACACAAATACATACACACACACTGTGTGTGTGTGTGTATGTGTGTGTGTGTGTGTGTGTGTGTGTGTGTGTGTGTGTGTGTGTGTGTGTGTGTGTGTGTGTGTGTGTGTGTGTGTGTGTGTGTGTGTGTGTGTGTGTGTGTGTGTTTCAACAGATCAAACTTTATTATTCTAATAAGGATATTGTGAGTGTGTAAAAATCGATACAAGTCTATTATGGAGGAGATGAAAAATTATTTATTATATACAAGTATTGTTTATAAAGATGTATAATGTATTTTTAAATTGTCATGTATTGATAATATATTTAATTGTTTGTATTGTTCGATAATATAAATCGATTTTACTTGTTTGCTGCAACGTCCTCCTCTCGTCTCGTCGGTCCCGTCTTGGCGTCCTCTTCTTCCAGTCGTCCTCTTCTACAGCTTCACTCCTTCCTGGTATCCTCTTCGTCCTGGCGTCCTCTTCGTCTCGTCGTCCTCTTCTACAGCAAGCGGCTCCAGCGGCGATATTTCACAGAGTCCTGTAGTTATGATTGACTGCTTCCACGATATCTTGTAGTGCCTTTAAGTTCCCTAAGCGGATATCTTAACTTACACGAAACAGCACTGTATTATATTTTACATTTTATCTAATTATTTACCCTCTTGGTTCTTATCACAAAACTTCGTTAAGAATTTCAAGGTTTATAGTTTATTTTGTATAAGATATTTCTACGTTTATAAGAGAACAACTCTCTTCACCGGGCACAACTTCCCCTAGCAACGTCGACAGACAGACTGTGTCCATCCTAGCGTTGCAACGTATGAATCTCACTGAATTTGGTGTATTTTGATAGGCTAAGCCCAAGTCACATGATTGATGGAACGACCAGATACACAAATTTCATGAAAAACTTTGTATAATTTTGCATAGTCCTGCATGGAAATTATCTACAATTTTTATTACCCTATCATTGATAAGAGTTACACTTGAGTTTTGCTTTACTTAAAAAACCATATTTCTAAAATAGTTACAAACCTCAGAGTATACACAAATAGAAGCTATTTACTTAAATAATTCCTTGTCAAATTTTCATGTAAATCGGTTAACTACCACTGCCGCAATAGCGATCGCAGATTATCACACCCGCACACGCACACCAATTCATACAAAAAATACATGACAATATAGTACATCTTTTTATGAAGAGTTTGGTGTAACCTATATGCTTATCAATTTTTTAATACAAAACTTATGACTAAAAGACAAAATATTACACAAAACAAATTTAAACAAGAAAATGCTCGTCATTCATGTACTCTGATATAAACAGCGTATCTTATCATCCTGTGTTCTGTTGCAATATATATATAAATATATATATATATATTTATTTATTTGACATTTGCAATTCTTATATTTAACTCATTTAAAGCTTGTTTTTTGTATTAAATTAGAAAAGTATGCAACATACTTTAGTTTCAAATAAGGATTTTTTTACGCTTAATAAAGAGATTTTTATTTACTCCGTGCATTCTAAAATACATCAATTATTACTATAGCAACCATTTTACAGAAACAAGAATTTCATTTAAAAACTCTGGTTGTACCACGGCTAGGCTAGATCTGGCACAACAGGTCATGGGCCTGATGCTTCAGAAAAGAAGAAGAAGTAAATATTGTGATGAAGTTATTTATTCTCGAACCTTCGTTTTTGTGAATTGCAATAGCTTTTTATATATTTTTTTAAACAACTAAATATACTAAAATCGTTTATTTAAGAAGTAGATAAAGTATATTTGTTGAATGTGGACGCATACAGAAAAACTTTAAGAAAAGTATTGCACAAAGAACTACAGCCAAAATCATTACTTGTAAGTACATATGATTACTACTGTACAAAAAAATATTTGAACATTCATATAGTGAATGAACTATTGTAGACGTTGGTAAAACATACGTTTGTAAAAAAAAACTTTCTTAATTATTTGGTAATGATTTTAGTACGTTTGGAAATATCAATATTAAAAACATACATATATTTTTAACCTCAATTTTGCTTCCTATCTAAATAGGCGTAATTAAACGTAATGTATTTTTATGTGAAAGTTTAATTACAAAAGAATAAAAAATAGTACTTAGTGTAATACACTATATGTTAAAAGTAACATATGAAAACAACTTTTTACTGATAAATATTGTTATAGAACAAGTAGAAGTATAATGTACTATACTTATAGTATAATGTACTATACAGTGTACAGTGTACTTGTATTTATAGTTGTAGTTGTAGTGTGCTTGCAGATACGCTCCGGTATCTGCTATTATGTTGTTTTTATAAAAACTGCTCCAATTATAATTATTAGGAGTTATTAGTGTGATTGTATAATCTGTATAAGTGTTTATGAAGATTTCACTCTTTCGATTTAAATAAGTTTCGCGCACTTTTTGTTGTATGCCTCCCTCACTTACCACAAGTATCCGTTTCAGTCCTGTTCTGTGACGGTTGTTGCTGAAGTACATACATTTAAAATGCACACAAATATTCAATTTGAGTATTCAAAACAGTTAGTACACACAATATGAATGAGTTAGCACGTACATGTAATACTTTAAATTACTCTCTGTTTGAATTCTTCCGCCACCTTTGGTAGAACTGCTTTAAAAGAAATAATTTAATTTCTATTTGAAATGATACTCTTATTCATAGGTAAATAAGTGAAGGTTTATTAACAAATTTTAAAATGGCAAATTTCAAAAACAATTAACAATCATTTGGGCTAATAACCCTTTAAATAATAATTACAATTGATTAATTTTAACATAAAACTCTATCCAGGCTCAATGCTGGTAGTCCTGTCTTGGATACAATAATTTGAACTTATAAGGTTATGTTTTCTTGTCAATATATTATCAGGTTGTTAGGTTCTTTGAGGATACATGATATCAGTATCAAGATGTAATATTAATAAAATTGAACAATGGTTAAAAATAACGAATAAATATAAAACAATGAAATTTAATACCATATGTATGGTAAGTATGTAATTATCGTACGTCTGGATGCGCACGCACCTTATAAAATTCTATAGCAAGCGTCAGACTCGTGGCTTGTACAGTTTCAATGTATCGTTTTATTTTCAACAATGAGTTTGATAACTATATATTTTCAAGAGAAAAAATTAATAAAATACAAAAAAAAAACTCTTGATATGATTTTTATTTAGTTTGGAAACTATTTGAGAACAGATGCAACAGTTAAATTAATAAGCTACCGCTACCAATTTGAGGTTAGCGATCACAGGTAATGCTATTACAGAAAATGATTTCTTAATGGTTAATATTTCTTCATTTATATTTCTGAACATAATATTAGTAACCTTTTAACATGTTACTATTAAAATTGCTTTATACTTTTTACGTAAGTTAATGTTATTTATTTCAAAACATCGAATATTCAAAACAAGTTTAGTCAAAAGAGTGACTAAATGTAAACTCTTGTAATTAGTGATAATTACTTTAAACATACTTTTTATAATTATGAAAATTAATTAAAATATTTATTTAATATTTTAATAAGTCAAAATTGACATTTCTTGAAATTCTAATAATTCCATTATAAGTTTGATGCTGCGCTAGTAATGACTCGTGTAGTATCAAAATCTCTATTTCAAAAATATTATTTCTGAAAATCAAAGTTATTTAAATAAAATAATGTACTCCCTGTTTATTATCACAACACACGCGAGTACGATCGGGATTATACACTATCGTACTTATATTGTTCGGTAATCCCGCACATATCACTCGGAAGTGTATTTGTTATGTCAAGGTTATGTCTGTATATCAACTTACTGTCAATGTACGCGCACAAATTTGAAAATAATACTTTTTCATGGCGTTGAGTTGCGTGACCTATTCGTCTGGAAGCTGTTCGTAGACTGTTACAATTTGCCGAAGCGTCTCTCTCGCGTCTGACAAAATGCGTTGATTTGATTGGCTGTAATCACTATAGTCTTCACCCCAAAGGCCTATGTTTTATTAAAATATTTGGTGTTTTACCAAATTTCGACTTTGGGTCCTGGTTTATGTGACGTAAGCACTAGTGTAAAAAATACTTGAAAAGTTAATAATTACAATAACTTCCTTATTGAACGTCCTATCGTTACATGAGTTATGTCATTGAATTATAGACATTTTCTTCTTTAATTTAAGTCTAAACAACACTATTTTATTTACATTGCTTCTCTTAAAATAATGTTTTTATTAATTATCTTGGTGCTTCTTATTTTTATAAGTTTTTGACACCAGATTTAATTATTTTTAATAAAAACACTTTCTAAATAAACACTTGGAGTCCATTTCTCACTTGGTTTGATTTGTTATTTGGAAATAATTATTTCCTTAACAATAGCTTATTTTAGCGTCATTAGGCGTCCATCTTGGTTTTTATATAATAGTATTTAAAATGAATTTCCCTTATCTAATACAAGTAATCTTATAATCTAATAATACTAAAACGATTATTTACATGATTTCATACTTAAATATCCTCACATGATTGTATTAAACATAATACACATACTGTCTTCTTCCTCTTCTACCTGTATCATACAATTGTCAATATAATTTTAGTCTTTTCTATGTGAATTATATTGTGTATTAAATGTCATTAGTGTACATACATTGTACTTAATGTATTACATATATTGGTCAGCTTCTAGCTAGTTTAGAACCCTTCAATTCTTCAACAATGGGTTTGCTCCTATGGTGTCTCAACATAATGGTCATTTATTTTTCATAAAAACAATACTTAAACTGTTATTGTTACATTATGTTTGTGTTTCTACATTGGTATTAGACATTACTTCTACTTTTGGTAATGTTCTCATTTACTCTTAGATAAATTTATATGTCATATTTTACCTAAGTAACTTACTTAACATGGTTGGTTTATTTGTGATTTCTGTCACTATGGTCAGTTGGTTTCTAATTATTTGCATATATACTGACTGTTTTTATAGTTCTAATCTGTTCTCAAAGTTGTATTGATTTTCCCTCTAACTACTGGTAATATTGTGAACAATCTGTGTTTAAGCTTTAATACACTATTTTCCTTAACTAATGGGCCATACAGTGGTCCATCTTACATCTGATTGTTTGTACATGGTTAGTTAGTTTACATCATTTTGTTTATAATACTGTTGTTATTATGTTAAAGATCTGTTCTCAAACCATTACCAGATATTAGTCTTACTACTGGTAATATTGTTATTCACTTTAGTATTGGTTTTGATATTGCATTTTGCCTATTTGAATTGGCATATTTGTTGCATCTTTGCTATAGCTGTCTGCCATTGCATTTGATTGGTTTTATTTACATGGTTGCATTTTAATGTATTGTCTATTAGGATGTATTGTTATTTATAACAATTCCTTAATTGATATCATTGTTGATAATCATTTATTTTCATTGATATTTTTGTTTTCTGTTTAACAGGTACTTTCTCTATGGGTTATGTAACAATGTACCATCTGTTTTAATGCAGTATGTCTCTACTACCTACATGGTATCAGTATGGTCTTTCACAATAATATTTTACTTATTTTGTGACACATGTTTATACATTCCTTCTTAAACATTAATACATATCTTATTGTATTATTTATGATATTTTTCTAGTCATATGTTGAATTAAATTCAATCCATTTTGTTTGATACAATGGTTTTTTATACTGTTGTCAGTTCTTTACCAAAAATAAAACATAGTTATATTGTTCTATTTTGTTTCATTTTGGTGGACTTATGATTATCTGTGTTAATCACAACTTTATTAAATGCGTCACACTCATTGTTTGTGTCTATTTGACTTATTTAACATTTTGTTGTTTTCATCATGGAATTAACATATTTTCATATACTTATAAACTTCCTCACTATAATTGTTTGTGTGGTTTTATCAGTAGAAATAGTTGGTTATTCACATGTTTCGCATCTATTAAGTACGCACTGTCATTGTTTGTGTTTCCTTAAATGCTAAGCACTGTTTTTCATCCTCACATTTGATAATCATTATTTCACTTGTCACTTATATAGTCTTTGGTGCACGTGGTTTATGTTGATTTCTGGTATGATTTATTCATCTTCTTCTCTCTTCTGAGTCAGCTTTCTTGTCCTTCTTCTTTCTTCTTTCTTGTTATTTTCATTGTAGTCATTATTCCTTAATTGTTCCTCTCACTTTTGGAGTTTGTTAATTCTTATTTAGTCGTTTCCCCTCACTTTTGGAGTTTGTTAATTCTTATTTCGTCGTTTCCCCTCACTTTTGGATCCTATTGGGTCTATAATTGGTATTTTGTTTTGGCTCATTTCATTTTCTTTCTGACTGTTTCGTAGTTGATGTCACTAAGTTGATATCATCTTATTCATAGTTGGATTTTCATATTAACACATTTGTAGATACACACTTTATATACATGGATTTATTTATCTAGATTTACATTCATATTTTTTCTCTTACTTGCCGTCCTTTAGGCTCATTTTATGTAACTGCCATATTTGGTTATGTTACATATGCCTTCCTTTAAGAATTGATTAATTCTGAGTTATGATTATACTATATTTTTCTATGAAGAATTTATCAATTATTGTACATTCCATATTGATTCACATGTTTTTTCCATATATCCTTTCGCTTTCTGCTCTTTGAATCATATTTATTTCTTCTCTATGTAATTACTTCCCTCGTTTATTTAGTTCCCTAACATACATTTAGCTGGGGCAGTTTAGAGCGGCTCACTTTGGCTATTCGACTCTACTGGCCATACTAATTTCAATAAATATGGAGGCAAATCATCTCCTTTAATAATAATAAATGATTGCTGGCATTACTCTTCAGTCAATTCATCTCAAATCATTAATAATAATAATAGTGGTCGTTTTTCCGACAAATAATAAATATTCTTGGGATTAATTCTCGCATCTGCGGTTTGTACATTGTGATTCTCTCTTTTCTTGATTCAACTTAACTAATTCTTCACATATCATCGGGATATTTTGTTTTACATTTCCTCGCTGGTATACTCTCATGATTTTCTTCGTTAGTATATTCTTTTTTATTCTTCTTCATCATAGATTAATCTCTTCATTCTGTGTTACCTTGAACGTTATTTCGTCATAATCTTCGTTCCAAATTCATTCTTCTAGATACTATGTATTAGTACATTTATTTTTTCTTTTCTTTTCCAGGTTTTAGTTGGTATTTGTACTTCATGTAGTGCTGGCTTTTCTTTATTCAAATACAAATTTGTCGTGTGTGGTCGTTTCTCTACAGTAATAATGTTCACTTGGTTTATTCTTCCAACTCTTCTTTTTCTTATAGTAGTACGGGTGAGATGTTGTTATTCTACTGGTTGACTAGGCTCTTGGAAATAATGAGTTTGCTTCATATATGCCTGGGATGTAATGTGTCTGTCTCGTATTGACATCCTTTTTTATTTATAGTAGTAGTACTTTATCATTAATGAATACAATGTTCTGATTCCTTTACATAAATTCTCTGGGATCATTTTTTCCCACATTATAAAATGACAATATACATTCAATGTTTAATACATAATTACATAGTTACTTTTCATTTAATATAAACATATAATAATCTTCATGATAATAATTCACCCTTTTTCTTCAGTCAATATCTATTTTTATAATCATATTTTCACTTTTCATTTTGTAAATAACAATAATCTTCATGGCCACATTTCATGTTTCATCTTGATATAGTCAACAGTTATATTCATAATTATCTTTTCATTTTACACAATAAACCTTTCCATCCTTTACATAGTATTAATAATAAAATAATCCTTATCGCTCACTTTCCACTTGTAATTTCATATTTCAATTGTCAACGTATTTTTTTTTTTTATCTTAGTCTGATTATATGTATTATCGGTTATCATAATATTCGGTCCCATAATCTAGTGTATATGTTATGTTTTAGCCGTAATCGTCGTTCTCCTCTCTCCTTGTCGATCGGACTTCTTTAGTGTCCATGTTCCTGTCCGTTCTTGACATGTATCGGGCTATCATCTGGTTCTTCCATTTGCAAGTTGTTAGGTCTGAGTCCGCCTTCCATTCTTCTGTCTTCTCTCTCTCGCTCTCTTCAATACATTTGTTTCTGTTGTTCTTCTGGTGGCTGTCCTTACTGATGTTTGATAACTCCCTTAATTTGGTTTGGGTACCTTCATCTATCCTTTGATTGTGTACTTCCGTTAATTGACTCCTCTCCTTCCGCATTTCTCTTATCTTTCTGGCGTATCCTTCGACAATCCGGTCCCATTTCTCTTGGTCGCTTTTCTTTTTCTTAAATTATCGTACTCTTCTTTTGGAAATACGTGGTTGAGATATCCTGTTGGTCATCTTCTTCTTTGTTGTTACATAATTTTCCTTCTCGTCCATTTCCATGATACTCCTCCGATACTCCTTCCTGAAAACCATTTCTTCATGGTTGACAATTGGTAAATTGACCACATTAATCAGACCATTTCTAGTCATTTCAATTAACTCTTTGGTAACTCTTGCCTTCCCTGGACGTAGGGTTCTTTTTTCTTCTATCTTCACTGCTTCCTCTTCTTGAATTATCTGGATCTTCTTGTTCCCACTACCTTTGGGCTCTAGATTTGTCGGTTCCATGTTTTCATCTTCAGGTATTTTTTCAACTTCCAGTTGATCGTCTACTATTAATTCTCTCCTTATCTTCTTAACACTCTCTTCCGCCTCTTCACAACATCTTTTTATTGCCTTTCTTGATTGCTTGTAATCGTCTTTCATTACCGTGTTTATTGACTCCACGATCTCCTTGTCACCTCCCTTCATTCTCTTAATCATTTGGTCTAGTTTCCTGTTGATCTTGTCGCTTTTCATTCTCAATTCTGCTGATAACTCTTCTTTCATGATGGCCATTTTCTTCTCCAGTAATTCCTCAGTTTTCTTTTGTCCATCTTCCATCCTCCTGTTCGTCTCCTGTATTTGGTTATTGAACTCTTCCTTTAATAATTCCATATGTTTCTGGTTTTCCCTCTGGCCTTCCTCTATCTTCTTGCTTAAATCCTCTTTGGTGGATCTCTGACCTTCCTCTATTCTGTTTAAGTCTGCCTTCAAATTTTGATTGTCCTCTTTGGTTGATTTCAGGCCTTCCTCTACTTTACTGTTTAGTGACTCCATCTTCTTGCTTAACTCCCTGGTGGATTGGCTATTTTCGTCCATCTTCTTGTTTAAGTCCTCCTTCATTGACCGATTGTCTTCTTTGGATGACTTCAGGCCTTCCTCTATTTTCTTGTTGGTTTCCTTTAAAGCCTCTTCCATCGCTGTCCTCAACATTTCCATGAAGTTCATTCCTTCTAATGGCATCACCGTTGCAGGTCGGCTTATTTCAGGTGGGGTTTCCTGAATCATCACTTCCGGTTCCTCCACAGGTTGTTGAACCCCCTCCGCCGGTTCAATGTGTTTGTCTTTTTCTTCCACTACTATCTCCTCCACGTCTTCTGTTGACATCGCCTCCTTCTCTTCTTTTCTGGTTTCCTTCTCTGCTTGCGCCATCCTTTTTCTTGACGTTGACCTTGATTTTGATCTAGATTTCAACCTGTCTGTATACATCTTGACCTTCTGATAATGTTCCTGCTGTCTTCTCACGAATTAGTATATTTAGGTTATTGGTTATTGTATATCTTCCTAACTCGTGCTCAGACGTTGGGCGCCAACTTGTTATAGAACAAGTAGAAGTATAATGTACTATACTTATAGTATAATGTACTATACAGTGTATAGTGTACTTGTATTTATAGTTGTAGTTGTAGTGTGCTTGCAGATACGCTCCGGTATCTGCTATTATGTTGTTTTTATAAAAACTGCTCCAATTATAATTATTAGGAGTTATTAGTGTGATTGTATAATCTGTATAAGTGTTTATGAAGATTTCACTCTTTCGATTTAAATAAGTTTCGCGCACTTTTTGTTGTATGCCTCCCTCACTTACCACAAGTATCCGTTTCAGTCCTGTTCTGAGACGGTTGTTGCTGAAGTACATACATTTAAAATGCACACAAATATTCAATTTGAATATTCAAAACAGTTAGTACACACAATATGAATGAGTTAGCACGTATATGTAATACTTTAAATTACTCTCTGTTTGAATTCTTCCGCCACCTTTGGTAGAACTGCTTTAAAAGAAATAATTTAATTTCTATTTGAAATGATACTCTTATTCATAGGTAAATAAGTGAAGGTTTATTAACAAATTTTAAAATGGCAAATTTCAAAAACAATTAACAATCATTTGGGCTAATAACCCTTTAAATAATAATTACAATTGATTAATTTTAACATAAAACTCTATCCAGGCTCAATGCTGGTAGTCCTGTCTTGGATACAATAATTTGAACTTAGAAGGTTATTTTTTCTTGTCAATATATTATCAGGTTGTTAGGTTCTTTGAGGATACATGATATCAGTGTCAAGATGTAATATTAATAGCATTAATAAAATTGAACAATGGTTAAAAATAACGAATAAATATAAAACAATGAAATTTAATACCATGTGTATGGTAAGTATGTAATTATCGTACGTCTGGATGCGCACGCACTTTATAAAATTCTATAGCAAGCGTCAGACTCGTGGCTTGTACAGTTTCAATGTATCGTTTTATTTTCAACAATGAGTTTGATAACTATATATTTTCAAGAGAAAAAATTAATAAAATACAAAAAAAAACTCTTGATATGATTTTTATTTAGTTTGGAAACTATTTGAGAACAGATGCAACAGTTAAATTAATAAGCTACCGCTACCAATTTGAGGTTAGCGATCACAGGTAATGCTATTACAGAAAATGATTTCTTAATGGTTAATATTTCTTCATTTATATTTCTGAACATAATATTAGTAACCTTTTAACATGTTACTATTAAAATTGCTTTATACTTTTTACGTAAGTTAATGTTATTTATTTCAAAACATCGAATATTCAAAACAAGTTTAGTCAAAAGAGTGACTAAATGTAAACTCTTGTAATTAGTGATAATTACTTTAAACATACTTTTTATAATTATGAAAATTAATTAAAATATTTATTTAATATTTTAATAAGTCAAAATTGACATTTCTTGAAATTCTAATAATTCCATTATAAGTTTGATGCTGCGCTAGTAATGACTCGTGTAGTATCAAAATCTCTATTTCAAAAATATTATTTCTGAAAATCAAAGTTATTTAAATAAAATAATGTACTCCCTGTTTATTATCACAACACACGCGAGTACGATCGGGATTATACACTATCGTACTTATATTGTTCGGTAATCCCGCACATATCACTCGGAAGTGTATTTGTTATGTCAAGGTTATGTCTGTATATCAACTTACTGTCAATGTACGCGCACAAATTTGAAAATAATACTTTTTCATGGCGTTGAGTTGCGTGACCTATTCGTCTGGAAGCTGTTCGTAGACTGTTACAATTTGCCGAAGCGTCTCTCTCGCGTCTGACAAAATGCGTTGATTTGATTGGCTGTAATCACTATAGTCTTCACCCCAAAGGCCTATGTTTTATTAAAATATTTGGTGTTTTACCAAATTTCGACTTTGGGTCCTGGTTTATGTGACGTAAGCACTAGTGTAAAAAATACTTGAAAAGTTAATAATTACAATAACTTCCTTATTGAACGTCCTATCGTTACATGAGTTATGTCATTGAATTATAGACATTTTCTTCTTTAATTTAAGTCTAAACAACACTATTTTATTTACATTGCTTCTCTTAAAATAATGTTTTTATTAATTATCTTGGTGCTTCTTATTTTTATAAGTTTTTGACACCAGATTTAATTATTTTTAATAAAAACACTTTCTAAATAAACACTTGGAGTCCATTTCTCACTTGGTTTGATTTGTTATTTGGAAATAATTATTTCCTTAACAATAGCTTATTTTAGCGTCATTAGGCGTCCATCTTGGTTTTTATATAATAGTATTTAAAATGAATTTCCCTTATCTAATACAAGTAATCTTATAATCTAATAATACTAAAACGATTATTTACATGATTTCATACTTAAATATCCTCACATGATTGTATTAAACATAATACACATACTGTCTTCTTCCTCTTCTACCTGTCTCATACAATTGTCAATATAATTTTAGTCTTTTCTATGTGAATTATATTGTGTATTAAATGTCATTAGTGTACATACATTGTACTTAATGTATTACATATATTGGTCAGCTTCTAGCTAGTTTAGAACCCTTCAATTCTTCAACAATGGGTTTGCTCCTATGGTGTCTCAACATAATGGTCATTTATTTTTCATAAAAACAATACTTAAACTGTTATTGTTACATTATGTTTGTGTTTCTACATTGGTATTAGACATTACTTCTACTTTTGGTAATGTTCTCATTTACTCTTAGATAAATTTATATGTCATATTTTACCTAAGTAACTTACTTAACATGGTTGGTTTATTTGTGATTTCTGTCACTATGGTCAGTTGGTTTCTAATTATTTGCATATATACTGACTGTTTTTATAGTTCTAATCTGTTCTCAAAGTTGTATTGATTTTCCCTCTAACTACTGGTAATATTGTGAACAATCTGTGTTTAAGCTTTAATACACTATTTTCCTTAACTAATGGGCCATACAGTGGTCCATCTTACATCTGATTGTTTGTACATGGTTAGTTAGTTTACATCATTTTGTTTATAATACTGTTGTTATTATGTTAAAGATCTGTTCTCAAACCATTACCAGATATTAGTCTTACTACTGGTAATATTGTTATTCACTTTAGTATTGGTTTTGATATTGCATTTTGCCTATTTGAATTGGCATATTTGTTGCATCTTTGCTATAGCTGTCTGCCATTGCATTTGATTGGTTTTATTTACATGGTTGCATTTTAATGTATTGTCTATTAGGATGTATTGTTATTTATAACAATTCCTTAATTGATATCATTGTTGATAATCATTTATTTTCATTGATATTTTTGTTTTCTGTTTAACAGGTACTTTCTCTATGGGTTATGTAACAATGTACCATCTGTTTTAATGCAGTATGTCTCTACTACCTACATGGTATCAGTATGGTCTTTCACAATAATATTTTACTTATTTTGTGACACATGTTTATACATTCCTTCTTAAACATTAATACATATCTTATTGTATTATTTATGATATTTTTCTAGTCATATGTTGAATTAAATTCAATCCATTTTGTTTGATACAATGGTTTTTTATACTGTTGTCAGTTCTTTACCAAAAATAAAACATAGTTATATTGTTCTATTTTGTTTCATTTTGGTGGACTTATGATTATCTGTGTTAATCACAACTTTATTAAATGCGTCACACTCATTGTTTGTGTCTATTTGACTTATTTAACATTTTGTTGTTTTCATCATGGAATTAACATATTTTCATATACTTATAAACTTCCTCACTATAATTGTTTGTGTGGTTTTATCAGTAGAAATAGTTGGTTATTCACATGTTTCGCATCTATTAAGTACGCACTGTCATTGTTTGTGTTTCCTTAAATGCTAAGCACTGTTTTTCATCCTCACATTTGATAATCATTATTTCACTTGTCACTTATATAGTCTTTGGTGCACGTGGTTTATGTTGATTTCTGGTATGATTTATTCATCTTCTTCTCTCTTCTGAGTCAGCTTTCTTGTCCTTCTTCTTTCTTCTTTCTTGTTATTTTCATTGTAGTCATTATTCCTTAATTGTTCCTCTCACTTTTGGAGTTTGTTAATTCTTATTTAGTCGTTTCCCCTCACTTTTGGAGTTTGTTAATTCTTATTTCGTCGTTTCCCCTCACTTTTGGATCCTATTGGGTCTATAATTGGTATTTTGTTTTGGCTCATTTCATTTTCTTTCTGACTGTTTCGTAGTTGATGTCACTAAGTTGATATCATCTTATTCATAGTTGGATTTTCATATTAACACATTTGTAGATACACACTTTATATACATGGATTTATTTATCTAGATTTACATTCATATTTTTTCTCTTACTTGCCGTCCTTTAGGCTCATTTTATGTAACTGCCATATTTGGTTATGTTACAATATTCATAAATATACTTTACAGTTGATGTAGTTTTTGAATCCATACTGTTAATAAGCCTTGGTTTTAATTAAAAAGTGTTGAAATAGAATTAAACTACACATTTATTAACAAATATTATTTCTATTTTTCATGCAGGCCAACCATGGCAGATTCAAATGCAGAACCTCTGTGTAAAACACAAAGCGAGATAATTCCAAATATGTTATCTGTAATATTTTTATTCGAAAAATTATCGGAGTGGCCAAATCAGTGGATACTCGTGAAGATGCAAAGAAAATAATGGATGATTTTGGAGTTTTCGTTCAAGTTGGTGATAAGATGTGCTCAAAATGCCGTACTAAGTTAAGGCTTCAAAAGTGTATAATTAGGCGACAAGAAGAATCTCACTTAGAAAATGTTAAAGTTCAAGAGGAGGCGCCTATACCAATCGCAGAACTACCAAGCATAGGACATCAAGAGGATCAAAATGAACATGGGGAAGGCAGAGAAATATCGAGCCAAGATATATTATCGAATACACCTTCTGAGTGTACTCTCTTCTACCTCTTTTCGCAAGCTTCTATGACTTCTTCACAGACTTCAAATGATGATCCTTCGTATACATCAGAAGCTACACACAAACTATTGAAGTAGTAGAAATGCCATTTGCACGTTCGGTTTCAAGTCACGAATATTATTTTATTTGTCAATCAAAAAGTGATCTTCATGATGTTACTTTTGAAGCAAGGATATAAGTATTCGTAAAGAGAAGAATCTTTATTCCAAAACACAACAGATGTTGTTCTATCCATACAATAAAAAATCGATTTTATGAGAGAGAAGTAGGAAAAATTTGTATTTATTCAAACAACAGCCTAGTAGAAATTACAGAACTTTCAAAGTTTATGGACGTTCTGTCTGTTAAAGTTGATTCTCAGTTATTCGATAAGATTGCCAATTTTTGTATTTCAGAGGAATGTGTTTATGCTCTTACAGGACAATCTTGGGAAAATATCATTTCACTTCAAAATATGATGTCATCTGTGAGAAATTCTGATAATCGCAATGTAACTCAAGCTGTTGTTGCATTCTTATGTAAATTAAGAACTGGCAATTCTGATAAAATAGTTTCTGCTATACTTGGTGTTGAAGATGAGAAGATGATTTCCGAATTCATTCACTCTGTTTTACAATGTTTCAAAACGGACATGTTACCTAAACATTTCGGTCTTCACTTTACTTCTAGGGAATATCTCATCAAAAATCACACTGGTGCAGCTGCACAAAAACTCCATACTTTAAGTAATCGTCTGGCTATTATTTGTGATGCTTCCTATATACGTCATCAGAAGAGTGCCATTAACACTTATCAGCGCAAATCTTACAGCGGTCAAAAAAAAAATCTCCTTGTGTAAGCCTTTCACTATAACTACAACAGATGGATATATTATTGATGTTCCTGGACCCTTTCTTGCTACAAAGAACGATGCCCAAATAGACTATTTATTATCAATTGAAAACGGACTAAGCACTATTCTAAAAGAAGGTGATATTTTCATTTTAGATAGAGGCTTTAGGGACATAGTAAGTAAATTAAAAGAAAAAGGATGCCTGCTTTGAAAGGTAAACGTAATCAGTTAACAGCAAAAGAATCTAATAAATCCAGATTAGTTACAAAACTTCGATGGGTCATTGAGGCTGTACATGGAATAATTGGACAGAAATATAAGCTTTTGCATCATCAGTTGCATAATTCTCTTCTTCCTGAAGCCGGTTTATACTGGCGAATAGCCTGCTTCCTTCAAAATCGTTTTGGAAAACGATTAAAGTCAGATAAAGGACTACTTGTCGAAATTATCAGTCAGATGAATGCTACCAAAAATGATGTAAATACATTGGCTGTAGAAGTTGAAAATAATAACTGGAATAGAAAAGTAACACTGTTTCAGTTGTTATCTTCAGAGGAATTGCTCGATTTCCCAGAAATGTCATTAGACGAATTAAAAGTTTTTTTCACAGGATCTTATCAGCTTTCCCAATCTGTATCTTACTTAGCAGAAATTATAGATGCAAATGGTTCATTCCCTGCGAGTACGTTAAAAATTAAACCAGAGATTGTTCGATTTGAAGTGAGGTCAAGACATATAAACAGCAAAACGTATAAATGCTATTTACATTATAACCCAAATAGTAGTGAAATGGATGGAATCAAGCGTTATTATTGTAACTGTGCAAATGTAATAGAACAATTGGATGTTGTTCACATATCACTGCTGTTATTTATTACTTATCATATGGCAGATATTTGTCAAAAATTATACGGCCTGCAGAAATTCTTACAAAATTATTTCATTTTGAGGAAGTGCAACCAGTTATTGAGGAAGATAGTGATGAAGATTAACTTTTTTACAACTTAATATTAGTTTTAAATATTGATTATTTTGTTGAATGTAATAAATATAAGTCTGCCTTACATTTTTAAACTATTTAAAGATCTAACTTTCTACAATTGTAGTTCTGAGTAATTCTCATTACTGGCATACAAACTTGTCAACTTAAAAAGTTTTTCCAATATTTTTTTTCAAAATTAATAGGATACTTTTTGAATGTCTTAAAAAATGAATTACTTTATTATATGTAAGAAACAAACAGTTTTATGTCTTTTTTGATAAACACAAATAAATAAGGAGTCTTAATTTTTCAGAAATATCGTCTTAATTCTTCATCACAATATTTACTTCTTCTTCTTCTCTGAAGCATCAGGCCCATGACCTGTTGTGCCATCTAGCCTGGCCGTGGTACAACCAGAGTTGTTAAATGAAATTCTTGTTTCTGTAAAATGGTTGCTATAGTAATAATTGATGTATTTAAGAATGCACGGAGTAAATAAAAATCTCTTTATTAAGCGTAAAAAAATCCTTATTTGAAACTAAAGTATGTTGCATACTTTTCTAATTTAATACAAAACACACACACACACACACACACAGTGTGTGTATGTATTTGTGTGCACACATAAGAGTAATATTACTAAATTGTAGCTCATTTAAATATAAAAATAAGCTTAAAAATAACAAAAATTCACGAATTCCAATTTATTTATTTTAAAAAAATGACCTTGTATTATATATTATGAAAGAAAATAATATAATTTTACATTTTTAATATTATTTAGAGTATTAGCTACTTTCAGGCTAACAAAACCCCCTAAAAATAGCCAAAAAATGTATTTTTTTGCGTTTTTGAGGTTGGCCCACCACTCGAAAAAATCTGAAAAAATTTGAGTATACAAAGATTGTTAAAGTACACTTTTTAAAATAAAAAATATGCCTGTAGCTCTTTTGGGACTTGAGATATAGCATTTTTTAACTTTTTCGAATTTTTTTAGAAACAATCCCATGGGGACCGTAATTTTTTAGTTTATTGTGTTTGATGCCAAAAATGTGATCCAATTTTTTGGAAACTTTACATTTCATAAAAACTGAGAAAAAAATAAAGATTGAAAAAGTCAATTTTTCACCCTCACTCTGTAGGGGGGGTAGATGGGAACCTAAGAACCTTGTGTAATGTAATGTTTTTACAATTGTAATTGTCAGATATTTTGTTTTCATAACAATAGTTAAACTCACCCTATCTCTACTTCATTATCTCTAATAGAGTGCACTCCCATTACCCGTTTCAAAGTACAATTCACATTGTAATCAGCAATCATAATTAGAGCGTTTTCTTTCCTGTAGTGTACGGCATATCATGCAGTTCAGTTTTCTTTTTGGTTTATACACGCATACCGCAAGAATAGAAAGACTATTCACCTGCTATTGTTATTTTACTCCGCTTATTATAATATAAAACTCCACTTATTTCATGTGTTTATTTTATGTGTTTATTAGAATATTATTGTTAAGTTTAGGACTGCCTAAAAAAATCACCAAAGTGTTGCTTACAACGGGACATTTACAACGCACAAGGACAAGGTCAGTGAACGCTTAATATTTATGCATTGTTGATTACATGAGAATAAATCCTTTTAACTACTTTAGTTTTACAATATACAGTCCACTGCTAATAAAAAAGAGCCCCACATTTTTGGTCCTCCGGGCCGGATAGCATCTTTCATTCAGAATCCAGCACGTTGGAAAGCAAGATTTTTATTAATTATTACGCTCTTTATTATTACATTTATTGAATTATTGTAACGCTTAAATATTAAAAAAAAAAAAAAATTATTTACTACTGGCAAGTATTGCCAATACTCAGTGCTCTTTTCATTTTGTTATGATTTTTTCATGTTTTTTCACGCAAGCATAGTTCTAAAGTGTAGTGTGTTTCTTCAAAACCGACCTCTGTATTAGTTTCTATAAAATACAGTAGCCATATTCCTTTATTACCATATTACCATTATTACTGTCATCTACGCTATTGGTATTTTAGAGTGATAAAAAAAAAAAAAAAAAAATTATTTGGACTGGAAATTACTGAATACTGGAAGAACATTGTGAATTACAACTTTTACTTAGAACTATTTTGTTATTTACATCTGAATCTGTTTTTTAAAGCGAATGTCTTAATAAATTACCAAAATGAGATTTTCTTCTTTTGTGAAGCAAAGTGAACTGATTGAGAGTAGGCTTCATAATATTAACAAGCAAATTGTTGCTCTTGAGGTTATTGGTATAGGTAATTTAACTGAACAGCAAACACGAAAAGTTACAATATACAAACACCACACAACACAACCAAACAACATACTAAACGACCAATTGCAATATAAATCACATACACTTTTTGACACAGTTATACACAAAACAAACAATAATTCGGATCCCCGCGCCAATCCCCTTCCTCTATACACCACCCCCACTATACCTTCCAACCAACAAACGTTACTAGGTACTGGCAGTCTGTCGCAAAGCTGAAGAAGGCGAACACGACGCCGAAACGCGTTCTACATACAAAACAGACAAGTAAGTTTCACTTGAGAAAGTTTTCAATATTATATAAAGTGTAGTGCAGTGAAAGAAGATGAACAAACAAGACAACTTCGAAAAGTTAGTTTGCTTAGTTCCACCGCAAAAAATAAATATGCTGAATTTGAAAGGCTTATAAATAAACTATTTAGTACAACACCTTTACCAGAAGATCTTGATAATGAACAGATTTCAAGATTACAAGATTCTATATCAGACTTAATTATAGCTATACAAAGTTCATGTGCTCCTCTTCTACTATCGCTACCGCAGGAAACCTTGGATCAGTCTCACACTGGTGCATCACAACTAGTTGCGCCCACTCCCACCGTAAATTTACCTCGCTTAAGCTTGGGAACATTTTCTGGACAACCTGAGATATGGGTAGCCTTTCACAGTCTGTTTGAAAATGCAGTGCACAAAAATGAAACCATTTTTCTCCAAAATGTGGAGAAATTTACATACTTGCTTTCTTGTTTGATTGATGAGCCTCTAAATTTAATTAAATCGTTGCCTGTCACTAATACAAACTATGCCATAGCCTGGCAAACTTTGCTAAAAAGATATCAAAATTCTAGATTGTTGATAACACTTCTTCACGTAAACAATATATTTGAGTTACCACAATTGCACAATCCTTCAGTTAAACAAATGAGGAATTTTCTGTCGACCTACAATGAAAATTATCAAGCGCTCAAAGCACTAGGACATGATATTGCTAGCGAAAGTTTGTTGTTGAGCTCATATATTTTGCGTAGATTTGACACGGAATTCAGGACCAAACTTGAACGTTCTCGAGATAATTTACAAAATGTTCCTACCATTACAGAAGTAATTACATTCTTAGAAAATGAATGTTCTTGCAAAGAGGCGCGGGTTTAACTAATATCATCTCAAAAAATGAACCTTCTCTTCAAACCTCTCAAAAAATCAGTGGCTTTAAAATGAATACAAACCAGTTTAAACCACACAAAATAGCGATGGTCACTACTCACACTCAGCATTGTATCTTCTGTTCATCAAGTTCACACAACATATATAGATGTGCAGATTTTTCCGCACTTACTGTACAAGACAGACAAGCTTTTGTTAAAAATAAGAACTTGTGTCAAAATTGTTTTGGAACACATAAGTTAGTCACCTGTAAGTCCGTCCACACATGCAATGTATGTCATAGGCGTCACCATAGCCCACTACATTTTTTTTTGTTCAGAACCGCTCCGCACAACCGCAACAAAAACTGACTCAGTCAAATAGACCTACCTTGTGCCCTTCTGTTGAAACGACGATGCATAAGCAAAACCACTCTGCAGAGTGTCACCAGGATACTACCTTGATAGGTGTTTCTTGCAACCAGAATAACACTGTGTTACTCGTAACCGCTTTGGTGCATATCACATCTGCCAATGGAAATGCAGCAGTTATACAAGCTGTGCTTGATAGTGCATCCCAAACAACAATTATTTCAGAAAGTTGTGCAAAGACTTTGTGTTTGTACCGCTCTCAAACAGATGTTCCAGAACTTAGTGGCATCTCTACCGCCCCAGTGAAAACAAAGGGACTTACCTTTGTGACATTGTCTTCGCTCAGTGGGAATATTTTAGCAAAATGTCACCCAGTCATAATTCTTAATAAAATATCATGCAATCTGCCTCGTGTTCAGCTCCAAACAGAAATTAAAGAGCGACTCAAAGGTTATATGCTAGCGGATCCCACTTTTGATGTTCCGGGTCCAGTTGACCTTCTGATTGGAGCAGATTTATTTGCATTGATTCTTAATGGTACCTTTATCAATCTCGGCAAGAATATGCCATACGCTGTCAATACAATCTTTGGCTATGTTGTGCTTGGTCCGACACCTATTTCACTTAAGTCTAAGCCTTACTCAGGCTTAGTGACTCTTTTATCGACGAATGATCATGATCTGCACGCAACATTGCAACGTTTTTGGTCCATAGAGGAACCACCTCAAACTACAAAACTCGCTCCACAAGATGGAAAATGTGAAGCTCACTTCATCTCTACTCATAAGAGAGATCCCTCCGGCAGATATGTTTGTCACTTGGCTTTCAGCGGAAACCCTGCTCAACTAGGTGACTCTACAACTTTGGCAAAATGCCTGTTTAATACACTTGAACGCAAATTTGAATCTCAACCTGAGTTTAAACAGAAGTATGTCAATTTTATGAATGACTATTTAGCATGTGGGCACATGAAACTGTGCACATCTGTGCCGTCGCTGAACAAGTCGCATTACTTTTTGCCACATCATGGCGTTTTTAAAGATAGGAAAATCCGTGTTGTTTTCAATGCATCAGCACCATCTTCTTCAGGTGTCTCACTGAACCACATTCTACATCAGGGTCCAAAGTTGCACAATGACATTACTGATATAATTCTTCGCTTTCGTCAACATAAATTTGTTTTCTCTTGTGATATCAAACAAATGTTTAGGCAGATATCCATCCATAAAGATGATCAGATCTTTCAGTTAATATACTGGAAAGAAGACACTTCAGTCCCGCTAAAGGTCTACCAATTGACTACTGTCACTTATGGTATGACGTCCTCGCCTTACCTTGCTAATAGAGTAGTGCAACAGCTCATTATGGACGAAGGAAAAAATCATCCACTTGCTGCTGAAGCACTCTAACAGCAAATATATGTTGATGATCCTCTATTAGGGAGCAATTCTCTGGAAGAAGCTCTCCACCTTCAAGAGGATGTTGTTTTACTTTTGAAAAAGGGTGGATTCGAACTGAGCAAGTGGTCTTCAAACCATCCTAACCTCTTACAAAATGTCATGCAAGATAATCATGAGACACCCCTCATGTTATGCACGTCAGAACAGCCATTTTCAAGTGTATTAGGGCTAAAATGGATCCCAGATATTGATGTCTTTTCATATTTGATGCACACATACACAAAAAGAACTTTACTTTCATCAATTGCTCAGATCTATGACCCTTGTGGTTGGATATCCCCAATAGTTTTTTGGTCTAAAGTCTTAATGCAGCATGTATGGACCTTAGGCTTAGATTGGGATTCTCCATTACCTGATCATATTTCCGAGAAGTGGTCACGATTCGTGAAAGAACTTCCAGAAATAGAAAAGCTAAAGATACCACGTTTCATATCCTTAGCAACTGCAGTCAATATCCAGCTTCATGGATTTTCAGATGGAAGTGAATCCGGATATGCAGCTTGTGTCTTCCTGCGCACAGAAGAAGCAGAAGGAGATGTCAACATACGACTGCTGATTGCAAAATCAAGAGTAGCTCCACTGAAGCGTGTGACTATTCCCCACTTGGAACTTTGTGGTGCGCACATGTTAGCCAAATTGCTACATTACTGTACAGAACAGCTCTCACAACATCACAAGATTGACAACATTTCAGCATGGTGCGACTCTACAGTAGTTCTATCTTGGATACGCACTCTATCTTTTCGTCTCAAGGTGTATGTTGCTAATCGTGTGGCACAAATACAAGACTTAGTTTCACCACACGTCTGGAAATATGTTTCAACTGTTGACAATCCTGCTGATTGTGCTTCTCGAGGCTTGACACCCACGGTTCTGATGAAACATAGCCAGTGGTGGCTAGGACCACCGTGGCTCGCTAAATCAACGCAGACCTGGCCACAATCTATCCTTCATCCAATTTCAGAGGAGTCTATTCCCGAAATGAAACCAAATGTGCTTAATCTTATGATGACCACAAAAGAAGTCCCAACATTTGGATTTCTTACAAAGTTTTCTTCTTGGAAGACTCTTCTTCATGTAATGGCTTATGTCCTTCGCTTTATAACCCGTTTGAAATTTAAAACCACCATAAGTGGATCATTTACAGTAACTGAATTAAATAACGCCTGTAACCGCATTTGCTGGCTCATTCAGAGACTTCACTTTGCAGAAGACATAGATCTACTCTCCAAGAAAAGGACATGCTCAAACCGCATCCAACATCTAGCACCCTTTATTGATGATGCAGGAATAGTCCGTGTCAGAGGTCAACTGAAGAACTCTGCGCTTACTTACAATGCCAAACATCCTATTCTTCTGCCAAAAAATCATGTCGCGATTCATTTACTCATCGATTACTATCATCGCATGTACCTGCACGCTGGTCCCCAGTTCCTCCAAGCAACACTGTTTCAACGCTTTTGGATCCTCTCCGCCCGCAGTGTTATACGCTCAAGAACATTTAAATGCGTACAAAATCAACAAACACGTCTCCGCTCATGGGTGATCTACCAGCCGGTCGTGTTACCCCTACTCGTTGTTTCAACGCTTCTGGAGTTGATTATGCTGGCCCTTACACGGTCAAGTTTTTTACACTTCGCAGGATACAGCCTATAAAGGTGTACACTTGGAACTTGGAAGTGGATACTGATTTAACTACAGACGCCTTCATTGCAGCCCTTACGAGATTCATCTCTAGGAGAGGTCTTGTATCAGACCTGTACTCTGATTGTGGGACTAATTTCATAATAGCTGCTTCTTCGCTCAAAAGATGTTTTCAAGATCTCATGAAGCAACCAGAGATGCAAGATTTTGCTACGAACAACAGTATCACATTACATTTCATTCCTCCGCGTGCACCTCACCAAGGTGGACTTTGGGAACGTGCCATTAAAGGTGCAAAATATCATCTCACCAGAGTCATAGGTGAACACAGTTTAACGTACGAAGAATTTACCACCTTAGTTGTGCGTGTCGAAGCTATCCTTAATTCGAGGCCGATAGCTCCTCTCTCGAATGACCCTTCAGATCTTCAACCTCTTACACCAAGACAATTTCTAACTGGAGGACCTCTTAATGCCCTGATCGAACCTCAACTAACTAATGCACCACTTAATCGCACAAAACACTGGAAATTGGTTCAAGCCTTCACACAACATCTCTGGAAAAGATGGCAAATGGAGTACCTCCACACACTTCAAGAATGGTCCAAATGGATCAGACCTCAAGAAAATCTCAAAATAGGAGATTTAGTCGTTATTCATGAAGCGAACCTGCCACCCCTCAAGTGGAAGCTCGGGAGAGTCATCTCCGTATCTCCAGGGAATGATGGAGTGGTACGTGTCGTCAACATGAAGACTGCCGGTGGAACCTTGACCCGTCCTTCTGTTAAGGTTTCCCGTCTTGCTATTTACTAAAATCCTTGACCAGTCAACTGGCTACTGCCTCTTATAATTTAGTTTTATTATACTCTTCCAAAGGATCAAATTTGTTCTTATGTTCTTTTAATGTTTCTTGTTGAACCAGTTGGTTCAAAGGGGCCGGTATATCAGATATTTTGTTTTCATAACAATAGTTAAACTCACCCTATCTCTACTTCATTATCTCTAATAGAGTGCACTCCCATTACCTGTTTCAAAGTGCAATTCACATTGTAATCAGCAATCATAATTAGAGCGTTTTCTTTCCTGTAGTGTATGGCATATCGTGCAGTTCAGTTTTCTTTTTGGTTTATACACGCATACCGCAAGAATAGAAAGACTATTCACCGCTATTGTTATTTTACTCCGCTTATTATAATATAAAACTTCACTTATTTCATGTGTTTATTTTATGTGTTTATTAGAATATTATTGTTAAGTTTAGGACTGCCTAAAAAATCACCAAAGTGTTGCTTACAACGGGACATTTACAATGCACAAGGACAAGGTCAGTGAACGCTTAATATTTATGCATTGTTGATTACATGAGAATAAATCCTTTTAACTATTTTAGTTTTACAATATACAGTCCACTGCTAATAAAAAAGAACCCCACAGTAATAAACCTACATAGTCAAAAAAATGATTGGTTTCAAGGGGCATTTTGCCCCTCTTAACCAGGGGTACCCTTTATAATCATGTTTTATTGTTAATGTGAGTTCTAAAAGTTAAAGTGAAAAGTTTATAAATAGATGTATACAGTAATCCTAGTTTAAATTTGGAGTCACACAGTATCTTTCTTTCTAGAGTTAACGATACCTTTAGGTTGTATTAACATGTTTAGTACAGTTGCATATGGCTTTGACTAATGGCGTGACATATGATGACATAGTAATGTAATGACATACTGACTTTTACATATTGTAGCATTATTTTAGATCTTGAAAAATCTTGGAGTTTTTTATGTTTAAAAACAGGCATTTATTTGTGTAAGGAGTAAAATTTATGGAAAGTATACTTTTATGGCAGATATATACATGGCACACCTATTTTCATATAAGAAGTCATAAGATAAAAATAATTTCGGCCTGCAAATTAACTTTAGTAATTAAAGAGCCTAGTAGTATCTATAACATCTAGTGGTTACGTGAATCTTTCTTATGGTAAGAGAAAGCATATAATAAAATGTTAGTTGTTAGAATTTATGTAAAAATGTAATAATATTAATTGCATACTGTAATAAGTGTAAAATAATTCAGTTACAACAAATTAAAACTAAACTATACTATATTACAATAAGTCATATAATAGGAAGAGTAGGAAGAAGTATTGCAAAGACTGTCTAAATTAAAATATAATAAATAACCTATCTTGTTGAAGCAGACTTCATGAGAGACACTCTGAAACTGCCCAGAGTTTTTAATTTAATATGTTACAGACTTATAGTGAGTTGTGACAACAACTAGAGTTGTGAATTAGAATTGTACTATCGGCATTATTCAACCAAAGGAAAACATTTTAAAACTATTTTATGGAAAACCCACAAGAAATCTGTAAAACTTGGAATTCAGATAATTTGACCATGTGACATGTTAATGTTGTGAAACTTGTTTTATCCAAAAATAAAATAAAAGGAAGTTAGCTGTTGTTTTAGATTCAGTATATAATTTTCCACACAATTTCAATAAGAGTTGTAGAGAAACTTGCTTTCTTCTTACTTAAACAACCAGTAAAAGTGAAGAGATTCTTCCAAACTTGTCTTATCCCATATCAGGTTGCTGCAAAATTCACTCTGCCCACTAAACATGAAGTTACAATGAAACTTGGCTTTTTAATATTTGGAGCCATGTTTCTTGCTTGTTTGTTCTCAAAACATGTCTTGTCTACTAAAGTGATTCTATATTTTTTTAAGTTGTTTTGAACTGTAATACTCATAATACCACATAGCAATCCAGAGCAAAAATCCCAGTAGTTCATGAAAAGCAACAGCAATGAAATACTTATTTAAACCTAAATCCGGACAGGTACAGGTATGTTCAAAGACTTTTCTACAAATCTTAAGCAGTTTGCAAAATTGTATATAGTGAATATGTAGGTACAGTATAACAGATAAATTGGCAAAAGAAAAGAGAGGAGGGGATAGACATTCTAAAAATAGACTGAAATAAACATATGATGCGAGAAAATCCGCACTTGAAAGAAGAAACTCATTCTGGTATTTTTCTTGCGTAGTAAATTTAGTTTAAACTGTACCTATATTTTTAGAATTTTTAAAAAATTTTCCTTTATGTAATTGCAATCGGACAGTATATAATAATATATAAAATGTTTTCACATGTGTATAATCATGTTTTTCAGGATGATTATCCAGAATCTGTGGATATTGATATGGCTTTAGAAAGAACAATTGTTCACAATTTGATAAAATCAAACCCCTCTTTGCTACCACAAATATTGCATTCTAGAAATAAGAGCATACCATCATTACAAGTGCCAGGATATGTTTTAGGTGAGCAATATAAAATAACAATTATAACTCTCGCCTTAATCAAATACAAAGCTGTAAATTTATCCATCAATACGCTTTTTCTTTTCTTCCTTCCTCCCCTTATGCAGTGGTATCAGACCTTGGAAAATAAACTCTGACCTCTATGATCCATTATCAGTCTCTTCATTTCTTTTCAATGTTTTCTCATTTCCTTTCATATTTTATTACTGTTTCTATCCAAGACGTACATGACAGGTCTCTGTTTTTGTGACTAACTTTTCTTCCAAAAATTTCATAGAACTGTTTACCATTGCACTGGTATGTTAACTGTACTTCTTTTTAAAACACCATGTACTGTACAAACAAAGCGCACCATCTCTGATCAATTTCTGATCTTTCATTCATTATTAGTTCTTGCTCTGTCTACCACTTTTTTCAAAATTTCATTTCAGGTACTGCTACTATTATGAAATTTTATTTCATCTTCTACTTTTGTTGTCACCGAAAGCTTACCACAGATATGTGAGGGTAGGTAAGTTGTTTTGTACGTTTCTACTTTTGTCTTCATCTGTTTCTTTCCTATAAGCATGTTATTTATTTGTTAAACACATTACTAAATTTTTAACCACATGTTTGATCTCTTTATTTATTTTCACATTTTTTATAAAATAATTAGTTCCCAGATAATTTAAGTCTCATACTGCCACTTTTCCATGTTTATTCTTAATTATCAGGTTCTTATCTATCTTACCATATACAAGTCAGAATCATAGTAGTCTTCTCTAAACAACTCAAAAATACCAAAATTGACTTGACAACAATTGAGAGAGTCCTGTGAGACAAGAGTTGTGAGGTTTAGTACACATTTTTAGAATAACAAAGATTTTGGAATGGCTGGAATAACAAAAGTATTATGTTATTGTATTGATAATTATAATCTTGAATATAATTAACTCTAAACTAAGAACATTTGGCTTGCACCACTGTGATTTTAACTGGCTCATATAGTTTCACTTTTCTTCGTGTACACAATCATCTCCCTTTTCCTCAGACTTTTATTACATTATTCTATCAGTACCTGGTACCATCACTATATCAACAGCATACGGGTGAAAGATCATTTTAGATTCCAGTAATCTATTTTTAATTATTTATGATAGTAAGTTATATATGTAATAATAATAATATAAGGTATCATTCTAGAGTACCATGTATTTTCTTTATGTCATTATTTGTTTTATTAATTCATAACTGAATTTGGGGTTACGTGAAAAATACTTGTTGCAAGTAATAGACAGTAAGCCTATAAAATTTGCTACAAGAGGGTCATGACCAATTTTTAATCTATTGGAAAAGTAGATTATATTTTGCTTTTGTTTAAGCTTACGTTTGTTTGACTCTTTTGGATATTCTTTTCTACTAATTCAGTCCTTATTAAATGTAAATGTAAGTCAATCTGCATTTGTAAATGTATGTAAATTATCGTATTCATTCTAAGGCTATTAGGTTAGTCTTCTAAGTACAAAAATAATAGAACAAGTGTGCTAAAACAGTTGATCTCCAATCCTGTTATATTCTTGGATTTCGTTGTCCACGTCATGTGTCCGTTACTTAACTAAATATCACTATAGTATTGACGACTCGGAACACTAAGTTTTTTATAAGCAAAAACTTTACTTATAAGCAACTTTACGTTTTTACTTATAAAAAACTTAGTGTTCCGAGTCGTCAATACTATAGTGATATTTAATCCTGTTATATCACAGTTGTTCTTTTGAGAATGACCCATAAGTGTGTGTGTGTGTGTGTGTGTGTGTGTGTGTGTGTGTGTGTGCACTTGAGGCACACACTGAAAGACAGAAAGTGAAAGTTATAGCAGGCTCAGTAATTTATAGTGTTACAATTAGTTAATAATATTACATCTGATTTTGCTTGTTTTTTAGATCTTGGATGTGTTATAATAGGAACGTCAGTAGAGAACACATTAATAATTGAAAACAGAGGGTTTGTCAAAGTAGATTTTAGTTTAGTATTCAATGTACCAGAAAAAAAATTAAAGCAAGATGGGATATGGATTGAAAGTCATACTTACGTGGGTTTGCCAGTACGCCGCTGTGTACCAATTTACATTACAGTAAGACCTTTACCTGAACGATATACAGCTATTCAGGAAGAGTTCAATTTGTGTTTTTATGTAAAGGTAATGTACCTTTAAAATTAATACACCACCCAAACACACAAAATACACATACATGCACACAAAAGATTAAAAACTGAAAAAGATGTATAATGAAAGATGTCAAAAAATAATTATGTGCAGTTTAATTAAAAGGTAATACTCATTATGCCTTTAGAAAGTGTAATATAAATATGCATCTTTTAAATTTTACTTTGAGTTTTGTATTTTTAGCTAACCAAAAAGTTTTGAATCCTAAGTTTCCAGTAAGAGCATGAGGAGAAATAATAATTAATAATAAAAAGAAGCATAATGTAAAGTGTAAATGAGAGTCAATTAAGTTAGAAGCTACTGGCTGTTATATGCATTTACTATAGACAATATGATGTTGGTTTTCCACATCTTAGTCTACGTCTGAGTTCTTTGTTATTCCTGAAAAGGGATGTTTCCATTTCACTGTTTTGGCACATTGATTTGGGTTTTGGCAGATTACATTGGGCTGACATGTTTTTTCCTGATTTGGTAAATTTTAGGCAAAATAATTATATTTTAATTATTTGGGCAGAAATTTGTTTTGTTTGAACTATTGTGACATATAATAGCATTTGGTTACTGGCTTTTTGCTTTGATTCCTGGTAGCGCTATTAAATTACGATATTTTGTAGACCCAACTTTGGATTCAGCCTAGGGTAATTCCTGGGGTACTAATAGGTAACTAAAATGTAATCCATCCTGGTAACACTGCCTTCTTTATGTGCTGTATGGTTCACGTAGGCACCCACAATATATATATCCTAACTAATATTATTGTATAAAACGTTATTTGGTGTACTTCTTTCAAGATCTGGTTTCTATGAAAGTCTTTCTATTCATAGGTTAATTAAACCTTGAACCACAAAATGTGATGACAGAAACTATTACTTGATTTATTAGACACAGACTCAGCATTGTCATTTTTTTCAATCTCATTCTCAAAAGCATTACTATTTGTATTCCCTAAGTGATTACATTTAAGTGTTTTGTGGTAGCTGCTTGTTACATAAAGATCAAGATTTTGACTTTGCGTAGTGATTACTTTGTCTATCCTTAAAAAAATCATATTGCTTCTGTTCTAGTAACTTAAACAATTGTAATTTTCAGGTCTTCTCTTCTTTTTGATAAATTTACTGTGTGTTTTTTGTTTAATTTTCTAGCTTAGCTTAGACATAAGATAATAACACATCTGTCCACATACTTTTCTCCAAGTATACCGTGGTTTGTAGTGTCAGACTAAATTTACAGTTTTCACGCACATGCTCTCTTGTAGTGTGTTCTATTAGATTTGCATTTATTCGTAGATATTTAATACTTTTTATGGGGTTTTGATACGTTTGGAACATATTTATTCACCACTAGTAAATTATAGTGTATATTCATTTCTAAAACTTAAGTAGTTTTAGAGCAATTTCTATAATTACAACATGCAATATATTAATTGTGATAATTCCAGGTAACGCATGGTGCAATGATACCTGTTCTAATGAAAGCTATGTTTACTGTTCCATACATTGTAACTGATACAACTGTAATCAACTTTGAAAAAGTTCAGTGCGGTCTCTGCAAAATCATCAGCATTGTGATAAAAAATATGTAAGGATATATATAGTTTAAAATTATTTTTTACAAACGTTTGCCATACTTAATCCACAAAAACATGAAAGTCATTAATCATAAACAAAGGTGATAAATCAAACACCTCGACAAATATACAGGACACAGAGCAAAATAAAAATTAAATATTTGATGGGTAACATCAGTTCAACAGATTAACACTGACTCAGAAAATTCAAACTGTATTTTAAATATACTTTTGTTTTGTGAACAATATTTTCTCTGTACATTAGTATTATTAATTAATATCAAGACCAAATCAAAATTGTTACATTTTACATTAAAACAACAGACCTGTATTTGATTTACAGTGGCAGCTTTTAATAATTACACCTAACAAGGATTTATAACACCTTATAATATAGTAAAATGTGTAAAACATTGATCTGCCTTCTATTTTCAGTTGATATTTTAATCCAAATAGAACATTGAGTTTTTATCCTAAAAAAGAACATGGTTAGATAGATTTATACAGTATTAAATTTGATCCATTTACCTTTTTTTCTAATTTTCATTTGATTTGAATTCAAAAGAAGAAAATTAATGTTAAACGTGTTGAGAACAAATATATACATACAATGCGATATCACATATTCAATTTAAAAAGAAAGAAAAATGTGTATGTCACAGTAATACAATGAAAATTATTATTTGTACACAAACTAAAGTCTTTCACTTTTAGCAAAATACAATGTTCTGCATCTGTTTCACAAAATTATGTAAGTTGTGGAGTAAATTCCTAATTAAATATATTGCAACTTACCGTCTGTGACTTTCTGTAACGATGTCTTCAATCTAAAGTTGACATGTTTCGGGACACTTGTCCCATCCTCAGAACTTAAAAGTATGTTCGTATATCATCAAACGATGATATAGTTGTCAAATAATTAAAACATTAAAATCCAATCAAACAAAAACCACAATACTTAATGTATAGAGTGCGCGGTCAGCTACCGTACGGTGTGCACCGTTTAACCGTCGCGCTCGACTTTATACATTAAGTTGTGGTTTTTGTTTGATTGGATTTTAATGTTTTAATTATTTGACAACTATATCATCATTTGATGATATACGAACATACTTTTAAGTTCTGAGGATGGGACAAGTGTCCCGAAACATGTCAACTTTAGATTGAAGACATCGTTACAGAAAGTCACAGACGGTAAGTTGCAATATATTTGATTGAACAACACATGGCTTGGTACTAATTTCGGATTTATTCCTTTTAAAAAATGTAAATTCCTATACAGCAATATCATGCTAGCACATTAAGATGATCTTTGTTCAGTGTGTCTCGTAAAAATGTTTTCATTAAGATTAGAAAAACATCATTTTTATTTATCAGTAGACACTGGAGTTATTAATAATTTTAAATAATTTTTTATGGTTTTAGCTAAATGCATCATTTAAACCATTGTCAGAATCATGAAAGCATATCAGTCCCTAAAACATTTTTTACAATCTCCTCTTGAATAAATTATTTCCAGTTAAGTTCTCAACTTGTCTTGTAACATGTCTTGTAACAAATTATAATGTGTAATGTTCCTTGTAATATTTAAAAAGTTAGTGCTTACAGATAATTTTGAGAAAATATTTTCGCTTTATCATTTTGGGCAATGTTAACTGATGTCTAAAACAGTGTGCAAAATGAACGTAATTGTATTTCCATTGTATTTTTGTTTGAAAACCATTGGTAGCACCACTTGTTAACATTTGCATTAGTGTAAGTTCGAGTGATTAGTTTAAGATGTTAATGTGAAATTTGTCTAATTTACTTTTATATTTTATTGTCTAATTGACATCATTTATAAGTGACTCTTAAGAAATTCCTGAATCTCTCATATATATTTGAATAATGAAAAAAAGTTGGATTTTGTTGTCCATGACGTGTCCGTTACTTAACTAAATACAACTATTACATTAAGCTCTGAAGAAGCTTGTTAAAAGTGAAAACTGGTTCAGGTTGTAAGGTAAAACTTTATGTTTTTACTCATAAAAAACTTTGTGTTCCGAGTCGTTAATGTAATAGTTGTATTTAGAAAACAAGTTATCCATAATGACCATTTGACACTGCTGTGAAATATCTGTTTATTTGTTCTTTAATTTCTTGTCTAAATACTGCAAGCATAGTGTGTAGAATCATTTTACACTGGTTTAGATGTACCTTGTTTCTGTTACATTCTTTGAATGCGCTTTCAGTTCAGTTGTGTTGTATTCAAAATATACAATTTCAGTTGTATCCTTTGTAAACGTACAAAAAATGTAAAAATAAAACAGAAGAGAAACTAAAGCCCACTTATTACTCTTTAGGATTTACGACTTACCTTTACGCAGAAGATTCCCAAAGTCCCCGGGCCGCCACCACATTTTTTATGGAGTAAATATGGAAACCGGTTACACTCCCCATAGAAAATAATTTAGTAAATATTAATAACAACTTATACAAAGTCTACGCGAACTTATCGATACAGAGATAAGGTTATGGGTATTGTGGCATAATAATTAAATTAACACATGATTATAGCACAAAAATCTTATTTTATTTTATTAAAACTCCTTGTTTGTTATTGTTTAGATCAAAAAACATAATTTACAACAAATTAAATTAAAAGAAAATCATCAATAACAAATCAGTACTTTCCTCTTTTTCTCTTTCTCTCACCCCCTTTTCTCTCACGCACTCTCTCTCTCTCTCTCTTTCTTTCTATTTATCCCCCTTTATTGAGATCTCATCATTTTAATATTTTTTATTTTCAAAAGTAAATTATAATTTGAACTCAAATTTTGATTAATTTTGGCCAATTATTTTTGTTCTTTACAGTTACTTATCTGGCACATGGTCTCCAAATTGTTGCATCACCTGTTGCATAACACTTTTTCAATAAAACAACTAAATGTACGTCCCGACGCTTTTATATTATTTTCACTTTCGCTGATTGATTATTTTAAAAACTTGTCACCGTTCTCTCACATTTTTAAACACAATTGTAGGTAGGCCTACAGTAACTGTAATGTGTAGGCCTACCTACACTCTCACAAAACGACCATACAGCTCAACTATTCCTTAGCGACTGCCGCGAGTGTTAGCGTCTCTGTTACAATTCCGTTTTAACAACGCCTTTGTAACTGGTTCTCGGCGGATTTCTACTCACGTCACTGAAAATTCCGTTTGACAGAGTATCACCATTTCGCTGGTAGACTGACTGTGTCATTGTCAACAATGTGCCTTGTGTGTGATTCACTGGTTAAAAATAGAATCACTTGTTACCTTATTTGGGCATCGCCTAACAAACTTTCCTTCTACAGTTTTAATCAGATTTACTTCATTACAATAAAATATTATAACTTGTGATATAAATTTTGTTACCCCAATTTTGTCCCATTACAAGACTCTCCCAATGAGAGGTTTTATGTCAAAAAACTAAAAACTCTCATTGCCTGAACCTAGGAGGACCAATGAGGATATGGCGCCACGACCCTCCCTTACTTTCTGATTAAAATTTGGGTACCTACCCCCCTTAATCCAGTGGCTGCGGCTGCACCTGCATGGCTTTACTGGACTTCCTACATCAGGATCCCAACACCGTATAGCCAGACAGGCACTTGGCGACCCTGCCCTGACGCGCTGGCCAGCACAGGTTCGCCGCCACAGTTCCACACAGATTCTGTAACAACAAAGCAACAACATTAGCAAGCGGCCTTTCACTAATCCATATGCTTGCACTGATTTGGGTTCCTCCTAGAAGTACTGATTTTCATTGACCAACGTACTGATTTGTGGTATCTTAACACACAAATAATATATTACAATCATATTGTAATTATTACATGTTACAAAGGAGGTACCATTATGCTAAAATAACACATATTATTCAACTCACGTATCATATCACCATACATAAATATATGACCATATATCAAAATACATTGTAAAGCATATCAAAAAACCAAAAATACTCAAATTCAATTACAAATTCAGTTTTCTAATGATTCCATCTTAATCGCAATTACCTCATTACAAACCATATTATAAATGTTTTATAACTACTCACAAATACATTATATTAACATAACCATTTCAAATTTGAATTTCACATTTCAATTACCAAATTTTGATCATTTATCAAATTCAAATCTAAATTTTTGAATTTATTACAAAATTCACATCCCAAACCATTTCAAATTAATTTAATTACATAATAAAAATTTAGTAATGTCAATTACCATTCAAACAAAATTATAAACATTACTACCCAGAATACAATGTACACACACAACACAATGTATCCTCAGATAGCCTATGATAAAAACAACATAATCTAATACATAATACATTCAACCGCAATACAAAATTATATTCAATATACTTCACATAAAATGTCATTGTTCTCCAAAAATCATTATATTATCAAGCCAAACACTAAAACCATTAAAATCAAATAATTAAATATCCCTCATCAACCTGTATCTAGCCCCCATCATCATAGATCAACCTAATACTGTACATGCACATTTCATTTTTGTTTAAATTCATTATATTATCTCTTTCAATATAATGACCATTTAAATTTGTTTTGTCCACTATACCATAATAACCAACAGAATTACTCCATAGTATTACATCATATACCTCATCAACATCGTGTATAGTCAAGTCGCCCTTGGGGTTATTTGTCACAATCAGGTAAGTTACCATATCATCAACATTTTCATCATTGCTGCACTAGTTACCCCAGTCTCATTATAAGGTAAGTTTTCAATTTTCTCCCCTCTCTCAATATTTAAAATCTCCACCAACTCTTTATAATCTCTATTTCTCTCTTTCTCCATCTCTCATCACAATACCTATCACAACCCCCCTGAACTACCTCACTCCATGCAAAGGGCACCACAAAATTACTAAAACACCTCCTGGCTTTACCAGGTATGCCACAAAAAAATTAGGGGACCACTTTGAGACACCATGTCTCCCACATAACCTCTGGAGGAACCTTTGTCCTCAAACACCACATGTGGGGTCTTTACTTCACTTAAAACACAAGGAAAATTTGCCCTCTGCCCTTCATGCTCACCTAACCTCACTTCACACTCTCTCTCAAACTCATTAACTACCTCCTCCACACTAACTTCTACTCCCAATAAAATTTCATCATCACTACCATTATTCAATATTTTACTCTCTGATACCACATTTTCAATTATATCACCATTATTATTTGTCATATCGTTATAGTTATCATTTACACTAACACCATCACTTACCTTATCATCTGTTACCTGGTCGTCTTTGTTCTCGTTAAGTTTACCTGTATCTCTTTTCCAGTCTTCAGTTTGTTCATTCATTTTCTCAATAATATTATCATAACGTTTGATCATTTGTTTTTTTGAATCACTTATATCATTTAAACGCTTCTCCCACTTCTCGTCATTAGCATCAAAACGCTTATCGAACTGTTCTACTAAACTAGTATTTTTTTCTTTAATTTCATCCTTTAAATTAACATTTTGTTGTTTCATTTCATTCCTTAGTTCATTAAAATGTTTTTGTGATTTTTCATTAATATTACTCAGCATGTTACTCAAAATATTCCATTACTTCATCATTAGGTCTACTACTACCGGTAGACACCGAAGTAGAGTGTATTCCGGAATCGCTCATTATGGCAGAATCAGTTAAATTAATTTCATTTTCATCATCTGCCATTTTTTTTTTAATTATATAACTTACATAAATTGTATAGACAAATATATAAAAAATTTTAGAATTTAACACAATGTTTTACATTACAGATAATATCTACGAAATGACATAACCTCTTATAACCTCTACAACCAGTAAACCCATGTGAAACTTTTGCACATTGAACCTTCCCCTCCCCCACAAAAAAAAAATGATTTAGTCTTTTGTTGGGTTGTTGAAAATAAATACTCAGCGAAGTGTATACACAAAATAGCAAAGCGAGTTTATTAATGTGAACGTATTTACAATTTACAATACCTCTTTGTATACAATATTTGATTTCAGAATGCAATAATCTTGAATTTTTTGTTTGTCATTTTCATTAATTGATACAAAAATATTGTTAGATTTAGTGACTCTTGAAAAGGTTGTCCATGAGTAAATACAGCATTTGGCAAGTATAATCCAGCTCTTTGAAGCGTTTGTCCTTGAGACTTATTGATAGTCATTGCAAAGGCAACTTTCAGTGGGAACTGTCTTCTGGTCATTTGGAAAGGCGTGGTTGGGTCGGATGGGGTGAGGGTAATTCGTGGTATGACAACAGTTTTTCCCAAGTCAATTAACCGAGCAGTGACAGTGTATTCATGGAGGTGCGTGACGACCATTCTTGCCCCATTGATTAAGCCCTGTTTAGCATTTAAATTTCTGATCAACATGACAATAGTGTTTTTCTTCAAAATTAATTTATGTGTTGGCAAGCCTGATGGGTTTAAACTATTTAAGAATTCTAGAGGATACAATTGGTTGTCAGTCCCCTCGTTGGATTGTACGGAATCACAACTGTAGTAAATTTTGCAATCTCCTTCTACAATGTTTTCCACAATGTGTTTGTTGATTTTTGTACAGTCTTCATTTTTTGGGCATAATATGGCTGTGTTGATAAAGTCATTGACATTGTTGGCATTAATGCTGCCAGTTGGGAACAATTTTGCAATTATCTTGTTTTCATCGCAGTAGAATGTCTTGGGAATCTTGACTGTGTTTGGTGAAACGTCGTGTTTCACTTCAAGTTCTCCGTTTCCTAACTGCAGCAGCCAATTGCTGAATTCTGGATCATCTGTTCTCATATTTTGCGTCAGTTTTCGTTTCTGTATTGTTCGGCACAGTGGTGATTGTTGTATGTTTTCTTCTATTATGGTCATTCTGTTTCTGTGCCTGACAACAGGAAGTACCTGCCTGAAGTCGCCACCGAAAACTATTGTTTTTCCTCTGAAGTGTGTGTTTACATTGGAAATATCTCGTAGGAGTCGATCAACAATTCCTAGGGCGTGTTTGGGAACCATTGAAATTTCATCCCAAATTATCAATGATGCTCTTCGAAGAAGGTCGGCTTGTTTTGAATATGGCCTGATAGATGATACGGAAGGGTCAAGGATAGGTACAGGTAATTTGAATAGGGAGTGAGAAGTTCTGCCACCCGGCAATAAATTGGCCGCTATTCCTGTCCAAGCAACAGGTAAGACAACCTTGTCTTCTCCTCGTAAAATGTGGCATAACGTTCTGTAAAGGAACGTTTTGCCGGTTCCACCTGGTCCATCGATGAACATTAATCGCTGTGTGCCACTTCTGACTGCTTGCAAAATGTCCTCTGTGATTTGTTGCTGTTCGTTGTTCAGTTCGGCGTAAGCTTCCATTCCCTTTTGATTTTCTTCTTCGATGTTGTATCTGTTGCCGTTGTCATGAAAATTGCAATCGGTAGGTTTCAGCAACCCAAAGTCTTCGCAATGGTGGCCGTGTTGTTTAACGTAACTTAACTTTTTCTTTTAACTTAAATTTTAAACAAACAATGTGTTTTAACGTAAACTGAGTATGCTATGTCAGCTATGTCAGAAGTCGGTAAAAAATCCTATCCACTAATACCTTATTCATCGCTATAGGCTTTGTATTAGTTGAGAAAAAGGGATGTTGGCAACAGAAATAATAACCTCTACGATAATACAACAAACGCCATATACCCAAACCTATCTCTGTGTCTTACGTAGGCCTAACTATATAACAAAAAATTTATACAAGCATCCTGGTAGGGTCGCCGATTGTAACTGTATGAAATAATATGTAAAAATAAAAAGAAGAAACTACACCCCGTTTATTACAATTTACAACTTATGACTTACCTTTACGCAGAAGATTCCCAAAGTCCCCGGGCCACCACCACATTTTTTATGGAGTAAATGTGGAAACCAATTACACTCCCCGTAGAAAATAATTTAGTAAATATTAACAAAAACTTATCCAAAGTGCAGGGCCGTCTAGGCGAACTTATCGATACAGAGATAAGGTTATGGGTATTGTGGCGTAATAATTAAATTAACACATGATTATAACACAGAAATCTTATTTTATTTTATTAAAACACCTTGTTTGTTATTGTTTAGATCAAAAAATATAATTCACAACAAATTAAATTAAAAGAAAATCATCAATAACAAATCAGTATTTTTCTCTTTCTCTCACCTCCCTTTTCTCTCACACGCTCTCTCTCTCTTTCTCTCTATTTATCCCCCTTTATTGAGATCTCATCATTTTAATTTTTTTATTTTCAAAAGTAAATTATAATTTGAACTCATATTTTGATTAATTTTGGCCAATTATTTTTGTTCTTTACAGTTACTTATCTGGCACATGGTCTCCAAATTGTTGCATCACCTGTTGCATAACACTTTTTCGATAAAACAACTAAATGTACGTCCCGACGCTTTTATATTATTTTCACTTTCGCTGATTGATTATTTTAAAAGCTTGTCACCGTTCTCTCACATTTTTAAACACAATTATAGGTAGGCCTACCGTAATTGTAATGCGTAGGGCTACCTACACTCTCACAAAACGATTGTACTGCTCAACTATTCCTTGGCGACTGCCGCGAATGTAAGCGTCTCTGTTACAATTCCATTTTAACGTTCCATTTTAACAACCCCTTTGTAACTGGTTCTCGGCGGATTTCTACTCATGTCCCGTCCAGGTCACTGAAAATTCCGTTTGACTGAGTATCACCATTTCGCTGGTATGACTATGTCATTGTCAACAACGTGCCTTGTGTGTGATTCACTGGTTAAAAATAGAATCACTTGTTACCTTATTTGGGCATCTCCTAACAAACTTTCCTTCTACATTTTTAATCAGATTTACTTCATTACAATAAAATATTTTAACTTGTGATATAAATTTTGTTACCCCTATTTTGTCCCGTTACACCTTTCAGCTTAATTAATTTTTGAAAATACTTGTGGTTTGGAGAATCCGTTACCATTGCCGTTTTCCATTTTTCTGACTTAAAACTAATTCAAGCATTCCACTAAACTTTACACATTTAATTATTCTCTTTAATATATTGCAACGATACGTTTAGCATAAGTATATGTATCAACCCCTGACTGAGGTATGATAACATATGTATAGACGTATGAAATATGTAAGATGTACATAATAAAAATAGTATAATAAATATACGTTAGATATAAGAAAGAATGTAATAAATATAAGCAGTATTTAAATTTAAATAAATCAAATATTGTACGTAAGCATGTATATGGAAGCATATGACTTTGTTGGTTTTTAAATGTAACAAAGGGGAGCAATTAACACGCAGAGACCGGCAGCGGTGACGTCAGAACGTAGCATTTTGTGTAGCAGTCTGCGTGTGTGTGTATGTGTACATGTGTAAATAACAGACAGGTTAAATTATGCAAATGAGGGTGGAAGATTTCACACAGTTTTTTAAGGATTGTACGTGAACCAAAAGTCACATGAATCAGTGACATATGTGAATACATAGCTGACGCCTGGTGCTTCAATTAGACGTTAAATGGTCATTAATTGTGGGAACGGTTCAGACACCGTGTGAAATTTTGCTGTAGCTGCCATAATTTGCACAGCGTAACATCCATAATTTGCATAGACAAGGTTTAATATTATACCTAACCATTGGTGTAATAATATTTATAAAAAGGTGTGCGCTTCATAAAAAGACACTTAGGTTGAAGGTGATGATGAAACCGACGCGCCGGCCAGTCCAAAGTTGTCAGAAACAGTTTCCAACAGGAATTGCAATGGGCAGCAGTATAAAACCCCAGCAAGCGACACACTCTTTCTCACTATCTCACCTAATAGTAAGAGGAATCCACGCATCTCGACAACGTAAACTTTACAAAGTTGTAGTAATGTTTTGAACAGTAGTCAATATACTGAAGTGCGATGGAACCGGCATTACGTCGGTGCAGTTATTAAAGAACGAGTGATTTAAATAAAATACTGTATTAATGAAGCTATAAGAGTCATAACTACGTAGAACTTCTAGACAGCTACGAGGGACAAGAAAGAAGAGGACAAGGAACTAGACATCTACGAGAGGACGCAGGGACAGCCCAAGCAGCTACATCCAGCCGTTTAGCATCAAAACTAGAGGTCCACGTCAGAACTCAGCATCCACGAGACGGAGCGAGGAATTCAACGACGTAGAGACAAGAGGAGCTGATACCGAAGAGGATCAACAAACTCGAGAGTCCAGCTGATGGTAACAACAAATTTAAATGGGTGCAGAAAAATGCAGGTGAACTCGAACATTTATTTAATACTATAAATGACCCTGAAGTCTATCACCAAAAGCTCTAGTTTCCATATCCAAGTTTACAAGAACATTAATATATTTTTTTTAACTTAAAGAATGAATAAATAATTGTTAAATATACAAATGAGAATAGAGAATATCAAGTGAAATATCAAATGAGAATGAGAAGTAGTAATCTCATAATTGAATGGTCAAGAAAGAACCATAGTTTATTATATTTTGTAATTAATTAGATGAATAAATTTTAAATATGAGATTTATGTAATGGTTAATTAATTGAGACATTAAAATTAGAATCAATTAACGTAAATAAGGTTCTCTATTAATATTTTAATTAATATTTGAATTAATTAAAAGTTTCATTTACGTGGTATACATTGAAAACCACACTTGTAAAGACAAGATCAATATTTAAATGTTATACGTATTAATTATGTTTCCTATTATATTTATATGTGTTATATGTATATGTCTGTGTACTATTTCAGGTCATATATAATGTATGTGTGTATATACTATGTCTTAGAAGTATAAGAAATCAGAGTTAAACACATTATGAGTATATTATATTCGGGTTGAATATAAGGGTTCATATAACAAGAAACCCACATTGAACAATTTAAATAACATGACAATTTGTGATTTTTGAATAAATCAAATGAATATGCTTTTCTTGAAACAGTCGTACTAATTTCACAACCAGTACTCAATCCTCTGTACTCTTTACTTGTAAATTAAAACTTATAACGTTATTCACGCACTTATCCACACTCAGTCAACGACCAAAGCCTGCGACCCAGCCGGGGAACATCAAGGTAAATACTGCTGAAGAAGAGTATACCTCCGAGATGTGTGTAAGTGTGCGCATACGAGTAAGTGCGTATGTGTAAAAAGTAAGTGTATAAAAATAACGTTGTAATATATATTTTATAATAACTTAACCTCAAGATGTTTTCTCCCTATTTGTTACATGTTTCGGGAAGCCTTGTGTTCCCATCTTCAGCCTTCCTAATTTTGAGCCTTGTGAGGTATTTGTGTGTTGGGTGGTTGTTGCTTTGGTTTCCTGTTGGTCTCTGGTGCTTTAAATTGGTATAATTGTGTGTGATTGTGGTGTATATATTAGTATTTTGTGTATTTTCTATGTTGAGTACTTTGAATATTGTGTCATGTTTTGTATTGATTTGTATTTGTTCAGGTATTAGTTTGTTTTGTGTTTTATGTTTGCATATTTGTAAATTTTCCCAAATTTTCATTATGGTCCCTTTGTGTGGTATATGTTTTATTAGTGTCATATTGGTTATGTCTGGGAATTCATGTCCATTGTTTGTTGCATGTGTGGCCAAATTAGATTTATATATTTCTGTTTTTTGGCCACACATACAATTGTAACTTTCTACTTTTATTGTTTAATTAGTTACATTTATTTTGTGTGTACTATTAATAATTACTTTCACTTTTAAAACCGGACGCCATGTTGTCAGATTGTGCAACATCATACAAGCTTACATTTAGGGCCAGAATTCGGGTAACACGAACCAGGGTTGTGGAATATATTACCTGAAATAATCGTACTCAAGATAAAATGTACCAGTGACCTTTTATTTTTAAGATGACTCTAAATACATATTCAAAAACTGACTCTAGCTGTACCAAACACGTACATATTACGCCATGGGGCGTTTAGCAAACATCAAACCCTTAGAACATTTTTACCCTCCAAAATAAACAGTTGTTACCACTATTGTATAATGAACATGATAAACAATACAATAAATAATATCTGCACAACCCAGCACTTGTTAAATGATTTTGTTCACGCTCTCTCTCTCTCTCTCTCTCTCTCTCTCTCTCATTCTCTGGTACAAATTTTTAGTAGTTGTACGAGCTCGTTTTGTGAATTTAAATGCAAAATTTGGTCATTTTAAAATTTTGTAATTATGAATTTACTGTAAGGTATAAATATCGGTCAGCTGATACTCAGCTGCCGGTTTTTTGGGTAGGTCTCACCGTACTGCTTAGATCAGTCCACCGTGCCAAAATCTGTTGTTTTACATCGTCTTCGGGCCCACACAGTAGTGTCCCCCCTCGGATAACACTTTGGCCGATTTAGTCGCACGTAAATGCCGATCCCTTGGCCGATGACACCTACTCAATGATCCGGTTACCGCACCAACAGTTTCGATATTTTAAACAGTTATTTAACCACTTTTGGTGGCGTAAAAGTTAAAATTCACACTTGGGGAACCTTTTGCCGGCTGGCTGCCTTCACAATCCAGAAGGAAATGACCCAGAGTCTTTGTTTAGCATTGCGTAGGTGGGGCAAAACCTACGTCATCAGGCTTTTGTTTGTTGTTTACAGTCTCGAGATGTTTACAGAAAATGTGCATTCCTTCCACTGACGTCATCAGGGCTAGTCACTTTATCTCTATCTGTGACATACGTTTTTTGCTGTGTTTGCCGTTTCACAATAAAAGTGATCGAAATCCTGTCAATTCACATCTGCGTTTTATAAAATAATTATATAGTCCACTCACCAAAACTTTACAGGGATTATGAAATATTTAAATAATTATTACCAAATAATTGTTAAAATGAATAAATACCATAATTATGGTCTTTTGTACCATGTTTTTATAAATTTAGTATTGTACCAGAATTGTACCATCACAAAACCCCCTCAATGAAAGATTTTGTGCCGAAGCATAAAAACTTTCATTGACACATTCATACTTCCTAAAGGGATCAGCCAGGATATGTCGCCACAACCCCCTTACAATTTATATAAAAGAAAATCAATAACTCACCCGTGGTCTGATGACGATGACAGAACCTGCATGACCTTACTGGACTTCTCCTTCGAGATCCCAACACCATAAGGCCAATCAGGCGCGTAACGCTCCTGCTCTGACGCGCTGGCCAGCTCAGGACCGCCGTCATAACATCACCAAACACTGAAACAATAAATTAAAATATCAAAATAGTGGCTTGATATATTACTCTAACCTTAACTGATCTGTTTCCCCTTAGCTATGTGCTGGTTTGTGTTAATAAGCACTGGGTTTGCTTGAACTACTAAAAATATAAATACAAAAAATGTAACATACAAGAATTACACAGAATTGCCATTCTCTTCATGGACTACCCTGAATTGTAAAAATTGTTTCGATTCCCATCGATAATAATTAACTCTTTCTGTTTCACAATTAATGTAATTATAAAAGAAACAAATATTTAAATAAAACATGGAAATCCCCATATAAATCTCCCAATATTACTCAAATCTCCCAAATATTCAAACATGGATAAAACATGTTATAGAAAAAATAATTAATAAAACCTTATTGAAATTAAAATTATTATTATTATCATTATTATTATTAACAGTTAATAATTGGCGCTGTTAACAATATTTACCCCTCTTTCTCCTCCACACACACAATTTCCTATACATCATGTTAAAATTTCTATGTTAATACATAATAATACACATTATCATTATATTAATACAGTAATACATTGAAATGGTTAATTCATATTTAATCTTGATTAATATTTGCACATTTAATCTATTTAAAGTTGCATTTAAATCATTTAAGTTACAATTTCAATTAATTGATTAATTAATTCTAAATTTTCATTAATTAGCCATCAATTATTTATTATAATTATAAAATTTATTTCCAATTTATTATTAATATTCATATTACATTCTTATTATTTCATCATTCACTTCTTATTACTTTTCTACTCTGAATTTTCTACCTAACCTTTCATCTTCTAATCATTGTTTAGTCTGGGTGACTCCTATATTCACTATTCTTTTACTTATTATAATCTTACTCACCTTCTTCTAACTAACAACCAAATTTACCTATCATGACACCAATTTCTCAATTATAAACACCTTTCACTAATTACATTCCGACGATAAATCCTATAGCACCGCGCGTCTTTGTACAGAGATGGGTGTTCCCTAACTGGCTATATACATTCATAATATTTTGACCTTCCAAAAAATTCGGCAAACACTCCCTTAAACTACGCTATTACCTGCCACAACGCTATACGTTGGCTACTCCTTATCACCTCACCCCCACTACAAAATATCAGCAACAACAATATATGTTTACACCAATTTCTTTACTCACCTCTACAAATAATCACTAACTATTGTGTCCCTAAAATATCTAATACTCTCTTTGTATTATTTTCTTTAAAATTCTTAACTATCTAACTCCATTTAACTTCAATTAAATAACTCACCTTCCTTTATCTATACCCAGGCACTATCCCCTTTTTAACACTTTCTACCTTACTGTAATCATTGACCATTGCATTACAAAACTTATCTCTCACCTACTCATAACAGTACATCTCAGTTTTCAAATATATATATTCTTCCTTAATCATTTATTATTATTCATTAAGAATTACCTCATTACAAATTAAATAATAATTTTAGTTTATTAGAAACTTCTATGACAATTAATAATTTACAACTTCAGTTACAAAGTTAGTACAACTTTCTTTTGTACCATATTAATTCAGTAATTAAGAGTAATAATCTTTAATTATTATTCAATTATTTAAACTTGTTTAGTTAAACAAAAACATGTTAATTGTTAATTATTAACACAATTATTAAAACATACATGTTGTACATAAATATATAAAATTTACCATTACTTTCACTTATTTAACAAAAACATGTTAATTATTAAAACATACTTGATACATGGTGTACACAAAATATACCTGTAATACACAACATCAAAATACATAAATACATTGACATTAATACATAAACACAATGAAAAATATACAATCCAACTTCATTATTTTGTCATTAATCAAAATCAGTCCATATGCAGTCCAATTCAAAACCACTTTTCACATATATTAAATGTTCATTACGCAATTAAAACAATCTATCCTCCATCGTTGAATAACATTCTAATCTTAGGTCTATTTGTCTTATTTTTTAGTGAATAAATTTTATTATTAGAAACATTATAATCATAATAATTATCAAACATTTCATATTCCTTCACAATTTCAATATCATATATCAAGTCACGATCGAGTATGGTTCTGTCTACATCAGTAAGATCATATGTTATAATCTTGTTAGTCATATTGTAATTATCATCATCATTTTCTACCACTACACCTGTTACTTCCCAAGGTAAGTGTTTGATACCATTATTATCATCACCTATTATTATTTCAATTTCACTGTTACTACAAGGTAAGTATTCATTATTTTCATCCACCCTCTCTACTCCTAACCTTTCTACCAATTCTCTGTACTTTCTATTTACTTTAAAAATTTCTATTACTTTCTTTCTCTCACCATATCTTTCACAATACCTCTCTACACTTTCTCTCTTAATATATTTCTCACCATAACACCAAATTACACTCTCTCTCTCCAAATATGCAGGGGTCACTAACTCAAAATTACTGTACCACCTATGAGGTACACAAAAACACCAAGGAACTTTATTTGTAGACCTATCGTCTCCCAAATATAAATTTAAGGAACTCTCGTCCTTCTTAAAATTACGTGAAGACTTGACTTCACCCCCTAACACAACATCAAAGGAAAATTCTAACCCCTGCACCCCTTTAACAAAAATACTTTCTCCAAGCTCTCTCTCTGACTCAATACACTCAAACACTTCATTCTCACTCATAATACTCTCATCATCTTTTTCTAATATCATTTTCTTACTACCTGTAAACTCATTATTCAAATTATCATTGTTACTTGCTTTGTTAGCACTTAGACTAACATTATTTTCTGTGAATGTATCATCATTACTACCCCCACTATTATTCTTGTAATTCTCGTCTACTTTACCCTTCGGTATATCAAATATCTCGTCTACTAACGTTACTGTTTGTTTTGTCAATTTATCGAAATGAGCATGCATTTCGTCTATTCTTTTATCAAAGTGAGAATTTCGGCTTTTAATTATGTCTTTTATTTCGTCAAACTTCTCATTGAAATCCCTTTTAATTTGAACGTTTTGTGTTGTAATTTCATTTTTATTTCAGTTTTGAAATTATTAAAATTTTCATTCTGTTTATCAAATTTCAAATTGGAATCTCTTTTTTGTTCATCAAACTTCTCGTCTAACTTTAACAATAATTGCATCATTGCATTAATCTCATCTGGTTTATTTTCTGACCTAGTTGAGATGGAGGTTAATGTTACTTTCTCTACAGATGCAAGCGTATTTGCCTCGTCAATCTGACTAATTTGTATTGGTTGTACATCCATCTCACTAGTCATATCTACATCAGTTGTACTGATTTCTAATGTAATATTGTCATTAGTACTCATGTTTGCTATTTTATCTTGCTTAAACATATATGTTTATAACCTCGTAACTTAACCCTACCTTGCGCACGTGTTACGTATTTTCTCACTCTTACCTCAGGTAATCATTCCACATTCTGGTAAGTATACTCCACATAAAATTAGGTTTTATGTAGAGTCACTGTTCGGCACGCGCCATTTGTAACTTTCTACTTTTATTGTTTAATTAGTTACATTTATTTTGTGTGTACTATTAATAATTACTTTCACTTTTAAAATCGGACGCCATGTTGTCAGATTGTGCAACATCATACAAGCTTACATTTAGGGCCAGAATTCGGGTAACACGAACCAGGGTTGTGGAATATATTACCTGAAATAATCGTACTCAAGATAAAATGTACCAGTGACCTTTTATTTTTAAGATGACTCTAAATACATATTCAAAAACTGACTCTAGCTGTACCAAACACGTACATATTACGCCATGGGGCGTTTAGCAAACATCAAACCCTTAGAACATTTTTACCCTCCAAAATAAACAGTTGTTACCACTATTGTATAATGAACATGATAAACAATACAATAAATAATATCTGCACAACCCAGCACTTGTTAAATGATTTTGTTCACGCTCTCTCTCTCTCTCTCTCTCTCTCTCTCTCTCTGGTACAAATTTTTAGTAGTTGTACGAGCTCGTTTTGTGAATTTAAATGCAAAATTTGGTCATTTTAAAATTTTGTAATTATGAATTTACTGTAAGGTATAAATATTGGTCAGCTGATACTCAGCTGCCGGTTTTTTGGGTAGGTCTCACCGTACTGCTTAGATCAGTCCACCGTGCCAAAATCTGTTGTTTTACATCGTCTTCGGGCCCACACAGTAGTGTCCCCCCTCGGATAACACTTTGGCCGATTTAGTCGCACGTAAATGCCGATCCCTTGGCCGATGACACCTACTCAATGATCCGGTTACCGCACCAACAGTTTCGATATTTTAAACAGTTATTTAACCACTTTTGGTGGCGTAAAAGTTAAAATTCACACTTGGGGAACCTTTTGCCGGCTGGCTGCCTTCACAATCCAGAAGGAAATGACCCAGAGTCTTTGTTTAGCATTGCGTAGGTGGGGCAAAACCTACGTCATCAGGCTTTTGTTTGTTGTTTACAGTCTCGAGATGTTTACAGAAAATGTGCATTCCTTCCACTGACGTCATCAGGGCTAGTCACTTTATCTCTATCTGTGACATACGTTTTTTGCTGTGTTTGCCGTTTCACAGTAAAAGCGATCGAAATCCTGTCAATTCACATCTGCGTTTTATAAAATAATTATATAGTCCACTCACCAAAACTTTACAGGGATTATGAAATATTTAAATAATTATTACCAAATAATTGTTAAAATGAATAAATACCATAATTATGGTCTTTTGTACCATGTTTTTATAAATTTAGTATTGTACCAGAATTGTACCATCACACAATAAACACTGGACATGAATTCCCAGACATAACCAATATGACACTAATAAAACATATACCACACAAAGGCACCATAATGAACATTTGGGAAAATTTACAAATATACAACATAAAACAGAAAACAAACTAATACCTTATAACTAATTTGAGTTCTACTGGTTTAAAAGCCACACGTTGTTGGCATCACTTTATAACTATTAGAGTTCTACTGGTTTAAAATATCACTTGTCACACGTTGCTTGACTTTGAATTAACACTGTGTCGTTAAATAACTTTTTAACTTTTTTATTTAATTGGTTCGATTCAATTATGATTTCTTGTTTAATTAGTTTTTAATTATATTTTATTAATTAATTTTTGTAATCCCCGTTAGTTGAATGTAATTATCTTTGGAGACCTGTCGAAGTTCATTAGCACTTCCGTTGACTTATGTTGTCTGTGTATGGTAATGTGTAGTTTTGACAAAGTTATTAAATAATTCAAACCTTCACGTACCTTTAGTGTCGTACTGGAAGTTCAGTTGGTCTCAGTTTGTTTGTAAACTGTTAAGATTTCAAAAAACAGTGTGACTGCACTGTTTGTTATTAAGTGAGCACATTTGATTTTACCTGGGTGCCATTATGGAATTTCTAGTTGATATTCCATAAAAAGAATTTATTTGAATAATAAAATAAATAATGTAGCATGACAGATAATGCCCATAGTTCTGAATGGAAAGAAAGATCATAAAATAAAATAAAAACAAATTTAAATCCAAGAAAGCAACATTAAAAATTAATTAAGAACCACCGTAAAGCACAATCATAGTTTGAAGTAAGAATTTCATTAAAACAGATATACAATGAATGATGAGTAATAAAAATAAACCAAAAAACTAAAAATAAAGTAAGGAAATACCCAGGTAGGATAGGAGTAAGTAAGGAAGAAACCAGAACAAGACACATCCACAAGAAAAGGGAATGCTTTTATAAGAAACAAGTAGGATAGGAGTAAGTAAGGAAGAAACCAGAACAAGACAACATTCAAGATAAGAAGGAATGCTCTTATAAGAAACAAAAACGAAACCCCAAAAGAAAAGAAAAATAACCAGTGAAAGTATAACAAAAACCCAAATTTAGAAAATCATGTAAAATAGATATAAACAAAAGTGTATAAAGTAGAATTAAAAGTGAACCAATGTGAATTAATTATATAATGGAAAAAACAAACCTTCATTATCCTCTATAAATAAATTTCTTGATTTTAATAAGACTATAAAACTGAGTAGAAATAAAATCAAAGAATAAAAGGGGACCAGTGCAAGTTTTTATATTATAATAAATAAACTTAATGTGTCAATTTTGGAGTTCATAGACTAAGTAAATTGTGCATTTATACAACTTTAAAGTTTTTATATTGTGTCAAGAAATAATATTGAATAGAGTATTGTAATGACAAATAAGATACATGTGTTTCTAAATAACTGCCACTTTTTATATACAACATTCATTAGAATGACAATAATAAAACTAGAGCAGGCCAATAAAAAAGTGAAGTGACCAAATAAATACCCAAAAACCAAACAAAAACAGCTAAGACTGAAAATAAAATTAGTTATAAGAAATAGTGTAAATGATGGAAGGACAGATATGTTTTGTTTATAATAAGTTCAGTAACTCAAGATTAAAATGTCTGAGTTTAAATACCATTGTTAATTTCAAATATTTGTTATGGATAAATAGTATGAATTATATACTAAATGTTCTATTGTTAAAGTAAGAAAATGTTAATTAATATTGTAGCATGACAGATAATCCACTAAGTAATAATTCCATTATGATCATAAATACATTAAATTACAATTAACTCAAAAGAAATATTGAAGGAAAAGAATTAAATATCAAATGAAAATAATTGAATATCAAATGAAAATAATTAAACTTCAAAGAAAAATAAAACCATAAAAGAAAAAGTATCATTTAAATCATAAAAATGCAACACAAAAGTATCAAGAAAGTAAAAATCCAAGGAACTAATATAAAATCCAGAATACCCAGGTAGGTTAGGAGCAGGTAATAAAGAAGATACCCCGAACCAACCAACGGACAAAATGAAACCAAATTACCTTGGAAAACCCAAGAAGGAAGAAGAGAAGAAAAGAAGATATAGGATGGGAGAACTACGAGCAATACCCATGATAAACCTATTACTATTAACAATGATAAACCCCAAACCAAATTTTAATGTCACCCAAAGAAAGTATAACACCCCAAAACCTCAAAGCAATGTAAATTAATTATAAACAAAAGTATTTAGTAGTATGAATAGAAGTGCACCAACTAAAGTTATTATATAATGAAATAAACAAATCTTCACAGTCAATTATAACTAAAAGTTTGGTCTTAGAATATTGTAGAACTCAAATATAAGTCAGAACCAACAGTGTAAGTGTACCAGTGCAAGTGATTTTAATATAATAAACTTCAAGTAAAGGTGTAACTATTGCTTGAACTATGTGTTATTAAATAACTTTAAGTTTTATATAATTACAGAGGTGACATGTCATGAAATATTGTTATAAAAATATTTCTAATGTTACATAGAAGAGGCCACTTTTTATAAAAAAAATTCATTGAAATGCAAATGATAAAGAGAGCAGGGGGGAATAATTACTGTGACAGGGGATTAAAATATAATACATAATATAAACAGAAAGGACTGAAATTAAGTTAAGTTTAACAAAAATTAAAATTTTAAATGGCAGATTATGTTTAAAGCCAATGAACTCCACATTTGAAAGTGGTAATAGAATAAGAATTATTATTGAGGTAAGAATGTTTGTTAATATAACAGTTTCATACAGCATAAAATGTTTATGTCTGTATACTATAATAATTTATAAAATGTTTGTTATGTATTTTAAAAAATAGTTAAAATCAAAATGTCTAACTTTAAGGACTAATTAATTTTCAATATTGTTTTTGCATTATGAGCAAGAATACATTGCTACATGTACCAATAGCTATATAAGGAAATTTTATTTAATATTGTGTTAATTTTAGAATGTCAGAAGGGGTATAGAAATAACATCATTTGAAAAACAGTGTATGTAAAAATATAAAATCTAGGCCAAATAATGCATTCCAAATAACTTTATAATTGAGTAAGAAGGTTTAATGAACCAAGTAAACTAATGAGATTTATATAAGGTGAATCAATCACCAACTACTCTAACTGATACTATACATTAAAAGAATAATATAAAAGGATGTATTAAATTATTAAAAAATTTCAAAATGTAATACCTAACTATTTTAAAGGAGGAATAATAAATTCATGAATTATAACTAAAAGACAGATAAAATTATAAATTTATAATGATAAATTTATAAGGTATTATAGAAAGGTAAAGATTTATGTCAATCTGAAATTTATTATAATCATATTTATAACACCTAAGATGGCTAAAAATTTTGGACAAGAACAGGAACCAGATATTGGGCCTATATTTCCAAAATGACAGAAATATAGCAATTTTAACAAAAATCTTAATAAATATGGACTATTGTATGTCAAATTAAGCAGAAGGAGTTAAAGAAACCAATTATGTAATTAATAGTTCACGAAACAAACCAATAAACAAAAAATATTCTGAATATAATGTATTTTGAATCACATGAAGAGGAAGTGGATTTATAATTAAACAATACATTTCTAATATTAACTTGACAAATTCTAGACATAACATTCACGTTTTCTTCATCGACGAGTCGGCGGCCATGATGGTTCCGTGATGCAAAGCAAAGATATTTCATGAGACGAAGGAAGTAAAACAGTTCTTTATTAACATTCGAAGCGAACGGTTGTTGTAGCTCGTGCTAAGAACATATAGCGAATAGTTTAATGGCGTGTAAGAATTTTAACCTCAAATCAGTGAATGACCGAGAGTTACCGAAATTGGTATTTTAAACTTAAAAACAGTGCACAACACCACTACAAACAGTGAAAACAAACAATAATTAACTGAATACAAGTGAAATAAACCGATAAAACTATCAAACATTAACAATTCACCTTACAAACGAACTTCACGAATTTTCGCCACACACAGACAAAGTTGAACACATCAAATAAAAACATTTAAAGCCAGTGAACACGGAACACTTAACCAGAACACCTCTAACAACCCAATAAACATTATACAATATTACGGAGAACAGAAAACAGTTGTGAAGGCAATTTTATTGTCAGAAATTCTAGACATAACATTCACGTTTTCTTCATCGACGAGTCGGCGGCCATAATGGTTCCGTGATGCAAAGCAACTCTCTCGATTGATTTCATCCAGTCTACATTGGGTATAAACTTGTGTATTATAAACATTATATATTATTATCAATTTGTGTATTTATTAATTAATAAGATTTATTTTGTAATGTTATACTTTCTATGCTTGCCCCTTCTCTGACTATTATAATTATAACAGTTAAAAAAACCTTTCATAAAAATAACTATATAATATAACCTGTATTACGAATCGATTATCCCTGTTGAAGAGTCGAACTTTATGTCAATATCAATTTTAAATCGATATTTTCTGAAAAATTGTCAATAAATCAAATTAATTCAATTATATGGATTTAAAATTATTTCAACAGTTAATATAAGAGTTTTCATTAACTATAAGACTTACCGGAAGACAACCATCACTAAAGGAGAGCGATATACTGGAGTATAGAAGAAAATCGCCAATCGATTGGTCAAGTGAGACAATCTGATTAACTCCAAATTTATTTACCGTCAACCAGAAGTGAATAAATTGAAATAAATAATTTACAGAATTTTAAATTTTCGACAAAAACCAATAACAAGAATTATTTGTTAATTATTTAAACTATAACCAAACATAAAAAAAAATTTGTTTGAAAATTTTTTTTTAAATTAAATTAAAATTTATTTTTTATTTTTTGTAAAAGACAGAAATAATTTATTTGTAACCAGTATAAACAGGTCTAGTTACAATATTATATTAGAATAGAAAGTCAGAAGGGGTATAAACAAGATGTATTATTCAAAAACTTTGTATGTAAAAACAGATAAAATCTAGGCCAAATGGTAAATCTAAACAACATTATAATTGATGAATTAAGTACAATAAAATAGTTAAACTGATGAAATTTATATAAGTTAAGGTAAATCAGTCACAGAGTCATATAACTGGAACTATAATTAAGAAAGACATTGTAAAAAGATAGTAAGAATTAGGGGAAAAAATGCAAATGTAATAACTAAAAATTCAAAGTGGGGAGTCACAAATTAATGAATAATATTTAAAAAGATAACCAATTAATAAAATTACAAGAAATTAAGGGAAGATAAACTTTTATTTCAATCTGAGATTTAGTACAATCATATATATAACATATAAAATGGCAAACATTTTGAGAAGGACAGGAAGTAAATTTTAAGGCCTGCATTTTCAAAATGAAGTAAATATAGCATTTTAGATAAAAAACTTATCGTAAAACTATCTTATTTGGTATCAAATCAAGCAGAATGAACTAAAGAAGGAGATTATGTATTTAGTATTTAATAATTTTAAATAATAACAAAAATATATTCAGTAATATAATGTAAATTTCATACATGTAACGGAAGCAAAAAAGACTTGAAACAATGTATTGCTAATATTAAATTGGCTAAGACGTTTTTAGATGATGAAGGAAGTTAGAACAGTTGATTATTAGACTTTGTCGAGCACACTTGAACGTGATTTTGGCTAAATATTAACCTAATAGCGAAGACAAGTATGGCGTTCATTCGACAAGCCTAGTCTTCAGTGGAAATCGTGAGTTTCATAAAATTTCATTTAAACTTTAAATTCAGTGGAATTAAAACATACAAACATTAAACTAAATGAACACAGAACAGAAACTAAGTGAATTCATAATTTAAACCTTTTAAAACCAATAATTCAGAATAAAGAAACGAACAGTGCAATTGTCGACCTTATTGACAAAAGTGAATTATAACATTATCCAACACGTTTTATCGAAGTGAATCTCAAACACTGAACCAGGACCACTCCACTAACACCAGAAGGAATAATCACAACTGCAGGAACGAGAAACCATTGGAAAAGCAACATTTATTTGAAGCAGATTCTTCGAGGTGCATTCGTCTACACACATCTGACTATGGAGCGGCCATCTTTGAGTTCCCACATTTCCAAGCGCCACGGCCAGTATACCTTCGAATGGTTCGAATAATTTCTTTATTAATCATTATATATTGAATGATATGTTTGTATTTTAATTAATAAGCTTGTAATTTGTAATGTTATACTTTCTATACTATGCCCTTTTCTCTGACTATATATAAAATAACTGTTCAAAGAACCCGAGAATAAATAATTTGTATGATCTATTGATTTGCCCTGAGAGAGTCGATTCATCAATCGATATAAAATCGATTACTTTACTAATTGTTAATAAAAATCATTTAATATTATTAATTTGAATTCTATTTATTCCTCACTTATAAATAGAATAATATAACACCTTAGTTGAGACATAACTACCAGAATTTAACAACTTTAAAGGAAGATAACCTGCAAATAAGGAAAGATCACCAATCGATTGTTCCTGGAGACAATCCTATTAATACAAGAATTCTAATTACATAAAAGGATATAATTCGACAAAAACAATTAATGAGAAGTTCCAAATACAACGAAACCGTTTAAAATATTTAATACTAAATTAATTAAAAATAAAACAAGAAAAAAATATATAAAATAATAAATAAATAAAAAAAATTTTTTCTTTACAAACAACAAGAGTTATTTTTATTTTGTTACAACAAGAATCTATTTGTAATTTGTTACAAATTGGCGACCAACTAAGGGGCTTTAATTAGTGATTGATAGGCCACTATAATTTGCCCAATTCCTAATTTAAGCTTGGCAGCAGTTATCAAGGTAGAAGAAAAGGAAAATGCAACGTCGAGCAACATCGAAGAAACTGGCGGCGGAGGCCGAAAAGGAATCAATATGGAAGACAAAGAGGCGACGCCGGTGGAAGACGTGGAAATGATGCTACCTCCGATCGAACCAACCAAACTGATGTAACAAAAGGAACAACCCGAGGTACCCACACAAACAGGGGACGTGAATATCCCAGAGGAACAGGGAGAAAAGTCCACACGAACAGAGAATGGGGACATGCAAGAAATGTTCAGATTAATGATGGAGAAAATGGACGAGAACAGCAAGAAAATGGGTAAGGAAATGAAAGAAGAATTGATTAAGGGAAGGAAAGAAGACAACCAATCCTTAAGTAAAAAGATGGAAGGAATAAATAAGAACATAGAATCCACAAAGGAAGAATTGAATAAGAAAATGGATTCTACAAAAGAAGAATCGAGTAAAGAAAGGAAGGAAGACAACCAATCCTTAAATAAGAAGTTGGAAGATTTGAAGGAAGACAACCAGTCTTTAAAGGAAGAATTGGGTAATAAAATTGAAAATACAAATAAGAAAATAGAGGAAACCAGCAAGGAACTGAAAGAGGACAACCGATCCTTGAGTCAGAAAATTGATGAAACTAATCAGAAGATGGAGGAAACCAGCAAGAAAATGGAAGAAAAAATGGAGGAAAATAATAAGAAAATGGAGGAGAAGTTGGAGGAATTGAAGGAGGATAACCAACTATTAAGAGAAGAATTAAGGGAGGTTAACCAAGAAAATCTGGACAAATTAAATGAGAGGATAGAGTTGTTAAAGGAAGAGTTGAGCAAGGAAATCAACGATAATAATGAATCCACAACTAAGAAATTAGAAGAAGAACCATGGAAATCAAACAACAAATTAAGGAAGTGGACGAAAGGTGTAGCCAGATGGAGAGAGAAGTACAGGGTTTCAAAGAAGAGGTAAACACCAAATTCACTAATATCGAAGAGTACAGTAGTAGGAAGATGGAAGAAAACCGAAGAGAAACCCAGGAAGAATTAGGGAAGGTACGGAACCAAGTCGCGGAAAGGTGTGACGGAATGGAAGAGCCTATGACGAATATAATGGGTCAAGTACGGCAGAGCCAAGAAGAAATGGAAGTCATGAGAAATCGACCCACTAACTTTACTGGGATACCAATGAATGAAAATCGGGAATGGTTAAATTTCTGACAATACAAAAGAAAACCGATGTAGTTCCTGGCCCGGATTGAGGAATACTTTGCCAAACATAGAGGGAATAGGTGGAATAACAACCGGAAGATATTGGACGAGTCGTTCAGGGAAATGACCGACAATTGGTGGATGGTGAATCGAAGTGAGATCACAGACTACCAACAGTTCAGAAACCTATTCAAAGCGAAGTACTGGTCAGAAACCACACAGAACTTGATACGGGACAATATCTGCCATGGACGATACAAGGCCCAAATAGGTAACACCATGACGGCCTATTTCTTAGGAAAGGTGTGTCTGGCAAAACATTTAGAACCGGCAATACCCGAGGAATGCCTGGTGAACAAGTTGTCTTACCACTATGACGAAGACATAATCTGAGCAAGAAGGGGTAGCCAGATAAAGACAGTGCAAGCCATGACCGAATTACTGGAGAGTTACGAGAACGAGGAATACTACCGTCAGAGTAGAAGGAGAAACGATCGGCTGGAAATAAGAAGTAATCAGTACCCCAGTAACAATAACAACCAGAATGGTAACAACTACCAAGGGAACCGTAACCATCAAAATAATTATAATGGTAATAATAACCCTCCGAATAATAATAATAATAACTTTAACAATAATCCGAATAGTAATAGGAATAACAACCACTACCAAAATAACTGAAATAACTATTATCAGCACCCTAATAATCCTTATAGTCAGAAAAACCCCCGCCCCGGTAATACTGAACGTTATTACCAAAATAATAGGAATTACAATTCCAACAACTACAATAATAACAACAGGGTTTCCCTACCACGGGTAAATTTCATAAGAGCTGAAGATAATGGGCCAAGAAGGTATAACCATCAGCGAAGGAACAGTTTCCACGATGGAGATCGTCGGCGGAGGAGTGAAGAACGTGATGGTCCGAGGTACGAACAACATAGACGAAGTACCAGTCTAGATGATCCTGGCCGGCAGCCAAACCAAGAACAAACATTTGAACATAGTACAGAGCGGCAGGAACCGACGCAAGGTTTCCAGACCGACACCTCGGTCGGCCCAAATAACAACGAACACGATAATTTAAAGGGGAGGAGGCAGTGATGAATTATCACGACCCTTCACTGCTCCTGTCTCCTGGGTATAAACAAGAGTTGCAAGGTGAAACTCAAATAACAATACCATCATTAGAAATAACTATCTAAAAAACATAAGAACTGAACTATCGGAGGAGAACAAAACTAGCCTAAATAGTCAGAATAATGAAATAATATATATAAAAGCGGAAGTAGAAGGAATCCCCGCCAAGATCATGATTGATACCGGTGCGAATATATCAATAATTAATATAATTGAATTGGAAAGAATCCAGAAAGAATGTGGCAGAACATTGCCAATGTTGCCAGTAAATAATATTATCTTAGTAGGTGCAACTGGCCGCCAAAACAAAACTATTAGAAAACAAGTTTCTGTAAATGTCATTAGCTGTGGTATAGCTTTAAATATGGTATTTTTAATCACAACCGGACTGCCATTTAATATATTGGTAGGGTGCGATGTATTAAGGAGGAACTCCGCTATTATAGATCTGATCAAAGAAAAGGTATCACTGTTTTCAGAAGGAATAACGTGGACAGCAGATTTAGTAGGAGGCGAGAATATACTTCCAAACAGTATACACCAACAACTTCGGAACATAAACTATGTAGAGAACAACTCCCTGAATAACCAAATAATATATAATAACATGGAAGAGGATTTATAGTTAAGATACAGGAAATACAGGACTTCCGGTGCGGAACCACAAAAGAGAAAGTGCCCACACACCAAGAAAATCGTCTGATAAGGGTATATGAGAAATATAAATCAGTATTTTCCGATGAACCCGGTAAGATAAAGAATTACCAATGTGAACTTAGATTTAGGGAAACCGTGGAATTTAACCGAAGGTCATATCCCATTGCGCATTCACTGAAGGAGGCCGTGAGAGCGGAAATTAATAAGATGATCAGCAGTGACATAATTGAGAGTAGTCAATCTCCATTCACCAGTCCAATCATAGCTGTTCCCAAGAAAAACGGACAAGTCCGGCTTTGTTTGGATGCGCGCGAAATAAATAAAACGATCATTAATGACAGAACATCACCCGGTGAGATAGATGAGATCTTGAAACGATTCCACGGTACCAAGTTTATTAGTACATGGGACACTGTGTGTGGTTACTGGCAAGTGGAGTTGCACCCACAGAGTCGTCAATATGTGGCGTTCATATTCGAAGGGCGCAATTACCAGTTCAAGAGATTGCCCTTCGGACTTGTGAATTCAGTAGCCATCTTTGTGGCCTGCATGAACCAGATACTTGGACAGGAAGCACTCCAATTTACCACAGTATATGTAGACGATCTACTGATTACCTCAGAAACCTGGGAGGAACACTGCTACAGAGTGGAACATGTACTCGAGAAGTTAGCAAAAAATAACATAACTCTTAAATTGGAGAAATCCAAATTCATTGCTAGAGAAGTACAGTTCTTAGGTTTTAACCTAGATGATCAAGGTATATCCCCATCATTAGAAAAAGTGGAGGCGATTCAGAAGTTCCCTAAACCGAAGAACAGGAAACAGTTACAGTCTTTTCTCGGACTCTGTAACTATTACAGAAAGTTTCAGCATCAATATTCCGAGCTGACAACCAAGTTTCAACCGCAATTATCTTCGAAAAACAAATGGATCTGGGGTCAAGAACAGGACGTTACTTTCCAACTCATCAAAGACAAGTTCTTAGAGATTGTTATACTTCGTCAACCGAATTTTAAAAAACCTTTCTTCTTAAATTTTGATGCTAGCAACATCGGTTTAGGAATGACTTTATATCAGGAAGATGAGGAGGGTCACCATCTAGTGATTAGCTTCGCTAGTCGAATCTTGAGTCAATGCGAGAAGAACTACAATGTGACCGAGAAAGAATTACTCAGTGTAGTATTCGCATGTAGTAAATTCCGGACATATATTTTAGGGTATCCAGTTACCATCCGAACTGATCATAAATCTATCTCATTTCTACGTAGGTGCAAGTTGAGTCACGGCAGACTGGCTAGATGGGTACTTGCCCTGCAAGAGTACAACCTACAATGGGAATACATCCCGGGGAAAAGGAATGTCGTGGCAGACGTGTTATCACGCATTAATTTGGAAGACCAGACTTTTGAGGGAGAGAAGGAGAGCGTAGTCAAGATCTACAACCTTATTAAAACAAGATCCGATTTAGAGGCTTTATTAGTAAACATCCGCATCCACCAACAATCAGACCCTAAGTTGAAAAATATTATTAATCGATTGGAAGTAGACAATGACACAGTTTCTAAATATTACAATATGAACAAAGGTATATTATTTGTTAAAACATCCTTAAATCAAGAAACATGGAAAGTGATTATTCCAAGCAACATTGAAAAAGAAATCATAATCGATTACCATATACGGTATGGCCATATGGGAGCCCTGAAAGTGATACAGGCCTTAGAGGAGAATTGTCAAATCAAAAACATAAACTGAAAGGTGAGAAATTACCTAAAATTCTGTAATATTTGCCAGTGTGTTAAGGTCAATAACGAGAAGAAGGAAGGCATAATGATACCCATAACATCTAAGGCGAAACTGGAGAAGGTGTTTTTAGACATCTGCGGACCATTTCCCCGTAGTGGCGGTCGACACAGATAGAAATACCTCGTCATAATCATGGACCATTTTACAAAGTATGTAAAGCTATACCCGGTTAATCGGGCAACCACTATAAAAGTTCTTGGAGTAATAACGGAATTATATGTGCCAGAAATAGGAAAACCAACTTCAATCATCACTGACCATGGTACACAGTTTAAAGGGAAAAGATGGCGGTATACATTATTATCACTTGGGATTAAAACATACAAGAAATCAGTCTACCACCCAAGTTGTAATCCGGCAGAGAGGGTATTGAGAGAAGTGGGGAGAATATTGAGAACGTACTGTCACCACCAACAAAAAAAGTGGCAAGAATACCTAGCAGCCATGGAGAAGCTCCTAAATTTCGCTCACCATCCAGCTATAGGAATTACCCCTTACTCCGCCATGTACGAGAAACCAACACCTCGAGAGATTGAAGAAATAATAGAGTTCCCGATGAATGATGGTCGTAAATTTGACAAGGTGAAATTTTATAACAAGGTGGCCGAAGACCAGGAGAAACGGCAAACCAAATATCAGAAGGCGATTGGACGAGTAATAACGTATAAAGAGGGAGAAAAAGTACTGTTAAAAAACCGCGAACTACCCAGCACCCTAGAAGGGATAACGAAGAAATTATTATTACTCTATACTGGACCATATCTCGTTACCAAAAATAGTAACAACAACACATATGAACTCAAAGAAACAGTTTCTGGAAAAATCAAAGGCGTATACAACCAAGCCTCCATAAAAAAATATTACGAAGATTGACTTTAGAAAAAATAAAATAAAATGTCAAAATTCTAAAGAATAGTAAGACCAACTTACACAAATAATTAGAAAGAAAATAATTTGGAATTAAAAGAAGAAGAATTTATTATTACAAAAAATTGTCTAAATTCTAAAAAATAATGAGATCAGCTTATAAATAATTTGAAAGAATATAATTTGGAATTAAGAAATAGAATTAGAATTTAGTAAAGTTGTCTAAATTCCAAAAAATGATAAGATCCACTTATGAATGATTTGAAGAAAATAATGTGATTAATTAAGAAAAAAAATTAGAAAGAATCCAGAATAAATGTGAATATCAAACATTTGAAGGAGTAGAGAAGAAAAACAAAAAAGAGTGTAATATACAAGAGAAGGCAATAATAATGAAAGAAAGAGAGAAGAATTCGTTGTCATAATAAAATCATCAAAATTTAAAAAGGAAAAAAAATAATACGATCAACCTATAACTAATTATTTATGAAACGATTATGGAAACGAATAGTCAAGAAGGATGATTATGATATTACTCAGTTCTAAAAAACAAAGAAGGACAACTCACACCAATCATATGAAGAAAATAGTCTAGGCAAGAAAATAATAAAACATCTATGAAAGGCAAAGAGAAATAAGGACCACATGAAAAATCTAATATTAATGAATTAATTTTAATGAAGACAAAAGTGGAATAATAACTTTCTGAGAAAGAAAAGAAAGAAAAATATGTTTATATAATATGATCATAATAACAACTTGGATATCAATTATAGTGAAACCCATTGAAAAAACGAACTGTCATAAAATAATACCATTCGAACAATTAATAAGATCTAAGAAGAAAAATATATATATATATATAAAATATGCTATTAATATCAATAACCAGAAGAAGAATTAAAGAGAATTCAGATGAAAAAGGAAAATGTTACACCATAACTAGTGATAAACATGTTAACAAAGTTTCCAACCATGATAAAAATGAATATATCAGCCGAGCTAAAAAGTTAGAAGAATAAATAATGAGAATAGTAAATACTAAGAAGAATAAATGAGATAGAAAATGTGAGAAAATCTGAGAAACAACGAAGTGAAGTATCCAAAGATATTTTTATTAGTCGAAAATTAGACTATTCTATATATGATTTTTATTTGATGACTGTCTGTAGATAATTCCAGCAGCATTATGTTTTGAGCAGAGATGAATTGCCTCTGATCTCAATGAGAAGTGTAGTATGGCCAGCAGAGTAAGTAGCCAACAGTGCCTCTCTGAACTGTTCCAGCTCACGTATTAGGGAATGTTAGGGAATCAATATCCCATGGATAAAACACAAAGTTAAGAAAAGGAAAAATATAATAATAATAATAAATCTCAGAAAACACTAAATATCCAGGAAGAATCAAAGTCAGATAAAAGACTATAAAGTTTATTAAGCTCAAGTATGAAGAAGCCGATAAAATTAATTCAGATCAAGTATGAAGAAGCCGATATAGAAATGGGGAGGAAGACGAAGAATAATAAATAAAAAGCTATCATAAGCAATTATTTCATCCATACTCAAGTCTGAAATAATCACTTCTGGAGGAGAGCAATCTGTAGCATAACAGATAATGCCCATAGTTCTGAATCGAAAGAAAGATAAAATAAAATAAAAACAAATTTAAATCCAAGAAAGCAACATTAAAAATTAATTAAGAACCACCGTAAAGCACAATCATAGTTTGAAGTAAGAATTTCATTAAAACAGATATACAATGAATGATGAGTAATAAAAATAAACCAAAAAACTACAAATAAAGTAAGGAAATACCCAGGTAGGATAGGAGTAAGTAAGGAAGAAACCAGAACAAGACACATCCACAAGAAAAGGGAATGCTTTTATAAGAAACAAGTAGAATAGGAGTAAGTAAGGAAGAAACGAGAACAAGACAACATTCACGATAAGAAGGAATGCTCTTGTAAGAAACAAAAACGAAACCCCAAAAGAAAAGAAAAATAACCAGTGAAAGTATAACAAAAACCCAAATTTAGAAAATCATATAAAATAGATATAAACAAAAGTGTATAAAGTAGAATTAAAAGTGAACCAATGTGAATTAATTATATAATGGAAAAAACAAACCTTCATTATCATTATCTTGTTGATTCATCCTCTTCGTTCACTTTATTAAATTTATTAATATATATAAACTTTCACGTAATGAACTTACTGTTCGTTGTCACTTCCCCAAACGTTTCGAGGTGATGTTCCTCTTCACCAGTGGGAATAATATGAATGTCGATTACAGAATAACCTTTACAGACTATAGGGAAGGGATTGGCGCTTCCCACCATCAACCCCCACCACACACAACTATAGTCCGTAAAGGTTATTCTGTAATCGACATTCATATTATTCCCACTGAGGAAGAGGAACATCACCTCGAAACGTTTGGGGAAGTGACAACGAATAGTAAGTTCATTATGTGAAAGTTTATATATATTAATAAACCTTCATTATCCTCTATAAATAAATTTCTTGATTTTAATAAGACTTTAAAACTGATTAGAAATAAAATCAAAGAATAAAAGGGGACCAGTGCAAGTTTTTATATTATAATAAATAAACTTAATGTGTCAATGTTGGAGTTCATAGACTAAGTAAATTGTGCATTTATACAACTTTAAAGTTTTTATATTGTGTCAAGAAATAATATTGAATAGAGTATTGTAATGACAAATAAGATACAAGTGTTTCTAAATAAGTGCCACTCTTTATATACAACATTCATTAGAATGACAGTAATAAAACTAGAGCAGGCCAATAAAAAAGTGAAGTGACCAAATAAATACCCAAAAACCAAACAAAAACAGCTAAGACTGAAAATAAAATTAGTTATAAGAAATAGTGTAAATGATGGAAGGACAGATATGTTTTGTTTATAATAAGTTCAGTAACTCGAGATTAAAATGTCTGAGTTTAAATACCATTGTTAATTTCAAATATTTGTTATGGATAAATAGTATGAATTATATACTAAATGTTCTATTGTTAAAGTAAGAAAATGTTAATTAATATTATATTAGAATAGAAAGTCAGAAGGGGTATAAACAAGATGTATTATTCAAAAACTGTGTATGTAAAAACAGATAAAATCTAGGCCAAATGGTAAATCTAAACAACATTATAATTGATGAATTAAGTACAGTAAAATAGTTAAACTGATGAAATTTATATAAGTTAAGGTAAATCAGTCACAGAGTCATATAACTGGAACTATAATTAAGAAAGACATTGTAAAAAGATAGTAAGAATTAGGGGAAAAAATGCAAATGTAATAACTAAAAATTCAAAGTGGGGAGTCACAAATTAATGAATAATATTTAAAAAGATAACCAATTGTGCCGTAACTATGGAATTTCGTTACGGCAACTTACTATATGGATACTCGCGATGCCATCTAGTAGCAATGCGTCGCGTCTTGAGCTTCACTGCTCCGCCGTGAGGGGCCGGGCTGGTAGTTGCCTTATAGACGTGTGTGCTTTCTCTCTGACTTGTTCCTTCAAACAAGGGATTTCAGGGCGATCAGGTGGAAGTCCCTCGCGGGTTTGGTACCACCCTTGCCAGCGTCAAATATGAGTCATTGCCGAACCCTATCTATGATCTCCTCCGTCGGCTTCCCGTGGTCGACGGTCTGGATCTGGACCAGCTGGTAAAATTTTTTGAAGGGATTTTCGGCATTTATGACTTCCCTGGGGTGACTGGTTCCTCTCTTTTAAATATGATATATCCTTATTGTCGGGCGCCTCTACTGGATCGTGTGGTCTGGCATCTCGGCGCGGGCGGGGATTTTGAGGCCTTCCACAGGGATGTTCTGGAGCTGTTTATGCCCGGGAGGCTGCGTGACCAGATGCGGCAAAGATTGTTTTATAGAGTTCAGGGGCACGGGGAAAAGCTAAACGTATTCATAATTCTATCAAGAGTGCTGCCCGTGTGCTGCGTGTGGACGTGTCGGAGGCTGAGGTGGTGTGTGTCATCTTGGAAGGCCTCAATCCCCAGGAGAGGTCACGGTTGGTGTTCTTGGAGAGACCGCGAAGCTTCGCGGATCTCAGCAGAGCTTGTGTCTTTGCCCACACCATCCAGATGAATGATGAGACTCGCTCCGGCACTTCCGAATTCTCTGTCCCCTGTTCCACATCTGGTCAACAGCGGCCACCTACCTGGGAGCAACGATTCAACAACTTTGAAAGAAGAAGCTATAGTTGTTATGCTTGTGGTAAGATGGGGCACTTGGCCCGGAATTGCCAATTCAAACGGTCGGAGGTCCCGCGTGAGAACCGCCCTTCAAAAAACGGCCCGCGTGGGGGGATTGAGGGGGCGCCGGTCCCTCCCCACGCGTGGTGGCGTTAGCGCATCTCATGTTCCATTATGTGCGGTTGAAACTGGGCACTCATCCGGGGAGCCCTATCCTAAGCCGATTCGTCCCGGCCTCTCCGTGTGTCCCTATCTCGAGTTGGAGGTTGGAAAGGGCCGTATTAAGGCATTGGTGGACTCGGGATCAGCGCGGTGTTTGATCTCCTCCCGGGTTTACCAGCAGTTGGTTAGGGAGTCTTTAATTAAGGCGAGTGCTCTTTCGTCGGTGGTGTGTTGGACGGCCTCGAGGGAGGTTTTGCCTACCTCAAAAGCGGTGGCCTTTAAACTTAAAATAAATTATTTTTCGTGGGTGTGGGAGTTTCTTGTCGCTCCGAATCTGAGCGTCGATTGTATTTTCGGTGCGGACTTTATTATGAAAAGTGGTCTGGTTCTCGATATCCAGGGGCACATTTGTTTCTTCAAGTTTAACCGTGCCGTGCGCATTCCCTTTTTTGGATATCGGGATGAGTCGGGGGAGGGTCTTGAAGAACTTCAACCCCCGGCGGCTATTAATAATTTAAGCCAGTCCCAACAGACCACTTTCCGTCAATTGTGTGAGGAGTTCCCCGAGGTGCTGACGGCCGATCTCGGCCTCACACATAATTTGGAGTATCGTATCCGCCTGTGTGACTCCTCGGTTGTCCGTTCGCACCCTTATAAATTCGCCCCTCCCAAAATGACCATTTTGCGTGAGAAGGTTCAGGAACTGTTAGACCAGGGTGTCATTGAACCTTCCACGTCGGCCTATGCCAGTCCAGCATTCTTGGTGCCTAAACCAGGTGGGAAGCATCGGCTGGTTATTGATTACCGCAAATTGAATCAAAATATAGAGGTTGAGTCAGTGCCCCTCCCGGACCTGCATTCGGCCTTTGACTGGTTTTCGCAGGCCCGCTATTTCACCATTTTTGACCTTAATTCTGCCTACCACCAGATTCCCTTACACAAGGATTCTCGGCCGTACATGGCCTTTTGCGTACCGTGGAACCTGTACCAATATAAGAGAGTCCCCATGGGACTGGCCGTTGGTGCACAGACGTTAACACGTCTACTAGATACAGTGTTCCACGATATTAAATTTCAGTACGTGTTCAATTATCTTGATGATCTGCTTATTTACAGTGCTACCTTAGAGGAACACATGGATCATCTCAGAGAGGTGTTGTGTCGCCTGAGGCGCGCGGGGCTCACGGTAAACCCCGACAAGGTGAAATTTGGCCAGGAGGAAATTTCTTTCCTCGGTCACCTTGTGTCTCATATAGGGGTCACAGTAGACCCAGAGAGGACTCAGGCAATTCGGGATTTTCCTCCTCCTCGGGACGCTAAAGGGGTGGCCCGCTTTGTGGGGATGGTTAATTTTTATCGGCGGTTCGTCCCCGGGGCTGCAGAGATTGCTGCCCCCCTTAATTCCTTAAGAAAAAAGGGTGCCAAATTTGTGTGGGGTGACGAGCAGCAGCGTGCCTTTGAGACCCTGAAGGAGTCCATTCTGTCCCCGCCGGTGCTTCGGATGCCTGACTTCACGAGGCCCTTTATTTTGCAATCGGACGCCAGCTCTGTGGCGATCGGCGCCGTGCTCTCGCAGGAGGTGGATGGTGCTCGGCAGCCAGTTGCCTTTGTATCTAGGACCCTCACCGACACTGAAAAGAAATCCTTTGTGTATGAGTTGGAGTGTTTGGCGGTAGTCTTCGCTCTGGACAAATTTAGGAGATATTTGGAACATGCTGAGTTCCTTTTAGAGACCGACAACCAGGCTCTCTCTTGGCTTCTGGCGCATCCCCATCAACTGGGTAAACTTGGCCGCTGGGTGGTCAAAATTTCATCTTTTAAGTTCAGGGCACAACATATACGGGGGACCCAAAATGTTGTTGCCGATACTTTGTCACGGATGTACCATCTGCCCAGTGAGGAGCCAATAAATGAACCCTGCGCCTTACTCTTGGAGTTTCCCCTCGCCTTTACCGATGTTATCCCTCATCAGCTTGATGATGAGACGTTGGGTCCGATTATCGAAAAAATTAAATCAGGCGAGATGAAGGCTCCTTATCATCTGTCCAAGGGCGTCCTCTGCTGCAAGGAACGTAGAGGACGGGTTCCTAAGATAGTGCTGCCGAGCAAGCTTGTACCCATGGTCTTCCAGTATTATCACGATTCCCCGGTAGGAGGCCATTTGGGTGTTTCGAAGACCGTCGCCGCGATTCGAAAGAACTTCATCTGGAAAGGCATGGACCAGGACATCGCCACCCGGGTGAAGTGCTGTCATCTCTGTAGTCTGAGCAAGCTCACTCAGAACACCAAGTTGGGGTTGCTGTCTTCTGAGGTGGCTGGCAGACCTATGGAGAAGGTTTTCATCGACTACATGGGTCCTTTCCCACATAGCAAGGCCGGGAATTCGTTCCTCCTTGTTTGTGTGGACGCCTTCTCTAAGTATGTCTGGCTACTTCCCTTGCGTCAGGCAAGTGCTGCTACTACCATCATAGCCCTTCAGACCAGCATTTTGGGCTTCCCTCCATCATTGTCTCAGACAATGGCCCCCAATTCATCTCGAGGCAGTTCCGAAACATGTGTTTCAGACACGGCATTCGTCATGTAACCACTTCCCCTTATCACCAGCAACCTTCCCACGCTGAGCGATTCAATCGCAATCTTAGATCCGCCCTTATCGCTTACCACGCGGAACAGCAGAACACGTGGGACCAGAATCATCAGTGGTTACAAATGGCTTTTAACTCCTCTCTTCATGAGAGTCATAGAGCCGTGCCTTTTGAGGTCATGTTTGGTTTCTCCCCTGCTCATCCCATTAGCAATTTGTGGAGATTGGAGGATCTTCTCCCGGATTTGCCGAACGGGGGGGGGGTCTCTCACAGGTGGAAAGAGGTGAGGAGAGCTCTGCTCCGATCGCACGAGCGCGTGCGGCGTCGTTATAATGCGGGGAGAGTCCCCAACCCTTTCAAGGTGGGCCAGTTGGTATATTGTAGGAGCCACCCGCTCAGCTCTAAGGTGGAAGGTCCCGCTGCCAAGCTTTGTCATCGATGGTTGGGACCTTTCCGCATTTCCGAGTTTGTCTCTCCGGTTACTGCCAGCCTGGTGGGTCTAGAGGATGGTATGCAGGTGAGAGTGGCCCATGTGTCGCATTTGAAGGCGTGTGCTCAGGTGGAGGTTCATTGAGTGTAGGATATAGATATTTTTTTTCTCACCCCTGTTAGGATTAACTTCGGTCCTTGGGTTTGGTTTTCGGGGGGCTTCTCTGGAGGATTTGGGTTTTAATGTTTTACTTTTTAGAGTTTTATCTGTTTTTAAGGGGGGTTAAATGGAGTTTTAGTGTTTTATCGGAATTTTAGCTCCTCTCCTTTCCTCTTTCTATCTCTTTAGGTCACGACCGCTCACACTCCCGGTATCTTCCACACTTACACACACCCAGCTACACACACACACCTTGTCCTTCTTTCCGGTGACCTTTCGTTTTCAACTTCCAACTAGTTTTACCTTTTAATCGGTTTTAGTTCGTCCCCGCCTTTCCTCCAGTTGTGGCCGACCCAGTGTCGTCCAACCCGTTGGACTCCTTTTGTTGTGGGGGTGTACCGTAACTATGGAATTTCGTTACGGCAACTTACTATATGGATACTCGCGACGCCATCTAGTAGCGATGCGTCGCGTCTTGAGCTTCACTGCTCCGCTGTGAGGGGCCGGGCTGGTAGTTGCCTTATACACGTGTGTGCTTTCTCTCTTACTTGTTCCTTCAAACGGGCGAGACGTTTTCTCGCTCGGCTTCTGAAGAAAGTTTGAATTCTTTTTTAAATACCGGGCGATTTAGTTTTATTATGGCCGGCTGAGTAAAAGGTGTGCCCTGGGGTGTCTGCGGCCCGTTCATCCGCTTCCCGAGTGTCAGACCAGGATAAAATGTGAGAATATCAAGGAACTTATTGGTGGCTAGTGTGCTGTGGCCAATCTAGACAGGCATGTTTGGAGAACAATGTTTCTCAGGTGCTGTGGAAGTGTATTTTTGCAAAGAAAATTATTAACTTATTCCTATGTGTGCATGTGGCACTAATTGAGTTTCTCGTCAAGTGAGTTATCTTAACACAAAAAAAAAACTTTTGCTTTAATTCTTGACTTTTTTTTTACTTTGCTTAATATCTGGTATACCCCGGCTATTTTTTTTTTAATTCTGTGAACTCGACTGGCATCTTATTTTTCTTTTAATCGTGAGGACAGCTTCTTGTGCTGTTAGTGAAGTGATAGTAATACCTTCTCTGCAAAGCTTTTTAAGATATAATGAAGTAACAAAAAAAAAAAAAAAAAAAAAAAAAAAAAAAAAAAAAAAAAAAAAAAAAACGAAATGTGTTAAGATACTGCTGGGGAATTGGTGTCTATTTAAACCTTGCAGTGGGAGGGCACTTCCCAGCGCTACTAGAGTAGAAGAATGCCTGGTTCCTTTATTTTCTCAGAGATAGTCTCTCAATATTTTTCTGTGTTCTCCATGTAACTATGTAACTGTTTGTGTGAAAATTGCTTAGTGAATGTAAGTCAAAGAAAATGATCAAATCATATGTATTGTGTGCACTTCTTGGCATAACAGGTTGTGAATGGTCCATCACATTGGGTCAGACTAGGTTATATCCTTACACGTGTTGGGATTTAGAATTTATTTTAATTCTCTGTGAGTTTCAAATTAATGTTAAAAAATTTGTTTTGTATATTTATACCTTCATAAATCTAATGCAACTTAATAATGTTGGCTCAGTTTAAAACATGTTGAATTAATTAAATATTAATTAGTTGTTGAGTGATGAGCATATATCAATAGTGTCAGGGATCTAGTCATTTGTATACCCACATGTATATTTTTTATTAATGTTGATAATAGATCAAACAGTATTAAATTATTAATAAATTATTGTTATTAGACGTATTAAATTTTGAGAACCTCTGGATTTATTTCTTTTTATTTACTAATGTTAATAATAATTTATTGCCAAAATATATTGAAATTATATTTTTGTAAAGGTTTAAAAATTTACCGGAGAGGTTTTGTTGTTTGATTATTGTTATTTCAAGTGAACATTTCTATATTCTGGGTACTATGAAGTACACGCATTGTATATAAAATTGTAATGCTTTTGAAAAGGAATTAGAGCACCAATAAATTTGTTGTTGTTGAGTTTGGGAATTGAGGTCACCTCATTAATTCGATTGCCTAATGGTTCCCCAGCACGAGGCCTTTCTTCCACTAGGAGGCGCGTTTTGAACAAGTGAGCCGGTCATCCAGGTGAGCTGTATAATTTACTTACAATTTTTTTTTTTGAAAGTTAAATTCTGAAGTAGGGTTAATATGTTGGGATGACAATGATGAGTGGCTCACAATTAATAAAATTACAAGAAATTAAGGGGAGATAAACCTTTTATTTCAATCTGAGATTTATACAATCATAAATATAACATATAAAATGGCAAACATTTTGAGAAGGACAGGAAGTAAATTTTAAGGCCTGCATTTTCAAAATGAAGTAAATATAGCATTTTAGATAAAAAACTTAGTAAAACTATCTTATTTGGTATCAAATCAAGCAGAATTAACTAAAGAAGGAGATTATGTATTTAGTATTTAATAAATTTAAATAATAACAAAAATATATTCAGTAATATAATGTAAATTTCATATATGTAACGGAAGCAAAAAAGACTTGAAACAATGTATTGCTAATATTAAATTGGCTAAGACGTTTTTAGATGATGAAGGAAGTTAGAACAGTTGATTATTAGACTTTGTCGAGCACACTTGAATGTGATTTTGGCTAAATATTAACCTAATAGTGAAGACAAGTATGGCGTTCATTCGACAAGCCTAGTCTTCAGTGGAAATCGCGAGTTTCGTAAAATTTCATTTAAACTTTAAATTCAGTGGAATTAAAACATACAAACATTAAACTAAATGAACACAGAACAGAAACTAAGTGAATTCATAATTTAAACCTTTTAAAACCAATAATTTAGAATAAAGAAACGAACGGGGCAATTGTCAACCTTATTGACAAAAGTGAATTATAACATTATCCAACACGTTTTATCGAAGTGAATCTCAAACACTGAACCAGGACCACTCCACTAACACCAGAAGGAATAATCACAACTGCAGGAACGAGAAACCATTGGAAAAGCAACATTTATTTGAAGCAGATTCTTCGAGGTGCATTCGTCTACACACATCTGACTATGGAGTGGCCATCTTTGAGTTCCCACAATTCCAAGCGCCACGGCCAGTATACCTTCGAATGATTCGAATAATTTCTTTATTAATCATTATATATTGAATGATATGTTTGTATTTTAATTAATAAGCTTGTAATTTGTAATGTTATACTTTCTATACTATGCCCTTTTCTCTGACTATATATAAAATAACTGTTCAAAGAACCCGAGAATAAATAATTTGTATGATCTATTGATTTGCCCTGAGAGAGTCGATTCATCAATCGATATAAAATCGATTACTTTACTAATTGTTAATAAAAATCATTTAATATTATTAATTTGAATTTTATTTATTCCTCACTTATAAACAGAATAATATAACACCTTAGTTGAGACATAACTACCAGAATTTAACAACTTTAAAGGAAGATAACCTGCAAATAAGGAAAGATCACCAATCGATTCGTCCTGGAGATAATCCTATTAACTAATACAAGAATTCTAATTACATAAAAGGATATAATTCGATAAAAACAATTAATAAGAAGTTCCAAATACAACGAAACCATTTAAAATATTTAATACTAAATTAATTAAAAATAAAACAAGAAAAATATATATAAAATAATAAATAAATAAAAATTTTTGTTTCTTTACAAACAACAAGAGTTATTTTTATTTTGTTACAACAAGAATCTATTTGTAATTTGTTACAATAATTTTGATTGAATTTAAATTATGTGTTGATTAAGTAATTAAAATAATATCATTAATTAATTTCTTGTTGGCCTATTTATTTAATTTTAACTGTTGGCGGTTCACTCGTCTTAATAGCCAACTAAACTGGTTGATTGCTTTGAATTCGCAAATCATTAATTGAAAAAAATAATTAATCACTGTTTCAATAATTACTGACAATATTTTTTAGTTCACAATTCATTTGTTTATTGCTCACTATTTTCTTGTTTCAATTTAACACATTCAAATTAATAATGCTAACGGATTACAAATCATCCGGCTTTTAACTATTTTAACCCAGTGGATTGGCAATGATAACTCTGATAATAATTGATTATTTGTTTACAAATATTTCATACCTCAAGGGTGACTTTTTTAAATTACAGGATAAAACACCAGTGCCTTGCGATACAATGCTATTACAAGATTTGACATTAATAGGTTAGACACCTTTAATCATTTAAATCGATTGACGAAAATTTTGTTTAACCTTGACAAGTTTGAGGTTAGCCACGGTAATGCTAATACATGAATTCTTATATTTGGAATATTATAATTCCTCTAAATAAAGTAAAGACAGTGCTTAGTACTTATGGTATTATTGTTTTTTGCGATACTATTGTAACTAAATCTTGATATGATTGTTAACTTTTACTCTTTTAAAATATTTTTTATATTGATGTTAATTGTAAAATTAACCTGTGCTTACTACGCGGTTCACAAGCTGCTTCCGGTTCGCCACGTGGCTCTATCGCCAACATTAGTTATCTTATTTGGGTCCAAGGTGTCATTGAACGAGAGACAGAAACAGTTGGGTTTATCGAAATAAAGATTCGCACACATGTATATTCGATAGAAGTCTAGTTTTAATATTTCTCTGTATATTATGAACAACGTTACAAAAGGCTAAAATCAAAATGGAGTCATACTTAACAAGATGGCGGCTTTGCAGTTCCGCTATTAGTTATTAATTACTTTCATCTGTTTCTCTATGATATGTCATTGGACATAAATAAAATACTATACTGCAGTTGTGATTTTAATTACTCACTTAGTTTCATATGAAATTTTTAATAAAACATAAACCAATGCCTCGGTTTGATTACTGCCGGCATTCTCTTTCACTTTCTCTCTCTCACACTCTCTCACTACATATTTTATTATCGGTACATTCAATTTTGTTTGTTATAATTTCGAGCTCGATTTTTAATAATAGGATATTAATATAAATTCTGACTTTCCTGAAATGTTGCGAGTGTTGCGTTTCAGACGTTCTCCATGGTAGGGCCGGTGTTTGGCGTACTTAGCTGGTCGTTGTACTCTCTAGCTTTTTGTCTGTACTTTGCACTGAATTTACATGATGTTAATGATTACTTTGATGACACTATTTACTTGTAGTTACATTTTGTTAATTCAAAAAACACTTTGGCTGGTAAAGTTACTCCAGCGAAATTTTAGCGTGTTGACACCATGACGATGTTCCACAGACTGGGACGCCATACTGGCGTAATTTTCATAGTTGGAGAGGATTAGCTCGTCATAATTCTATTGTCTTAAGCGGCCGACGCCCTTGTTTTGCGTCACTATTGTTACGTATGACATGATTGATGATGTCCAACAGTGCTTTTTTAACTGGCTTGACACAAATATGCGTGTATAATTGCTCGTACGCCATGACCTTGGAGTTAAGAGGTACTGATGAAACTGCGCTGTTTTCTTATACATGGGGGGGATTGACCTAACCATGTTACATATAGTAAAATACAATAAATTTATTCTTTCTGTACCAATGAATATTAAGACGGACATTTGTACCGTCACATGATGTGTTAAATAGCCACGCGTTGTTGGCGTCACTTTGTAGTTTAACCGTGTACCGGTGTGTTATATCCGTTTAATTGGTTTAAATTTTAATTGAAGATTTATATTTAATAACTTTTCAATTCGAAGTTTAATTTAGTTTATGATTTATTGATTTATTTAATCAAATTCAATTGTTTAATTGAATCCAATATAAATAAATCCGGTGAATTGCTCTTGAAGGTGTTTAACGAAGTCATTTAGACTTTTGATAATTTAGTTAATGTATTATTCTTCTGTCGACTAGGCGAATCGGTGACATGGATCCCTCACTGAAAGTACATATATTTTAGTAAGAAATTATCACTTACTTGTAGTGAGTCTGGCTGATCTCACTGGGTCGATGTAGCAATCTAATCTTTAGATTGACTTACCGTATTTCAAATTGCCGCTGTTTGTCGTGCTATCCAATAAGAGACGTTCACCTATTCTGTAAACACTAGTCTATTGAAATAAACTAATTGACTCTGATTTGTCGTATAAAAATGAGAATTTATTCTTTGTTAACACTTCTTTAATGATTTAAAATATCATTAACCATTTTGGTTCAAAATTAATTAACATTGGTAATTTGTTTTTACAAAAAAAATTTTTTCTCAGGGTGGTATAACTGACCTACAACGTCAGACTGTTGTTAACATGCTTTTTGGTTAAATAATTTAATTCAAGTGTGGGTTCTTTTAGCCTGCAGAATACCAAATAATTTACTAGAAATCTTACTCTACCATTATTAGGCAGTTGGAGGTTGATTACAATTCAATCATCTCTTAATGAATAACATATAAAATTATAACCATGCCTGCTTGGGCATTTTAAGTTAACTGGTTTAATAGTCAACCGACAATAAATGATTTATTGAACTTTATTAACGTTAAAAGAACTTTTGATAAAATATCTAAAATGTGAACATAATAAAAATAATAACTTGAAACAGCGTTGTTTAAAGAAACATTTGAATCGTCATACTTGATTCCGTAAAAGGTAATCATTTAGTTGCAAGTATTTATATAGCTTAATACCACTAGCTTTTATTCATAATAGACAGACATATTCAAAATAGTAGTAGTAGACTCTTCCTAAATTACGAAACATAAATAACATTTGCATTTTTGTTTAACTTTCGTTAATTACTTCAGTCAGTCGACAATCCTCAATCTCTTATTAATGCTTGTTAGTTTAATCTAGGTGTACTGTACAATAACTTCAATCAGGTGTGTGGTTATAGCACACTCAGTGTTCATACATGATAAACAATTAATGTTTTCAAAATTCTTATTTCTGAAATATTTAAATTAAATTGAGAATTATCATTATCACTGTTGACTGAATGATATTAATAAGGTACAATGACCTACATAGGCCTACTTTATTTTACACACATTACTAGAATGTTGTTCGATTATATCATCATTTTTTCAATTCTTAACTAATTTTAGAAAATCACTGTAGTCCCTTTTAAATCCCAGAATTGCTAGGGATTATGCACTTAGCAATCCTTATTAATGCACTGTTTACACTTCAAACATCTTCAATAATAGTGTAGTTATGGTTGCACAAATTTAGGTTATGTTGCTTTGTTGACATTGATGATGCGCACAAACTAGGTTAACAACTGTTTTCTTCCGGTGTCGAGCCGCCGTCTGCACACATCAAAGGTTGATTAAAAAGTGTCTCGAATCGATGCATGATGCTGCCGTTCCATTCTGCAATCGTTGTAAAATTGGTTAATTTCTTTGATTTGATTGGTTGGCGATCTTTAATTTAATGCACATACCCCCTTCGCAATTGAGACAAAAACTTTATAATTGATGTAACTTTCTTATTACTGCATAGATTTTAAATCTAAGCTTATCACTGTATGGCTAACATTTGGCTCTTCATTTAGAGTTCACTCATGATATTCTTTCATTCAATATTAAGGGAGTTAATGTTTGAGATTATCACTTTACACTATTCACTATTAATTTTATTTATTCTTGAATTATAACTATTTAATGCAATCATATCTCTTTGAGAGCATGCCTTCCAAGTCCTTCAACACTTCTCACTTATTGTTTACTTATAATTATTTACAAAATATAGCTCTTATCCTAACATTGGTTTAGCCTAGGAGTCTACTAATTATATTAACAAATGATTTATAATAAAAGTATCTGGGTAACTTCTATATTCCCCCAATTGTATACACAGAGTTATTACAACTTCTGGTCATCTTTGTTTATTGGAATACATTGTAATTCCTTGGTATTTTAGTCTTTAAAATGACCTCTGTATGGCACTATGTAGTGTACCTTTATTTTAATTCTTGTTTGAAAATGTAGTGTCTTTTCAGTCCACTATCTAGTTTAGAATAGTTCATTATAAGTAGTATATTGATTATCAATCTTGTGTTTTTAATACACTTGTCTGTTCCTTAGCATAGAGCATTGGATAATAGTAGATACATCTGGTGTCACATGACAGCTGTGCTTATTTATTCTTATTACACATTATCTTAGTGTTTATAATTTTCTTACACTATTATAATAGTGATATTATATCTTACTTATTATATAGGTATCCTCCTTTTATCCCTATCTAACTTTACAATGTGGTTTTATCTATGTTTCACATGGTGAATCTCATTTTGACTGGTTCTGTTCATTTTATTTACATTAATTCTTATATAAAGATTACTCTTGGTATCTGATATTGGTATTGGTGGAAACCTTATTACCTCTACTTGATTCAGTGTACAAAATATTTCAGTTTAGACATGTTTTATCTATTATTAAATATGAAACTAGGTGGAAAGTACCTGTATCTAGGTTATGTGGTTCTATTATTTGTAGCAACAATGGGTGAATTGAGTTGATACAAATTTACATTTTTTAACCTTGTTTTTTCAAGTACTATGTTATTAATGATTACTGGTAATTCATTAATTAGTTCTTTTTTCCTATCTTACATGATTTTTATATTACTTAACTAACAATTATTATAGTTATGAGAGAATTTTAATTCTCTTTTATATTACATTGCTGCTGTGCATAATATGTCATTATGCTGTTATTTACAGCTTCTTTTTGTGTTAACATTATTGTTACTTCCACTCTTTTGTCTAATATGGGATGTCCTACTCAATTACAATATTATTGGTCATATATGGGTCATCTAAGTTAGTCAGTTATTGTTTTATTTTCAATCTGTAAGTCTCCCAGTTAGTATTTATACAGGTAAGATGTTAATCTATAGTTGACTGGCTCTTGGAATCTATATCTTATGCCATGGTTGTTATGTGTCTTTCTCGTGATATGTTTCTTCCTTGTTTCTATTTGCTCCTTACTGACCGAATCTATTGGGTTATTGGTTCCTGTTGTTTAATCACTGTTTACTGTATCTTCTTTCTTCTTATATGTTATTTTCTTGGATTTTGTTGTCCATGACGTGTCCGTTACTTAACTAAATATCACTATTTTAATAACGACTCGGAACACTAAGTTTTTTGTAAGTAAAATCGTAAACATGTACCTTACAGCCGAAACCGGCTTTCACCTTTAAAAGGCTTCTTCAGAAGCTGCCGTAGGTAGCGCTGTCCGTCTTGTTGTTGGCGACAGGATAGATTTTCGAAAGATCGATGCTGTGTGTGTGTGGTGAGATGTGTTCGAATAATGCGTGCGATTGGAATTGTGTCTGTTCGTTTAGGATGTCGTTTTTATTTGTTTTTGTGTGTTTGTATACATATATAAATGTTTTAGTGTTCTGAGTCATTATTAAAATAGTGATATTTATATGTTATTATTATTGTTTATTACCATTACATTTTATTAACTCCTGCGCTGTGAGTTTATTCTTCTTGATGAGTTGCTTATGTAGTTTCATTCTTGGCATTTCCAGAGTAAATACTTGATGTGTCTTGTTATCTCAATTATCATGACATATGTTAATATTTTGTTACTTAAAATATTGGGATCATATGTCTTGTTACATATTGTCCCCCTCGAAAATAGATCATTTTGAATAATTCCTTTATGGGATTTGTGAAATTATCTGTTACATTGTTTCTTATTTACTTGTGCTCCCGTCTTCTAATTTTTAATTCTTCTATTTCATATTTTTATACATTGTTATCTTTGATCTGATCAACTATCTTCTTGCTCGGTGGTTTATATCCCTGTAGTATTTAATTTCCCTATCATTTCACTAACGTGGTAGTTGGTACAGATCAGAGGAGCACTCTTGTCTTCCATACTCTGCTGTCCATCCTACATCTTTTGAGTCCAGAGGGACGTACCGACTGCTCAGGTAAGTGGTTGATGGAGCTTATCTCTACAAACAATCATAAAAACTTAAAGTAGTCGTTGTGTGACTAATAAAAAATATTCAGTGGGTAATCACGCAGTTGCTGCACAGATTTGATAATATCTTCTTTCTTATTGACTTTATTTTATTCTCTTTAGCTGTAATTGAAACAATATTGTTGATAGATTTTATTTGTATCTATTTTCTCTTTTATTGATCTTCTTTTACTATTTTATGCTTAGTAACTGTATCAGTTGTAATAATACTAGTTGATTTTATATTTCATGTTTGGTCTTATTGATTATGCCTTCAAGTTGTTTCACTACTTATTCTTCTTTATTGTAATATTTCCCTCACAAAATTGGTGCTGGTTCCAAATGGTATCTCTTCATTGATGACTGGTTATATGTCCCTTTCTTTCTCTGGGTTTGGGTGTCCATAAGTTCATAGGTATTATTCCCATTCTTCTTTGTGATAGTATAGGGTCCAGTGTATAGCAGTAACAATTTCTTTGCTATCCCCTCTATTGTACTCGGCAGTTCTCTATTTTTTAATAATACTTGGTCTCCTACATTGTACTCTATGAGTTTAGGTTGATGTTCCTGATACTTCTTTCTTCTCTTCTCTGTGCGTTCTAGTATTTTATTGTAAAACTTCACGTTATCGAACTTATATTCTTCACTTTGAGGAAAATTAATTAATTCTGCTATCTCCCTTGGTGGAGGTTTATCGAACATTGCTGTGTATGCAGTGGTATCAATAGCTTGGTGGTGTGATAGGTTGATAAATTCTTCTGCATTTGACAAATATTGTGACCATCTCCTCTGTTGGTTGTGACAGTAGGTTTGAGTATTCTTCCTACTTCCCTTAACACACTCTCAGCTGGGTTGCTGCTTGGGTGATACACAGACGTTTTGTATGACCTGATACCATTGTTCATCAGTGTTTCCTTCCATCTTTTTCCTCTAAACTGTGTTCCGTTTTGTGGCTATCCTCTTCTAATAATTCTTCTCGTAGGTTCTTCAGAAAGTTTGTTTTAATAATAGTAATGGTTTTCGTTGTTACGTTGTCATTTACCAATTGATCGTACCCAATAGACCAGTTCAGTGAAGGTACATTCCGCGTTCTCACTGCCGCTGTTAGTTTAAAGATGGTTCGGCCTCTTCCTGCCGTCGGTCTTGCGAACTCCTTTGTTCCTTTTTCTTGAGGTCTATTCCCAGGTTGAGGGCGGTCCTCTTCATAATTGGGCCGTCGATAGTCCTCTTGACTGCGACTCCTCCTGGTGTCGTTTCTGGGGTTACGTCTGTCATCGTAGCTATGACTCCTGTGTGGGCTACTGTAGGCATTTGAACGTCTCACGTATTGACGCCTTCCCCCTCCATTGTTTCCGGCATGTACGTAATTAACTCTGCGGTATGGCCGATTTTGTTGATTGTAATTAGTGTTGAAATTCTGACTATTATTATTATTATAACCTTGGTTATTCGCCCGGTTTGGCGGATTGTTTGGGCCATTTGCCCGGTTACCATTATTATTGGGGCTGCTTGGTCGATTATTATTATTGTTTAGGTTACCGTTGTTGTTACCATTTGTGTTCGGCCGAAAAAACTGTTCTCTATGGTCATTGTTGTCGTTCCGATGGTTAAAATTAGGCCGGTAATTTCCACGATTATTATTATTAGCCTGGTTTACTTGGTCATTATACCGGTCGTTCCCTTGACGACTTCTACGGTAGTAGCCTTCGTGTTCATATCCCTCAAGTAACGCTGCCATTGGTTGTATAGTTTTTACTTGTCCGCTAAGTCTTGCTCTCGCGATACCTCCTTCGTAGTGGAACGCTAACTTGGTCACGAGGCTCTCTTCTGGGATTCGTGGTTCTAGGTTTCTTGCGAGGCAAACCTTTCCGAGGAAGTAGGCTGTCAGGGTCGATCCTCTACTCGCTTCGTACCTCCCGTAACAAGTGTTGTCCCTCACCATGTTCTGAGTACTTTCGGACCAATATTTGGATTTAAACAACTCCTTGAACTCGTCGTAACTCTGGATATCATGCCGTGTTGCCATCCACCAATTGTCGTTCACTCCTTGAAGTACTCGTCAATTTGTCCTCTTATGATCGGCCATCTGGTCTCTTGGTATCTGCTCAAGATCTCATCTACTCGGGCAAGAAATTCCATTGGGTTTCGTTTATATGCCCTGAAGTTCATCGCTTCCCGATTGACGGCGTGTTGGAATTGTGATACTACTGCTGGTCGGTTTCCGATGGTTTCGATTTCTTCCCGCATTCTTGGAATTTCTCGGCGTTGCATGTCTTCGATTCGTTCATAATTATCGTTGACTCGTGTCTGTATTGTGTTCACGGTCATCTCGATACCCATGCAGCGCTCTTCAGTGTTAGTTTTCAGCTGATTCACTTCGTCTTCCGTTTTCTGTTGTATCGCCGCGATCTGGATTTGGTTAGCTTCCTCTAAGTTGTTCACTCGAGTATTAATACTCTCTTTGGTTTGTTGCAGTTCATTGCCGGTCTGCTTCCATTTCTCATTTATTTCGGCGATTTCTTTTTTGACTTCTGTCATCTCCTCCTCGATTTTCTCGTTCAAGGCTTCCATGTTCTTCTGGCTATCTTTCTTTAACTCATCTATTTTTCCGCTTAATTCCTCCTTTAATGATTCATTATTTTTCTGGTTATCCGCTTTTAATTCCTCCTTCAATTCCTTGTTGCTGTCATCTATCTTTTTATTGGTGTCATCTATTTTCTTGTTGTCGTCTATTTTGTTATCCATTTTCTTGAGGAATTCCATGAGGCTATTCATGTTCACACTCTCCGTGGTTTGTTCCTCTCGTTGTGTTGGTTTGGTAGGCTCCATGGGAGGTAGTATCGCTTCTACGTCTTCTACCAGCGTCACCTCCTTTTCGTCCATGTTTATTTCTGGTTCCGCCTCCACTGCGCGTTTCTTGGACGTCGCTCTTTTATGCATGTTTTAGTCTTCTGGTACTGCTGCTGCTTGCTAGAAATTAGGTAAAACTAAGTTTTTGTCGATTTATTTAGGATTAGTTGTGACCTAATTTAAGCCTCTTACGTTGTGGGCCACTTTGTAACTAAATCTCGATATGATGTGTTAAATAGCCACGCGTTGTTGGCATCACTTTGTAGTGTAACTGTGTACCGGTGTGTTATATCCATTTAATTGGTTTAAATTTTAATTGAAGGTTTATATTTAATAACTTTTCGATTCGAAGTTTAATTTATTTTATGATTTATTGATTTATTAATCCAATTCAATTGTTTAATTGAATCCAATATAAATAAATCCATTGAATTGCTCTTGAAGGTGGTTAACGAAGTTATTTAGACTTTTGATAATTTAGTTAATGTATTATTCTTCTGTCGACTAGGTGAATTGGTGACGTGGATCCCTCACTAAAAGTACATATATTTTGGTAAGAAATTATCACTTACTTGTAGTGAGTAGTCTGGCTGATCTCGCTTGGTCGATGTAGCAATCTAATCTTTAGATTGCCTTACCGTATTTCAAATTGCCGCTGTTTGTCGTGCTATCCAATAAGAGACGTTCACCTATTCTGTAAACTCTAGTCTATTGAAATAAACTAATTGACTCTGATTTGTCGTATAAAAATGAGAATTTATTCTTTGTTAACACTTCTTTAATGATTTAAAATATCATTAACCATTTTGGTTCAAAATTAATTAACATTGGTAATTTGTTTTTACAAAAAAATTTATCTCAGTGTGGTATGACTGACCTACAACATCAGACTGTTGTTAACATGCTTTTTGGTTAAATAATTTAATTCAAGTGTGGGTTCTTTTAGCCTGTAGAATACCAAATAATTTACTAGAATTCTTATTCTACCATTATTAGGCAGTTGGAGGTTGATTACAATTCAATCATCTCTTAATGCATAACATATAAAATTATAACCATGCCTGCTTTGGACATTTTAAGTTAACTGGTTTAATAGTCAACCGACAATAAATGATTTATTGAATGTTTATTAACGTTAAAAGAACTTTTGATAAAATATCTAAAATGTGAACATAATAAAAATAATAACTCGAAACAGTGTTGTTTAAAGAAACATTTGAATCGTCATACTTGATTCCGTAAAAGGTAATCGTTTAGTTGCAAGTATTTATATAGCTTAATACCACTAGCTTTTATTCATAATAGACAGACATATTCAAAATAGTAGTAGTAGACTCTTCCTAAATTACGAAACGTAAATAACATTTGCATTTTTGTTTAACTTTCGTTAATTACTTCAGTCAGTCGACAATCCTCAATCTCTTGTTAATGCTTGTTAGTTTAATCTAGGTTTACTGTACAATAACTTCAATCAGGTGTGTGGTTATAGCACACTCAGTGTTCATACATGATAAACAATTAATGTTTTCAAAATTCTTATTTCTGAAATATTTAAATTAAATTGAGAATTATCATTATCACTGTTGACTGAATGAAATTAATAAGGTGCAATGACCTACATAGGCCTACTTTATGTTACACACATTACTAGAATGTTGTTCGATTATATCATCATTTTTTCTATTCTTAACTAATTTTAGAAAATCACTGTAGTCCCTTTTAAATCCCGGAATTGCTAGGGATTATACACTTAGCAATCCTTATTAACGCACTGTTTACACTTCAAACATCTTCAATAATAGTGTAGTTATGGTTGCACAAATTTAGGTTATGTTGCTTTGTTGACATTGATGACGCGCACAAACTAGGTTAACAGCTGTTTTCTTCCGGTGTCGAGCCGCCGTCTGCACACATAAAAAGGTTGATTAAAAAGTGTCTCGAATCGACGCATGATGCTGCCGTTCCACTCTGCGATCTTTGTAAAATTGTCTAATTTCTCTGATTTGATTGGTTGGCGACCTTTTATTTAACGCACATACCCCCTTCACGAAATTATTCAATTGTTGTTATAAGTGTGGGGTAGCTGGGTTTCAGAGTATACACTGATGCTAAACATTTGCTCGAATTGACACAAATACTTTATAATTTGATGTAACTTTCTTATTACTGCATAGATTTTAAATCTAAGCTTATCACTGTATGGTTAACATTTGGCTCTTCATTTAGAGTCCACTCATGATATGCTTTCGTTCATTATTAAGGGAGTTAATGTTTGAGATTATCACTTTACACTATTCACTATTAATTTTATTTATTCTTGAATTATAACTATTTAATGGCAATCATATCTCTTTGAGAGCATGCCTTTCAAGTCCTTCATCACTTCTCACTTATTGTTTACTTATAATTATTTACAAAATATAGGTCTTATCCTAACATTGGTTTAGCCTAAGAGTCTACTAAATATATTAACAAATGATTTATAATAAAAAGTATCTGGATAACTTCTATATTGCCCCAATTGTATACACAGAGTTATTACAACTTCTGGTCATCTTTGTTTATTGGAATACATTGTAATTCCTTGGTATTTTAGTCTTTAAAATGACCTCTGTATGGCACTATGTAGTGTACCTTTATTTTAATTCTTGTTTGAAAATGTAGTGTCTTTTCAGTCTACTATCTAGTTTAGAATAGTTCATTATAAGTAGTATATTGATTATCAATCTTGTGTTCTTAATACACTTGTCTGTTCCTTAGCATAGAGCATTGGATAATAGTAGTTACATCTGGTGTCACATGACAGCTGTGCTTATTTATTCTTATTACACATTATGTTAGTGTTTATAATTTTCTTACACTATTATAATAGTGATATTATATCTTACTTATTATATAGGTATCCTCCTTTTATCCCTATCTAACTTTACAATGTGGTTTTATCTATGTTTCACATGGTGAATCTCATTTTGACTGGTTCTGTTCATTTTATTTACATTAATTCTTATATAAAGATTACTCTTGGTATCTGATATTGGTATTGGTGGAAACCTTATTACCTCTACTTGATTCAGTGTACAAAATATTTCAGTTTAGACATGTTTTATCTATTATTAAATATGAAACTAGGTGGAAAGTACCTGTATCTAGGTTATGTGGTTCTCTTATTTGTAGCAACAATGGGTGAATTGAGTTGATACAGATTTACATTTTTTAACCTTGTTTCTTCAAGCATTATGTTATTAATGATTATTGGTAATTCATTAATTAGTTCTTTTTTCCTATCTTACATGATTTTTCTATTACTTAACTAACAATTATTATAGTTATGAGAGAATTTTAGTTCTCATTTATATTACATTGATGCTGTGCATAATATGTCATTATGCTGTTATTTACAGCTTCTTTTTGTGTTAACATTATTGTTACTTCCACTCTTTTGTCTAATATAGGATGCCCTACTCAATTACAATATTATTGGTCATATATGGGTCATCTAAGTTAGTCAGTTATTGTTTTATTTTCAATCTGTAAGTCTCCCAGTTAGTATTTATACAGGTAAGATGTTAATCTATAGTTGACTGGCTCTTGGAATCTATATCTTATGCCATGGTTGGTCTTTCTTGTAATATGTTTCTTCCTTGTTTCTATTTGCTCCTTACTGACCGAATCTATTGGGTTATTGGTTCCTGTTGTTTAATCACTGTTTACTGTATTTTCTTTCTTCTTAGATGTTATTTTCTTGGATTTCGTTGTCCATGACATGTCCGTTACTTAACTAAATATCACTATTTTAGTAACGACTCGGAACACTAAGTTTTTTATAAGTAAAATCGTAAAGATTTACCTTACAGCCTAAACTGGCTTTCACCTTTAAAAGGCTTCTTCAGAGGCTGCCGTAGGTAGCGCTGTCCATCTTGTTGTTGGTGACGGGATAGATTTTTGAAACATCGATGCTGTGTGTGTGTGGTGAGATGTATTCGAATAATGCGTGCGATTTGAATTGTGTCTGTTCGTTTAGGATGTCGTTTTTATTTGTTTTTGTGTGTTTGTATACACATATAAATGGTTTAGTGTTCTGAGTCATTATTAAAATAGTGATATTTATATGTAATTATTATTGTTTATTACCATTACATTTTATTATCTCCTGCGCTGTGAGTTTATTCTTCTTGATGAGTTGCTTATGTAGTTTCATTCTTGGCATTTCAAAGAGTAATTGATGTGTCTTGTTATCTCAATTATCATGACATATGTTAATATTTTGTTACTTAAAATATTGGGATCATATGTCTTGTTACATATTGTCCCCCTCGAAAATAGATCATTTTGAATAATTCCTTTATGGGATTTGTGAAATTATCTGTTACATTGTTTCTTATTTACTTGAGCTCCCGTCTTCTAATTTTTATTTCTTCTATTTCATATTTTTATACATTGTTATCTTTGATCTGATCAACTATCTTCTTGCTTGGTGGTTTATATCCCTGTAGTATTTAATTTCCCTATCATTTCCCTAACGTGGTAGTTGGTACAGGTCAGAGGGGCACTCTTGTCTTCCATATTCTGCTGTCCATCCTACATCTTTTGAGTCCAGAGGGACGTACCGTCTGCTCAGGTAAGTGGTTGTTGGAGCTTATCTCTACAAACAATCATAAAAACTTAAAGTAGTCGTTGTGTGACTAATAAAAAATATTCAGTGGGTAATCACGCAGTTGCTGCACAGATTTGATAATATCTTCTTTCTTATTGACTTTATTTTATTCTCTTTAGCTGTAATTGAAACAATATTGTTGATAGATTTTATTTGTATCTATTTTCTCTTTTATTGATCTTCTCTTACTATTTTATGCTTAGTAACTGTATCAGTTGTAATAATACTAGTTGATTTTATATTTTATGTTTGGTCTTATTGATTATGCCTTCAAGTTGTTTCACTACTTATTCTTCTTTATTGTAATATTTCCCTCACAAAATTGGTGCTGGTTCCAAATGGTATCTCTTCATCGATGACTGGTTATATGTCCCTTTCTTTCTCTGGGTTTGGGTGTCCATAAGTTCATAGGTATTATTCCCATTCTTCTTTGTGATAGTATAGGGTCCAGTGTATAGCAGTAACAATTTCTTTGCTATCCCCTCTATTGTACTCGGTAGTTCTCTATTTTTTAATAATACTTGGTCTCCTACATTGTACTCTATGAGTTTAGGTTGATGTTCCTGATACTTCTTTCTCCTCTTCTCTGTGCGTTCTAGTATTTTATTGTAAAATTTCACGTTATCGAACTTATATTCTTCACTTTGAGGAAAATTAATTAATTCTGCTATCTCCCTTGGTGGAGGTTTATCGAACATTGCTGTGTATGCAGTGGTATCAATAGCTTGGTGGTGTGATAGATTGATAAATTCTTCTGCATTTGACAAATATTCTGACCATCTCCTCTGTTGGTTGTGACAGTAGGTTTGAGTATTCTTCCTACTTCCCTTAACACACTCTCAGCTGGGTTGCTGCTTGGGTGATACACAGACGTTTTGTATGACCTGATACCATTGTTCATCAGTGTTTCCTTCCATCTTTTTCCTCTAAACTGTGTTCCGTTTTGTGGCTATCCTCTTCTAATAATTCTTCTCGTAGGTTCTTCAGAAAGTTTGTTTTAATAATAGTATTGGTTTTCGTTGTTACGTTGTCATTTACCAGTTGATCGTACCCAATAGACCAGTTCAGTGAAGGTACATTCCGCGTTCTCACTGCCGCTGTTAGTTTAAAGATGGTTCGGCCTCTTCCTGCCGTCGGTCTTGCGAACTCCTTTGTTCCTTTTTCTTGAGGTCTATTCCCAGGTTGAGGGCGGTCCTCTTCATAATTGGGCCGTCGATAGTCCTCTTGACTGCGACTCCTCCTGGTGTTGTTTCTGGGGTTACACCTGTCATCGTAGCTATGACTCCTGTGTGGGCTACTGTAGGCATTTGAACGTCTCGCGTATTGACGCGTTCCCCCTCCATTGTTTCCGGAATGTACGTAATTAACTCTGCGGTATGGCCGATTTTGTTTATTTTAATTAGTGTTGAAATTCTGACTATTATTATTATTATTATAACCTTGGTTATTCGCCCGGTTTGGCGGATTGTTTGGGCCATTTGCCCGGTTACCATTATTATTGGGGCTGCTTGGTCGATTATTATTATTGTTTAGGTTACCGTTGTTGTTACCATTTGTGTTCGGCCGAAAAAACTGTTCTCTATGGTCATTGTTGTCGTTCCGGTGGTTAAAATTAGGCCGGTAATTTCCACGATTATTATTATTAGCCTGGTTTACTTGGTCATTATACCGGTCGTTCCCTTGACGACTTCTACGGTAGTAGCCTTCGTGTTCATATCCCTCAAGTAACGCTGCCATTGGTTGTATAGTTTTTAATTGTCCGCTAAGTCTTGCTCTCGCGATACCTCCTTCGTAGTGGAACGCTAACTTGGTCACGAGGCTCTCTTCTGGGATTCGTGGTTCTAGGTTTCTTGCGAGGCAAACCTTTCCGAGGAAGTAGGCTGTCAGGGTCGATCCTCTACTCGCTTCGTACCTCCCGTAACATGTGTTGCCCCTCACCATGTTCTGAGTACTTTCGGGCCAATATTTGGATTTAAACAACTCCTTGAACTCGGCGTAACTCTGGATATCATGCCGTGTTGCCATCCACCAATTGTCGTTCACTTCCTTGAAGTACTCGTCAATTTGTCCTCTTATGATCGGCCATCTGGTCTCTTGGTTTCTGCTCAAGATCTCATCTACTCGGGCAAGAAATTCCATTGGGTTTCGTTTATATGCCCTGAAGTTCATCGCTTCCCGATTGACGGCGTGTTGGAATTGTGATACTACTGCTGGTCGCTTTCCGATGGTTTCGATTTCTTCCCGCATTCTTGGAATTTCTCGGCGTTTCATGTCTTCGATTCGTTCATAATTATCGTTGACTCGTGTCTGTATTGTGTTCACGGTCGTCTCGATACCCATGCAGCGCTCTTCAGTGTTAGTTTTCAGCTGATTCACTTCGTCTTCCGTTTTCTGTTGTATCGCCGCGATCTGGATTTGGTTAGCTTCCTCTAAGTTGTTCACTCGAGTATTAATACTCTCTTTGGTTTGTTGCAGTTCATTGCCGGTCTGCTTCCATTTCTCATTTTTTTCGGTGATTTCTTTTTTGACTTCTGTCATCTCCTCCTCGATTTTCTCGTTTAAGGCTTCCATGTTCTCCTGGCTATCTTGCTTTAACTCGTCTATTTTTCCGCTTAATTCCTCCTATAATGATTCATTATTTTTCTGGTTATCCGCTTTTAATTCCTCCTTCAATTCCTTGTTGCTGTCATCTATCTTTTTATTGGTGTCATCTATTTTCTTGTTGTCGTCTATTTTGTTATCCATTTTCTTGAGGAATTCCATGAGGCTATTCATGTTCACACTCTCCGTGGTTTGTTCCTCTCGTTGTGTTGGTTTGGTAGGCTCCATGGGAGGTAGTATCGCTTCGACGTCTTCTACCAGCGTCACCTCCTTTTCGTCCATGTTTATTTCTGGTTCCGCCTCCGCTGCGCGTTTCTTAGACGTCGCTCTTTTATGCATGTTTTAGTCTTCTGGTACTGCTGCTGCTTGCTAGAAATTAGGTAAAACTAAGTTTTTGTCGATTTATTTAGGATTAGTTGTGACCTAATTTAAGCCTCTTACGTTGTGGGCCACTTTGTAACTAAATCTCGATATGATGTGTTAAATAGCCACGCGTTGTTGGCATCACTTTGTAGTGTAACTGTGTACCGGTGTGTTATATCCATTTAATTGGTTTAAATTTTAATTGAAGGTTTATATTTAATAACTTTTCGATTCGAAGTTTAATTTATTTTATGATTTATTGATTTATTAATCCAATTCAATTGTTTAATTGAATCCAATATAAATAAATCCATTGAATTGCTCTTGAAGGTGGTTAATGAAGTTATTTAGACTTTTGATAATTTAGTTAATGTATTATTCTTCTGTCGACTAGGTGAATTGGTGACGTGGATCCCTCACTAAAAGTACATATATTTTGGTAAGAAATTATCACTTACTTGTAGTGAGTAGTCTGGCTGATCTCGCTCGGTCGATGTAGCAATCTAATCTTTAGATTGACTTACCGTATTTCAAATTGCCGCTGTTTGTCGTGCTATCCAATAAGAGACGTTCACCTATTCTGTAAACTCTAGTCTATTGAAATAAACTAATTGACTCTGATTTGTCGTATAAAAATGAGAATTTATTCTTTGTTAACACTTCTTTAATGATTTAAAATATCATTAACCATTTTGGTTCCAAATTAATTAACATTGGTAATTTGTTTTTACAAAAAAATTTATCTCAGTGTGGTATGACTGACCTACAACATCAGACTGTTGTTAACATGCTTTTTGGTTAAATAATTTAATTCAAGTGTGGGTTCTTTTAGCCTGTAGAATACCAAATAATTTACTAGAATTCTTATTCTACCATTATTAGGCAGTTGGAGGTTGATTACAATTCAATCATCTCTTAATGCATAACATATAAAATTATAACCATGCCTGCTTTGGACATTTTAAGTTAACTGGTTTAATAGTCAACCGACAATAAATGATTTATTGAATGTTTATTAACGTTAAAAGAACTTTTGATAAAATATCTAAAATGTGAACATAATAAAAATAATAACTCGAAACAGTGTTGTTTAAAGAAACATTTGAATCGTCATACTTGATTCCGTAAAAGGTAATCGTTTAGTTGCAAGTATTTATATAGCTTAATACCACTAGCTTTTATTCATAATAGACAGACATATTCAAAATAGTAGTAGTAGACTCTTCCTAAATTACGAAACGTAAATAACATTTGCATTTTTGTTTAACTTTCGTTAATTACTTCAGTCAGTCGACAATCCTCAATCTCTTGTTAATGCTTGTTAGTTTAATCTAGGTTTACTGTACAATAACTTCAATCAGGTGTGTGGTTATAGCACACTCAGTGTTCATACATGATAAACAATTAATGTTTTCAAAATTCTTATTTCTGAAATATTTAAATTAAATTGAGAATTATCATTATCACTGTTGACTGAATGAAATTAATAAGGTGCAATGACCTACATAGGCCTACTTTATGTTACACACATTACTAGAATGTTGTTCGATTATATCATCATTTTTTCTATTCTTAACTAATTTTAGAAAATCACTGTAGTCCCTTTTAAATCCCGGAATTGCTAGGGATTATACACTTAGCAATCCTTATTAACGCACTGTTTACACTTCAAACATCTTCAATAATAGTGTAGTTATGGTTGCACAAATTTAGGTTATGTTGCTTTGTTGACATTGATGACGCGCACAAACTAGGTTAACAGCTGTTTTCTTCCGGTGTCGAGCCGCCGTCTGCACACATAAAAAGGTTGATTAAAAAGTGTCTCGAATCGACGCATGATGCTGCCGTTCCACTCTGCGATCTTTGTAAAATTGTCTAATTTCTCTGATTTGATTGGTTGGCGACCTTTTATTTAACGCACATACCCCCTTCACGAAATTATTCAATTGTTGTTATAAGTGTGGGGTAGCTGGGTTTCAGAGTATACACTGATGCTAAACATTTGCTCGAATTGACACAAATACTTTATAATTTGATGTAACTTTCTTATTACTGCATAGATTTTAAATCTAAGCTTATCACTGTATGGTTAACATTTGGCTCTTCATTTAGAGTCCACTCATGATATGCTTTCGTTCATTATTAAGGGAGTTAATGTTTGAGATTATCACTTTACACTATTCACTATTAATTTTATTTATTCTTGAATTATAACTATTTAATGGCAATCATATCTCTTTGAGAGCATGCCTTTCAAGTCCTTCATCACTTCTCACTTATTGTTTACTTATAATTATTTACAAAATATAGCTCTTATCCTAACATTGGTTTAGCCTAGGAGTCTACTAATTATATTAACAAATGATTTATAATAAAAAGTATCTGGGTAACTTCTATATTGCCCCAATTGTATACACAGAGTTATTACAACTTCTGGTCATCTTTGTTTATTGGAATACATTGTAATTCCTTGGTATTTTAGTCTTTAAAATGACCTCTGTATGGCACTATGTAGTGTACCTTTATTTTAATTCTTGTTTGAAAATGTAGTGTCTTTTCAGTCTACTATCTAGTTTAGAATAGTTCATTATAAGTAGTATATTGATTATCAATCTTGTGTTCTTAATACACTTGTCTGTTCCTTAGCATAGAGCATTGGATAATAGTAGTTACATCTGGTGTCACATGACAGCTGTGCTTATTTATTCTTATTACACATTATGTTAGTGTTTATAATTTTCTTACACTATTATAATAGTGATATTATATCTTACTTATTATATAGGTATCCTCCTTTTATCCCTATCTAACTTTACAATGTGGTTTTATCTATGTTTCACATGGTGAATCTCATTTTGACTGGTTCTGTTCATTTTATTTACATTAATTCTTATATAAAGATTACTCTTGGTATCTGATATTGGTATTGGTGGAAACCTTATTACCTCTACTTGATTCAGTGTACAAAATATTTCAGTTTAGACATGTTTTATCTATTATTAAATATGAAACTAGGTGGAAAGTACCTGTATCTAGGTTATGTGGTTCTCTTATTTGTAGCAACAATGGGTGAATTGAGTTGATACAGATTTACATTTTTTAACCTTGTTTCTTCAAGCATTATGTTATTAATGATTATTGGTAATTCATTAATTAGTTCTTTTTTCCTATCTTACATGATTTTTCTATTACTTAACTAACAATTATTATAGTTATGAGAGAATTTTAGTTCTCATTTATATTACATTGATGCTGTGCATAATATGTCATTATGCTGTTATTTACAGCTTCTTTTTGTGTTAACATTATTGTTACTTCCACTCTTTTGTCTAATATAGGATGCCCTACTCAATTACAATATTATTGGTCATATATGGGTCATCTAAGTTAGTCAGTTATTGTTTTATTTTCAATCTGTAAGTCTCCCAGTTAGTATTTATACAGGTAAGATGTTAATCTATAGTTGACTGGCTCTTGGAATCTATATCTTATGCCATGGTTGGTCTTTCTTGTAATATGTTTCTTCCTTGTTTCTATTTGCTCCTTACTGACCGAATCTATTGGGTTATTGGTTCCTGTTGTTTAATCACTGTTTACTGTATTTTCTTTCTTCTTAGATGTTATTTTCTTGGATTTCGTTGTCCATGACATGTCCGTTACTTAACTAAATATCACTATTTTAGTAACGACTCGGAACACTAAGTTTTTTATAAGTAAAATTGTAAAGATTTACCTTACAGCCTAAACTGGCTTTCACCTTTAAAAGGCTTCTTCAGAGGCTGCCGTAGGTAGCGCTGTCCATCTTGTTGTTGATGACGGGATAGATTTTTGAAACATCGATGCTGTGTGTGTGTGGTGAGATGTATTCGAATAATGCGTGCGATTTGAATTGTGTCTGTTCGTTTAGGATGTCGTTTTTATTTGTTTTTGTGTGTTTGTATACACATATAAATGGTTTAGTGTTCTGAGTCATTATTAAAATAGTGATATTTATATGTAATTATTATTGTTTATTACCATTACATTTTATTATCTCCTGCGCTGTGAGTTTATTCTTCTTGATGAGTTGCTTATGTAGTTTCATTCTTGGCATTTCAAAGAGTAATTGATGTGTCTTGTTATCTCAATTATCATGACATATGTTAATATTTTGTTACTTAAAATATTGGGATCATATGTCTTGTTACATATTGTCCCCCTCGAAAATAGATCATTTTGAATAATTCCTTTATGGGATTTGTGAAATTATCTGTTACATTGTTTCTTATTTACTTGAGCTCCCGTCTTCTAATTTTTATTTCTTCTATTTCATATTTTTATACATTGTTATCTTTGATCTGATCAACTATCTTCTTGCTTGGTGGTTTATATCCCTGTAGTATTTAATTTCCCTATCATTTCCCTAACGTGGTAGTTGGTACAGGTCAGAGGGGCACTCTTGTCTTCCATATTCTGCTGTCCATCCTACATCTTTTGAGTCCAGAGGGACGTACCGTCTGCTCAGGTAAGTGGTTGTTGGAGCTTATCTCTACAAACAATCATAAAAACTTAAAGTAGTCGTTGTGTGACTAATAAAAAATATTCAGTGGGTAATCACGCAGTTGCTGCACAGATTTGATAATATCTTCTTTCTTATTGACTTTATTTTATTCTCTTTAGCTGTAATTGAAACAATATTGTTGATAGATTTTATTTGTATCTATTTTCTCTTTTATTGATCTTCTCTTACTATTTTATGCTTAGTAACTGTATCAGTTGTAATAATACTAGTTGATTTTATATTTTATGTTTGGTCTTATTGATTATGCCTTCAAGTTGTTTCACTACTTATTCTTCTTTATTGTAATATTTCCCTCACAAAATTGGTGCTGGTTCCAAATGGTATCTCTTCATCGATGACTGGTTATATGTCCCTTTCTTTCTCTGGGTTTGGGTGTCCATAAGTTCATAGGTATTATTCCCATTCTTCTTTGTGATAGTATAGGGTCCAGTGTATAGCAGTAACAATTTCTTTGCTATCCCCTCTATTGTACTCGGCAGTTCTCTATTTTTTAATAATACTTGGTCTCCTACATTGTACTCTATGAGTTTAGGTTGATGTTCCTGATACTTCTTTCTCCTCTTCTCTGTGCGTTCTAGTATTTTATTGTAAAATTTCACGTTATCGAACTTATATTCTTCACTTTGAGGAAAATTAATTAATTCTGCTATCTCCCTTGGTGGAGGTTTATCGAACATTGCTGTGTATGCAGTGGTATCAATAGCTTGGTGGTGTGATAGATTGATAAATTCTTCTGCATTTGACAAATATTCTGACCATCTCCTCTGGTGGTTGTGACAGTAGGTTTGAGTATTCTTCCTACTTCCCTTAACACACTCTCAGCTGGGTTGCTGCTTGGGTGATACACAGACGTTTTGTATGACCTGATACCATTGTTCATCAGTGTTTCCTTCCATCTTTTTCCTCTAAACTGTGTTCCGTTTTGTGGCTATCCTCTTCTAATAATTCTTCTCGTAGGTTCTTCAGAAAGTTTGTTTTAATAATAGTATTGGTTTTCGTTGTTACGTTGTCATTTACCAGTTGATCGTACCCAATAGACCAGTTCAGTGAAGGTACATTCCGCGTTCTCACTGCCGCTGTTAGTTTAAAGATGGTTCGGCCTCTTCCTGCCGTCGGTCTTGCGAACTCCTTTGTTCCTTTTTCTTGAGGTCTATTCCCAGGTTGAGGGCGGTCCTCTTCATAATTGGGCCGTCGATAGTCCTCTTGACTGCGACTCCTCCTGGTGTTGTTTCTGGGGTTACACCTGTCATCGTAGCTATGACTCCTGTGTGGGCTACTGTAGGCATTTGAACGTCTCGCGTATTGACGCGTTCCCCCTCCATTGTTTCCGGAATGTACGTAATTAACTCTGCGGTATGGCCGATTTTGTTTATTTTAATTAGTGTTGAAATTCTGACTATTATTATTATTATAACCTTGGTTATTCGCCCGGTTTGGCGGATTGTTTGGGCCATTTGCCCGGTTACCATTATTATTGGGGCTGCTTGGTCGATTATTATTATTGTTTAGGTTACCGTTGTTGTTACCATTTGTGTTCGGCCGAAAAAACTGTTCTCTATGGTCATTGTTGTCGTTCCGGTGGTTAAAATTAGGCCGGTAATTTCCACGATTATTATTATTAGCCTGGTTTACTTGGTCATTATACCGGTCGTTCCCTTGACGACTTCTACGGTAGTAGCCTTCGTGTTCATATCCCTCAAGTAACGCTGCCATTGGTTGTATAGTTTTTAATTGTCCGCTAAGTCTTGCTCTCGCGATACCTCCTTCGTAGTGGAACGCTAACTTGGTCACGAGGCTCTCTTCTGGGATTCGTGGTTCTAGGTTTCTTGCGAGGCAAACCTTTCCGAGGAAGTAGGCTGTCAGGGTCGATCCTCTACTCGCTTCGTACCTCCCATAACATGTGTTGTCCCTCACCATGTTCTGAGTACTTTCGGGCCAATATTTGGATTTAAACAACTCCTTGAACTCGGCGTAACTCTGGATATCATGCCGTGTTGCCATCCACCAATTGTCGTTCACTTCCTTGAAGTACTCGTCAATTTGTCCTCTTATGATCGGCCATCTGGTCTCTTGGTTTCTGCTCAAGATCTCATCTACTCGGGCAAGAAATTCCATTGGGTTTCGTTTATATGCCCTGAAGTTCATCGCTTCCCGATTGACGGCGTGTTGGAATTGTGATACTACTGCTGGTCGCTTTCCGATGGTTTCGATTTCTTCCCGCATTCTTGGAATTTCTCGGCGTTTCATGTCTTCGATTCGTTCATAATTATCGTTGACTCGTGTCTGTATTGTGTTCACGGTCGTCTCGATACCCATGCAGCGCTCTTCAGTGTTGGTTTTTAGCTGATTCACTTCGTCTTCCGTTTTCTGTTGTATCGCCGCGATCTGGATTTGGTTAGCTTCCTCTAAGTTGTTCACTCGAGTATTAATACTCTCTTTGGTTTGTTGCAGTTCATTGCCGGTCTGCTTCCATTTCTCATTTTTTTCGGTGATTTCTTTTTTGACTTCTGTCATCTCCTCCTCGATTTTCTCGTTTAAGGCTTCCATGTTCTCCTGGCTATCTTGCTTTAACTCGTCTATTTTTCCGCTTAATTCCTCCTATAATGATTCATTATTTTTCTGGTTATCCGCTTTTAATTCCTCCTTCAATTCCTTGTTGCTGTCATCTATCTTTTTATTGGTGTCATCTATTTTCTTGTTGTCGTCTATTTTGTTATCCATTTTCTTGAGGAATTCCATGAGGCTATTCATGTTCACACTCTCCGTGGTTTGTTCCTCTCGTTGTGTTGGTTTGGTAGGCTCCATGGGAGGTAGTATCGCTTCGACGTCTTCTACCGGCGTCGCCTCCTTTTCGTCCATGTTTATTTCTGGTTCCGTCTCCGCTGCGCGTTTCTTGGACGTCGCTCTTTTATGCATGTTTTAGTCTTCTGGTACTGCTGCTGCTTGCTAGAAATTAGGTAAAACTAAGTTTTTGTCGATTTATTTAAGATTAGTTGTGACCTAATTTAAGCCTCTTACGTTGTGGGCCACTTTGTAACTAAATCTCGATATGATGTGTTAAATAGCCACGTGTTGTTGGCATCACTTAGTAGTGTAACTGTGTACCGGTGTGTTATATCCATTTAATTGGTTTAAATTTTAATTGAAGGTTTATATTTAATAACTTTTCGATTCGAAGTTTAATTTAGTTTATGATTTATTGATTTATTAATCCAATTCAATTGTTTAATTGAATCCAATATAAATAAATCCAGTGAATTGCTCTTGAAGGTGGTTAACGAAGTTATTTTGACTTTTGATAATTTAGTTAATGTATTATTCTTCTGTCGACTAGGCGAATTGGTGACGTGGATCCCTCACTGAAAGTACATATATTTTGGTAAGAAATTATCACTTACTTGTAGTGAGTAGTCTGGCTGATCTCGCTCGGTCGATGTAGCAATCTAATCTTTAGATTGACTTACCGTATTTCAAATTGCCGCTGTTTGTCGTGCTATCCAATAAGAGACGTTCACCTATTCTGTAAACTCTAGTCTATTGAAATAAACTATTTGACTCTGATTTGTCGTATAAAAATGAGAATTTATTCTTTGTTAACACTTCTTTAATGATTTAAAATATCATTAACCATTTTGGTTCAAAATTAATAACGTTGGTAATTTGTTTTTACAAAAACATTTATCTCAGGGTGGTATGACTGACCTACAACGTCAGACTGTTGTTAACATGGTTTTTGGTTAAATAATTTAATTCAAATGTGGGTTCTTTTAGCCTGCAGAATACCAAATAATTTACTAGAAATCTTACTCTACCATTATTAGGCAGTTGGAGGTTGATTACAATTCAATCATCTCTTAATGCATAACATATAAAATTATAACCATGCCTGCTTTGGGCATTTTAAGTTAACTGGCTTAATAGTCAACCGACAATAAATGATTTATTGAACGTTTATTAACGTTAAAAGAACTTTTGATAAAATATCTAAAATGTGAACATAATAAAAATAATAACTCGAAACAGTGTTGTTTAAAGAAACATTTGAATCGTCATACTTGATTCCGTAAAAGGTAATCGTTTAGTTGCAAGTATTTATATAGCTTAATACCACTAGCTTTTATTCATAATAGACAGATATATTCAAAATAGTAGTAGTAGACTCTTCCTAAATTACGAAACATAAATAACATTTGCATTTTTGTTTAACTTTCGTTAATTACTTCAGTCAGTCGACAATCCTCACTCTCTTATTAATGCTTGTTAGTTTAATCTAGGTGTACTGTACAATAACTTCAATCAGGTGTGTGGTTATAGCACACTCAGTGTTCATACATGATAAACAATTAATGTTTTCAAAATTCTTATTTCTGAAATATTTAAATTAAATTGACAATTATCATTATCACTGTTGACTGAATGAACTTAATAAGGTGCAATGACCTACATAGGCCTACTTTATTTTACACACATTACTAGAATGTTGTTCGATTATATCATCATTTTTTCTATTCTTAACTAATTTTAGAAAATCACTGTAGTCCCTTTTAAATCCCGGAATTGCTAGGGATTATACACTTAGCAATCCTTATTAACGCACTGTTTACACTTCAAACATCTTCAATAATAGTGTAGTTATGGTTGCACAAATTTAGGTTATGTTGCTTTGTTGACATTGATGACGCGCACAAACTAGGTTAACAGCTGTTTTCTTCCGGTGTCGAGCCGCCGTCTGCACACATAAAAAGGTTGATTAAAAAGCGTCTCGAATCGACGCATGATGCTGCCGTTCCATTCTGCGATCGTTGTAAAATTGGCTAATTTCTCTGATTTGATTGGTAGGCGATCTTTAATTTAACGCACATACCCCCTTCGCGAAATTATTCAATTGTGTCAATGGACTTACTAATACACAAAATTTATTTAAAATTATGTATGGATACTTATTACCATAATATGGTACATACATATACTTACCGATTTCAATCACTGCCGGGCTCGTACTCTTCTTTTTAATATGCTTTTTACCTAAGGGGCCAGGATTCATTAACAGCGAGATTTTTGATACAAAGAAGGTGACACAAATGATAACACTGTTTTATATTGAAAGTAACTATCAAATTTTTAATTTCCCAAATAGATTTTGCATATACAACCATGTGGTCAAAATGGCGTCACACAATGTTATAAAAACAAAATGGTGGCTATTTTAATTTACTCTGTTAATTCTTACGATTCTCATTTTATCTCCAAGCAAGGTTATTATGTACTCTTATCTTTAGCTGCAGCTCTAATTACTTATTATGCTCAAATCTCATTTACACACAAACCAATGCCCTCGGCATATATGTTCATGGCCATGAGCTCACTCACAGACTCTCACACACATTCGCCCTATTACCAGTACATTTGTTCAGTTGTTTTATTTCGGATTAATGAACTCATTAAAATAATAAAGAAATGATAAAAGTGGACTTCTCTTAGTTGTGGTCTACGCTGCTCCCTCGCTGGTGTTGGTTGGTTTCAAGGTGTATGGCCGGTGTTCGCCTCTTGTTTTGTTGTTTTTACTTAAAGATGTTTACACTGATTCTACATGTTATGTTCTAACTGTTATTACACTTGAGCATCTGTCGCTCCACCATAAGAAATTTTACTTGAGGAGTTAGTTGTTTTAAGCTTTTAATTTGAAACTGATCATACAGCGATACATCGCTGTTGATCCCTTGAAGAACTACGCTGAATTGAGACAGAGGCAAATGTAAATTTACGCTTGTGTGTTTGTGTTTTACGTCATCAAGCTTTGTCATACAGGACAACGCCTCGTTGCATGCGTTGTAGTCAGTGCGTCATTGTTTTTTTGTTATGACGGAACAGTGTTATTATCCAATCACAATGCATATTTAAAGTCATTCGTCACAAACACCGCCATGGCTTTCACCGGCTCCCGCACGTCCAACGGTGACCTTGGCATGGTACTCTTGCTGAATCTGCTTTGTTCCTTCGTATATAGGGACAATGGACCTAACCATTCTGTATTTTAATGATTAAACAATAAGACACAAAAAAATACCTTTAAATCCCATAATTACAATATTGGGCATTATGTACTGTTACAAACCCCCTCAATGAAAGATTTTGTGTCGAGACACAAAAACTTTCATTGACTCATTCACACTTTCCTAAAAGGATCAGTCTAGATATGTCACCACAACCCCCTGTAATGTTACTATATAAAAATTTATCATCACTTAGCCTTGGTCCAATGATGTTGGTCGCACCCTCTGACCTTACTGAACTTCTCCTGAGAGATCCCTACACCATAAGGCCATGAGGCACTCTACGCTCCTGTTCTGACGCTCCAGCCAGCCCAGGACCGCGGTCACAACACCACAAAACTCTGAAACATTGCATACAAAAATTTAAAATAGTGGTCTAACATACTTCCATATCTACAACTGATATGTTCCCTTTTAGATGCATTGGTTTGTGTTCGGGGCATTGGTTTGTTTTAATTTAAAAGTTTAACATAACAACAAGACTGTCAAATTTATATTCTTTTACCACCACCAAACTCAATTTCTTCCTTGTAAGAAAAACAAACTATATATATAACTACAAATAACACAATACATAAACAATTCTTTAATATTCCCCAAAACACCTTCACCTAATTATTTCTATCAAACTCAACCTACAACTATTATGACAGACACGTTTATTGCTCAAATTTTATTACTCAACTTATAATCAGCTATCGATTGCAACAGGTATCATACTATATTTTGCTCAACTTCATTTGCACCTTTAGACTTTCAACCTTTAAAAGCTACTATTCTTTAACATTTGTCATCGTCATTACCAATAACAATAAAACATCATAAAACATTAGACATTACACATTAACATTGTTACATTTACATTACATTAAACAATTTACATTTAAACAACTGGTACCAAAACTTTATCACATCATTACTATCAACAATTCTCTATTAACTTTTAATCATTTAACATTCATTAGATTTTATACAACAATTTCCACTTTATCATTTACCTTTCAGTTACAATTACCTTCCTACCATGAATTTTCCTTTTTCTAACCCTTTTATCCCTACTAGTTTGGGTGACTCTCTATTATTCACTATTTTCTCTATCTTATTTTAGCATTGTCAATCTAACCTTACTCACCTTTTTTTTACTACTAATAACCGCTTCTAACCATTAACATATCATGACACCAATATCTCTATAATAAACCCCCTTCACAAATCCCATTTAAAACCTCTGGCACCGCTCATTTTTTGTACTAGTATGTGTGTTCCCTATCTATGCTCATTCCCTTATTGGTTCCTGACCCTTTCAGATAACCCTTTCCGGCACACAACGGTCCTTTCCTGTCCCAACACCTTTCGTTGCAGACTCCCTACACCAATACTCTTATTACAAAATATCACCATCAACAAATATAATTACCATTCACATTAATCAACTCTACATATAATCACTAACCACTGTGTCCCTAAAATATCTAACACCTCTTTATATATTATCTGTATCTCAACACTTTATTTTCCCTAACTCCCATTAACTCTATTTAACTAACTCCAATGCCCTTATTTATCACTATTACCCAAACTCTTTTACAACATTTCACCTTAATATACCATTAGAAAATTCATCACTTATCTACTAACAACAATACCTCTCCAGATCCAAATATATAACCTGCTTCATTTATTAACCATTAGAATCTGAATCTCATAATATCATTTAAAATCATTATCAAACTTTTCTACAGTACATAGTTTACATAAAAAATACATAAAATACACACATCAAAAATACACAAATACACTGACATTAATACACAAAAATATACAATCCACATAATCATTAAATCATTTACCATAATCAGTCATAAACAGTCCATCCTGAAAAACACTGTTCACATAATTAAATGTTCATAAACACAATTATAATAATTAGCCTCCATTGTCAAATAATAGTCTTATCTTACGTATACATAACTCATTTTTAATTAAGTACATTATATCGTCTTTTGTAATATAATAACTATTTAAATTTATTTTGTCCATTATACCATAGTAATACTCTGCAGGATTACTCCACATTACTATATCATAAAACTTGTCAACATTCGGTATGGTCCAGTCACCCTTAGTGTAATTAGTCATAATCAGTTAAGTTATATTATCATTGTTATCAACATAATCTCCTACTACCTCAGTTTCAATACAAGGTAAGTACTTGCTATTATTTTCACTTCTCTCTCCACCTAACCTTTCTACAAACTCTTCATAATCTCTACATATCTTAAAAATCTCTACTTCTCTTTTTCTCTCACCATACCTCTTACTTTTAAAACATCTCTCTCTATCACGCCAAGCTACATTCTCTCTCTCAATATATGCAGGGGACACTACAACTTTATTCTCACACCACCTATCAGGTGCACAAAAAATCCAGGGACAACTATTTGCATACCTTTTGTCTCCCAAATCGAAGGCACTCTTGTCCTTCCTAAAAACATGTGTATCACCCCCAAATACACCATTAAGGGAAAAATCTAACCCCTGCAATTCTTTTACAATTATCCTCTCTCTACACACTCTCTTCAACCCTTCAACACACATTATCATTCCATCATTATTATATTCTATTCCCCATAAAACCTCATTATTACTACCCCTGTTTACATAATCATTTTCCAATATCATACTTTTATTTATATTATCATAATAATTTTCTACCCCACTTACCTTGTCTTTGTTTCTATCTAATTTGTCTATTTCTCTACTCTTATTTTCTAACTGTATCTCATTAATTCTCTTGTCTAATTTCTCCTCTACTTGATCTAATTTTACGTTATTCAAATTGTTTTGTTTCTTGAGCTCATTCTCAAAACTATCTAATTTTACATTAAATGTACTATTCATTTGATTGAATTTGTCTTCAAATTTACTATTCTGTTGTTCAAATTTGTCACTGATTAACGTGAATAAATCTTCTAACGAGATTTTATTTTCGACTACTCTAGGTGTTGAGCTAACATGTTTTTCTAATAAAATGGATTCCGTGTCTGTATTGTCCATTTCCAGACTATTATTATTTTCTGCCATCGTTAATTTAATTATTTAAATGACTGTTTATTTTTTATTTGTACTTAACTATGCAATTACTAGTTACTTTACTTCGTCAACATAACCTCTCGTGCACTAGGTTATGTCCCGTCTTATATCACCTTCTCTGTTTCTAAATCTGGCCTGTTTTATATAAAGTAATTTTATATAATGTCCACAGCTCAGGCACCATTTGTCAATGAACTTATTATGTCCCTAGTTCTGGGCGTCATTTGTCAATGGACTTACTACTCTACACATTTTTTATTTAAAATTATGTATGGATACTTATTACCATAATATGGTACATACATATACTTACCGATTTCAATCACTGCCGGGCTCGTACTCTTCTTTTTAATATGCTTTTTACCTAAGGGGCCAGGATTCATTAACAGCGAGATTTTTGATACATAGAAGGTGACACAAACGATAACACTGTTTTATATTGAAAGTAACTATCAAATTTTTAATTTCCCAAATAGATTTTGCATATACAACCATGTGGTCAAAATGGCGTCACACAATGTTATAAAAACAAAATGGTGGCTATTTTAATTTACTCTGTTAATTCTTACGATTCTCATTTTATCTCCAAGCAAGGTTATTATGTACTCTTATCTTTAGCTGCAGCTCTAATTACTTATTATGCTCAAATCTTATTTACACACAAACCAATGCCCTCAGCATATATGTTCATGGCCATGAGCTCACTCACACACTCTCACACACATTCGCCCTATTACCAGTACATTTGTTCAGTTGTTTTATTTCGGATTAATGAGCTCATTAAAATAATAAAGAAATGATAAAAGTGGACTTCTCTTAGTTGTGGTCTACGCTGCTCCCTCGCTGGTGTTGGTTGGTTTCAAGGTGTATGGCCGGTGTTCGCCTCATGTTTTGTTGTTTTTACTTAAAGATGTTTACACTGATTCTACATGTTATGTTCTAACTGTTATTACACTTGAGCATCTGTCGCTCCACCATAAGAAATTTTACTTGAGGAGTTAGTTGATTTAAGCTTTTAATTTGAAACTGATCATACAGCGATACATCGCTGTTGATCCCTTGAAGAACTACGCTGAATTGAGACAGAGGCAAATGTAAATTTACGCTTGTGTGTTTGTGTTTTACTTCATCAAGCTTTGTCATACAGGACAACACCTCGTTGCATGCGTTGTAGTCAGTGTGTCATTGTCTTTTTGTTATGACGGAACAGTGTTATTATCCAATCACAATACATATTTAAAGTCATTCGTCACAAACACCGCCATGGCTTTCACCGGCTCCCGCACGTCCAACGGTGACCTTGGCATGGTACTCTTGCTGAATCTGCTTTGTTCCTTCGTATATAGGGACAATGGACCTAACCATTCTGTATTTTAATGATTAAACAATAAGACACAAAAAAATACCTTTAAATCCCATAATTACAATATTGGGCATTATGTACTGTTACAATTGTTGTTATAAGTGTGGGGTAGCTGGGTTTGAGAGTATACACTGATGCTAAATATTTGCTCGAATTGACACAAATACTTTATAATTTGATGTAACTTTCTTATTACTGCATAGATTTTAAATCTAAGCTTATCACTGTATGGCTAACATTTGGCTCTTCATTTAGAGTCCACTCATGATATGCTTTTGTTCATTATTAAGGGAGTTAATGTTTGAGATTATCACTTTACACTATTCACTATTAATTTTATTTATTCTGGAATTATAACTATTTAATGGCGATCATATCTCGTTGAGAGCATGACTTCCAAGTCCTTCATCACTTCTCACTTATTGTTTACTTATAATTATTTACAAAATATAGCTCTTATCCTAACATTGGTTTAGCCTAGGAGTCTACTAATTATATTAACAAATGATTTATAATAAAAAGTATCTGGGTAACTTCTATATTGCCCCAATTGTATACACAGAGTTATTACAACTTCTGGTCATCTTTGTTTATTGGAATACATTGTAATTCCTTGGTATTTTAGTCTTTAAAATGACCTCTGTATGGCACTATGTAGTGTACCTTTATTTTAATTCTTGTTTGAAAATGTAGTGTCTTTTCAGTCTACTATCTAGTTTAGAATAGTTCATTATAAGTAGTATATTGATTATCAATCTTGTGTTTTTAATACACTCGTCTGTTCCTTAGCATAGAGCATTGGATAATAGTAGTTACATCTGGTGTCACATGACTGCTGTGTTTATTTATTCTTATTACACATTATGTTAGTGTTTATAATTTTCTTACACTATTATAATAGTGATATTATATCTTACTTATTATATAGGTATCCTCCTTTTATCCCTATCTAACTTTACAATGTGGTTTTATCTATGTTTCACATGGTGAATCTCATTTTGACTGGTTCTGTTCATTTTATTTACATTAATTCTTATATAAAGATTACTCTTGGTATCTGATATTGGTATTGGTGGAAACCTTATTACCTCTACTTGATTCAGTGTACAAAATATTTCAGTTTAGACATGTTTTATCTTAACTAAAAATGAACTTTTTTCATGTGAAACTTACTAATTTTATTGGACGTGTTTCAGCTTAGTATCCGCCTTCTTCAGCTTTGGTAACAGACTGCCAGCATTTTGTAACGGTTGTGTGGAAGGTGAAGTGGGGGTGGTGTGTGGAGGAAGGGGATTGGCGCGGGGATTCAACTTACTGTTTGTTTTCTGTATAATTGTGTCAAAAAGTGTATGTGATTTATATTGTAATTGATCGTTGAGTATGTTGTTTGGTTGTGTTGTGTGGTGTTTATATATTTCGTATTGTTCAGTTGTGTTGAGTTTTTGACCTATGGGTATGTAATGTAAAATTTCAAGAGTAGTGTCTATGTTGGTGTAACTGTGGTTTTCTGTGTGTATGTGTGTGGCAAATGCAGAGTGTATATTGTTGTTGGTTAAAGCTTTTAAGTGTTCAGAATAACAGGATGAAAAAGATCTTCCCGTCTGGCCTATGTAGAAACTATTGCAGTCATTACAATTTAATTTGTAAACACCTGTTTTGTTATATTTGTCTATGTCTGTGTTTGTATTACTGATGTGTTTTTTGATGGTATTGGTTGTTCTGAATGCTATTTTGTATTTGTGTTTTCTGAATGTATTGGCGATTTTGTGTGTGTATGAGTTGTGGTATGTGAGTGTGATGTACTTATCTATTGTGATGTTTTATCTATTATGAAATATGAAACTAGGTGGAAAGTACCTGTATCTAGGTTATGTGGTTCTCTTATTTGTAGCAACATTGGGTGAATTGAGTTGATACAAATTAGATTTTTTAACCTTGTTTCTTCAAGTATTATGTTATTAATGATTATTGGTAATTCATTAATTAGTTCTTTTTTCCTATCTTACATGATTTTTTTATTACTTAACTAACAATTATTATAGTTATGAGAGAATTTTAATTCTCTTTTATATTACATTGATGCTGTGCATAATATGTCATTATGCTGTTATTTACAGCTTCTTTTTGTGTTAACATTATTGTTACTTCCACTCTTTTGTCTAATATGGGATGCCCTACTCAATTACAATATTATTGGTCATATATGGGTCATCTAAGTTAGTCAGTTATTGTTTTATTTACAATCTGTAAGTCTCCCAGTTAGTATTTATACAGGTAAGATGTTAATCTATAGTTGACTGGCTCTTGGAATCTATATCTTATGCCATGGTTGTTATGTGTCTTTCTCGTAATATGTTTCTTCCTTGTTTCTATTTGCTCCTTACTGACCGAATCTATTGGGTTATTGGTTCCTGTTGTTTAATCACTGTTTACTGTATTTTCTTTCTTCTTATATGTTATTTTCTTGGATTTCGTTGTCCATGACATGTCCGTTACTTAACTAAATATCACTATTTTAATAACGACTCGGAACACTAAGTTTTTTATAAGTAAAATCGTAAAGATTTACCTTACAGCCTAAACCGGCTTTCACCTTTAAAAGGCTTCTTCAGAGGCTGCCGTATGTAGCGCTGTCCATCTTGTTGTTGGTGACGGGATAGATTTTCGAAAGATCGATGCTGTGTGTGTGTGGTGAAATGTGTTCGAATAATGCGTGCGATTTGAATTGTGTCTGTTCATTTAGGATGTCGTTTTTATTTGTTTTTGTGTGTTTGTATACACATATAAATGGTTTAGTGTTCCGAGTCGTTATTAAAATAGTAATATTATATGTTATTATTATTGTTTATTACCATTACATTTTATTATCTCCTGCGCTGTGAGTTTATTCTTCTTGATGAGTTGCTTATGTAGTTTCATTCTTGGCATTTCCAGAGTAAATACTTGATGTGTCTTGTTATCTCAATTATCATGACATGTGTTAATATTTTGCTACTTAAAATATTGGGATCATATGTCTTGTTACATATTGTCCCCCTCGAAAATAGATCATTTTGAATAATTCCTTTATGGGATTTGTGAAATTATCTGTTACATTGTTTCTTATTTACTTGAGCTCCCGTCTTCTAATTTTTATTTCTTCTATTTCATATTTTTATACATTGTTATCTTTGATCTGATCAACTATCTTCTTGCTTGGTGGTTTATATCCCTGTAGTATTTAATTTCCCTATCATTTCCCTAACGTGGTAGTTGGTACAGGTCAGAGGGGCACTCTTGTCTTCCATACTCTGCTGTCCATCCTACATCTTCTGAGTCCAGAGGGATGTACCGTCTGCTCAGGTAAGTGGTTGTTGGAGCTTATCTCTACAAACAATCATAAAAACTTAAAGTAGTCGTTGTGTGACTAATAAAAAATATTCAGTGTGTAATCACGCAGTTGCTGCACAGATTTGATAATATCTTCTTTCTTATTGACTTTATTTTATTCTCTTTAGCTCTAATTGAAACAGTATTGTTGATAGATTTTATTTGTATCTATTTTCTCTTTTATTGATCTTCTTTTACTATTTTATGCTTAGTAACTGTATCAGCTGTAATAATACTAGTTGATTTTATATTTCATGTTTGGTCTTATTGATTATGCCTTCAAGTTGTTTCACTACTTATTCTTCTTTATTGTAATATTTCCCTCACAAAATTGGTGCTGGTTCCGAATGGTATCTCTTCATCGATGACTGGTTATATGTCCCTTTCTTTCTCTGGGTTTGGGTTTCCGTAAGTTCATAGATATTATTCCGATTCTTCTTTGTGATAGTATAGGGTCCAGTGTATAGCAGTAACAATTTCTTTGCTATCCCCTCTATTGTACTCGGCAGTTCTCTATTTTTTATTAATACTTGGTCTCCTACATTGTACTCTATGGGTTTAGGTTGATGTTCCTGATACTTCTTTCTCCTCTTTTAAAGTCATTGTACTGGTATCCGCGTCACAATTACTATAATTAAATTTTTAAAAATTTTACCTTAATCCGTCTATGTGACCGCTTGGTTTCTGTCTTCTAACGCGTTTCGGATTAATTTAATCCATCATCAGAGTAAAAATTCGTCGGTTATGACTTCGTTAAAACATTAAAAATACACTAAAATACATTTATGTATATGTTCTACAAACACAGCGATGTACGCGGACGTGAGTGCGCACTCGACACCGGTTGACGACGTACTGCACAGTTTATTTAAATTATCATGTTATCTACTGTTGTGTTGGGGCGTGTACTCTATACACTATATGATAAGATTATAGATAACATAACCATAGAGTACACGCCCCAACACAACAGTAGATAACATGATAACTTAAATAAACTGTGCAGTATGTCGTCAACCGGTGTCGAGTGCGCACTCACATCCGCGTACGTCGCTGTGTTTGTAGAACATATACATAAATGTATTTTAGTGTCTTTTTAATGTTTTAACGAAGTCATAACCGACAAATTTTTACTCTGATGATGGATTAAATTAATCCGAAACGCGTTAGAAGACAGAAACCAAGCGGTCACATAGACGGATTAAGGTAAAATTTTTAAAAATTTAATTATAATTCTTTCTCCTCTTCTCTGTGCGTTCTAATATTTTATTGTAAAACTTCACTTTATCGAACTTATATTCTTCACTTTGAGGAAAATTAATTAATTCTGCTATCTCCCTTGGTGGAGGTTTCTCGAACATTGCTGTGTATGCAGTGGTATCAATAGCTTGGTGGTGTGATAGGTTGATAAATTCTTCTGCATTTGACAAATATTCTGACCATCTCCTCTGTTGGTTGTGACAGTAGGTTCGGAGTATTCTTCCTACTTCCCTTAACACTCTCTCAGCTGGGTTGCTGCTTGGGTGATACACAGACGTTTTGTATGACCTGATACCATTGTTCATCAGTGTTTCCTTCCATCTTTTTCCTCTAAACTGTGTTCCGTTTTGTGGCTATCCTCTTCTAATAATTCTTCTCGTAGGTTCTTCAGAAAGTTTGTTTTAATAATAGTAATGGTTTTCGTTGTTACGTTGTCATTTACCAATTGATCGTACCCAATAGACCTGTTGCGGTTTGGAAGCTCTTGATGATCTCGAGTTGTTCCAAAGACGCTATGCAGGAAAGGCTGGATTGTTTGTACGAAAAGAAGTGGACTGTAATACTGTTATTAGAAATGCGTTTATTGAAATATTAAGATGTATTCATCATGATCGACGCGTGCGGATGTATTAGAGGCCATAACGCCCATAAATTAGTTTTGAAGGAAATCGTAGTCCATTGAAGCTGGACGCAGGTAGTCTGTATAAATTAATTAGTATGATACATATTTAAGAATTGTCCAGAAGCCGCGGCTGGAAGTGAAATTTTTTAACGAGAGTTCCGCTCGGAGCCTGGTTAGAAACTAAACTAAAACTTGTCTCCCGTCGGCCAGCTGACCGCCGGCAGCGTTTGATAAGCACGTGACGTCAACCGCCCGTGTCGCATTGCAGTAGTCACTGCGTACAGCTGATAAACAAAGTACAAAGTTTGAACATACTGCCCGCCAAAATCGGAACGATTTTGTAAATTAAACGTTAAATTATAATACAATAATTAGACTTACATGGTAAAAATGATACAACAATTGGCGTATTGGCTACAGCGCAATGACATAATAACCATAATATGAATTCAATTAACAATTACAAGGTATACAAGAAATTAACCCTTATGCAAATAGCAAGGGCAAACTGACAGTAAAATTACCCAAAACATAATAGTAACACAATACACACAATAATACAATGATTAAGTAGACATTGATCTTTCCCAAATAATACCCATTGACATTTGCAAAGCATTACAATAACAAGTGATAACACCATAAAAATATAATAATTTCACCAAGATATTGACACAACAACCCCAATAAATTTCATAATATATGACCATTAGAAAATACAATACATACGTAGAATAATTGATACCATAAGTAACACTTGTAGTTCTCGGAACTTGGATTATATAAACATACGATAATACACAACATCCATAAATAATTGATAGTACATACGAAAACACAGTCACTATTGCAGTAATAGCTATCGGCACGTAAACAATACTTACAATGTTTATGATACAATTGACTTGTATGCTCGCCCGGGGAATGTCCCGGGCGTAGTCCAGGCAATGTGACAAGTTCACAATCCTAGTATGTCTCGTATGGCACGCATACGACTAGTTTGTTGCCACCGGAAGGGGGCATAATTTGTGGATGGGTCGGCGTAAGATACCTAGCGCGGTGCGAACTTCTGCGACGCGTCCTAAGGAATCTTGACCCGGAAAAACATTGGTAATTACCCCACGCTTCCACTCTAGTGGGGGGGAATTATCATCCAAAATGAGGACAAGCTGTCCGACATTCAAATTCCTCAATGGGGTGCGCCATTTATTGCGCTGCTGCAGCTGGTGCAGATAATCCCTAGACCACCGTTTCCAGATGGTCTGCGTAAATTTTTGGAGCAGAAGCCATCTGCCCAAATGACTAGTATTGCTTTGGGTATAGTCGGGTTCCGGAAGTGCAGTCAGTGGAGCACCGACCAGGAAATGAGCAGGAGTTAAGGGTTCAGGGTCTCCAGCATCGTCGGACACCGCGCACAAAGGGCGTGAATTAAGGCAAGCCTCAATTTGAGAAAGAAGAGTAGAGTATTCCTCAAAATTCAAGATAGTACCGCCTATTACGCGACGTAAATGAAATTTAACACTCCTTACACCACTTTCCCACAAACCACCGAAATGAGGGGCTGAAGGGGGGATAAAGGACCATTTGATACCGTGGAGACCGCAAAACTCCAGAGAAGATTGCTCAACTTCCTTTGAGGTTAAAAATTTGTACCAATCATATAAGGTGTGGTTGGCACGACGAAAAATTCGTACCATTATCTGAAAATATCTGCGCGGGAATACCTCTGCGCGAGATGAACCTTTTTAAAGCCGCTATAAAGGCGTTGGAAGTGAGATCCGACACCAATTCTAAATGGATGGCCTTTGTACACATGCATATGAATAACGCGATGTATGCCTTGGTCGTGGACTTAGAGCGCTGCCCGCCATGGCGCAAAAGTACAGGACCGGCGTAGTCCACGGCAGACTGTGAAAATGGCCTAGAAGGCGTGACCCTAGAAGGGGGTAACTGACCTAATAGTTGATTCGCGCCTCTAGCTCGGAAACGAAAACAAGTGACACACTTATGTATCACTGAGCGGATATAGGATTTGTCGTGTATGATCCAATATTTTCGCCTAAGCGAAGCTTGAGTTGATTGCACCCCAGCGTGCAACAAACGGATATGTTCATACTCAATTATTAATCTCGTGAGATGAGAGTGCGGGTGCAAAATTATTTGGTGTTTACTCGCGTAGTTAAGTGGGGAGAATTGCAAGCGTCCACCCACTCTTGATTCATCCAGGAAGGGGTTGAGAGCAAGAATTTTACTACTGCGAGGAAGGCACCGGTGTGCCTCAAGTTCCTTAACTTCTACGCCGAAATGCAACTGCTGAGATTGCCGGACAAAAATCAAGAGTGTGTCAGACAATTCTTGAGCAGACAAAAAGGACGTGTCTCTGTCAACAACCGGGAGCCTAGAATTGCGAAAAAATCTGCGGCAATATGCGAAGACGCGAATAAGCCTAGTAAGGGATGAATAATTTTCAACATAACTATGTGTTGAGGACGCGACAATTAGTGAGGTTGGAACCTGCTTGCGACGTTCCTGCTCAAGGTCGGGATAAGTACAGGGAGTATTAATGTCGAAAGCGCTGACTGGCCATGATGCTGACTCATGCGCCAACCAGGACGGACCGTGCCACCATTAAGTATGACAGTGCAAACTACGAGGGAGGCAACCGCGCGATAAAATGTCGGCAGGGTTGTCAGCTGATACTACATGATGCCAAGTTCCCCTGCTGCTAACAAGACGCTGTATTTCCGCGACACGGTTGGCCACAAATACCTTCCAGCGGGAAGATTGTTGATGTATCCAATGAAACGCTATCATCGAGTCCGAATAGAGATATAGTCCGTCAAAATTGTAGTTGATGGCGTTTAAAACCTTGGACGTTAATTGCGACAGCAATAAACAAACACAAAGTTCAAGACGTGGTAGCGTTAACTGTTTCAGCGGAGCGACCCTAGATTTAGCACACAACAAGTTTGACGATATGGCGCCGTTCGAATAGACCGCCCGCACATAAATGCAACACGCGTAACCTTTAGCCGAAGCGTCGGCGAATCCGTGAAGCTGTAATGAACTAATTGGATAATTGTTCGAACTCTTAACCGACCTCGTAATCTTAAAATGAGTGTCGGAAACTAATTGAGAGTATAGTTCTAACCACTGATTGGCTAATGACCCAGATAGGGGTTCGTCCCAATCTGTGCCCGCCAACCACAACTGTTGCACGAAATGCTTGCAGTAAAATGTGATGGGTGCGATAAGACCCAGTGGATCATAAATCCCAGCAATGACCGACGACACGCTTCTTTTGTTGAACACGGTCAAATTATCATCACCCCTAACGGTGTATAAAAAATTATCCTTTTCAACGTTCCATTGGATTCCCAATGTACGCACGTTTTGACCTTTGCTGAAGTCATGGGATACTTGGGCGCGAAGGGTCATAATCTTATGGTGGTTAGAGAACCACTTATGTAACGTGAAACCATACCTACTTAGCAACTTTACGATCTCGCATTTCATTTTAGCTAAGACGTTCGGATCATCCGAACCCGTTATAAGATCATCTACGTAAAAATAATTGGCTATGGCCCTAGAAGCTGTAGGGTAGTCGGATTTATTTTCGTAGGCTATCTGAGCCAGACAACGTGTAGCAAGGAAGGAGGCACTAGCAGTGCCATACGTAACCGTCCTTAAAGCGTAATGTCGCAATTCCTTATTCGTAGGACCGACCATTAGAGTATCGTTGAGGGACAGATTATTTGTGGTTTTAGCGGAGGCGTCAAATACCACGCGCAATTTAGTGGTTAGGCTGGAGTCCTTGAAGACTGCGTGATGGGGCAGATAAAAAATATCTGAGTTGTCAAGCGACAAATCGTAATCATTAAGTGGCGACATGTGGCCAAGTTTCAAGTAGTCACTCATGAACTCGCTATAATCCTTATAAAGGATAGGGTTCTGCTTGAACTTGAACTCTAACGATTGGAACCTGCGGATAGCTCCGCGGAGAGAATCTCCCAAATGAAATTTATCAGACCTGCGGGGCAGGGATGCCACGAATCTCCCATCGTGGTTGCGGCTAGTGGTTTCCACAAAATGTTTTTCACACGGCGAGTCCTCAGAGCAGGGTTCGCGACTAGAGATCTCCTCCAACTTCCAAAATTCTTTTAGTTGCGAGGAAATCTGACTATCATCCTTACGGACCATAAAGGACGAAACTGTTTTAGTTATGTCGACGTTGAAGGGTAAGTCACCGGCCAAAATAAATCCTAACTTAGTCTCCTGAATTATAGGGAAGTGCGGTCCGCGCGTAAATTTAATAGGTTCAATTAGTTGGAGAAAATATTGAGCGCCGAGTAATACATCGATTTGCGCCGAGCAATGTAGGTGAGGATCCGCCAAGAATACGTGCTTGGGTAAATTCAAAGAGGCAAGATCGAACGACTCCGCCGGCAAATTATTAGTTATACTGGGTAGTACAGCACAATGTACATTTAACGTGAAGGGTTTTTAGCGAGAATGTAGCCTTACCTTTGTACTAAAGTCAGCCTGTGAAAGCGAGTTGTTTATACCCGTGATGGGTAGTTGCGATTTAACCAATTGGAGGCCCATTCTGCGGGCGAAATCCATTGTGCAAAAGTTCGCTTGAGAACCGGAATCCAGTAATATCCTAACGGGACATTTCCTACCGACCTTATTAGCGGTCATACAGACGGCGGTGGATAACAATACCGATTTATTGGTCTGTGACTTCAGTGAGCATTGGTTATTAATGTAAGCTCCGTCTCTGTTGGGGACATGAATTGTGGTGTGGTGACGCCTAGAACATTTTTTGCAAGAAAATTTTGAGGGACATTTTGAGCTTTCGTGTCCCGGACGAAGGCAATTTAAGCAAAGTTTGTTTTTTATTAAAACGTTTCTTCTGTCAGGGATAGACAGCGATGTGAATTGTAAGCAGTCGATAATTCTATGTTCACCGTTACACAGTCTACATAAATTGTTTCTGATATGAGAATGGAATGCCCCCCTAGGAGCGCTTATCTGTTTAACTGCCTTGCGATAAGGAGACTTATCGCTTTTATTCAACCTGCTCGTTGGGGTAGTCGCGTTATCAAGATTTTGTAGTAATTTTCTTCGTGAATTTAGAAAATTCATAAAATTATTAAAATCAGGGAATTTATGTTCCGACAAACTCTCTTTCCACAACCGGAAAGTGTAATTATCAAGTTTTTTAGCTAAGTAATGTATGACAATAATTTCGAATGTGTTGACTGGCAGTTTGAGATTATTTAAAGCGTTTATATTGGCTGAGATTTCATCAATGAATTTAGATATGCTGACTTGGGTTCTTGTTGAACCAATGGTACGTCCAGGACATTCCCGACATGGTGGGCGGAAACAATTAGCTTACTGTCATATCTATTCTTCAACAGATCGATAGCCACCGCGTAATTCTCATGAGTGATTGGTAACGACTTTATTACGTTAAGCACCTCGCCATATAATGACGAGTGCAAATAGTGAAGTTTCTGTATATCCGTCAGATCTGCTCTGACGTGAATTAATTCAAGAAAAATGTGATAATAATGTTGCCACTCAACAATACTACCCGCAAACCGTGGTAATTTGATTGGTTCCAATTGAATGGGGGGTGTTTTAAGCTGTTTACTTTCAGCATTAATTACTGGTTTCTGGTTCATATGCTCAGCTTGCTCCAGCAGGTGTTGCAATTTACACTCTATATTACAAAGATCGTCTTCCGTTTGTACCCTATCCCTCGTTAAAGCAACGTCCGCTTCCTCGGCTTCGATTTGGGATTGAATCTCATCGTATTTGGTGGATAATTCCATCAAATGTCGCAGTTTTATTTTCAGCGCATGATGATCGCTGGTTACCAAATCGAAGTTATCCGCGAAAGTATTTACGCGTGATATTGAGGCTTTAATTGTGCCTCGTTTTTTTATTAGAGCCCTTACATCTGCCATTATTACAATTTAAGAAAAAAAAGGAAGAATACCTTGAAAGAATTTGAGCATAGAGCATGTGAACCATAAACTTAAGTTTTAATAAATTTGAATACGTTGCGGTAGCTAGCGATCGTTGTTTATGAACATAATACTTGCTAGAACATAGGCTTACTCTCTCTATTAATCAAGCTTTGTTGGCAATTAAAATTATGAATTTAAATGATAGCAACATATATCTTTATCTTTGAAGTTTTAACTGATAATGAACTGCCAACCACTTATTAAGTTGTATTGTGTAATGATGGTGTTTGTTTATACAAAGGTGTTAAGAAATAACTGCTAAATGTGACATATTGTTAAACGTTAAATATAAGTAAAAAGTTCATAGTCACGTGGACGTTGATCCATTCGTGCTGAAGCTGGCTTCCATCCCGTTGCTCGATCCTGTTAGGAGCTGTTGCACCTCCTGTCTCTACTGGTCAGATGACGCCTCATGTTGTAACCCTCCATGAATTAAAGCTGTGGAAGCTTTTTACATGACCTCGCAAATGCTGTCCTGCCGTGTCCCGTCGTCTCTGGTCTACTGCTTGGCCGAATCTTGTCGTGTTGACTGCGATGTGATTCACAAAAATGGTGTCGCTCAGGACGAAAATGATGCCCGTAGGGCGAGAATAAATTCAGATCGGTTGGGCCAAAAATGATGCGGACAAAGAAATGCGGTCGCTTGTGGACCCAACATAAGAAATCCGTCCCGTGGGGACCAAAAACGTTTTCGTTTTTGGGCCAAAAATAAGAAATCCTGCCCGGATGACCAAAAATGTTGCGGTTTGGAAGCTCTTGATGATCTCGAGTTGTTCCAAAGACGCTATGCAGGAAAGGCTGGATTGTTTGTACGAAAAGAAGTGGACTGTAATACTGTTATTAGAAATGCGTTTATTGAAATATTAAGATGTATTCATCATGATCGACACGTGCGGATGTATTAGAGGCCATAACGCCCATAAATTAGTTTTGAAAGAAATCGTAGTCCATTGAAGATGGACGCAGGTAGTCTGTATAAATTAATTAGTATGATACATATTTAAGAATTGTCCAGAAGCCGCGGCTGGAAGTGAAATTGTTTAACGAGAGTTCCGCTCGGAGCCTGGTTAGAAACTAAACTAAAACTTGTCTCCCGTCGGCCAGCTGACCGCCGGCAGCGTTTGATAAGCACGTGACGTCAACCGCCCGTGTCGCATTGCAGTAGTCACTGCGTACAGCTGATAAACAAAGTACAAAGTTTGAACAAGACCAGTTCAGTGAAGGTACATTCCGCGTTCTCACTGCCGCTGTTAGTTTAAACATGGTTCGGCCTCTTCCTGCCGTCAGTCTTGCGAACTCCTTTGTTCTTTTTCTTGAGGTCTGTTCCCAGGTTGAGGGTGGTCCTCTTCATAACTGGGCCGTCGATAGTTCTCTTGACTGCGACTCCTCCTGGTGTCGTTTCAGGGGTTACGCCTGTCATCGTAGCTATGACTCCTGTGTGGGCTACTGTAGGCATTTGAACGTCTCGCGTATTGACGCCTTCCCCCTCCATTGTTTCCGGAATGTACGTAATTAACTCTGCGGTACGGCCGATTTTGTTGATTGTAATTAGTGTTGAAATTCTGACTATTATTATTATTATTATTATAACGTTGGTTATTCGCCCGGTTTGGCGGATTGTTTGGGCCATTTGCTCGGTTACCATTATTATTCGGGCTGCTTGGTCGATTATTATTATTGTTTAGGTTACCGTTGTTGTTACCATTTGGGTTCGGCCGAAAAAACTGTTCTCTATGGTCATTGTTGTCGTTCCGGTGGTTAAAATTAGGCCGGTAATATCCACGATTATTATTATTAGCCTGGTTTACTTGGTCATTATACCGGTCGTTCCCTTGACGACTTCTACGGTAGTAGCCTTCGTGTTCATATCCCTCAAGTAACGCTGCCATTGGTTGTATAGTTTTTACTTGTCCGCTAAGTCTTGCTCTCGCGATACCTCCTTCGTAGTGGAACGCTAACTTGGTCACGAGGCTTTCTTCTGGGATTCGTGGTTCTAGGTTTCTTGCGAGGCAAACCTTACCGAGGAAGTAGGCTGTCAGGGTCGATCCTCTACTCGCTTCGTACCTCCCGTAACATGTGTTGTCCCTCACAATGTTCCGAGTACTTTCGGACCAATATTTGGATTTAAAAAACTCCTTGAACTCGGCGTAACTCTGGATATCATGCCGTGTTGCCATCCACCAATTGTCGTTCACTTCCTTGAAGTACTCGTCAATTTGTCCTCTTATGATCGGCCATCTGGTCTCTTGGTTTCTGCTGCTCAAGATCTCATCTACTCGGGCAAGAAATTCCATTGGGTTTCGTTTATATGCCCTGAAGTTCATCGCTTCCCGATTGACGGCGTGTTGGAATTGTGATACTACTGCTGGTCGGTTTCCGATGGTTTCGATTTCTTCCCGCATTCTTGGAATTTCTCGGCATTGCATGTCTTCGATTCGTTCATAATTATCGTTGACTCGTGTCTGTATTGTGTTCACGGTCGTCTCGATACCCATGCAGCGCTCTTCAGTGTTAGTTTTCAGCTGAGTCACTTCGTCTTCCGTTTTCTGTTGTATCTCCGCGATCTGGATTTGGTTAGCTTCCTCTAAGTTGTTCACTCGAGTATTAATACTCTCTTTGGTTTGTTGCAGTTCATTGCCGGTCTGCTTCCATTTCTTATTTATTTCGGCGATTTCTTTTTTGACTTCTGTCATCTCCTCCTCGATTTTCTCGTTCAAGGCTTCCATGTTCTTCTGGCTATCTTGCTTTAACTCGTCTATTTTTCCGCTTAATTCCTCCTTTAATGATTCATTATTTTTCTGGTTATCTGCTTTTAATTCCTCCTTCAATTCCTTGTTGCTGTCATCTATCTTTTTATTGGTGTCATCTATTTTCTTGTTGTCGTCTATTTTGTTATCCATTTTCTTGAGGAATTCCATGAGGCTATTCACGTTCACACTCTCCGTGGTTTGTTCCTCTCGTTGTGTTGGTTTGGTAGGCTCCATGGGAGGTAGTATCGCTTCGACGTCTTCTACCGGTGTCGCCTCCTTTTCGTCCATGTTTATTTCTGGTTCCGCATCCGCTGCGCGTTTCTTGGACGTCGTTTTTTATGCATGTTCTAGTCTTCTGGTACTGCAGCTGCTTGCTAGAAATTAGGTAAAACTGAGTTTTTGTCGATTTATTTAGGATTAGTTGTGACATAATTTAAGCCTCTTACGTTGTGGGCCACTTTGTAACTAAATCTCGATATGATGTGTTAAATAGCCACACGTTGTTGGCATCACTTTGTAGTGTAACCGTGTACCGGTGTGTTATATCCATTTAATTGGTTTAAATTTTAATTGAAGGTTTATATTTAATAACTTTTCGATTCGAAGTTTAATTTATTTTATGATTTATTGATTTATTAATCCAATTCAATTGTTTAATTGAATCCAATATAAATAAATCCAGTGAATTGCTCTTGAAGGTGGTTAACGAAGTTATTTAGACTTGTGATAATTTAGTTAATGTATTATGCTTCTGTCGACTAGGCGAATTGGTGACGTGGATCCCTCACTGAAAGTACATATATTTTGGTAAGAAATTATCACTTACTTGTAGTGAGTAGTCTGGCTGATCTCGCTCAGTCGATGTAGCAATCTAATCTTTAGATTGACTTACCGTATTTCAAATTGCCGCTGTTTGTCGGGCTATCCAATAAGAGACGTTCACCTATTCTGTAAACTCTAGTCTATTGAAATAAACTAATTGACTCTGATTTGTCGTATAAAAATGAGAATTTATTCTTTGTTAACACTTCTTTAATAATTTAAAATATCATTAACCGTTTTGGTTCAAAATTAACAACGTTGTTAATTTGTTTTTACAAAAAAATGTATATCAGTGTGGTAACACTGACCTACAACGTCAGACTGTTGTTAACATGCTTTTTGGTTAAATAATTTAATTCAAGTGTGGGTTCTTTTAGCCTGCAGAATACCAAATAATTTACTAGAAATCTTACTCTACCATTATTAGGCAGTTGGAGGTTGATTACAATTCAATCATCTCTTAATGCATAACATATAAAATTATAACCATGCCTGCTTTGGGCATTTTAAGTTAACTGGCTTAATAGCCAACCGACAATAAATGATTTATTGAACGTTTATTAACGTTAAAAGAACTTTTGATAAAATATCTAAAATGTGAACATAATAAAAATAATAACTCGAAACAGTGTTGTTTAAAGAAACATTTGAATCGTCTTACTTGATTCCGTAAAAGGTAATCGTTTAATTGCAAGTATTTATATAGCTTAATACCACTAGCTTTTATTCATAATAGACAGACATATTCAAAATAGTAGTAGTAGACTCTTCCTAAATTACGAAACGTAAATAACATTTGCATTTTTGTTTAACTTTCGTTAATTACTTCAGTCAGTCGACAATCCTCAATCTCTTATTAATGCTTGTTAGTTTAATCTAGGTGTACTGTACAATAACTTCAATCAGGTGTGTGGTTATAGCACACTCAGTGTTCATACATGATAAACAATTAATGTTTTCAAAATTCTTATTTCTGAAATATTTAAATTAAATTGAGAATTATCATTATCACTGTTGACTGAATGATATTAATAAGGTGCAATGACCTACATAGGCCTACTTTATTTTACACACATTACTAGAATGTTGTTCGATTATATCGTCATTTTTTCAATTCTTAACTAATTTTAGAAAATCACTGTAGTCCCTTTTAAATCCCGGAATTGCTAGGAATTATACACTTAGCAATCCTTATTAACGCACTGTTTACACTTCAAACATCTTCAATAATAGTGTAGTTATGGTTGCACAAATTTAGGTTATGTTACTTTGTTGACATTGATGACGCGCACAAACTAGGTTAACAGCTGTTTTCTTCCGGTGTCAAGCCGCCGTCTGCACACATCAAAGGTTGATTAAAAAGTGTCTCGAATCGACGCATGATGCTGCCGTTCCATTCTGCGATCGTTGTAAAATTGGCTAATTTCTCTGATTTGATTGGTTGGCGATCTTTAATTTAACGCACATACCCCCTTCGCAAAATTATTCAATTGTTGTTATAAGCGTGGGGTAGCTGGGTTTGAGAGTATACACTGATGCTAAACATTTGCTCGAATTGACACAAATACTTTATAATTTGATGTAACTTTCTTATTACTGCATAGATTTTAAATCTAAGCTTATCACTGTATGGCTAACATTTGGCTCTTCATTTAGAGTCTACTCATGATATGCTTTCGTTCATTATTAAGGGAGTTAATGTTTGAGATTATCACTTTACACTATTCACTATTAATTTTATTTATTCTAGAATTATAACTATTTAATGGCAGTCATATCTCTTTGAGAGCATGCCTTCCAAGTCCGTCATCACTTCTCACTTATTGTTTACTTATAATTATTTACAAAATATAGCTCTTATCCTAACATTGGTTTAGCCTAGGAGTCTGGGTAACTTCTATATTGCCCCAATTGTATACACAGAGTTATTACAACTTCTGGTCATCTTTGTTTATTGGAATACATTGTAATTCCTTGGTATTTTAGTCTTTAAAATGACCTCTGTATGGCACTATGTAGTCTACCTTTATTTTAAATCTTGTTTGAAAATGTAGTGTCTTTTCAGTCCACTATCTAGTTTAGAATAGTTCATTATAAGTAGTATATTGATTATCAATCTTGTGTTTTTAATACACTTGTCTGTTCCTTAGCATAGAGCATTGGATAATAGTAGTTACATCTGGTGTCACATGACAGCTGAGCTTATTTATTCTTATTACACATTATGTTAGTGTTTATAATTTTCTTACACTATTATAATAGTGATATTATATCTTACTTATTATATAGGTATCCTCCTTTTATTCCTATCTAACTTTACAATGTGGTTTTATCTATGTTTCACATGGTGAATCTTATTGTGACTGGTTCTGTTCACTTTATTTACATTAATTCTTATATAAAGATTACTCTTGGTATCTGATATTGGTATTGGTGGAAACCTTATTACCTCTACTTGATTCAGTGTACAAAATATTTCTGTTTAGACATGTTTTATCTATTATTAAATATGAAACTAGGTGGAAAGTACCTGTATCTAGGTTATGTGGTTCTCTTATTTGTAGCAACAATGGGTGAATTTAGTTGATACAAATTTACATTTTTTAACCTTGTTTTTTCAAGTATTATGTTATTAATGATTACTGGTAATTCATTAATTAGTTCTTTTTTCCTATCTTACATGATTTTTCTATTACTTAACTAACAATTATTATAGTTATGAGACAATATTAATTCTCTTTTATATTACATTGATGCTGTGCATAGTATGTCATTATGCTGTTATTTACAGCTTCTTTTTGTGTTAACATTATTGTTACTTCCACTCTTTTGTCTAATATGGGATGCCCTACTCAATTAAAATATTATTGTTATATATGGGTCATCTAAGTTAGTCAGTTATTGTTTTATTTTCAATCTGTAAGTCCCCCAGTTAGTATTTATACAGGTAAGATGTTAAACTATAGTTGACTGGCTCTTGGAATCTATATCTTATGCCATGGTTGTTATGTGTCTTTCTCGTAATATGTTTCTTCCTTGTTTCTATTTGCTCCTTACTGACCAAATCTATTGGGTTATTGGTTCCTGTTGTTTAATCACTGTTTACTGTATCTTCTTTCTTCTTATATGTTATTTTCTTGGATTTCGTTGTCCATGACGTGTCCGTTACTTAACTAAATATCACTATTTTAATAACGACTCGGAACACTAAGTTTTTTATAAGTAAAATCGTAAAGATTTACCTTACAGCCTAAACTGGCTTTCACCTTTAAAAGGCTATTTCAGAGGCTGCCGTAGGTAGCGCTGTCCGTCTTGTTGTTGGTGACGGGATAGATTTTTGAAAGATCGATGCTGTGTGTGTGTGGTGAGATGTGTTCGAATAATGCGTGCGATTTGAATTGTGTCTGTTCGTTTAGGATGTCGTTTTTATTTGTTTTTGTGTGTTTGTATACACATATAAATGTTTTAGTGTTCCGAGTCGTTATTAAAATAGTGATATTTATATGTTATTATTATTGTTTATTACCATTACATTTTATTATCTCCTGCGCTGTGAGTTTATTCTTCTTGATGAGTTGCTTATGTAGTTTCATTCTTGGCATTTCCAGAGTAAATACTTGATGTGTCTTGTTATCTCAATTATCATGACATGTGTTAATATTTTGTTACTTAAAATATTGGGATCATATGTCTTGTTACATATTGTCCCCCTCGAAAATAGATCATTTTGAATAATTCCTTTATGGGATTTGTGAAATTATCTGTTACATTGTTTCTTATTTACTTGAGCTCCCGTCTTCTAATTTTTATTTCTTCTATTTTATATTTTTATACATTGTTATCTTTGATCTGATCAACTATCTTCTTGCTCGGTGGTTTATATCCCTGTAGTATTTAATTTCCCTATCATTTCCCTAACGTGATAGTTGGTACAGGTCAGAGGGGCACTTTTGTCTTCCATACTCTGCTGTCTATCCTACATCTTCTGAGTCCAGAGGGACGTACCGTCTGCTCAGGTAAGTGGTTGTTGGAGCTTATTTCTACAAACAATCATAAAAACTTAAAGTAGTCGTTGTGTGACTAATAAAAAATATTCAGTGTGTAATCACGCAGTTGCTGCACAGATTTGATAATATCTTCTTTCTTATTGACTTTATTTTATTCTCTTTAGCTCTAATTCAAACAATATTGTTGATAGATTTTATTTGTATCTATTTTCTCTTTTATTGATCTTCTTTTATTATTTTATGCTTAGTAACTGTATCAGCTGTAATAATACTAGTTGATTTTATATTTCATGTTTGGTCTTATTGATTATGCCTTCAAGTTGTTTCACTACTTATTCTTCTTTATTGTAATATTTCCCTCACAAAATTGATGCTGGTTCCGAATGGTACCTCTTCATCGATGACTGGCTATATGTCCCTTTCATTCTCTGGGTTTGGGTTTCCATAAGTTCATAGGTATTATTCCCATTCTTCTTTGTGATAGTATAGGGTCCAGTGTATAGCAGTAACAATTTCGTTGCTATCCCCTCTATTGTACTCAGCAGTTCTCTATTTTTTAATAATACTTGGTCTCCTACATTGTACTCTATGGGTTTAGGTTGATGTTCCTGATACTTCTTTCTCCTCTTCTCTGTGCGTTCTAGTATTTTATTGTAAAACTTCACGTTATCGAACTTATATTCTTCACTTTGAGGAAAATTAATTAATTCTGCTATCTCCCTTGGTGGAGGTTTCTCGAACATTGCTGTGTATGGAGTGGTATCAATAGCTTGTTGGTGTGATAGGTTGATAAATTCTTCTGCATTTGACAAATATTCTGACCATCTCCTCTGTTGGTTGTGACAGTAGGTTCGGAGTATTCTTCTTACTTCCCTTAACACTCTCTCAGCTGGGTTGCTGCTTGGGTGATACACAGACGTTTTGTATGACCTGATACCATTGTTCATCAGTGTTTCCTTCCATCTTTTTCCTCTAAACTGTGTTCCGTTTTGTGGCTATCCTCTTCTAATAATTCTTCTCGTAGGTTCTTCAGAATGTTTGTTTTAATAATAGTAATGGTTTTCGTTGTTACGTTGTCATTTACCAGTTGATCGTACCCAATAGACCAGTTCAGTGAAGGTACATTCCGCGTTCTCACTGCCGCTGTTAGTTTAAAGATGGTTTGGCCTCTTCCTGCCGTCGGTCTTGCGAACTCCTTTGTTCTTTTTCTTGAGGTCTGTTCCCAGGTTGAGGGTGGTCCTCTTCATAACTGGGCCGTCGATAGTTCTCTTGACTGCGACTCCTCCTGGTGTCGTTTCAGGGGTTACGCCTGTCATCGTAGCTATGACTCCTGTGTGGGCTACTGTAGGCATTTGAACGTCTCGCGTATTGACGCCTTCCCCCTCCATTGTTTCTGGAATGTACGTAATTAACTCTGCGGTACGGCCGATTTTGTTGATTGTAATTAGTGTTGAAATTCTGACTATTATTATTATTATTATAACGTTGGTTATTCGCCCGGTTTGGCGGATTGTTTGGGCCATTTGCTCGGTTACCATTATTATTCGGGCTGCTTGGTCGATTATTATTATTGTTTAGGTTACCGTTGTTGTTACCATTTGGGTTCGGCCGAAAAAACTGTTCTCTATGGTCATTGTTGTCGTTCCGGTGGTTAAAATTAGGCCGGTAATTTCCACGATTATTATTATTAGCCTGGTTTACTTGGTCATTATACCGGTCGTTCCCTTGATGACTTCTACGGTAGTAGCCTTCGTGTTCATATCCCTCAAGTAACGCTGCCATTGGTTGTATAGTTTTTACTTGTCCGCTAAGTCTTGCTCTCGCGATACCTCCTTCGTAGTGGAACGCTAACTTGGTCACGAGGCTTTCTTCTGGGATTTGTGGTTCTAGGTTTCTTGCGAGGCAAACCTTTCCGAGGAAGTAGGCTGTCAGGGTCGATCCTCTACTCGCTTCGTACCTCCCGTAACATGTGTTGTCCCTCACAATGTTCCGAGTACTTTCGGACCAATATTTGGATTTAAACAACTCCTTGAACTCGGCGTAACTCTGGATATCATGCCGTGTTGCCATCCGCCAATTGTCGTTCACTTCCTTGAAGTACTCGTCAATTTGTCCTCTTATGATCGGCCATCTGGTCTCTTGGTTTCTGCTGCTCAAGATCTCATCTACTCGGGCAAGAAATTCCATTGGGTTTCGTTTATATGCCCTGAAGTTCATCGCTTCCCGATTGACGGCGTGTTGGAATTGTGATACTACTGCTGGTCGGTTTCCGATGGTTTCGATTTCTTCCCGCATTCTTGGAATTTCTCGGCATTGCATGTCTTTGATTCGTTCATAATTATCGTTGACTCGTGTCTGTATTGTGTTCACGGTCGTCTCGATACCCATGCAGCGCTCTTCAGTGTTAGTTTTCAGCTGAGTCACTTCGTCTTCCGTTTTCTGTTGTATCTCCGCGATCTGGATTTGGTTAGCTTCCTCTAAGTTGTTCCCTCGAGTATTAATACTCTCTTTGGTTTGTTGCAGTTCATTGCCGGTCTGCTTCCATTTCTCATTTATTTCGGCGATTTCTTTTTTGACATCTGTCATCTCCTCCTCGATTTTCTCGTTCAAGGCTTCCATGTTCTTCTGGCTATCTTGCTTTAACTCGTCTATTTTTCCGCTTAATTCCTCCTTTAATGATTCATTATTTTTCTGGTTATCTGCTTTTAATTCCTCCTTCAATTCCTTGTTGCTGTCATCTATCTTTTTATTGGTGTCATCTATTTTCTTGTTGTCGTCTATTTTGTTATCCATTTTCTTGAGGAATTCAATGAGGCTATTCACGTTCACACTCTCCGTGGTTTGTTCCTCTCGTTGTGTTGGTTTGGTAGGCTCCATGGGAGGTAGTATCGCTTCGACGTCTTCTACCGGTGTCACCTCCTTTTCGTCCATGTTTATTTCTGGTTCCGCCTCCGCTGCGCGTTTCTTGGACGTCGCTCTTTTATGCATGTTCTAGTCTTCTGGTACTGCAGCTGCTTGCTAGAAATTAGGTAAAACTGAGTTTTTGTCGATTTATTTAGGATTAGTTGTGACATAATTTAAGCCTCTTACGTTGTGGGCCACTTTGTAACTAAATCACGATATGATGTGTTAAATAGCCACACGTTGTTGGCATCACTTTGTAGTGTAACCGTGTACCGGTGTGTTATATCCATTTAATTGGTTTAAATTTTAATTGAAGGTTTATATTTAATAACTTTTCGATTCGAAGTTTAATTTATTTTATGATTTATTGATTTATTAATCCAATTCAATTGTTTAATTGAATCCAATATAAATAAATCCAGTGAATTGCTCTTGAAGGTGGTTAACGAAGTTATTTAGACTTGTGATAATTTAGTTAATGTATTATGCTTCTGTCGACTAGGCGAATTGGTGACGTGGATCCCTCACTGAAAGTACATATATTTTGGTAAGAAATTATCACTTACTTGTAGTGAGTAGTCTGGCTGATCTCGCTCAGTCGATGTAGAAATCTAATCTTTAGATTGACTTACCGTATTTCAAATTGCCGCTGTTTGTCGGGCTATCCAATAAGAGACGTTCACCTATTCTGTAAACTCTAGTCTATTGAAATAAACTAATTGACTCTGATTTGTCGTATAAAAATGAGAATTTATTCTTTGTTAACACTTCTTTAATAATTTAAAATATCATTAACCGTTTTGGTTCAAAATTAACAACGTTGTTAATTTGTTTTTACAAAAAAATGTATATCAGTGTGGTAACACTGACCTACAACGTCAGACTGTTGTTAACATGCTTTTTGGTTAAATAATTTAATTCAAGTGTGGGTTCTTTTAGCCTGCAGAATACCAAATAATTTACTAGAAATCTTACTCTACCATTATTAGGCAGTTGGAGGTTGATTACAATTCAATCATCTCTTAATGCATAACATATAAAATTATAACCATGCCTGCTTTGGGCATTTTAAGTTAACTGGCTTAATAGCCAACCGACAATAAATGATTTATTGAACGTTTATTAACGTTAAAAGAACTTTTGATAAAATATCTAAAATGTGAACATAATAAAAATAATAACTCGAAACAGTGTTGTTTAAAGAAACATTTGAATCGTCTTACTTGATTCCGTAAAAGGTAATCGTTTAATTGCAAGTATTTATATAGCTTAATACCACTAGCTTTTATTCATAATAGACAGACATATTCAAAATAGTAGTAGTAGACTCTTCCTAAATTACGAAACGTAAATAACATTTGCATTTTTGTTTAACTTTCGTTAATTACTTCAGTCAGTCGACAATCCTCAATCTCTTATTAATGCTTGTTAGTTTAATCTAGGTGTACTGTACAATAACTTCAATCAGGTGTGTGGTTATAGCACACTCAGTGTTCATACATGATAAACAATTAATGTTTTCAAAATTCTTATTTCTGAAATATTTAAATTAAATTGAGAATTATCATTATCACTGTTGACTGAATGATATTAATAAGGTGCAATGACCTACATAGGCCTACTTTATTTTACACACATTACTAGAATGTTGTTCGATTATATCGTCATTTTTTCAATTCTTAACTAATTTTAGAAAATCACTGTAGTCCCTTTTAAATCCCGGAATTGCTAGGAAATATACAATTAGCAATCCTTATTAACGCACTGTTTACACTTCAAACATCTTCAATAATAGTGTAGTTATGGTTGCACAAATTTAGGTTATGTTGCTTTGTTGACATTGATGACGCGCACAAACTAGGTTAACAGCTGTTTTCTTCCGGTGTCAAGCCGCCGTCTGCACACATCAAAGGTTGATTAAAAAGTGTCTCAAATCGACGCATGATACTGCTGTTCCATTCTGCGATCGTTGTAAAATTGGCTAATTTCTCTGATTTGATTGGTTGGCGATCTTTAATTTAACGCACATACCCGTTTCGCGAAATTATTCAATTGTTGTTATAAGCGTGGGGTAGCTGGGTTTGAGAGTATACACTGATGCTAAACATTTGCTCGAATTGACACAAATACTTTATAATTTGATGTAACTTTCTATTACTGCATAGATTTTAAATCTAAGCTTATCACTGTATGGCTAACATTTGGCTCTTCATTTAGAGTCCACTCATGATATGCTTTCGTTCATTATTAAGGGAGTTAATGTTTGAGATTATCACTTTACACTATTCACTATTAATTTTATTTATTCTAGAATTATAACTATTTAATGGCAGTCATATCTCTTTGAGAGCATGCCTTCCAAGTCCTTCATCACTTCTCACTTATTGTTTACTTATAATTATTTACAAAATATAGCTCTTATCCTAACATTGGTTTAGCCTAAGAGTCTGGGTAACTTCTATATTGCCCCAATTGTATACACAAAGTTATTACAACTTCTGGTCATCTTTGTTTATTGGAATACATTGTAATTCCTTGGTATTTTAGTCTTTAAAATGACCTCTGTATGGCACTATGTAGTGTACCTTTATTTTAAATCTTGTTTGAAAATGTAGTGTCTTTTCAGTCCACTATCTAGTTTAGAATAGTTCATTATAAGTAGTATATTGATTATCAATCTTGTGTTTTTAATACACTTGTCTGTTCCTTAGCATAGAGCATTGGATAATAGTAGTTACATTTGGTGTCACATGACAGCTGAGCTTATTTATTCTTATTACACATTATGTTAGTGTTTATAATTTTCTTACACTATTATAATAGTGATATTATATCTTACTTATTATATAGGTATCCTCCTTTTATTCCTATCTAACTTTACAATGTGGTTTTATCTATGTTTCACATGGTGAATCTTATTGTGACTGGTTCTGTTCACTTTATTTACATTAATTCTTATATAAAGATTACTCTTGGTATCTGATATTGGTATTGGTGGAAACCTTATTACCTCTACTTGATTCAGTGTACAAAATATTTCTGTTTAGACATGTTTTATCTATTATTAAATATGAAACTAGGTGGAAAGTACCTGTATCTAGGTTATGTGGTTCTCTTATTTGTAGCAACAATGGGTGAATTTAGTTGATACAAATTTACATTTTTTAACCTTGTTTTTTCAAGTATTATGTTATTAATGATTACTGGTAATTCATTAATTAGTTCTTTTTTCCTATCTTACATGATTTTTCTATTACTTAACTAACAATTATTATAGTTATGAGACAATATTAATTCTCTTTTATATTACATTGATGCTGTGCATAATATGTCATTATGCTGTTATTTACAGCTTCTTTTTGTGTTAACATTATTGTTACTTCCACTCTTTTGTCTAATATGGGATGCCCTACTCAATTACAATATTATTGGTCATATATGGGTCATCTAAGTTAGTCAGTTATTGTTTTATTTTCAATCTGTAAGTCCCCCAGTTAGTATTTATACAGGTAAGATGTTAATCTATAGTTGACTGGCTCTTGGAATCTATATCTTATGCCATGGTTGTTATGTGTCTTTCTCGTAATATGTTTCTTCCTTGTTTCTATTTGCTCCTTACTGACCGAATCTATTGGGTTATTGGTTCCTGTTGTTTAATCACTGTTTACTGTATCTTCTTTCTTCTTATATGTTATTTTCTTGGATTTCGTTGTCCATGACGTGTCCGTTACTTAACTAAATATCACTATTTTAATAACGACTCGGAACATTAAGTTTTTTATAAGTAAAATCGTAAAGATTAACCTTACAGCCTAAACTGGCTTTCACCTTTAAAAGGCTATTTCAGAGGCTGCCGTAGGTAGCGCTGTCCGTCTTGTTGTTGGTGACGGGATAGATTTTTGAAAGATCGATGCTGTGTGTGCGTGGTGAGATGTGTTCGAATAATGCGTGCGATTTGAATTGTGTCTGTTCGTTTAGGATGTCGTTTTTATTTGTTTTTGTGTGTTTGTATACACATATAAATGTTTTAGTGTTCCGAGTCGTTATTAAAATAGTGATATTTATATGTTATTATTATTGTTTATTACCATTACATTTTATTATCTCCTGCGCTGTGAGTTTATTCTTCTTGATGAGTTGCTTATGTAGTTTCATTCTTGGCATTTCCAGAGTAAATACTTGATGTGTCTTGTTATCTCAATTATCATGACATGTGTTAATATTTTGTTACTTAAAATATTGGGATCATATGTCTTGTTACATATTGTCCCCCTCGAAAATAGATCATTTTGAATAATTCCTTTATGGGATTTGTGAAATTATCTGTTACATTGTTTCTTATTTACTTGAGCTCCCGTCTTCTAATTTTTATTTCTTCTATTTTATATTTTTATACATTGTTATCTTTGATCTGATCAACTATCTTCTTGCTCGGTGGTTTATATCCCTGTAGTATTTAATTTCCCTATCATTTCCCTAACGTGATAGTTGGTACAGGTCAGAGGGGCACTTTTGTCTTCCATACTCTGCTGTCTATCCTACATCTTCTGAGTCCAGAGGGACGTACCGTCTGCTCAGGTAAGTGGTTGTTGGAGCTTATTTCTACAAACAATCATAAAAACTTAAAGTAGTCGTTGTGTGACTAATAAAAAATATTCAGTGTGTAATCACGCAGTTGCTGCACAGATTTGATAATATCTTCTTTCTTATTGACTTTATTTTATTCTCTTTAGCTCTAATTGAAACAATATTGTTGATAGATTTTATTTGTATCTATTTTCTCTTTTATTGATCTTCTTTTATTATTTTATGCTTAGTAACTGTATCAGCTGTAATAATACTAGTTGATTTTATATTTCATGTTTGGTCTTATTGATTATGCCTTCAAGTTGTTTCACTACTTATTCTTCTTTATTGTAATATTTCCCTCACAAAATTGATGCTGGTTCCGAATGGTATCTCTTCATCGATGACTGGCTATATGTCCCTTTCATTCTCTGGGTTTGGGTTTCCATAAGTTCATAGGTATTATTCCCATTCTTCTTTGTGATAGTATAGGGTCCAGTGTATAGCAGTAACAATTTCTTTGCTATCCCCTCTATTGTACTCAGCAGTTCTCTATTTTTTAATAATACTTGGTCTCCTACATTGTACTCTATGGGTTTAGGTTGATGTTCCTGATACTTCTTTCTCCTCTTCTCTGTGCGTTCTAGTATTTTATTGTAAAACTTCACGTTATCGAACTTATATTCTTCACTTTGAGGAAAATTAATTAATTCTGCTATCTCCCTTGGTGGAGGTTTCTCGAACATTGCTGTGTATGGAGTGGTATCAATAGCTTGTTGGTGTGATAGGTTGATAAATTCTTCTGCATTTGACAAATATTCTGACCATCTCCTCTGTTGGTTGTGACAGTAGGTTCGGAGTATTCTTCCTACTTCCCTTAACACTCTCTCAGCTGGGTTGCTGCTTGGGTGATACACAGACGTTTTGTATGACCTGATACCATTGTTCATCAGTGTTTCCTTCCATCTTTTTCCTCTAAACTGTGTTCCGTTTTGTGGCTATCCTCTTCTAATAATTCTTCTCGTAGGTTCTTCAGAATGTTTGTTTTAATAATAGTAATGGTTTTCGTTGTTACGTTGTCATTTACCAGTTGATCGTACCCAATAGACCAGTTCAGTGAAGGTACATTCCGCGTTCTCACTGCCTCTGTTAGTTTAAAGATGGTTTGGCCTCTTCCTGCCGTCGGTCTTGCGAACTCCTTTGTTCTTTTTCTTGAGGTCTGTTCCCAGGTTGAGGGTGGTCCTCTTCATAACTGGGCCGTCGAGAGTTCTCTTGACTGCGACTCCTCCTGGTGTCGTTTCAGGGGTTACGCCTGTCATCGTAGCTATGACTCCTGTGTGGGCTACTGTAGGCATTTGAACGTCTCGCGTATTGACGCCTTCCCCCTCCATTGTTTCTGGACTGTACGTAATTAACTCTGCGGTACGGCCGATTTTGTTGATTGTAATTAGTGTTGAAATTCTGACTATTATTATTATTATTATAACGTTGGTTATTCGCCCGGTTTGGCGGATTGTTTGGGCCATTTGCTCGGTTACCATTATTATTCGGGCTGCTTGGTCGATTATTATTATTGTTTAGGTTACCGTTGTTGTTACCATTTGGGTTCGGCCGAAAAAACTGTTCTCTATGGTCATTGTTGTCGTTCCGGTGGTTAAAATGAGGCCGGTAATTTCCACGATTATTATTATTAGCCTGGTTTACTTGGTCATTATACCGGTCGTTCCCTTGATGACTTCTACGGTAGTAGCCTTCTGTTCATATCCCTCAAGTAATGCTGCCATTGGTTGTATAGTTTTTACTTGTCCGCTAAGTCTTGCTCTCGCGATACCTCCTTCGTAGTGGAACGCTAACTTGGTCACGAGGCTTTCTTCTGGGATTTGTGGTTCTAGGTTTCTTGCGAGGCAAACCTTTCCGAGGAAGTAGGCTGTCAGGGTCGATCCTCTACTCGCTTCGTACCTCCCGTAACATGTGTTGTCCCTCACAATGTTCCGAGTACTTTCGGACCAATATTTGGATTTAAACAACTCCTTGAACTCGGCGTAACTCTGGATATCATGCCGTGTTGCCATCCGCCAATTGTCGTTCACTTCCTTGAAGTACTCGTCAATTTGTCCTCTTATGATCGGCCATCTGGTCTCTTGGTTTCTGCTGCTCAAGATCTCATCTACTCGGGCAAGAAATTCCATTGGGTTTCGTTTATATGCCCTGAAGTTCATCGCTTCCCGATTGACGGCGTGTTGGAATTGTGATACTACTGCTGGTCGGTTTCCGATGGTTTCGATTTCTTCCCGCATTCTTGGAATTTCTCGGCATTGCATGTCTTTGATTCGTTCATAATTATCGTTGACTCGTGTCTGTATTGTGTTCACGGTCGTCTCGATACCCATGCAGCGCTCTTCAGTGTTAGTTTTCAGCTGAGTCACTTCGTCTTCCGTTTTCTGTTGTATCTCCGCGATCTGGATTTGGTTAGCTTCCTCTAAGTTGTTCACTCGAGTATTAATACTCTCTTTGGTTTGTTGCAGTTCATTGCCGGTCTGCTTCCATTTCTCATTTATTTCGGCGATTTCTTTTTTGACATCTGTCATCTCCTCCTCAATTTTCTCGTTCAAGGCTTCCATGTTCTTCTGGCTATCTTGCTTTAACTCGTCTATTTTTCCGCTTAATTCCTCCTTTAATGATTCATTATTTTTCTGGTTATCTGCTTTTAATTCCTCCTTCAATTCCTTGTTGCTGTCATCTATCTTTTTATTGGTGTCATCTATTTTCTTGTTGTCGTCTATTTTGTTATCCATTTTCTTGAGGAATTCAATGAGGCTATTCACGTTCACACTCTCCGTGGTTTGTTCCTCTCGTTGTGTTGGTTTGGTAGGCTCCATGGGAGGTAGTATCGCTTCGACGTCTTCTACCGGTGTCACCTCCTTTTCGTCCATGTTTATTTCTGGTTCCGCCTCCGCTGCACGTTTCTTGGACGTCGCTCTTTTATGCATGTTCTAGTCTTCTGGTACTGCAGCTGCTTGCTAGAAATTAGGTAAAACTGAGTTTTTGTCGATTTATTTAGGATTAGTTGTGACATAATTTAAGCCTCTTACGTTGTGGGCCACTTTGTAACTAAATCACGATATGATGTGTTAAATAGCCACACGTTGTTGGCATCACTTTGTAGTGTAACCGTGTACCGGTGTGTTATATCCATTTAATTGGTTTAAATTTTAATTGAAGGTTTATATTTAATAACTTTTCGATTCGAAGTTTAATTTATTTTATGATTTATTGATTTATTAATCCAATTCAATTGTTTAATTGAATCCAATATAAATAAATCCAGTGAATTGCTCTTGAAGGTGGTTAACGAAGTTATTTAGACTTGTGATAATTTAGTTAATGTATTATGCTTCTGTCGACTAGGCGAATTGGTGACGTGGATCCCTCACTGAAAGTACATATATTTTGGTAAGAAATTATCACTTACTTGTAGTGAGTAGTCTGGCTGATCTCGCTCAGTCGATGTAGCAATCTAATCTTTAGATTGACTTACCGTATTTCAAATTGCCGCTGTTTGTCGGGCTATCCAATAAGAGACGTTCACCTATTCTGTAAACTCTAGTCTATTGAAATAAACTAATTGACTCTGATTTGTCGTATAAAAATGAGAATTTATTCTTTGTTAACACTTCTTTAATAATTTAAAATATCATTAACCGTTTTGGTTCAAAATTAACAACGTTGTTAATTTGTTTTTACAAAAAAATGTATATCAGTGTGGTAACGCTGACCTACAACGTCAGACTGTTGTTAACATGCTTTTTGGTTAAATAATTTAATTCAAGTGTGGGTTCTTTTAGCCTGCAGAATACCAAATAATTTACTAGAAATCTTACTCTACCATTATTAGGCAGTTGGAGGTTGATTACAATTCAATCATCTCTTAATGCATAACATATAAAATTATAACCATGCCTGCTTTGGGCATTTTAAGTTAACTGGCTTAATAGCCAACCGACAATAAATGATTTATTGAACGTTTATTAACGTTAAAAGAACTTTTGATAAAATATCTAAAATGTGAACATAATAAAAATAATAACTCGAAACAGTGTTGTTTAAAGAAACATTTGAATCGTCTTACTTGATTCCGTAAAAGGTAATCGTTTAATTGCAAGTATTTATATAGCTTAATACCACTAGCTTTTATTCATAATAGACAGACATATTCAAAATAGTAGTAGTAGACTCTTCCTAAATTACGAAACGTAAATAACATTTGCATTTTTGTTTAACTTTCGTTAATTACTTCAGTCAGTCGACAATCCTCAATCTCTTATTAATGCTTGTTAGTTTAATCTAGGTGTACTGTACAATAACTTCAATCAGGTGTGTGGTTATAGCACACTCAGTGTTCATACATGATAAACAATTAATGTTTTCAAAATTCTTATTTCTGAAATATTTAAATTAAATTGAGAATTATCATTATCACTGTTGACTGAATGATATTAATAAGGTGCAATGACCTACATAGGCCTACTTTATTTTACACACATTACTAGAATGTTGTTCGATTATATCGTCATTTTTTCAATTCTTAACTAATTTTAGAAAATCACTGTAGTCCCTTTTAAATCCCGGAATTGCTAGGAAATATACAATTAGCAATCCTTATTAACGCACTGTTTACACTTCAAACATCTTCAATAATAGTGTAGTTATGGTTGCACAAATTTAGGTTATGTTGCTTTGTTGACATTGATGACGCGCACAAACTAGGTTAACAGCTGTTTTCTTCCGGTGTCAAGCCGCCGTCTGCACACATCAAAGGTTGATTAAAAAGTGTCTCAAATCGACGCATGATACTGCTGTTCCATTCTGCGATCGTTGTAAAATTGGCTAATTTCTCTGATTTGATTGGTTGGCGATCTTTAATTTAACGCACATACCCGTTTCGCGAAATTATTCAATTGTTGTTATAAGCGTGGGGTAGCTGGGTTTGAGAGTATACACTGATGCTAAACATTTGCTCGAATTGACACAAATACTTTATAATTTGATGTAACTTTCTATTACTGCATAGATTTTAAATCTAAGCTTATCACTGTATGGCTAACATTTGGCTCTTCATTTAGAGTCTACTCATGATATGCTTTCGTTCATTATTAAGGGAGTTAATGTTTGAGATTATCACTTTACACTATTCACTATTAATTTTATTTATTCTAGAATTATAACTATTTAATGGCAGTCATATCTCTTTGAGAGCATGCCTTCCAAGTCCTTCATCACTTCTCACTTATTGTTTACTTATAATTATTTACAAAATATAGCTCTTATCCTAACATTGGTTTAGCCTAAGAGTCTGGGTAACTTCTATATTGCCCCAATTGTATACACAAAGTTATTACAACTTCTGGTCATCTTTGTTTATTGGAATACATTGTAATTCCTTGGTATTTTAGTCTTTAAAATGACCTCTGTATGGCACTATGTAGTGTACCTTTATTTTAAATCTTGTTTGAAAATGTAGTGTCTTTTCAGTCCACTATCTAGTTTAGAATAGTTCATTATAAGTAGTATATTGATTATCAATCTTGTGTTTTTAATACACTTGTCTGTTCCTTAGCATAGAGCATTGGATAATAGTAGTTACATCTGGTGTCACATGACAGCTGAGCTTATTTATTCTTATTACACATTATGTTAGTGTTTATAATTTTCTTACACTATTATAATAGTGATATTATATCTTACTTATTATATAGGTATCCTCCTTTTATTCCTATCTAACTTTACAATGTGGTTTTATCTATGTTTCACATGGTGAATCTTATTGTGACTGGTTCTGTTCACTTTATTTACATTAATTCTTATATAAAGATTACTCTTGGTATCTGATATTGGTATTGGTGGAAACCTTATTACCTCTACTTGATTCAGTGTACAAAATATTTCTGTTTAGACATGTTTTATCTATTATTAAATATGAAACTAGGTGGAAAGTACCTGTATCTAGGTTATGTGGTTCTCTTATTTGTAGCAACAATGGGTGAATTTAGTTGATACAAATTTACATTTTTTAACCTTGTTTTTTCAAGTATTATGTTATTAATGATTACTGGTAATTCATTAATTAGTTCTTTTTTCCTATCTTACATGATTTTTCTATTACTTAACTAACAATTATTATAGTTATGAGACAATATTAATTCTCTTTTATATTACATTGATGCTGTGCATAATATGTCATTATGCTGTTATTTACAGCTTCTTTTTGTGTTAACATTATTGTTACTTCCACTCTTTTGTCTAATATGGGATGCCCTACTCAATTACAATATTATTGGTCATATATGGGTCATCTAAGTTAGTCAGTTATTGTTTTATTTTCAATCTGTAAGTCCCCCAGTTAGTATTTATACAGGTAAGATGTTAATCTATAGTTGACTGGCTCTTGGAATCTATATCTTATGCCATGGTTGTTATGTGTCTTTCTCGTAATATGTTTCTTCCTTGTTTCTATTTGCTCCTTACTGACCGAATCTATTGGGTTATTGGTTCCTGTTGTTTAATCACTGTTTACTGTATCTTCTTTCTTCTTATATGTTATTTTCTTGGATTTCGTTGTCCATGACGTGTCCGTTACTTAACTAAATATCACTATTTTAATAACGACTCGGAACATTAAGTTTTTTATAAGTAAAATCGTAAAGATTAACCTTACAGCCTAAACTGGCTTTCACCTTTAAAAGGCTATTTCAGAGGCTGCCGTAGGTAGCGCTGTCCGTCTTGTTGTTGGTGACGGGATAGATTTTTGAAAGATCGATGCTTTGTGTGCGTGGTGAGATGTGTTCGAATAATGCGTGCGATTTGAATTGTGTCTGTTCGTTTAGGATGTCGTTTTTATTTGTTTTTGTGTGTTTGTATACACATATAAATGTTTTAGTGTTCCGAGTCGTTATTAAAATAGTGATATTTATATGTTATTATTATTGTTTATTACCATTACATTTTATTATCTCCTGCGCTGTGAGTTTATTCTTCTTGATGAGTTGCTTATGTAGTTTCATTCTTGGCATTTCCAGAGTAAATACTTGATGTGTCTTGTTATCTCAATTATCATGACATGTGTTAATATTTTGTTACTTAAAATATTGGGATCATATGTCTTGTTACATATTGTCCCCCTCGAAAATAGATCATTTTGAATAATTCCTTTATGGGATTTGTGAAATTATCTGTTACATTGTTTCTTATTTACTTGAGCTCCCGTCTTCTAATTTTTATTTCTTCTATTTTATATTTTTATACATTGTTATCTTTGATCTGATCAACTATCTTCTTGCTCGGTGGTTTATATCCCTGTAGTATTTAATTTCCCTATCATTTCCCTAACGTGATAGTTGGTACAGGTCAGAGGGGCACTTTTGTCTTCCATACTCTGCTGTCTATCCTACATCTTCTGAGTCCAGAGGGACGTACCGTCTGCTCAGGTAAGTGGTTGTTGGAGCTTATTTCTACAAACAATCATAAAAACTTAAAGTAGTCGTTGTGTGACTAATAAAAAATATTCAGTGTGTAATCACGCAGTTGCTGCACAGATTTGATAATATCTTCTTTCTTATTGACTTTATTTTATTCTCTTTAGCTCTAATTGAAACAATATTGTTGATAGATTTTATTTGTATCTATTTTCTCTTTTATTGATCTTCTTTTATTATTTTATGCTTAGTAACTGTATCAGCTGTAATAATACTAGTTGATTTTATATTTCATGTTTGGTCTTATTGATTATGCCTTCAAGTTGTTTCACTACTTATTCTTCTTTATTGTAATATTTCCCTCACAAAATTGGTGCTGGTTCCGAATGGTATCTCTTCATCGATGACTGGTTATATGTCCCTTTCTTTCTCTGGGTTTGGGTTTCCATAAGTTCATAGGTATTATTCCCATTCTTCTTTGTGATAGTATAGGGTGCAGTGTATAGCAGTAACAATTTCTTTGCTATCCCCTCTATTGTACTCGGCAGTTCTCTATTTTTTAATAATACTTGGTCTCCTACATTGTACTCTATGGGTTTAGGTTGATGTTCCTGATACTTCTTTCTCCTCTTCTCTGTGCGTTCTAGTATTTTATTGTAAAACTTCACGTTATCGAACTTATATTCTTCACTTTGAGGAAAATTAATTAATTCTGCTATCTCCCTTGGTGGAGGTTTCTCGAACATTGCTGTGTATGGAGTGGTATCAATAGCTTGGTGGTGTGATAGGTTGATAAATTCTTCTGCATTTGACAAATATTCTGACCATCTCCTCTGTTGGTTGTGACAGTAGGTTCGGAGTATTCTTCCTACTTCCCTTAACACTCTCTCAGCTGGGTTGCTGCTTGGGTGATACACAGACGTTTTGTATGACCTGATACCAATGTTCATCAGTGTTTCCTTCCATCTTTTTCCTCTAAACTGTGTTCCGTTTTGTGGCTATCCTCTTCTAATAATTCTTCTCGTAGGTTCTTCAGAATGTTTGTTTTAATAATAGTAATGGTTTTCGTTGTTACGTTGTCATTTACCAGTTGATCGTACCCAATAGACCAGTTCAGTGAAGGTACATTCCGCGTTCTCACTGCCGATGTTAGTTTAAAGATGGTTCGGCCTCTTCCTGCCGTCGGTCTTGCGAACTCCTTTGTTCTTTTTCTTGAGGTCTGTTCCCAGGTTGAGGGTGGTCCTCTTCATAACTGGGCCGTCGATAGTTCTCTTGACTGCGACTCCTCCTGGTGTCGTTTCAGGGGTTACGCCTGTCATCGTAGCTATGACTCCTGTGTGGGCTACTGTAGGCATTTGAACGTCTCGCGTATTGACGCCTTCCCCCTCCATTGTTTCCGGAATGTACGTAATTAACTCTGCAGTACGGCCGATTTTGTTGATTGTAATTAGTGTTGAAATTCTGACTATTATTATTATTATTATTATTATAACGTTGGTTATTCGCCCGGTTTGGCGGATTGTTTGGGCCATTTGCTCGGTTACCATTATTATTCGGGCTGCTTGGTCGATTATTATTATTGTTTAGGTTACCGTTGTTGTTACCATTTGGGTTCGGCCAAAAAAACTGTTCTCTATGGTCATTGTTGTCGTTCCGGTGGTTAAAATTAGGCCGGTAATTTCCACGATTATTATTATTAGCCTGGTTTACTTGGTCATTATACCGGTCGTTCCCTTGACGACTTCTACGGTAGTAGCCTTCGTGTTCATATCCCTCAAGTAACGCTGCCATTGGTTGTATAGTTTTTACTTGTCCGCTAAGTCTTGCTCTCGCGATACCTCCTTCGTAGTGGAACGCTAACTTGGTCACGAGGCTTTCTTCTGGGATTCGTGGTTCTAGGTTTCTTGCGAGGCAAACCTTTCCGAGGAAGTAGGCTGTCAGGGTCGATCCTCTACTCGCTTCGTACCTCCCGTAACATGTGTTGTCCCTCACAATGTTCCGAGTACTTTCGGACCAATATTTGGATTTAAACAACTCCTTGAACTCGGCGTAACTCTGGATATCATGCCGTGTTGCCATCCACCAATTGTCGTTCACTTCCTTGAAGTACTCGTCAATTTGTCCTCTTATGATCGGCCATCTGGTCTCTTGGTTTCTGCTGCTCAAGATCTCATCTACTCGGGCAAGAAATTCCATTGGGTTTCGTTTATATGCCCTGAAGTTCATCTCTTCCCGATTGACGGCGTGTTGGAATTGTGATACTACTGCTGGTCGGTTTCCGATGGTTTCGATTTCTTCCCGCATTCTTGGAATTTCTCGGCATTGCATGTCTTCGATTCGTTCATAATTATCGTTGACTCGTGTCTGTATTGTGTTCACGGTCGTCTCGATACCCATGCAGCGCTCTTCAGTGTTAGTTTTCAGCTGAGTCACTTCGTCTTCCGTTTTCTGTTGTATCTCCGCGATCTGGATTTGGTTAGCTTCCTCTAAGTTGTTCACTCGAGTATTAATACTCTCTTTGGTTTGTTGCAGTTCATTGCCGGTCTGCTTCCATTTCTCATTTATTTCGGCTATTTCTTTTTTGACTTCTGTCATCTCCTCCTCGATTTTCTCGTTCAAGGCTTCCATGTTCTTCTGGCTATCTTGCTTTAACTCGTCTATTTTTCCACTTAATTCCTCCTTTAATGATTCATTATTTTTCTGGTTATCTGCTTTTAATTCCTCCTTCAATTCCTTGTTGCTGTCATCTATCTTTTTATTGGTGTCATCTATTTTCTTGTTGTCGTCTATTTTGTTATCCATTTTCTTGAGGAATTCCATGAGGCTATTCACGTTCACACTCTCCGTGGTTTGTTCCTCTCGTTGTGTTGGTTTGGTAGGCTCCATGGGAGGTAGTATCGCTTCGACGTCTTCTACCGGTGTCGCCTCCTTTTCGTCCATGTTTATTTCTGGTTCCGCCTCCGCTGCGCGTTTCTTGGACGTCGCTCTTTTATGCATGTTCTAGTCTTCTGGTACTGCAGCTGCTTGCTAGAAATTAGGTAAAACTGAGTTTTTGTCGATTTATTTAGGATTAGTTGTGACATAATTTAAGCCTCTTACGTTGTGGGCCACTTTGTAACTAAATCTCGATATGATGTGTTAAATAGCCACACGTTGTTGGCATCACTTTGTAGTGTAACCGTGTACCGGTGTGTTATATCCATTTAATTGGTTTAAATTTTAATTGAAGGTTTATATTTAATAACTTTTCGATTCGAAGTTTAATTTATTTTATGATTTATTGATTTATTAATCCAATTCAATTGTTTAATTGAATCCAATATAAATAAATACAGTGAATTGCTCTTGAAGGTGGTTAACGAAGTTATTTAGACTTGTGATAATTTAGTTACTGTATTATGCTTCTGTCGACTAGGCGAATTGGTGACGTGGATCCCTCACTGAAAGTACATATATTTTGGTAAGAAATTATCACTTACTTGTAGTGAGTAGTCTGGCTGATCTCGCTCAGTCGATGTAGCAATCTAATCTTTAGATTGACTTACCGTATTTCAAATTGCCGCTGTTTGTCGTGCTATCCAATAAGAGACGTTCACCTATTCTGTAAACTCTAGTCTATTGAAATAAACTAATTGACTCTGATTTGTCGTATAAAAATGAGAATTTATTCTTTGTTAACACTTCTTTAATGATTTAAAATATCATTAACCGTTTTGGTTCAAAATTAACAACGTTGTTAATTTGTTTTTACAAAAAAATTTATCTCAGTGTGGTAACACTGACCTACAACGTCAGACTGTTGTTAACATGCTTTTTGGTTAAATAATTTAATTCAAGTGTGGGTTCTTTTAGCCTGCAGAATACCAAATAATTTACTAGAAATCTTACTCTACCATTATTAGGCAGTTGGAGGTTGATTACAATTCAATCATCTCTTAATGCATAACATATAAAATTATAACCATGCCTGCTTTGGGCATTTTAAGTTAACTGGCTTAATAGCCAACCGACAATAAATGATTTATTGAACGTTTATTAACGTTAAAAGAACTTTTGATAAAATATCTAAAATGTGAACATAATAAAAATAATAACTCGAAACAGTGTTGTTTAAAGAAACATTTGAATCGTCTTACTTGATTCCGTAAAAGGTAATCGTTTAATTGCAAGTATTTATATAGCTTAATACCACTAGCTTTTATTCATAATAGACAGACATATTCAAAATAGTAGTAGTAGACTCTTCCTAAATTACGAAACGTAAATAACATTTGCATTTTTGTTTAACTTTCGTTAATTACTTCAGTCAGTCGACAATCCTCAATCTCTTATTAATGCTTGTTAGTTTAATCTAGGTGTACTGTACAATAACTTCAATCAGGTGTGTGGTTATAGCACACTCAGTGTTCATACATGATAAACAATTAATGTTTTCAAAATTCTTATTTCTGAAATATTTAAATTAAATTGAGAATTATCATTATCACTGTTGACTGAATGATATTAATAAGGTGCAATGACCTACATAGGCCTACTTTATTTTACACACATTACTAGAATGTTGTTCGATTATATCGTCATTTTTTCAATTCTTAACTAATTTTAGAAAATCACTGTAGTCCCTTTTAAATCCCGGAATTGCTAGGAAATATACAATTAGCAATCCTTATTAACGCACTGTTTACACTTCAAACATCTTCAATAATAGTGTAGTTATGGTTGCACAAATTTAGGTTATGTTGCTTTGTTGACATTGATGACGCGCACAAACTAGGTTAACAGCTGTTTTCTTCCGGTGTCAAGCCGCCGTCTGCACACATCAAAGGTTGATTAAAAAGTGTCTCAAATCGACGCATGATACTGCTGTTCCATTCTGCGATCGTTGTAAAATTGGCTAATTTCTCTGATTTGATTGGTTGGCGATCTTTAATTTAACGCACATACCCGTTTCGCGAAATTATTCAATTGTTGTTATAAGCGTGGGGTAGCTGGGTTTGAGAGTATACACTGATGCTAAACATTTGCTCGAATTGACACAAATACTTTATAATTTGATGTAACTTTCTATTACTGCATAGATTTTAAATCTAAGCTTATCACTGTATGGCTAACATTTGGCTCTTCATTTAGAGTCTACTCATGATATGCTTTCGTTCATTATTAAGGGAGTTAATGTTTGAGATTATCACTTTACACTATTCACTATTAATTTTATTTATTCTAGAATTATAACTATTTAATGGCAGTCATATCTCTTTGAGAGCATGCCTTCCAAGTCCTTCATCACTTCTCACTTATTGTTTACTTATAATTATTTACAAAATATAGCTCTTATCCTAACATTGGTTTAGCCTAAGAGTCTGGGTAACTTCTATATTGCCCCAATTGTATACACAAAGTTATTACAACTTCTGGTCATCTTTGTTTATTGGAATACATTGTAATTCCTTGGTATTTTAGTCTTTAAAATGACCTCTGTATGGCACTATGTAGTGTACCTTTATTTTAAATCTTGTTTGAAAATGTAGTGTCTTTTCAGTCCACTATCTAGTTTAGAATAGTTCATTATAAGTAGTATATTGATTATCAATCTTGTGTTTTTAATACACTTGTCTGTTCCTTAGCATAGAGCATTGGATAATAGTAGTTACATCTGGTGTCACATGACAGCTGAGCTTATTTATTCTTATTACACATTATGTTAGTGTTTATAATTTTCTTACACTATTATAATAGTGATATTATATCTTACTTATTATATAGGTATCCTCCTTTTATTCCTATCTAACTTTACAATGTGGTTTTATCTATGTTTCACATGGTGAATCTTATTGTGACTGGTTCTGTTCACTTTATTTACATTAATTCTTATATAAAGATTACTCTTGGTATCTGATATTGGTATTGGTGGAAACCTTATTACCTCTACTTGATTCAGTGTACAAAATATTTCTGTTTAGACATGTTTTATCTATTATTAAATATGAAACTAGGTGGAAAGTACCTGTATCTAGGTTATGTGGTTCTCTTATTTGTAGCAACAATGGGTGAATTTAGTTGATACAAATTTACATTTTTTAACCTTGTTTTTTCAAGTATTATGTTATTAATGATTACTGGTAATTCATTAATTAGTTCTTTTTTCCTATCTTACATGATTTTTCTATTACTTAACTAACAATTATTATAGTTATGAGACAATATTAATTCTCTTTTATATTACATTGATGCTGTGCATAATATGTCATTATGCTGTTATTTACAGCTTCTTTTTGTGTTAACATTATTGTTACTTCCACTCTTTTGTCTAATATGGGATGCCCTACTCAATTACAATATTATTGGTCATATATGGGTCATCTAAGTTAGTCAGTTATTGTTTTATTTTCAATCTGTAAGTCCCCCAGTTAGTATTTATACAGGTAAGATGTTAATCTATAGTTGACTGGCTCTTGGAATCTATATCTTATGCCATGGTTGTTATGTGTCTTTCTCGTAATATGTTTCTTCCTTGTTTCTATTTGCTCCTTACTGACCGAATCTATTGGGTTATTGGTTCCTGTTGTTTAATCACTGTTTACTGTATCTTCTTTCTTCTTATATGTTATTTTCTTGGATTTCGTTGTCCATGACGTGTCCGTTACTTAACTAAATATCACTATTTTAATAACGACTCGGAACATTAAGTTTTTTATAAGTAAAATCGTAAAGATTAACCTTACAGCCTAAACTGGCTTTCACCTTTAAAAGGCTATTTCAGAGGCTGCCGTAGGTAGCGCTGTCCGTCTTGTTGTTGGTGACGGGATAGATTTTTGAAAGATCGATGCTTTGTGTGCGTGGTGAGATGTGTTCGAATAATGCGTGCGATTTGAATTGTGTCTGTTCGTTTAGGATGTCGTTTTTATTTGTTTTTGTGTGTTTGTATACACATATAAATGTTTTAGTGTTCCGAGTCGTTATTAAAATAGTGATATTTATATGTTATTATTATTGTTTATTACCATTACATTTTATTATCTCCTGCGCTGTGAGTTTATTCTTCTTGATGAGTTGCTTATGTAGTTTCATTCTTGGCATTTCCAGAGTAAATACTTGATGTGTCTTGTTATCTCAATTATCATGACATGTGTTAATATTTTGTTACTTAAAATATTGGGATCATATGTCTTGTTACATATTGTCCCCCTCGAAAATAGATCATTTTGAATAATTCCTTTATGGGATTTGTGAAATTATCTGTTACATTGTTTCTTATTTACTTGAGCTCCCGTCTTCTAATTTTTATTTCTTCTATTTTATATTTTTATACATTGTTATCTTTGATCTGATCAACTATCTTCTTGCTCGGTGGTTTATATCCCTGTAGTATTTAATTTCCCTATCATTTCCCTAACGTGATAGTTGGTACAGGTCAGAGGGGCACTTTTGTCTTCCATACTCTGCTGTCTATCCTACATCTTCTGAGTCCAGAGGGACGTACCGTCTGCTCAGGTAAGTGGTTGTTGGAGCTTATTTCTACAAACAATCATAAAAACTTAAAGTAGTCGTTGTGTGACTAATAAAAAATATTCAGTGTGTAATCACGCAGTTGCTGCACAGATTTGATAATATCTTCTTTCTTATTGACTTTATTTTATTCTCTTTAGCTCTAATTGAAACAATATTGTTGATAGATTTTATTTGTATCTATTTTCTCTTTTATTGATCTTCTTTTATTATTTTATGCTTAGTAACTGTATCAGCTGTAATAATACTAGTTGATTTTATATTTCATGTTTGGTCTTATTGATTATGCCTTCAAGTTGTTTCACTACTTATTCTTCTTTATTGTAATATTTCCCTCACAAAATTGGTGCTGGTTCCGAATGGTATCTCTTCATCGATGACTGGTTATATGTCCCTTTCTTTCTCTGGGTTTGGGTTTCCATAAGTTCATAGGTATTATTCCCATTCTTCTTTGTGATAGTATAGGGTGCAGTGTATAGCAGTAACAATTTCTTTGCTATCCCCTCTATTGTACTCGGCAGTTCTCTATTTTTTAATAATACTTGGTCTCCTACATTGTACTCTATGGGTTTAGGTTGATGTTCCTGATACTTCTTTCTCCTCTTCTCTGTGCGTTCTAGTATTTTATTGTAAAACTTCACGTTATCGAACTTATATTCTTCACTTTGAGGAAAATTAATTAATTCTGCTATCTCCCTTGGTGGAGGTTTCTCGAACATTGCTGTGTATGGAGTGGTATCAATAGCTTGGTGGTGTGATAGGTTGATAAATTCTTCTGCATTTGACAAATATTCTGACCATCTCCTCTGTTGGTTGTGACAGTAGGTTCGGAGTATTCTTCCTACTTCCCTTAACACTCTCTCAGCTGGGTTGCTGCTTGGGTGATACACAGACGTTTTGTATGACCTGATACCAATGTTCATCAGTGTTTCCTTCCATCTTTTTCCTCTAAACTGTGTTCCGTTTTGTGGCTATCCTCTTCTAATAATTCTTCTCGTAGGTTCTTCAGAATGTTTGTTTTAATAATAGTAATGGTTTTCGTTGTTACGTTGTCATTTACCAGTTGATCGTACCCAATAGACCAGTTCAGTGAAGGTACATTCCGCGTTCTCACTGCCGATGTTAGTTTAAAGATGGTTCGGCCTCTTCCTGCCGTCGGTCTTGCGAACTCCTTTGTTCTTTTTCTTGAGGTCTGTTCCCAGGTTGAGGGTGGTCCTCTTCATAACTGGGCCGTCGATAGTTCTCTTGACTGCGACTCCTCCTGGTGTCGTTTCAGGGGTTACGCCTGTCATCGTAGCTATGACTCCTGTGTGGGCTACTGTAGGCATTTGAACGTCTCGCGTATTGACGCCTTCCCCCTCCATTGTTTCCGGAATGTACGTAATTAACTCTGCAGTACGGCCGATTTTGTTGATTGTAATTAGTGTTGAAATTCTGACTATTATTATTATTATTATTATTATAACGTTGGTTATTCGCCCGGTTTGGCGGATTGTTTGGGCCATTTGCTCGGTTACCATTATTATTCGGGCTGCTTGGTCGATTATTATTATTGTTTAGGTTACCGTTGTTGTTACCATTTGGGTTCGGCCAAAAAAACTGTTCTCTATGGTCATTGTTGTCGTTCCGGTGGTTAAAATTAGGCCGGTAATTTCCACGATTATTATTATTAGCCTGGTTTACTTGGTCATTATACCGGTCGTTCCCTTGACGACTTCTACGGTAGTAGCCTTCGTGTTCATATCCCTCAAGTAACGCTGCCATTGGTTGTATAGTTTTTACTTGTCCGCTAAGTCTTGCTCTCGCGATACCTCCTTCGTAGTGGAACGCTAACTTGGTCACGAGGCTTTCTTCTGGGATTCGTGGTTCTAGGTTTCTTGCGAGGCAAACCTTTCCGAGGAAGTAGGCTGTCAGGGTCGATCCTCTACTCGCTTCGTACCTCCCGTAACATGTGTTGTCCCTCACAATGTTCCGAGTACTTTCGGACCAATATTTGGATTTAAACAACTCCTTGAACTCGGCGTAACTCTGGATATCATGCCGTGTTGCCATCCACCAATTGTCGTTCACTTCCTTGAAGTACTCGTCAATTTGTCCTCTTATGATCGGCCATCTGGTCTCTTGGTTTCTGCTGCTCAAGATCTCATCTACTCGGGCAAGAAATTCCATTGGGTTTCGTTTATATGCCCTGAAGTTCATCTCTTCCCGATTGACGGCGTGTTGGAATTGTGATACTACTGCTGGTCGGTTTCCGATGGTTTCGATTTCTTCCCGCATTCTTGGAATTTCTCGGCATTGCATGTCTTCGATTCGTTCATAATTATCGTTGACTCGTGTCTGTATTGTGTTCACGGTCGTCTCGATACCCATGCAGCGCTCTTCAGTGTTAGTTTTCAGCTGAGTCACTTCGTCTTCCGTTTTCTGTTGTATCTCCGCGATCTGGATTTGGTTAGCTTCCTCTAAGTTGTTCACTCGAGTATTAATACTCTCTTTGGTTTGTTGCAGTTCATTGCCGGTCTGCTTCCATTTCTCATTTATTTCGGCTATTTCTTTTTTGACTTCTGTCATCTCCTCCTCGATTTTCTCGTTCAAGGCTTCCATGTTCTTCTGGCTATCTTGCTTTAACTCGTCTATTTTTCCACTTAATTCCTCCTTTAATGATTCATTATTTTTCTGGTTATCTGCTTTTAATTCCTCCTTCAATTCCTTGTTGCTGTCATCTATCTTTTTATTGGTGTCATCTATTTTCTTGTTGTCGTCTATTTTGTTATCCATTTTCTTGAGGAATTCCATGAGGCTATTCACGTTCACACTCTCCGTGGTTTGTTCCTCTCGTTGTGTTGGTTTGGTAGGCTCCATGGGAGGTAGTATCGCTTCGACGTCTTCTACCGGTGTCGCCTCCTTTTCGTCCATGTTTATTTCTGGTTCCGCCTCCGCTGCGCGTTTCTTGGACGTCGCTCTTTTATGCATGTTCTAGTCTTCTGGTACTGCAGCTGCTTGCTAGAAATTAGGTAAAACTGAGTTTTTGTCGATTTATTTAGGATTAGTTGTGACATAATTTAAGCCTCTTACGTTGTGGGCCACTTTGTAACTAAATCTCGATATGATGTGTTAAATAGCCACACGTTGTTGGCATCACTTTGTAGTGTAACCGTGTACCGGTGTGTTATATCCATTTAATTGGTTTAAATTTTAATTGAAGGTTTATATTTAATAACTTTTCGATTCGAAGTTTAATTTATTTTATGATTTATTGATTTATTAATCCAATTCAATTGTTTAATTGAATCCAATATAAATAAATACAGTGAATTGCTCTTGAAGGTGGTTAACGAAGTTATTTAGACTTGTGATAATTTAGTTACTGTATTATGCTTCTGTCGACTAGGCGAATTGGTGACGTGGATCCCTCACTGAAAGTACATATATTTTGGTAAGAAATTATCACTTACTTGTAGTGAGTAGTCTGGCTGATCTCGCTCAGTCGATGTAGCAATCTAATCTTTAGATTGACTTACCGTATTTCAAATTGCCGCTGTTTGTCGTGCTATCCAATAAGAGACGTTCACCTATTCTGTAAACTCTAGTCTATTGAAATAAACTAATTGACTCTGATTTGTCGTATAAAAATGAGAATTTATTCTTTGTTAACACTTCTTTAATGATTTAAAATATCATTAACCGTTTTGGTTCAAAATTAACAACGTTGTTAATTTGTTTTTACAAAAAAATTTATCTCAGTGTGGTAACACTGACCTACAACGTCAGACTGTTGTTAACATGCTTTTTGGTTAAATAATTTAATTCAAGTGTGGGTTCTTTTAGCCTGCAGAATACCAAATAATTTACTAGAAATCTTACTCTACCATTATTAGGCAGTTGGAGGTTGATTACAATTCAATCATCTCTTAATGCATAACATATAAAATTATAACCATGCCTGCTTTGGGCATTTTAAGTTAACTGGCTTAATAGTCAACCGACAATAAATGATTTATTGAACGTTTATTAACGTTAAAAGAACTTTTGATAAAATATCTAAAATGTGAACATAATAAAAATAATAACTCGAAACAGTGTTGTTTAAAGAAACATTTGAATCGTCTTACTTGATTCCGTAAAAGGTAATCGTTTAGTTGCAAGTATTTATATAGCTTAATACCACTAGCTTTTATTCATAATAGACAGACATATTCAAAATAGTAGTAGTAGACTCTTCCTAAATTATGAAACGTAAATAACATTTGCATTTTTGTTTAACTTTCGTTAATTACTTCAGTCAGTCAACAATCCTCAATCTCTTATTAATGCTTGTTAGTTTAATCTAGGTGTACTGTACAATAACTTCAATCAGGTGTGTGGTTATAGCACACTCAGTGTTCATACATGATAAACAATTAATGTTTTCAAAATTCTTATTTCTGAAATATTTAAATTAAATTGAGAACTATCATTATCACTGTTGACTGAATGATATTAATAAGGTGCAATGACCTACATAGGCCTACTTTATTTTACACACATTACTAGAATGTTGTTCGATTATATCGTCATTTTTTCAATTCTTAACTAATTTTAGAAAATCACTGTAGTCCCTTTTAAATCCCGGAATTGCTAGGAATTATATACTTAGCAATCCTTATTAACGCACTGTTTACACTTCAAACATCTTCAATAATAGTGTAGTTATGGTTGCACAAATTTAGGTTATGTTGCTTTGTTGACATTGATGACGCGCACAAACTAGGTTAACAGCTGTTTTCTTCCGGTGTCAAGCCGCCGTCTGCACACATCAAAGGTTGATTAAAAAGTGTCTCAAATCGACGCATGATACTGCTGTTCCATTCTGCGATCGTTGTAAAATTGGCTAATTTCTCTGATTTGATTGGTTGGCGATCTTTAATTTAACGCACATACCCCTTTCGCGAAATTATTCAATTGTTGTTATAAGCGTGGGGTAGCTGGGTTTCAGAGTATACACTGATGCTAAACATTTGCTCGAATTGACACAAATACTTTATAATTTGATGTAACTTTCTATTACTGCATAGATTTTAAATCTAAGCTTATCACTGTATGGCTAACATTTGGCTCTTCATTTAGAGTCCACTCATGATATGCTTTCGTTCATTATTAAGGGAGTTAATGTTTGAGATTATCACTTTACACTATTCACTATTAATTTTATTTATTCTAGAATTATAACTATTTAATGGCAGTCATATCTCTTTGAGAGCATGCCTTCCAAGTCCTTCATCACTTCTCACTTATTGTTTACTTATAATTATTTACAAAATATAGCTCTTATCCTAACATTGGTTTAGCCTAAGAGTCTGGGTAACTTCTATATTGCCCCAATTGTATACACAAAGTTATTACAACTTCTGGTCATCTTTGTTTATTGGAATACATTGTAATTCCTTGGTATTTTAGTCTTTAAAATGACCTCTGTATGGCACTATGTAGTCTACCTTTATTTTAAATCTTGTTTGAAAATGTAGTGTCTTTTCAGTCCACTATCTAGTTTAGAATAGTTCATTATAAGTAGTATATTGATTATCAATCTTGTGTTTTTAATACACTTGTCTGTTCCTTAGCATAGAGCATTGGATAATAGTAGTTACATCTGGTGTCACATGACAGCTGAGCTTATTTATTCTTATTACACATTATGTTAGTTTTTATAATTTTCTTACACTATTATAATAGTGATATTATATCTTACTTATTATATAGGTATCCTCCTTTTATTCCTATCTAACTTTACAATGTGGTTTTATCTATGTTTCACATGGTGAATCTTATTGTGACTGGTTCTGTTCACTTTATTTACATTAATTCTTATATAAAGATTACTCTTGGTATCTGATATTGGTATTGGTGGAAACCTTATTACCTCTACTTGATTCAGTGTACAAAATATTTCTGTTTAGACATGTTTTATCTATTATTAAATATGAAACTAGGTGGAAAGTACCTGTATCTAGGTTATGTGGTTCTCTTATTTGTAGCAACAATGGGTGAATTTAGTTGATACAAATTTACATTTTTTAACCTTGTTTTTTCAAGTATTATGTTATTAATGATTACTGGTAATTCATTAATTAGTTCTTTTTTCCTATCTTACATGATTTTTCTATTACTTAACTAACAATTATTATAGTTATGAGACAATATTAATTCTCTTTTATATTACATTGATGCTGTGCATAATATGTCATTATGCTGTTATTTACAGCTTCTTTTTGTGTTAACATTATTGTTACTTCCACTCTTTTGTCTAATATGGGATGCCCTACTCAATTACAATATTATTGGTCATATATGGGTCATCTAAGTTAGTCAGTTATTGTTTTATTTTCAATCTGTAAGTCCCCCAGTTAGTATTTATACAGGTAAGATGTTAATCTATAGTTGACTGGCTCTTGGAATCTATATCTTATGCCATGGTTGTTATGTGTCTTTCTCGTAATATGTTTCTTCCTTGTTTCTATTTGCTCCTTACTGACCGAATCTATTGGGTTATTGGTTCCTGTTGTTTAATCACTGTTTACTGTATCTTCTTTCTTCTTATATGTTATTTTCTTGGATTTCGTTGTCCATGACGTGTCCGTTACTTAACTAAATATCACTATTTTAATAACGACTCGGAACATTAAGTTTTTTATAAGTAAAATCGTAAAGATTAACCTTACAGCCTAAACTGGCTTTCACCTTTAAAAGGCTATTTCAGAGGCTGCCGTAGGTAGCGCTGTCCGTCTTGTTGTTGGTGACGGGATAGATTTTTGAAAGATCGATGCTTTGTGTGCGTGGTGAGATGTGTTCGAATAATGCGTGCGATTTGAATTGTGTCTGTTCGTTTAGGATGTCGTTTTTATTTGTTTTTGTGTGTTTGTATACACATATAAATGTTTTAGTGTTCCGAGTCGTTATTAAAATAGTGATATTTATATGTTATTATTATTGTTTATTACCATTACATTTTATTATCTCCTGCGCTGTGAGTTTATTCTTCTTGATGAGTTGCTTATGTAGTTTCATTCTTGGCATTTCCAGAGTAAATACTTGATGTGTCTTGTTATCTCAATTATCATGACATGTGTTAATATTTTGTTACTTAAAATATTGGGATCATATGTCTTGTTACATATTGTCCCCCTCGAAAATAGATCATTTTGAATAATTCCTTTATGGGATTTGTGAAATTATCTGTTACATTGTTTCTTATTTACTTGAGCTCCCGTCTTCTAATTTTTATTTCTTCTATTTTATATTTTTATACATTGTTATCTTTGATCTGATCAACTATCTTCTTGCTCGGTGGTTTATATCCCTGTAGTATTTAATTTCCCTATCATTTCCCTAACGTGATAGTTGGTACAGGTCAGAGGGGCACTTTTGTCTTCCATACTCTGCTGTCTATCCTACATCTTCTGAGTCCAGAGGGACGTACCGTCTGCTCAGGTAAGTGGTTGTTGGAGCTTATTTCTACAAACAATCATAAAAACTTAAAGTAGTCGTTGTGTGACTAATAAAAAATATTCAGTGTGTAATCACGCAGTTGCTGCACAGATTTGATAATATCTTCTTTCTTATTGACTTTATTTTATTCTCTTTAGCTCTAATTGAAACAATATTGTTGGTAGATTTTATTTGTATCTATTTTCTCTTTTATTGATCTTCTTTTATTATTTTATGCTTAGTAACTGTATCAGCTGTAATAATACTAGTTGATTTTATATTTCATGTTTGGTCTTATTGATTATGCCTTCAAGTTGTTTCACTACTTATTCTTCTTTATTGTAATATTTCCCTCACAAAATTGGTGCTGGTTCCGAATGGTATCTCTTCATCGATGACTGGTTATATGTCCCTTTCTTTCTCTGGGTTTGGGTTTCCATAAGTTCATAGGTATTATTCCCATTCTTCTTTGTGATAGTATAGGGTGCAGTGTATAGCAGTAACAATTTCTTTGCTATCCCCTCTATTGTACTCGGCAGTTCTCTATTTTTTAATAATACTTGGTCTCCTACATTGTACTCTATGGGTTTAGGTTGATGTTCCTGATACTTCTTTCTCCTCTTCTCTGTGCGTTCTAGTATTTTATTGTAAAACTTCACGTTATCGAACTTATATTCTTCACTTTGAGGAAAATTAATTAATTCTGCTATCTCCCTTGGTGGAGGTTTCTCGAACATTGCTGTGTATGGAGTGGTATCAATAGCTTGGTGGTGTGATAGGTTGATAAATTCTTCTGCATTTGACAAATATTCTGACCATCTCCTCTGTTGGTTGTGACAGTAGGTTCGGAGTATTCTTCCTACTTCCCTTAACACTCTCTCAGCTGGGTTGCTGCTTGGGTGATACACAGACGTTTTGTATGACCTGATACCATTGTTCATCAGTGTTTCCTTCCATCTTTTTCCTCTAAACTGTGTTCCGTTTTGTGGCTATCCTCTTCTAATAATTCTTCTCGTAGGTTCTTCAGAATGTTTGTTTTAATAATAGTAATGGTTTTCGTTGTTACGTTGTCATTTACCAGTTGATCGTACCCAATAGACCAGTTCAGTGAAGGTACATTCCGCGTTCTCACTGCCGCTGTTAGTTTAAAGATGGTTCAGCCTCTTCCTGCCGTCGGTCTTGCGAACTCCTTTGTTCTTTTTCTTGAGGTCTGTTCCCAGGTTGAGGGTGGTCCTCTTCATAACTGGGCCGTCGATAGTTCTCTTGACTGCGACTCCTCCTGGTGTCGTTTCAGGGGTTACGCCTGTCATCGTAGCTATGACTCCTGTGTGGGCTACTGTAGGCATTTGAACGTCTCGCGTATTGACGCCTTCCCCCTCCATTGTTTCCGGAATGTACGTAATTAACTCTGCAGTACGGCCGATTTTGTTGATTGTAATTAGTGTTGAAATTCTGACTATTATTATTATTATTATTATTATAACGTTGGTTATTCGCCCGGTTTGGCGGATTGTTTGGGCCATTTGCTCGGTTACCATTATTATTCGGGCTGCTTGGTCGATTATTATTATTGTTTAGGTTACCGTTGTTGTTACCATTTGGGTTCGGCCAAAAAAACTGTTCTCTATGGTCATTGTTGTCGTTCCGGTGGTTAAAATTAGGCCGGTAATTTCCACGATTATTATTATTAGCCTGGTTTACTTGGTCATTATACCGGTCGTTCCCTTGACGACTTCTACGGTAGTAGCCTTCGTGTTCATATCCCTCAAGTAACGCTGCCATTGGTTGTATAGTTTTTACTTGTCCGCTAAGTCTTGCTCTCGCGATACCTCCTTCGTAGTGGAACGCTAACTTGGTCACGAGGCTTTCTTCTGGGATTCGTGGTTCTAGGTTTCTTGCGAGGCAAACCTTTCCGAGGAAGTAGGCTGTCAGGGTCGATCCTCTACTCGCTTCGTACCTCCCGTAACATGTGTTGTCCCTCACAATGTTCCGAGTACTTTCGGACCAATATTTGGATTTAAACAACTCCTTGAACTCGGCGTAACTCTGGATATCATGCCGTGTTGCCATCCACCAATTGTCGTTCACTTCCTTGAAGTACTCGTCAATTTGTCCTCTTATGATCGGCCATCTGGTCTCTTGGTTTCTGCTGCTCAAGATCTCATCTACTCGGGCAAGAAATTCCATTGGGTTTCGTTTATATGCCCTGAAGTTCATCTCTTCCCGATTGACGGCGTGTTGGAATTGTGATACTACTGCTGGTCGGTTTCCGATGGTTTCGATTTCTTCCCGCATTCTTGGAATTTCTCGGCATTGCATGTCTTCGATTCGTTCATAATTATCGTTGACTCGTGTCTGTATTGTGTTCACGGTCGTCTCGATACCCATGCAGCGCTCTTCAGTGTTAGTTTTCAGCTGAGTCACTTCGTCTTCCGTTTTCTGTTGTATCTCCGCGATCTGGATTTGGTTAGCTTCCTCTAAGTTGTTCACTCGAGTATTAATACTCTCTTTGGTTTGTTGCAGTTCATTGCCGGTCTGCTTCCATTTCTCATTTATTTCGGCTATTTCTTTTTTGACTTCTGTCATCTCCTCCTCGATTTTCTCGTTCAAGGCTTCCATGTTCTTCTGGCTATCTTGCTTTAACTCGTCTATTTTTCCACTTAATTCCTCCTTTAATGATTCATTATTTTTCTGGTTATCTGCTTTTAATTCCTCCTTCAATTCCTTGTTGCTGTCATCTATCTTTTTATTGGTGTCATCTATTTTCTTGTTGTCGTCTATTTTGTTATCCATTTTCTTGAGGAATTCCATGAGGCTATTCACGTTCACACTCTCCGTGGTTTGTTCCTCTCGTTGTGTTGGTTTGGTAGGCTCCATGGGAGGTAGTATCGCTTCGACGTCTTCTACCGGTGTCGCCTCCTTTTCGTCCATGTTTATTTCTGGTTCCGCCTCCGCTGCGCGTTTCTTGGACGTCGCTCTTTTATGCATGTTCTAGTCTTCTGGTACTGCAGCTGCTTGCTAGAAATTAGGTAAAACTGAGTTTTTGTCGATTTATTTAGGATTAGTTGTGACATAATTTAAGCCTCTTACGTTGTGGGCCACTTTGTAACTAAATCTCGATATGATGTGTTAAATAGCCACACGTTGTTGGCATCACTTTGTAGTGTAACCGTGTACCGGTGTGTTATATCCATTTAATTGGTTTAAATTTTAATTGAAGGTTTATATTTAATAACTTTTCGATTCGAAGTTTAATTTATTTTATGATTTATTGATTTATTAATCCAATTCAATTGTTTAATTGAATCCAATATAAATAAATACAGTGAATTGCTCTTGAAGGTGGTTAACGAAGTTATTTAGACTTGTGATAATTTAGTTACTGTATTATGCTTCTGTCGACTAGGCGAATTGGTGACGTGGATCCCTCACTGAAAGTACATATATTTTGGTAAGAAATTATCACTTACTTGTAGTGAGTAGTCTGGCTGATCTCGCTCAGTCGATGTAGCAATCTAATCTTTAGATTGACTTACCGTATTTCAAATTGCCGCTGTTTGTCGTGCTATCCAATAAGAGACGTTCACCTATTCTGTAAACTCTAGTCTATTGAAATAAACTAATTGACTCTGATTTGTCGTATAAAAATGAGAATTTATTCTTTGTTAACACTTCTTTAATGATTTAAAATATCATTAACCGTTTTGGTTCAAAATTAACAACGTTGTTAATTTGTTTTTACAAAAAAATTTATCTCAGTGTGGTAACACTGACCTACAACGTCAGACTGTTGTTAACATGCTTTTTGGTTAAATAATTTAATTCAAGTGTGGGTTCTTTTAGCCTGCAGAATACCAAATAATTTACTAGAAATCTTACTCTACCATTATTAGGCAGTTGGAGGTTGATTACAATTCAATCATCTCTTAATGCATAACATATAAAATTATAACCATGCCTGCTTTGGGCATTTTAAGTTAACTGGCTTAATAGTCAACCGACAATAAATGATTTATTGAACGTTTATTAACGTTAAAAGAACTTTTGATAAAATATCTAAAATGTGAACATAATAAAAATAATAACTCGAAACAGTGTTGTTTAAAGAAACATTTGAATCGTCTTACTTGATTCCGTAAAAGGTAATCGTTTAGTTGCAAGTATTTATATAGCTTAATACCACTAGCTTTTATTCATAATAGACAGACATATTCAAAATAGTAGTAGTAGACTCTTCCTAAATTATGAAACGTAAATAACATTTGCATTTTTGTTTAACTTTCGTTAATTACTTCAGTCAGTCAACAATCCTCAATCTCTTATTAATGCTTGTTAGTTTAATCTAGGTGTACTGTACAATAACTTCAATCAGGTGTGTGGTTATAGCACACTCAGTGTTCATACATGATAAACAATTAATGTTTTCAAAATTCTTATTTCTGAAATATTTAAATTAAATTGAGAACTATCATTATCACTGTTGACTGAATGATATTAATAAGGTGCAATGACCTACATAGGCCTACTTTATTTTACACACATTACTAGAATGTTGTTCGATTATATCGTCATTTTTTCAATTCTTAACTAATTTTAGAAAATCACTGTAGTCCCTTTTAAATCCCGGAATTGCTAGGAATTATATACTTAGCAATCCTTATTAACGCACTGTTTACACTTCAAACATCTTCAATAATAGTGTAGTTATGGTTGCACAAATTTAGGTTATGTTGCTTTGTTGACATTGATGACGCGCACAAACTAGGTTAACAGCTGTTTTCTTCCGGTGTCAAGCCGCCGTCTGCACACATCAAAGGTTGATTAAAAAGTGTCTCAAATCGACGCATGATACTGCTGTTCCATTCTGCGATCGTTGTAAAATTGGCTAATTTCTCTGATTTGATTGGTTGGCGATCTTTAATTTAACGCACATACCCCTTTCGCGAAATTATTCAATTGTTGTTATAAGCGTGGGGTAGCTGGGTTTGAGAGTATACACTGATGCTAAACATTTGCTCGAATTGACACAAATACTTTATAATTTGATGTAACTTTCTATTACTGCATAGATTTTAAATCTAAGCTTATCACTGTATGGCTAACATTTGGCTCTTCATTTAGAGTCCACTCATGATATGCTTTCGTTCATTATTAAGGGAGTTAATGTTTGAGATTATCACTTTACACTATTCACTATTAATTTTATTTATTCTAGAATTATAACTATTTAATGGCAGTCATATCTCTTTGAGAGCATGCCTTCCAAGTCCTTCATCACTTCTCACTTATTGTTTACTTATAATTATTTACAAAATATAGCTCTTATCCTAACATTGGTTTAGCCTAAGAGTCTGGGTAACTTCTATATTGCCCCAATTGTATACACAAAGTTATTACAACTTCTGGTCATCTTTGTTTATTGGAATACATTGTAATTCCTTGGTATTTTAGTCTTTAAAATGACCTCTGTATGGCACTATGTAGTCTACCTTTATTTTAAATCTTGTTTGAAAATGTAGTGTCTTTTCAGTCCACTATCTAGTTTAGAATAGTTCATTATAAGTAGTATATTGATTATCAATCTTGTGTTTTTAATACACTTGTCTGTTCCTTAGCATAGAGCATTGGATAATAGTAGTTACATCTGGTGTCACATGACAGCTGAGCTTATTTATTCTTATTACACATTATGTTAGTGTTTATAATTTTCTTACACTATTATAATAGTGATATTATATCTTACTTATTATATAGGTATCCTCCTTTTATTCCTATCTAACTTTACAATGTGGTTTTATCTATGTTTCACATGGTGAATCTTATTGTGACTGGTTCTGTTCACTTTATTTACATTAATTCTTATATAAAGATTACTCTTGGTATCTGATATTGGTATTGGTGGAAACCTTATTACCTCTACTTGATTCAGTGTACAAAATATTTCTGTTTAGACATGTTTTATCTATTATTAAATATGAAACTAGGTGGAAAGTACCTGTATCTAGGTTATGTGGTTCTCTTATTTGTAGCAACAATGGGTGAATTTAGTTGATACAAATTTACATTTTTTAACCTTGTTTTTTCAAGTATTATGTTATTAATGATTACTGGTAATTCATTAATTAGTTCTTTTTTCCTATCTTACATGATTTTTCTATTACTTAACTAACAATTATTATAGTTATGAGACAATATTAATTCTCTTTTATATTACATTGATGCTGTGCATAATATGTCATTATGCTGTTATTTACAGCTTCTTTTTGTGTTAACATTATTGTTACTTCCACTCTTTTGTCTAATATGGGATGCCCTACTCAATTACAATATTATTGGTCATATATGGGTCATCTAAGTTAGTCAGTTATTGTTTTATTTTCAATCTGTAAGTCCCCCAGTTAGTATTTATACAGGTAAGATGTTAATCTATAGTTGACTGGCTCTTGGAATCTATATCTTATGCCATGGTTGTTATGTGTCTTTCTCGTAATATGTTTCTTCCTTGTTTCTATTTGCTCCTTACTGACCGAATCTATTGGGTTATTGGTTCCTGTTGTTTAATCACTGTTTACTGTATCTTCTTTCTTCTTATATGTTATTTTCTTGGATTTCGTTGTCCATGACGTGTCCGTTACTTAACTAAATATCACTATTTTAATAACGACTCGGAACATTAAGTTTTTTATAAGTAAAATCGTAAAGATTAACCTTACAGCCTAAACTGGCTTTCACCTTTAAAAGGCTATTTCAGAGGCTGCCGTAGGTAGCGCTGTCCGTCTTGTTGTTGGTGACGGGATAGATTTTTGAAAGATCGATGCTTTGTGTGCGTGGTGAGATGTGTTCGAATAATGCGTGCGATTTGAATTGTGTCTGTTCGTTTAGGATGTCGTTTTTATTTGTTTTTGTGTGTTTGTATACACATATAAATGTTTTAGTGTTCCGAGTCGTTATTAAAATAGTGATATTTATATGTTATTATTATTGTTTATTACCATTACATTTTATTATCTCCTGCGCTGTGAGTTTATTCTTCTTGATGAGTTGCTTATGTAGTTTCATTCTTGGCATTTCCAGAGTAAATACTTGATGTGTCTTGTTATCTCAATTATCATGACATGTGTTAATATTTTGTTACTTAAAATATTGGGATCATATGTCTTGTTACATATTGTCCCCCTCGAAAATAGATCATTTTGAATAATTCCTTTATGGGATTTGTGAAATTATCTGTTACATTGTTTCTTATTTACTTGAGCTCCCGTCTTCTAATTTTTATTTCTTCTATTTTATATTTTTATACATTGTTATCTTTGATCTGATCAACTATCTTCTTGCTCGGTGGTTTATATCCCTGTAGTATTTAATTTCCCTATCATTTCCCTAACGTGATAGTTGGTACAGGTCAGAGGGGCACTTTTGTCTTCCATACTCTGCTGTCTATCCTACATCTTCTGAGTCCAGAGGGACGTACCGTCTGCTCAGGTAAGTGGTTGTTGGAGCTTATTTCTACAAACAATCATAAAAACTTAAAGTAGTCGTTGTGTGACTAATAAAAAATATTCAGTGTGTAATCACGCAGTTGCTGCACAGATTTGATAATATCTTCTTTCTTATTGACTTTATTTTATTCTCTTTAGCTCTAATTGAAACAATATTGTTGGTAGATTTTATTTGTATCTATTTTCTCTTTTATTGATCTTCTTTTATTATTTTATGCTTAGTAACTGTATCAGCTGTAATAATACTAGTTGATTTTATATTTCATGTTTGGTCTTATTGATTATGCCTTCAAGTTGTTTCACTACTTATTCTTCTTTATTGTAATATTTCCCTCACAAAATTGGTGCTGGTTCCGAATGGTATCTCTTCATCGATGACTGGTTATATGTCCCTTTCTTTCTCTGGGTTTGGGTTTCCATAAGTTCATAGGTATTATTCCCATTCTTCTTTGTGATAGTATAGGGTGCAGTGTATAGCAGTAACAATTTCTTTGCTATCCCCTCTATTGTACTCGGCAGTTCTCTATTTTTTAATAATACTTGGTCTCCTACATTGTACTCTATGGGTTTAGGTTGATGTTCCTGATACTTCTTTCTCCTCTTCTCTGTGCGTTCTAGTATTTTATTGTAAAACTTCACGTTATCGAACTTATATTCTTCACTTTGAGGAAAATTAATTAATTCTGCTATCTCCCTTGGTGGAGGTTTCTCGAACATTGCTGTGTATGGAGTGGTATCAATAGCTTGGTGGTGTGATAGGTTGATAAATTCTTCTGCATTTGACAAATATTCTGACCATCTCCTCTGTTGGTTGTGACAGTAGGTTCGGAGTATTCTTCCTACTTCCCTTAACACTCTCTCAGCTGGGTTGCTGCTTGGGTGATACACAGACGTTTTGTATGACCTGATACCATTGTTCATCAGTGTTTCCTTCCATCTTTTTCCTCTAAACTGTGTTCCGTTTTGTGGCTATCCTCTTCTAATAATTCTTCTCGTAGGTTCTTCAGAATGTTTGTTTTAATAATAGTAATGGTTTTCGTTGTTACGTTGTCATTTACCAGTTGATCGTACCCAATAGACCAGTTCAGTGAAGGTACATTCCGCGTTCTCACTGCCGCTGTTAGTTTAAAGATGGTTCGGCCTCTTCCTGCCGTCGGTCTTGCGAACTCCTTTGTTCTTTTTCTTGAGGTCTGTTCCCAGGTTGAGGGTGGTCCTCTTCATAACTGGGCCGTCGATAGTTCTCTTGACTGCGACTCCTCCTGGTGTCGTTTCAGGGGTTACGCCTGTCATCGTAGCTATGACTCCTGTGTGGGCTACTGTAGGCATTTGAACGTCTCGCGTATTGACGCCTTCCCCCTCCATTGTTTCCGGAATGTACGTAATTAACTCTGCAGTACGGCCGATTTTGTTGATTGTAATTAGTGTTGAAATTCTGACTATTATTATTATTATTATTATTATAACGTTGGTTATTCGCCCGGTTTGGCGGATTGTTTGGGCCATTTGCTCGGTTACCATTATTATTCGGGCTGCTTGGTCGATTATTATTATTGTTTAGGTTACCGTTGTTGTTACCATTTGGGTTCGGCCAAAAAAACTGTTCTCTATGGTCATTGTTGTCGTTCCGGTGGTTAAAATTAGGCCGGTAATTTCCACGATTATTATTATTAGCCTGGTTTACTTGGTCATTATACCGGTCGTTCCCTTGACGACTTCTACGGTAGTAGCCTTCGTGTTCATATCCCTCAAGTAACGCTGCCATTGGTTGTATAGTTTTTACTTGTCCGCTAAGTCTTGCTCTCGCGATACCTCCTTCGTAGTGGAACGCTAACTTGGTCACGAGGCTTTCTTCTGGGATTCGTGGTTCTAGGTTTCTTGCGAGGCAAACCTTTCCGAGGAAGTAGGCTGTCAGGGTCGATCCTCTACTCGCTTCGTACCTCCCGTAACATGTGTTGTCCCTCACAATGTTCCGAGTACTTTCGGACCAATATTTGGATTTAAACAACTCCTTGAACTCGGCGTAACTCTGGATATCATGCCGTGTTGCCATCCACCAATTGTCGTTCACTTCCTTGAAGTACTCGTCAATTTGTCCTCTTATGATCGGCCATCTGGTCTCTTGGTTTCTGCTGCTCAAGATCTCATCTACTCGGGCAAGAAATTCCATTGGGTTTCGTTTATATGCCCTGAAGTTCATCTCTTCCCGATTGACGGCGTGTTGGAATTGTGATACTACTGCTGGTCGGTTTCCGATGGTTTCGATTTCTTCCCGCATTCTTGGAATTTCTCGGCATTGCATGTCTTCGATTCGTTCATAATTATCGTTGACTCGTGTCTGTATTGTGTTCACGGTCGTCTCGATACCCATGCAGCGCTCTTCAGTGTTAGTTTTCAGCTGAGTCACTTCGTCTTCCGTTTTCTGTTGTATCTCCGCGATCTGGATTTGGTTAGCTTCCTCTAAGTTGTTCACTCGAGTATTAATACTCTCTTTGGTTTGTTGCAGTTCATTGCCGGTCTGCTTCCATTTCTCATTTATTTCGGCTATTTCTTTTTTGACTTCTGTCATCTCCTCCTCGATTTTCTCGTTCAAGGCTTCCATGTTCTTCTGGCTATCTTGCTTTAACTCGTCTATTTTTCCACTTAATTCCTCCTTTAATGATTCATTATTTTTCTGGTTATCTGCTTTTAATTCCTCCTTCAATTCCTTGTTGCTGTCATCTATCTTTTTATTGGTGTCATCTATTTTCTTGTTGTCGTCTATTTTGTTATCCATTTTCTTGAGGAATTCCATGAGGCTATTCACGTTCACACTCTCCGTGGTTTGTTCCTCTCGTTGTGTTGGTTTGGTAGGCTCCATGGGAGGTAGTATCGCTTCGACGTCTTCTACCGGTGTCGCCTCCTTTTCGTCCATGTTTATTTCTGGTTCCGCCTCCGCTGCGCGTTTCTTGGACGTCGCTCTTTTATGCATGTTCTAGTCTTCTGGTACTGCAGCTGCTTGCTAGAAATTAGGTAAAACTGAGTTTTTGTCGATTTATTTAGGATTAGTTGTGACATAATTTAAGCCTCTTACGTTGTGGGCCACTTTGTAACTAAATCTCGATATGATGTGTTAAATAGCCACACGTTGTTGGCATCACTTTGTAGTGTAACCGTGTACCGGTGTGTTATATCCATTTAATTGGTTTAAATTTTAATTGAAGGTTTATATTTAATAACTTTTCGATTCGAAGTTTAATTTATTTTATGATTTATTGATTTATTAATCCAATTCAATTGTTTAATTGAATCCAATATAAATAAATACAGTGAATTGCTCTTGAAGGTGGTTAACGAAGTTATTTAGACTTGTGATAATTTAGTTACTGTATTATGCTTCTGTCGACTAGGCGAATTGGTGACGTGGATCCCTCACTGAAAGTACATATATTTTGGTAAGAAATTATCACTTACTTGTAGTGAGTAGTCTGGCTGATCTCGCTCAGTCGATGTAGCAATCTAATCTTTAGATTGACTTACCGTATTTCAAATTGCCGCTGTTTGTCGTGCTATCCAATAAGAGACGTTCACCTATTCTGTAAACTCTAGTCTATTGAAATAAACTAATTGACTCTGATTTGTCGTATAAAAATGAGAATTTATTCTTTGTTAACACTTCTTTAATGATTTAAAATATCATTAACCGTTTTGGTTCAAAATTAACAACGTTGTTAATTTGTTTTTACAAAAAAATTTATCTCAGTGTGGTAACACTGACCTACAACGTCAGACTGTTGTTAACATGCTTTTTGGTTAAATAATTTAATTCAAGTGTGGGTTCTTTTAGCCTGCAGAATACCAAATAATTTACTAGAAATCTTACTCTACCATTATTAGGCAGTTGGAGGTTGATTACAATTCAATCATCTCTTAATGCATAACATATAAAATTATAACCATGCCTGCTTTGGGCATTTTAAGTTAACTGGCTTAATAGTCAACCGACAATAAATGATTTATTGAACGTTTATTAACGTTAAAAGAACTTTTGATAAAATATCTAAAATGTGAACATAATAAAAATAATAACTCGAAACAGTGTTGTTTAAAGAAACATTTGAATCGTCTTACTTGATTCCGTAAAAGGTAATCGTTTAGTTGCAAGTATTTATATAGCTTAATACCACTAGCTTTTATTCATAATAGACAGACATATTCAAAATAGTAGTAGTAGACTCTTCCTAAATTATGAAACGTAAATAACATTTGCATTTTTGTTTAACTTTCGTTAATTACTTCAGTCAGTCAACAATCCTCAATCTCTTATTAATGCTTGTTAGTTTAATCTAGGTGTACTGTACAATAACTTCAATCAGGTGTGTGGTTATAGCACACTCAGTGTTCATACATGATAAACAATTAATGTTTTCAAAATTCTTATTTCTGAAATATTTAAATTAAATTGAGAACTATCATTATCACTGTTGACTGAATGATATTAATAAGGTGCAATGACCTACATAGGCCTACTTTATTTTACACACATTACTAGAATGTTGTTCGATTATATCGTCATTTTTTCAATTCTTAACTAATTTTAGAAAATCACTGTAGTCCCTTTTAAATCCCGGAATTGCTAGGAATTATATACTTAGCAATCCTTATTAACGCACTGTTTACACTTCAAACATCTTCAATAATAGTGTAGTTATGGTTGCACAAATTTAGGTTATGTTGCTTTGTTGACATTGATGACGCGCACAAACTAGGTTAACAGCTGTTTTCTTCCGGTGTCAAGCCGCCGTCTGCACACATCAAAGGTTGATTAAAAAGTGTCTCAAATCGACGCATGATACTGCTGTTCCATTCTGCGATCGTTGTAAAATTGGCTAATTTCTCTGATTTGATTGGTTGGCGATCTTTAATTTAACGCACATACCCCTTTCGCGAAATTATTCAATTGTTGTTATAAGCGTGGGGTAGCTGGGTTTCAGAGTATACACTGATGCTAAACATTTGCTCGAATTGACACAAATACTTTATAATTTGATGTAACTTTCTATTACTGCATAGATTTTAAATCTAAGCTTATCACTGTATGGCTAACATTTGGCTCTTCATTTAGAGTCCACTCATGATATGCTTTCGTTCATTATTAAGGGAGTTAATGTTTGAGATTATCACTTTACACTATTCACTATTAATTTTATTTATTCTAGAATTATAACTATTTAATGGCAGTCATATCTCTTTGAGAGCATGCCTTCCAAGTCCTTCATCACTTCTCACTTATTGTTTACTTATAATTATTTACAAAATATAGCTCTTATCCTAACATTGGTTTAGCCTAAGAGTCTGGGTAACTTCTATATTGCCCCAATTGTATACACAAAGTTATTACAACTTCTGGTCATCTTTGTTTATTGGAATACATTGTAATTCCTTGGTATTTTAGTCTTTAAAATGACCTCTGTATGGCACTATGTAGTCTACCTTTATTTTATATCTTGTTTGAAAATGTAGTGTCTTTTCAGTCCACTATCTAGTTTAGAATAGTTCATTATAAGTAGTATATTGATTATCAATCTTGTGTTTTTAATACACTTGTCTGTTCCTTAGCATAGAGCATTGGATAATAGTAGTTACATCTGGTGTCACATGACAGCTGAGCTTATTTATTCTTATTACACATTATGTTAGTGTTTATAATTTTCTTACACTATTATAATAGTGATATTATATCTTACTTATTATATAGGTATCCTCCTTTTATTCCTATCTAACTTTACAATGTGGTTTTATCTATGTTTCACATGGTGAATCTTATTGTGACTGGTTCTGTTCACTTTATTTACATTAATTCTTATATAAAGATTACTCTTGGTATCTGATATTGGTATTGGTGGAAACCTTATTACCTCTACTTGATTCAGTGTACAAAATATTTCTGTTTAGACATGTTTTATCTATTATTAAATATGAAACTAGGTGGAAAGTACCTGTATCTAGGTTATGTGGTTCTCTTATTTGTAGCAACAATGGGTGAATTTAGTTGATACAAATTTACATTTTTTAACCTTGTTTTTTCAAGTATTATGTTATTAATGATTACTGGTAATTCATTAATTAGTTCTTTTTTCCTATCTTACATGATTTTTCTATTACTTAACTAACAATTATTATAGTTATGAGACAATATTAATTCTCTTTTATATTACATTGATGCTGTGCATAATATGTCATTATGCTGTTATTTACAGCTTCTTTTTGTGTTAACATTATTGTTACTTCCACTCTTTTGTCTAATATGGGATGCCCTACTCAATTACAATATTATTGGTCATATATGGGTCATCTAAGTTAGTCAGTTATTGTTTTATTTTCAATCTGTAAGTCCCCCAGTTAGTATTTATACAGGTAAGATGTTAATCTATAGTTGACTGGCTCTTGGAATCTATATCTTATGCCATGGTTGTTATGTGTCTTTCTCGTAATATGTTTCTTCCTTGTTTCTATTTGCTCCTTACTGACCGAATCTATTGGGTTATTGGTTCCTGTTGTTTAATCACTGTTTACTGTATCTTCTTTCTTCTTATATGTTATTTTCTTGGATTTCGTTGTCCATGACGTGTCCGTTACTTAACTAAATATCACTATTTTAATAACGACTCGGAACATTAAGTTTTTTATAAGTAAAATCGTAAAGATTAACCTTACAGCCTAAACTGGCTTTCACCTTTAAAAGGCTATTTCAGAGGCTGCCGTAGGTAGCGCTGTCCGTCTTGTTGTTGGTGACGGGATAGATTTTTGAAAGATCGATGCTTTGTGTGCGTGGTGAGATGTGTTCGAATAATGCGTGCGATTTGAATTGTGTCTGTTCGTTTAGGATGTCGTTTTTATTTGTTTTTGTGTGTTTGTATACACATATAAATGTTTTAGTGTTCCGAGTCGTTATTAAAATAGTGATATTTATATGTTATTATTATTGTTTATTACCATTACATTTTATTATCTCCTGCGCTGTGAGTTTATTCTTCTTGATGAGTTGCTTATGTAGTTTCATTCTTGGCATTTCCAGAGTAAATACTTGATGTGTCTTGTTATCTCAATTATCATGACATGTGTTAATATTTTGTTACTTAAAATATTGGGATCATATGTCTTGTTACATATTGTCCCCCTCGAAAATAGATCATTTTGAATAATTCCTTTATGGGATTTGTGAAATTATCTGTTACATTGTTTCTTATTTACTTGAGCTCCCGTCTTCTAATTTTTATTTCTTCTATTTTATATTTTTATACATTGTTATCTTTGATCTGATCAACTATCTTCTTGCTCGGTGGTTTATATCCCTGTAGTATTTAATTTCCCTATCATTTCCCTAACGTGATAGTTGGTACAGGTCAGAGGGGCACTTTTGTCTTCCATACTCTGCTGTCTATCCTACATCTTCTGAGTCCAGAGGGACGTACCGTCTGCTCAGGTAAGTGGTTGTTGGAGCTTATTTCTACAAACAATCATAAAAACTTAAAGTAGTCGTTGTGTGACTAATAAAAAATATTCAGTGTGTAATCACGCAGTTGCTGCACAGATTTGATAATATCTTATTTCTTATTGACTTTATTTTATTCTCTTTAGCTCTAATTGAAACAATATTGTTGGTAGATTTTATTTGTATCTATTTTCTCTTTTATTGATCTTCTTTTATTATTTTATGCTTAGTAACTGTATCAGCTGTAATAATACTAGTTGATTTTATATTTCATGTTTGGTCTTATTGATTATGCCTTCAAGTTGTTTCACTACTTATTCTTCTTTATTGTAATATTTCCCTCACAAAATTGGTGCTGGTTCCGAATGGTATCTCTTCATCGATGACTGGTTATATGTCCCTTTCTTTCTCTGGGTTTGGGTTTCCATAAGTTCATAGGTATTATTCCCATTCTTCTTTGTGATAGTATAGGGTGCAGTGTATAGCAGTAACAATTTCTTTGCTATCCCCTCTATTGTACTCGGCAGTTCTCTATTTTTTAATAATACTTGGTCTCCTACATTGTACTCTATGGGTTTAGGTTGATGTTCCTGATACTTCTTTCTCCTCTTCTCTGTGCGTTCTAGTATTTTATTGTAAAACTTCACGTTATCGAACTTATATTCTTCACTTTGAGGAAAATTAATTAATTCTGCTATCTCCCTTGGTGGAGGTTTCTCGAACATTGCTGTGTATGGAGTGGTATCAATAGCTTGGTGGTGTGATAGGTTGATAAATTCTTCTGCATTTGACAAATATTCTGACCATCTCCTCTGTTGGTTGTGACAGTAGGTTCGGAGTATTCTTCCTACTTCCCTTAACACTCTCTCAGCTGGGTTGCTGCTTGGGTGATACACAGACGTTTTGTATGACCTGATACCATTGTTCATCAGTGTTTCCTTCCATCTTTTTCCTCTAAACTGTGTTCCGTTTTGTGGCTATCCTCTTCTAATAATTCTTCTCGTAGGTTCTTCAGAATGTTTGTTTTAATAATAGTAATGGTTTTCGTTGTTACGTTGTCATTTACCAGTTGATCGTACCCAATAGACCAGTTCAGTGAAGGTACATTCCGCGTTCTCACTGCCGCTGTTAGTTTAAAGATGGTTCGGCCTCTTCCTGCCGTCGGTCTTGCGAACTCCTTTGTTCTTTTTCTTGAGGTCTGTTCCCAGGTTGAGGGTGGTCCTCTTCATAACTGGGCCGTCGATAGTTCTCTTGACTGCGACTCCTCCTGGTGTCGTTTCAGGGGTTACGCCTGTCATCGTAGCTATGACTCCTGTGTGGGCTACTGTAGGCATTTGAACGTCTCGCGTATTGACGCCTTCCCCCTCCATTGTTTCCGGAATGTACGTAATTAACTCTGCAGTACGGCCGATTTTGTTGATTGTAATTAGTGTTGAAATTCTGACTATTATTATTATTATTATTATTATAACGTTGGTTATTCGCCCGGTTTGGCGGATTGTTTGGGCCATTTGCTCGGTTACCATTATTATTCGGGCTGCTTGGTCGATTATTATTATTGTTTAGGTTACCGTTGTTGTTACCATTTGGGTTCGGCCAAAAAAACTGTTCTCTATGGTCATTGTTGTCGTTCCGGTGGTTAAAATTAGGCCGGTAATTTCCACGATTATTATTATTAGCCTGGTTTACTTGGTCATTATACCGGTCGTTCCCTTGACGACTTCTACGGTAGTAGCCTTCGTGTTCATATCCCTCAAGTAACGCTGCCATTGGTTGTATAGTTTTTACTTGTCCGCTAAGTCTTGCTCTCGCGATACCTCCTTCGTAGTGGAACGCTAACTTGGTCACGAGGCTTTCTTCTGGGATTCGTGGTTCTAGGTTTCTTGCGAGGCAAACCTTTCCGAGGAAGTAGGCTGTCAGGGTCGATCCTCTACTCGCTTCGTACCTCCCGTAACATGTGTTGTCCCTCACAATGTTCCGAGTACTTTCGGACCAATATTTGGATTTAAACAACTCCTTGAACTCGGCGTAACTCTGGATATCATGCCGTGTTGCCATCCACCAATTGTCGTTCACTTCCTTGAAGTACTCGTCAATTTGTCCTCTTATGATCGGCCATCTGGTCTCTTGGTTTCTGCTGCTCAAGATCTCATCTACTCGGGCAAGAAATTCCATTGGGTTTCGTTTATATGCCCTGAAGTTCATCTCTTCCCGATTGACGGCGTGTTGGAATTGTGATACTACTGCTGGTCGGTTTCCGATGGTTTCGATTTCTTCCCGCATTCTTGGAATTTCTCGGCATTGCATGTCTTCGATTCGTTCATAATTATCGTTGACTCGTGTCTGTATTGTGTTCACGGTCGTCTCGATACCCATGCAGCGCTCTTCAGTGTTAGTTTTCAGCTGAGTCACTTCGTCTTCCGTTTTCTGTTGTATCTCCGCGATCTGGATTTGGTTAGCTTCCTCTAAGTTGTTCACTCGAGTATTAATACTCTCTTTGGTTTGTTGCAGTTCATTGCCGGTCTGCTTCCATTTCTCATTTATTTCGGCGATTTCTTTTTTGACTTCTGTCATCTCCTCCTCGATTTTCTCGTTCAAGGCTTCCATGTTCTTCTGGCTATCTTGCTTTAACTCGTCTATTTTTCCACTTAATTCCTCCTTTAATGATTCATTATTTTTCTGGTTATCTGCTTTTAATTCCTCCTTCAATTCCTTGTTGCTGTCATCTATCTTTTTATTGGTGTCATCTATTTTCTTGTTGTCGTCTATTTTGTTATCCATTTTCTTGAGGAATTCCATGAGGCTATTCACGTTCACACTCTCCGTGGTTTGTTCCTCTCGTTGTGTTGGTTTGGTAGGCTCCATGGGAGGTAGTATCGCTTCGACGTCTTCTACCGGTGTCGCCTCCTTTTCGTCCATGTTTATTTCTGGTTCCGCCTCCGCTGCGCGTTTCTTGGACGTCGCTCTTTTATGCATGTTCTGGTCTTCTGGTACTGCAGCTGCTTGCTAGAAATTAGGTAAAACTGAGTTTTTGTCGATTTATTTAAAATTTCTTGTGACATAATTTAAGCCTCTTACGTTGTGGGCCACTTTGTAACTAAATCTCGATATGATGTGTTAAATAGCCACACGTTGTTGGCATCACTTTGTAGTGTAACCGTGTACCGGTGTGTTATATCCATTTAATTGGTTTAAATTTTAATTGAAGGTTTATATTTAATAACTTTTCGATTCGAAGTTTAATTTATTTTATGATTTATTGATTTATTAATCCAATTCAATTGTTTAATTGAATCCAATATAAATAAATACAGTGAATTGCTCTTGAAGGTGGTTAACGAAGTTATTTAGACTTGTGATAATTTAGTTAATGTATTATGCTTCTGTCGACTAGGCGAATTGGTGACGTGGATCCCTCACTGAAAGTACATATATTTTGGTAAGAAATTATCACTTACTTGTAGTGAGTAGTCTGGCTGATCTCGCTCAGTCGATGTAGCAATCTAATCTTTAGATTGACTTACCGTATTTCAAATTGCCGCTGTTTGTCGTGCTATCCAATAAGAGACGTTCACCTATTCTGTAAACTCTAGTCTATTGAAATAAACTAATTGACTCTGATTTGTCATATAAAAATGAGAATTTATTCTTTGTTAACACTTCTTTAATGATTTAAAATATCATTAACCGTTTTGGTTCAAAATTAACAACGTTGTTAATTTGTTTTTACAAAAAAATTTATCTCAGTGTGGTAACACTGACCTACAACGTCAGACTGTTGTTAACATGCTTTTTGGTTAAATAATTTAATTGAAGTGTGGGTTCTTTTAGCCTGCAGAATACCAAATAATTTACTAGAAATCTTACTCTACCATTATTAGGCAGTTGGAGGTTGATTACAATTCAATCATCTCTTAATGCATAACATATAAAATTATAACCATGCCTGCTTTGGGCATTTTAAGTTAACTGGCTTAATAGTCAACCGACAATAAATGATTTATTGAACGTTTATTAACGTTAAAAGAACTTTTGATAAAATATCTAAAATGTGAACATAATAAAAATAATAACTCGAAACAGTGTTGTTTAAAGAAACATTTGAATCGTCTTACTTGATTCCGTAAAAGGTAATCGTTTAGTTGCAAGTATTTATATAGCTTAATACCACTAGCTTTTATTCATAATAGACAGACATATTCAAAATAGTAGTAGTAGACTCTTCCTAAATTATGAAACGTAAATAACATTTGCATTTTTGTTTAACTTTCGTTAATTACTTCAGTCAGTCGACAATCCTCAATCTCTTATTAATGCTTGTTAGTTTAATCTAGGTGTACTGTACAATAACTTCAATCAGGTGTGTGGTTATAGCACACTCAGTGTTCATACATGATAAACAATTAATGTTTTCAAAATTCTTATTTCTGAAATATTTAAATTAAATTGAGAACTATCATTATCACTGTTGACTGAATGATATTAATAAGGTGCAATGACCTACATAGGCCTACTTTATTTTACACACATTACTAGAATGTTGTTCGATTATATCGTCATTTTTTCAATTCTTAACTAATTTTAGAAAATCACTGTAGTCCCTTTTAAATCCCGGAATTGCTAGGAATTATATACTTAGCAATCCTTATTAACGCACTGTTTACACTTCAAACATCTTCAATAATAGTGTAGTTATGGTTGCACAAATTTAGGTTATGTTGCTTTGTTGACATTGATGACGCGCACAAACTAGGTTAACAGCTGTTTTCTTCCGGTGTCAAGCCGCCGTCTGCACACATCAAAGGTTGATTAAAAAGTGTCTGGAATCGACGCATGATGCTGCCGTTCCATTCTGCGATCGTTGTAAAATTGGCTAATTTCTCTGATTTGATTGGTTGGCGATCTTTAATTTAACGCACATACCCCTTTCGCGAAATTATTCAATTGTTGTTATAAGCGTGGGGTAGCTGGGTTTGAGAGTATACACTGATGCTAAACATTTGCTCGAATTGACACAAATACTTTATAATTTGATGTAACTTTCTTATTACAGCATAGATTTTAAATCTAAGCTTATCACTGTATGGCTAACATTTGGCTCTTCATTTAGAGTCCACTCATGATATGCTTTCGTTCATTATTAAGGGAGTTAATGTTTGAGATTATCACTTTACACTATTCACTATTAATTTTATTTATTCTAGAATTATAACTATTTAATGGCAGTCATATCTCTTTGAGAGCATGCCTTCCAAGTCCTTCATCACTTCTCACTTATTGTTTACTTATAATTATTTACAAAATATAGCTCTTATCCTAACATAGGTTTAGCCAAAGAGTCTGGGTAACTTCTATATTGCCCCAATTGTATACACAGAGTTATTACAACTTCTGGTCATCTTTGTTTATTGGAATACATTGTAATTCCTTGATATTTTAGTCTTTAAAATGACCTCTGTATGGCACTATGTAGTGTACCTTTATTTTAAATCTTGTTTGAAAATGTAGTGTCTTTTCAGTCCACTATCTAGTTTAGAATAGTTCATTATAAGTAGTATATTGATTATCAATCTTGTGTTTTTAATACACTTGTCTGTTCCTTAGCATAGAGCATTGGATAATAGTAGTTACATCTGGTGTCACATGACAGCTGAGCTTATTTATTCTTATTACACATTATGTTAGTGTTTATAATTTTCTTACACTATTATAATAGTGATATTATATCTTACTTATTATATATGTATCCTCCTTTTATTCCTATCTAACTTTACAATGTGGTTTTATCTATGTTTCACATGGTGAATTTAATTCTGTGACTGGTTCTGTTCACTTTATTTACATTAATTCTTATATAAAGATTACTCTTGGTATCTGATATTGGTATTGGTGGAAACCTTATTACCTCTACTTGATTCAGTGTACAAAATATTTCTGTTTAGACATGTTTTATCTATTATTAAATATGAAACTAGGTGGAAAGTACCTGTATCTAGGTTATGTGGTTCTCTTATTTGTAGCAACAATGGGTGAATTTAGTTGATACAAATTTACATTTTTTAACCTTGTTTTTTCAAGTATTATGTTATTAATGATTACTGGTAATTCATTAATTAGTTCTTTTTTCCTATCTTACATGATTTTTCTATTACTTAACTAACAATTATTATAGTTATGAGACAATATTAATTCTCTTTTATATTACATTGATGCTGTGCATAATATGTCATTATGCTGTTATTTACAGCTTCTTTTTGTGTTAACATTATTGTTACTTCCACTCTTTTGTCTAATATGGGATGCCCTACTCAATTACAATATTATTGGTCATATATGGGTCATCTAAGTTAGTCAGTTATTGTTTTATTTTCAATCTGTAAGTCCCCCAGTTAGTATTTGTACAGGTAAGATGTTAATCTATAGTTGACTGGCTCTTGGAATCTATATCTTATGCCATGGTTGTTATGTGTCTTTCTCGTAATATGTTTCTTCCTTGTTTCTATTTGCTCCTTACTGACCGAATCTATTGGGTTATTGGTTCCTGTTGTTTAATCACTGTTTACTGTATCTTCTTTCTTCTTATATGTTATTTTCTTGGATTTCGTTGTCCATGACGTGTCCGTTACTTAACTAAATATCACTATTTTAATAACGACTCGGAACATTAAGTTTTTTATAAGTAAAATCGTAAAGATTAACCTTACAGCCTAAACTGGCTTTCACCTTTAAAAGGCTATTTCAGAGGCTGCCGTAGGTAGCGCTGTCCGTCTTGTTGTTGGTGACGGGATAGATTTTTGAAAGATCGATGCTTTGTGTGCGTGGTGAGATGTGTTCGAATAATGCGTGCGATTTGAATTGTGTCTGTTCGTTTAGGATGTCGTTTTTATTTGTTTTTGTGTGTTTGTATACACATATAAATGTTTTAGTGTTCCGAGTCGTTATTAAAATAGTGATATTTATATGTTATTATTATTGTTTATTACCATTACATTTTATTATCTCCTGCGCTGTGAGTTTATTCTTCTTGATGAGTTGCTTATGTAGTTTCATTCTTGGCATTTCCAGAGTAAATACTTGATGTGTCTTGTTATCTCAATTATCATGACATGTGTTAATATTTTGTTACTTAAAATATTGGGATCATATGTCTTGTTACATATTGTCCCCCTCGAAAATAGATCATTTTGAATAATTCCTTTATGGGATTTGTGAAATTATCTGTTACATTGTTTCTTATTTACTTGAGCTCCCGTCTTCTAATATTTATTTCTTCTATTTTATATTTTTATACATTGTTATCTTTGATCTGATCAACTATCTTCTTGCTCGGTGGTTTATATCCCTGTAGTATTTAATTTCCCTATCATTTCCCTAACGTGATAGTTGGTACAGGTCAGAGGGGCACTTTTGTCTTCCATACTCTGCTGTCTATCCTACATCTTCTGAGTCCAGAGGGACGTACCGTCTGCTCAGGTAAGTGGTTGTTGGAGCTTATTTCTACAAACAATCATAAAAACTTAAAGTAGTCGTTGTGTGACTAATAAAAAATATTCAGTGTGTAATCACGCAGTTGCTGCACAGATTTGATAATATCTTCTTTCTTATTGACTTTATTTTATTCTCTTTAGCTCTAATTGAAACAATATTGTTGATAGATTTTATTTGTATCTATTTTCTCTTTTATTGATCTTCTTTTATTATTTTATGCTTAGTAACTGTATCAGCTGTAATAATACTAGTTGATTTTATATTTCATGTTTGGTCTTATTGATTATGCCTTCAAGTTGTTTCACTACTTATTCTTCTTTATTGTAATATTTCCCTCACAAAATTGATGCTGGTTCCGAATGGTATCTCTTCATCGATGACTGGTTATATGTCCCTTTCTTTCTCTGGGTTTGGGTTTCCATAAGTTCATAGGTATTATTCCCATTCTTCTTTGTGATAGTATAGGGTCCAGTGTATAGCAGTAACAATTTCTTTGCTATCCCCTCTATTGTACTCAGCAGTTCTCTATTTTTTAATAATACTTGGTCTCCTACATTGTACTCTATGGGTTTAGGTTGATGTTCCTGATACTTCTTTCTCCTCTTCTCTGTGCGTTCTAGTATTTTATTGTAAAACTTCACGTTATCGAACTTATATTCTTCACTTTGAGGAAAATTAATTAATTCTGCTATCTCCCTTGGTGGAGGTTTCTCGAACATTGCTGTGTATGGAGTGGTATCAATAGCTTGTTGGTGTGATAGGTTGATAAATTCTTCTGCATTTGACAAATATTCTGACCATCTCCTCTGTTGGTTGTGACAGTAGGTTCGGAGTATTCTTCCTACTTCCCTTAACACTCTCTCAGCTGGGTTGCTGCTTGGGTGATACACAGACGTTTTGTATGACCTGATACCATTGTTCATCAGTGTTTCCTTCCATCTTTTTCCTCTAAACTGTGTTCCGTTTTGTGGCTATCCTCTTCTAATAATTCTTCTCGTAGGTTCTTCAGAATGTTTGTTTTAATAATAGTAATGGTTTTCGTTGTTACGTTGTCATTTACCAGTTGATCGTACCCAATAGACCAGTTCAGTGAAGGTACATTCCGCGTTCTCACTGCCGCTGTTAGTTTAAAGATGGTTTGGCCTCTTCCTGCCGTCGGTCTTGCGAACTCCTTTGTTCTTTTTCTTGAGGTCTGTTCCCAGGTTGAGGGTGGTCCTCTTCATAACTGGGCCGTCGATAGTTCTCTTGACTGCGACTCCTCCTGGTGTCGTTTCAGGGGTTACGCCTGTCATCGTAGCTATGACTCCTGTGTGGGCTACTGTAGGCATTTGAACGTCTCGCGTATTGACGCCTTCCCCCTCCATTGTTTCTGGAATGTACGTAATTAACTCTGCAGTACGGCCGATTTTGTTGATTGTAATTAGTGTTGAAATTCTGACTATTATTATTATTATTATTATTATAACGTTGGTTATTCGCCCGGTTTGGCGGATTGTTTGGGCCATTTGCTCGGTTACCATTATTATTCGGGCTGCTTGGTCGATTATTATTATTGTTTAGGTTACCGTTGTTGTTACCATTTGGGTTCGGCCAAAAAAACTGTTCTCTATGGTCATTGTTGTCGTTCCGGTGGTTAAAATTAGGCCGATAATTTCCACGATTATTATTATTAGCCTGGTTTACTTGGTCATTATACCGGTCGTTCCCTTGACGACTTCTACGGTAGTAGCCTTCGTGTTCATATCCCTCAAGTAACGCTGCCATTGGTTGTATAGTTTTTACTTGTCCGCTAAGTCTTGCTCTCGCGATACCTCCTTCGTAGTGGAACGCTAACTTGGTCACGAGGCTTTCTTCTGGGATTCGTGGTTCTAGGTTTCTTGCGAGGCAAACCTTTCCGAGGAAGTAGGCTGTCAGGGTCGATCCTCTACTCGCTTCGTACCTCCCGTAACATGTGTTGTCCCTCACAATGTTCCGAGTACTTTCGGACCAATATTTGGATTTAAACAACTCCTTGAACTCGGCGTAACTCTGGATATCATGCCGTGTTGCCATCCACCAATTGTCGTTCACTTCCTTGAAGTACTCGTCAATTTGTCCTCTTATGATCGGCCATCTGGTCTCTTGGTTTCTGCTGCTCAAGATCTCATCTACTCGGGCAAGAAATTCCATTGGGTTTCGTTTATATGCCCTGAAGTTCATCTCTTCCCGATTGACGGCGTGTTGGAATTGTGATACTACTGCTGGTCGGTTTCCGATGGTTTCGATTTCTTCCCGCATTCTTGGAATTTCTCGGCATTGCATGTCTTCGATTCGTTCATAATTATCGTTGACTCGTGTCTGTATTGTGTTCACGGTCGTCTCGATACCCATGCAGCGCTCTTCAGTGTTAGTTTTCAGCTGAGTCACTTCGTCTTCCGTTTTCTGTTGTATCTCCGCGATCTGGATTTGGTTAGCTTCCTCTAAGTTGTTCACTCGAGTATTAATACTCTCTTTGGTTTGTTGCAGTTCATTGCCGGTCTGCTTCCATTTCTCATTTATTTCGGCTATTTCTTTTTTGACTTCTGTCATCTCCTCCTCGATTTTCTCGTTCAAGGCTTCCATGTTCTTCTGGCTATCTTGCTTTAACTCGTCTATTTTTCCACTTAATTCCTCCTTTAATGATTCATTATTTTTCTGGTTATCTGCTTTTAATTCCTCCTTCAATTCCTTGTTGCTGTCATCTATCTTTTTATTGGTGTCATCTATTTTCTTGTTGTCGTCTATTTTGTTATCCATTTTCTTGAGGAATTCCATGAGGCTATTCACGTTCACACTCTCCGTGGTTTGTTCCTCTCGTTGTGTTGGTTTGGTAGGCTCCATGGGAGGTAGTATCGCTTCGACGTCTTCTACCGGTGTCGCCTCCTTTTCGTCCATGTTTATTTCTGGTTCCGCCTCCGCTGCGCGTTTCTTGGACGTCGCTCTTTTATGCATGTTCTAGTCTTCTGGTACTGCAGCTGCTTGCTAGAAATTAGGTAAAACTGAGTTTTTGTCGATTTATTTAGGATTAGTTGTGACATAATTTAAGCCTCTTACGTTGTGGGCCACTTTGTAACTAAATCTCGATATGATGTGTTAAATAGCCACACGTTGTTGGCATCACTTTGTAGTGTAACCGTGTACCGGTGTGTTATATCCATTTAATTGGTTTAAATTTTAATTGAAGGTTTATATTTAATAACTTTTCGATTCGAAGTTTAATTTATTTTATGATTTATTGATTTATTAATCCAATTCAATTGTTTAATTGAATCCAATATAAATAAATACAGTGAATTGCTCTTGAAGGTGGTTAACGAAGTTATTTAGACTTGTGATAATTTAGTTAATGTATTATGCTTCTGTCGACTAGGCGAATTGGTGACGTGGATCCCTCACTGAAAGTACATATATTTTGGTAAGAAATTATCACTTACTTGTAGTGAGTAGTCTGGCTGATCTCGCTCAGTCGATGTAGCAATCTAATCTTTAGATTGACTTACCGTATTTCAAATTGCCGCTGTTTGTCGTGCTATCCAATAAGAGACGTTCACCTATTCTGTAAACTCTAGTCTATTGAAATAAACTAATTGACTCTGATTTGTCGTATAAAAATGAGAATTTATTCTTTGTTAACACTTCTTTAATGATTTAAAATATCATTAACCGTTTTGGTTCAAAATTAACAACGTTGTTAATTTGTTTTTACAAAAAAATTTATCTCAGTGTGGTAACACTGACCTACAACGTCAGACTGTTGTTAACATGCTTTTTGGTTAAATAATTTAATTCAAGTGTGGGTTCTTTTAGCCTGCAGAATACCAAATAATTTACTAGAAATCTTACTCTACCATTATTAGGCAGTTGGAGGTTGATTACAATTCAATCATCTCTTAATGCATAACATATAAAATTATAACCATGCCTGCTTTGGGCATTTTAAGTTAACTGGCTTAATAGTCAACCGACAATAAATGATTTATTGAACGTTTATTAACGTTAAAAGAACTTTTGATAAAATATCTAAAATGTGAACATAATAAAAATAATAACTCGAAACAGTGTTGTTTAAAGAAACATTTGAATCGTCTTACTTGATTCCGTAAAAGGTAATCGTTTAGTTGCAAGTATTTATATAGCTTAATACCACTAGCTTTTATTCATAATAGACAGACATATTCAAAATAGTAGTAGTAGACTCTTCCTAAATTATGAAACGTAAATAACATTTGCATTTTTGTTTAACTTTCGTTAATTACTTCAGTCAGTCGACAATCCTCAATCTCTTATTAATGCTTGTTAGTTTAATCTAGGTGTACTGTACAATAACTTCAATCAGGTGTGTGGTTATAGCACACTCAGTGTTCATACATGATAAACAATTAATGTTTTCAAAATTCTTATTTCTGAAATATTTAAATTAAATTGAGAACTATCATTATCACTGTTGACTGAATGATATTAATAAGGTGCAATGACCTACATAGGCCTACTTTATTTTACACACATTACTAGAATGTTGTTCGATTATATCGTCATTTTTTCAATTCTTAACTAATTTTAGAAAATCACTGTAGTCCCTTTTAAATCCCGGAATTGCTAGGAATTATATACTTAGCAATCCTTATTAACGCACTGTTTACACTTCAAACATCTTCAATAATAGTGTAGTTATGGTTGCACAAATTTAGGTTATGTTGCTTTGTTGACATTGATGACGCGCACAAACTAGGTTAACAGCTGTTTTCTTCCGGTGTCAAGCCGCCGTCTGCACACATCAAAGGTTGATTAAAAAGTGTCTGGAATCGACGCATGATGCTGCCGTTCCATTCTGCGATCGTTGTAAAATTGGCTAATTTCTCTGATTTGATTGGTTGGCGATCTTTAATTTAACGCACATACCCCTTTCGCGAAATTATTCAATTGTTGTTATAAGCGTGGGGTAGCTGGGTTTGAGAGTATACACTGATGCTAAACATTTGCTCGAATTGACACAAATACTTTATAATTTGATGTAACTTTCTTATTACAGCATAGATTTTAAATCTAAGCTTATCACTGTATGGCTAACATTTGGCTCTTCATTTAGAGTCCACTCATGATATGCTTTCGTTCATTATTAAGGGAGTTAATGTTTGAGATTATCACTTTACACTATTCACTATTAATTTTATTTATTCTAGAATTATAACTATTTAATGGCAGTCATATCTCTTTGAGAGCATGCCTTCCAAGTCCTTCATCACTTCTCACTTATTGTTTACTTATAATTATTTACAAAATATAGCTCTTATCCTAACATAGGTTTAGCCTAAGAGTCTGGGTAACTTCTATATTGCCCCAATTGTATACACAGAGTTATTACAACTTCTGGTCATCTTTGTTTATTGGAATACATTGTAATTCCTTGATATTTTAGTCTTTAAAATGACCTCTGTATGGCACTATGTAGTGTACCTTTATTTTAAATCTTGTTTGAAAATGTAGTGTCTTTTCAGTCCACTATCTAGTTTAGAATAGTTCATTATAAGTAGTATATTGATTATCAATCTTGTGTTTTTAATACACTTGTCTGTTCCTTAGCATAGAGCATTGGATAATAGTAGTTACATCTGGTGTCACATGACAGCTGAGCTTATTTATTCTTATTACACATTATGTTAGTGTTTATAATTTTCTTACACTATTATAATAGTGATATTATATCTTACTTATTATATAGGTATCCTCCTTTTATTCCTATCTAACTTTACAATGTGGTTTTATCTATGTTTCACATGGTGAATTTAATTCTGTGACTGGTTCTGTTCACTTTATTTACATTAATTCTTATATAAAGATTACTCTTGGTATCTGATATTGGTATTGGTGGAAACCTTATTACCTCTACTTGATTCAGTGTACAAAATATTTCTGTTTAGACATGTTTTATCTATTATTAAATATGAAACTAGGTGGAAAGTACCTGTATCTAGGTTATGTGGTTCTCTTATTTGTAGCAACAATGGGTGAATTTAGTTGATACAAATTTACATTTTTTAACCTTGTTTTTTCAAGTATTATGTTATTAATGATTACTGGTAATTCATTAATTAGTTCTTTTTTCCTATCTTACATGATTTTTCTATTACTTAACTAACAATTATTATAGTTATGAGACAATATTAATTCTCTTTTATATTACATTGATGCTGTGCATAATATGTCATTATGCTGTTATTTACAGCTTCTTTTTGTGTTAACATTATTGTTACTTCCACTCTTTTGTCTAATATGGGATGCCCTACTCAATTACAATATTATTGGTCATATATGGGTCATCTAAGTTAGTCAGTTATTGTTTTATTTTCAATCTGTAAGTCCCCCAGTTAGTATTTATACAGGTAAGATGTTAATCTATAGTTGACTGGCTCTTGGAATCTATATCTTATGCCATGGTTGTTATGTGTCTTTCTCGTAATATGTTACTTCCTTGTTTCTATTTGCTCCTTACTGACCGAATCTATTGGGTTATTGGTTCCTGTTGTTTAATCACTGTTTACTGTATCTTCTTTCTTCTTATATGTTATTTTCTTGGATTTCGTTGTCCATGACGTGTCCGTTACTTAACTAAATATCACTATTTTAATAACGACTCGGAACATTAAGTTTTTTATAAGTAAAATCGTAAAGATTTACCCTACAGCCTAAACTGGCTTTCACCTTTAAAAGGCTATTTCATAGGCTGCCGTAGGTAGCGCTGTCCATCTTGTTGTTGGTGACGGGATAGATTTTTGAAAGATCGATGCTGTGTGTGCGTGGTGAGATGTGTTCGAATAATGCGTACGATTTGAATTGTGTCTGTTCGTTTAGGATGTCGTTTTTATTTGTTTTTGTGTGTTTGTATACACATATAAATGTTTTAGTGTTCCGAGTCGTTATTAAAATAGTGATATTTATATGTTATTATTATTGTTTATTACCATTACATTTTATTATCTCCTGCGCTGTGAGTTTATTCTTCTTGATGAGTTGCTTATGTAGTTTCATTCTTGGCATTTCCGGAGTAAATACTTGATGTGTCTTGTTATCTCAATTATCATGACATGTGTTAATATTTTGTTACTTAAAATATTGGGATCATATGTCTTGTTACATATTGTCCCCCTCGAAAATAGATCATTTTGAATAATTACTTTATGGGATTTGTGAAATTATCTGTTACATTGTTTCTTATTTACTTGAGCTCCCGTCTTCTAATTTTTATTTCTTCTATTTCATATTTTTATACATTGTTATCTTTGATCTGATCAACTATCTTCTTGCTCGGTGGTTTATATCCCTGTAGTATTTAATTTCCCTATCATTTCCCTAACGTGATAGTTGGTACAGGTCAGAGGGGCACTTTTGTCTTCATACTCTGCTGTCTATCCTACATCTTCTGAGTCCAGAGGAACGTACCGTCTGCTCAGGTAAGTGGTTGTTGAAGCTTATTTCTACAAACAATCATAAAAACTTAAAGTAGTCGTTGTGTGACTAATTAAAAATAATTCAGTGTGTAATCACGCAGTTGCTGCACAGATTTGATAATATCTTCTTTCTTATTGACTTTATTTTATTCTCTTTAGCTCTAATTGAAACAATATTGTTGAGAGATTTTATTTGTATCTATTTTCTCTTTTATTGATCTTCTTTTATTATTTTATGCTTAGTAACTGTATCAGCTGTAATAATACTAGTTGATTTTATATTTCATGTTTGGTCTTATTGATTATGCCTTCAAGTTGTTTCACTACTTATTCTTCTTTATTGTAATATTTCCCTCACAAAATTGGTGCTGGTTCCGAATGGTATCTCTTCATCGATGACTGGTTATATGTCCCTTTCTTTCTCTGGGTTTGGGTTTCCATAAGTTCATAGGTATTATTCCCATTCTTCTTTGTGATAGTATAGGGTCCAGTGTATAGCAGTAACAATTTCTTTGCTATCCCCTCTATTGTACTCGGCAGTTCTCTATTTTTTAATAATACTTGGTCTCCTACATTGTACTCTATGGGTTTAGGTTGATGTTCCTGATACTTCTTTCTCCTCTTCTCTGTGCGTTCTAGTATTTTATTGTAAAACTTCACGTTATCGAACTTATATTCTTCACTTTGAGGAAAATTAATTAATTCTGCTATCTCCCTTGGTGGAGGTTTCTCGAACATTGCTGTGTATGGAGTGGTATCAATAGCTTGGTGGTGTGATAGGTTGATAAATTCTTCTGCATTTGACAAATATTCTGACCATCTCCTCTGTTGGTTGTGACAGTAGGTTCGGAGTATTCTTCCTACTTCCCTTAACACTCTCTCAGCTGGGTTGCTGCTTGGGTGATACACAGACGTTTTGTATGACCTGATACCATTGTTCATCAGTGTTTCCTTCCATCTTTTTCCTCTAAACTGTGTTCCGTTTTGTGGCTATCCTCTTCTAATAATTCTTCTCGTAGGTTCTTCAGAATGTTTGTTTTAATAATAGTAATGGTTTTCGTTGTTACGTTGTCATTTACCAGTTGATCGTACCCAATAGACCAGTTCAGTGAAGGTACATTCCGCGTTCTCACTGCCGCTGTTAGTTTAAAGATGGTTCGGCCTCTTCCTGCCGTCGGTCTTGCGAACTCCTTTGTTCTTTTTCTTGAGGTCTGTTCCCAGGTTGAGGGTGGTCCTCTTCATAACTGGGCCGTCGATAGTTCTCTTGACTGCGACTCCTCCTGGTGTCGTTTCAGGGGTTACGCTTGTCATCGTAGCTATGACTCCTGTGTGGGCTACTGTAGGCATTTGAACGTCTCGCGTATTGACGCCTTCCCCCTCCATTGTTTCCGGAATGTACGTAATTAACTCTGCGGTACGGCCGATTTTGTTGATTGTAATTAGTGTTGAAATTCTGACTATTATTATTATTATTATTATTATTATAACGTTGGTTATTCGCCCGGTTTGGCGGATTGTTTGGGCCATTTGCTCGGTTACCATTATTATTCGGGCTGCTTGGTCGATTATTATTATTGTTTAGGTTACCGTTGTTGTTACCATTTGGGTTCGGCCGAAAAAACTGTTCTCTATGGTCATTGTTGTCGTTCCGGTAGTTAAAATTAGGCCGGTAATTTCCACGATTATTATTATTAGCCTGGTTTACTTGGTCATTATACCGGTCGTTCCCTTGACGACTTCTACGGTAGTAGCCTTCGTGTTCATATCCCTCAAGTAACGCTGCCATTGGTTGTATAGTTTTTACTTGTCCGCTAAGTCTTGCTCTCGCGATACCTCCTTCGTAGTGGAACGCTAACTTGGTCACGAGGCTTTCTTCTGGGATTCGTGGTTCTAGGTTTCTTGCGAGGCAAACCTTTCCGAGGAAGTAGGCTGTCAGGGTCGATCCTCTACTCGCTTCGTACCTCCCGTAACATGTGTTGTCCCTCACAATGTTCCGAGTACTTTTGGACCAATATTTGGATTTAAACAACTCCTTGAACTCGGCGTAACTCTGGATATCATGCCGTGTTGCCATCCACCAATTGTCGTTCACTTCCTTGAAGTACTCGTCAATTTGTCCTCTTATGATCGGCCATCTGGTCTCTTGGTTTCTGCTGCTCAAGATCTCATCTACTCGGGCAAGAAATTCCATTGGGTTTTGTTTATATGCCCTGAAGTTCATCGCTTCCCGATTGACGGCGTGTTGGAATTATGATACTACTGCTGGTCGGTTTCCGATGGTTTCGATTTCTTCCCGCATTCTTGGAATTTCTCGGCATTGCATGTCTTCGATTCGTTCATAATTATCGTTGACTCGTGTCTGTATTGTGTTCACGGTCGTCTCGATACCCATGCAGCGCTCTTCAGTGTTAGTTCTCAGCTGAGTCACTTCGTCTTCCGTTTTCTGTTGTATCTCCGCGATCTGGATTTGGTTAGCTTCCTCTAAGTTGTTCACTCGAGTATTAATACTCTCTTTGGTTTGTTGCAGTTCATTGCCGGTCTGCTTCCATTTCTCATTTATTTCGGCGATTTCTTTTTTGACTTCTGTCATCTCCTCCTCGATTTTCTCGTTCAAGGCTTCCATGTTCTTCTGGCTATCTTGCTTTAACTCGTCTATTTTTCCACTTCATTCCTCCTTTAATGATTCATTATTTTTCTGGTTATCTGCTTTTAATTCCTCCTTCAATTCCTTGTTGCTGTCATCTATCTTTTTATTGGTGTCATCTATTTTCTTGTTGTCGTCTATTTTGTTATCCATTTTCTTGAGGAATTCCATGAGGCTATTCACGTTCACACTCTCCGTGGTTTGTTCCTCTCGTTGTGTTGGTTTGGTAGGCTCCATGGGAGGTAGTATCGCTTCGACGTCTTCTACCGGTGTCGCCTCCTTTTCGTCCATGTTTATTTCTGGTTCCGCCTCCGCTGCGCGTTTCTTGGACGTCGCTCTTTTATGCATGTTCTGGTCTTCTGGTACTGCAGCTGCTTGCTAGAAATTAGGTAAAACTGAGTTTTTGTCGATTTATTTAAAATTTCTTGTGACATAATTTAAGCCTCTTACGTTGTGGGCCACTTTGTAACTAAATCTCGATATGATGTGTTAAATAGCCACACGTTGTTGGCATCACTTTGTAGTGTAACCGTGTACCGGTGTGTTATATCCATTTAATTGGTTTAAATTTTAATTGAAGGTTTATATTTAATAACTTTTCGATTCGAAGTTTAATTTATTTTATGATTTATTGATTTATTAATCCAATTCAATTGTTTAATTGAATCCAATATAAATAAATACAGTGAATTGCTCTTGAAGGTGGTTAACGAAGTTATTTAGACTTGTGATAATTTAGTTAATGTATTATGCTTCTGTCGACTAGGCGAATTGGTGACGTGGATCCCTCACTGAAAGTACATATATTTTGGTAAGAAATTATCACTTACTTGTAGTGAGTAGTCTGGCTGATCTCGCTCAGTCGATGTAGCAATCTAATCTTTAGATTGACTTACCGTATTTCAAATTGCCGCTGTTTGTCGTGCTATCCAATAAGAGACGTTCACCTATTCTGTAAACTCTAGTCTATTGAAATAAACTAATTGACTCTGATTTGTCATATAAAAATGAGAATTTATTCTTTGTTAACACTTCTTTAATGATTTAAAATATCATTAACCGTTTTGGTTCAAAATTAACAACGTTGTTAATTTGTTTTTACAAAAAAATTTATCTCAGTGTGGTAACACTGACCTACAACGTCAGACTGTTGTTAACATGCTTTTTGGTTAAATAATTTAATTCAAGTGTGGGTTCTTTTAGCCTGCAGAATACCAAATAATTTACTAGAAATCTTACTCTACCATTATTAGGCAGTTGGAGGTTGATTACAATTCAATCATCTCTTAATGCATAACATATAAAATTATAACCATGCCTGCTTTGGGCATTTTAAGTTAACTGGCTTAATAGTCAACCGACAATAAATGATTTATTGAACGTTTATTAACGTTAAAAGAACTTTTGATAAAATATCTAAAATGTGAACATAATAAAAATAATAACTCGAAACAGTGTTGTTTAAAGAAACATTTGAATCGTCTTACTTGATTCCGTAAAAGGTAATCGTTTAGTTGCAAGTATTTATATAGCTTAATACCACTAGCTTTTATTCATAATAGACAGACATATTCAAAATAGTAGTAGTAGACTCTTCCTAAATTATGAAACGTAAATAACATTTGCATTTTTGTTTAACTTTCGTTAATTACTTCAGTCAGTCGACAATCCTCAATCTCTTATTAATGCTTGTTAGTTTAATCTAGGTGTACTGTACAATAACTTCAATCAGGTGTGTGGTTATAGCACACTCAGTGTTCATACATGATAAACAATTAATGTTTTCAAAATTCTTATTTCTGAAATATTTAAATTAAATTGAGAACTATCATTATCACTGTTGACTGAATGATATTAATAAGGTGCAATGACCTACATAGGCCTACTTTATTTTACACACATTACTAGAATGTTGTTCGATTATATCGTCATTTTTTCAATTCTTCACTAATTTTAGAAAATCACTGTAGTCCCTTTTAAATCCCGGAATTGCTAGGAATTATATACTTAGCAATCCTTATTAACGCACTGTTTACACTTCAAACATCTTCAATAATAGTGTAGTTATGGTTGCACAAATTTAGGTTATGTTGCTTTGTTGACATTGATGACGCGCACAAACTAGGTTAACAGCTGTTTTCTTCCGGTGTCAAGCCGCCGTCTGCACACATCAAAGGTTGATTAAAAAGTGTCTGGAATCGACGCATGATGCTGCCGTTCCATTCTGCGATCGTTGTAAAATTGGCTAATTTCTCTGATTTGATTGGTTGGCGATCTTTAATTTAACGCACATACCCCTTTCGCGAAATTATTCAATTGTTGTTATAAGCGTGGGGTAGCTGGGTTTGAGAGTATACACTGATGCTAAACATTTGCTCGAATTGACACAAATACTTTATAATTTGATGTAACTTTCTTATTACAGCATAGATTTTAAATCTAAGCTTATCACTGTATGGCTAACATTTGGCTCTTCATTTAGAGTCCACTCATGATATGCTTTCGTTCATTATTAAGGGAGTTAATGTTTGAGATTATCACTTTACACTATTCACTATTAATTTTATTTATTCTAGAATTATAACTATTTAATGGCAGTCATATCTCTTTGAGAGCATGCCTTCAAGTCCTTCATCACTTCTCACTTATTGTTTACTTATAATTATTTACAAAATATAGCTCTTATCCTAACATAGGTTTAGCCAAAGAGTCTGGGTAACTTCTATATTGCCCCAATTGTATACACAGAGTTATTACAACTTCTGGTCATCTTTGTTTATTGGAATACATTGTAATTCCTTGATATTTTAGTCTTTAAAATGACCTCTGTATGGCACTATGTAGTGTACCTTTATTTTAAATCTTGTTTGAAAATGTAGTGTATTTTCAGTCCACTATCTAGTTTAGAATAGTTCATTATAAGTAGTATATTGATTATCAATCTTGTGTTTTTAATACACTTGTCTGTTCCTTAGCATAGAGCATTGGATAATAGTAGTTACATCTGGTGTCACATGACAGCTGAGCTTATTTATTCTTATTACACATTATGTTAGTGTTTATAATTTTCTTACACTATTATAATAGTGATATTATATCTTACTTATTATATAGGTATCCTCCTTTTATTCCTATCTAACTTTACAATGTGGTTTTATCTATGTTTCACATGGTGAATTTAATTCTGTGACTGGTTCTGTTCACTTTATTTACATTAATTCTTATATAAAGATTACTCTTGGTATCTGATATTGGTATTGGTGGAAACCTTATTACCTCTACTTGATTCAGTGTACAAAATATTTCTGTTTAGACATGTTTTATCTATTATTAAATATGAAACTAGGTGGAAAGTACCTGTATCTAGGTTATGTGGTTCTCTTATTTGTAGCAACAATGGGTGAATTTAGTTGATACAAATTTACATTTTTTAACCTTGTTTTTTCAAGTATTATGTTATTAATGATTACTGGTAATTCATTAATTAGTTCTTTTTTCCTATCTTACATGATTTTTCTATTACTTAACTAACAATTATTATAGTTATGAGACAATATTAATTCTCTTTTATATTACATTGATGCTGTGCATAATATGTCATTATGCTGTTATTTACAGCTTCTTTTTGTGTTAACATTATTGTTACTTCCACTCTTTTGTCTAATATGGGATGCCCTACTCAATTACAATATTATTGGTCATATATGGGTCATCTAAGTTAGTCAGTTATTGTTTTATTTTCAATCTGTAAGTCCCCCAGTTAGTATTTGTACAGGTAAGATGTTAATCTATAGTTGACTGGCTCTTGGAATCTATATCTTATGCCATGGTTGTTATGTGTCTTTCTCGTAATATGTTTCTTCCTTGTTTCTATTTGCTCCTTACTGACCGAATCTATTGGGTTATTGGTTCCTGTTGTTTAATCACTGTTTACTGTATCTTCTTTCTTCTTATATGTTATTTTCTTGGATTTCGTTGTCCATGACGTGTCCGTTACTTAACTAAATATCATTATTTTAATAACGACTCGGAACATTAAGTTTTTTATAAGTAAAATCGTAAAGATTTACCTTACAGCCTAAACTGGCTTTCACCTTTAAAAGGCTATTTCAGAGGCTGCCGTAGGTAGCGCTGTCCGTCTTGTTGTTGGTGACGGGATAGATTTTTGAAAGATCGATGCTGTGTGTGCGTGGTGAGATGTGTTCGAATAATGCGTGCGATTAGAATTGTGTCTGTTCGTTTAGGATGTCGTTTTTATTTGTTTTTGTGTGTTTGTATACACATATAAATGTTTTAGTGTTCCGAGTCGTTATTAAAATAGTGATATTTATATGTTATTATTATTGTTTATTACCATTACATTTTATTATCTCCTGCGCTGTGAGTTTATTCTTCTTGATGAGTTGCTTATGTAGTTTCATTCTTGGCATTTCCAGAGTAAATACTTGATGTGTCTTGTTATCTCAATTATCATGACATGTGTTAATATTTTGTTACTTAAAATATTGGGATCATATGTCTTGTTACATATTGTCCCCCTCGAAAATAGATCATTTTGAATAATTCCTTTATGGGATTTGTGAAATTATCTGTTACATTGTTTCTTATTTACTTGAGCTCCCGTCTTCTAATTTTTATTTCTTCTATTTTATATTTTTATACATTGTTATCTTTGATCTGATCAACTATCTTCTTGCTCGGTGGTTTATATCCCTGTAGTATTTAATTTCCCTATCATTTCCCTAACGTGATAGTTGGTACAGGTCAGAGGGGCACTTTTGTCTTCCATACTCTGCTGTCTATCCTACATCTTCTGAGTCCAGAGGGACGTACCGTCTGCTCAGGTAAGTGGTTGTTGGAGCTTATTTCTACAAACAATCATAAAAACTTAAAGTAGTCATTGTGTGACCAATAAAAAATATTCAGTGTGTAATCACGCAGTTGCTGCACAGATTTGATAATATCTTCTTTCTTATTGACTTTATTTTATTCTCTTTAGCTCTAATTGAAACAATATTGTTGATAGATTTTATTTGTATCTATTTTCTCTTTTATTGCTCTTCTTTTACTATTTTATGCTTAGTAACTGTATCAGCTGTAATAATACTAGTTGATTTTATATTTCATGTTTGGTCTTATTGATTATGCCTTCAAGTTGTTTCACTACTTATTCTTCTTTATTGTAATATTTCCCTCACAAAATTGGTGCTGGTTCCGAATGGTATCTCTTCATCGATGACTGGTTATACGTCCCTTTCTTTCTCTGGGTTTGGGTTTCCATAAGTTCATAGGTATTATTCCCATTCTTCTTTGTGATAGTATAGGGTCCAGTGTATAGCAGTAACAATTTCTTTGCTATCCCCTCTATTGTACTCGGCAGTTCTCTATTTTTTAATAATACTTGGTCTCCTACATTGTACTCTATGGGTTTAGGTTGATGTTCCTGATACTTCTTTCTCCTCTTCTCTGTGCGTTCTAGTATTTTATTGTAAAACTTCACGTTATCGAACTTATATTCTTCACTTTGAGGAAAATTAATTAATTCTGCTATCTCCCTTGGTGGAGGTTTCTCGAACATTGCTGTGTATGGAGTGGTATCAATAGCTTGGTGGTGTGATAGGTTGATAAATTCTTCTGCATTTGACAAATATTCTGACCATCTCCTCTGTTGGTTGTGACAGTAGGTTCGGAGTATTCTTCCTACTTCCCTTAACACTCTCTCAGCTGGGTTGCTGCTTGGGTGATACACAGACGTTTTGTATGACCTGATACCATTGTTCATCAGTGTTTCCTTCCATCTTTTTCCTCTAAACTGTGTTCCGTTTTGTGGCTATCCTCTTCTAATAATTCTTCTCGTAGGTTCTTCAGAATGTTTGTTTTAATAATAGTAATGGTTTTCGTTGTTACGTTGTCATTTACCAGTTGATCGTACCCAATAGACCAGTTCAGTGAAGGTACATTCCGCGTTCTCACTGCCGCTGTTAGTTTAAAGATGGTTCGGCCTCTTCCTGCCGTCGGTCTTGCGAACTCCTTTGTTCTTTTTCTTGAGGTCTGTTCCCAGGTTGAGGGTGGTCCTCTTCATAACTGGGCCGTCGATAGTTCTCTTGACTGCGACTCCTCCTGGTGTCGTTTCAGGGGTTACGCCTGTCATCGTAGCTATGACTCCTGTGTGGGCTACTGTAGGCATTTGAACGTCTCGCGTATTGACGCCTTCCCCCTCCATTGTTTCCGGAATGTACGTAATTAACTCTGCGGTACGGCCGATTTTGTTGATTGTAACTAGTGTTGAAATTCTGACTATTATTATTATTATTATAACGTTGGTTATTCGCCCGGTTCGGCGGATTGTTTGGGCCATTTGCCCGATTACCATTATTATTGGGGCCGCTTGGTCGATTATTATTATTGTTTAGGTTACCGTTGTTGTTACCATTTGGGTTCGGCCGAAAAAACTGTTCTCTATGGTCATTGTTGTCGTTCCGGTGGTTAAAATTAGGCCGGTAATTCCACGATTATTATTATTAGCCTGGTTTACTTGGTCATTATACCGGTCATTCCCTTGACGACTTCTACGGTAGTAGCCTTCGTGTTCATATCCCTCAAGTAACGCTGCCATTGGTTGTATAGTTTTTACTTGTCCGCTAAGTCTTGCTCTCGCGATACCTCCTTCGTAGTGGAACGCTAACTTGGTCACGAGGCTTTCTTCTGGGATTCGTGGTTCTAGGTTTCTTGCGAGGCAAACCTTTCCGAGGAAGTAGGCTGTCAGGGTCGATCCTCTACTCGCTTCGTACCTCCCGTAACAAGTGTTGTCCCTCACGATGTTCTGAGTACTTTTGGACCAATATTTGGATTTAAACAACTCCTTGAACTCGGCGTAACTCTGGATATCATGCCGTGTTGCCATCCACCAATTGTCGTTCACTTCCTTGAAGTACTCGTCAATTTGTCCTCTTATGATCGGCCATCTGGTCTCTTGGTTTCTGCTGCTCAAGATCTCATCTACTCGGGTAAGAAATTCCATTGGGTTTCGTTTATATGCCCTGAAGTTCATCGCTTCCCGATTGACAGCGTGTTGGAATTGTGATACTACTGCTGGTCGGTTTCCGATGGTTTCGATTTCTTCCCGCATTCTTGGAATTTCTCGGCGTTGCATGTCTTCGATTCGTTCATAATTATCGTTGACTCGTGTCTGTATTGTGTTCACGATCGTCTCGATACCCATGCAGCACTCTTCAGTGTTAGTTTTCAGCTGATTCACTTCGTCTTCTGCTTTCTGTTGTATCGCCGCGATCTGGATTTGGTTAGCTTCCTCTAAGTTGTTCACTCGAGTATTAATACTCTCTTTGGTTTGTTGCAGTTCATTGCCGGTCTGCTTCCATTTCTCATTTATCTCGGCGATTTCTTTTTTGACTTCTGTCATCTCCTCCTCGATTTTCTCGTTCAAGGCTTCCATGTTCTTCTGGCTATCTTGCTTTAACTCATCTATTTTTCCGCTTAATTCCTCCTTTAATGATTCATTATTTTTCTGGTTATCTGCTTTAAATTCCTACTTCAATTCCTTGTTGCTGTCATCTATCTTTTTATTGGTGTCATCTATTTTCTTGTTGTCGTCTATTTTGTTATCCATTTTCTTGAGGAATTCCATGAGGCTATTCATGTTCACACTCACCGTGGTTTTTTCATCTCGTTGTGTTGGTTTGGTAGGCTCCATGGGAGGTAGTATCGCTTCGACGACTTCTACCGGCGTCACCTCCTTTTCGTCCATGTTTATTTCTGGTTCCACCTCCGCTGCGCGTTTCTTGGACGTCGCTCTTTTATGCATGTTCTAGTCTTCTGGTACTGCAGCTGCTTGCTAGAAATTAGGTAAAACTGAGTTTTTGTCGATTTATTTAGGATTAGTTGTGACCTAATTTAAGCCTCTTACGTTGTGGGCCACTTTGTAACTAAATCTCGATATGATGTGTTAAATAGCCACGCGTTGTTGGCGTCACTTTGTAGTTTAACCGTATACCGGTGTGTTATATCCATTTAATTGCCTTAAATTTTAATTGAAGGTTTATATTTAATAACTTTTCGATTCGAAGTTTAATTTATTTTATGATTTATTGATTTATTAATCCAATTCAATTGTTTAATTGTATCCAATATAAATATCCAGTGAATTGCTCTTGAAGGTGGTTAACGAAGTTATTTAGACTTTTGATAATTTAGTTAATGTATTATTCTTCTGTCGACTAGGCGAATTGGTGACGTGGATCCCTCACTGAAAGTACATATATTTTGGTAAGAAATTATCACTTACTTGTAGTGAGTAGTCTGGCTGATGTCGCTGGGTCGATGTAGCAATCTAATCTTTAGATTGACTTACCGTATTTCAAATTGCTGCTGTTTGTCGTGCTATCCAATAAGAGACGTTCACCTATTCTGTAAACTCTAGTCTATTGAAATAAACTAATTGACTCGGATTTGTTGTATAAAAATGAGAATTTATTCTTTGTTAACACTTCTTTAATGATTTAAAATATCATTAACCATTTTGGTTCAAAATTAATTAACATTGGTAATTATTTTTTACAAAAATTTTATCTCAGGGTGGTATGATTGACCTACAATGTCAGACTGTTGTTAACATGCTTTTTGGTTAAATAATTTAATTCAAGTGTGGGTTCTTTTAGCCTGCAGAATACCAAATAATTTACTAGAAATCTTACTCTACCATTATTAGGCAGTTGGAGGTTGATTACAATTCAATCATCTCTTAATGCATAACATATAAAATTATAACCATGGCTGTTTTGGCATTTTAAGTTAACTGGTTTAATAGTCAACCGACAATAAATGATTTATTGAACGTTTATTAACGTTAAAAGAACTTTTGATAAAATATCTAAAATGTGAACATAATAAAAATAATAACTCGAAACAGTGTTGTTTAAAGAAACATTTTAATCGTCATACTTGATTCCGTAAAAGGTAATTGTTTAGTTGCAAGTATTTATATAGCTTAATACCACTAGCTTTTATTCATAATAGACAGACATATTCAAAATAGTAGTAGTAGACTCTTCCTAAATTACGAAATGTAAATAACATTTGCATTTTTGTTTAACTTTCGTTAATTACTTCAGTCAGTCGACAATCCTCAATCTCTTATTAATGCTTGTTAGTTTAATCTAGGTGTACTGTACAATAACTTCAATCAAGTGTGTGGTTATAGCACACTCAGTGTTCATACATGATAAACAATTAATGTTTTCAAAATTCTTATTTCTGAAATATTTAAATTAAATTGAGAATTATCATTATCACTGTTGACTGAATGATATTCTTGGATTTCGTTGTCCATGACGTGTCCGTTACTTAACTAAATATCACTATAATATTGACGACTCGGAACACAAAGTTTTTTATAAGTAAAAACGTAAAGTTTTACCTTACAGACTAAACCGGCTTTCACCTATAGAAGGCTTCATCAGAGCCTCTGATGAAGCCTTCTATAGGTGAAAGCCGGTTTAGGCTGTAAGGTAAAACTTTACGTTTTTACTTATAAAAAACTTTGTGTTCCGAGTCGTCAATATTATAGTGAATGATATTAATAAGGTGCAATGACCTACATAGGCCTACTTTTTTTACACACATTACTAGAATGTTGTTCGATTATATCGTCATTTTTTTAATTCTTAACTAATTTTAGAAAATCACTGCGATCGTTGTAAAATTGGCTAATTTCTCTGATTTGATTGGTTGGCGATCTTTAATTAACGCACATACACCCTTCGCGAAATTATTCAATTGTTGTTATAAGCGTGGGGTAGCTGGGTTTGAGAGTATACACTGATGCTAAACATTTGCTCGAATTGACACAAATACTTTATAATTTGATGTAACTTTCTTATTACTGCATAGATTTTAAATCTAAGCTTATCACTGTATGGCTAACATTTGGCTCTTCATTTAGAGTCCACTCATGATATGCTTTCGTTCATTATTAAGGGAGTTAATGTTTGAGATTATCACTTTACACTTGTGACTATTAATTTTATTTATTCTTGAATTATAACTATTTAATGGCAATCATATCTCTTTGATAGCATGCCTTCCAAATCCTTCATCACTGCTCACTTATTGTTTACTTATAATTATTTACAAAATATAGCTCTTATCCTAACATAGGTTTAGCCTAGGAGTCTGGGTAACTTCTATATTGCCCCAATTGTATACACAGAGTTATTACAACTTCTGGTCATCTTTGTTTATTGGAATACATTGTAATTCCTTGGTATTTTAGTCTTTAAAATGACCTCTGTATGGCACTATGTAGTGTACCTTTATTTTAAATCTTGTTTGAAAATGTAGTGTATTTTCAGTCCACTATCTAGTTTAGAATAGTTCATTATAAGTAGTATATTGATTATCAATCTTGTGTTTTTAATACACTTGTCTGTTCCTTAGCATAGAGCATTGGATAATAGTAGTTACATCTGGTGTCACATGACAGCTGAGCTTATTTATTCTTATTACACATTATGTTAGTGTTTATAATTTTCTTACACTATTATAATAGTGATATTATATCTTACTTATTATATAGGTATCCTCCTTTTATTCCTATCTAACTTTACAATGTGGTTTTATCTATGTTTCACATGGTGAATCTCATTTTGACTGGTTCTGTTCAATTTATTTACATTAATTCTTATATAAAGATTACTCTTGGTATCTGATATTGGTATTGGTGGAAACCTTATTACCTCTACTTGATTCAGTGTACAAAATATTTCTGTTTAGACATGTTTTATCTATTATTAAATATGAAACTAGGTGGAAAGTACCTGTATCTAGGTTATGTGGTTCTCTTATTTGTAGCAACAATGGGTGAATTTAGTTGATACAAATTTACATTTTTTAACCTTGTTTTTTCAAGTATTATGTTATTAATGATTACTGGTAATTCATTAATTAGTTCTTTTTTCCTATCTTACATGATTTTTCTATTACTTAACTAACAATTATTATAGTTATGAGACAATATTAATTCTCTTTTATATTACATTGATGCTGTGCATAATATGTCATTATGCTGTTATTTACAGCTTCTTTTTGTGTTAACATTATTGTTACTTCCACTCTTTTGTCTAATATGGGATGCCCTACTCAATTACAATATTATTGGTCATATATGGGTCATCTAAGTTAGTCAGTTATTGTTTTATTTTTAATCTATAAGTCTCCCAGTTAGTATTTTGTTTACTTTTACTCTTTTAAAATACTTTGTATTTTGATGTTAACTGTAAAATTAACCTGTACTTACCACGCGGTTCACAAGCTGCTTCCGGTTCGCCACATGGCTCTATTGCCGACATTAGTTATCTTATTTGGGTCCAAGGTGTCGTTGAACGAGAGACAGAAACAGTTGGGGTTATCGAAATAAAGATTCGCTCACATGTATATTTGATAGAAGTCTAGTTTTAATATTTCTCTGTATATTATGAACAACGTTACAAAAGGCTAAAACCAAAATGGAGTCATACTTAACAAGATGGCGGCTTTGCAGTTCCGCTATTAGTTATTAATTACTTTCATCTGTTTCTCTATGATATGTCATTGGACATAAATAAAATACTATACTGCAGGTGCAGTTGTGATCTTAATTACTCACTTAGTTCCATATGAAATCTTTAATAAAACATAAACCAATGCCTCGGTTTGATTACTGCCGGCATTCTCTTTCACTCTCTCTCTCTCTCTCTCACACTCTCTCACTACATATTTAATATCGGTACATTCAATTTTGTTTGTTATAATTTCGAGCTCGAGTTTTTATAATAGGATATTAATATAAATTCTGACTTTCCTGAAATGTTGTGAGTGTTGCGTTTCAGACGTTCTCCATGGTAGGGCCGGTGTTTGGCGTACTTAGCTGGTCGTTGTACTCTCTAGCTTTTTGTCTGTCCCTTGCACTGAATTTACATGATGTTAATGATTACTTTGATGACACTATTTACTTGTAGTTACATTTTGTTAATTCAAAAAACACTTCGGCTGGTAAAGTTACTCCAGCGAAATTTTAGCGTGTTGACACCATGACGATGTTCCGCAGTCTGAGACGCCATACTGGCGTAATTTTCATAGGTGGAGGGGATTAGCTCGTCATAATTATATTGTCTTATCTTAAGCGGCCGACGCCCTTGTTTTGCGTCACTATTGTTACGTATGACATGATTGATGACGTCCAACGGTGCTTTCTTAACTGGCTTGATACAAATATGCGTGTATAATCGCACGTATGCCATGACCTTGGAGTCGAATGGTACTGATGAAACTGCGCTGTTTTCCTTATACATGGTGGGGGGGAATTGATCTAACCATGTTACATATAGTAAAATACAATAAATTTATTCTTTCTGTACCAATGAATATTAAGACGGACATTTGTACCGTCACAAAACCCCCTCAATGAGAGGTTTTATGTCGAAACATAAAAACTTTCATTGACTCATTCACAATTTCTAAAAGGATCAGCACAGATATGGTGCCGCAACCCCCTGTAGTGTTTACATGAAAAAGAAATACAACAACTCACCCTTGGTCCAATGATGATGACCGTGATGATGACTGCATGACCTTACTGGACTTCTCATATGAGATCCCAACACCACAAGGCCATTGGGCACTTAACGCTCCTGCTCTGACGCGCAGGCCAGCTCAGGACCGCCGTCACAACATCACCAAACTCTGAAACATTGAATACAAAATTTAAAATAGTGGCCTTATATACTTCCATATCCGCAACTGATATGTCTCCCCTTAGTTGCATTGGTTTATGCCCAGAGGCATTGGTTTTCTTAATCATTAGATTTTCAAAATAACAAACAAGGTTTAAGACAGGATGCCTTCTCCTTTACATTACTATCTTTACCAAGACTGGATCCCAGCCAACACTACTTTACTCCTCTCACCAAAAAAAAAATATATTCTCATACTAAAGTCATAACACATAAAACAAATTTTATCTTTTCAAAAGCAACATCAACTATCTATCTCTATCATGAAAAATTCAAAACATAACTTTTATCATGGCAAACCAACTAACTTTTATATTTTATCTATCAGCTTTTCTGATAACCTTATTTCTTTAAACAAAATCATAACTATTTTTTGTGTTCAATACCATTATTAACATCATTTGCTTAGTACTTAACATTTGTTACCGTTGCTACCCCTGTAGCAACCTCCTGACCACACACACTATTACCCCCCCTGGACTGTGGCGTCCAGTTGCCTTCACAAGGACGGAATTGGTGGAGGAATTTTAGCATCTCCTTGTCCTTGCTTCAGCTTTACATTTTAAAAGTGTCAGATATCATAATATCTGGAATTTATATTTATAACCTTAGGGCGGATATATCACCTGTTTGGCTGTTCCTACTCGAACAAGGTGATAGCCGCTGTTCCATAGTTCCGGGGATTTCCCCTAAGTGGCCCCCCCCCCGTTAATTTCAAAGTTCACCAGTTTTCAAGACAACCAACCATGGTCAGTGTTACAATTGCTGCCCACAGCTGGCTGTCGTCCAAAACCACGATTAGTGTTGGTAAGACAGTAATCGCCCGAAAAGGCGGGGAAATCATCTTCATTAGCATGTTTTACTCTAACATCAATTATACACTGCACGGTTAAGAATCATATATAATATAAAATTATATCAAAGTTGTACAGTGTATGTACGCCGATTTCGGCCTCCGATGATGGCAACGTATTTGTGCATTACTCATCAACCCATAATGCTATCTACAGTGGTACATGCCACTACTGCAATAGCCTACCTTAATCTAAACTTAATGTCCTACTTTTGCAGTCTCTACATTCCATCATTGATTTACACTTTTAATAACACCAAAACAAACTCTCAAAATCACCCTTTAACCTTACCTAACAACATATAATATACATGAACAATATCATTGCTACATTTAATCAAACAATTCACATTTAAATAATTTGTATAAAAATTATAAACACTGCTATTATCATTTCCATCAATTCTTTTATATCAAACTTTTGATTATTTAACTTCATCATCAAATCTTTCTCATACAATGTTTTAAATTAATTAATCTTCAATTATTTAAAAAATTTCACCATTACTTTCATCTGAGAACAAAATGTTGTAAGTATTATTAAAGCAATTTCACTATGACTTCCTATTACATACGTGGTTTAGGCCTACCTAAAAATATATATAATACACCACATACTGTAATACAAAAATACATTTAACACTGACATACACAAAAATATACAATCCAAACTTATTATTTTATCATTGACCATAAATCGGTTCATAATACAATCCATTTTAAAAAACATTGTCCACATATATAAATGTTCATTACACAATAAAACAATTTATCCAACATCATCAAATAATAATCTTATCTTAGGTCTACATACATTATTCATTATTGAATATATGATATTATTATCATCAATGTAATACTTATCTAATTTTTTATATCTTTCCACAATATCGTCTGAATTAATTTGCTTATCCCATATTATTTCATCATGTAACATGTCATCATAGGGTATGGTCCTGTCGCCCTTAGTATAATTTGTCATAATCATGTAAGTCATCTTATCATCTTTAACAACATCATCTATTGTTTCTATATCAATGCAAGGTAAAATTTCAATATAATGGTACACCATCTCTACACCTAACCTACAAACTCTTCATAATTTCTATTTACTTTAAAAATCTCTATCTCTCTCTTTCTCTCAAAATATCTCTCACAATAACACCAAGTTACACTCTCTCTCTCAATATATGCAGGGGACACTAACTCATAATTACTGCACCACCTATGAAATGCACAAAAAATCCAGAGAAATCTATTTGCAGACCTTTCGTCTTCCAAATACTCACGTGAAGCCATTTCTTCACCCCCTACTACAACATTAAGGGAAATATTTACCCCCTGCAATCCCTCTACCTGTATATTCTTTCTTCACTTTCTCTCTGACTCAACACACACTAACATTCCATTATTATCGTATTCTACTCTCTCTAAAATTTCATTATCACTATCAATATTCATCACTGTTCTCTAATACCATATTTTTACTTCTATTATCATTGTTATCACTTGTAAACTCATTATTCAAATCATCATTATTACTCACCTTGTTATTAATTCTTTCTTCCTTATTTTTCGTCCTATTTTCACTGCTACTTACCTTCTTATTCCTTATTTGACTTTTAATTTCTCATCCAATCTTTTATTCACTTCGTCAAATTTTTTATCAAAATTATCATTTCGTCTTTTGATTTCATTTTTCAGTTCATTGAATTTTTCATCAAATTGGTTAAATTTATCATTAAAATTATTTTTGATTTCATTTTTCTGTTCGTTAAATTTTTTATCAAAATTATCAAATCTTACATTTTGCTCATGAAATTTGTCGTTGAAATTACTTTTGATTTCTCTAATCACATTTTTTGTTCATTGTTTTGTTCTTTCAATTCATTTAAATTGCTATTTATACTTATCTAAAAATGAAACTTTTTCTTGTGAACTTACTGTTTATTCTCTTCTCGTCGAACGCGTTTTGGCGAACGTATCCGCCTTCTTCAGCTTAGAGACAGACTGCCATCATTTAGTAACGGTTGTTGTGTGGAAGGTGTAGTGGGGGTGGTGCGCGGAGGAAGGGGATTGGCGCGGGGATTCAACTTAATGTTTGTTTTTTGTATAATTGTGTCAAAAAAGGAAAAGTTTCATTTTTAGATAAGGTTAGTGCTGTGAAAGAAGAGATGAATAATCAAGACAATTGCTATTTATATTTTCAGACATTGTTTTTATTAAGTCAAATACATCGTCCACTGACAACTCTCTTGTTCTAGCTGTCATTGGAGTAGATTGTATTTCCACATTATTCATAATCATCGACTCTGTCTCTGTGTCATTTAGACTGACACTTTCATTGTTGTTTGCCATATTGAATAAAAAAGAGAATTCTATTTCTTTTGAACTGTTGCTTTGTATCTTAACTTAACCTAACAATAACAACATAACCTATAATATTGTAATGTTACGTTTACGTGTTATGTTATACCATTTCGGTACCCACTCTGTTTCTGCACTCTGGCTCATTTATATGAATAATTGGTAAATATTTACCTGTGCCACACCATACAATCTTGAAGTGAAATATTTTTTTTCTATTCGTCTATGTTATATAAACACGCGAAAATTAATTTTAAACGGGGGTCGAAGCTATTTACGAAGAAAAAATAAAATAAATACTCTCATAAGCGCGCATGGAAAGTGAATGAGCGCCATATTAACTGAGTCGGATCACCGCAGTCGGGCGACGGCACACTAATGGACAGCGAATGACGAGTTATGACGTCATGCGCGGATTACCTATGACTGAAGTTCATCAAATTTACGCGCCAAATAACACGCGTTTTTCTACTACTAAATAAAATTAAAAAATCTTTAAATGTAATTTGTCACAGTTAATATGGGAGTAATTATTTTATTTATTTTTTCGTAAATAGGTTCGACCACCGTTAAAATTATTTTTCCCGTGTTTATATAACATAGAAGAATAGAAAAAGAAATATTTCACTCACACACACGCGCGCGCGCTCACATGAAATGCATGCATTACCATAATTATGAAAAGATGAAATTCTTACCTTAATCCACTCCTCAATTATTTTGAGGAGAGTAGCGGAATCCCGGCGCTCAACCGGTATTAAAAAACACTTGCCAGAGCCGCGTTCCACTCCCCCGAACACCCACTGTCCTTCAATGAACCTGCCCCGATTATATTTCCGACGGCCAAATTTGGCTTCGTCGACTTCTACAGTCTTTCCAGGGCCCCCCAGCTTAGCTGAAGTGCGCTGGGCGTCGAAAATAAAAACTTCTCGACAATAACTGAACAGTCGACGACGAGGGCCCACACGAAGGACAATTTATTGACCCTTTAATAACCTCGTGGGAAATTAAAAAGTCAATAATCTCAGACTCAGTCATTCGAATGCATTCGTCTGACGTCCCACCGCACTGAATATCATGGCAAGCCATTTCAGTGTAAAATGTTAAATAAATAATATATGGTATATTATAATAATAACCCTAAACAACAGAAATAATAATTAATAATAACACCACACAATAACACAAATGAAAACACTGAATTCACAAAATAATTAAATACACGATAACCGTATCTTACGAGGTTCGTTACAACGGAACTGGGAATAGAATACAGTAGTTTAGTTACAGTACTGTTGCCGCCGATTACTGACACCCACACACATTAGCAACCAATGACAATTGAGAATATGCAATATTTTAAAATTAACGGTGTACAAACGCGCTTTTTTTGTATCTACCAATCAGCATCAGCTTTATAAAGCGGTTTTAATAAATTCGCGGGTTATTTGCATCAGACCTATGCCATTGGTTACATCAATGTGACGTCGCCGCGGCGTTTTTCGAAATTTTTACTATCGATGGTTCAGTTGCGATTTTCATACTATAGATAACTACCACAAAGTTTTAGATAAATTAGTTTTAGAAAAGTATTAACATTGTTACTTTACACTGTGATTTTCAGCTTTTACTGTTTAAAAGAAAATAAGAGAGTTTATAGGTCTATCTCTCTTTGGGAATACTAATTTAATGTTGAACAAAGTACGCGAGTCAAAGTCGAAAGACAAAGAACAAGCGAAGTGTGGCACTGAGGAGTTTTGTATCAAAATTACAATTTGGTAATTCTCACTAAATGCTTTGAAGGACTACCGTTTGACAAAGATTGCTTGACAAACACAAACTTATACTTTGAGCATTACGCTCTGGTTATTTTTGCTTGTCTCTGTTTCGGCTTCAGTTCGCCTCTTCAGCTAAGGAAGTTGTGATAGCAGTTTTCACTGCCGACCACTACCTTAGGACAGAGTGGAGAAGGTAAAATTTCTCTTTTGAGAATTACCAAACTATAAATTAAACTTTCACTAGGAGTAAACAAACCTGACATAGATTTAAAGAGGTTTCTGTTTTTGTTAAAGTAGGTGGTTTTATGTATTGCTACGACAGCCCAGAACAATCTACGCGTTTATCGAATGTGCCAGAAGGATCTCAATGTAACGCGTGTGGCGTACGTGCTACTATACGCATTTTGCGAGAATCTTCTCGACTGTGCCGGGCTTCGCTCGGGCGTTCGGCCTGTGTCAAGGATAATGCGGTTCGAGAGTTATAGTAGCGATTTACTGTGCGTGGCCGGCTCATCAGTTTCCTACAGTATCCACCGCTGAGAGTGATTTTGGGTAGCCTCCGAGGTTACTAATAATAAACTCGCGGTGGGTTCAACGCAAAGCTTTAAACCGCCGTTTGGGCTCAACGCAATTTTGAACATGTAAGAATCATGTAAATTTTGTTTTTAAAAAGCATCAACATGATTTCCAGTCAAATTCGGATCGACTGGTTTTGTACACACGGTGACGTCACGCGTCAACAACAGCTGGACCTGTCATTTCTCAGTCAATATGGCGCTCATTCACAATTGCATGCGTTCTTATGGGAGTAATAATTTAATTTTTTTTCTCCGTAAATAGGTTCGACCGCCGTTTAAAATTATTTTTCTCGTGTTTATATAACAGAAGAATAGAAAAAGAAATATTTCACAGCAATATCAGCATTGATTATAAAATTCATAAATACCATATATAAATTATAAATTAATTATTTAACGGTATAACAAAATTATTCCTTATAATTTGATACCCTGTATTTTCATGTCAGGGTACTTTATTACGATTTTCTGTATATTTCAACCCTCAGAAGAATATTTTATGAAAAATTGTGTACACATCGATCAATGGTAAAACAGTGTACCTTCATATTAAATTTTATTACAATCATCCAGATGTTAGCCCGAAAATGCATTACAAATAAACGGAGGCACAGCTGGACGATAGAATTAAACCAAAACTTCATTTCGACAGGTCAAGTAATCTAAATGTTTCATACATACAGTGACTAACAACAGAGAATTTACTTCAGTGTGATTAATCTTAAATGAATACAAGCACAACAAATTATTATTGTAATTTAATCACTTAAGTTTGAAGTAAAAATTAAGTATTAACTTGTGGGGGTATGGGGCGCGTCTGCCTGTTTTGAATGTATTATTTATTTACAATTAGAAAATGATTTATATATACAATTTCATTAACGACTCGGAACACAAAGGTTTTTATGAGTAAAAACATAAAGTTTTACCTTACAACCTGAACCGGTTTTCACTTTTAAAAAGCTTCTTTAGAGGTTGCCGCTGGTAGCGCTGTCCGTCCTGTTGTGGGCGACGGAATCGAATTTCGAAAGATCGATGTTGTGTGTGTGGGGTGAGATATGTTCGAATAATGCGTGCGATTTGAATTGTGTCTGTTCGTTTAGGATGTCGTTTAAACACACGAAAACAATTAAAAAATGCATCGCCTTTGAAATAATCGTAAAATTACCATTTAACAATAATAAAAAAGTAACACGCAAAATACGAATCTTTAAAGGTAAATTGACAATTAAATGCTTATTTTTACTATGCATGCGCGCCCTCCCAATATTTTTTGGTGTTTCAACATAAAGATTTTATGAAAATAAATTTATTCATGTCGCCTTCGGCCAGAATCGTGATACCTATCTCTCATTTAAGAATCGTAATAAATAATATAACACATCTCAAGTAACAAAAATTATTCTTTTCAGTTATGTAATTTGTAAATCGACTTCTCCCAATCCCAGAATACGATATTCTCTGATATTTTATTTTTATCACACTTATCCAAAAATTTGTCGAAAGAACAAAAATCAGACAATAAAACGAACTAAATATCACTATAGTATTGAAAACTCGGAACACAAAGTTTTTTATAAGTAAAAACGTAAAGTTTACCTTACAGCCTAAACCGGCTTTCACCTATAGAAGGCTTCATCAGAGGCTGTTGTAGGTAGCGCTGTTCGTCTTGTTGTTGGCGACGGGATAGTTTTTCGAAAGATCGAAGCTGTGTGTGTGTGGTGAGATGTGTTCGAATAATGCGTGCGATTTGAATTTTGTCTGTTCGTTTATGATGTCGTTTTTATTTGTTTTTGTGTGTTTGTATATTTCTAATTGTTCTAGAGTGTCTAGTTTTCGGCCTTTTGTGTGTACGTTTAGTATGTTCATGTTATTGTCGATGTTTTTATATGTGTGGTTTGCTTCAATGAGGTGGTTTGCAAAGGTAGATTCTGTAGTGGTGTGGAGTGCTTTTGTGTGTTCAATGTATCTCTGTTTGAAGCTACGTCCTGTCTGGCCTATGTAGAATTTATTGCAATTTGAACAATTTAGCTTGTATACACCGGGTAGATCGAATTTGTTTTGTGCTTTGGGCATGCGTTTTGATAGTGTGTGTTCTGTTTTGTTAGTAGTTTTGTAAGCGATTCTGTATCCTGCTTTTTTGAATTTGTGGGCAATTTTTTCAGTTTGTTTGTTGATGTATGTTAGTGTTATGAATTTGTTGTTTTCTGTCTTTATCTGTTGTTTGTTTTGTGTTTTGTGTAGGAGTTTACTGACTATTGTTCTGTCATAACCGTTAGATTCTGCTAGATATTTTATCGTGTTTAGTTCGTCTTTGTAGTCTCTTTCATCTAAGGGGATGCTGTTAAGTCTACGTATCATGGTTCTAAAAGCAGCTAGTTTGTGTTGTATTGGGTGATTGGAGGTGTTGTGTATTAGTGTGTCAGTTGTAGTTGGTTTTCTGTATATACTGAATTTGTGCCTGTGTTCTAGTTTTGTGATGGAGAGGTCTAAGAAGTTTATGGTATTGTTGTGTTCGTATTCGGCAGTGAAGGTTATGTTTTTATGTATTTTGTTTATGTGAGTTAGTAACTGTTCACATTGTCTTTTGTTTCCCCTGTATAGTATTAGAATGTCATCAATGTATCTGTGCCAATATAGTATTTTATGTGAGTGTCTGTCATTGTTTGTGAGTATTTTTGTTTTTTCTAAGTGTTGGAGGAAGACTTCTGCTAGAATGCTGGATATGGGGGAGCCCATGGGTAGGCCATCGTTCTGTGTGTAGTATTTATTGTTATAAGTAAAGTAGTTTTGTTTTGTGATAATGTTCAGAGTTTCTGTTATTTCATTGATAAGTTCGTCTGGTGTGTTGTTCTGTTTGAGTTTGTTTTGTAGGATTGTGATTGTTTCAGAGATGGGGATGTTTGTGTACAGGTTTTTAATGTCAAAGGAGGCTAATGTGGCATTATGGGGGATGTGTATGTCTTTTATTTTTGTTACTAGGTCAGTGTTGTTTTTTACTTCAATGTTGTTGTCTATTTGTGTGTGTTGTCTAATAATTTTGTCTAGATATTTTGCCAGTTTGTGTGCAGGGGTATTACGGTAGTTGATAATGGGGAGGATCGGAATGTCTTCTTTATGGATTTTGGGAAGCGCTTGGAGTGTAGGTGCTGATGGTCGGATTTGTTTCATGTAGGGCTTTTGTTTATGTGTCATAATGTGTTTGGCTTTGTTGACTATTTGTTTTACTGAGTTTTGGTATCTGTCGGTGGGGTCGTGTTTTAGTTCTGTGATGTTGTTCTGTTCCATGAAGTTTTGTACTTTTTTGTGTAGGTTGTCTGTGGGGATAATTACAGTCGTGTTGCCTTTGTCAGCTTTTACAAATGTGATGTTGTGTTTGTGTGCCTTTTCCCTCAGTTTGATGGCTGTGTGTATTTCTGAGTTGTGGTTGTTGTTGTCTGGTGTCTTATATACTCCTATTGTGTTGTTTATATTATGTCTTAGTGTGTCTTGATGTTCTGGTGCTGTGTTTTGTATATTTGTTTCTGTGTCAATTATGAGCTTTGTTAGTGTTTGGTTGTTTTGTTTGTAATGTATGTTATGTTTTAGGCCTTTATCAAGGAGTGTTTGTTCGTTTTTTGTGAGTGTGACGTTCGTGAGGTTTTCTGTACGTGGGTAGAATTTGTGCGAGGGAATTATATCTGTTTTGATTGGTGTCAGGTTTTTTATTTTTCTGTCGTGTTTTGTCTGTATGTTATGTATTTGTTTTTTTGTCCATTCATTTGTGTGATGTATTAGTTCAGTCATGTAATTGTGTCCGTATGTGTTGGCGATTTGTAGGTGTAGTGTTAGTGCTTTGCGGTTGAGGGCGTCTTTTTTCTTATATAGTTGTTTAATTGATTCTTTTATGTATGTTCTTTGTGCGATGTTTTGTGTTATTCGGGCGGCCTGGTTGTTGTGTTTAATTTTGGTTTGGGCATATTTAGGTGTTAGTGATTTGTTTATGCATGTTTTGTTGAAAGTTATGTGAGCTACAATCTTTCTAACCTTCAAAGTTGTGAACTTGTACGCTTGGGCTGTGGCTTGTCTTGCTGAGTTAAATTCTTGGATTTCGTTGTCCAACAACGAAATCCAAGAAATAAAACAAAAGTTTCAAATAGTCTGTTCTCTCACTCTGTTCCGATTCATCGGAACTGATTGACTTTTACAAATTCAAAAACCGCTGATTAGTTTTATAAATGGCCGATAGGAGCGTGGCTAACGCGAACTACAGTTCAGAGGCGCGAACGACTGTAGTCAATAGTTCACTTGACGGAGTAGTTCTTTTTGGCTAAGCCGTTCGCGAACGACCCGCCACTACATAACGCGTGAATTAAAGTAAAATATGTTGAAAAGTAAAAGGTTATTGGTGCTATTGTGAATTGTGCTGTTTGTGATCCAAAACTGTAGTGAAACATTCGAAAAATAGTATACAGTGATATCAGTGAAGCCATTATCGCATATAAACGACTGTGTAAGCAAGATAGGTTAAATGTCATTTCTCACCGTCTACACAGTTAATATGGCGATCATTCACTTTTGCATGCATGCTTATGGGAGTATTTATTTTATTTTTTTTCTTCGTAAATAGCTTCGACCCCCGTTTAAAATTAATTTTCGTGTGTTTATATAACATAGAAGAATAGAAAAAAAAAATTTCACTTCAAGATTGTATGGTGTGGCACAGGTAAATATTAACCAAATAATTTTTTATATAAAGTCCCTGTTCTTGGCTGCCATTTGTTAACTTTTACTCTTTTAAAATATTTTTTATATTGATGTTAATTGTAAAATTAACCTGTACTTACCACGCGGTTCACAAGCTGCTTCCGGTTCGCCACGTGGCTCTATCGCCAACATTAGTTATCTTATTTGGGTCCAAGGTGTCGAACGAGAGACAGAAACAGTTGGGGTTATCAAAATAAAGATTCGCACACATGTATATTCGATAGAAGTCTAGTTTTAATATTTCTCTGTATATTATGAACAACGTTACAAAAGGCTAAAATCAAAATGGAGTCATACTTAACAAGATGGCGGCTTTGCAGTTCCGCTATTAGTTATTAATTACTTTCATCTGTTTCTCTAGGATATGTCATTGGACATAAATAAAATACTATACGGCAGTTGTGATCTTAATTACTCACTTAGTTTCATATGAAATCTTTAATAAAACATAAACCAATGCTTCGGTTTGATTACTGCCGGCATTCTCTTTCACTCTCTCTCACTACATATTTTATTATCGGTACATTCAATTTTGTTTGTTATAATTTCGAGCTCGATTTTTTATAATAGGATATTAATATAAATTCTGACTTTCCTGAAATGTTGCGAGTGTTGCGTTTCAGACGTTCTCCATGGTAGGGCCGGTGTTTGGCGTACTTAGCTGGTTGTTGTACTCTCTAGCTTTTTGTCTGTCCCTTGCACTGAATTTACATGATGTTAATGATTGCTTTGATGACACTATTTACTTGTAGTTACATTTTGTTAATTCAAAAAACACTTTGGCTGGTAAAGTTACTCCAGCAAAATTTTAGCCTGTTGACACCATGACGATGTTCCGCAGACTGGGACGCCATACTGGCGTAATTTTCATAGGTGGAGGGGATTAGCTCGTCATAATTCTATTGTCTTAAGCGGCCGACGCCATTGTTTTGCGTCACTATTGTTACGTATGACATGATTGATGACGTCCAACAGTGCTTTTTTAACTGGCTTGATACAAATATTGTAATAAAACAAATGTTTTTACAAATGTAGTGTTTATTATTTTTTATTTTTATTTGTTATTTTTTTGTCATTAATTAATTTTAATTGGTGTAATTGTTTTAATTGTTTTTATGTTCAATTAATAAAAAATACTGTTTAATAACTGCGTGTTCGGAAATAAACTTATTTGTTCTTTACTTTAAATAGATTGTCTAGGCCGCATCGATTGCACGTAGCAGCCAATTTAATATCTGTTCTTCTTCTTCTGCTAGCTCATCTCCTTAAGAAGTTCAATTTTTCTCTTAAATAATTAATGTAATTTAATTTAAGGCTTAGCTGATCAATGAAACAGTATTAAAACAATAAATGAGTTTATTCGTCAAAACAATTATTTGAAATTGCCGCAACGGGCTTGAATCTAATTCGATATAAAGTTACAGTTCGATTATTTCATATATTCAAAATATTTCAATGGAATTATATTATAAAGGTTCTTTTAACTGTAGAAATAGTCAGGAAAGGCAAGAGAATTCAATACTTACAAACTATTAAAGACTTATTCATTAGACAGACAAAATAATAAAGTTAAAATATATAAAATTTAAATATTACGATACGATGGCTTGATTCGACGTCACTCGCTCTGGTCCCGTGAGCCTGTGCGAAGTTGACCAAAATGACAAGATGGCGTCCTCAATGTGGTTCTGCAATGAAAATTCAGCTCTGAGATTCCGTTCCAAATAAATGTATTAGTTGTTAATTCCTCTTCAAGGATGTCGCTCTTGGAATCTTCACAAGTTGCAGTGTATAGTTGTGCTCATCCGCTGGATTTTGTTCAGTAATAGTAGTGTTGTGTCAAAATGGTTCCCTCACTAGGTTCTAGTTATTTGAGTTCAGCTTTTTCGTTCTTCAATCGTCTATATGTAGTGGTTTCTTCTATCACATTTGATGAAATTTATTACATTTTATTAAAAATAGACTCGGTTTTTTATAAGTTGAGTCTAATACCTCCGGCCGAGGTTACGGCTGGGCTAAGAGTGAGAGCAAGACTCCCCACTATATCTTGCTGATGAACGGGAAGGCACTGCCGTCAAACTGCAACTTTTTCGTCGCCGCACACGGAAGTATGGACTGTTCATGTGCCAAGTTAACCAGCGACGTTAGGCGGTGACGATATTAGAGGCTTAGGTGGGTGGAGCCTCTTCGTTGATTTCCTCCATCTCCAAAGCGCATGGCAAGAAAATCTTTCTGCTTAGCCATTTTTGTCGCGTCGGTTCCAACTGTTGTGCGTAGAAGCTGCGCCCGGGCTCGTGTATGCGCATACAGTACGTGACAATTATTCGGTTCACAACCAAGTATTGCGTTCTCCGACTACACCCAGCCCAAAAAATTATGTTACCGTTCATTGTTTGAATCCAACACTATTTCACATGGGACTTGCAATGATAATACTAAAGAAATTTAAATAAATTTAATAAAAAATAAAAGCCCCCATTTTGACACATTACACAATTCGTCTCTGTCAAATTGTCTGTTTATGTTGTAGTGTCATATTATGCTGATAGTGGTTTTACTACTGTTTACTTGAAGGGCTTATCTCCTTTTATAATTTTAATGCTATTATACAGGGTGCGGCAGAAAAACCTCCCACATTTCGCCGAGTCATTGCACCGGCACTGGTGGAGTGGGGGGTTCGTGGTGTTGGTTTCCGGTAGCGTGTGCCTTGCCGTTTCAGTTGCCATCATGGCGTGGACTGGTATACATCGTGCGTTTGTTGTTGAGTCATTTATCCGAAATAACGAATCTGTGATCGCCACGCAGAGAGCTTTTCGAATACATTTCGAGCTTAATCGCGGCGATGCTGTTCTGTGAATAAGCAGAATTTCCGTTATTGGGCAGAACAAAATCCTCGACAGCTTCATGAAAGGCCTGTACACAGTCCACGTGTTACTGTTTGGTGTGCTGTTGGAAATTGTGGTGTTTATGGTCCATACTTTTTCGAGGAAGAAGGCCAAACGGTTACAGTGAATTCCGCTCGGTATGTGCAAATGTTACAACACTTTTTGCAACCAAAACTCGCCGCACTTGGAAATCGGAATGTGTAGTTTCAACAGGATGGGGCCACTGCCCACACAGCCAGAAACCCGGGCACTTGGTCTCATTACATGGTGACATTCGGTGGCCCGCACGATCACCTGATCTCACCCCTTGCGATTTTTTTCTTTGGGGCCATCTGAAGGCTAATGTTTACCGACATCGACCACAAACCATTGATGAACTGAAGGCTGCTATACGCCAAGAAATTGCAGCGATAACACCGCAACTCACCCAGCGAGTGATGCAAAACTTCAGAAATCGATTAGAAAAGTGTATCGGGGAAGAAGGCCACCATTTAGGCGATATCATTTTCAAAACCAAGTGAAAGAAACTGCATTCTGTATCCTTTCATATTATGTAATAAAATTTAGAATACCATCGCTCATGTTTTTTTTGTTAGCCTTTTAAATGTGGGAGGTTTTTCTGCCGCACCCTGTATTCTTCCTTGTTACCCCTACTTGGTTCTTACTCATAATTATTTTGGCATCATTCATTCTTCTGGTGGTTTTAATATTATGGAACGTTTTGTGACGTTACAACCTGAACAAATACAAATCAATACAAAACATGACACAATTTTCAAAGCACTCAACATAGAAAATACACAAAATACTAATATATACACCACAATCACACACAGTAATACCAATTTAACGCACCAGAGACCAACAGGAAACCAAAGCAACAACCAGCCAACACACAAATACCTCACAAGGCTCAAAATTAGGAAGGCTGAAGATGCGAACACAAGGCTTCCCGAAACATGTTCCCATGTGTAGGGAGGAAACATCTTGAGGTAAAGTCATTATAAAATATATATAATATATTTAATATTTATACTGAAATAACCTCAAAATATTTTTTCCCTTATTAGGAACATGTTTTGAGAACCATTGTGTTCTCATCCTCAACCTTCGATACCCACGAAGGCTGAGGATGAGAACACAATGGTTCTCGAAACATGTTCCTAATAAGGGAAAAAATATCTTGAGGTAATTTCAGTATAAATATTATATCTATATCTATATATATGTATATTATAACGTTATTTGTATCTGTTGTATATATCATTGATGCCCCCAGTTGAGTAGCAGAAGTATTTATAACGTTACAGATTATCAGTGGGTGTAATCGTAATAATAACAACACGTAAAATTGTTTAAAATAATGAAAACATTTATTAATTAAAGTTTCAAAATAAATTTCGAATTAAAACTTCATTATTAATCTTATTGTTATTGCATATGCATTTATCATTTACATTAATTACTTTAGTAACTTTCTATTCTTTCTAAATTAAATTTAAATATTTTCCATAAATTATCAATTCAAAAATTATGCTTTCATAATTACTATACAATTTAAATTTAAATATTTTCAGTAAATTATTAATTCAAAAATTAAGCTATAATTACTATACAAGACATTTACGTTTACAAGTTATAAATTACACTTTTAGAAATTATTGTCTTTCTTTTGACAATGTTTGTCTGTCTTTGATTAAGTCTTTTGTTATGAGGAATACATGGCTTTCTTTCACCTTAATTGTAGCGGTTCCTCAGCGTACCCTCTCCTGGTCCTGAGTCCTTGATGTTGTGAATCCTGCGTAGTCGTGAATTCCTGGATCCTTTCCTCGTCCTCCTGGTCCTCTCAGAAGTCCGATGACTCGTCCTCTATGTCTAGAATTTATGCCATGTAGTGTGCTGCACCCTCGTCCCTCGTAATGGTCTCTGGCTGCAGCGGTGGTGTCACGAAAGTGATGATGTTGTCAAGCATCGCGTCCGGCTGCCACTGTAGTTGAAAAAGAGTTGTTGTTGTTGTTGAGCAGAGCCTCCGGCTGCCTCTGTAGTTGAACGAGAAAGAGTTGAAGTCGCCAGGCATAGCCTCCGGCTGCTTCCGTGGTTGAATGAGAAAAAGAACAAGGCTGATGTGCCTCACGTATTTATAGTCTAGGGCGCAAAATTCATGTTTCGACAATTCTCTGCAGGAATAGATTTGTCGTGGCATCATTTTACAAACACGATTATTCATACACTTATTTTACTTGTCTTCACAACATCCAGGGTCTTTTGCAAATTACCCGATATTCATCTGGTCGGTAATTTTTATGTGTACAACTATGTTTAAACAGTTTCTCGTTATCTTAATTATTATGTGTTTTATTTATGTTTATTTTCACTGTATTCGCACTTTTTATTATTTTCGCACCATCTTTCATACACATGTGCGTCTTTTTGTTGTTCACTTTACAGCAGATTGAAAGCTGAATTATTATTATTACTAACAATATGGATTATTTATTTAAATTATATTAATTATCTTAACTAATTGTGCAATGCACATTTGTACTGTTGCAATATATGTTTTAGTCACATCTTTAGTACCTGCTTATTGTGCATCATAATATTTTCCCTGACCACAGATAATAATTGAACTTCTATATTCTGTTAAGCATATGCTGTTGAAGAATAGTTAACAACTGTGTTTTAAAGAAAATTGCAAATTTCTTTAGAAAGACGAAATTTGAGAAAATAAATATTTTGTTCTGCTATAATTAACCCCCCCCCCATTAAAAAAAGTATTTCTCTAAATCTACCTCTAGCTGTTTTATTAAGTACTACACATGTGCAAATAATGCAGTAGCTTAAAAAAAATTAGTTGTCCCGCAATGCCTGATATAAAGTGTATACCATACAGTCAAATACAAACACTGAATTGGCATGTTTCGGTATTTTATATTTTTGATACCAACATTGAAGTAGTGTATAAAAAAATCAGCTGAATCTGTCAGCATAAATAAATATGCTAACTAATAAAAAACAAAGTTCATCATGTAATTATAAATTGTGTATAAAATTAATTTTGTTTATAGTGGTCATGTAAGTTGTGAATGGTCAGCTTCTCTGAAAGTAGGAAGAAGAAGAAGGAAAGAGAGTGCACTATGTGATATTCCATTTTTTGTTAGAAATCCAAGTGGCGTATACTCACCAAAAACAGCTGGAATTTTAGAAATAGCATTTCAACCAAAAGTTGAGGTAAATCACTTCATTATACTTAAATAGTACTCCTTTATGTACTACATGTATTCTTGAATTCTACTGTCCATAATGTGGCCAAGTATTAATAATATATAATGCACTGTTTCTGATTACAGAACACTAATTCTTATTGTTTTTATGTCTGCTAAGTAATTATAGATGCACTGTACCACAGTCATGCAGAACAAAATATTGACAACGTTGACAAAATTTCCATAGTTTCAATTGGCTAAGTTCTAAGGCTTCAGCATCATACTAAGTACGGTCCAAGTTTACCAGTGTTCCTCTTGAGTAGTTAGTTACTGATTCCCCCTTGGAATGCACTGCGTCATATTTTGTCTCTGATATTTTTATGCATATTGATTATGAATGTGTGTGTGTGTGTGTGTGTGTGTGTGTGTGTGTGTGTGTGTGTGTGTGTGTGTGTGTGTGTGTGTGTGTGTGTGTGTGTGTGTGTGTGTGTGTGTGTGTGTGTGTGTGTGTGTGTGTGTGTGTGTGTGTGTGTGTGTGTGTGTGTGTGTGTGTGATTATCAGGAACTTTTCTGTTCATAGTATGAAGCAAATAATATTGTTAGATATGTTTGGGCTGATAAAAGAGGTTGGATGAGAACAGCATCACATCACATCTGTGTATTAACTATATTGGTATGCAGCACTGTGCAGTTGGCTTTCAGCGATTATTTTGTATATGCCAATAACAGACCTTCAGTTAGCACTATCATACATTACATACCATAACATAGTGTGCACACAGAAGACTGCTGGAGTCCTCTTTAGTTTTCAGTAGATTTGGTCTACTCTGTGAAACAATTACTGGAAAAAATTGCAGACAATTGGTGTAAACATGCAGGAAGATAAAAGCTGCAATCCGTAGAGACTAAAATGAGAGTGACCTCCATATTCTGCACTTTGTTTTACCAGTACAGTAGAACCTCGCTAATCCGTCACCTGTGGGACTGGGAGTATGGTCGGAACGCAAAAAAGGTTGGATTATCAGAAGAATACAAAATGTTTATTATTTCATTAAATGAGACAGTCTAAAATAAAATAAAACTTATACGGTAGGCTACCAGGCTATATGATTGGTTATGTACAATAAATGATAATATGTACAGTCCAGCAATAGTGTAATAAAAAACAAGAAACACATTTTATTGGTGAAAAAAATCGGTAATGTTCTTTTGTTTGGCAGACGACTGTCTAGACTTAGCTGCAATGTTCCTCCATTTCTTGATCCACAAGATGTCCATAGGTGTAGAGGATGAGTTCTGTTCGATGTACTGAAGAGCAACATCAAAAGCTTTCTTGGCTTCCGTATGTGATACACGGGCATGCGGTTCATCATCATCATCATTAGGGTCTTCATTTACGGTTTCTTCATCAACTTGCGAAATAGTGGCAACGATCTGATCATCATTTAGTTCTTCATTTGTTTCACAATCTTCATCACATTTAGCAATTCACTCGTCAACATCATTTGCTTGGATATCATGTTGCAAAGTTTGTAAGTCGTTGACAATTTCCGGCGTGTCTGTGTCTTGCTCATTCCCAGTTTGTTCACTCTCGATCATCACTTCCGGCCAAAGTTTATGCCAAGATTTTTGCAGTGTGTCAGGTTTCATTTCATCCCATGACTCGGCTATTGTGTAAATTGCATCTTTGATACTAAGAGATTTCATAGCTTCAAAAAGGTTACAGCCTTCTCCTGTCTTTTCCAAAATCGAGCTGATGTACTTTCGGCGATAACGCTTTTTCAGCCACTTGATCACTCCTTGATCCATTGGTTGGATAAAGGAAGTTACGTTGGGTGGAAGGAATGCAGCTTTTATTTCTCCTTTTATCAATTCTTCTTCAGAAGGGTGTGATGGTGCGTTATCTAACAACAACAGAGCGCGAACAGGAAGTTTTTGGGCCTTTAAGTTTTTTCAACAGCAGGCACAAATTTGTCAAAAAACCATGACTTAAAAAGTGTACAGTCCATCCAAGCTGATTTTTGGTTGCGGTAATAAACTGGTAGCGATGATAAATTAATGTTCTTGAACGCCCTTGCGTTTTGGACTTGCCAATGACAAAAAGCGGAAGCTTGTGTGTACCGTTAGCATTGCTGCAAGTAGCAACGGTTAGCCTGTCTTTGGCAAGTTTTGATCCTAGTATCACGGTCTCATTTGATGCAGCAAGTGTTTTTGTCAGTAACATTCTATAGTTTAGGCCAGTTTCATCTATATTATAGACTTGGTCAGGTGCTAATTCATTTTCTTCAACAATTTTTTTAAATTTCAAAGAAAACTCTTTTGCTGCCTCGTCATCAGCTGATAGTTTTTCACCTGATATTGCTACATATCTAACGCCATGACAGGTTTTCCACCAATCTAACCAACCTTCACTAGCTGTGAACTCACCTTCAACTTCCAATTTTTTGTGCAAAATTAGTGCCTTTCCTTTGACAATAGGCCCAGATAGCGGGGTTCCTTTCCTCCTTTCTTGGCAAAACCATATCCATAACGCATTGTCTAGCAGTTCCAATTTTGGCTTTTTTAGTGTTTTGCGACTTTTTAGTGCTTTCTTGCCCTCTACCGTCACCGTACAAGATTCAATATCCTTTCTATTTTCCCTCCAGTCCTATATTGTAGTAACCCCCACATTGAGTTCCTTAACAATTTTTTGGAGTGATTCCCCCTTGTCCAGTCTCTGTAGCACTTTTAATTTTTCACTTAAAGGAAGAGTAACGTGTTTACGTTGTGCTCCTGACATAATGCAAAAACTACAACAGTATGCACACACAGTATTAAAAGTGTAAAAAAATATTTGTAAACACTAAAACTGTCACCAATTACTACGTACACCAATTCACACTGGACGAGTAATTAGCACGCACTAGACACTAGATGCCGGCTCACTGAGGCAGCAAAACAACTGACAAGTATGTAAACAAGCTGGTGAGTCATCAAAAAATCAGTGCCTGATCCACGGTCGGACCAACCGGAGCATCGGACCAGCCGGGGGTCGGACTTGAGAGGTTTTACTGTATATCCATCAAAGTAGGTATGCCATGGTGAGGGGCATAAATTGTACCAGCAATGTGACAGGGAGCCAGTAACCTGGAGAACAAAGTCTAGCTTAATTACGATGGACAGGCAGGTTTAGCTTAGCAGCAGCATGTTGGAATAATTTACTTAAGTTCAAGTTGGCTTGTAACTAAGTTCAAGTACACATAATACATTCATGTGTCTGACCCCGACAGTGCCGACAATGTAGTCTGGGAATAAAGAAGGATCGTCTACAACAACAGAGGAAGAGCTGAGATTGTGATCAATGTTGTAAAGTAATACTTAGTAGTAGTACTTGTAATGGTTATGTATACAAAGTGAATTAGTTCTGTTGGGTATTTCGTGCTATTGGTAAGTACAGTCGTATTATTTTGTAAATATTTCAACTTCACAAAAATCCATATTCTAATTCTAAATTATCAACTGAAAAAAATTGATGTTTCTCTGTGAATAATATATCTGTTTACATAGCCATATGGAAAAGTATGGTAAATATTGTATTATAATTAATCTTCCTGTGTAATGTCTGTGTTTTAAATATGCATGAATGCATATATGTTATCACAGGATATATATGAAGCACAGCTTCAGGTGAAAATGATGCACAATCCTGAAATCTTAACATTACGTTTACAAGGATATGGTGTTGAACCAAAATTAATTATATCAGAAGACTATATAAACTTTGGAGCCCTTCTTCCACATGCAGAATCTGTCTTCAGAGAAATTACGATTTCTAATCCTTGCCAATTTCCTGTAGAATTTTATTTCACAGAGTATGACAAGTATGTATCCACATGTAACATTAATAATTAATTAATAACATTAATAATTAATAATAAATTAATGTAACATCCACAAATAATTAACTTTACATTGGATAGTAAAGGAAAGATATTTTATACACACACGTATGTATGTATATATGATGTATCCATTTTCTGGTTTGAATCCAATGTTGCATTTTACTGTTGTACACAACATATCTGCAGATTCACCTCTGCTATCTTCAGGCAGTTACTCCTCAATGGCAGAGATGGATCTGCTTATATGTTGTGGACAACAGCAAAATACAATGCAAGACTCATCCTGGAAAAAAGATACATTATATCACACCCGTGAAAATCTTGGAATTATTGAATGTATGTACGTATGTATGTATTGTAACGAAGTAGAGTTCTGGTCGTATCTGTAAAATGTGTACACTTGTTTTTTATGTGTAGAAATTGTTAGTGTGGTGTGTTCGCCTCACACCGGTCGTTACAATAATGGTTGTCACTAATGAAGTCTGTAGCATGGTCTCAATTATCAGTACAACCTACCTGTTTATTCATAGGGGTTGCGAATCCTGGGTGGCGCCAAATTGTTTACTTTAAAACAATTAAATTTGTGATTTTACAAGTTAAATAGGCGTTGTCAGCATTGACAGCTGGAGCGTTCAAATGATTCCCGCCGCTGTACAGCTTGTTGTATTGTCCACTCGGCCCGAGCGCTAGTTGGTTCCTCAGTAATAAATTGCTAACACACACATATATTATACAACTTCCTACGAAATAAAATAATGGTAATACTCTGTACTGTAATTTTAATTCTGATTTGGTTCAATATGACAAAGGTATTATAAATTATTTCTTTAATAAAATTGCTCTGGCTTAGAACATGAAACATATATATCTCTAGGTTCGCGAAATTGATTTTGAAATAAACTATACTGATGCTGACATGGCTTCTGTTTACACACAATATATTAATCTGTTCAAAATCTGGGGTTCTTTGGATTATAAATAAAACATAAAAGCTGGTTACATTAAAAAAGTACACTACCGTACTTACCCGTACTTATATTGTATAAAGTGTTTTTACAAATTGTTCGGTAGTGTCGTATTAGTTGTTACAAAATTCGCACTCTAATGCGAGGTTATTTCCAAGTTAATAATTGTCTATGTAAGTTTATATTTATTCAACCTTTGAAAGAAAATGAATTTGGTTTAATAGTGAGAAATTTTGATTGATTTGAGAAATATTTAATGTGTTTTTATTCTTGGGATTATTTCGTTTAATTGATACTTATCAGTTCAGAAGGTTACGATGTGTTGTCGTTCAGGTATATTGGAAATTCGTCAATTTTGGGCTGATTTAGGCTGCTGGCATCTTCTTCTATCTCGTCTTGGGATTTTCTACTATTTAATTTGGTTCCTGGACATCTGTTATTATTTGAAGCTCTTCATCTACTTGTCAATGGTTCATACTGTCGACTTCTGAATGTCTTTTGAACTTTTTAAAGTAAAATTTTGGTCATCTCAATCTTGCGTACCGCTTACCCACGCGTCATTTTTCCAAGTCTAATAAATTTAATGGAAAATTAGTATTCAACGGCCCGTTTCTATGGTAACAGTAATCCTTTGATTGGTTAAGGCCTCGATTAAAAGCATTGTTAAGATATTTGAAATTTTTATTCAAATTTATTACATATTTTCTGAATGATTTTATTCTGTCATCCCTTCTGGGTAATAAATAATATCACTATTGAAACGTAGACTTGTTACTGGGTGTATTATTATTAATATAATGTGTTTCTGTAAGTCGTTCTCTCTTCGTATAGTATATGTGTGAGTGTTGAGCGTTTGTTAACTCGCTCGTTGGGTTCATGGTATGGTATGGGTGTGTATTTGATGTTATTAATAAATTCAATAAATTCTGTCACTGTTATTAGCGTGTAGCAAGTCGAATTGTGCCTTCTCTTACCATTTACGGGTAAACCGTATCTCTCCCCGTTTGGTTTGAATGTTGCCGCCTCGCCACCTGATTGGCGCACGCCTTTCTGCAGTGTCGACTTGGCTAACGTCTTGTTTTGAGGTTTTCACTTCAATAAATTCTTATCTATTATCTTAATTTACTCGAATCAAACATACAGTGTTGCAGAATGAGAATATTAATTAATACTTTGGTAGGTTTCAATTATTTTGTAGTACATTAATGTTATTTTTAGCACCGACTATTACAGTTGTTCAGTTGGTATGCTCAGTTCCAATGTTTGTACACAAACCGTCTTGACGGTTAACTTTAGTTTACAATTAAAATGGTTTTACTCAGGGGTGTTAATAAGTCCTTTTGGCTACAGAAATATTTGACTACGGCTAAAATACACAAATTTATAACAATCCTTAATACTAGGTACACAAAAAATTAATATCTTAACACATTCAAGTAAGTAATTATCAATGAGATTTAGTAAAATTTTTGGTTAGGATTTGTCTATTAGAAATGGTTGTTAACTATTTATTATATTTTAAATTTAATAATTATCAACTGATTAAAGTTCAAATAGTGATATTACCAATACCTTCAGTTCTAAATCAGAATAGTGATCAGTGAAGTGAAAATTGTTGTTTATTACTTTTGATCAAAAAAATTTGGAATTCGTTTAATGGGATTATTGTTTATACTCATCAATTTCCGCTGGAGCTTCTGTGATGCCGTCTTCTTCTTCCGGATGGATCCAGTCGTCTTCTATTCTTCGGAGTCTCATTAATCTCGTCCAGACGGTTTTTCTCGTAGACTTCGGCCTCGTACTCCTTCTGCGATCGTCTGTCTTCTTCAGTAGATGTAGGTCCTTATGATCTTCCTTCGGGATTAGTCGTCATCTATTCTTCGTGGTGTCTTCTTTTTTTTTGGGTAATTATGGGTTGTGAACTAATTTAATAACTAGTATATTATCCAGGATTCTCTGTGCTGCTATCATAATCTTCCTTTCCTCTGATTTTAGTTAAAATTCACTTATTTGGAATTTAATTTTGTGGTGAGAGCTACTCAATCCGCTCTCGGCATCGGTCAATAATGGACTATCGAAAATCTAACGGTGTTTTGGCAAAACATTGCGGTTGCTATGGTTACCTAATAAATTATGCTAATTCTCATTGGTCATTAATTTAAGTCGTTGTTATGTTTTAACGTCTTATTTTAGTTTAATTTTACAAAATATCTTCAAATGAAGTTTTCTATCTTATGTTACTAGCTAGGTTTATTACATGAGTACCATTGTTCATAATTTTTCATAAGGGTCATTTTGATATCCCTCATGGTCACTTTTGAGTAGCTAATTACATTTTTATTATTTTTCATATTTATATTTTACATATATTTTATTCAAAATAGGCTGTTATTCATACCTTTTGGTATTAGGAATACTCACTCAATTTGTTTAAACATTTGGTATACTCTGCTTTAATATTGGACTATTATTTGTTCTTGAATTTACTAAATTCTTATTTAACAGTTAGGCCTAGAGCCTAGATCTTGCTCTACTACTATCTAACATTTCTTAGTAACTTATTACCTTTACATCTGGTATTTTTAACATAATTTTTTAAACAAAACAAGCAATAAACATTGGTGTTCCTAACTCCACCTCTTATTATAGTAATAAACATTTTTTTTACAGGTTCAAACCTGAAATAACTTCTAACTACCTTTCTGCTCCTTTCTACTATCTGGTTCAATTAACAATTCATTACATTATATTGGTTCTTTTAAACAGTAACAACATCCTTATTATACTAACATTAATTTATACTTTGCACAATATATACTATTCCTCCATTCCTTCACTAGAAAAAGTGTCTATCGTTCTTGTTTGTCCTTCATTCCAATGCCTTAAATTCTATCTTATCCTATAATCCTTATTACCTATGGCTTACTTTAATTACATTATACTAAGTTCCTCTTACTTACTAATACAAAGTTTATCAATGGTCCTTCCTGTTATTCTAACACAGTTTATTAATTAGAACACTTTTTGAAGTTCACCAACTACACTTTTTCCTTCATAGAAGGTTTTTGACTTATACACTCTCACTTCCAATGTGCAACATGCTCTCACTACATGTTACCACTTTATTTTAATATACTCCTTCTTCCACTCACTTAATTATTCACTGGGTTGTTTTTTATGTTGGTATCATTATGGGGTTACTGATTACAATTGTTTATTTAATTTTCCCTTCACAAATGATCACTTTTGGTAATTAACTGTGGCCTTGATTTGCCTTAGGGTATGTTTACTAATTTTGATTATATTCATCACTATTTATTAGGGTGTGTGGATTATTAATTCCCTAACTTATATTTATAAACACATTCCTTCATCAATAAAATATACATAACATTATTTTCTTCCATTAACATTATTAAACTAGGTAAATCTCATCTACACTCTAATTACATTAGTTCATTTGTTAAACTACAGAATAATGGTCATTATTCGGAATTTACAATGTTCATTCTTGATGTCTTGGTTACATTTAGTTCTTAGCTTCTTTTTCATTGTTCCGTGGTTCCTTTTGTATTTATCCGATCTATTGTGTCAGGTCATTGTCAGTTTATCTGTCATTGGTCATTTGGGTTATTGATCTCTGAGTTTATAAGTTTTTGCCTCTTATTCTTGTCTTCAGCTTTTTATTTTTATAGTTCAATATCATTGGATCTTCACTACCTTATGTCATGTTACATAATGCATCGCCACCAAAATTGATTATTTCGAAACAAAGATTATTATATTTTTTCTGAAATCATCAATATAGTTTATTTTATTAAGTTGTTATTATTCAGGAATTCATCCATCGCTACTTTCTTCTTTATTCATTTTTATTAAGTCATGGTTCATAATATGGTATTTGGTATTATTTTATTACGAGTGTTATCCCTTGTATGTTCTGTTCCCTAAAATTTTTCTTCTCTCCCTCTTCATATAAATTGGTACTATCCAGAGGGCACGTGTGGCTCTATTACTCTGCTATCCATTTATACACATTTTGAGTTCAGAGGCCTTGCCTATCTGCTCAATAACATAAATAATTGTTGGACGTATCTCAACATAAAATCATCACATAATAATATTCATAATAATTATAATAATAGTCGTTCATTTCCGACTCACATAATATCAATACAATAAAACACTTTTGGGATTAATTATTCTCTCTTTTATACATCTCATGACTTATTCATCTCAGTGACTTATTTGGATTCCTTCGTTTAAGCTTATGGCGATATTTAATAGGCATTTTGTATTGTTTCATCAGCTTATTTTATATGGTAGTGATTTTATTTGTTATCACTTTATTGCTCATTTATATTTAAAATTAATCTTGTAGCTGGTTTCTGGCTCACTTATTTTTTCATTGATTGTTCAGTTAATATGTCAGCGTTTTTTTTTATTTGATTGTCTTGCCTTTTCTTCTGTGAAACATTAATTTTTTATTATTCCCTTTTGTGATAGGGTTAGTTAATGATGTTATGTAGCGTCATCATTATTTGTGTAACATTTAATTATTTTATATCAATTTTTCATGATATTTCATTATACATATTTTCAAATTTACATGGGTTTACACACTTTGTTTCACTTTTGGTCGTAAGTTTGTCCTTACTTTGTTTTGAATTTAGCTTATCTTTCTTCTAAATTCCCTTTCATTCATATAATAGTTTCAATCAAATACTTATTGTAAGTTGTGCTTACATTTATTTTGAATTTTGATAATTGTTCTGCTCCAAATTCTCTTTAACTTTCTGACACTGGTTCATAATATTTTTTCAAAGAAGACTGGTTGTAAGTCCCTTTTATTTTCTTTGTTGTTATCTCACTTATGACATAGGTATTATTTTGGTTGTCTTTTACAATGACATAGGGTCCATTGTACAATAATAGCAATTTCTTTGTGATTCCCTCTCTGGAACTTGGTAACTCTCGGTTCCGTATTAGCACCTTTTCTCCTTCATGATACCGGATTGCTTCCGGTTGAATTTTGTGATATTTGGCCTTTTTCTTTTCTGTTTGTTCCGCTATCTTGCTATAGAATCTGGCGTTATCGAATTGGTATACTGGATTGGTGGGGAAATTGACAAGTTCTTCTATGGCTCGAGGTGGTGGTTTTCCGTACATGATGGTGTAAGGGATATCCTTAATGGATTCGTGATAGGCGAGATTTATGAAATTTTCTGTGGCTTGGAGGTATTCACTCCACTTACGTTGCTGATCGTGGCAGTATGTACGAAGAATCCTCCCAACTTCACGGAGCACTCTTTCCGCTGGGTTGCTGTTCGGGTGATAAATTGAAGTCTTGTATGTTCGGATGCCCAGATCCATCAATGTGTCTTTCCATCGCCTTCCTCGGAATTGAGTACCATGGTCAGTGATAATATTTGTGGGACTCCCCACCTCTGTAATGTACCTCTGTGTGATAATATCCAATACTTTGTTTGTAGTAGCACGGTTGATAGGGTATAATTTTATAAATTTTGAGTAATGGTCCATGATAATGACTATGAACTTGTGCTGCTTTCTCCCTCCACTTCGTGGCATAGGTCCACATATGTTTAAGAAGACTCGTTCCAGTTTATTAGCAGAGGTTATTGGTTGCATTACCCCTTCTTTCCTGTCGTTGTTGCATTTAACAAGTTGGCATATGTGACAGTTTCTTATGGTCTTCCTTACCCTCCAGTTAATGTCTTTCAGATATGTGTGCTCTTCTAATGCTTTTGTCACCTTCAGTGCTCCCATGTGTCCGTATCTGAGGTGGTATTCCATTATAATCTCAGCTTCGGTTCCTTCAGGTATTATCAGTTTCCATGTGTTCTGGTTGGGTTTAGTTTTAATAAATAAAATATCTTCATGTAAACAATAGTAATGTGTGGCTCTTTCTTCTTGTCGATCTAGCCTCTCTCGGATTTGATTTAATTTCTTATCCTCCTTCTGGTGTTGTTTTGTTTTATTCAATATTACTTCTAGGTCGGATCTACTTTTCATAATGTTAAATACTTTTACTATGGTCTCCTTCTCTCCATCGAAGGTTTGCTGTTCTGTATTAATTCGAGATAGTACATCAGCTGCTGTGTTCTTACTGCCAGGGATATACTCCCAGTTGATGTGATATTCTTGGAGAGCAAGAATCCATCTGGTTAATCGACCATGGCTGAGCTTGCAGTTCTTCAAGAAGGAAATAGACTTATGGTCGGTGCGCACTGTGATAGGATATCCAAGAATATAAGTTCGAAATTTTCCACAAGAAAAGACCACACTCAACAGTTCCTTTTCGGTTACATGATAATTGCGCTCACACTGGTTCAACGTTCTGCTGGCGAAACTTATTACTTGGTGGTTTCCATCTTTGTCTTCTTGGTAAAGCACCGATCCCAAGCTAATGTCGCTTGCGTCGCAGTTCATGTAAAAGGGTCTATTGAAATCGGGGTGGTTTAACATGATTGTGTCGAGGAAGTGTTTTTTAATGGTGTTGAAAATCGTTTCCTGTTCTGGGCCCCACATCCACTTGTACTTGGATGATAGCTGTGGTGATAGTTTAGTAGTCAGCTCAGAATAATTTTGCTGAAATTTTCTGTAGTAGTTACAGATGCCCAGGAACGACTGTAACTGTTTCTTATTTTTAGGGGTAGGGAAACGTTGAATAGCATCTACTTTGTCGATTGATGGTGTTATTCCTTGTCATGACAGGTTGAATCCAAGGAATTGGACTTCTGCTGCTATCAGCTTTGACTTCTCTAATTTTAAGGTTACATTGTTGATGGATAATTTTTCTAGTACTCTCTCTACTCTCATACAGTGCTCCTCCCAATTGGATGAAGTGATCAGCAGATCATCGACATACACCGTTGTATAGTTCATAGTTTCAGGACCCAGTATCTGGTCCATGCAGCGGACAAATATTGCTACCGAGTTTACCAGCCCAAAAGGTAGTCGCTTGAACTGGTAGTTCCTGCCTTCAAATATAAACGCTACGTATTTTCTACTGGCTGGGTGCAATTCTACTTGCCAGTACCCGCAAACTGTATCCCAGGTACTGATAAATTGAGTCCCATGAAACTTTTTGAGGATCTCCTCAATTTCACCAGGAGATGTCCTGTCGTTGATTAGTATCTTATTTATTTCTCGGGCGTCGAGACATAGGCGTACCCTTCCATCCTTTTTGTTAACAGCTACTATAGGACTGGTGTACTGCGAACAACTATATTCAATGATATCTTCCTCCAGCATTTTACTAATTTCTGTGCGTACTGCTTCCTTTGCTGCATACGCTATGGGGTAGGATTTTTTATTAAATTTGGCCACTTCTTTGAATTTTAACTCACACTGATACCCCCGTACCTTTCCTGGTTGGTCGGAAAATACATGTCGGTATTTGTTATAAATTCTTATTAATTTCTCCACCTCTTGATCCGTTAATGGATTCCCGTCTTGGGTTCCTCGAAACTGTCAGATTTCCTCCAATTTCCGATTCCATAGAATGTCATTGTTTATTTGACTGTCTGGCTTCACTTCCCACCTCCGGTCTGATGAATCACAAATCGTTCTTATGTTATATATTGTACTGGTTGGTATGACCCCCTTGCTGCCAGTTAATTCTGCTACCCATTCTCTGTCTTCATATTTCATGGTTACCTTTGACAGGAATTTACACAGGAGGAGTATGAACAATGGAGACAATCAATAAGACAACCGGAACAACTAATACAAACAGAAAACGCAGAATTAAGAGAATGGATAAGGGTTATGTTTGAACTATCCAGAGAAGATATTTGTAATTGGAGGAAGGTACATAATCAAGTAGAAGAGTTCAAGGTAATGGCAAATAATAAAAAAATGAAACAACCAAAAACCCAAATAAAAAAAGAAGTAGTCAAGGACGTGAAAGTGAAGCAACAGAAGAAAATGCCAGAACTCACCCAAGAAGAGACGAAATGGGATAAAAGGATAAGGATTATGATAGAAGCGTTTGAACAATACAGGAAAGAGATGAGAGAAGTTTTTCGTGATAACACGGAAGAATTATGCCAGAAAACAGACAATAGGAACAAGACTATAGAAGAGATACCAAAAGGTAAAAACATTGAACATTCGAACCAGGAAAGAGAAAAAGGAAAGAGGATTCCAAAGAGTTCAGGGAAACCATAGCTAGAGGTTTCAGAGAGTTAAGAGAGACAATACATAGTAGTTTCACACCATTGCATGAAACACTGGACTGCATTTCGGAAGATATCCAAGAAACGGTAACAAGAACAGGGAACCGGTGAATGAGAAAATCAAAGAGATGGAGGAGGAAATAGAGAATAAAGAAGAATCAAGTGTATTGTTTTCTGAAAATAAAAGTAACAATAACACCGAGAAAATGAAGCGCATAAAAACCAACCGTAGGAGAATAAAGAAGAATCGAATAATTAAGAAGATGAAAACAAGGGAGATATGAAAAGTATATAAAAAGAAAATAATAAAAACCAGAGAAGAATTAGAAATGGTGAAGAATGGACTGATTGAGGTATTTAATTTACCAATTACTGACCAGAGAGAAATCATGAAATATAAAGATTGTAGGAGGAATCTAAAGGAAATTACAGAAGGAATCCACAAAGAGCCAGGGAACAAAAAAACTTCTACAAGTCTACTGTTAAATGGAAATTACCAGAAATGGAAATACAGAATAAAAAAGCAATAATAATATTAATGAAGGAGGTACAATTAACAACTTCTTTGATTAATCAAAATGTAGTGAATGAAGCTTCAGTCATGGAGACAAATGAACGTATAATAGTAGAGGAATTGTGGTATGAGACAGAAGAAACCTATATCACAAGAACGAAAATAGTTCTACACACCAGGGTCATCCGAACCACAAGTGCAGAGGAACTGATGGACCATGGGTAAACTAAGCGAAGATACCACACGCCAAGAAAAGGGACTGATCTTCGAATTACCGACCAAGCAAACCAATGGAGAGGAAGGAGCAGTAAATTAATTAGACCAATAAGAAACACCAAAACAAGAAATGACTCAACGACCAAGACGAATTAAATGAGAAATAATAAACCATAATAAATAAATTTAAAAATTATCCAGAATAAATGTTCAAAGATCTAACATTAAAGGAGTAGAGAAGAAAGACAACAAATAGTGTAATATACAAGAGAAGGCAATAATAATGAAAGAAAAGGAGAAGATCACATTACAAAAAAGTATAAATAACAAAGGCCTGTGTACAGTACGATATATACCCCTATGTCATCACCATAGATAATGGTAACAATACTTACCAAATAAGTAATATAAACACAAAAAAGATAAAAGGAGTTTACAATCAAGCTTCAATAAAAAAGTTTTATGAAGAAAAATAAATTACTAGAAATAAAATAAACAGATTTCAAAATTCAAAAAGTTTGTAAGAGCAACTTACTACCTTATTTAGATGACATATGAGGAATGGAAAAAATAAAATAAATGAATAAAAATATAAAAACAAAGGAATAAGTTACCAAAATTCCTACCAAGTAAGATCAACTTACAGTCAAATAAAGTTTATATATGAAGTATAAAATAAAAAATTATAATAAGGGAATAAGTTCCCTATAACAAATTCCTATAAAAAAGTAAGAATCACAAACTTACGATAATATTTAAACAAAAAATACTTAAGAAGGAATAAGCTACAAAAATTCCTATAAAGTAAGAAAACTAACTTACGAAAAATTATCAAAAACGATATTTAAAAGAAATTAAAATAAACAAAAATAAAATCAAGCAAAAACTGCTAAGATAAATACCTGAAATAAAAATGAATTTAATGTATTCCAAGAAAAAAAAAAAAATCTGATCTGGTACAAGGAAGGAAAAGAAATTATGTATAAAACAAATATACAAAAAATGGCTAAAGCAGAATATTGCTAAACAACCAAGAAAAGAATAAAGATGTCTAAGGTAATTAAAATGATCACAAGAAGAATAGAAAACAAAATAATGACAAATTAGATATGATGAAATTAACATATGAATAAATAAAAAAACAATCAACTGTATGAGTAGATGACAGTATATAGCAAAGGTATAGCGGAAGGAAGAATGAGTAAAAGGCCAAAGTGATCTAAAACAAACCACAAGGTGGACAATCCCAAAATATATTATTATTATTAATTTAAGTCACAAGTTGACAAAAAAGGTATTTAAGATTGACTGTTGAAAAGTCCAGCAATCAAAATAAACTGAGCAGAGATGATGTTCCTCTGGTCTCAGAAAAAAATGAGTAGAATGGAAGAAACCTGCTACTAAAAAGTTAGGGAAAAAATTATATAAAAGGGAGAACACACTAATGGAAATAAATAAAAACAGATCCAAATAAAATGGAATGAATCGAGTAAGGAGAGAAATAAAGAATGGAGAAAAAAATAAGAGAGAAAAGGAAAAAATAATATATAACTGATAATTTCATAAAAAACAATGTTAGTGTTTTATTAAAATGATCAATTTTGAAGGAGAGGCATTATGTTACAACACAAATAAGCCACCCCAATACCAGGGATGAGAAAGACTATACTAAATATAAATATACTTCATATAAAATAAAATATTAAATATAAATAAAATATAAAGACGGTGACACGACAAATGACGACATGACCTAACCCAAGTGATTGACCAAACAAACAGGAAAACAACAAAGAAGGGAAAAAACCGAAACCAAAGAAGAATAAAAACAATTGATGGAAGTGAACGAATTCATACAACCAAATAAAATAAAACCAAACGAGAAGGGGAGAACCGAATTAAAATGAAGCCAATTGAAAATGAAGGAGAAGAAGAAGAAAAATGAAGTGAAACCAAGGGATAAGAAACACCACAAATATAAAAGGGAGAAATGGTACACTCAAGTATAATATCGGGAATAAAACCAATAATTATCCAATATCAGAAATAAATATTATTCTCAAATAAATAATTAATGTAACTGTTTTAACCAAAACCCAGTAAAGTAATATTATAAAAAGAAAAAGTACACTAACCCAAAAATTAGAGTTAGATATAGTAAAAATCTATAGGAAAATAACATTAATAATACTGTGTATAATTAGTAAAGAAAGAAATAGTGAGAAAGTGACAAAGAGAACTAATTATAGGGATTACCCACTAAGAAACACTTAATATAAACAGTTAAAAAGTGCGATAGTGAAAGTGTGAAACCCCAAAATGGCTAGAAACCATAATAATGATAATAAAACGCTCAATAATCAATAAGAAACAATAATTGATTAATAGTGAATCCAATAATAATTAAGAATAAGGTTTTAATGATAGCATTAGATGTAAGCACTTCATAATGTGGAATAAACACTGAAGAGTGATGAGGAAACACTATGTGAATAAAAGTGATACAAATTAGTAATTAGAAATATAAAGTTTAATAATAATAGTAAATGTAAACAATTAGTAATATGAAACGAACACTGGAAAGTGATAATAACATTGTTAATTAAGAGATTTAAGATTAATTGTAAACGATTGTATTTAAAAGGGGAGTATCCCATGAAAAGATAAACAGATAGGGTTAACATGGATTGAGAGTAGAGTTTAATTAGGAAATAAGCAATTAATAATAAATAAATAAACACCCCAGATTGTAAGGGAAAAGCAATTATTAAAAAGGTGATGTTAGTTAACACTCAAAAAACATATTAATTAATGAAATGAGTTGTAAACCAACTTTACTTAATGATGGTAAAATAATTGTATAGTTATAATTATGAATAGGGTATGACTGAAGAATTTGTACAGAGCATACGCCTAGACGTTATGTTTTTAATTAAGGAAGAATAGGGAGTGGTAGCCATATTATTAACAAAGAAAAAATTGATGATTAAGAAGTTAAGACAATACAAATCTAATTACAATAGAAAATCAATAAATGTAGAAAATAACAGAACCATTAATAAAACAAAATACATTAGAATAAAATGAGACATCATTTGTATAAATTCAGTAAATATAGTCAATGGCTACTAGTGCATCTGAAATGCCTAACTGTCAAAACCAATAATTACAAATTGTATAAAATCCACAAGGAAATTAACAAATCTAAGGCAAGTAACTAGCCAAAAATAACATATAAATCATTTTAAAAGAAAAATGTTACAAAAAGAGCTTAAATTAAAAGAAATATGTAATTATCAAATGTTAACATAATTAGACAAAAGTTAATATCTAATAGAACATGACCTTATGAGGTATTATTTTAATATTTGAAAGGAAATACATACAATAGTGATAATATTTAATACTCAGGAAGGAAGACAGAAGAATAAAATCAATCAGAAAATATATAGTAATTTTGAATAAAAATTCAAATATGATAACAATGGTAATAATCTATGCCTTAGCCAATCAAAGGGTTGAGGTTATCATAGAAACCATAGACGCTTGGGTAGTAGCAATTTTATTGAATACTAAATAATAATATTATTGTCACATTAATTAATTACCAAACTATCATTAAAGAAACAGTACAGAGTGTAACCATTGTTTTATTTCATAGGAAATTGTATTATATATGTGTGTGTTAGCGAACTTACAGATCAGACAACTAGCGCTTTCGCTATCTGTGCAATACAGTAAGCTGTACAAAGGCGGGAACCGATTTGAACGCTCCAGCTGTCACCGCTGAAAACACCATACTAACATATTAAGTCATAAATTTAATTGTTTTTAACAAACAATTTGGCACCACCCGGGACTCACAAACCCCTATGAAATTACAGGTAAGGTTCCACTAGGTTGTACTGATAATTGTGACAACGCTACGGACTTCGTTAGCAACAACCATTGATGTAACGACAGGTGTGAGACGAACACACCACACTAATACTTAAAAAACAATATTCACGTTTACAGAGACACACGAGACTAATTTATTCGTTACAGATTGGCGCCCATCGCGGGGCTTGAACGAAGAAAAGGACAACACATCATCGTTACAGATTGGCGACCAACGTAGTGAGGCTAGAAAAGGATGACTAGCGGCGATTATGAAGAGACATTCGATGGTTACAATATAAAGACGAAAAAAGATGAAACAGAAAGATATAACACAACAACGAACGAAAATGCCCAAACAACAGAAACAATGGAGTTATGCAGAGTGGATGACAAAGTTATTTAAAAAGTTCAGAAAGAGATGGAATACATAGAGAAGAATACCACGGATCATGAACGAGCACAGATGAGTGGTGCGAATGCAGTGGGATCGCCAAACGACAAAATGTCACTGAGAGATATTTATGATGAAATGTGGAAGCTGGACACCAAGTATAATGAAGAAGAGACTATTGAGACAGCCCACGAAAAACGTGATAACAATGTGGAAAGAATGACTGAAGAAGATTGGGATAGATGGAGTGACAATGAAAAACAAATAAAAAACAAAAGATTGGGAGTATACGCACAGGTGACAGAGGAATTTACACAGGAGGAGTATGAACAATGGAGACAATCAATAAGACAACCGGAACAACTAATACAAACAGAAAACGCAGAATTAAGAGAATGGATAAGGGTTATGTTTGAACTATCCAGAGAAGATATTTGTAATTGGAGGAAGGTACATAATCAAGTAGAAGAGTTCAAGGTAATGGCAAATAATAAAAAAATGAAACAACCAAAAACCCAAATAAAAAAAGAAGTAGTCAAGGACGTGAAAGTGAAGCAACAGAAGAAAATGCCAGAACTCACCCAAGAAGAGACGAAATGGGATAAAAGGATAAGGATTATGATAGAAGCGTTTGAACAATACAGGAAAGAGATGAGAGAAGTTTTTCGTGATAACACGGAAGAATTATGCCAGAAAACAGACAATAGGAACAAGACTATAGAAGAGATACCAAAAGGTAAAAACATTGAACATTCGAACCAGGAAAGAGAAAAAGGAAAGAGGATTCCAAAGAGTTCAGGGAAACCATAGCTAGAGGTTTCAGAGAGTTAAGAGAGACAATACATAGTAGTTTCACACCATTGCATGAAACACTGGACTGCATTTCGGAAGATATCCAAGAAACGGTAACAAGAACAGGGAACCGGTGAATGAGAAAATCAAAGAGATGGAGGAGGAAATAGAGAATAAAGAAGAATCAAGTGTATTGTTTTCTGAAAATAAAAGTAACAATAACACCGAGAAAATGAAGCGCATAAAAACCAACCGTAGGAGAATAAAGAAGAATCGAATAATTAAGAAGATGAAAACAAGGGAGATATGAAAAGTATATAAAAAGAAAATAATAAAAACCAGAGAAGAATTAGAAATGGTGAAGAATGGACTGATTGAGGTATTTAATTTACCAATTACTGACCAGAGAGAAATCATGAAATATAAAGATTGTAGGAGGAATCTAAAGGAAATTACAGAAGGAATCCACAAAGAGCCAGGGAACAAAAAAACTTCTACAAGTCTACTGTTAAATGGAAATTACCAGAAATGGAAATACAGAATAAAAAAGCAATAATAATATTAATGAAGGAGGTACAATTAACAACTTCTTTGATTAATCAAAATGTAGTGAATGAAGCTTCAGTCATGGAGACAAATGAACGTATAATAGTAGAGGAATTGTGGTATGAGACAGAAGAAACCTATATCACAAGAACGAAAATAGTTCTACACACCAGGGTCATCCGAACCACAAGTGCAGAGGAACTGATGGACCATGGGTAAACTAAGCGAAGATACCACACGCCAAGAAAAGGGACTGATCTTCGAATTACCGACCAAGCAAACCAATGGAGAGGAAGGAGCAGTAAATTAATTAGACCAATAAGAAACACCAAAACAAGAAATGACTCAACGACCAAGACGAATTAAATGAGAAATAATAAACCATAATAAATAAATTTAAAAATTATCCAGAATAAATGTTCAAAGATCTAACATTAAAGGAGTAGAGAAGAAAGACAACAAATAGTGTAATATACAAGAGAAGGCAATAATAATGAAAGAAAAGGAGAAGATCACATTACAAAAAAGTATAAATAACAAAGGCCTGTGTACAGTACGATATATACCCCTATGTCATCACCATAGATAATGGTAACAATACTTACCAAATAAGTAATATAAACACAAAAAAGATAAAAGGAGTTTACAATCAAGCTTCAATAAAAAAGTTTTATGAAGAAAAATAAATTACTAGAAATAAAATAAACAGATTTCAAAATTCAAAAAGTTTGTAAGAGCAACTTACTACCTTATTTAGATGACATATGAGGAATGGAAAAAATAAAATAAATGAATAAAAATATAAAAACAAAGGAATAAGTTACCAAAATTCCTACCAAGTAAGATCAACTTACAGTCAAATAAAGTTTATATATGAAGTATAAAATAAAAAATTATAATAAGGGAATAAGTTCCCTATAACAAATTCCTATAAAAAAGTAAGAATCACAAACTTACGATAATATTTAAACAAAAAATACTTAAGAAGGAATAAGCTACAAAAATTCCTATAAAGTAAGAAAACTAACTTACGAAAAATTATCAAAAACGATATTTAAAAGAAATTAAAATAAACAAAAATAAAATCAAGCAAAAACTGCTAAGATAAATACCTGAAATAAAAATGAATTTAATGTATTCCAAGAAAAAAAAAAAAATCTGATCTGGTACAAGGAAGGAAAAGAAATTATGTATAAAACAAATATACAAAAAATGGCTAAAGCAGAATATTGCTAAACAACCAAGAAAAGAATAAAGATGTCTAAGGTAATTAAAATGATCACAAGAAGAATAGAAAACAAAATAATGACAAATTAGATATGATGAAATTAACATATGAATAAATAAAAAAACAATCAACTGTATGAGTAGATGACAGTATATAGCAAAGGTATAGCGGAAGGAAGAATGAGTAAAAGGCCAAAGTGATCTAAAACAAACCACAAGGTGGACAATCCCAAAATATATTATTATTATTAATTTAAGTCACAAGTTGACAAAAAAGGTATTTAAGATTGACTGTTGAAAAGTCCAGCAATCAAAATAAACTGAGCAGAGATGATGTTCCTCTGGTCTCAGAAAAAAATGAGTAGAATGGAAGAAACCTGCTACTAAAAAGTTAGGGAAAAAATTATATAAAAGGGAGAACACACTAATGGAAATAAATAAAAACAGATCCAAATAAAATGGAATGAATCGAGTAAGGAGAGAAATAAAGAATGGAGAAAAAAATAAGAGAGAAAAGGAAAAAATAATATATAACTGATAATTTCATAAAAAACAATGTTAGTGTTTTATTAAAATGATCAATTTTGAAGGAGAGGCATTATGTTACAACACAAATAAGCCACCCCAATACCAGGGATGAGAAAGACTATACTAAATATAAATATACTTCATATAAAATAAAATATTAAATATAAATAAAATATAAAGACGGTGACACGACAAATGACGACATGACCTAACCCAAGTGATTGACCAAACAAACAGGAAAACAACAAAGAAGGGAAAAAACCGAAACCAAAGAAGAATAAAAACAATTGATGGAAGTGAACGAATTCATACAACCAAATAAAATAAAACCAAACGAGAAGGGGAGAACCGAATTAAAATGAAGCCAATTGAAAATGAAGGAGAAGAAGAAGAAAAATGAAGTGAAACCAAGGGATAAGAAACACCACAAATATAAAAGGGAGAAATGGTACACTCAAGTATAATATCGGGAATAAAACCAATAATTATCCAATATCAGAAATAAATATTATTCTCAAATAAATAATTAATGTAACTGTTTTAACCAAAACCCAGTAAAGTAATATTATAAAAAGAAAAAGTACACTAACCCAAAAATTAGAGTTAGATATAGTAAAAATCTATAGGAAAATAACATTAATAATACTGTGTATAATTAGTAAAGAAAGAAATAGTGAGAAAGTGACAAAGAGAACTAATTATAGGGATTACCCACTAAGAAACACTTAATATAAACAGTTAAAAAGTGCGATAGTGAAAGTGTGAAACCCCAAAATGGCTAGAAACCATAATAATGATAATAAAACGCTCAATAATCAATAAGAAACAATAATTGATTAATAGTGAATCCAATAATAATTAAGAATAAGGTTTTAATGATAGCATTAGATGTAAGCACTTCATAATGTGGAATAAACACTGAAGAGTGATGAGGAAACACTATGTGAATAAAAGTGATACAAATTAGTAATTAGAAATATAAAGTTTAATAATAATAGTAAATGTAAACAATTAGTAATATGAAACGAACACTGGAAAGTGATAATAACATTGTTAATTAAGAGATTTAAGATTAATTGTAAACGATTGTATTTAAAAGGGGAGTATCCCATGAAAAGATAAACAGATAGGGTTAACATGGATTGAGAGTAGAGTTTAATTAGGAAATAAGCAATTAATAATAAATAAATAAACACCCCAGATTGTAAGGGAAAAGCAATTATTAAAAAGGTGATGTTAGTTAACACTCAAAAAACATATTAATTAATGAAATGAGTTGTAAACCAACTTTACTTAATGATGGTAAAATAATTGTATAGTTATAATTATGAATAGGGTATGACTGAAGAATTTGTACAGAGCATACGCCTAGACGTTATGTTTTTAATTAAGGAAGAATAGGGAGTGGTAGCCATATTATTAACAAAGAAAAAATTGATGATTAAGAAGTTAAGACAATACAAATCTAATTACAATAGAAAATCAATAAATGTAGAAAATAACAGAACCATTAATAAAACAAAATACATTAGAATAAAATGAGACATCATTTGTATAAATTCAGTAAATATAGTCAATGGCTACTAGTGCATCTGAAATGCCTAACTGTCAAAACCAATAATTACAAATTGTATAAAATCCACAAGGAAATTAACAAATCTAAGGCAAGTAACTAGCCAAAAATAACATATAAATCATTTTAAAAGAAAAATGTTACAAAAAGAGCTTAAATTAAAAGAAATATGTAATTATCAAATGTTAACATAATTAGACAAAAGTTAATATCTAATAGAACATGACCTTATGAGGTATTATTTTAATATTTGAAAGGAAATACATACAATAGTGATAATATTTAATACTCAGGAAGGAAGACAGAAGAATAAAATCAATCAGAAAATATATAGTAATTTTGAATAAAAATTCAAATATGATAACAATGGTAATAATCTATGCCTTAGCCAATCAAAGGGTTGAGGTTATCATAGAAACCATAGACGCTTGGGTAGTAGCAATTTTATTGAATACTAAATAATAATATTATTGTCACATTAATTAATTACCAAACTATCATTAAAGAAACAGTACAGAGTGTAACCATTGTTTTATTTCATAGGAAATTGTATTATATATGTGTGTGTTAGCGAACTTACAGATCAGACAACTAGCGCTTTCGCTATCTGTGCAATACAGTAAGCTGTACAAAGGCGGGAACCGATTTGAACGCTCCAGCTGTCACCGCTGAAAACACCATACTAACATATTAAGTCATAAATTTAATTGTTTTTAACAAACAATTTGGCACCACCCGGGACTCACAAACCCCTATGAAATTACAGGTAAGGTTCCACTAGGTTGTACTGATAATTGTGACAACGCTACGGACTTCGTTAGCAACAACCATTGATGTAACGACAGGTGTGAGACGAACACACCACACTAATACTTAAAAAACAATATTCACGTTTACAGAGACACACGAGACTAATTTATTCGTTACAGATTGGCGCCCATCGCGGGGCTTGAACGAAGAAAAGGACAACACATCATCGTTACAGATTGGCGACCAACGTAGTGAGGCTAGAAAAGGATGACTAGCGGCGATTATGAAGAGACATTCGATGGTTACAATATAAAGACGAAAAAAGATGAAACAGAAAGATATAACACAACAACGAACGAAAATGCCCAAACAACAGAAACAATGGAGTTATGCAGAGTGGATGACAAAGTTATTTAAAAAGTTCAGAAAGAGATGGAATACATAGAGAAGAATACCACGGATCATGAACGAGCACAGATGAGTGGTGCGAATGCAGTGGGATCGCCAAACGACAAAATGTCACTGAGAGATATTTATGATGAAATGTGGAAGCTGGACACCAAGTATAATGAAGAAGAGACTATTGAGACAGCCCACGAAAAACGTGATAACAATGTGGAAAGAATGACTGAAGAAGATTGGGATAGATGGAGTGACAATGAAAAACAAATAAAAAACAAAAGATTGGGAGTATACGCACAGGTGACAGAGGAATTTACACAGGAGGAGTATGAACAATGGAGACAATCAATAAGACAACCGGAACAACTAATACAAACAGAAAACGCAGAATTAAGAGAATGGATAAGGGTTATGTTTGAACTATCCAGAGAAGATATTTGTAATTGGAGGAAGGTACATAATCAAGTAGAAGAGTTCAAGGTAATGGCAAATAATAAAAAAATGAAACAACCAAAAACCCAAATAAAAAAAGAAGTAGTCAAGGACGTGAAAGTGAAGCAACAGAAGAAAATGCCAGAACTCACCCAAGAAGAGACGAAATGGGATAAAAGGATAAGGATTATGATAGAAGCGTTTGAACAATACAGGAAAGAGATGAGAGAAGTTTTTCGTGATAACACGGAAGAATTATGCCAGAAAACAGACAATAGGAACAAGACTATAGAAGAGATACCAAAAGGTAAAAACATTGAACATTCGAACCAGGAAAGAGAAAAAGGAAAGAGGATTCCAAAGAGTTCAGGGAAACCATAGCTAGAGGTTTCAGAGAGTTAAGAGAGACAATACATAGTAGTTTCACACCATTGCATGAAACACTGGACTGCATTTCGGAAGATATCCAAGAAACGGTAACAAGAACAGGGAACCGGTGAATGAGAAAATCAAAGAGATGGAGGAGGAAATAGAGAATAAAGAAGAATCAAGTGTATTGTTTTCTGAAAATAAAAGTAACAATAACACCGAGAAAATGAAGCGCATAAAAACCAACCGTAGGAGAATAAAGAAGAATCGAATAATTAAGAAGATGAAAACAAGGGAGATATGAAAAGTATATAAAAAGAAAATAATAAAAACCAGAGAAGAATTAGAAATGGTGAAGAATGGACTGATTGAGGTATTTAATTTACCAATTACTGACCAGAGAGAAATCATGAAATATAAAGATTGTAGGAGGAATCTAAAGGAAATTACAGAAGGAATCCACAAAGAGCCAGGGAACAAAAAAACTTCTACAAGTCTACTGTTAAATGGAAATTACCAGAAATGGAAATACAGAATAAAAAAGCAATAATAATATTAATGAAGGAGGTACAATTAACAACTTCTTTGATTAATCAAAATGTAGTGAATGAAGCTTCAGTCATGGAGACAAATGAACGTATAATAGTAGAGGAATTGTGGTATGAGACAGAAGAAACCTATATCACAAGAACGAAAATAGTTCTACACACCAGGGTCATCCGAACCACAAGTGCAGAGGAACTGATGGACCATGGGTAAACTAAGCGAAGATACCACACGCCAAGAAAAGGGACTGATCTTCGAATTACCGACCAAGCAAACCAATGGAGAGGAAGGAGCAGTAAATTAATTAGACCAATAAGAAACACCAAAACAAGAAATGACTCAACGACCAAGACGAATTAAATGAGAAATAATAAACCATAATAAATAAATTTAAAAATTATCCAGAATAAATGTTCAAAGATCTAACATTTGAAGGAGTAGAGAAGAAAGACAACAAATAGTGTAATATACAAGAGAAGGCAATAATAATGAAAGAAAAGGAGAAGATCACATTACAAAAAAGTATAAATAACAAAGGCCTGTGTACAGTACGATATATACCCCTATGTCATCACCATAGATAATGGTAACAATACTTACCAAATAAGTAATATAAACACAAAAAAGATAAAAGGAGTTTACAATCAAGCTTCAATAAAAAAGTTTTATGAAGAAAAATAAATTACTAGAAATAAAATAAACAGATTTCAAAATTCAAAAAGTTTGTAAGAGCAACTTACTACCTTATTTAGATGACATATGAGGAATGGAAAAAATAAAATAAATGAATAAAAATATAAAAACAAAGGAATAAGTTACCAAAATTCCTACCAAGTAAGATCAACTTACAGTCAAATAAAGTTTATATATGAAGTATAAAATAAAAAATTATAATAAGGGAATAAGTTCCCTATAACAAATTCCTATAAAAAAGTAAGAATCACAAACTTACGATAATATTTAAACAAAAAATACTTAAGAAGGAATAAGCTACAAAAATTCCTATAAAGTAAGAAAACTAACTTACGAAAAATTATCAAAAACGATATTTAAAAGAAATTAAAATAAACAAAAATAAAATCAAGCAAAAACTGCTAAGATAAATACCTGAAATAAAAATGAATTTAATGTATTCCAAGAAAAAAAAAAAATCTGATCTGGTACAAGGAAGGAAAAGAAATTATGTATAAAACAAATATACAAAAAATGGCTAAAGCAGAATATTGCTAAACAACCAAGAAAAGAATAAAGATGTCTAAGGTAATTAAAATGATCACAAGAAGAATAGAAAACAAAATAATGAAAAATTAGATATGATGAAATTAACATATGAATAAATAAAAAAACAATCAACTGTATGAGTAGATGACAGTATATAGCAAAGGTATAGCGGAAGGAAGAATGAGTAAAAGGCCAAAGTGATCTAAAACAAACCACAAGGTGGACAATCCCAAAATATATTATTATTATTAATTTAAGTCACAAGTTGACAAAAAAGGTATTTAAGATTGACTGTTGAAAAGTCAAGCAATCAAAATAAACTGAGCAGAGATGATGTTCCTCTGGTCTCAGAAAAAAATGAGTAGAATGGAAGAAACCTGCTACTAAAAAGTTAGGGAAAAAATTATATAAAAGGGAGAACACACTAATGGAAATAAATAAAAACAGATCCAAATAAAATGGAATGAATCGAGTAAGGAGAGAAATAAAGAATGGAGAAAAAAATAAGAGATAAAAGGAAAAAATAATATATAACTGATAATTTCATAAAAAACAATGTTAGTGTTTTATTAAAATGATCAATTTTGAAGGAGAGGCATTATGTTACAACACAAATAAGCCACCCCAATACCAGGGATGAGAAAGACTATACTAAATATAAATATACTTCATATAAAATAAAATATTAAATATAAATAAAATATAAAGACGGTGACACGACAAATGACGACATGACCTAACCCAAGTGATTGACCAAACAAACAGGAAAACAACAAAGAAGGGAAAAAACCGAAACCAAAGAAGAATAAAAACAATTGATGGAAGTGAACGAATTCATACAACCAAATAAAATAAAACCAAACGAGAAGGGGAGAACCGAATTAAAATGAAGCCAATTGAAAATGAAGGAGAAGAAGAAGAAAAATGAAGTGAAACCAAGGGATAAGAAACACCACAAATATAAAAGGGAGAAATGGTACACTCAAGTATAATATCGGGAATAAAACCAATAATTATCCAATATCAGAAATAAATATTATTCTCAAATAAATAATTAATGTAACTCTATAGTAATATAGTATAATGTATATTAGTAATATAGTAATTAATGTAAATATATATATAATGCCTCTCCTTCAAAATTGATCATTTTAATAAAACACTAACATTGTTTTTTATGAAATTATCAGTTATATATTATTTTTTCCTTTTATCTCTTATTTTTTTCTCCATTCTTTATTTCTCTCCTTACTCGATTCATTCCATTTTATTTGGATCTGTTTTTATTTATTTCCATTAGTGTGTTCTCCCTTTTATATAATTTTTTCCCTAACTTTTTAGTAGCAGGTTTCTTCCATTCTACTCATTTTTTTCTGAGACCAGAGGAACATCATCTCTGCTCAGTTTATTTTGATTGCTTGACTTTTCAACAGTCAATCTTAAATACCTTTTTTGTCAACTTGTGACTTAAATTAATAATAATAATATATTTTGGGATTGTCCACCTTGTGGTTTGTTTTAGATCACTTTGGCCTTTTACTCATTCTTCCTTCCGCTATACCTTTGCTATATACTGTCATCTACTCATACAGTTGATTGTTTTTTTATTTATTCATATGTTAATTTCATCATATCTAATTTTTCATTATTTTGTTTTCTATTCTTCTTGTGATCATTTTAATTACCTTAGACATCTTTATTCTTTTCTTGGTTGTTTAGCAATATTCTGCTTTAGCCATTTTTTGTATATTTGTTTTATACATAATTTCTTTTCCTTCCTTGTACCAGATCAGATTTTTTTTTTTTCTTGGAATACATTAAATTCATTTTTATTTCAGGTATTTATCTTAGCAGTTTTTGCTTGATTTTATTTTTGTTTATTTTAATTTCTTTTAAATATCGTTTTTGATAATTTTTCGTAAGTTAGTTTTCTTACTTTATAGGAATTTTTGTAGCTTATTCCTTCTTAAGTATTTTTTGTTTAAATATTATCGTAAGTTTGTGATTCTTACTTTTTATAGGAATTTGTTATAGGGAACTTATTCCCTTATTATAATTTTTTATTTTATACTTCATATATAAACTTTATTTGACTGTAAGTTGATCTTACTTGGTAGGAATTTTGGTAACTTATTCCTTTGTTTTTATATTTTTATTCATTTATTTTATTTTTTCCATTCCTCATATGTCATCTAAATAAGGTAGTAAGTTGCTCTTACAAACTTTTTGAATTTTGAAATCTGTTTATTTTATTTCTAGTAATTTATTTTTCTTCATAAAACTTTTTTATTGAAGCTTGATTGTAAACTCCTTTTATCTTTTTTGTGTTTATATTACTTATTTGGTAAGTATTGTTACCATTATCTATGGTGATGACATAGGGGTATATATCGTACTGTACACAGGCCTTTGTTATTTATACTTTTTTGTAATGTGATCTTCTCCTTTTCTTTCATTATTATTGCCTTCTCTTGTATATTACACTATTTGTTGTCTTTCTTCTCTACTCCTTCAAATGTTAGATCTTTGAACATTTATTCTGGATAATTTTTAAATTTATTTATTATGGTTTATTATTTCTCATTTAATTCGTCTTGGTCGTTGAGTCATTTCTTGTTTTGGTGTTTCTTATTGGTCTAATTAATTTACTGCTCCTTCCTCTCCATTGGTTTGCTTGGTCGGTAATTCGAAGATCAGTCCCTTTTCTTGGCGTGTGGTATCTTCGCTTAGTTTACCCATGGTCCATCAGTTCCTCTGCACTTGTGGTTCGGATGACCCTGGTGTGTAGAACTATTTTCGTTCTTGTGATATAGGTTTCTTCTGTCTCATACCACAATTCCTCTACTATTATACGTTCATTTGTCTCCATGACTGAAGCTTCATTCACTACATTTTGATTAATCAAAGAAGTTGTTAATTGTACCTCCTTCATTAATATTATTATTGCTTTTTTATTCTGTATTTCCATTTCTGGTAATTTTCATTTAACAGTAGACTTGTAGAAGTTTTTTTGTTCCCTGGCTCTTTGTGGATTCCTTCTGTAATTTCCTTTAGATTCCTCCTACAATCTTTATATTTCATGATTTCTCTCTGGTCAGTAATTGGTAAATTAAATACCTCAATCAGTCCATTCTTCACCATTTCTAATTCTTCTCTGGTTTTTATTATTTTCTTTTTATATACTTTTCATATCTCCCTTGTTTTCATCTTCTTAATTATTCGATTCTTCTTTATTCTCCTACGGTTGGTTTTTATGCGCTTCATTTTCTCGGTGTTATTGTTACTTTTATTTTCAGAAAACAATACACTTGATTCTTCTTTATTCTCTATTTCCTCCTCCATCTCTTTGATTTTCTCATTCACCGGTTCCCTGTTCTTGTTACCGTTTCTTGGATATCTTCCGAAATGCAGTCCAGTGTTTCATGCAATGGTGTGAAACTACTATGTATTGTCTCTCTTAACTCTCTGAAACCTCTAGCTATGGTTTCCCTGAACTCTTTGGAATCCTCTTTCCTTTTTCTCTTTCCTGGTTCGAATGTTCAATGTTTTTACCTTTTGGTATCTCTTCTATAGTCTTGTTCCTATTGTCTGTTTTCTGGCATAATTCTTCCGTGTTATCACGAAAAACTTCTCTCATCTCTTTCCTGTATTGTTCAAACGCTTCTATCATAATCCTTATCCTTTTATCCCATTTCGTCTCTTCTTGGGTGAGTTCTGGCATTTTCTTCTGTTGCTTCACTTTCACGTCCTTGACTACTTCTTTTTTTATTTGGGTTTTTGGTTGTTTCATTTTTTTATTATTTGCCATTACCTTGAACTCTTCTACTTGATTATGTACCTTCCTCCAATTACAAATATCTTCTCTGGATAGTTCAAACATAACCCTTATCCATTCTCTTAATTCTGCGTTTTCTGTTTGTATTAGTTGTTCCGGTTGTCTTATTGATTGTCTCCATTGTTCATACTCCTCCTGTGTAAATTCCTCTGTCACCTGTGCGTATACTCCCAATCTTTTGTTTTTTATTTGTTTTTCATTGTCACTCCATCTATCCCAATCTTCTTCAGTCATTCTTTCCACATTGTTATCACGTTTTTCGTGGGCTGTCTCAATAGTCTCTTCTTCATTATACTTGGTGTCCAGCTTCCACATTTCATCATAAATATCTCTCAGTGACATTTTGTCGTTTGGCGATCCCACTGCATTCGCACCACTCATCTGTGCTCGTTCATGATCCGTGGTATTCTTCTCTATGTATTCCATCTCTTTCTGAACTTTTTAAATAACTTTGTCATCCACTCTGCATAACTCCATTGTTTCTGTTGTTTGGGCATTTTCGTTCGTTGTTGTGTTATATCTTTCTGTTTCATCTTTTTTCGTCTTTATATTGTAACCATCGAATGTCTCTTCATAATCGCCGCTAGTCATCCTTTTCTAGCCTCACTACGTTGGTCGCCAATCTGTAACGATGATGTGTTGTCCTTTTCTTCGTTCAAGCCCCGCGATGGGCGCCAATCTGTAACGAATAAATTAGTCTCGTGTGTCTCTGTAAACGTGAATATTGTTTTTTAAGTATTAGTGTGGTGTGTTCGTCTCACACCTGTCGTTACATCAATGGTTGTTGCTAACGAAGTCCGCAGCGTTGTCACAATTATCAGTACAACCTAGTGGAACCTTACCTGTAATTTCATAGGGGTTTGTGAGTCCCGGGTGGTGCCAAATTGTTTGTTAAAAACAATTAAATTTATGACTTAATATGTTAGTATGGTGTTTTCAGCGGTGACGGCTGGAGCGTTCAAATCGGTTCCCGCCTTTGTACAGCTTACTGTATTGCACAGATAGCGAAAGCGCTAGTTGTCTGATCTGTAAGTTCGCTAACACACACATATATAATACAATTTCCTATGAAATAAAACAATGGTTACACTCTGTACTGTTTCTTTAATGATAGTTTGGTAATTAATTAATGTGACAATAATATTATTATTTAGTATTCAATAAAATTGCTACTACCCAAGCGTCTATGGTTTCTATGATAACCTCAACCCTTTGATTGGCTAAGGCATAGATTATTACCATTGTTATCATATTTGAATTTTTATTCAAAATTACTATATATTTTCTGATTGATTTTATTCTTCTGTCTTCCTTCCTGAGTATTAAATATTATCACTATTGTATGTATTTCCTTTCAAATATTAAAATAATACCTCATAAGGTCATGTTCTATTAGATATTAACTTTTGTCTAATTATGTTAACATTTGATAATTACATATTTCTTTTAATTTAAGCTCTTTTTGTAACATTTTTCTTTTAAAATGATTTATATGTTATTTTTGGCTAGTTACTTGCCTTAGATTTGTTAATTTCCTTGTGGATTTTATACAATTTGTAATTATTGGTTTTGACAGTTAGGCATTTCAGATGCACTAGTAGCCATTGACTATATTTACTGAATTTATACAAATGATGTCTCATTTTATTCTAATGTATTTTGTTTTATTAATGGTTCTGTTATTTTCTACATTTATTGATTTTCTATTGTAATTAGATTTGTATTGTCTTAACTTCTTAATCATCAATTTTTTCTTTGTTAATAATATGGCTACCACTCCCTATTCTTCCTTAATTAAAAACATAACGTCTAGGCGTATGCTCTGTACAAATTCTTCAGTCATACCCTATTCATAATTATAACTATACAATTATTTTACCATCATTAAGTAAAGTTGGTTTACAACTCATTTCATTAATTAATATGTTTTTTGAGTGTTAACTAACATCACCTTTTTAATAATTGCTTTTCCCTTACAATCTGGGGTGTTTATTTATTTATTATTAATTGCTTATTTCCTAATTAAACTCTACTCTCAATCCATGTTAACCCTATCTGTTTATCTTTTCATGGGATACTCCCCTTTTAAATACAATCGTTTACAATTAATCTTAAATCTCTTAATTAACAATGTTATTATCACTTTCCAGTGTTCGTTTCATATTACTAATTGTTTACATTTACTATTATTATTAAACTTTATATTTCTAATTACTAATTTGTATCACTTTTATTCACATAGTGTTTCCTCATCACTCTTCAGTGTTTATTCCACATTATGAAGTGCTTACATCTAATGCTATCATTAAAACCTTATTCTTAATTATTATTGGATTCACTATTAATCAATTATTGTTTCTTATTGATTATTGAGCGTTTTATTATCATTATTATGGTTTCTAGCCATTTTGGGGTTTCACACTTTCACTATTGCACTTTTTAACTGTTTATATTAAGTGTTTCTTAGTGGGTAATCCCTATAATTAGTTCTCTTTGTCACTTTCTCACTATTTCTTTCTTTACTAATTATACACAGTATTATTAATGTTATTTTCCTATAGATTTTTACTATATCTAACTCTAATTTTTGGGTTAGTGTACTTTTTCTTTTTATAATATTACTTTACTGGGTTTTGGTTAAAACAGTTACATTAATTATTTATTTGAGAATAATATTTATTTCTGATATTGGATAATTATTGGTTTTATTCCCGATATTATACTTGAGTGTACCATTTCTCCCTTTTATATTTGTGGTGTTTCTTATCCCTTGGTTTCACTTCATTTTTCTTCTTCTTCTCCTTCATTTTCAATTGGCTTCATTTTAATTCGGTTCTCCCCTTCTCGTTTGGTTTTATTTTATTTGGTTGTATGAATTCGTTCACTTCCATCAATTGTTTTTATTCTTCTTTGGTTTCGGTTTTTTCCCTTCTTTGTTGTTTTCCTGTTTGTTTGGTCAATCACTTGGGTTAGGTCATGTCGTCATTTGTCGTGTCACCGTCTTTATATTTTATTTATATTTAATATTTTATTTTATATGAAGTATATTTATATTTAGTATAGTCTTTCTCATCCCTGGTATTGGGGTGGCTTATTTGTGTTGTAACATAATGCCTCTCCTTCAAAATTGATCATTTTAATAAAACACTAACATTGTTTTTTATGAAATTATCAGTTATATATTATTTTTTCCTTTTCTCTCTTATTTTTTTCTCCATTCTTTATTTCTCTCCTTACTCGATTCATTCCATTTTATTTGGATCTGTTTTTATTTATTTCCATTAGTGTGTTCTCCCTTTTATATAATTTTTTCCCTAACTTTTTAGTAGCAGGTTTCTTCCATTCTACTCATTTTTTTCTGAGACCAGAGGAACATCATCTCTGCTCAGTTTATTTTGATTGCTGGACTTTTCAACAGTCAATCTTAAATACCTTTTTTGTCAACTTGTGACTTAAATTAATAATAATAATATATTTTGGGATTGTCCACCTTGTGGTTTGTTTTAGATCACTTTGGCCTTTTACTCATTCTTCCTTCCGCTATACCTTTGCTATATACTGTCATCTACTCATACAGTTGATTGTTTTTTTATTTATTCATATGTTAATTTCATCATATCTAATTTTTCATTATTTTGTTTTCTATTCTTCTTGTGATCATTTTAATTACCTTAGACATCTTTATTCTTTTCTTGGTTGTTTAGCAATATTCTGCTTTAGCCATTTTTTGTATATTTGTTTTATACATAATTTCTTTTCCTTCCTTGTACCAGATCAGATTTTTTTTTTTTCTTGGAATACATTAAATTCATTTTTATTTCAGGTATTTATCTTAGCAGTTTTTGCTTGATTTTATTTTTGTTTATTTTAATTTCTTTTAAATATCGTTTTTGATAATTTTTCGTAAGTTAGTTTTCTTACTTTATAGGAATTTTTGTAGCTTATTCCTTCTTAAGTATTTTTTGTTTAAATATTATCGTAAGTTTGTGATTCTTACTTTTTATAGGAATTTGTTATAGGGAACTTATTCCCTTATTATAATTTTTTATTTTATACTTCATATATAAACTTTATTTGACTGTAAGTTGATCTTACTTGGTAGGAATTTTGGTAACTTATTCCTTTGTTTTTATATTTTTATTCATTTATTTTATTTTTTCCATTCCTCATATGTCATCTAAATAAGGTAGTAAGTTGCTCTTACAAACTTTTTGAATTTTGAAATCTGTTTATTTTATTTCTAGTAATTTATTTTTCTTCATAAAACTTTTTTATTGAAGCTTGATTGTAAACTCCTTTTATCTTTTTTGTGTTTATATTACTTATTTGGTAAGTATTGTTACCATTATCTATGGTGATGACATAGGGGTATATATCGTACTGTACACAGGCCTTTGTTATTTATACTTTTTTGTAATGTGATCTTCTCCTTTTCTTTCATTATTATTGCCTTCTCTTGTATATTACACTATTTGTTGTCTTTCTTCTCTACTCCTTCAAATGTTAGATCTTTGAACATTTATTCTGGATAATTTTTAAATTTATTTATTATGGTTTATTATTTCTCATTTAATTCGTCTTGGTCGTTGAGTCATTTCTTGTTTTGGTGTTTCTTATTGGTCTAATTAATTTACTGCTCCTTCCTCTCCATTGGTTTGCTTGGTCGGTAATTCGAAGATCAGTCCCTTTTCTTGGCGTGTGGTATCTTCGCTTAGTTTACCCATGGTCCATCAGTTCCTCTGCACTTGTGGTTCGGATGACCCTGGTGTGTAGAACTATTTTCGTTCTTGTGATATAGGTTTCTTCTGTCTCATACCACAATTCCTCTACTATTATACGTTCATTTGTCTCCATGACTGAAGCTTCATTCACTACATTTTGATTAATCAAAGAAGTTGTTAATTGTACCTCCTTCATTAATATTATTATTGCTTTTTTATTCTGTATTTCCATTTCTGGTAATTTTCATTTAACAGTAGACTTGTAGAAGTTTTTTTGTTCCCTGGCTCTTTGTGGATTCCTTCTGTAATTTCCTTTAGATTCCTCCTACAATCTTTATATTTCATGATTTCTCTCTGGTCAGTAATTGGTAAATTAAATACCTCAATCAGTCCATTCTTCACCATTTCTAATTCTTCTCTGGTTTTTATTATTTTCTTTTTATATACTTTTCATATCTCCCTTGTTTTCATCTTCTTAATTATTCGATTCTTCTTTATTCTCCTACGGTTGGTTTTTATGCGCTTCATTTTCTCGGTGTTATTGTTACTTTTATTTTCAGAAAACAATACACTTGATTCTTCTTTATTCTCTATTTCCTCCTCCATCTCTTTGATTTTCTCATTCACCGGTTCCCTGTTCTTGTTACCGTTTCTTGGATATCTTCCGAAATGCAGTCCAGTGTTTCATGCAATGGTGTGAAACTACTATGTATTGTCTCTCTTAACTCTCTGAAACCTCTAGCTATGGTTTCCCTGAACTCTTTGGAATCCTCTTTCCTTTTTCTCTTTCCTGGTTCGAATGTTCAATGTTTTTACCTTTTGGTATCTCTTCTATAGTCTTGTTCCTATTGTCTGTTTTCTGGCATAATTCTTCCGTGTTATCACGAAAAACTTCTCTCATCTCTTTCCTGTATTGTTCAAACGCTTCTATCATAATCCTTATCCTTTTATCCCATTTCGTCTCTTCTTGGGTGAGTTCTGGCATTTTCTTCTGTTGCTTCACTTTCACGTCCTTGACTACTTCTTTTTTTATTTGGGTTTTTGGTTGTTTCATTTTTTTATTATTTGCCATTACCTTGAACTCTTCTACTTGATTATGTACCTTCCTCCAATTACAAATATCTTCTCTGGATAGTTCAAACATAACCCTTATCCATTCTCTTAATTCTGCGTTTTCTGTTTGTATTAGTTGTTCCGGTTGTCTTATTGATTGTCTCCATTGTTCATACTCCTCCTGTGTAAATTCCTCTGTCACCTGTGCGTATACTCCCAATCTTTTGTTTTTTATTTGTTTTTCATTGTCACTCCATCTATCCCAATCTTCTTCAGTCATTCTTTCCACATTGTTATCACGTTTTTCGTGGGCTGTCTCAATAGTCTCTTCTTCATTATACTTGGTGTCCAGCTTCCACATTTCATCATAAATATCTCTCAGTGACATTTTGTCGTTTGGCGATCCCACTGCATTCGCACCACTCATCTGTGCTCGTTCATGATCCGTGGTATTCTTCTCTATGTATTCCATCTCTTTCTGAACTTTTTAAATAACTTTGTCATCCACTCTGCATAACTCCATTGTTTCTGTTGTTTGGGCATTTTCGTTCGTTGTTGTGTTATATCTTTCTGTTTCATCTTTTTTCGTCTTTATATTGTAACCATCGAATGTCTCTTCATAATCGCCGCTAGTCATCCTTTTCTAGCCTCACTACGTTGGTCGCCAATCTGTAACGATGATGTGTTGTCCTTTTCTTCGTTCAAGCCCCGCGATGGGCGCCAATCTGTAACGAATAAATTAGTCTCGTGTGTCTCTGTAAACGTGAATATTGTTTTTTAAGTATTAGTGTGGTGTGTTCGTCTCACACCTGTCGTTACATCAATGGTTGTTGCTAACGAAGTCCGTAGCGTTGTCACAATTATCAGTACAACCTAGTGGAACCTTACCTGTAATTTCATAGGGGTTTGTGAGTCCCGGGTGGTGCCAAATTGTTTGTTAAAAACAATTAAATTTATGACTTAATATGTTAGTATGGTGTTTTCAGCGGTGACGGCTGGAGCGTTCAAATCGGTTCCCGCCTTTGTACAGCTTACTGTATTGCACAGATAGCGAAAGCGCTAGTTGTCTGATCTGTAAGTTCGCTAACACACACATATATAATACAATTTCCTATGAAATAAAACAATGGTTACACTCTGTACTGTTTCTTTAATGATAGTTTGGTAATTAATTAATGTGACAATAATATTATTATTTAGTATTCAATAAAATTGCTACTACCCAAGCGTCTATGGTTTCTATGATAACCTCAACCCTTTGATTGGCTAAGGCATAGATTATTACCATTGTTATCATATTTGAATTTTTATTCAAAATTACTATATATTTTCTGATTGATTTTATTCTTCTGTCTTCCTTCCTGAGTATTAAATATTATCACTATTGTATGTATTTCCTTTCAAATATTAAAATAATACCTCATAAGGTCATGTTCTATTAGATATTAACTTTTGTCTAATTATGTTAACATTTGATAATTACATATTTCTTTTAATTTAAGCTCTTTTTGTAACATTTTTCTTTTAAAATGATTTATATGTTATTTTTGGCTAGTTACTTGCCTTAGATTTGTTAATTTCCTTGTGGATTTTATACAATTTGTAATTATTGGTTTTGACAGTTAGGCATTTCAGATGCACTAGTAGCCATTGACTATATTTACTGAATTTATACAAATGATGTCTCATTTTATTCTAATGTATTTTGTTTTATTAATGGTTCTGTTATTTTCTACATTTATTGATTTTCTATTGTAATTAGATTTGTATTGTCTTAACTTCTTAATCATCAATTTTTTCTTTGTTAATAATATGGCTACCACTCCCTATTCTTCCTTAATTAAAAACATAACGTCTAGGCGTATGCTCTGTACAAATTCTTCAGTCATACCCTATTCATAATTATAACTATACAATTATTTTACCATCATTAAGTAAAGTTGGTTTACAACTCATTTCATTAATTAATATGTTTTTTGAGTGTTAACTAACATCACCTTTTTAATAATTGCTTTTCCCTTACAATCTGGGGTGTTTATTTATTTATTATTAATTGCTTATTTCCTAATTAAACTCTACTCTCAATCCATGTTAACCCTATCTGTTTATCTTTTCATGGGATACTCCCCTTTTAAATACAATCGTTTACAATTAATCTTAAATCTCTTAATTAACAATGTTATTATCACTTTCCAGTGTTCGTTTCATATTACTAATTGTTTACATTTACTATTATTATTAAACTTTATATTTCTAATTACTAATTTGTATCACTTTTATTCACATAGTGTTTCCTCATCACTCTTCAGTGTTTATTCCACATTATGAAGTGCTTACATCTAATGCTATCATTAAAACCTTATTCTTAATTATTATTGGATTCACTATTAATCAATTATTGTTTCTTATTGATTATTGAGCGTTTTATTATCATTATTATGGTTTCTAGCCATTTTGGGGTTTCACACTTTCACTATTGCACTTTTTAACTGTTTATATTAAGTGTTTCTTAGTGGGTAATCCCTATAATTAGTTCTCTTTGTCACTTTCTCACTATTTCTTTCTTTACTAATTATACACAGTATTATTAATGTTATTTTCCTATAGATTTTTACTATATCTAACTCTAATTTTTGGGTTAGTGTACTTTTTCTTTTTATAATATTACTTTACTGGGTTTTGGTTAAAACAGTTACATTAATTATTTATTTGAGAATAATATTTATTTCTGATATTGGATAATTATTGGTTTTATTCCCGATATTATACTTGAGTGTACCATTTCTCCCTTTTATATTTGTGGTGTTTCTTATCCCTTGGTTTCACTTCATTTTTCTTCTTCTTCTCCTTCATTTTCAATTGGCTTCATTTTAATTCGGTTCTCCCCTTCTCGTTTGGTTTTATTTTATTTGGTTGTATGAATTCGTTCACTTCCATCAATTGTTTTTATTCTTCTTTGGTTTCGGTTTTTTCCCTTCTTTGTTGTTTTCCTGTTTGTTTGGTCAATCACTTGGGTTAGGTCATGTCGTCATTTGTCGTGTCACCGTCTTTATATTTTATTTATATTTAATATTTTATTTTATATGAAGTATATTTATATTTAGTATAGTCTTTCTCATCCCTGGTATTGGGGTGGCTTATTTGTGTTGTAACATAATGCCTCTCCTTCAAAATTGATCATTTTAATAAAACACTAACATTGTTTTTTATGAAATTATCAGTTATATATTATTTTTTCCTTTTCTCTCTTATTTTTTTCTCCATTCTTTATTTCTCTCCTTACTCGATTCATTCCATTTTATTTGGATCTGTTTTTATTTATTTCCATTAGTGTGTTCTCCCTTTTATATAATTTTTTCCCTAACTTTTTAGTAGCAGGTTTCTTCCATTCTACTCATTTTTTTCTGAGACCAGAGGAACATCATCTCTGCTCAGTTTATTTTGATTGCTGGACTTTTCAACAGTCAATCTTAAATACCTTTTTTGTCAACTTGTGACTTAAATTAATAATAATAATATATTTTGGGATTGTCCACCTTGTGGTTTGTTTTAGATCACTTTGGCCTTTTACTCATTCTTCCTTCCGCTATACCTTTGCTATATACTGTCATCTACTCATACAGTTGATTGTTTTTTTATTTATTCATATGTTAATTTCATCATATCTAATTTGTCATTATTTTGTTTTCTATTCTTCTTGTGATCATTTTAATTACCTTAGACATCTTTATTCTTTTCTTGGTTGTTTAGCAATATTCTGCTTTAGCCATTTTTTGTATATTTGTTTTATACATAATTTCTTTTCCTTCCTTGTACCAGATCAGATTTTTTTTTTTTTCTTGGAATACATTAAATTCATTTTTATTTCAGGTATTTATCTTAGCAGTTTTTGCTTGATTTTATTTTTGTTTATTTTAATTTCTTTTAAATATCGTTTTTGATAATTTTTCGTAAGTTAGTTTTCTTACTTTATAGGAATTTTTGTAGCTTATTCCTTCTTAAGTATTTTTTGTTTAAATATTATCGTAAGTTTGTGATTCTTACTTTTTTATAGGAATTTGTTATAGGGAACTTATTCCCTTATTATAATTTTTTATTTTATACTTCATATATAAACTTTATTTGACTGTAAGTTGATCTTACTTGGTAGGAATTTTGGTAACTTATTCCTTTGTTTTTATATTTTTATTCATTTATTTTATTTTTTCCATTCCTCATATGTCATCTAAATAAGGTAGTAAGTTGCTCTTACAAACTTTTTGAATTTTGAAATCTGTTTATTTTATTTCTAGTAATTTATTTTTCTTCATAAAACTTTTTTATTGAAGCTTGATTGTAAACTCCTTTTATCTTTTTTGTGTTTATATTACTTATTTGGTAAGTATTGTTACCATTATCTATGGTGATGACATAGGGGTATATATCGTACTGTACACAGGCCTTTGTTATTTATACTTTTTTGTAATGTGATCTTCTCCTTTTCTTTCATTATTATTGCCTTCTCTTGTATATTACACTATTTGTTGTCTTTCTTCTCTACTCCTTTAATGTTAGATCTTTGAACATTTATTCTGGATAATTTTTAAATTTATTTATTATGGTTTATTATTTCTCATTTAATTCGTCTTGGTCGTTGAGTCATTTCTTGTTTTGGTGTTTCTTATTGGTCTAATTAATTTACTGCTCCTTCCTCTCCATTGGTTTGCTTGGTCGGTAATTCGAAGATCAGTCCCTTTTCTTGGCGTGTGGTATCTTCGCTTAGTTTACCCATGGTCCATCAGTTCCTCTGCACTTGTGGTTCGGATGACCCTGGTGTGTAGAACTATTTTCGTTCTTGTGATATAGGTTTCTTCTGTCTCATACCACAATTCCTCTACTATTATACGTTCATTTGTCTCCATGACTGAAGCTTCATTCACTACATTTTGATTAATCAAAGAAGTTGTTAATTGTACCTCCTTCATTAATATTATTATTGCTTTTTTATTCTGTATTTCCATTTCTGGTAATTTCCATTTAACAGTAGACTTGTAGAAGTTTTTTTGTTCCCTGGCTCTTTGTGGATTCCTTCTGTAATTTCCTTTAGATTCCTCCTACAATCTTTATATTTCATGATTTCTCTCTGGTCAGTAATTGGTAAATTAAATACCTCAATCAGTCCATTCTTCACCATTTCTAATTCTTCTCTGGTTTTTATTATTTTCTTTTTATATACTTTTCATATCTCCCTTGTTTTCATCTTCTTAATTATTCGATTCTTCTTTATTCTCCTACGGTTGGTTTTTATGCGCTTCATTTTCTCGGTGTTATTGTTACTTTTATTTTCAGAAAACAATACACTTGATTCTTCTTTATTCTCTATTTCCTCCTCCATCTCTTTGATTTTCTCATTCACCGGTTCCCTGTTCTTGTTACCGTTTCTTGGATATCTTCCGAAATGCAGTCCAGTGTTTCATGCAATGGTGTGAAACTACTATGTATTGTCTCTCTTAACTCTCTGAAACCTCTAGCTATGGTTTCCCTGAACTCTTTGGAATCCTCTTTCCTTTTTCTCTTTCCTGGTTCGAATGTTCAATGTTTTTACCTTTTGGTATCTCTTCTATAGTCTTGTTCCTATTGTCTGTTTTCTGGCATAATTCTTCCGTGTTATCACGAAAAACTTCTCTCATCTCTTTCCTGTATTGTTCAAACGCTTCTATCATAATCCTTATCCTTTTATCCCATTTCGTCTCTTCTTGGGTGAGTTCTGGCATTTTCTTCTGTTGCTTCACTTTCACGTCCTTGACTACTTCTTTTTTTATTTGGGTTTTTGGTTGTTTCATTTTTTTATTATTTGCCATTACCTTGAACTCTTCTACTTGATTATGTACATTCCTCCAATTACAAATATCTTCTCTGGATAGTTCAAACATAACCCTTATCCATTCTCTTAATTCTGCGTTTTCTGTTTGTATTAGTTGTTCCGGTTGTCTTATTGATTGTCTCCATTGTTCATACTCCTCCTGTGTAAATTCCTCTGTCACCTGTGCGTATACTCCCAATCTATTGTTTTTTATTTGTTTTTCATTGTCACTCCATCTATCCCAATCTTCTTCAGTCATTCTTTCCACATTGTTATCACGTTTTTCGTGGGCTGTCTCAATAGTCTCTTCTTCATTATACTTGGTGTCCAGCTTCCACATTTCATCATAAATATCTCTCAGTGACATTTTGTCGTTTGGCGATCCCACTGCATTCGCACGACTCATCTGTGCTCGTTCATGATCCGTGGTATTCTTCTCTATGTATTCCATCTCTTTCTGAACTTTTTAAATAACTTTGTCATCCACTCTGCATAACTCCATTGTTTCTGTTGTTTGGGCATTTTCGTTCGTTGTTGTGTTATATCTTTCTGTTTCATCTTTTTTCGTCTTTATATTGTAACCATCGAATGTCTCTTCATAATCGCCGCTAGTCATCCTTTTCTAGCCTCACTACGTTGGTCGCCAATCTGTAACGATGATGTGTTGTCCTTTTCTTCGTTCAAGCCCCGCGATGGGCGCCAATCTGTAACGAATAAATTAGTCTCGTGTGTCTCTGTAAACGTGAATATTGTTTTTTAAGTATTAGTGTGGTGTGTTCGTCTCACACCTGTCGTTACATCAATGGTTGTTGCTAACGAAGTCCGTAGCGTTGTCACAATTATCAGTACAACCTAGTGGAACCTTACATGTAATTTCATAGGGGTTTGTGAGTCCCGGGTGGTGCCAAATTGTTTGTTAAAAACAATTAAATTTATGACTTAATATGTTAGTATGGTGTTTTCAGCGGTGACGGCTGGAGCGTTCAAATCGGTTCCCGCCTTTGTACAGCTTACTGTATTGCACAGATAGCGAAAGCGCTAGTTGTCTGATCTGTAAGTTCGCTAACACACACATATATAATACAATTTCCTATGAAATAAAACAATGGTTACACTCTGTACTGTTTCTTTAATGATAGTTTGGTAATTAATTAATGTGACAATAATATTATTATTTAGTATTCAATAAAATTGCTACTACCCAAGCGTCTATGGTTTCTATGATAACCTCAACCCTTTGATTGGCTAAGGCATAGATTATTACCATTGTTATCATATTTGAATTTTTATTCAAAATTACTATATATTTTCTGATTGATTTTATTCTTCTGTCTTCCTTCCTGAGTATTAAATATTATCACTATTGTATGTATTTCCTTTCAAATATTAAAATAATACCTCATAAGGTCATGTTCTATTAGATATTAACTTTTGTCTAATTATGTTAACATTTGATAATTACATATTTCTTTTAATTTAAGCTCTTTTTGTAACATTTTTCTTTTAAAATGATTTATATGTTATTTTTGGCTAGTTACTTGCCTTAGATTTGTTAATTTCCTTGTGGATTTTATACAATTTGTAATTATTGGTTTTGACAGTTAGGCATTTCAGATGCACTAGTAGCCATTGACTATATTTACTGAATTTATACAAATGATGTCTCATTTTATTCTAATGTATTTTGTTTTATTAATGGTTCTGTTATTTTCTACATTTATTGATTTTCTATTGTAATTAGATTTGTATTGTCTTAACTTCTTAATCATCTATTTTTTCTTTGTTAATAATATGGCTACCACTCCCTATTCTTCCTTAATTAAAAACATAACGTCTAGGCGTATGCTCTGTACAAATTCTTCAGTCATACCCTATTCATAATTATAACTATACAATTATTTTACCATCATTAAGTAAAGTTGGTTTACAACTCATTTCATTAATTAATATGTTTTTTGAGTGTTAACTAACATCACCTTTTTAATAATTGCTTTTCCCTTACAATCTGGGGTGTTTATTTATTTATTATTAATTGCTTATTTCCTAATTAAACTCTACTCTCAATCCATGTTAACCCTATCTGTTTATCTTTTCATGGGATACTCCCCTTTTAAATACAATCGTTTACAATTAATCTTAAATCTCTTAATTAACAATGTTATTATCACTTTCCAGTGTTCGTTTCATATTACTAATTGTTTACATTTACTATTATTATTAAACTTTATATTTCTAATTACTAATTTGTATCACTTTTATTCACATAGTGTTTCCTCATCACTCTTCAGTGTTTATTCCACATTATGAAGTGCTTACATCTAATGCTATCATTAAAACCTTATTCTTAATTATTATTGGATTCACTATTAATCAATTATTGTTTCTTATTGATTATTGAGCGTTTTATTATCATTATTATGGTTTCTAGCCATTTTGGGGTTTCACACTTTCACTATCGCACTTTTTAACTGTTTATATTAAGTGTTTCTTAGTGGGTAATCCCTATAATTAGTTCTCTTTGTCACTTTCTCACTATTTCTTTCTTTACTAATTATACACAGTATTATTAATGTTATTTTCCTATAGATTTTTACTATATCTAACTCTAATTTTTGGGTTAGTGTACTTTTTCTTTTTATAATATTACTTTACTGGGTTTTGGTTAAAACAGTTACATTAATTATTTAATTGAGAATAATATTTATTTCTGATATTGGATAATTATTGGTTTTATTCCCGATATTATACTTGAGTGTACCATTTCTCCCTTTTATATTTGTGGTGTTTCTTATCCCTTGGTTTCACTTCATTTTTCTTCTTCTTCTCCTTCATTTTCAATTGGCTTCATTTTAATTCGGTTCTCCCCTTCTCGTTTGGTTTTATTTTATTTGGTTGTATGAATTCGTTCACTTCCATCAATTGTTTTTATTCTTCTTTGGTTTCGGTTTTTTCCCTTCTTTGTTGTTTTCCTGTTTGTTTGGTCAATCGCTTGGGTTAGGTCATGTCGTCATTTGTCGTGTCACCGTCTTTATATTTTATTTATATTTAATATTTTATTTTATATGAAGTATATTTATATTTAGTATAGTCTTTCTCATCCCTGGTATTGGGGTGGCTTATTTGTGTTGTAACATAATGCCTCTCCTTCAAAATTGATCATTTTAATAAAACACTAACATAGTTTTTTATGAAATTATCAGTTATATATTATTTTTTCCTTTTCTCTCTTATTTGTTTCTCCATTCTTTATTTCTCTCCTTACTCGATTCATTCCATTTTATTTGGATCTGTTTTTATTTATTTCCATTAGTGTGTTCTCCCTTTTATATAATTTTTTCCCTAACTTTTTAGTAGCTGGTTTCTTCCATTCTACTCATTTTTTTCTGAGACCAGAGGAACATCATCTCTGCTCAGTTTATTTTGATTGCTGGACTTTTCAACAGTCAATCTTAAATACCTTTTTTGTCAACTTGTGATTTAAATTAATAATAATAATATATTTTGGGATTGTCCACCTTGTGGTTTGTTTTAGATCACTTTGGCCTTTTACTCATTCTTCCTTCCGCTATACCTTTGCTATATACTGTCATCTACTCATACAGTTGATTGTTTTTTTATTTATTCATATGTTAATTTCATCATATCTAATTTTTCATTATTTTGTTTTCTATTCTTCTTGTGATCATTTTAATTACCTTAGACATCTTTATTCTTTTCTTGGTTGTTTAGCAATATTCTGCTTTAGCCATTTTTTGTATATTTGTTTTATACATAATTTCTTTTCCTTCCTTGTACCAGATCAGATTTTTTTTTTTTCTTGGAATACATTAAATTCATTTTTATTTCAGGTATTTATCTTAGCAGTTTTTGCTTGATTTTATTTTTGTTTATTTTAATTTCTTTTAAATATCGTTTTTGATAATTTTTCGTAAGTTAGTTTTCTTACTTTATAGGAATTTTTGTAGCTTATTCCTTCTTAAGTATTTTTTGTTTAAATATTATCGTAAGTTTGTGATTCTTACTTTTTTATAGGAATTTGTTATAGGGAACTTATTCCCTTATTATAATTTTTTATTTTATACTTCATATATAAACTTTATTTGACTGTAAGTTGATCTTACTTGGTAGGAATTTTGGTAACTTATTCCTTTGTTTTTATATTTTTATTCATTTATTTTATTTTTTCCATTCCTCATATGTCATCTAAATAAGGTAGTAAGTTGCTCTTACAAACTTTTTGAATTTTGAAATCTGTTTATTTTATTTCTAGTAATTTATTTTTCTTCATAAAACTTTTTTATTGAAGCTTGATTGTAAACTCCTTTTATCTTTTTTGTGTTTATATTACTTATTTGGTAAGTATTGTTACCATTATCTATGGTGATGACATAGGGGTATATATCGTACTGTACACAGGCCTTTGTTATTTATACTTTTTTGTAATGTGATCTTCTCCTTTTCTTTCATTATTATTGCCTTCTCTTGTATATTACACTATTTGTTGTCTTTCTTCTCTACTCCTTCAAATGTTAGATCTTTGAACATTTATTCTGGATAATTTTTAAATTTATTTATTATGGTTTATTATTTCTCATTTAATTCGTCTTGGTCGTTGAGTCATTTCTTGTTTTGGTGTTTCTTATTGGTCTAATTAATTTACTGCTCCTTCCTCTCCATTGGTTTGCTTGGTCGGTAATTCGAAGATCAGTCCCTTTTCTTGGCGTGTGGTATCTTCGCTTAGTTTACCCATGGTCCATCAGTTCCTCTGCACTTGTGGTTCGGATGACCCTGGTGTGTAGAACTATTTTCGTTCTTGTGATATAGGTTTCTTCTGTCTCATACCACAATTCCTCTACTATTATACGTTCATTTGTCTCCATGACTGAAGCTTCATTCACTACATTTTGATTAATCAAAGAAGTTGTTAATTGTACCTCCTTCATTAATATTATTATTGCTTTTTTATTCTGTATTTCCATTTCTGGTAATTTCCATTTAACAGTAGACTTGTAGAAGTTTTTTTGTTCCCTGGCTCTTTGTGGATTCCTTCTGTAATTTCCTTTAGATTCCTCCTACAATCTTTATATTTCATGATTTCTCTCTGGTCAGTAATTGGTAAATTAAATACCTCAATCAGTCCATTCTTCACCATTTCTAATTCTTCTCTGGTTTTTATTATTTTCTTTTTATATACTTTTCATATCTCCCTTGTTTTCATCTTCTTAATTATTCGATTCTTCTTTATTCTCCTACGGTTGGTTTTTATGCGCTTCATTTTCTCGGTGTTATTGTTACTTTTATTTTCAGAAAACAATACACTTGATTCTTCTTTATTCTCTATTTCCTCCTCCATCTCTTTGATTTTCTCATTCACCGGTTCCCTGTTCTTGTTACCGTTTCTTGGATATCTTCCGAAATGCAGTCCAGTGTTTCATGCAATGGTGTGAAACTACTATGTATTGTCTCTCTTAACTCTCTGAAACCTCTAGCTATGGTTTCCCTGAACTCTTTGGAATCCTCTTTCCTTTTTCTCTTTCCTGGTTCGAATGTTCAATGTTTTTACCTTTTGGTATCTCTTCTGTACAAGACATTATTCCTATTGTCTGTTTTCTGGCATAATTCTTCCGTGTTATCACAAAAAACTTCTCTCATCTCTTTCCTGTATTGTTCAAACGCTTCTATCATAATCCTTATCCTTTTATCCCATTTCGTCTCTTCTTGGGTGAGTTCTGGCATTTTCTTCTGTTGCTTCACTTTCACGTCCTTGACTACTTCTTTTTTTATTTGGGTTTTTGGTTGTTTCATTTTTTTATTATTTGGCATTACCTTGAACTCTTCTACTTGATTATGTACCTTCCTCCAATTACAAATATCTTCTCTGGATAGTTCAAACATAACCCTTATCCATTCTCTTAATTCTGCGTTTTCTGTTTGTATTGGTTGTTCCGGTTGTCTTATTGATTGTCTCCATTTTTCATACTCCTCCTGTGTAAATTCCTCTGTCACCTGTGCGTATACTCCCATTCTTTTGTTTTTTATTTGTTTTTCATTGTCACTCCATCTATCCCAATCTTCTTCAGTCATTCTTTCCACATTGTTATCACGTTTTTCGTGGGCTGTCTCAATAGTCTCTTCTTCATTATACTTGGTGTCCAGCTTCCACATTTCATCATAAATATCTCTCAGTGACATTTTGTCGTTTGGCGATCCCACTGCATTCGCACGACTCATCTGTGCTCGTTCATGATCCGTGGTATTCTTCTCTATGTATTCCATCTCCTTACTGAACTTTTTAAATAACTTTGTCATCCACTCTGCATAACTCCATTGTTTCTGTTGTTTGGGCATTTTCGTTCGTTGTTGTGTTATATCTTTCTGTTTCATCTTTTTTCGTCTTTATATTGTAACCATTGAATGTCTCTTCATAATCGCCGCTAGTCGTCCTTTTCTAGCCTCACTACGTTGGTCGCCAATCTGTAACGATGATGTGTTGTCCTTTTCTTCGTTCAAGCCCCGCGATGGGCGCCAATCTGTAACGAATAAATTAGTCTCGTGTGTCTCTGTAAACGTGAATATTGTTTTTTAAGTATTAGTGTGGTGTGTTCGTCTCACACCTGTCGTTACATCAATGGTTGTTGCTAACGAAGTCCGTAGCGTTGTCACAATTATCAGTACAACCTAGTGGAACCTTACCTGTAATTTCATAGGGGTTTGTGAATCCCGGGTGGCGCCAAATTGTTTGTTAAAAACAATTAAATTTATGAGTTAATATGTTAGTATGGTGTTTTCAGCGGTGACGGCTGGAGCGTTCGAATCGGTTCCCGCCTTTGTACAGCTTACTGTATTGCACAGATAGCGAAAGCGCTAGTTGTCTGATCTGTAAGTTCGCTAACACACACATATATAATACAATTTCCTATGAAATAAAACAATGGTTACACTCTGTACTGTTTCTTTAATGATAGTTTGGTAATTAATTAATGTGACAATAATATTATTATTTAGTATTCAATAAAATTGCTACTACCCAAGCGTCTATGGTTTCTATGATAACCTCAACCCTTTGATTGGCTAAGGCATAGATTATTACCATTGTTATCATATTTGAATTTTTATTCAAAATTACTATATATTTTCTGATTGATTTTATTCTTCTGTCTTCCTTCCTGAGTATTAAATATTATCACTATTGTATGTATTTCCTTTCAAAGATTAAAATAATACCTCATAAGGTCATGTTCTATTAGATATTAACTTTTGTCTAATTATGTTAACATTTGATAATTACATATTTCTTTTAATTTAAGCTCTTATTGTAACATTTTTCTTTTAAAATGATTTATATGTTATTTTTGGCTAGTTACTTGCCTTAGATTTGTTAATTTCCTTGTGGATTTTATACAATTTGTAATTATTGGTGTTGACAGTTAGGCATTTCAGATGCACTAGTAGCAATTGACTATATTTACTGAATTTATACAAATGATGTCTCATTTTATTCTAATGTATTTTGTTTTATTAATGGTTCTGTTATTTTCTACATTTATTGATTTTCTATTGTAATTAGATTTGTATTGTCTTAACTTCTTAATCATCTATTTTTTCTTTGTTAATAATATGGCTACCACTCCCTATTCTTCCTTAATTAAAAACATAACGTCTAGGCGTATGCTCTGTACAAATTCTTCAGTCATACCCTATTCATAATTATAACTATACAATTATTTTACCATCATTAAGTAAAGTTGGTTTACAACTCATTTCATTAATTAATATGTTTTTTGAGTGTTAACTAACATCACCTTTTTAATAATTGCTTTTCCCTTACAATCTGGGGTGTTTATTTATTTATTATTAATTGCTTATTTCCTAATTAAACTCTACTCTCAATCCATGTTAACCCTATCTGTTTATCTTTTCATGGGATACTCCCCTTTTAAATACAATCGTTTACAATTAATCTTAAATCTCTTAATTAACAATGTTATTATCACTTTCCAGTGTTCGTTTCATATTACTAATTGTTTACATTTACTATTATTATTAAACTTTATATTTCTAATTACTAATTTGTATCACTTTTATTCACATAGTGTTTCCTCATCACTCTTCAGTGTTTATTCCACATTATGAAGTGCTTACATCTAATGCTATCATTAAAACCTTATTCTTAATTATTATTGGATTCACTATTAATCAATTATTGTTTCTTATTGATTATTGAGCGTTTTATTATCATTATTATGGTTTCTAGCCATTTTGGGGTTTCACACTTTCACTATCGCACTTTTTAACTGTTTATATTAAGTGTTTCTTAGTGGGTAATCCCTACAATTAGTTCTCTTTGTCACTTTCTCACTATTTCTTTCTTTACTAATTATACACAGTATTATTAATGTTATTTTCCTATAGATTTTTACTATATCTAACTCTAATTTTTGGGTTAGTGTACTTTTTCTTTTTATAATATTACTTTACTGGGTTTTGGTTAAAACAGTTACATTAATTATTTAATTGAGAATAATATTTATTTCTGATATTGGATAATTATTGGATTTTATTCCCGATATTATACTTGAGTGTACCATTTCTCCCTTTTATATTTGTGGTGTTTCTTATCCCTTGGTTTCACTTCATTTTTCTTCTTCTTCTCCTTCATTTTCAATTGGCTTCATTTTAATTCGGTTCTCCCCTTCTCGTTTGGTTTTATTTTATTTGGTTGTATGAATTCGTTCACTTCCATTAATTGTTTTTATTCTTCTTTGGTTTCGGTTTTTTCCCTTCTTTGTTGTTTTCCTGTTTGTTTGGTCAATCACTTGGGTTAGGTCATGTCGTCATTTGTCGTGTCACCGTCTTTATATTTTATTTATATTTAATATTTTATTTTATATGAAGTATATTTATATTTAGTATAGTCTTTCTCATCCCTGGTATTGGGGTGGCTTATTTGTGTTGTAACATAATGCCTCTCCTTCAAAATTGATCATTTTAATAAAACACTAACATAGTTTTTTATGAAATTATCAGTTATATATTATTTTTTCCTTTTCTCTCTTATTTGTTTCTCCATTCTTTATTTCTCTCCTTACTCGATTCATTCCATTTTATTTGGATCTGTTTTTATTTATTTCCATTAGTGTGTTCTCCCTTTTATATAATTTTTTCCCTAACTTTTTAGTAGCTGGTTTCTTCCATTCTACTCATTTTTTTCTGAGACCAGAGGAACATCATCTCTGCTCAGTTTATTTTGATTGCTGGACTTTTCAACAGTCAATCTTAAATACCTTTTTTGTCAACTTGTGATTTAAATTAATAATAATAATATATTTTGGGATTGTCCACCTTGTGGTTTGTTTTAGATCACTTTGGCCTTTTACTCATTCTTCCTTCCGCTATACCTTTGCTATATACTGTCATCTACTCATACAGTTGATTGTTTTTTTATTTATTCATATGTTAATTTCATCATATCTAATTTTTCATTATTTTGTTTTCTATTCTTCTTGTGATCATTTTAATTACCTTAGACATCTTTATTCTTTTCTTGGTTGTTTAGCAATATTCTGCTTTAGCCATTTTTTGTATATTTGTTTTATACATAATTTCTTTTCCTTCCTTGTACCAGATCAGATTTTTTTTTTTTCTTGGAATACATTAAATTCATTTTTATTTCAGGTATTTATCTTAGCAGTTTTGCTTGATTTTATTTTTGTTTATTTTAATTTCTTTTAAATATCGTTTTTGATAATTTTTCGTAAGTTAGTTTTCTTACTTTATAGGAATTTTTGTAGCTTATTCCTTCTTAAGTATTTTTTGTTTAAATATTATCGTAAGTTTGTGATTCTTACTTTTTTATAGGAATTTGTTATAGGGAACTTATTCCCTTATTATAATTTTTTATTTTATACTTCATATATAAACTTTATTTGACTGTAAGTTGATCTTACTTGGTAGGAATTTTGGTAACTTATTCCTTTGTTTTTATATTTTTATTCATTTATTTTATTTTTTCCATTCCTCATATGTCATCTAAATAAGGTAGTAAGTTGCTCTTACAAACTTTTTGAATTTTGAAATCTGTTTATTTTATTTCTAGTAATTTATTTTTCTTCATAAAACTTTTTTATTGAATCTTGATTGTAAACTCCTTTTATCTTTTTTGTGTTTATATTACTTATTTGGTAAGTATTGTTACCATTATCTATGGTGATGACATAGGGGTATATATCGTACTGTACACAGGCCTTTGTTATTTATACTTTTTTGTAATGTGATCTTCTCCTTTTCTTTCATTATTATTGCCTTCTCTTGTATATTACACTATTTGTTGTCTTTCTTCTCTACTCCTTCAAATGTTAGATCTTTGAACATTTATTCTGGATAATTTTTAAATTTATTTATTATGGTTTATTATTTCTCATTTAATTCGTCTTGGTCGTTGAGTCATTTCTTGTTTTGGTGTTTCTTATTGGTCTAATTAATTTACTGCTCCTTCCTCTCCATTGGTTTGCTTGGTCGGTAATTCGAAGATCAGTCCCTTTTCTTGGCGTGTGGTATCTTCGCTTAGTTTACCCATGGTCCATCAGTTCCTCTGCACTTGTGGTTCGGATGACCCTGGTGTGTAGAACTATTTTCGTTCTTGTGATATAGGTTTCTTCTGTCTCATACCACAATTCCTCTACTATTATACGTTCATTTGTCTCCATGACTGAAGAAGCTTCATTCACTACATTTTGATTAATCAAAGAAGTTGTTAATTGTACCTCCTTCTTTAATATTATTATTGCTTTTTTATTCTGTATTTCCATTTCTGGTAATTTCCATTTAACAGTAGACTTGTAGAAGTTTTTGTTCCCTGGCTCTTTGTGGATTCCTTCTGTAATTTCCTTTAGATTCCTCCTACAATCTTTATATTTCATGATTTCTCTCTGGTCAGTAATTGGTAAATTAAATACCTCAATCAGTCCATTCTTCACCATTTCTAATTCTTCTCTGGTTTTTATTATTTTCTTTTTATATACTTTTCCTATCTCCCTTGTTTTCATCTTCTTAATTATTCGATTCTTCTTTATTCTCCTACGGTTGGTTTTTATGCGCTTCATTTTCTCGGTGTTATTGTTAGCTTTATTTTCAGAAAACAATACACTTGATTCTTCTTTATTCTCTATTTCCTCCTCCATCTCTTTGATTTTCTCATTCACCGGTTCCCTGTCCTTGTTCCCGTTTCTTGGATATCTTCCGAAATGCAGTCCAGTGTTTCATGCAATGGTGTGAAACTACTATGTATTGTCTCTCTTAACTCTCTGAAACCTCTATCTATGGTTTCCCTGAACTCTTTGGAATCCTCTTTCCTTTTTCTCTTTCCTGGTTCGAATGTTCAATGTTTTTACCTTTTGGTATCTCTTCTGTAGTCTTGTTCCTATTGTCTGTTTTCTGGCATAATTCTTCCGTGTTATCACGAAAAACTTCTCTCATCTCTTTCCTGTATTGTTCAAACGCTTCTATCATAATCCTTATCCTTTTATCCCATTTCGTCTCTTCTTGGGTGAGTTCTGGCATTTTCTTCTGTTGCTTCACCTTCACGTCCTTGACTACTTCTTTTTTTATTTGGATTTTTGGTTGTTTCATTTTTTTATTATTTGGCATTACCTTGAACTCTTCTACTTGATTATGTACCTTCCTCCAATTACAAATATCTTCTCTGGATAGTTCAAACATAACCCTTATTCATTCTCTTAATTCTGCGTTTTCTGTTTGTATTGGTTGTTCCGGTTGTCTTATTGATTGTCTCCATTGTTCATACTCCTCCTGTGTAAATTCCTCTGTCACCTGTGCGTATACTCCCATTCTTTCGTTTTTTATTTGTTTTTCATTGTCACTCCATCTATCCCAATCTTCTTCAGTCATTCTTTCCACATTGTTATCACGTTTTTCGTGGGCTGTCTCAATAGTCTCTTCTTCATTATACTTGGTGTCCAGCTTCCACATTTCATCATAAATATCTCTCAGTGACATTTTGTCGTTTGGCGATCCCACTGCATTCGCACGACTCATCTGTGCTCGTTCATGATCCGTGGTATTCTTCTCTATGTATTCCATCTCCTTACTGAACTTTTTAAATAACTTTGTCATCCACTCTGCATAACTCCATTGTTTCTGTTGTTTGGGCATTTTCGTTCGTTGTTGTGTTATATCTTTCTGTTTCATCTTTTTTCGTCTTTATATTGTAACCATCGAATGTCTCTTCATAATCGCCGCTAGTCGTCCTTTTCTAGCCTCACTACGTTGGTCGCCAATCTGTAACGATGATGTGTTGTCCTTTTCTTCGTTCAAGCCCCGCGATGGGCGCCAATCTGTAACGAATAAATTAGTCTCGTGTGTCTCTGTAAACGTGAATATTGTTTTTTAAGTATTAGTGTCGTGTGTTCGTCTCACACCTGTCGTTACATCAATGGTTGTTGCTAACGAAGTCCGTAGCGTTGTCACAATTATCAGTAAAACCTAGTGGAACCTTACCTGTAATTTCATAGGGGTTTGTGAATCCCGGGTGGCGCCAAATTGTTTGTTAAAAACAATTAAATTTATGAATTAATATGTTAGTATGGTGTTTTCAGCGGTGACGGCTGGAGCGTTCGAATCGGTTCCCGCCTTTGTACAGCTTACTGTATTGCACAGATAGCGAAAGCGCTAGTTGTCTGATCTGTAAGTTCGCTAACACACACATATATAATACAATTTCCTATGAAATAAAACAATGGTTACACTCTGTACTGTTTCTTTAATGATAGTTTGGTAATTAATTAATGTGACAATAATATTATTATTTAGTATTCAATAAAATTGCTACTACCCAAGCGTCTATGGTTTCTATGATAACCTCAACCCTTTGATTGGCTAAGGCATAGATTATTACCATTGTTATCATATTTGAATTTTTATTCAAAATTACTATATATTTTCTGATTGATTTTATTCTTCTGTCTTCCTTCCTGAGTATTAAATATTATCACTATTGTATGTATTTCCTTTCAAAGATTAAAATAATACCTCATAAGTTCATGTTCTATTAGATATTAACTTTTGTCTAATTATGTTAACATTTGATAATTACATATTTCTTTTAATTTAAGCTCTTATTGTAACATTTTTCTTTTAAAATGATTTATATGTTATTTTTGGCTAGTTACTTGCCTTAGATTTGTTAATTTCCTTGTGGATTTTATACAATTTGTAATTATTGGTGTTGACAGTTAAGCATTTCAGATCCACTAGTAGCAATTGACTATATTTACTGAATTTATACAAATGATGTCTCATTTTATTCTAATGTATTTTGTTTTATTAATGGTTCTGTTATTTTCTACATTTATTGATTTTCTATTGTAATTAGATTTGTATTGTCTTAACTTCTTAATCATCTATTTTTTCTTTGTTAATAATATGGCTACCACTCCCTATTCTTCCTTAATTAAAAACATAACGTCTAGGCGTATGCTCTGTACAAATTCTTCAGTCATACCCTATTCATAATTATAACTATACAATTATTTTACCATCATTAAGTAAAGTTGGTTTACAACTCATTTCATTAATTAATATGTTTTTTGAGTGTTAACTAACATCACCTTTTTAATAATTGCTTTTCCCTTACAATCTGGGGTGTTTATTTATTTATTATTAATTGCTTATTTCCTAATTAAACTCTACTCTCAATCCATGTTAACCCTATCTGTTTATCTTTTCATGGGATACTCCCCTTTTAAATACAATCGTTTACAATTAATCTTAAATCTCTTAATTAACAATGTTATTATCACTTTCCAGTGTTCGTTTCATATTACTAATTGTTTACATTTACTATTATTATTAAACTTTATATTTCTAATTACTAATTTGTATCACTTTTATTCACATAGTGTTTCCTCATCACTCTTCAGTGTTTATTCCACATTATGAAGTGCTTACATCTAATGCTATCATTAAAACCTTATTCTTAATTATTATTGGATTCACTATTAATCAATTATTGTTTCTTATTGATTATTGAGCGTTTTATTATCATTATTATGGTTTCTAGCCATTTTGGGGTTTCACACTTTCACTATCGCACTTTTTAACTGTTTATATTAAGTGTTTCTTAGTGGGTAATCCCTATAATTAGTTCTCTTTGTCACTTTCTCACTATTTCTTTCTTTACTAATTATACACAGTATTATTAATGTTATTTTCCTATAGATTTTTACTATATCTAACTCTAATTTTTGGGTTAGTGTACTTTTTCTTTTTATAATATTACTTTACTGGGTTTTGGTTAAAACAGTTACATTAATTATTTAATTGAGAATAATATTTATTTCTGGTATTGGATAATTATTGGTTTTATTCCCGATATTATACTTGAGTGTACCATTTCTCCCTTTTATATTTGTGGTGTTTCTTATCCCTTGGTTTCACTTCATTTTTCTTCTTCTTCTCCTTCATTTTCAATTGGCTTCATTTTAATTCGGTTCTCCCCTTCTCGTTTGGTTTTATTTTATTTGGTTGTATGAATTCGTTCACTTCCATCAATTGTTTTTATTCTTCTTTGGTTTCGGTTTTTTCCCTTCTTTGTTGTTTTCCTGTTTGTTTGGTCAATCACTTGGGTTAGGTCATGTCGTCATTTGTCGTGTCACCGTCTTTATATTTTATTTATATTTAATATTTTATTTTATATGAAGTATATTTATATTTAGTATAGTCTTTCTCATCCCTGGTATTGGGGTGGCTTATTTGTGTTGTAACATAATGCCTCTCCTTCAAAATTGATCATTTTAATAAAACACTAACATAGTTTTTTATGAAATTATCAGTTATATATTATTTTTTCCTTTTCTCTCTTATTTGTTTCTCCATTCTTTATTTCTCTCCTTACTCGATTCATTCCATTTTATTTGGATCTGTTTTTATTTATTTCCATTAGTGTGTTCTCCCTTTTATATAATTTTTTCCCTAACTTTTTAGTAGCTGGTTTCTTCCATTCTACTCATTTTTTTCTGAGACCAGAGGAACATCATCTCTGCTCAGTTTATTTTGATTGCTGGACTTTTCAACAGTCAATCTTAAATACCTTTTTTGTCAACTTGTGATTTAAATTAATAATAATAATATATTTTGGGATTGTCCACCTTGTGGTTTGTTTTAGATCACTTTGGCCTTTTACTCATTCTTCCTTCCGCTATACCTTTGCTATATACTGTCATCTACTCATACAGTTGATTGTTTTTTTATTTATTCATATGTTAATTTCATCATATCTAATTTTTCATTATTTTGTTTTCTATTCTTCTTGTGATCATTTTAATTACCTTAGACATCTTTATTCTTTTCTTGGTTGTTTAGCAATATTCTGCTTTAGCCATTTTTTGTATATTTGTTTTATACATAATTTCTTTTCCTTCCTTGTACCAGATCAGATTTTTTTTTTTCTTGGAATACATTAAATTCATTTTTATTTCAGGTATTAAATCTTAGCAGTTTTTGCTTGATTTTATTTTTGTTTATTTTAATTTCTTTTAAATATCGTTTTTGATAATTTTTCGTAAGTTAGTTTTCTTACTTTATAGGAATTTTTGTAGCTTATTCCTTCTTAAGTATTTTTTGTTTAAATATTATCGTAAGTTTGTGATTCTTACTTTTTTATAGGAATTTGTTATAGGGAACTTATTCCCTTATTATAATTTTTTATTTTATACTTCATATATAAACTTTATTTGACTGTAAGTTGATCTTACTTGGTAGGAATTTTGGTAACTTATTCCTTTGTTTTTATATTTTTATTCATTTATTTTATTTTTTCCATTCCTCATATGTCATCTAAATAAGGTAGTAAGTTGCTCTTACAAACTTTTTGAATTTTGAAATCTGTTTATTTTATTTCTAGTAATTTATTTTTCTTCATAAAACTTTTTTATTGAAGCTTGATTGTAAACTCCTTTTATCTTTTTTGTGTTTATATTACTTATTTGGTTAAGTATTGTTACCATTATCTATGGTGATGACATAGGGGTATATATCGTACTGTACACAGGCCTTTGTTATTTATACTTTTTTGTAATGTGATCTTCTCCTTTTCTTTCATTATTATTGCCTTCTCTTGTATATTACACTATTTGTTGTCTTTCTTCTCTACTCCTTCAAATGTTAGATCTTTGAACATTTATTCTGGATAATTTTTAAATTTATTTATTATGGTTTATTATTTCTCATTTAATTCGTCTTGGTCGTTGAGTCATTTCTTGTTTTGGTGTTTCTTATTGGTCTAATTAATTTACTGCTCCTTCCTCTCCATTGGTTTGCTTGGTCGGTAATTCGAAGATCAGTCCCTTTTCTTGGCGTGTGGTATCTTCGCTTAGTTTACCCATGGTCCATCAGTTCCTCTGCACTTGTGGTTCGGATGACCCTGGTGTGTAGAACTATTTTCGTTCTTGTGATATAGGTTTCTTCTGTCTCATACCACAATTCCTCTACTATTATACGTTCATTTGTCTCCATGACTGAAGCTTCATTCACTACATTTTGATTAATCAAAGAAGTTGTTAATTGTACCTCCTTCATTAATATTATTATTGCTTTTTTATTCTGTATTTCCATTTCTGGTAATTTCCATTTAACAGTAGACTTGTAGAAGTTTTTGTTCCCTGGCTCTTTGTGGATTCCTTCTGTAATTTCCTTTAGATTCCTCCTACAATCTTTATATTTCATGATTTCTCTCTGGTCAGTAATTGGTAAATTAAATACCTCAATCAGTCCATTCTTCACCATTTCTAATTCTTCTCTGGTTTTTATTATTTTCTTTTTATATACTTTTCCTATCTCCCTTGTTTTCATCTTCTTAATTATTCGATTCTTCTTTATTCTCCTACGGTTGGTTTTTATGCGCTTCATTTTCTCGGTGTTATTGTTACCTTTATTTTGAGAAAACAATACACTTGATTCTTCTTTATTCTCTATTTCCTCCTCCATCTCTTTGATTTTCTCATTCACCGGTTCCCTGTTCTTGTTCCCGTTTCTTGGATATCTTCCGAAATGCGGTCCAGTGTTTCATGCAATGGTGTGAAACTACTATGTATTGTCTCTCTTAACTCTCTGAAACCTCTATCTATGGTTTCCCTGAACTCTTTGGAATCCTCTTTCCTTTTTCTCTTTCCTGGTTCGAATGTTCAATGTTTTTACCTTTTGGTATCTCTTCTGTAGTCTTGTTCCTATTGTCTGTTTTCTGGCATAATTCTTCCGTGTTATCACGAAAAACTTCTCTCATCTCTTTCCTGTATTGTTCAAACGCTTCTATCATAATCCTTATCCTTTTATCCCATTTCGTCTCTTCTTGGGTGAGTTCTGGCATTTTCTTCTGTTGCTTCACTTTCACGTCCTTGACTACTTCTTTTTTTATTTGGGTTTTTGGTTGTTTCATTTTTTTATTATTTGGCATTACCTTGAACTCTTCTACTTGATTATGTACCTTCCTCCAATTACAAATATCTTCTCTGGATAGTTCAAACATAACCCTTATCCATTCTCTTAATTCTGCGTTTTCTGTTTGTATTGGTTGTTCCGGTTGTCTTATTGATTGTCTCCATTGTTCATACTCCTCCTGTGTAAATTCCTCTGTCACCTGTGCGTATACTCCCATTCTTTTGTTTTTTATTTGTTTTTCATTGTCACTCCATCTATCCCAATCTTCTTCAGTCATTCTTTCCACATTGTTATCACGTTTTTCGTGGGCTGTCTCAATAGTCTCTTCTTCATTATACTTGGTGTCCAGCTTCCACATTTCATCATAAATATCTCTCAGTGACATTTTGTCGTTTGGCGATCCCACTGCATTCGCACGACTCATCTGTGCTCGTTCATGATCCGTGGTATTCTTCTCTATGTATTCCATCTCCTTACTGAACTTTTTAAATAACTTTGTCATCCACTCTGCATAACTCCATTGTTTCTGTTGTTTGGGCATTTTCATTCGTTGTTGTGTTATATCTTTCTGTTTCATCTTTTTTCGTCTTTATATTGTAACCATCGAATGTCTCTTCATAATCGCCGCTAGTCGTCCTTTTCTAGCCTCACTACGTTGGTCGCCAATCTGTAACGATGATGTGTTGTCCTTTTCTTCGTTCAAGCCCCGCGATGGGCGCCAATCTGTAACGAATAAATTAGTCTCGTGTGTCTCTGTAAACGTGAATATTGTTTTTTAAGTATTAGTGTGGTGTGTTCGTCTCACACCTGTCGTTACATCAATGGTTGTTGCTAACGAAGTCCGTAGCGTTGTCACAATTATCAGTAAAACCTAGTGGAACCTTACCTGTAATTTCATAGGGGTTTGTGAATCCCGGGTGGCGCCAAATTGTTTGTTAAAAACAATTAAATTTATGAGTTAATATGTTAGTATGGTGTTTTCAGCGGTGACGGCTGGAGCGTTCGAATCGGTTCCCGCCTTTGTACAGCTTACTGTATTGCACAGATAGCGAAAGCGCTAGTTTTCTGATCTGTAAGTTCGCTAAAACACACATATATAATACAATTTCCTATGAAATAAAACAATGGTTACACTCTGTACTGTTTCTTTAATGATAGTTTGGTAATTAATTAATGTGACAATAATATTATTATTTAGTATTCAATACAATTGCTACTACCCAAGCGTCTATGGTTTCTATGATAACCTCAACCCTTTGATTGGCTAAGGCATAGATTATTACCATTGTTATCATATTTGAATTTTTATTCAAAATTACTATATATTTTCTGATTGATTTTATTCTTCTGTCTTCCTTCCTGAGTATTAAATATTATCACTATTGTATGTATTTCCTTTCAAAGATTAAAATAATACCTCATAAGGTCATGTTCTATTAGATATTAACTTTTGTCTAATTATGTTAACATTTGATAATTACATATTTCTTTTAATTTAAGCTCTTATTGTAACATTTTTCTTTTAAAATGATTTATATGTTATTTTTGGCTAGTTACTTGCCTTAGATTTGTTAATTTCCTTGTGGATTTTATACAATTTGTAATTATTGGTTTTGACAGTTAGGCATTTCAGATGCACTAGTAGCCATTGACTATATTTACTGAATTTATACAAATGATGTCTCATTTTATTCTAATGTATTTTGTTTTATTAATGGTTCTGTTATTTTCTACATTTATTGATTTTCTATTGTAATTAAATTTGTATTGTCTTAACTTCTTAATCATCCATTTTTTCTTTGTTAATAATATGGCTACCACTCCCTATTCTTCCTTAATTAAAAACATAACGTCTAGGCGTATGCTCTGTACAAATTCTTCAGTCATACCCTATTCTTAAATATAACTACAGTCGACTCCCTCTCGTTCGGACTCCGATGGTTCGGACGCCGGATGGTCCGGACTACTTCTTGGAAATGAGTCATCAGCGCGCGCCGGGTTTCTCACGGCCGAAAACGACAGGATTGAGCGTGTCTGTTTATTTCCGGCCTACATGTAAACAAAGATCCTCAGTTCGGCTTACGATTGCGTTTGCTCCGGATCGTCATACAGTGTACTGTAGCTGTTTTTACTAATTATTACTGATATTGTTGTGTGTTTTAATAATTTTCAATGTGAGTTACATATGTTATTATAAGTGAGTTTATTTGTTAGGTGAAATTGTAGTTTCAGTAACTCTGATTATTTTACAGTAAAATTCTCAAAAATGAGTGAAAAACGGAAGCATAATACGGTTAAAATGCAAGACAGACTTAATATTTTACAACGTTTAGATAAGGGTGAATCAGTGCAAAGTATTTGTACGGAGTTTAATGTAGGGAAAAGCACAGTTTATGCTTGGCGGAAAAACAGAAAATCGATCGAGGATTTTTGTATGCAAATTGAAGTCGAATCCGTCCTTTCTACTCGATCTACCTTGAAAAAACCACACCATGAACTTGTTGATGACGCATTATGGTTGTGGTTCATGCAGGAACGTAGAAGAGGGACTCCTATAAATGGGCCGATTTTGAAAGAAAAAGCCGTCATTCTTCATTCAAAACTTGGGGAAAAAGGAAACTTCTCGGCAAGCGATGGGTGGCTAACGAGATGGAAAAAACGGCATGGAGTGCATTTCCTTGGAGTTTGCGGGGAGAAGCTTTCAGCAGACCAACCGGCAGCTAATGATTTTTCTGAAAAATTGAAGCGTATCATTGAGCGTGAAAAACTAACCCCAGAACAAGTGTACAATATCGATGAGACCGGGCTTAACTATAAACTTTTGCCTAATAAAACCTTTGCCACTCCTCAAGAAAAGTCTGCTTCGGGCTTTAAACTAAATAAAGAAAGGATCACTGTTGCACTATGCTCAAACGCAACTGGGACACACAAGATGCCGCTATTTGTGATTGGAAAGTCGGCCAAACCCAGAGTATTCAAAAACTTAAACATGTCTTCCCTTCCAGTGTATTACAGGTCACAAAAGTCTGCCTGGATGGATTCTTATTTGTTTAAGGAGTGGTTCGTGGCTCAATTTGTTCCGTCTGTAAAAGAACATTTGACATCCTTGAAATTGCCAGTAAAAGCAGTTCTTGTGCTTGATAATGCCCCTACGCATCCAGAGTAAGGTCTCGAATGTGATAGTTACAGTGACATCAAGCTTTTATATATGCCTCCAAATGTAACAAGTATCGCACAGCCCATGGACCAGGGTGTAATCGAATGCTTTAAGAGAAAATACCGGAGGAAGCTTCTTTCAGAAATTTTGGATAAGATGGATGGTAATGACAATGCAGGTCTCATCCAGACGCTCAAGACAATTAACATTAAGGACGTCATTTATATCGCTGCTAAATCGTATGATGAAATCCCATCATCTACGTTTACCAAATCCTGGAGAAAATTGTGGCCAGATGTTGAAACTCTCGTTGAGAAGAGACAAGAAGACAACCCAAATACAATAGGGTTAAATATTCATGCAACTGAACCTGATGACAACCACTCAATTTTAAAGGATTTACAACGGCTGCCTGATTCTGCTAGTATTAATGAGAATGACGTTGTGGAATGGATTTCGCGAGCTGATGATGAACTGGCTAATGAAATCCTGAATGATGACGAAATCGTCGATGTAGTCCTTCGTCAAGAGGAAGAAAAAGAAGAAGACGACGACGAAGGTGATAGTGAAGCGGGAAATGGCGTGGGAATTTTGACTCATGCAGATGGTAGGGCAGCACTGGAACTGGCAACTACCTACGTCGAACAACAGCCTGGCGCATCAGCTGTGGATGTTATGTTTCTAAGGAAGTGGAGTGATTATGCCTTCAAGAAAACAGTTGAAGTAAAGAAGCAGAAGAAAATAACAGATTTCTTTTAATATTGCAAAGCCAAGTTTTTCATTAGTTTTAGGTTTAAGTTTATTCGTTTGGGACAATTTTATGAACCTAAAATTGTGTTCCGTACACTTGAAAATTGTCTTAAAATGTGATTTATAAATATAGATACGCTATTACAGGTTGTAATTTACATAAGTAAAAAACCGCCGGATGGTCCGGAAATTTTTTAATCCGGACAGGGATCCGGTCCCGAGGTGTCCGGATTAGAGGGAGTCGACTGTATACAATTATTTTACCATTATAAGTAAAGTTGGTTTACAACTCATTTCATTAATTACTATGTTCTTTGGGTGTTAACTAACATCACCTTTTTAATAATTGCTTTTCCCTTACAATCTGGGGTGTTTATTTATTTATTATTAATTGCTTATTTCCTAATTAAACTCTACTCTCAATCCATGTTAACCCTATCTGTTTATCTTTTCATGGGATACTCCCCTTTTAAATACAATCGTTTACAATTAATCTTAAATCTCTTAATTAACAATGTTATTATCACTTTCCAGTGTTCGTTTCATATTACTAATTGTTTACATTTACTATTATTATTAAACTTTATATTTCTAATTACTAATTTGTATCACTTTTATTCACATAGTGTTTCCTCATCACTCTTCAGTGTTTATTCCACATTATGAAGTGCTTACATCTAATGCTATCATTAAAACCTTATTCTTAATTATTATTGGATTCACTATTAATCAATTATTGTTTCTTATTGATTATTGAGTGTTTTATTATCATTATTATGGTTTCTAGCCATTTTGGGGTTTCACACTTTCACTATTGCACTTTTTAACTGTTTATATTAAGTGTTTCTTAGTGGGTAATCCCTATAATTAGTTCTCTTTGTCACTTTCTCACTATTTCTTTCTTTACTAATTATACACAGTATTATTAATGTTATTTTCCTATAGATTTTTACTATATCTAACTCTAATTTTTGGGTTAGTGTACTTTTTCTTTTTATAATATTACTTTACTGGGTTTTGGTTAAAACAGTTACATTAATTATTTAATTGAGAATAATATTTATTTCTGGTATTGGATAATTATTGGTTTTATTCTCGATATTATACTTGAGTATACCATTTCTCCCTTTTATATTTGTGGTGTTTCTTATCCCTTGGTTTCACTTCATTTTTCTTCTTCTTCTCCTTCATTTTCAATTGGCTTCATTTTAATTCGGTTCTCCCCTTCTCGTTTGGTTTTATTTTATTTGGTTGTATGAATTCGTTCACTTCCATCAATTGTTTTTATTCTTCTTTGGTTTCGGTTTTTTCCCTTCTTTGTTGTTTTCCTGTTTGTTTGGTCAATCACTTGGGTTAGGTCATGTCGTCATTTGTCGTGTCACCGTCTTTATATTTTATTTATATTTAATATTTTATTTTATATGAAGTATATTTATATTTAGTATAGTCTTTCTCATCCCTGGTATTGGGGTGGCTTATTTGTGTTGTAACATAATGCCTCTCCTTCAAAATTGATCATTTTAATAAAACACTAACATAGTTTTTTATGAAATTATCAGTTATATATTATTTTTTCCTTTTCTCTCTTATTTGTTTCTCCATTCTTTATTTCTCTCCTTACTCGATTCATTCCATTTTATTTGGATCTGTTTTTATTTATTTCCATTAGTGTGTTCTCCCTTTTATATAATTTTTTCCCTAACTTTTTAGTAGCTGGTTTCTTCCATTCTACTCATTTTTTTCTGAGACCAGAGGAACATCATCTCTGCTCAGTTTATTTTGATTGCTGGACTTTTCAACAGTCAATCTTAAATACGTTTTTTGTCAACTTGTGACTTAAATTAATAATAATAATATATTTTGGGATTGTCCACCTTGTGGTTTGTTTTAGATCACTTTGGCCTTTTACTCATTCTTCCTTCCGCTATACCTTTGCTATATACTGTCATCTACTCATACAGTTGATTGTTTTTTTATTTATTCATATGTTAATTTCATCATATCTAATTTTTCATTATTTTGTTTTCTATTCTTCTTGTGATCATTTTAATTACCTTAGACATCTTTATTCTTTTCTTGGTTGTTTAGCAATATTCTGCTTTAGCCATTTTTTGTATATTTGTTTTATACATAATTTCTTTTCCTTCCTTGTACCAGTTCAGATTTTTTTTTTTTCTTGGAATACATTAAATTCATTTTTATTTCAGGTATTTATCTTAGCAGTTTTTGCTTGATTTTATTTTTGTTTATTTTAATTTGTTTTAAATATCATTTTTATAATTTTTCGTAAGTTAGTTTTCTTACTTTTTAGGAATTTTTGTAGCTTATTCCTTCTTAAATATTTTTTGTTTAAATATTGTCGTAATTTTGTGATTCTTACTTTTTTATAGGAATTTGTTATAGGGAACTTATTCCCTTATTATAATTTTTTATTTTATACTTCATATATAAACTTTATTTGACTGTAAGTTGATCTTACTTGGTAGGAATTTTGGTAACTTATTCCTTTGTTTTTATATTTTTATTCATTTATTTTATTTTTTCCATTCCTCATATGTCATCTAAATAAGGTAGTAAGTTGCTCTTACAAACTTTTTGAATTTTGAAATCTGTTTATTTTATTTCTAGTAATTTATTTTTCTTCATAAAACTTTTTTATTGAAGCTTGATTGTAAACTCCTTTTATCTTTTTTGTGTTTATATTACTTATTTGGTAAGTATTGTTACCATTATCTATGGTGATGACATAGGGGTATATATCGTACTGTACACAGGCCTTTGTTATTTATACTTTTTTGTAATGTGATCTTCTCCTTTTCTTTCATTATTATTGCCTTCTCTTGTATATTACACTATTTGTTGTCTTTCTTCTCTACTCCTTCAAATGTTAGATCTTTGAACATTTATTCTGGATAATTTTTAAATTTATTTATTATGGTTTATTATTTCTCATTTAATTCGTCTTGGTCGTTGAGTCATTTCTTGTTTTGGTGTTTCTTATTGGTCTAATTAATTTACTGCTCCTTCCTCTCCATTGGTTTGCTTGGTCGGTAATTCGAAGATCAGTCCCTTTTCTTGGCGTGTGGTATCTTCGCTTAGTTTACCCATGGTCCATCAGTTCCTCTGCACTTGTGGTTCGGATGACCCTGGTGTGTAGAACTATTTTCGTTCTTGTGATATAGGTTTCTTCTGTCTCATACCACAATTCCTCTACTATTATACGTTCATTTGTCTCCATGACTGAAGCTTCATTCACTACATTTTGATTAATCAAAGAAGTTGTTAATTGTACCTCCTTCATTAATATTATTTTTGCTTTTTTATTCTGTATTTCCATTTCTGGTAATTTCCATTTAACAGTAGACTTGTAGAAGTTTTTGTTCCCTGGCTCTTTGTGGATTCCTTCTGTAATTTCCTTTAGATTCCTCCTACAATCTTTATATTTCATGATTTCTCTCTGGTCAGTAATTGGTAAATTAAATACCTCAATCAGTCCATTCTTCACCATTTCTAATTCTTCTCTGGTTTTTATTATTTTCTTTTTATATACTTTTCCTATCTCCCTTGTTTTCATCTTCTTAATTATTCGATTCTTCTTTATTCTCCTACGGTTGGTTTTTATGCGCTTCATTTTCTCGGTGTTATTGTTACCTTTATTTTGAGAAAACAATACACTTGATTCTTCTTTATTCTCTATTTCCTCCTCCATCTCTTTGATTTTCTCATTCACCGGTTCCCTGTTCTTGTTCCCGTTTCTTGGATATCTTCCGAAATGCGGTCCAGTGTTTCATGCAATGGTGTGAAACTACTATGTATTGTCTCTCTTAACTCTCTGAAACCTCTATCTATGGTTTCCCTGAACTCTTTGGAATCCTCTTTCCTTTTTCTCTTTCCTGGTTCGAATGTTCAATGTTTTTACCTTTTGGTATCTCTTCTGTAGTCTTGTTCCTATTGTCTGTTTTCTGGCATAATTCTTCCGTGTTATCACGAAAAACTTCTCTCATCTCTTTCCTGTATTGTTCAAACGCTTCTATCATAATCCTTATCCTTTTATCCCATTTCGTCTCTTCTTGGGTGAGTTCTGGCATTTTCTTCTGTTGCTTCACTTTCACGTCCTTGACTACTTCTTTTTTTATTTGGGTTTTTGGTTGTTTCATTTTTTTATTATTTGGCATTACCTTGAACTCTTCTACTTGATTATGTACCTTCCTCCAATTACAAATATCTTCTCTGGATAGTTCAAACATAACCCTTATCCATTCTCTTAATTCTGCGTTTTCTGTTTGTATTGGTTGTTCCGGTTGTCTTATTGATTGTCTCCATTGTTCATACTCCTCCTGTGTAAATTCCTCTGTCACCTGTGCGTATACTCCCATTCTTTCGTTTTTTATTTGTTTTTCATTGTCACTCCATCTATCCCAATCTTCTTCAGTCATTCTTTCCACATTGTTATCACGTTTTTCGTGGGCTGTCTCAATAGTCTCTTCTTCATTATACTTGGTGTCCAGCTTCCACATTTCATCATAAATATCTCTCAGTGACATTTTGTCGTTTGGCGATCCCACTGCATTCGCACGACTCATCTGTGCTCGTTCATGATCCGTGGTATTCTTCTCTATGTATTCCATCTCCTTACTGAACTTTTTAAATAACTTTGTCATCCACTCTGCATAACTCCATTGTTTCTGTTGTTTGGGCATTTTCGTTCGTTGTTGTGTTATATCTTTCTGTTTCATCTTTTTTCATCTTTATATTGTAACCATCAAATGTCTCTTCATAATCGCCGCTAGTCGTCCTTTTCTAGCCTCACTACGTTGGTCGCCAATCTGTAACGATGATGTGTTGTCCTTTTCTTCGTTCAAGCCCCGCGATGGGCGCCAATCTGTAACGAATAAATTAGTCTCGTGTGTCTCTGTAAACGTGAATATTGTTTTTTAAGTATTAGTGTGGTGTGTTCGTCTCACACCTGTCGTTACATCAATGGTTGTTGCTAACGAAATCCGTAGCGTTGTCACAATTATCAGTACAACCTAGTGGAACCTTACCTGTAATTTCATAGGGGTTTGTGAATCCCGGGTGGCGCCAAATTGTTTGTTAAAAACAATTAAATTTATGAGTTAATATGTTAGTATGGTGTTTTCAGCGGTGACGGCTGGAGCGTTCGAATCGGTTCCCGCCTTTGTACAGCTTACTGTATTGCACAGATAGCGAAAGCGCTAGTTGTCTGATCTGTAAGTTCGCTAACACACACATATATAATACAATTTCCTATGAAATAAAACAATGGTTACACTCTGTACTGTTTCTTTAATGATAGTTTGGTAATTAATTAATGTGACAATAATATTATTATTTAGTATTCAATAAAATTGCTACTACCCAAGCGTCTATGGTTTCTATGATAACCTCAACCCTTTGATTGGCTAAGGCATAGATTATTACCATTGTTATCATATTTGAATTTTTATTCAAAATTACTATATATTTTCTGATTGATTTTATTCTTCTGTCTTCCTTCCTGAGTATTAAATATTATCACTATTGTATGTATTTCCTTTCAAAGATTAAAATAATACCTCATAAGGTCATGTTCTATTAGATATTAACTTTTGTCTAATTATGTTAACATTTGATAATTACATATTTCTTTTAATTTAAGCTCTTATTGTAACATTTTTCTTTTAAAATGATTTATATGTTATTTTTGGCTAGTTACTTGCCTTAGATTTGTTAATTTCCTTGTGGATTTTATACAATTTGTAATTATTGGTTTTGACAGTTAGGCATTTCAGATGCACTAGTAGCCATTGACTATATTTACTGAATTTATACAAATGATGTCTCATTTTATTCTAATGTATTTTGTTTTATTAATGGTTCTGTTATTTTCTACATTTATTGATTTTCTATTGTAATTAGATTTGTATTGTCTTAACTTCTTAATCATCTATTTTTTCTTTGTTAATAATATGGCTACCACTCCCTATTCTTCCTTAATTAAAAACATAACGTCTAGGCGTATGCTCTGTACAAATTCTTCAGTCATACCCTATTCTTAAATATAACTATACAATTATTTTACCATTATAAGTAAAATTGGTTTACAACTCATTTTATTAATTACTATGTTCTTTGGGTGTTAACTAACATCACCTTTTTAATAATTGCTTTTCCCTTACAATCTGGGGTGTTTATTTATTTATTATTAATTGCTTATTTCCTAATTAAACTCTACTCTCAATCCATGTTAACCCTATCTGTTTATCTTTTCATGGGATACTCCCCTTTTAAATACAATCGTTTACAATTAATCTTAAATCTCTTAATTAACAATGTTATTATCACTTTCCAGTGTTCGTTTCATATTACTAATTGTTTACATTTACTATTATTATTAAACTTTATATTTCTAATTACTAATTTGTATCACTTTTATTCACATAGTGTTTCCTCATCACTCTTCAGTGTTTATTCCACATTATGAAGTGCTTACATCTAATGCTATCATTAAAACCATATTCTTAATTATTATTGGATTCACTATTAATCAATTATTGTTTCTTATTGATTATTGGATGTTTTATTATCATTATTATGGTTTCTAGCCATTTTGGGGTTTCACACTTTCACTATTGCACTTTTTAACTGTTTATATTAAGTGTTTCTTAGTGGGTAATCCCTATAATTAGTTCTCTTTGTCACTTTCTCACTATTTCTTTCTTTACTAATTATACACAGTATTATTAATGTTATTTTCCTATAGATTTTTACTATATCTAACTCTAATTTTTGGGTTAGTGTATTTTTTCTTTTTATAATATTACTTTACTGGGTTTTGGTTAAAACAGTTACATTAATTATTTAATTGAGAATAATATTTATTTCTGGTATTGGATAATTATTGGTTTTATTCCCGATATTATACTTGAGTGCACCATTTCTCCCTTTTATATTTGTGGTGTTTCTTATCCCTTGGTTTCACTTCATTTTTCTTCTTCTTCTCCTTCATTTTCAATTGGCTTCATTTTAATTCGGTTCTCCCCTTCTCGTTTGGTTTTATTTTATTTGGTTGTATGAATTCGTTCACTTCCATCAATTGTTTTTATTCTTCTTTGGTTTCGGTTTTTTCCCTTCTTTGTTGTTTTCCTGTTTGTTTGGTCAATCACTTGGGTTAGGTCATGTCGTCATTTGTCGTGTCACCGTCTTTATATTTTATTTATATTTAATATTTTATTTTATATGAAGTATATTTATATTTAGTATAGTCTTTCTCATCCCTGGTATTGGGGTGGCTTATTTGTGTTGTAACATAATGCCTCTCCTTCAAAATTGATCATTTTAATAAAACACTAACATAGTTTTTTATGAAATTATCAGTTATATATTATTTTTTCCTTTTATCTCTTATTTGTTTCTCCATTCATTATTTCTCTCCTTACTCGATTCATTCCATTTTATTTGGATCTGTTTTTATTTATTTCCATTAGTGTGTTCTCCCTTTTATATAATTTTTTCCCTAACTTTTTAGTAGCTGGTTTCTTCCATTCTACTCATTTTTTTCTGAGACCAGAGGAACATCGTCTCTGCTCAGTTTATTTTGATTGCTGGACTTTTCAACAGTCAATCTTAAATACGTTTTTTGTCAACTTGTGACTTAAATTAATAATAATAATATATTTTGGGATTGTCCACCTTGTGGTTTGTTTTAGATCACTTTGGCCTTTTACTCATTCTTCCTTCCGCTATACCTTTGCTATATACTGTCATCTACTCATACAGTTGATTGTTTTTTTATTTATTCATATGTTAATTTCATCATATCTAATTTTTCATTATTTTGTTTTCTATTCTTCTTGTGATCATTTTAATTACCTTAGACATCTTTATTCTTTTCTTGGTTGTTTAGCAATATTCTTCTTTAGCCATTTTTTACTTCCATATTCCTTAAGGAATGGAAGTATGGTGATGGCAAAAAAAATCGTGTTCGAGATTATTGCAGATTCTGATTCTACTACACTCAAAACATGAAAAAAAGTCGTTTTCCGAAAAGTGTCTGTGTGTGTGTCTGTCTGTCTGTGTGTTTGTCTGTGTGTGTGTCTTTGTGTCTGTAGATTTTTTTTCTATGGCAAACGATAGCTGCCGCAAATTCAAACAGAATCAAATAATTTTTTGCATGGAGTCCTGATTTGCAGAGTACTCGCGACCTATTGTTTTTGGTGAAGATCGGTTGAGGGAAAGGGGTAGTTTACCTGCAACGGTTTTTTTTTAGCAAGGGTAATTTTGTTTGTTTGGCAAACGATAACAGCCGCAAATTCAAACAGAATCAAATAATGTTTCGCATACAGCCCTGAATTGTAGAGTTCTCAATATCTGTTGATTTTGGTGAAGATCGGTTAAGGGAAAGGGGTAGTTTACCTGTAACATTTTATGTTTTAACAAGGGTATTTCCTATGGCAAACGATAACAGCCGCAAATTCAAACAGAATCAAAAGATTATTTGCATACAGCCCTAAATTGTAGAGTTCTCAAGACCTATTGTTTTTGGTGAAGATCGGTTAAGGGAAAGGGGTAGTTTACCTACAACGTTTTTTTAACAAGGGTATTTTCTATGGCAAACGATAACAGCCGCAAATTCAAACAGAATCAAATAATGTTTTGCATACAGCCCCGATTTGTAGAGTACTCAAGACCTATTGTTTTTGGTGAAGATCAGTTAAGGGAAAGGGGTAGTTTACCTGTAATGTTTTATGTTTTAACAAGGGTATTTCCTATGGCAAACGATAACAGCCGCAAATTCAAACAGAATCAAAAGATTATTTGCATACAGCCCTAAATTGTAGAGTTCTCAAGACCTATTGTTTTTGGTGAAGATCGGTTGAGGGAAAGGGGTAGTTTATTTAACAAGGGTATTTTCTATGGCAAACGATAACAGCCGCAAATTCAAACAGAATCAAATAATGTTTTGCATACAGCCCTGATTTGTAGAGTACTCAAGACCTATTGTTTTTGGTGAAGATCGGTTAAGGGGAAGGGGTAGTTTACCTGCAACGTTTTTTTATCAAGCGTATTTTCTATGGCAAACGATAACAGCCGCAAATTCAAACAGAATCAAATAATTTTTTGCATACGTCCCTGAATTGTAGAGGTCTCAATGGCTTTCGATTTTGGTGAAGATCGGTTAAGGGGAAGGGGTAGTTTACCAGCAACCTTTTACGTTTTAACAAGAGTAAAGTACTTGAAAATTTATTTAAACTTTTTGAAACAATGGTAATTGTTAAAAATAAAATAATTTTGTTGCCAGGCAATAAAATTATAATTTTTTCATTTTAATGTAGTATAATATTTTTCATTTAATACGGCAATAAAAAGGCAGGTAAGACACAGCCTGGCTGTTTGGCTGAAAATGATTTTAAATATAAATCTTAGAATATGGAAGTCATGTATGGTTCTCCATACCGATATTTGTATATTTGTTTTATACATAATTTCTTTTCCTTCCTTGTACCAGTTCAGATTTTTTTTTTTCTTGGAATACATTAAATTCATGTTTATTTCAGGTATTTATCTTAGCAGTTTTTGCTTGATTTTATTTTTGTTTATTTTAATTTGTTTTAAATATCATTTTTGATAATTTTTCGTAAGTTAGTTTTCTTACTTTATAGGAATTTTTGTAGCTTATTCCTTCTTAAGTATTTTTTGTTTAAATATTATCGTAAGTTTGTGATTCTTACTTTTTTATAGGAATTTGTTATAGGGAACTTATTCCCTTATTATAATTTTTTATTTTATACTTCATATATAAACTTTATTTGACTGTAAGTTGATCTTACTTGGTAGGAATTTTGGTAACTTATTCCTTTGTTTTTATATTTTTATTCATTTATTTTATTTTTTCCATTCCTCATATGTCATCTAAATAAGGTAGTAAGTTGCTCTTACAAACTTTTTGAATTTTGAAATCTGTTTATTTTATTTCTAGTAATTTATTTTTCTTCATAAAACTTTTTTATTGAAGCTTGATTGTAAACTCCTTTTATCTTTTTTGTGTTTATATTACTTATTTGGTAAGTATTGTTACCATTATCTATGGTGATGACATAGGGGTATATATCGTACTGTACACAGGCCTTTGTTATTTATACTTTTTTGTAATGTGATCTTCTCCTTTTCTTTCATTATTATTGCCTTCTCTTGTATATTACACTATTTGTTGTCTTTCTTCTCTACTCCTTCAAATGTTAGATCTTTGAACATTTATTCTGGATAATTTTTAAATTTATTTATTATGGTTTATTATTTCTCATTTAATTCGTCTTGGTCGTTGAGTCATTTCTTGTTTTGGTGTTTCTTATTGGTCTAATTAATTTACTGCTCCTTCCTCTCCATTGGTTTGCTTGGTCGGTAATTCGAAGATCAGTCCCTTTTCTTGGCGTGTGGTATCTTCGCTTAGTTTACCCATGGTCCATCAGTTCCTCTGCACTTGTGGTTCGGATGACCCTGGTGTGTTGAACTATTTTCGTTCTTGTGATATAGGTTTCTTCTGTCTCATACCACAATTCCTCTACTATTATACGTTCATTTGTCTCCATGACTGAAGCTTCATTTACTACATTTTGATTAATCAAAGAAGTTGTTAATTGTACTTCCTTCGTTAATATTATTATTGCTTTTTTATTCTGTATTTCCATTTCTGGTAATTTCCATTTAACAGTAGACTTGTAGAAGTTTTTGTTCCCTGGCTCTTTGTGGATTCCTTCTATAATTTGCTTTAGATTCCTCCTACAATCTTTATATTTCATGATTTCTCTCTGGTCAGTAATTGGTAAATTAAATACCTCAATCAGTCCATTCTTCACCATTTCTAATTCTTCTCTGGTTTTTATTATTTTCTTTTTATATACTTTTCCTATCTCCCTTGTTTACATCTTCTTAATTATTCGATTCTTCTTTATTCTCCTACGGTTGGTTTTTATGCGCTTCATTTTCTCGGTGTTATTGTTACCTTTATTTTCAGAAAACAATACACTTGATTCTTCTTTATTCTCTATTTCCTCCTCCATCTCTTTGATTTTCTCATTCACCGGTTCCCTGTTCTTGTTCCCGTTTCTTGGATATCTTCCGAAATGCGGTCCAGTGTTTCATGCAATGGTGTGAAACTACTATGTATTGTCTCTCTTAACTCTCTGAAACCTCTATCTATGGTTTCCCTGAACTCTTTGGAATCCTCTTTCCTTTTTCTCTTTCCTGGTTCGAATGTTCAATGTTTTTACCTTTTGGTATCTCTTCTGTAGTCTTGTTCCTATTGTCTGTTTTCTGGCATAATTCTTCCGTGTTATCACGAAAAACTTCTCTCATCTCTTTCCTGTATTGTTCAAACGCTTCTATCATAATCCTTATCCTTTTATCCCATTTCGTCTCTTCTTGGGTGAGTTCTGGCATTTTCTTCTGTTGCTTCACTTTCACGTCCTTGACTACTTCTTTTTTATTTGGGTTTTTGGTTGTTTCATTTTTTTATTATTTGGCATTACCTTGAACTCTTCTACTTGATTATGTACCTTCCTCCAATTACAAATATCTTCTCTGGATAGTTCAAACATAACCCTTATCCATTCTCTTAATTCTGCGTTTTCTGTTTGTATTGGTTGTTCCGGTTGTCTTATTGATTGTCTCCATTGTTCATACTCCTCCTGTGTAAATTCCTCTGTCACCTGTGCATATACTCCCATTCTTTCGTTTTTTATTTGTTTTTCATTGTCACTCCATCTATCCCAATCTTCTTCAGTCATTCTTTCCACATTGTTATCACGTTTTTCGTGGGCTGTCTCAATAGTCTCTTCTTCATTATACTTGGTGTCCAGCTTCCACATTTCATCATAAATATCTCTCAGTGACATTTTGTCGTTTGGCGATCCCACTGCATTCGCACGACTCATCTGTGCTCGTTCATGATCCGTGGTATTCTTCTCTATGTATTCCATCTCCTTACTGAACTTTTTAAATAACTTTGTCATCCACTCTGCATAACTCCATTGTTTCTGTTGTTTGGGCATTTTCGTTCGTTGTTGTGTTATATCTTTCTGTTTCATCTTTTTTCGTCTTTATATTGTAACCATCGAATGTCTCTTCATAATCGCCGCTAGTCGTCCTTTTCTAGCCTCACTACGTTGGTCGCCAATCTGTAACGATGATGTGTTGTCCTTTTCTTCGTTCAAGCCCCGCGATGGGCGCCAATCTGTAACGAATAAATTAGTCTCGTGTGTCTCTGTAAACGTGAATATTGTTTTTTAAGTATTAGTGTGGTGCGTTCGTCTCACACCTGTCGTTACATCAATGGTTGTTGCTAATGAAGTCCGTAGCGTTGTCACAATTATCAGTACAACCTAGTGGAACCTTACCTGTAATTTCATAGGGGTTTGTGAATCCCGGGTGGCGCCAAATTGTTTGTTAAAAACAATTAAATTTATGAGTTAATTTGTTAGTATGGTGTTTTCAGCGGTGACGGCTGGAGCGTTCGAATCGGTTCCCGCCTTTGTACAGCTTACTGTATTGCACAGATAGCGAAAGCGCTAGTTGTCTGATCTGTAAGTTTGCTAGCACACACATATATAATACAATTTCCTATGAAATAAAACAATGGTTACACTCTGTACTGTTTCTTTAATGATAGTTTGGTAATTAATTAATGTGACAATAATATTATTATTTAGTATTCAATAAAATTGCTACTACCCAAGCGTCTATGGTTTCTATGGTAACCTCAACCCTTTGATTGGCTAAGGCATAGATTATTACCATTGTTATCATATTTGAATTTTTATTCAAAATTACTATATATTTTCTGATTGATTTTATTCTTCTGTCTTCCTTCCTGAGTATTAAATATTATCACTATTGTATGTATTTCCTTTCAAAGTTTAAAATAATACCTCATAAGGTCATGTTCTATTAGATATTAACTTTTGTCTAATTATGTTAACATTTGATAATTACATATGTCTTTTAATTTAAGCTCTTATTGTAACATTTTTCTTTTAAAATGATTTATATGTTATTTTTGGCTAGTTACTTGCCTTAGATTTTTTAATTTCCTTGTGGATTTTATACAATTTGTAATTATTGGTTTTGACAGTTAGGCATTTCAGATACACTAGTAGCCATTGACTATATTTACTGAATTTATACAAATGATGTCTCATTTTATTCTAATGTATTTTGTTTTATTAATGGTTCTGTTATTTTCTACATTTATTGATTTTCTATTGTAATTAGATTTGTATTGTCTTAACTTCTTAATCATCTATTTTGCCTTTGTTAATAATATGGCTACCACTCCCTATTCTTCCTTAATTAAAAACATAACATCTAGGCGTATGCTCTGTACAAATTATTCAGTCATACCCTATTCATAAATATAACTATACAATTATTTTACCATTATTAAGTAAAGTGGTTTACTACTCATTTCATTAATTAATATGTTTTTTGAGTGTTAACTAACATCACCTTTTTAATAATTGCTTTTCCCTTACAATCTGGGGTGTTTATTTATTTATTATTAATTGCTTATTTCCTAATTATACTCTACTCTCATCCATGTTAACCCTATCTGTTTATTTTTTCATGGGATACTCCCCTTTTAAATACAATCGTTTACAATTAATCTTAAATCTCTTAATTAACAATGTTATTATCACTTTCCAGTGTTCGTTTCATATTGCTAATTGTTTACATTTACTATTATTATTAAACTTTATATTTCTAATTACTAATTTGTATCACTTTTATTCACATAGTGTTTCCTCATCACTCTTCAGTGTTTATTCCACATTATGAAGTGCTTACATCTAATGCTATCATTAAAACCTTATCCTTAATTATTATTGGATTCACTATTAATCAATTATTGTTTCTTATTGATTATTGAGTGTTTTATTATCATTATTATGGTTTCTAACCATTTTGGGGTTTCACACTTTCACTATTGCACTTTTTAACTGTTTATATTAAGTGTTTCTTAGTGGGTAATCCCTATAATTATTTTTCTTTGTCACTTTCTCACTATTTCTTTCTTTACTAATTATACACAGTATTATTAATGTTATTTTCCTATAGATTTTTACTATATCTAACTCTAATTTTTGGGTTAGTGTACTTTTTCTTTTTATAATATTACTTTACTGGGTTTTGGTTAAAACAGTTACATTAATTATGTAATTGAGAATAATATTTATTTCTGGTATTGGATAATTATTGGTTTTATTCCCGATATTATACTTGAGTGTACCATTTCGCCCTTTTATATTTGTGGTGTTTCTTATCCCTTGGTTTCACTTCATTTTTCTTCTTCTTCTCCTTCATTTTCAATTGGCTTCATTTTAATTCGGTTCTCCCCTTCTCGTTTGGTTTTATTTTATTTGGTTGTATGAATTCGTTCACTTCCATCAATTGTTTTTATTCTTCTTTGGTTTCGGTTTTTTCCCTTCTTTGTTGTTTTCCTGTTTGTTTGGTCAATCACTTGGGTAAGGTCATGCCGTCATTTGTCGTGTCACCGTCTTTATATTTTATTTATATTTAATATTTTATTTTATATGAAGTATATTTATATTTAGTATAGTCTTTCTCATCCCTGGTATTGGGGTGGCTTATTTGTGTTGTAACATAATGCCTCTCCTTCAAAATTGATCATTTTAATAAAACACTAACATAGTTTTTTATGAAATTATCAGTTATATATTATTTTTTCCTTTTCTCTCTTATTTGTTTCTCCATTCTTTATTTCTCTCCTTACTCGATTCATTCCATTTTATTTGGATCTGTTTTTATTTATTTCCATTAGTGTGCTCTCCCTTTTATATAATTTTTTCCCTAACTTTTTAGTAGCTGGTTTCTTCCATTCTACTCATTTTTTTCTGAGACCAGAGGAACATCATCTCTGCTCAGTTTATTTTGATTGCTGCACTTTTCAACAGTCAATCTTAAATACGTTTTTTGTCAACTTGTGACTTAAATTAATAATAATAATATATTTTGGGATTGTCCACCTTGTGGTTTGTTTTAGATCACTTTGGCCTTTTACTCATTCTTCCTTCCGCTATACCTTTGCTATATACTGTCATCTACTCATACAGTTGATTGTTTTTTTACTTCCATATTTCCTTAAGGAATGGAAGTATGGTGATGGCAAAAAAAATCGTGTTCGAGATTATTGTAGATTCTGATTCTACTACACTCAAAACATGAAAAAAGTCGTTTTCCGAAAAGTGTCTGTGTGTGTGTGTGTCTGTGTGTCTGGCTGTGTGTCTGTAGATTTTTTTTCTATGGCAAACGATAACTGCCGCAAATTCAAACAGAATCAAATAATTTTTTGCATACAGCCCTGATTTGTAGAGGACTCGCGACCTATTGTTTTTGGTGAGGATCGGTTGATGGAAAGGGGTAGTTTACCTGCAACGGTTTTTTTTTATCAAGGGAAATTTTTTTTTTTTGGCAAACGATAACAGCCGCAAATTCAAACAGAATCAAATAATGTTTCGTATACAGCCCTGAATTGTAGAGTTCTCAAGACCTTTTGTTTTTGGTGAAGATCGGTTAAGGGAAAGGGGTAGTTTACTTGTAACGTTTTATGTTTTAACAAGGGTATTTCCTATGGCAAACGATAACAGCCGCAAATTCAAACAGAATCAAAAGATTATTTGCATACAGCCCTAAATTGTAGAGTTCTCAAGACCTGTTGTTTTTGGTGAAGATCGGTTAAGGGAAAGGGGTAGTTTACCTACAACGTTTTTTTAACAAGGGTATTTTCTATGGCAAACGATAACAGCCGCAAATTCAAACAGAATCAAATAATTTTCTGCATACTGCCCTGATTTGTAGAGTACTCAAGACCTATTGTTTTTGGTGAAGATCGGTTGAGGGGAAGGGGTAGTTTACCGGCAACGTTTTTTATCAAGCGTATTTTCTATGGCAAACGATAACTGCCGCAAATTCAAACAGAATCAAATAATTTTTTGCATACAGCCCTGATTTGTAGAGTACTCGCGACCTATTGTTTTTGGTGAAGATCGGTTGAGGGGAAGGGGTAGTTTACCTGCAACGGTTTTTTTTATCAAGGGAAATTTTTTTTTTTGGCAAACGATAACAGCCGCAAATTCAAACAGACTTAAATAATGTTTCGTATGCAGCCCTGAATTGTAGAGTTTTCACGACCTATTGTTTTTGGTGAAGATCGGTTAAGGGAAAGGGGTAGTTTACCTGTAACGTTTTATGTTTTAACAAGGGTATTTCCTATGGGAAACGATAACAGCCGCAAATTCAAACAGAATCAAACGATTATTTGCATACAGCCCTAGATTGTAGAGTTCTCAAGACCTATTGTTTTTGGTGAAGATCGGTTGAGGGAAAGGGGTAGTTTACCTGTAACGTTTTATGTTTTAACAAGGGTATTTCCTATGGCAAACGATAACAGCCGCAAATTCAAACAGAATCAAATAATGTTTTGCATACAGCCCTGATTTGTAGAGTACTCAAGACCTATTGTTTTTGGTGAAGATCGGTTAAGGGGAAGGGGTAGTTTACCTGCTCCGTTTTTTTATCAAGCGTATTTTCTATGGCAAACGATAACAGCCGCAAATGCAAACAGAATCAAATAATTTTTTGCACACATCCCTGAATTGTAGAGGTCTCAAGGACTTTCGATTTTGGTGAAGATCGGTTAAGGGGAAGGGGTAGTTTACCTGCAACCTTTTACGTTTTAACAAGAGTAAAGTACTTGCAAATTTATTTTAACTTTTTGAAACAATGGTAATTGTTAAAAATAAAATAATTTTGTTGCCAGGCAATAAAATTAAAATTTTTTAATTTTAATGTAATATAATATTTTTCATTTAATACGGCAATAAAAAGGCAGGTAAGACACAAGCACACAATTCACGTTATTTCTGGCCTCACTCATGTTTATTTTCTTACGTTTGCACGCTTTTTAAATGGAAAGTGCTGAAACCCACACCAACATAACGCGTGCAAGCCGAAAAAATGGACATCAATTTGCCTACTGGCGAAGCTAGTAGTTAATGAATGGGTAGGCAAAAATCTTATCTTAAATTTTTTTTAAGGAATCACTAAAAGGACGGTGGGTCAAATCGGACGCTGAGGTAGAGTTTGCTGTAACCGAATGGTTCCACAAACAGCCGTAAGAATTTTACTAGCAGGGAATCTACAGGTTAGCGCAACAGTGGAACTCATGTCTTAATGTTATTGGAGACTTCTTTTAAAATCGTTGAATAAAAAATGCTTTACAGCTCTATACGTGTGTCTATTGAACAATCCTTGTATTAGTCATACACAATAATACAACTGATTGAACTTCAAATTTTTAAACTTGGTTAGTTTCTATATATATGTTTAATGTTACAAATAATTCAAATAACAATCTTGATCATCTGTTAGTTCAGCGGAATAACAGTGACACTTTTAATAACCGCATAAAATAAACACTTAGAAACAACACAGGCGCTTTAACTTAACTGTTTGGACCACAGAAGTGAGGCATGCCTCAACGCTCTATGTGTACAGCGCGGGACAATCCCCCCTCCCTACACTTCCCTATCACACCACTACATTGCTTACATACGATGTATACAAAAAACGCTGAGGCAAGTTCAGGTTGCCTCATTCGCTTTAAACGAACTATGCCGAATCTCACCTGTCACCATCTAGCGGTCGCTCAATAAAGCACGTTTCAGTTTAATAAATTTGACAGTCACAGTAACAATGTATAATCTTTACGTTATGTAGTTCATATGTATTTATAATTTTTATTCTACAGAATTTGTTAGGGTAGGCATTGCCTCAATTGCCTCCATGTAACTTCGCCACTGATATATATGTGTACAACGTTATCGGCAACAAAGAAGTAGTTTTTGTTAAAATTCCTTCCCGGGATATTTGGCCGTAGTCCAATGTTTTCTACAAAACCAGACATTTCGGCATGCCATCGACTTCCATCATCAGTGAAAATCGAGTGCGATAACGTGAGGTGGTATACGTTAGTGACCACAGTACTGTGGTTAAGGCTGAAGCAGTAAGTAGAAAGAAGTAGTTTCTATGGTAATATTTCATTCCGAAAATGTTTTTAAATATAAATCTTAGAATATGGAAGTCATGTATGGTTCTCCATACCGATATTATTTATTCATATGTTAATTTCATCATATCTAATTTTTCATTATTTTGTTTTCTATTCTTCTTGTGATCATTTTAATTACCTTAGACATCTTTATTCTTTTCTTGGTTGTTTAGCAATATTCTGCTTTAGCCATTTTTTACTTCCATATTCCTTAAGGAATGGAAGTATGGTGATGGCAAAAAAAATCGTGTTCGAGATTATTGCAGATTCTGATTCTACTACACTCAAAACATGAAAAAAAGTCGTTTTCCGAAAAGTGTCTGTGTGTGTGTCTGTAGATTTTTTCTCTATGGCAAACGATAGCTGCCGCAAATTAAAACAGAATCAAATAATTTTTTGCATGCAGTCCTGATTTGCAGTGTACTCGCGACCTATTGTTTTTGGTGAAGATCGGTTGAGGGAAAGGGGTAGTTTACCGGCAACGGTTTTTTTTTAGCAAGGGTAATTTTGTTTGTTTGGCAAACGATAACAGCCGCAAATTCAAACACAATCAAATAATGTTTCGCATACTGCCCTGAATTGTAGAGTTCTCAAGATCTGTTGATTTTGGTGAAGATCGGTTAAGGGAAAGGGGTAGTTTACCTGTAACGTTTTATGTTTTAACAAGGGTATTTCCTATGGCAAACGATAACAGCCGCAAATTCAAACAGAATCAAAAGATTATTTGCATACAGCCCTAAATTGTAGAGTTCTCAAGACCTATTGTTTTTGGTGAAGATCGGTTAAGGGAAAGGGGTAGTTTACCTACAACGTTTTTTTAACAAGGGTATTTTTTATGGCAAACGATAACAGCCGCAAATTCAAACAGAATCAAATAATGTTTTGCATACAGCCCCGATTTGTAGAGTACTCAAGACCTATTGTTTTTGGTGAAGATCGGTTAAGGGAAAGGGGTAGTTTACCTGTAACGTTTTATGTTTTAACAAGGGTATTTCCTATGGCAAACGATAACAGCCGCAAATTCAAACAGAATCAAAAGATTATTTGCATACAGCCCTAAATTGTAGAGGTCTCAATGACTTTCGATTTTGGTGAAGATCGGTTGAGGGAAAGGGGTAGTTTATTTAACAAGGGTATTTTCTATGGCAAACGATAACAGCCGCAAATTCAAACAGAATCAAATAATGTTTTGCATACAGCCCTGATTTGTAGAGTACTCAAGACCTATTGTTTTTGGTGAAGATCGGTTGAGGGGAAGGGGCAGTTTACCTGCAACGTTTTTTTATCAAGCGTATTGTCTATGGCAAACGATAACAGCCGCAAATTCAAACAGAATCAAATAATTTTTTGCATACGTCCCTGAATTGTAGAGGTCTCAATGACTTTCGATTTTGGTGAAGATCGGTTAAGGGGAAGGGGTAGTTTACCTGCAACCTTTTACGTTTTAACAAGAGTAAAGTACTTGAAAATTTATTTAAACTTTTTGAAACAATGGTAATTGTTAAAAATAAAATAATTTTGTTGCCAGGCAATAAAATTATAATTTTTTCATTTTAATGTAATATAATATTTTTCATTTAATACGGCAATAAAAAGGCAGGTAAGACACAGCCTGGCTGTTTGGCTGAAAATGATTTTAAATATAAATCTTAGAATATGGAAGTCATGTATGGTTCTCCATACCGATATTTGTATATTTGTTTTATACATAATTTCTTTTCCTTCCTTGTACCAGTTCAGATTTTTTTTTTCTTGGAATACATTAAATTCATTTTTATTTCAGGTATTTATCTTAGCAGTTTTGCTTGATTTTATTTTTGTTTATTTTAATTTGTTTTAAATATCATTTTTGATAATTTTTCGTAAGTTAGTTTTCTTACTTTATAGGAATTTTTGTAGCTTATTCCTTCTTAAGTATTTTTTGTTTAAATATTATCGTAAGTTTGTGATTCTTACTTTTTTATAGGAATTTGTTATAGGGAACTTATTCCCTTATTATAATTTTTTATTTTATACTTCATATATAAACTTTATTTGACTGTAAGTTGATCTTACTTGGTAGGAATTTTGGTAACTTATTCCTTTGTTTTTATATTTTTATTCATTTATTTTATTTTTTCCATTCCTCATATGTCATCTAAATAAGGTAGTAAGTTGCTCTTACAAACTTTTTGAATTTTGAAATCTGTTTATTTTATTTCTAGTAATTTATTTTTCTTCATAAAACTTTTTTATTGAAGCTTGATTGTAAACTCCTTTTATCTTTTTTGTGTTTATATTACTTATTTGGTTAAGTATTGTTACCATTATCTTTGGTGATGACATAGGGGTATATATCGTTCTGTACACAGGCCTTTGTTATTTATACTTTTTTGTAATGTGATCTTCTCCTTTTCTTTCATTATTATTGCCTTCTCTTGTATATTACACTATTTGTTGTCTTTCTTCTCTACTCCTTCAAATGTTAGATCTTTGAACATTTATTCTGGATAATTTTTAAATTTATTTATTATGGTTTATTATTTCTCATTTAATTCGTCTTGGTCGTTGAGTCATTTCTTGTTTTGGTGTTTCTTATTGGTCTAATTAATTTACTGCTCCTTCCTCTCCATTGGTTTGCTTGGTCGGTAATTCGAAGATCAGTCCCTTTTCTTGGCGTGTGGTATCTTCGCTTAGTTTACCCATGGTCCATCAGTTCCTCTGCACTTGTGGCTCGGATGACCCTGGTGTGTTGAACTATTTTCGTTCTTGTGATATAGGTTTCTTCTGTCTCATACCACAATTCCTCTACTATTATACGTTCATTTGTCTCCATGACTGAAGCTTCATTTACTACATTTTGATTAATCAAAGAAGTTGTTAATTGTACTTCCTTCGTTAATATTATTATTGCTTTTTTATTCTGTATTTCCATTTCTGGTAATTTCCATTTAACAGTAGACTTGTAGAAGTTTTTGTTCCCTGGCTCTTTGCGGATTCCTTCTATAATTTGCTTTAGATTCCTCCTACAATCTTTATATTTCATGATTTCTCTCTGGTCAGTAATTGGTAAATTAAATACCTCAATCAGTCCATTCTTCACCATTTCTAATTCTTCTCTGGTTTTTATTATTTTCTTTTTATATACTTTTCCTATCTCCCTTGTTTTCATCTTCTTAATTATTCGATTCTTCTTTATTCTCCTACGGTTGGTTTTTATGCGCTTCATTTTCTCGGTGTTATTGTTACCTTTATTTTGAGAAAACAATACACTTGATTCTTCTTTATTCTCTATTTCCTCCTCCATCTCTTTGATTTTCTCATTCACCGGTTCCCTGTTCTTGTTCCCGTTTCTTGGATATCTTCCGAAATGCGGTCCAGTGTTTCATGCAATGGTGTGAAACTACTATGTATTGTCTCTCTTAACTCTCTGAAACCTCTATCTATGGTTTCCCTGAACTCTTTGGAATCCTCTTTCCTTTTTCTCTTTCCTGGTTCGAATGTTCAATGTTTTTACCTTTTGGTATCTCTTCTGTAGTCTTGTTCCTATTGTCTGTTTTCTGGCATAATTCTTCCGTGTTATCACGAAAAACTTCTCTCATCTCTTTCCTGTATTGTTCAAACGCTTCTATCATAATCCTTATCCTTTTATCCCATTTCGTCTCTTCTTGGGTGAGTTCTGGCATTTTCTTCTGTTGCTTCACTTTCACGTCCTTGACTACTTCTTTTTTATTTGGGTTTTTGGTTGTTTCATTTTTTTATTATTTGGCATTACCTTGAACTCTTCTACTTGATTATGTACCTTCCTCCAATTACAAATATCTTCTCTGGATAGTTCAAACATAACCCTTATCCATTCTCTTAATTCTGCGTTTTCTGTTTGTATTGGTTGTTCCGGTTGTCTTATTGATTGTCTCCATTGTTCATACTCCTCCTGTGTAAATTCCTCTGTCACCTGTGCGTATACTCCCATTCTTTCGTTTTTTATTTGTTTTTCATTGTCACTCCATCTATCCCAATCTTCTTCAGTCATTCTTTCCACATTGTTATCACGTTTTTCGTGGGCTGTCTCAATAGTCTCTTCTTCATTATACTTGGTGTCCAGCTTCCACATTTCATCATAAATATCTCTCAGTGACATTTTGTCGTTTGGCGATCCCACTGCATTCGCACGACTCATCTGTGCTCGTTCATGATCCGTGGTATTCTTCTCTATGTATTCCATCTCCTTACTGAACTTTTTAAATAACTTTGTCATCCACTCTGCATAACTCCATTGTTTCTGTTGTTTGGGCATTTTCGTTCGTTGTTGTGTTATATCTTTCTGTTTCATCTTTTTTCGTCTTTATATTGTAACCATCGAATGTCTCTTCATAATCGCCGCTAGTCGTCCTTTTCTAGCCTCACTACGTTGGTCGCCAATCTGTAACGATGATGTGTTGTCCTTTTCTTCGTTCAAGCCCCGCGATGGGCGCCAATCTGTAACGAATAAATTAGTCTTGTGTGTCTCTGTAAACGTGAATATTGTTTTTTAAGTATTAGTGTGGTATGTTCGTCTCACACCTGTCGTTACATCAATGGTTGTTGCTAATGAAGTCCGTAGCGTTGTCACAATTATCAGTACAACCTAGTGGAACCTTACCTGTAATTTCATAGGGGTTTGTGAATCCCGGGTGGCGCCAAATTGTTTGTTAAAAACAATTAAATTTATGAGTTAATATGTTAGTATGGTGTTTTCAGCGGTGACGGCTGGAGCGTTCGAATCGGTTCCCGCCTTTGTACAGCTTACTGTATTGCACAGATAGCGAAAGCGCTAGTTGTCTGATCTGTAAGTTCGCTAACACACACATATATAATACAATTTCCTATGAAATAAAACAATGGTTACACTCTGTACTGTTTCTTTAATGATAGTTTGGTAATTAATTAATGTGACAATAATATTATTATTTAGTATTCAATAAAATTGCTACTACCCAAGCGTCTATGGTTTCTATGGTAACCTCAACCCTTTAATTGGCTAAGGCATAGATTATTACCATTGTTATCATATTTGAATTTTTATTCAAAATTACTATATATTTTCTGATTGATTTTATTCTTCTGTCTTCCTTCCTGAGTATTAAATATTATCACTATTGTATGTATTTCCTTTCAAAGTTTAAAATAATACCTCATAAGGTCATGTTCTATTAGATATTAACTTTTGTCTAATTATGTTAACATTTGATAATTACATATGTCTTTTAATTTAAGCTCTTATTGTAACATTTTTCTTTTAAAATGATTTATATGTTATTTTTGGCTAGTTACTTGCCTTAGATTTTTTAATTTCCTTGTGGATTTTATACAATTTGTAATTATTGGTTTTGACAGTTAGGCATTTCAGATACACTAGTAGCCATTGACTATATTTACTGAATTTATACAAATGATGTCTCATTTTATTCTAATGTATTTTGTTTTATTAATGGTTCTGTTATTTTCTACATTTATTGATTTTCTATTGTAATTAGATTTGTATTGTCTTAACTTCTTAATCATCTATTTTGCCTTTGTTAATAATATGGCTACCACTCCCTATTCTTCCTTAATTAAAAACATAACATCTAGGCGTATGCTCTGTACAAATTCTTCAGTCATACCCTATTCATAAATATAACTATACAATTATTTTACCATTATTAAGTAAAGTTGGTTTACTACTCATTTCATTAATTAATATGTTTTTTGAGTGTTAACTAACATCACCTTTTTAATAATTACTTTTCCCTTACAATCTGGGGTGTTTATTTATTTATTATTAATTGCTTATTCCTAATTATACTCTACTCTCAATCCATGTTAACCCTATCTGTTTATTTTTTCATGGGATACTCCCCTTTTAAATACAATCGTTTACAATTAATCTTAAATCTCTTAATTAACAATGTTATTATCACTTTCCAGTGTTCGTTTCATATTACTAATTGTTTACATTTACTATTATTATTAAACTTTATATTTCTAATTACTAATTTGTATCACTTTTATTCACATAGTGTTTCCTCATCACTCTTCAGTGTTTATTCCACATTATGAAGTGCTTACATCTAATGCTATCATTAAAACCTTATCCTTAATTATTATTGGATTCACTATTAATCAATTATTTTTTCTTATTGATTATTGAGTGTTTTATTATCATTATTATGGTTTCTAACCATTTTGGGGTTTCACACTTTCACTATTGCACTTTTTAACTGTTTATATTAAGTGTTTCTTAGTGGGTAATCCCTATAATTATTTTTCTTTGTCCCTTTCTCACTATTTATTTCTTTACTAATTATACACAGTATTATTAATGTTATTTTCCTATAGATTTTTACTATATCTAACTCTAATTTTTGGGTTAGTGTATTTTTTCTTTTTATAATATTACTTTACTGGGTTTTGGTTAAAACAGTTACATTAATTATTTAATTGAGAATAATATTTATTTCTGGTATTGGATAATTATTGGTTTTATTCCCGATATTATACTTGAGTGTACCATTTCTCCCTTTTATATTTGTGGTGTTTCTTATCCCTTGGTTTCACTTCATTTTTCTTCTTCTTCTCCTTCATTTTCAATTGGCTTCATTTTAATTCGGTTCTCCCCTTCTCGTTTGGTTTTATTTTATTTGGTTGTATGAATTCGTTCACTTCCATCAATTGTTTTTATTCTTCTTTGGTTTCGGTTTTTTCCCTTCTTTGTTGTTTTCCTGTTTGTTTGGTCAATCACTTGGGTTAGGTCATGTCGTCATTTGTCGTGTCACCGTCTTTATATTTTATTTATATTTAATATTTTATTTTATATGAAGTATATTTATATTTAGTATAGTCTTTCTCATCCCTGGTATTGGGGTGGCTTATTTGTGTTGTAACATAATGCCTCTCCTTCAAAATTGATCATTTTAATAAAACACTAACATAGTTTTTTATGAAATTATCAGTTATATATTATTTTTTCCTTTTCTCTCTTATTTGTTTCTCCATTCTTTATTTCTCTCCTTACTTGATTCATTCCATTTTATTTGGATCTGTTTTTATTTATTTCCATTAGTGTGTTCTCCCTTTTATATAATTTTTTCCCTAACTTTTTAGTAGCTGGTTTCTTTCATTCTACTCATTTTTTTCTGAGACCAGAGGAACATCATCTCTGCTCAGTTTATTTTGATTGCTGGACTTTTCAACAGTCAATCTTAAATACCTTTTTTGTCAACTTGTGACTTAAATTAATAATAATAATATATTTTGGGATTGTCCACCTTGTGGTTTGTTTTAGATCACTTTGGCCTTTTACTCATTCTTCCTTCCGCTATACCTTTGCTATATACTGTCATCTACTCATACAGTTGATTGTTTTTTTATTTATTCATATGTTAATTTCATCATATCTAATTTTTCATTATTTTGTTTTCTATTCTTCTTGTGATCATTTTAATTACCTTAGACATCTTTATTCTTTTCTTGGTTGTTTAGCAATATTCTGCTTTAGCCATTTTTTGTATATTTGTTTTATACATAATTTCTTTTCCTTCCTTGTACCAGTTTAGATTTTTTTTTTTCTTGGAATACATTAAATTCATTTTTATTTCAGGTATTTATCTTAGCAGTTTTTGCTTGATTTTATTTTAGTTTATTTTAATTTGTTTTAAATATCATTTTTGATAATTTTTCGTAAGTTAGTTTTCTTATTTTATAGGAATTTTTCTTGCTTATTCCTTCTTAAGGATTTTTTGTTTAAATATTATCGTAAGTTTGTGATTCTTACTTTTTTATAGGAATTTGTTATAGGGAACTTATTCCATTATTATAATTTTTTATTTTATACTTCATATATAAACTTTATTTGACTGTAAGTTGATCTTACTTGGTAGGAATTTTGGTAACTTATTCCTTTGTTTTTATATTTTTATTCATTTATTTTATTTTTTCCATTCCTCATATGTCATCTAAATAAGGTAGTAAGTTGCTCTTACAAACTTTTTGAATTTTGAAATCTGTTTATTTTATTTCTAGTAATTTATTTTTCTTCATAAAACTTTTTTATTGAAGCTTGATTGTAAACTCCTTTTATCTTTTTTGTGTTTATATTACTTATTTGGTTAAGTATTGTTACCATTATCTTTGGTGATGACATAGGGGTATATATCATTCTGTACACAGGCCTTTGTTATTTATACTTTTTTGTAATGTGATCTTCTCCTTTTCTTTCATTATTATTGCCTTCTCTTGTATATTACACTATTTGTTGTCTTTCTTCTCTACTCCTTCAAATGTTAGATCTTTGAACATTTATTCTGGATAATTTTTAAATTTATTTATTATGGTTTATTATTTCTCATTTAATTCGTCTTGGTCGTTGAGTCATTTCTTGTTTTGGTGTTTCTTATTGGTCTAATTAATTTACTGCTCCTTCCTCTCCATTGGTTTGCTTGGTCGGTAATTCGAAGATCAGTCCTTTTTCTTGGCGTGTGGTATCTTCGCTTAGTTTACCCATGGTCCATCAGTTCCTCTGCACTTGTGGTTCGGATGACCCTGGTGTGTTGAACTATTTTCGTTCTTGTGATATAGGTTTCTTCTGTCTCATACCACAATTCCTCTACTATTATACGTTCATTTGTCTCCATGACTGAAGCTTCATTTACTACATTTTGATTAATCAAAGAAGTTGTTAATTGTACTTCCTTCGTTAATATTATTATTGCTTTTTTATTCTGTATTTCCATTTCTGGTAATTTCCATTTAACAGTAGACTTGTAGAAGTTTTTGTTCCCTGGCTCTTTGTGGATTCCTTCTATAATTTGCTTTAGATTCCTCCTACAATCTTTATATTTCATGATTTCTCTCTGGTCAGTAATTGGTAAATTAAATACCTCAATCAGTCCATTCTTCACCATTTCTAATTCTTCTCTGGTTTTTATTATTTTCTTTTTATATACTTTTCCTATCTCCCTTGTTTTCATCTTCTTAATTATTCGATTCTTCTTTATTCTCCTACGGTTGGTTTTTATGCGCTTCATTTTCTCGGTGTTATTGTTACCTTTATTTTCAGAAAACAATACACTTGATTCTTCTTTATTCTCTATTTCCTCCTCCATCTCTTTGATTTTCTCATTCACCGGTTCCCTGTTCTTGTTCCCGTTTCTTGGATATCTTCCGAAATGCGGTCCAGTGTTTCATGCAATGGTGTGAAACTACTATGTATTGTCTCTCTTAACTCTCTGAAACCTCTATCTATGGTTTCCCTGAACTCTTTGGAATCCTCTTTCCTTTTTCTCTTTCCTGGTTCGAATGTTCAAGGTTTTTACCTTTTGGTATCTCTTCTGTAGTCTTGTTCCTATTGTCTGTTTTCTGGCATAATTCTTCCGTGTTGTCACGAAAAACTTCTCTCATCTCTTTCCTGTATTGTTCAAACGCTTCTATCATAATCCTTATCCTTTTATCCCATTTCGTCTCTTCTTGGGTGAGTTCTGGCATTTTCTTCTGTTGCTTCACTTTCACGTCCTTGACTACTTCTTTTTTTATTTGGGTTTTTGGTTGTTTCATTTTTTTATTATTTGGCATTACCTTGAACTCTTCTACTTGATTATGTACCTTCCTCCAATTACAAATATCTTCTCTGGATAGTTCAAACATAACCCTTATTCATTCTCTTAATTCTGCGTTTTCTGTTTGTATTGGTTGTTCCGGTTGTCTTATTGATTGTCTCCATTGTTCATACTCCTCCTGTGTAAATTCCTCTGTCACCTGTGCGTATACTCCCATTCTTTCGTTTTTTATTTGTTTTTCATTGTCACTCCATCTATCCCAATCTTCTTCAGTCATTCTTTCCACATTGTTATCACGTTTTTCGTGGGCTGTCTCAATAGTCTCTTCTTCATTATACTTGGTGTCCAGCTTCCACATTTCATCATAAATATCTCTCAGTGACATTTTGTCGTTTGGCGATCCCACTGCATTCGCACGACTCATCTGTGCTCGTTCATGATCCGTGGTATTCTTCTCTATGTATTCCATCTCCTTACTGAACTTTTTAAATAACTTTGTCATCCACTCTGCATAACTCCATTGTTTCTGTTGTTTGGGCATTTTCGTTCGTTGTTGTGTTATATCTTTCTGTTTCATCTTTTTTCGTCTTTATATTGTAACCATCGAATGTCTCTTCATAATCGCCGCTAGTCGTCCTTTTCTAGCCTCACTACGTTGGTCGCCAATCTGTAACGATGATGTGTTGTCCTTTTCTTCGTTCAAGCCCCGCGATGGGCGCCAATCTGTAACGAATAAATTAGTCTCGTGTGTCTCTGTAAACGTGAATATTGTTTTTTAAGTATTAGTGTGGTGTGTTCGTCTCACACCTGTCGTTACATCAATGGTTGTTGCTAATGAAGTCCGTAGCGTTGTCACAATTATCAGTACAACCTAGTGGAACCTTACCTGTAATTTCATAGGGGTTTGTGAATCCCGGGTGGCGCCAAATTGTTTGTTAAAAACAATTAAATTTATGAGTTAATATGTTAGTATGGTGTTTTCAGCGGTGACGGGTGGAGCGTTCGAATCAGTTCCCGCCTTTGTACAGCTTACTGTATTGCACAGATAGCGAAAGCGCTAGTTGTCTGATCTGTAAGTTCGCTAACACACACATATATAATACAATTTCCTATGAAATAAAACAATGGTTACACTCTGTACTGTTTCTTTAATGATAGTTTGGTAATTAATTAATGTGACAATAATATTATTATTTAGTATTCAATAAAATTGCTACTACCCAAGCGTCTATGGTTTCTATGGTAACCTCAACCCTTTGATTTGCTAAGGCATAGATTATTACCATTGTTATCATATTTGAATTTTTATTCAAAATTACTATATATTTTCTGATTGATTTTATTCTTCTGTCTTCCTTCCTGAGTATTAAATATTATCACTATTGTATGTATTTCCTTTCAAAGTTTAAAATAATACCTCATAAGGTCATGTTCTATTAGATATTAACTTTTGTCTAATTATGTTAACATTTGATAATTACATATGTCTTTTAATTTAAGCTCTTATTGTAACATTTTTCTTTTAAAATGATTTATATGTTATTTTTGGCTAGTTACTAGCCTTAGATTTTTTAATTTCCTTGTGGATTTTATACAATTTGTAATTATTGGTTTTGACAGTTAGGCATTTCAGATACACTAGTAGCCATTGACTATATTACTGAATTTATACAAATGATGTCTCATTTTATTCTAATGTATTTTGTTTTATTAATGGTTCTGTTATTTTCTACATTTATTGATTTTCTATTGTAATTAGATTTGTATTGTCTTAACTTCTTAATCATCTATTTTGCCTTTGTTAATAATATGGCTACCACTCCCTATTCTTCCTTAATTAAAAACATAACATCTAGGCGTATGCTCTGTACAAATTCTTCAGTCATTCCCTATTCATAAATATAACTATACAATTATTTTACCATTATTAAGTAAAGTTGGTTTACTACTCATTTCATTAATTAATATGTTTTTTGAGTGTTAACTAACATCACCTTTTTAATAATTGCTTTTCCCTTACAATCTGGGGAGTTTATTTATTTATTATTAATTGCTTATTTCCTAATTATACTCTACTCTCAATCCATGTTAACCCTATCTGTTTATTTTTTCATGGGATACTCCCCTTTTAAATACAATCGTTTACAATTAATCTTAAATCTCTTAATTAACAATGTTATTATCACTTTCCAGTGTTCGTTTCATATTACTAATTGTTTACATTTACTATTATTATTAAACTTTATATTTCTAATTACTAATTTGTATCACTTTTATTCACATAGTGTTTCCTCATCACTCTTCAGTGTTTATTCCACATTATGAAGTGCTTACATCTAATGCTATCATTAAAACCTTATCCTTAATTATTATTGGATTCACTATTAATCAATTATTGTTTCTTATTGATTATTGAGTGTTTTATTATCATTATTATGGTTTCTAACCATTTTGGGGTTTCACACTTTCACTATTGCACTTTTTAACTGTTTATATTAAGTGTTTCTTAGTGGGTAATCCCTATAATTATTTTTCTTTGTCACTTTCTCACTATTTCTTTCTTTACTAATTATACACAGTATTATTAATGTTATTTTCCTATAGATTTTTACTATATCTAACTCTAATTTTTGGGTTAGTGTATTTTTTCTTTTTATAATATTACTTTACTGGGTTTTGGTTAAAACAGTTACATTAATTATTTAATTGAGAATAATATTTATTTCTGGTATTGGATAATTATTGGTTTTATTCCCGATATTATACTTGAGTGTACCATTTCTCCCTTTTATATTTGTGGTGTTTCTTATCCCTTGGTTTCACTTCATTTTTCTTCTTCTTCTCCTTCATTTTCAATTGGCTTCATTTTAATTCGGTTCTCCCCTTCTCGTTTGGTTTTATTTTATTTGGTTGTATGAATTCGTTCACTTCCATCAATTGTTTTTATTCTTCTTTGGTTTCGGTTTTTTCCCTTCTTTGTTGTTTTCCTGTTTGTTTGGTCAATCACTTGGGTTAGGTCATGTCGTCATTTGTCGTGTCACCGTCTTTATATTTTATTTATATTTAATATTTTATCTTATATGAAGTATATTTATATTTAGTATAGTCTTTCTCATCCCTGGTATTGGGGTGGCTTATTTGTGTTGTAACATAATGCCTCTCCTTCAAAATTGATCATTTTAATAAAACACTAACATAGTTTTTTATGAAATTATCAGTTATATATTATTTTTTCCTTTTCTCTCTTATTTGTTTCTCCATTCTTTATTTCTCTCCTTACTCGATTCATTCCATTTTATTTGGATCTGTTTTTATTTATTTCCATTAGTGTGTTCTCCCTTTTATATAATTTTTTCCCTAACTTTTTAGTAGCTGGTTTCTTCCATTCTACTCATTTTTTTCTGAGACCAGAGGAACATCATCTCTGCTCAGTTTATTTTGATTGCTGGACTTTTCAACAGTCAATCTTAAATACCTTTTTTGTCAACTTGTGACTTAAATTAATAATAATAATATATTTTGGGATTGTCCACCTTGTGGTTTGTTTTAGATCACTTTGGCCTTTTACTCATTCTTCCTTCCGCTATACCTTTGCTATATACTGTCATCTACTCATACAGTTGATTGTTTTTTTATTTATTCATATGTTAATTTCATCATATCTAATTTTTCATTATTTTGTTTTCTATTCTTCTTGTGATCATTTTAATTACCTTAGACATCTTTATTCTTTTCTTGGTTGTTTAGCAATATTCTGCTTTAGCCATTTTTTGTATATTTGTTTTATACATAATTTCTTATCCTTCCTTGTACCAGTTTAGATTTTTTTTTTTCTTGGAATACATTAAATTCATTTTTATTTCAGGTATTTATCTTAGCAGTTTTTGCTTGATTTTATTTTTGTTTATTTTAATTTGTTTTAAATATCATTTTTGATAATTTTTCGTAAGTTAGTTTTCTTACTTTATAGGAATTTTTGTTGCTTATTCCTTCTTAAGTATTTTTTGTTTAAATATTATCGTAAGTTTGTGATTCTTACTTTTTTATAGGAATTTGTTATAGGGAACTTATTCCCTTATTATAATTTTTTATTTTATACTTCATATATAAACTTTATTTGACTGTAAGTTGATCTTACTTGGTAGGAATTTTGGTAACTTATTCCTTTGTTTTTATATTTTTATTCATTTATTTTATTTTTTCCATTCCTCATATGTCATCTAAATAAGGTAGTAAGTTGCTCTTACAAACTTATTGAATTTTGAAATCTGTTTATTTTATTTCTAGTAATTTATTTTTCTTCATAAAACTTTTTTATTGAAGCTTGATTGTAAACTCCTTTTATCTTTTTTGTGTTTATATTACTTATTTGGTTAAGTATTGTTACCATTATCTTTGGTGATGACATAGGGGTATATATCGTTCTGTACACAGGCCTTTGTTATTTATACTTTTTTGTAATGTGATCTTCTCCTTTTCTTTCATTATTATTGCCTTCTCTTGTATATTACACTATTTGTTGTCTTTCTTCTCTACTCCTTCAAATGTTAGATCTTTGAACATTTATTCTGGATAATTTTTAAATTTATTTATTGTGGTTTATTATTTCTCATTTAATTCGTCTTGGTCGTTGAGTCATTTCTTGTTTTGGTGTTTCTTATTGGTCTAATTAATTTACTGCTCCTGCCTCTCCATTGGTTTGCTTGGTCGGTAATTCGAAGATCAGTCCTTTTTCTTGGCGTGTGGTATCTTCGCTTAGTTTACCCATGGTCCATCAGTTCCTCTGCACTTGTAGTTCGGATGACCCTGGTGTGTTGAACTATTTTTGTTCTTGTGATATAGGTTTCTTCTGTCTCATACCACAATTCCTCTACTATTATACGTTCATTTGTCTCCATGACTGAAGCTTCATTTACTACATTTTGATTAATCAAAGAAGTTGTTAATTGTACTTCCTTCGTTAATATTATTATTGCTTTTTTATTCTGTATTTCCATTTCTGGTAATTTCCATTTAACAGTAGACTTGTAGAAGTTTTTGTTCCCTGGCTCTTTGTGGATTCCTTCTATAATTTGCTTTAGATTCCTCCTACAATCTTTATATTTCATGATTTCTCTCTGGTCAGTAATTGGTAAATTAAATACCTCAATCAGTCCATTCTTCACCATTTCTAATTCTTCTCTGGTTTTTATTATTTTCTTTTTATATACTTTTCCTATCTCCCTTGTTTTCATCTTCTTAATTATTCGATTCTTCTTTATTCTCCTACGGTTGGTTTTTATGCGCTTCATTTTCTCGGTGTTATTGTTACCTTTATTTTCAGAAAACAATACACTTGATTCTTCTTTATTCTCTATTTCCTCCTCCATCTCTTTGATTTTCTCATTCACCGGTTCCCTGTTCTTGTTCCCGTTTCTTGGATATCTTCCGAAATGCGGTCCAGTGTTTCATGCAATGGTGTGAAACTACTATGTATTGTCTCTCTTAACTCTCTGAAACCTCTATCTATGGTTTCCCTGAACTCTTTGGAATCCTCTTTCCTTTTTCTCTTTCCTGGTTCGAATGTTCAATGTTTTTACCTTTTGGTATCTCTTCTGTAGTCTTGTTCCTATTGTCTGTTTTCTGGCATAATTCTTCCGTGTTGTCACGAAAAACTTCTCTCATCTCTTTCCTGTATTGTTCAAACGCTTCTATCATAATCCTTATCCTTTTATCCCATTTCGTCTCTTCTTGGGTGAGTTCTGGCATTTTCTTCTGTTGCTTCACTTTCACGTCCTTGACTACTTCTTTTTTTATTTGGGTTTTTGGTTGTTTCATTTTTTTATTATTTGGCATTACCTTGAACTCTTCTACTTGATTATGTACCTTCCTCCAATTACAAATATCTTCTCTGGATAGTTCAAACATAACCCTTATCCATTCTCTTAATTCTGCGTTTTCTGTTTGTATTGGTTGTTCCGGTTGTCTTATTGATTGTCTCCATTGTTCATACTCCTCCTGTGTAAATTCCTCTGTCACCTGTGGGTATACTCCCATTCTTTCGTTTTTTATTTGTTTTTCATTGTCACTCCATCTATCCCAATCTTCTTCAGTAATTCTTTCCACATTGTTATCACGTTTTTCGTGGGCTGTCTCAATAGTCTCTTCTTCATTATACTTGGTGTCCAGCTTCCACATTTCATCATAAATATCTCTCAGTGACATTTTGTCGTTTGGCGATCCCACTGCATTCGCATGACTCATCTGTGCTCGTTCATGATCCGTGGTATTCTTCTCTATGTATTCCATCTCCTTACTGAACTTTTTAAATAACTTTGTCATCCACTCTGCATAACTCCATTGTTTCTGTTGTTTGGGCATTTTCGTTCGTTGTTGTGTTATATCTTTCTGTTTCATCTTTTTTCGTCTTTATATTGTAACCATCGAATGTCTCTTCATAATCGCCGCTAGTCGTCCTTTTCTAGCCTCACTACGTTGGTCGCCAATCTGTAACGATGATGTGTTGTCCTTTTCTTCGTTCAAGCCCCGCGATGGGCGCCAATCTGTAACGAATAAATTAGTCTCGTGTGTCTCTGTAAACGTGAATATTGTTTTTTAAGTATTAGTGTGGTGTGTTCGTCTCACACCTGTCGTTACATCAATGGTTGTTGCTAATGAAGTCCGTAGCGTTGTCACAATTATCAGTACAACCTAGTGGAACCTTACCTGTAATTTCATAGGGGTTTGTGAATCCCGGGTGGCGCCAAATTGTTTGTTAAAAACAATTAAATTTATGAGTTAATATGTTAGTATGGTGTTTTCAGCGGTGACGGCTGGAGCGTTCGAATCGGTTCCCGCCTTTGTACAGCTTACTGTATTGCACAGATAGCGAAAGCGCTAGTTGTCTGATCTGTAAGTTCGCTAACACACACATATATAATACAATTTCCTATGAAATAAAACAATGGTTACACTCTGTACTGTTTCTTTAATGATAGTTTGGTAATTAATTAATGTGACAATAATATTATTATTTAGTATTCAATAAAATTGCTACTACCCAAGCGTCTATGGTTTCTATGGTAACCTCAACCCTTTGATTGGCTAAGGCATAGATTATTACCATTGTTATCATATTTGAATTTTTATTCAAAATTACTATATATTTTCTGATTGATTTTATTCTTCTGTCTTCCTTCCTGAGTATTAAATATTATCACTATTGTATGTATTTCCTTTCAAAGTTTAAAATAATACCTCATAAGGTCATGTTCTATTAGATATTAACTTTTGTCTAATTATGTTAACATTTGATAATTACATATGTCTTTTAATTTAAGCTCTTATTGTAACATTTTTCTTTTAAAATGATTTATATGTTATTTTTGGCTAGTTACTTGCCTTAGATTTTTTAATTTCCTTGTGGATTTTATACAATTTGTAATTATTGGTTTTGACAATTAGGCATTTCAGATACACTAGTAGCCATTGACTATATTTACTGAATTTATACAAATGATGTCTCATTTTATTCTAATGTATTTTGTTTTATTAATGGTTCTGTTATTTTCTACATTTATTGATTTTCTATTGTAATTAGATTTGTATTGTCTTAACTTCTTAATCATCTATTTTGCCTTTGTTAATAATATGGCTACCACTCCCTATTCTTCCTTAATTAAAAACATAACATCTAGGCGTATGCTCTGTACAAATTCTTCAGTCATACCCTATTCATAAATATAACTATACAATTATTTTACCATTATTAAGTAAAGTTGGTGTACTACTCATTTCATTAATTAATATGTTTTTTGAGTGTTAACTAACATCACCTTTTTAATAATTGCTTTTCCCTTACAATCTGGGGTGTTTATTTATTTATTATTAATTGCTTATTTCCTAATTATACTCTACTCTCAATCCATGTTAACCCTATCTGTTTATTTTTTCATGGGATACTCCCCTTTTAAATACAATCGTTTACAATTAATCTTAAATCTCTTAATTAACAATGTTATTATCACTTTCCAGTGTTCGTTTCATATTACTAATTGTTTACATTTACTATTATTATTAAACTTTATATTTCTAATTACTAATTTGTATCACTTTTATTCACATAGTGTTTCCTCATCACTCTTCAGTGTTTATTCCACATTATGAAGTGCTTACATCTAATGCTATCATTAAAACCTTATCCTTAATTATTATTGGATTCACTATTAATCAATTATTGTTTCTTATTGATTATTGAGTGTTTTATTATCATTATTATGGTTTCTAACCATTTTGGGGTTTCACACTTTCACTATTGCACTTTTTAACTGTTTATATTAAGTGTTTCTTAGTGGGTAATCCCTATAATTATTTTTCTTTGTCACTTTCTCACTATTTCTTTCTTTACTAATTATACACAGTATTATTAATGTTATTTTCCTATAGATTTTTACTATATCTAACTCTAATTTTTGGGTTAGTGTACTTTTTCTTTTTATAATATTACTTTACTGGGTTTTGGTTAAAACAGTTACATTAATTATGTAATTGAGAATAATATTTATTTCTGGTATTGGATAATTATTGGTTTTATTCCCGATATTATACTTGAGTGTACCATTTCTCCCTTTTATATTTGTGGTGTTTCTTATCCCTTGGTTTCACTTCATTTTTCTTCTTCTTCTCCTTCATTTTCAATTGGCTTCATTTTAATTCGGTTCATCCCTTCTCGTTTGGTTTTATTTTATTTGGTTGTATGAATTCGTTCACTTCCTTCAATTGTTTTTATTCTTCTGTGGTTTCGGTTTTTTCCCTTCTTTGTTGTTTTCCTGTTGGTCAATCACTTGGGTTAGGTCATGTCGTTGTTTGTCGTGTCACCGTCTTTATATTTTATTTATATTTAATATTTTATTTTATATGAAGTATATTTATATTTAGTATAGTCTTTCTCATCCCTGGTATTGGGGTGGCTTATTTGTGTTGTAACAATATTAACTAATGCAGATGAATAACAGCTTAGAGTCTAAGTTAAAATCTTGTGAAAGATATGTGGGCCTTGACAAACTGAAGATGGATCTTGGAGGGTATGAATGAATTATGAACTGGATCAATTTATAAACAGTGCTGACTTAGCCCGGTTCATCAAGAGTACAAGATTAGAATGGCTGGCCCACGTAAGATGATTGGATGACAGTTGAACAACTAAAAGAATCACAAACTGGAAAGTAATGGACAGAAAAATTAGAAGAAAACACAGTTAAAGATGGATAGATAAAATATGATTTCAGATGTACATATGTGAGAGGCTGGAGAAGGTTGTGTGTTGAGAGGACAGAATGGGGGGAAATTATTTAGCAGGCTAAGACCTACACTGGATTGTTCTGCCAGAATAATAATAATAATGTACATATCAATAAAATTTTGTAGAACAATTTGTATATGATTTTGTGAGTGGGGTGATTTTTGGTTGTGTGTGTACTTGTCATGTGTGAGTAGTGTCATGTGTTCATATAAGTATTTTCAGGTGTAATAGGTATATGTAATAATTGTGTGTGTGTGTGTGTGTGTGTGTGTGTGTGGAGAGAGGCTTACATTTTGTAGTCACTGATTGTGCATATTCTTGTATCAAAGTACAAAATTAAGTTATAAATGCTAAAACAGCCCCATGTTGATAGACAACATGTTCACTCTCTGGTTATCTGTATATGTAAAACAAGTTGAACTTTGAACCTTATATATATTTTCTTTTTATTTATAAGATCACCAAATACAAATTTCATGACAGAATATTAAAATTCAAAATTTTAATTATTAATTGGGTGTTCAAAATTCACAAAATTTGTGTAAGCTTTTACAAGTATTAATCATTGGGTTTTGGAGTTAGCTGGGCATAAATTTGAAGTAAAAAATTATCAAAACAAATACCTTTATGAACATTTGAAATGGCAGACAAAGTCTTAAAAATGCTTCATAACTGTAAATTTGTTCAGTTAGCCAGTAAATTAGAAAGTAAAGTTTCAAAGTTCAAATTCAAAATGATAAAATGACATGGCAAGTAACTTCAGTGTATTACAAAAAGTATTACTAACACCTAATTTATGAGGTCTTCTGCATTTTCAAACATATATTTATATTGGTGATGTAACTGGCCATCGAATGTAGTAAGAATCACGAGAGGAGTATTGTATGGCCTCTGTCTATCACCTTGCCTTATTCAGTGTATTTATAAAAGAGGCTTCTTCAGTGGGAAAAGAAAAACAAAGGTGTCAAAAGTCAGAGGAAGTCAGTGTCTGTGGACAATATAACAGTAGAGTACTAGCAAATTTAAATTGAGATTTGAACAGGATGTCAGGAGTACTTGGTGAACCTGTCACAGGTTTTACGTCAAAATCAGCGTACAAAAAAAAAAGTCATAGCTGTAGAAAAACATAAGGCTGAACATAAAGTTGTGTAATGTGAAGCAGGACAGTATCAGCAAATCCCATTACTTGGGTAGTATGATTATTACGTACTAACAGTAAATAGCTTCCAGAGTTTAAACAAGAATAGCTGTATCAAAACAAGCCTTTCAGAATAAAAGGTGTGTGTTTATTGTGCTTTTAAGACCATGTTGCACAATAAGCTTATTGGTACTAAGACTAGGAAGACTTTTATTAAATCCCTCATGTGTAGTTTGTTGATGCATGGATGTGAGTTTTCAACTTGTTGGTGGGGGAGTATGAGAAATGAAGACTTGAAGCTGCAGAAATGTGGTTTTTGGAGGAGACTTGCCAAAACAGGTTGGATTGATAGGATGACTAACAAGGAATAAGAAAAAAGGGCTAAAAATTATAGGCATTAGCAGAGCAAGTCTTTAGGTGGCATGGATTCTTTTCACCTTTCTGCAAAATATTTTTTAGGGTAAGGTGTTGTTGGGGATACAGATTGTAGGATGGCATATTTGGGAAGGGAGATCAGTGGTATAGAATATGGGTCTTATCTGGAGGTAGAGAAGACTGCAGGAATTTGTGGCTACATTGACAGTGACAAGGCTTTGCCTTTAGGAGTAAGAAGAAGAGAAATGGTGATATGTTATGTATGTGGTATAATAAAATATGGGTTGTCAAAAATTTATGACTTACAAATTTGAATGATTATTTGCATGTTTATCCTGGATTTCCTTTCCCACATAAGGATTGGTTTCATCACTACAAACATTTGTTTCAAAAGGATTTAAATAGACTTAATGATACAGTATGTTTTGCTGCTACTGTGTGTGTGTGTGTGTGTGTGTGTGTGTGTGTGTGTGTGTGTGCGCAGCAATAAATAACTGTTTTCTGCATCAAGAACTCCTTCATAACCAGTTTGCACCCACAAAATGTTGAAAAGGTTTCTTTTTATTGGTTTTTCTGTGACCTATATAAAATTTGTTGCAGTTTTTATCTTCCAGTTTTATAAATTCCATTGTTATTATATGATTTATTTATTTTATGTATATTGTTATTGTTGTAGTAAAAGTAACAACAAAAATGGATAAAATTCGTCGACTCAATCTCTTTTCCAGTTTATATTTCGTGGTGTGCATTGTATAACGTTTGTTGGGCCTTTATTAATTATATTCGTCCATTATTTTTGTATTTAGTGTTTCATTACTCCTGTGCCCAACCTTGTATACATTATTCATGTGATACACATGCCACACAAGTTGTCTGTCACAGGTGTAAGACTGTAGAATGGACTGGAGGAGAAGGAGGAACTGGATGCCAGAGATCAGAGAATAGAAAAGTCATTGGGAGAAAGAAAGCAGTAAACAACTGTAGAAATCCTATTGACTAAATCTCATTATAACTAAAATTTGAGACCAATGTTAATTTGCAAATTGAGGTTAAGAGTTTTTGTATGGTAAACTCATAATGACTATATTTGTAAAAAATAATGAAATATAAAAACAATTTAAGTATCAGGCATTTTAGAAATAAATAGCATCCTGTAATGGCAGTATACAGGAATCCAGCAACTCAGAATAAACTTGTCACATATAAATGGAGATCTCTATAAGAAGCGATTTTTTTATATTTTATTCGTCTGATTTAATTTATTCTATCTTCTTGATTCATTCTTGAATTAATTTTCAATATGCGCTTATCCATTTTCTAATTATTACAGTTTTATTTATGAGGAAGATAGAGTTCTGAGGGTTTTGATTCATTTCTACAATCAAGATGAAATATTGTTGCCTCAGCATTTGTACACCACCAGAATGTTACCAGAATTGGTGGATTTTTATGATGGACTTTGTAATGAGCTTAGTTTGAAATTACAAGAGTCTAAGAAAACAGAAGATGTGGAAGGTAAGTGACAACACTCTTATTGTAACAAGTAATAATTAAATACACTTTCACTTGTGAAAAAACTTACTTTTTTATATCCTCATACGCACGTTTCAGAGTAGTTTGCTCCTTCCTCAGTGAGGTAAAATGCAGAAAGCATCAAGGCGTTGGTAATCTGTAACGGTTTTTGGGGGATTGGTTGTGTGTGGGTGTGTGTGTAGATGGAAGGGGGTTGGCGCGAGATTCTGAATTGTGTCCGTATCCATTGTGTATTATTGTGTCAAATAGTGTGTTGGATTTAAATTGTAATTGTTCATTGAGTATGTTGTTTGGTTGTGTTTTGTTGTGTTTGTATATTTCGTATTGTTCTGCAGTGTTGAGTTTGCAACTTTTGGGGATGTAGTGTAAAATTTCAAGATTGTTTTTTATGTTGGTGTAACTGTGGTTTTCTGTTTGGATATGTGTGGCAAATGTGGATTGTAAGTTGTTATTGGATAGAGCTTTTGTGTGTTCAGAAAATCTGGAGTAAAAAGATCTTCCTGTCTGGCCTACATAGAATTTATTACAATCGTTGCAGTTTAATTTATATACGCCTGTTTTGTTGTATATGTCTATGTCTTTGTTTGTGTCGTTAATGCGTCTCTTGATGGTATTGTTAGTTCTGTATGCTATTTTGTAATTGTGTTTTCTAAATATGTTGGCAATTTTGTGTGTGTTACAGTTGTAGTGTGTGAGTGTGATGTATTTGTTTAGTTGTGTGTTATTTGTATTTTGTGTTGTTTTTGTATAGGATTTTTCTATGTAATTTGTTTATTAATTCAGGATTGTATCTGTTTTTTATTGCTTTGTATTTTATTGTGTTAAGTTCTTCATTGTAGTCTTGTTTATTTAGTGGTATTTTTGTGAGTCTATGTAGCATATGGTTGAAGGCTGCATGTTTATGTTGTGTTGGATGATTTGATGTGTTGTGTATAACCATGTCAGTTGTGGTTGGTTTTCTGTAGATTTTGTATGTGTGCGTATTGTTTGTTTTGTTGATTGTTAAGTCTAGAAAGTTTATACTGTTTTTTTTTTCTATTTCTATTGTGAATTTTAATTTTGGGTGTATCTTGTTTATGTATTTGTGGAAATTTTCTACTTGTCTTGTATTGCCATTGTATAATAATAATATGTCGCCTACGTATCTGTGCCAATATATGATTTTGTTAGTGTATTTGTTGTTATGTATTATATGCTCTTGTTGTATGTGGTGTATGAATATTTCAGCTAGTATGCCTGATATGGGGGAACCCATGGGTAGTCCATCTGTTTGTGTGTATATTTTGTTATTGTGCGTGAAGTAATTTTGTTCTGTGATTATTTTAGTGAGTGTGATGATTTGTTGTATGTGTGTTTCAGGTGTGTTGTTTTGTCTGAGTAACCGTTTAAGTGTTTGTAGTATAGTGTCTTTGACGGGTACGTTGGTGTATAAATTCGTTATGTCAAATGATGCTAAAGTTGAGTTGTGTGGTATATGGATATGTTCTAACATTTGACAAGTTCTATGTTGTTTTTAACCGAAGTGTTGTTGGTTAAGTTTATATGTTTTCTGATTAGTTTATCTAGGTGTTCGGCGATTTTGTGGGATGGTGCTTGTGTGTTATTTATCAAAGGCCTTATGGGTATATTGGGTTTGTGTATTTTCGGTAATGCATTTAATTTTGGGGGGTTTGGTTTAATTTGTTTTAGGTATTTTATGTTTTCTTTTTGTATTATGTATTTTGAATTATTTATGAATTTGTTCATTTGTTTTTGGTATTTTATTGTGGGATCTTTGGTTATGTGTGTTATATTATTTTAGCCTTAATAATATTGGTATACAGATTACCAACGCCTTGACGCTTTCTGCATTTTACCTCACTGATGAAGGAGCAAACTACTCCGAAACGTGTGTATGAGGATATAACAAAAAGTAAGTTTTTTCACAAGTGAAAGTGTATTTAATTATTAATTGTTAAACTGCTGTGAAAGAAGTGATGATCATTCAAAATAATACTCTTATTGTACTAAAAGAAAGGTAAATATTTTTTTATAAAGTTGTGTCTTTCATACTCATAATAAATAATTTACTAGCAGTATTAAGGTTAAGGAATAATTTCACTCATACTTTATTTATTTTGCATAGTATGTAAATGAATAGACATTTTTTATAAGTTTTAAATGCAGGCTCTCTGCTGTGGTCAAATTGACCATCGTTAAATAGGCTGGTAGTTTTAATAAAAATGTCTTATCAAAACTAACAACTTCATAATTAGTTTATGAACTAAGTCATAAAGGCAGCTAAGTCAACTTATAATCATATTATAAGTTTTTAACTTATAATAATATAATATATTAGTGTCTTGATTAAATGTTGTTGTGTTCTTGTCATCATCTGAATATGACTTTAATATGATTGGAAAGTATGTGTGAGTGTTGGAAACTTAATGCACATAAATTTCCTTCTAATGAAGCTTAGTGGAAGTTAGTTTATTGTAGCTTGTACTTTATTGAATAAATTTTTATTATCTGATCTTTTATAAGGTAAGGAAATAGAAATTTATGTAAATGAAGAAAATATTCTGAGAAAATTAGATGACGGTAAACCCAGGAGCTCTGCAGATTTAATTTTAAGATCACTACCCAAGGAATCAAGTGTTATGAAAACTATGTCTGAAATGGATCCATGTGTGATCGAAGATCTACTACATGGTAAATCTGTTTAGTTTTGTGTATACTGTTCAAATGGAATAGCTTTGTGGCACTATAATATGTTTAATGTACAGGCACTTCAGGTAGCTACATGCGAAACAAATATTTTAACCATAATTAAGAAAAAATAATTTAATTGGAATCGCAAATACTCTTATATGTATATAGTATACTGTCATATAGGTCTATGTATAGTGTACTTAATACAGTACTTTATTTTAGTATAATATTATTATTCTACACAAGAATTTATTTTGTTCTATATATACATTTCATTGAACATTGTTATTCAACATCTTCAGAATAAATTGAAAGGTTTATTTACAATACAAAATTTTGTTTAATTTATTGAATTCTGTTATGAAATGAACTAACAACTGAATAAACAAACAAACAAAGTTTGTGGAATTAAACCTTTCAGTTTACTCTGAGGATGTAGAACAACAAAGTTCGTCATTTTAAGTATAAGTCAAACAAAATAAATGCTATAACTAAATAAATATTATACTAAAGTAAAGTGTTTATACATTGCAATAAAAGTAAAGTAGTTATTCAGTATACATAACATACATCAATTTTATTATCATTTAACAACAAATTTATGTATGAGTATTATTATTTATCTCGTAGCCTCGTCTACCTTTAGTGTGAAAGCTATGCTTGAAATCCATCTCTTCCTGTCCCCTGCTTCTCACTTAGCTCAAACCTTTTAGTTGACATTATTAGTTTAGTTATTAGTTGACATTATTATTGTGTGTGGAAAAAATAACTGAATTATTGCATGAGTATAATCTTGTTGATCACAAATTATTAATTATGATAATTTAACTGGTAATTAGTTATTTCATTGGTGTGTGTATTTTGTTTCCACTGTACAATACGACAATCAGTGAGACCGTCATAACAGTATGAATTACCCCCACTTAAAAAGTAGTTAGCAAGGAAAGTATGCGATAACAGTGTCTGACTAACATGTACTCTCCCTTTACATTATCTACTATACCTACTAAGGTTATTTGCATTATGTTTTTGATTTACATAACTCAAGTTTATTTACAAATTATAAATTGGAGAACATTCTGAATTATTCATATTTGATTTAAAAATAAAAATTTGTAGTACATTTAAAATGTAACATTAGATTATTTAACTACAAAAACAATTCTACAGCACTTACCATTTGAAAGACGTTTTCAGTCGCTGTCAGGCAATACCTCTATTCCAGAGAGATTATCATCTTCCCATTCAGCAAAAACATCGGTTTCCATTCTTTCCACGTGTTTACATCTTTTTTCCCAATCGTCAGCAGTGACTGATGAAATTTTTTCTTCACATAAGTTTTTGACATCATTTAAATTAAACATTATATTTTTTTCAGTAACACCCCCCTTAATTTCTGACTACACCATCTATATAGAATTTAGTTCAGGGTGGTAAGGGGGAATCCTTAAAACTGAATGTCCTTTGCTTTGCAGAATTTTATCTATTAAGTGTTTTAAATTTTGGTTTGTACATTTTACAAATTTTATAAAGTTCTGCTTTAACCATATCAGGACGGAACTGTATTGCTTGTCATGGTAGCCAGTCTTGCATATCATTGTCAATTACCAACACACTGTTAACCAATTTTTCCTCAATCCAACGTCTGTAGTTGTCAGCATTCATGTTATCATGGTAATCTCCTGTCTTTTGTTTAGATTTAAAAATTAGCAGCATGCGTGGAACAAACGTGTATTGACTGCTGGCGTGAACAATAACTAATCTTTGTCCTTTCACAACTGGAACAGCATAGCCACCACCAGGTTGAATATGACATTCCAGGTGTATGGAAGTGTGTGGCTACTATAAATACAGTATATGTTTCTTCCTGATATACTACAGTTCTGCCTCCTTCTCTAAATTTGTTTATGCTGTGTAAATAATGTATTCTCATAGCCCTTTTTTTGTAAATTTCTGTAAAAACATGTTGATTATTTTTAGTTCTAACCTACATAAAGCCTATTTCCTTCAAGATAATTTTTAGGCTGCTACTGCCACCTTTAAAGTTGATGGATTCTTTTGATTTTTCTAACAGCTTTTTTACTGTTGGAAGACACTTTCCTTCAGTGTAAAAACCCAAACTGTTATCCTAATTACTCCTTTATGAAAATCGTCAAGTCCAGTTATATGTTTACGAACACGGTGTTTCTTTCCTGGTGTGCTAACGACGTTCCCGCTTCTGCATCTGAACTGTGTAACTGCTGACCTTCCTTCATTATTCTCCTCATAGAGGTATGAAAAACACCTGTCGTTTTTGCAACAAGCTCTTGTATCTTATGAAAATCTAAGAGAGGTTTCCCACTTTCAGCCTCCCTCTTCATGAAATTATACACATTCCACACTACCTCACAAGTCTGGCTATGTTGTGTTTTTGAACACTAAATATTTTGGGGGATATATTAATGTACATTTCACACTAACATTTAAAACATACACACACAATTATGAAATTGTTTATTAACACTTTTGTAGAATATAATATGTTCTGTAATAAAATATAAATAGGTAACCTATAACTAATTTCATTGATTAACACAAACAGTTTTGTCATCACAGTATAATTTGTAAATGACTATACACCACATTTGTTTAGACTGGTATGCACATTATGGAACTCTGTACAAAACTGTTCTGTCCAAGTGTGGAGTACATAAAAATTTTGTTAGCCTCACAACGAGCTGTTTGTCGACTATGCATCTCAACACATTATATTGTCAGGTTTCTACCTGAGTTTTAAGTTAATAGTCTCCATGCTCTTAGCCTTTGACTAATTGTCTCATTCTTAATCTTTTAATTGTATGTTTCTTTCATTCTCCTATCTCACATGTCTCTTACCACTTCTAAAAACCATCTGCAACACCTACACTTCACAATCATATTATGAGAATTTGCATTAGAATGGATCTGAAAATTTTTTTTTTTCTTTATTTAGTTACTTCTCTCTTATTGAATAATGAATTACACAGGATTCTATAATAGCTGTTATTTTACCAACTCTACTTACTGTTTCTAACACTAATTTTCCTGTATCATTCATTTTGCCTGTATGTATTTTATTTATCTCCTCTCACGAGTATTGTTAATAAAATAGAATAAGACACATAATAATAATAGTAGTAATATATACATAGTACAATACCATTATTTTCTATTAATAATGAAACACATAAAGTAAAATTACTATGAATTTTTGTGACTACGTAAAATAAATAATTTTGAAACATTGAGAGCCTCTGTTAGAGTTACTTTTTCTAATCCTCCAGTCTAATAATCTTTGTGACCATCTGGCTCTGTTTGCCTTTCCTGCAAACCTGTGTTTCATTTTCTTAATTCTGAATAAATAATATCACCTATTTTAGTTTGTCTATACAGAACATCTGAATATTAGGACATAATAATATTAGGATCTGAATATAGAACAACTGTAATATCACGTATTACATCCCACTATTTTAGTGACTATCAATTCTGCAGTGAATAAGTAGTGTTCTATATAGAAAATACATAGTCCACTAATCAGAGTTGATTAAATAAGTATTTTAGTTTGGTTGTGTGTCCGTTTGTTTTACTATTTTGCCTTGACATTCCTAGTATAGTCCTTTTCGTGTTTCTCTGTGCAGTTTTACTTTCTGCATCATTCTCATGTTCATTGTTTACATTTATGACCTACAGGTTGTAGCAGAAGGCAACATACAGACTGAAAGGTTTCCTTTTTAACACAATGGCAGTTTATTATTTTTCATAGCATTACTCTTCTTTCAAAAGGCAGTCCGTCCTGGTCTTATTTGATTATAAATTGTTTATATTGCATCTTCCAATTTGCATTGCTGGTTACAATTTTACCTAAGTACTTCACTTTGTTAACAGCTATTAGACTCGTATCATAAATTCCAGCCTCTTAGCTAGTGCAGACCTATTATTATTATTAGACTTATATATCCCTCTCTATGTTAAACATTTTCCTTTTGTGATTGATTTTTTAGTTACTTGTTTCATTTCCACAGCATTTTTGCTAAACAACACTAAGTTGTCTGCAAACCTAGATTTGAAAGACATTCCACATATTCTGACTCATTTGTTCCCTATTCTAACTCTCTAAATACATTATTAAGTTACCTCCTTGTCCTATTTCTTTTTTTTGTTAGTATTTGACTTGATTACACATAGTTTTATTTGAGCTATTGTGTTTCGTGTGTAGGTCAGATAGAATGTGTAAATATCGCATTCCCGCCCCTTATGCTCTAATGCCTTCAGTACAGCTTTTGTTTATACTAATTCAAAAACTTTTTCAAAATTAGAAACATAAATCATTCTCAAAAACATACAAAGTTTCTCTCCATACATATTGAAGTTGTCTTGTTTATTACTCACCTCCTCCTTCTTCTTCTCTACTACAACAACCCAACGTGAGCCCTGGCTTCCAATATCAGTGTTCTCCAATGTCTCTCATCCATTGCCATCTCAGTATAATCCTTCATGCCCCTTCTTCTTAGATCTTCTAGCACATCATCCCACCATCTTATCCTAGGTCGCTCCCTCTTTCTGATTTTATAGACTTGCGCCCTCAGGATTTTCTTTGACATACACTGATCACCTATCTGCTCTAGGTGACGTAGTCATTTGTTCATTAGATATTCTATAATGATTTAGTTGCTTCTTAATCTTTCTTGAGAAAATGACTGTCAGATTCTGGCAATGAGAATCCTGCTAAAAATTTTATATACAGGAGCATTTTTGCTGTCATTCTCGGCAGTTATGTATGAGGGTTAAATGACTGTCTTCATATTTCCCCACTCTTGTAAACTTATTCCTTTAAGATTTCATGACTGTCATCAATCTTTATTATTTCATTTAGACATTATGTATATTTAAATTATCTATTGGTCAATACAAAGTTTCTGTATAAACAGTGTTAGCAATGCTTGCAGTTTAAAGTAGTTAAAAATAATTTGAATAATTACCACAGTTATTAATTAAGTTACAATAATAAGTAAAAGAGAAACAATTTAGTAGTGACTGAGTGGAGAAAACAGTGAAGACTGAATACCTCATAGTGCAAGCTGTAACTGGATATCGGACAGTTTACAGTGCACACTGTTTACATCTCTGTCATCCTGCAATTCTTACATGACAGCCACTTTATACATGCTACTACTTTGATTAGTTATCTTTGTATAAATCTCTCTCTAATTAAGTTGTTAATACATTTCAATTGCATTTTGTACTACTTTAATATCGTATCTTCTAGTTTCTTGTTTCAGCTATTTTCTTATTGTTTCGCAAAGTTTTGTGTATTCAGTTATCCTTCTTATAAAATTTTCCTTTTTTTTCCTTTTCATTGTTATTTATTTTGCTGTGCTGATATTTAAGTTTTTTTTTAATTGAACTTCAGCTGTTTTTTGTATACCATAATTGCTTCAGTTGTTTCTTTTGTGAAGAATTCTGAATTACATTGAAGACAGAGAAATAGAAAATATCATAGACACACATCCACATGAAATAATAAGAATGACATTTTTAAAGAATACTACTTACCAGGAACCGCGTACAAGATGGCTGGACCAGGTTGGTAAGGAGGCAGTGAGGCTGGGTGCAGCAAACTGGTGGACATTGGCTGGGAGTAGAGAAGTGGGGAAGATTTCTTTTGGAGGCCAGGGCCCGGACTGGGCTGTAGCGCCGAGGATGTATGTATGGATGTACTACTTACCAGGAATGATACTTTAAGAAAAATGTTGTTGAACTGTGATAAATAATAAAAAAAATTCCTTCGACAGAAATAATATGGCTATACGCAGAATTTTAAAGATTTAGTAAACGCATCACAACAAAAGGTGATCTCAGATTAGAAAACAGAATAAGTGGTCTTGAAGCAAGATTAGCTTTGATAAACATAATAGAGAATTTATATGCCAGCAGTCAACTGCTGGTGAAAATCTTACAGTTACTTGAATCTGAAATTTGCAGATGAGGTAATGTTTAGTTAATTACTTATTTTTTGCGTACCGTATCACTTATTATATGATATGTAATTACCTTAATATCCACTTTAGTGATACACAGTTTCGTCACTGATGACGCGTTTCGGGACTAAGTCCCATCCTCAGATACATAATTAATAAACTAAAATATTAAAATCACGACCATGATACTGGTCAAGTCAAAAATATATAAAATAAATTATAAGTCGCGTGACAATCACGGTTGCGGGTGAACGCATGTGGGAGCTCCAGCCGTGGTTAGCAAAACTTATTACATGCGATTTATAATTTATTTTATATATTTTTGACTTGACCAGTATCATGGTCGTGATTTTAATATTTTAGTTTATTAATTATGTATCTGAGGATGGGACTTAGTCCCGAAACGCGTCATCAGTGACGAAACTGTGTATCACTAAAGTGGATATTAAGGTAATTATATATCATAATGTTTAGTTACCTGTTTTATGCACTTCTACTAACCAGTTATTTTAAGTGAGTACCCAGTTGTAAGTACCCATATCTTTAAAGTGTTGATTTTATTAATAATAATAATAAGATGAATACTCATTATTCTTATTATTCATTTAGGATGTATTAATGAAAAACAAGAGCAGCACACTGTCACAGAGGATCCTTTGTTGTTAAAAGTGCATACGGTCCCTTCTGTTCCAGCTAAACAATCGTTACACAGGCTTGAGAGTGAAAATGGAATTTTAATTATGTTCCATGGGGCTCCTTATTCAGGTAAGAAAACATTCTTTATTTACATTAACGATCGTCCTGCAAAAACACTGAATGCATATCTGTTTCTTTGCAGCCATTAGTTTATGTGTAAATGAAGTAGTTAGTGAAATTTAAGTTCAGAAAAACAAATTGAAAACATTTGTGGAGATAATGTCAGGTTGGAATAGACTGATCGTGATAACATCCTGACATATGCTTTACTCATAATGTCAATTAATTCAAACGATTTTGACAACAATAAATATCATTTCACTGGTAGTGTCAGTGATAATTTTTGATAATTGTAGTGTCAGTGATAAACAAAAAATTTTTAATTTGTTAGATCGCAAATGATATTTATTATGCTGCTGCTGCTGCTCCTTGATAACTAGTACATTTTTATTATGATAGAAGCCTAGTGTAAATGTATAAGTATTATGCATTGCCTACCCTCAGAGAACTTTTGTAATTACAAATTTCACTATTCTTAATGACTTATCACCAATATTAATACTGCTGCTGCTGCTGCTCCACTACTACTACTACTACTACTACTACTACTACACTGCTGCTGATGCTGCTACTGAAGCAGTTCCTGGTGAGTTTGTATTCTGTTTGTTTTTAAATTAGTTGTTTTAGCGTTTTCATATGTACAGTTTGAATACGACTTCTGTTACTAGATTATAAATACTGGGCAAATAGAACTGCTCATAAGTTGTCCTTGAAAGTCATTAATCTGGACCAGATGATACTTGAAGAAGCATCGTCATCAGTTAAATCATGTGCTGTTAAAGTATGTGAAGCAATTAATAATAAATTTGAAGAAATGTTTCAAGGAACTGAAATTTTGGAGAATATGAAAGCTCAAAATGAAACACCAGGTGTTTATATATATCTACTTATTAAATATTTACTAGAACTTGTGTGTGTGTGCGTGTACATGGGTGTGTTTGTGTGTGTGCAGTGCGTGGGTGTGTGTGCACATGCCTATGCTTGCATACGTTAATAATTTCTGTTTTGCAAATTTGTGTCTAAATACCAAATTCTTATAAATCTATATGGAATATTGCTCATACATACTGGATCTTACAATGCATCTATAAAGAAAGGTCCAGACAGCAGTTAAACAAAAACTAAACATTAAAACAGCAGTTAAATTAAGAAAAAAACATTTTAATTACAGTTAACTATATCTACATACATCCACATAGTCAATATTGACTTCCATGCATTTTGTATAGTGCTGTGCCAGATTGTATTCTGTTTGTTTTTAAATTAGTTGTTTTAGCGTTTTCATATGTACAGTTTGAATATGACTTCTGTTACTAGATTATAAATACTGGGCAAATAGAACTGCTCATAAGTTGTCCTTGAAAGTCATTAATTTGGACCAGATGATACTTGAAGAAGCATCGTCATCAGTTAAATCATGTGCTGTTAAAGTATGTGAAGCAATCTATCTTCTATCTATCTATATTAATAAATCTCTGGGGGGGGGGGTCTACGTTTGTTCGTGGTAATCTCAGCAGAATCTACAGAACTGATTTCAATGAAACTTTGCACGATGATAGCAGGTGCCCAACGGAAGGTTTTCCACTTTATTTGACAACAATAGGTTAAAAAGAATCGAAGGTATTACAAAAAAACTCATTTTTTTAAACCCGCGGCTTCGATCGCGAATAACGATAGGTTAAAAAGAACCGAAGTTATTGCAAAAAGAAACTCATTTTTTTAAACCCGCGGCTTCGATCGCAAATATTTGTGTATGATTGTTGTGGTAACTGTCGAGTTGGTAAATTGCTAATGGTACATCTGTATTAATAATATTCTTATATTGTAAGTTATGAATATCCAAAAAGTGTGAAGCAATAGATCCATCATTCATGTTTCCTCGATACGTAAAATCAAAATTTGATAATTTAGTAGATATTTACAAACATGCAGTAACACAATTAGATGAAATGTTTATTCGTATAGAATAATACAAATAGTGTATACATAAGTATATTGATATCAGTTAGTCCATTTGAATATTTTCATTTTAGTAGGGATATGGAATTCTTATCAGCATATGGAATTCATATAAACAATACAATAATTCATTGTTTGATTATATTGTAACATTGATTATATAGTACACGTTGATTCTGACAAACCATACTCTTCGACATTTGAATATTCAGTAGGCCTATGTGCAGTAGGAATAATTAATTGTCGAGAATTATGCTTAACCTACTTCATCGAGAATTATGCGATGAGCATCAGTGATGTAGTATCAGTGCCTTTTTTCGTTAATTTTATGTCATCAGTAAGTAATATGTGCAATATGTATTGTATTGTATAAATTATTAATTGCGCCCTAGAGATTTATTAGTATAGATCAAATAAATACATTTCCACTTTTTTTAGCTTTGCAATGCCAAAAAGACGATCATGTTTAGGAAGATCTACTGCTGCTGCGGAAAGAAAGAGAGAGGCGTCTTAGAGCATCTGAAAATGACGTCGAAGGAGTCGAAATGCAATCAGCTCCTGGAAACTCTTCAGAAAGATCTGGATTAGAAGAAGACTTATGGGTTGAAAGTCCTACGATTCGTGAAAATAGATTAGCGGCACAAAGACGCAGGCAAGCGATTCCCAGATCACGAGGCCCTACTTTACGATGGAATGCAAAATTAAATAGTGGTTTCAATTATAATCCAGTTATTAACTACACGAATGAAACAGATATCGGGTTACCGAGTATGGTTTGCCCTCATTGCAAAGCTTTAAAGTAGAAAAATTAATCACATGGATTATGTTGCTCTGCAGGAAAAGTGCGATTAGATCCCATACTTAATCCTCCAGAACCATTAAAATCATTAATAAATGGATGGGGACATCTTTTATCGAAAACATTTTTGAATGCATTAAGATCGTACAATTCAGCTTTTCAATTTACATCATTCGGAGCCAATTAAATAGTCGAAGGGAGCTTCATGCCTACTTTCAAAATTCAAGGGCAAGTATATCACGTCATTGGATCATTACTCCCCACGCAAAACGAAGTACCAAAATTTCTACAGGTGTATTTCATAGCTGTATTTACATTATTTACAGCAAGTTTATACAAGGAAAGCATTGAAAATAGTTGTTTACTGCTTTTACAAGATTTTGTTACTTCTGTTGGTGATAATCCGATAGCTCAATACAAATTACCAAATCCGCAGTCTACCGTGCAAAACATTTCAAAGCAATATCTTTCTGAAACCACTTATGACAGACAACAGCTACTTTCTACAGTTGAAGAGAATGAAATATTACTGAAAGACGAACAAAGAAATATATATCAACTCATTCTTCAAAGCATTTACTGTAAATCTGGAAATGCATTTTGCCTTGATGCACCAAGAGGCACAGGTAAAACATTTTTAATCAAATTGACTCTTTCGAAGTTAAGAAGCAAAGGCAAGATCGCATTAGCAGCAGCTTCCTCGGGAATCACTGCTGCATTATTACCTGGCAGGAAAACGGCTCATTCGTTATGTAAAATACCAATAGATTTGAATTGCAGCGAATTTCCAGTGTGCAATATTTCCAAAAATAGTGCTAAAGCAGAATTGATTAGAAATGCAGACTTGATTGTTTGGGATGAGTGCACTATGGCCCCCCTAAAAAATCAATAGAAGCTCTTGATAGAACTCTATGAGATTTGCGCAATGACAACAGATTTGTGGGTGGAATAACTTTTCTCTTTGCTGGAGATTTCAGACAAACATTGACCGTAGTTACGCGAGGTACCAGAGCTGATGAAGTAAACGCTTGCGTCAAACGATCGAATATATGGCGTACCGTTCAAACAGTATCACTAACAATAAACATGAGAGTCCAGCTTGGAGGTGATGCAGATATTCACGAATTTTCTACTACTTTATTAAACCTTGGAGATGGGAAGATACCAGAGACAGACGGTGCGATATGTTAACCGCCATCATTATGTCGTACAGTTTCTTCACTGGCAGAGTTGATCGAAAAGGTTTATGGACATATTGAGTCTATAAATTTGCATGATGATGTGTGGTTATGTTAGCGTGTGATACTAGCACCAAGAAAAGAACAAGTAAATGCCATAAATAGCTGCATATTGCATAAATTTCCAGGAGACGAAAAAACATATCACTCCATTAATACAGTTTTGAACGAAGAGGATGCAGTACATTACCCAACTGAGTTTTTGAATACGTTATCTGCATCAGGATTACCAGCTCACACATTTAAATTAAAACTAGGTGTTCCAATTATACTCATGAGAAATCTGAAGCCACCACAGTTATGCAATGGAACACGATTGAAAGTTAGGTCGCTAAAAAAACATATCATCGAAGCGACTATCTTAACAGCCTGTGGCAAAGAAGAAACAGTATTTATCCCAAGAATTCCAATCATACCCAATAACTTTCCATTTCAATTTAAAAGACTTCAGTTTCCGGTTAATTTATGCTTTGCAATGACTATCAATAAGTCACAAGGGCAAACTTTACGTACAGCTGTTGTGGATTTAAGAGCTGCTTGCTTTTCTCACGGGTTGTTCTCGAGTAAGCAGAAGCTTCTCTGATAATGGCAGAATGAAAAATGTATTTTATAACGAGGCTCTGATGTAAAAATGTATATAAAAACTGAGTATACTGGACTGTGATATTTACGTATATAAGGGTTCTACCAAAAAGTTTAAGACTGACTTAACATGTAAGATTTCGACTAACTCATATCAATATACTTATGTATTCATTATTTGTATTATTCTATATGAATAAACATTTTATCTAATTGTGTTACTGCATGTTTGTAAATATCTACTAAATTATCAAATTTTGATTTTACGTATCGAGGAAACATGACTGCTGGATCTATTGCTTCTCACTTCTTGGATATTCATAACTTACAATATAAGAAAATTATTAATACAGATGTACCACTAGCAATTTACCAACTCGACAGTTACCACAACAATCATAAATGCTAGTTAATAATAAATTTGAAGAAATGTTTCAAAGAACTGAAACAGAAAGGTTTAAAAAAGATTTTTTTTTAAACCTGCATAAAAAAATCTACTCCCAGTGACTTCAGCCAACTTGTCACTCCTGCTATCAGTCTGTTATCATTGTCAAAGTGCTGATATTCCTTTAAGTAAAGGACCTGATGGTAGTACTGGACATGAGATTTGGGCTGTAGGGTGGATGGCCAATAACATTCCATCCATATTTCTCAGTAAGATGAACAGTTGAACAAGCAGTGTGAGGGTGCTGTTGTTATGCAAAAACACAATTCCAGATGACAGCATTACAGATCTTTTGTTCTGAATGGTGCATATAAATTTCTATATAATGTTTTACAATATGTTTGTATTAACTGTAACACCGTGTATGAAAATTAGCAACATTCCTTTTATCCCAGGAAATATGGTCATAATTTTTCTTACAGAAGGCACCAATTTAAACTTACTGCTTTTATTTTGGAGATGACTAATGGCACTATTGCATGGAATTTTGCATAGTTTCATGAGTAACTACAATGAAGGCTCAGAAATTGTGAATTGATGATTCATGTGACATTTTGTATTAACTTTTTCCAAGTTGTTGTGACCATACTTGGCCACAACACTTGTCACCATGGACACACACAGGTTTATTCTTCTTTAAAAAAAATATCGGTATGGAGAACTATACATGACTTCCATGTTCTAAGATTTATATTTAAAATCATTTACATATTGAATTCAGTTCGATAATTTCTAACAAAATGTCCCCCACCCTCAAACTATTTTCACTGTTTATAGATAGTTTTGTTATTATTGGGTAGTTGTTTAATATAATGTTATTTTCGAGTTACTTTATCTATAAAAATTAGGTGTTTTATTCTTATAAAGAAACTGAACCAAGCAGATAATCATCCCTCTTCCTCAACCAGTCCCCACCATTAATGATATTTACACTTTCATAGAGTAATAGTTTTACTATATGTAATTGCTAAGGTATCTTATCCTTCAAAATTAAATATTCGTAATTTACTTGATGTCAGCAGAGTAATTTTCAAAAAATCACTCCCTCCCCCTTCATCTACCCTCTCCGTTTATAGATACCTCATTTACTATGTTACAGTGGATTAATATGACTTTATTTTTAGGGCACTTTATTTATCAAAATTAAGTACTTTACTCTTGTTAAATGTAAAACATTGCAGGTAAACTACCCCTCCCCCTTAACCGATCTTCACCAAAATCAATAGGCCTTGAGTCATCTACAACTCAGGTCCATATGCAAAATATTATTTGAATCTGTTTGAATTTGCAGCCACAGAAAAAATTGCACACACACTTTTCAGAAAATTACTTTTCTTCATGTTTTGTTGGTAGTACTATCAGAATCAGCCCTTACCTCAAACACGATTTTTTTCGCTATCACCATACTTCCACTTCCTTATGGAACATGGAAGTAATTATACCAGCGTCTAACTTTACTGTTACTTGTAATATTGAGACCATAAATCTCACAGTTGTCCTTGAATTTTGGCAACAGCACTGCTTTTTGCAAGAATATCCCATACAATATCATAAACCTTAAAACTTGCAGGATTATTTATTACATCTTGCAGGACATGTTATACATCAGTTGTATTCAGAACAAGACTGTAGTACAATCAAGTCACAACACTGCACTCCAAGCGAGTGAGCCATACAATATTGTGCACGTGTATCTCTTCTCTTCTACACTACCTTGAGTATTAATTACGTAGAACTTAATTTTACGATGCTCCTCATACTTCAGTTTGTAGCAAAAAATCATTCAGTCTGCTTTAAGTCCACTTCATCTCATTTGATCTGTGTCTTAAATTATAGTAATTGCGGCCACTTTGTCTTTCTTAGTCTACAATCTATTAACCTTGATATGACATCTGCCATATAGAAAAATGTCTTTTTCACCTCATTTTATTTTCTTACTATTGCAAATGTATTGTCTAATTATATATAATTGCATCTTCATTTTATTATTTTATTGTATTGGCTCTTATTCCTAGTATGCCATTTACGTTTCTGTGTGCAATTCACAGTTTGTATTTTATTCTTATATTTACTGTCCATGTTTCCAAACCATATTTCATTTCAAGAATCCACAGCGATTTAAAATGATACCTTTTAAATAGCATGGTATTTAAAATATTTGATATTATTAATAATACAGCTCCTTCCCAAAGGCAACCTTCTTATTAGACCTTATCAGACTGATAAACAACTTCACTGTTTGTTATTACTTTATCCAGATTATTATATTCATTCTCAGCTGTCAGACCATTGCCTCAATTTTCACTTCTCAGCTGCTGAACCTTTATTAAACATTATGATTGAGCTCATTAATCTTTTTTTCCATTACTCCTGAATTTTCACTAAGTAAAACTATGTTATTTGCAAATCTGACATTTCAAAGATGTGTTTTATTATCAATAGACGTGACATGGCCTTGACCCAGTATAAATACTGGCGGCCAGTGCTTAGACATGCTGAAATCCAACCAGTAAGAGCTCAGAAAGTGATTGGCTCACAGCTTTTTTAGCCTGAGTCATGGTAACTACTAGAACAGCTACTGCAAATGTTATTTATAAAAGTGTCCTTCTGGTTTTATTTTAATCTTGATTTATTCTTTGTGGGCTGTAGTACCTTGTTCCCACTCCAATGAAGATGGCCACTATAGGTGCGACCAAAACATCTGGTATTTCAAGAAATGTTAACATTAGACCATGGCCTAATAGACCTGGTAAACATATGAAACAGGTTAATTACCTTCTGTCGCGCTTCTTAAAATCCAAATACAGGATAACTCGAGTTTCGACAACTAATGTGTCATCATCAGATCCTCATGAATATAGTTAAAACTACATTTGTTGATGTTTACACATCTCGTCGAATAATAAAAACAACACATACATAGTACAAAAATATTAAAATTATTAAATAATTTAACACATAGTAAAAACAAAATAAAACAGAATGAAACACAATACACGCGGCCGCCGCGAACCTGCACAGGACGCGTTACACAGTAAACTAATCGATACCGACTTGACCTTCGATTAACTTTATCGATCTGACATAGCTAATTTCTCGTTCTATATCATTGACTCTATTGAATAAAATATTATTTTTATGTATTGATTTTTCATTTAGGATGCGATCGTAATTCTCTTTAGTGGCTTTATATATCTCAAACCGTTCGAGAGTGTCAAGTTTCAGTGATTTCTTGCATTTATGTAATATGTCCAAACTCTCCCTAATACTTTTTATGTTGTGATCTTGTAAACTTAAATGTTCAGCAAATGTAGATCTTCCTATATTTGACTTAGAGCTTGGGATATGTTCTTTATAACGCAATTTGAACGAACAACCCGTTTGTCCTATGTAGAATTGTGAACAATCTGAACAATTAAGCCTGTATACGCCAGTACCGTCATGTTCATCGAAAGATTTATTTTTGTTTTTAAACTTAAGTTTGTTCTCGAGCTTATTATTTGCTTTTGAAGCTAATACAATATTTTGTTTTTTCAATTGGTTTTTTAAGGTATGATGTAACATTTTGCCATACTCTATTGCAATATATTTTACTTTTTCTTTAGGCACGTCAATATTTATTGGTCTATTTTGTTTCTTATTTTATCTATTATGTTACTTTTATATCCACTGGCTGTAGCTATGTGTTTAATAATGTCAACTTCGTTATTATAGTCTTCTATGTATCATGCTATTGAAAAATGCCATTTTGTATGAAAAAGGGTGATAAGACGAGGCATGAATAGCATGATCTGTGGTTGTCGGTTTTCTATAAATATTAATGTTAATTTTGTTATCTATTTTTGTTAAAGTCAAATCTAAGAAATTTATTTTATTATTCTTTTCCGTTTCTAATGTAAATTGCAAACTGTTTGTTATGGTACAAATACTCGCAAAGATGGCGGCTAGTATGGAACCTAAACCACAAAAGGTGGAAATTCTTACATCCAGCATAAACTACGTCAAGCAAACATGTAAGGACGTGTGGACACATGAATGGAAAACATCGTCAGTCGCACGAAAACTTTATGAGATTCAACAAACACCCAGTGATCTCGAGATGTATAAAAATACCAACAGACAAATCCAGACTTTCATTTCTAGAGCCAGAACAGGGCACATAATCACAGAACACTACCTTCACCGATTCAACCTGACTGAATCCCCCTTGTACAAGAGGTGTGGCACTGGGATTGAGACACTGCAACACATACTCCTGGAATGTATGCATCACCAGACATGCAAGAAAATAAGGGTGAAGGAGCGTAAATTGGACCAAGACACAAAAATGAAAACAATTTTGAGAGATAAAAAACTACTGGTTCTGGCTGCTCAAGTGTACGAGGTGCATCGTGCCATCGATTGCGGATGAATTGGACGCACGTACCAAGAAGTAAGAAGTAAGTAAGTAATAATGTCAACTTCGTTATTATAGTCTTCTGTGGAAAGGGGCAATGACAGCAATCTATGTATCATGCTATTGAAAAATGCCATTTTGTGTGAAAAAGGGTGATAAGACGAGGCATGAATAGCATGATCTGTGGTTGTCGGTTTTCTATAAATATTAATGTTAATTTTGTTATCTATTTTTGTTAAAGTCAAATCTAAGAAATTTATTTTATTATTCTTTTCCGTTTCTAATGTAAATTGCAAACTGTTTGTTATGGTATTCAAATATTTATTAAGCAGCTCTAATTGTCTGCAATTGCCTTTATAGATCACTATTGTGTCATCCACATATCGACGATAAAATAAGATTTCGTTATAATGTTTGTTTTTAGGTGATAATATTTCGATGTGGTTTAAATAAATTTCTGCCAGGATACTTGAAAGTGGGGATCCCATTGCTAATCCATCTCTGTAAATAATATTTATTATCAAAAGTAAAATAATTTTGTTTCAATACTACTTTTGTCAAATTAATAAGCTCATGAACCATTTCGTGGTTTAATGTGGCTTTTGATAGCAATAAACTTTTTGTTATTTCCAATGTTTCATTAATTGGTACATTCGTGTACAAATTGACTATGTCGAATGAAGCAAAGGTGTGTCTTGGTTCGATTGTAAGCTCTTTTGTGAGATCCACCAGTTCTAAACTATTTTTCAAACTATAATTCTTATTGAACACTATATGTTGTCTTAAAATTTTATCAAGTTTTTTGGCAATTTTATATAATGGTGCAGACGTGAAATTTACTAAAGGACGGACAGGCATATTATTTTTGTGTATTTTTGAAAGGCGTCTAGGTGCTTTAGGATCTATCGATTTTAAATATTTTTTCTCATCATTCGTTATAATATATTTGGTTTTATTTAACACTGATTTCACATTATTATTAAACCTATCGGTGGGGTCGCTCTTAATTTCAATAATGTTATTGTTTATGATAAATTCCTGTATTTTACATTTATAATCCTCGTGAGTCCGATTACATTTATAATCTGGCCTTTGCCCGCTTAGGTGACAATGCCGTTATTGTCTATCAATTTCCTATTTATTTCATTAAATACTTGTGTATTGTGTTTCATTCTGTTTTATTTTGTTTTTACTAAGTGTTGTTTTTATTATTCGACGAGATGTGTAAACATCGACAAATGTAGTTTTAACTATATTCATGAGGATCTGATGATGATACATTAGTTGTCGAAACTCAAGTTATCCTGTATTTGGATTTTAAGAAACGTGACGGAAGGTAATTAACCTGTTTTATAGTCTTAACCGCTTCTGGAGGCAAATAAAATGTTTAAACTGGTGACAACTCTGGCCATGAGATTTTGCATTCATTTACACGTTTTATTTTTTTAATTAGGTTACTAATCCAGCAATCATAGAGAACATTATTAAAAATTTTCCTTTTTAAACTTAATATCAGTTTATTTTCGTTTTTAATGCTGCTAATCTTTCTACTCTACTCTGATCTTATTATTTGATTATAACTTTTTTGGTTGTATCTCTCTTGCTAATAATGTTTAACCAAAATATTTTACTTTATTAGTTAACAGATGACACAGTCTTACCATAATTTTTAACTGCTTAGCTAATGCAACCATATTAAACGTAAGCTTGTTTTTTCCATGTGTAGTCTAAGACCAACCTTTTCTCATTTCGCATAATTCATTTTTTTCTGATTCCATTACATTTACATTTAGACTAAACCATCTGAAAAAAGATTTGAAATATATGTAATATATAGTTTAACCCCTTCATTTTTAATTTCTGCCTGATCACGTCCTCCAACAATGCTAAAACAGCTTTGGTTGTAGCATGTAGTGTAGTGTTATTCAGTTATGATGTTTTTCTTTTGCTTCATATATATATATAATATATGAAGTAATTTTACGAGTATTATATATTACAAAAGTAATTTGTAATTTTCAGAGGAATTTTGTATTTTATTTTTAGATTTTTTAAATTAACTAACAAACAAATAATATAATCAGAAGCATTACACAAACAACAAAACATAGACAAGCAATGAATCACCTAAACATAGAAATTAACTTATTAAAAAAAAAAATTAACCAAAAGTGTAAAACACTAGGAATTAATATAGGTAAACCATAAAATTGCCACTTTTAGATTGTTTTCGCTAATAAATCAAAGGTTTAATATATATATATATTATATAAATGTCTCTCTCTCACACACACACACACACACACACACACACACACACACACACACACACACACACACACACACACACACACACACACACACACACACACACACACACACACACACACACACACACACACACACACACAGTATTATTCTTTTATAAATATGTCTTCTACATAGTTAATTAAAGAAATACAGAATTATATAAGAAATATTAGAACTTGATAGTTTTATAAGTATCAGGCATCTGACTGGTTATTGTTATCGGGTTCCAAAGTAACTTGATCTTAGAACATACTTATCTCTTTTTTTCTCTTTGTTCATAATACACTGATAAATTTTATTTTTAGAAAATAGTTTAAATGTATTTTAAAAAAATGTTTATTCTAGTAATAGGACTGGATGATCTTGAAAAAAAAGTTGACATGATAAAAACACAACTTGATCAGAAAACAGAATATGCTCTTCAAATGAAGTCTCGTGAGAGTAGGAAACAGAAGAGCACCAAAGCCAGTAGACGCGGAGCACCAACACTTGATACTGGTGTATTCTGTAATATTCCTATGGAAACTATTATAGAACTGATTAGAACAAGGTAATTAATTATTTTAGTTGTAGATTAATTCTGTTCATTGTATTTACTCATCTCGGTATAAAATAGGCATTTGTTATCATTAAACACTGATTAAAAGCATATATATCACTGAAATTTTATTAAATGTATACAGTTTGTATACCTAAATTCTGACTGTTATTATATAAAAATATTTGCATAATATATTAGATATTATAATGAACCACCATTCTGAAAATGTGAATAGTTACAAAAAGCAGCTCTTGTACTGTAGTGTAATCCATGGTATTCTGATACAGAGTTTGATCAAAAGGTTCATTCAATTTTTCTTTATTCAAAACTTTTCAGTGGAGGGTTAGTGAGGATCAGTTAGGAGAGTAACACAAATTTTTAAGTTATTTGTGTCGACATTTCTACAATGTTTATTGTCATCATCAGGACATGCGTATTGTAACGTGACAGAAACAGATGAGCCCATAGGAGTAAACTTAAGACAAACCCAATCGGAAAAAAGATGATAATAACAATAAAAAAACTTAAAAAGTTAAAAGAAATAAAGAAACCAACATAACTAAGAAGTACAATACATTAGTTAATAAGAAAACTTTATGTAAATTACCTTATAAGAAAACAGTATTGTGAACTATATTAAATAAGGAAAAGTGATACCAGTGTAAACTACAATAAATAAAGAAAAAAAAGTGAAGTGTCAATTGTAAAAGTGAAGTGTAGAGGGAAAAAAAGAGTGAAGAAACACAAAAGTAAGAAATATAAAATGAGTACAAATAATCTTGGAAGGATGATAACATTTAATAACCAAGGGTACTTACCTATTCATACATGAAGCATTAAGCTTATTATTGTTTTTTCATTTTTTCAGAATAATTTTGTTATCATAATAATCAATCTTGTTGATGACCATAGTTGTCATAGGTAAATAATTGAATCCCAATTATTTTTGGTGATAAACAATGTTATTTCTTTTAGGGAACACTAATACCTAAGGCTTATTAACTAATTACTATAGTAAATAACTAGTCAAATTGAATGGAACTAGTAGTTAAGCAACATATCAGATGATATGACAGAAATGATTTTAATATTAATAACCAGTTCTTATGTTATGTTATATGTTTAACTATGTTATAAAATCTATGTTGATGTTAGAAGAAATTTGTTAAAAAATGTTAGCCATGGAAGCATGGGATAGGACTAAATGGTTTGTTAAAAAATGTTAATGTAGAAGGAGGAGAGTAATTTTTAATTTTCAGAGGAATTTTGTATTTTTATTTTTAGATTTTTTAAATTAACTAACTAACAAATAACATAATCAGAAGCAATACACAAACAACAAAACATAGACAAGCAATGAATCACCTAAACATAGAAATTAACTTATTAAAAAAAAAAAAAAACCAAAAGTGTAAAACACTAGGAATTAATATAGGGAAACCATAAAATTGCCACTTTTAGATTGTTTTCGCTAATAAATCAAAGGTAATGACCAATCCAGAAGTATAATATGATTTTGTGATGGTCAAAAGACCCAAATGGCATAAACAGCATAATTTTGTAAAAACAACATTTATTATGACACACACACAGGCCATATTAGGTATCATTTTAATTGTAATAAAACAAAGAATAACATGCTGAAAATTAAATTAAGATAAACTATTTAACAAATAGGGAGTAATATGTACTAGCGTGTAAAAAATCATGTATTGTAAGTAGTATCAGGTCATGTGACCCCAAAATTCAGTCAAATTAGCCAATCAGAAATTAGAAAAAATTGGCCAAACTATTCAAATTCCAAAGAAAACGTAGACAGTGTATTGTTAGCACGAAAGAAGAACGGGTCAGTCCTATGTATGGCAGAGTGAAAGTTTACTAAAGAATCAAATCTGAGTGTGTAAGGTTATAAAAAATAAAATTCAAAATTAATAAAAATAATAAAGATTTAAGAAGACAGAAAACCAATAATAAGAACAAAAGAAGAAACACATAAAGGAACACAATAAGTATGCAAAACTAAAAGCCAATAATAATATTTGGTCTACCAGAAAGGTGAGAAAATCGTTGTTTTATAACCCAACATTAGCGATCACACCACGCTAAGAAAAAACATCACAGACACTATTAATTAGCACTCCAGTGAAAGAAAACGAACAAATAACTATTTTTACAGAAAAAACTTTATATAATTCCATTCATATTAAGGGAAATGGCTGTATGAACTTTAATACAATAACGAACGTCTTGATGGTGGCCATGTTGGAAATACGTTTAGAAGTGACGCCTTCATGTCAAACCAACACACGCGGTGCGAGTGAGCTTCGGTAACTAAGTAGACATTATTTATACAATATTACTTAAACAAAATTCAGTTTCTCATGTAAATTTTGATAGAAATTAAGATTAATTTGTAAGTATTGTACTTCGCTACGGCATTTCTGACTTTTTTAATAGTTCAAAGAACCTTAGAATTAATATGTTGTTGTTGCATCCTCTTCGTTCACTTTATAAATTTAATAATATATATATACTTTCACTTATAAACTTACTTTTGTCACTTCCCAAACGTTTCGAGATGTTGTTTCTCTTCTTCAGTGGGTTTAATACTAACTGTCGATTACAGAATAACCGTTACGGAATGGAGTGTGTGGTGGGGGTTGATGGTGGGAAGGGATTGGCGCTGAGGTTCGAATTATGTGTGTGGATAGTGTGTCAAATAGTGTATGTGATTTGTAATGTATCTGTTCATTTAATATGTTGTTTGGTTGTAGTGTGTGATATCTGTATATTTCAAATTGTTCAGCTGTGTTTAGTTTTCTACTTTTAGGTAAGTAGTGTAATATTTCCATGTTGTGTTCTATGTTTGTGTAACTGTTTTTTCTACCAGGTTTTCTGAACATTTAAAAGCCCTCACCACAAACTACATACATTCCACATTTGCCACACATTTACATAACGAAAACCACAGTTACACAAACATAGAACACAACATGGAAATATTACACTGCTTACCTAAAAGTAGAAAACTAAACACAGCTGAACAATTTGAAATATACAGATATCACACACTACAACCAAACAACATATTAAATGAACAGATACATTACAAATCACATACACTATTTGACACACTGATCCACACACATAATTCGAACCTCAGCGCCAATCCCTTCCCACCATCAACCCCCACCACACACTCCATTCCGTAACAGTTATTCTGTAATCGACAGTTAGTATTAAACCCACTGAAGAAGAGAAACAACATCTCAAAACGTTTGGGAAGTGACAAAAGTAAGTTCATAAGTGAAAGTATATATATATTATTAAATTAATATGTGTTGTAAAAAATTTCAACACAACTAACGATTGTAATTCTCGCCCTAGAGACAAAGTCGATGTAGTAAATAACATTTCAAATTTAAAAACAAATAGTTAAATAAAAACCCAAGAGTTAATGCAGCAAAAGAGTTTTATTTATTAGATAAATATAATTTAATTTAATTTTCAGCATTCAATAACAGGAAGAAGACATAGTAAGGATTGAAATAACTTATTGAAGAAGGTGACTCACAGCTAGTCTACCATTGGGTGAATCGATTCCACTATCAAACGCAACATTACTTAATAATTATTCAAATTAGAATTTTACCGCGTTTGACAGGAATCGTCTAGACTTCAACGAATTCTTGAATTTTGAAGAACAGTGCATTAATTAATTGGGAAACCAAAATTAAACGAATAAACTAATTGAATTAAAGAAATTAAATATACTTTAAAAAAATATATATATTTTTTTTTAATAAAATATTTTTTTTTGTAACCAACATTAATAAATTTATTAAACAAGGAAGATTGTTTTAACAAACGACAGGTTACAAATGGATCTCAACTTGTAGGGCTTAATTAGGTGAGAATATTGAACATTACGACGATATTATTAACAATACAGAGAACCTAATTTTGGCTAGAAGCTGTTAGAAGTACAGAAATACACACAAGAGGCAGGTCAAAAAAGAGGACAGAGAACCCAGAAACAATCAAAGATAGTGAAATGGAACAACACGCGGGTGACATGGAGGATCAACCAGCACCTGAAGTAGAAGTAACAGTCGGCGATCAACCAGAAAATCAACCAGTTCAAGTAAAACAGACGGAGAACGTAGGCATGCAAGAAATGATAAGGCTAATGATGGAGTTAAAAGAAGAAACAAGGAAACAAAACGAAAGTACTAATGAGAGTTTGAGACAAATGAAGGAAGATAATAAACAAACTAGTAAAAGTTTGATAAAACAAATGAATGAAAAATTCGACAGAAATAAAGAAGAAACTGACGTGAACTTTAAGAAACAAGAAGAGAACTTGATGAAACAGATAAATGAGAAAATAGACAGTACAAATGAAAGTACAAAAGAAAATTTTAGACAAATAAACGAAAAAATAGATAGTACTAAAGAAAGTACTAATGAGAGTTTAAGACAGATCAAGGAAGATAATAGACAAATGAACGAGAATTTGGAAAATAAAATTGAGAAAATCAATGAAAAGATAGACAGTACCAATGAAAGTACTAAGGGAGAATTGAGGGAATTAAATGAAAGGATGCATAATATATATTTAAGTGTAAATGAAAGAATAGACAGGACCAATGAAATCACTGACGAGAAGATAAAAAATCTAAACGAAACAATTAGTCAAAGGTCGATAAAACAGATGAGGAACTCCTAGTGTTCAGGGAAAATATAACTACTGAAGTAAGTAACATGGAGAATAACAATAGAATTAAAATGGACAAAGTACAGAAAGAAAACAAAAAGGAAATAGACAAGATAAATGGAACAGTATCCAACAAAGTTGAAAGCATCAAGGGTGAATTAGGCCAAGTAAAGGGACAAGTAGGCAACATCCAAGAAGAACTGGGAATCCTGCAGAGTAGGCCAGTACATTGCCACCAAAATTTAATATCGGACCACAGAGAGACTATATACTTAAAAGATTACAGAAGAAACCCGATAGAATTCCTGGAAAGGGTAACAGAATGGCTCAACAGAACAAGAGAAAACAGGTGGAGCAACATCCAAAATTTCCTGGATGAAGGATTCAAATGGACAAATGACAACTGGTGGTCAGCCATCAGAAATGAGGTAAATGACTACAACAGTTTCAAACAAATATTTAGAGAAAAATACTGGTCGGAGTCGGTCCAAAACATAGTCAGGGACAACTTATGTAACGGAAAATATGAGGCAAATTGGGGTCAGCCACCAACTGCATACTTCCTGAGGAAGGTGTGTGTAGCCCGGAACCTAGAACCGAGGATCCCTGAAGAATACCTAATAACAAAATTAGCATACAATTTCGAAGATGGAATTAGCCAAGCCAGACTGAATGGACAGATAAAAACAATAGGGGCTATGGAAGCACTGTTAGGAAACTATGAACAGGAAGGGTATTACCGTCGCACTAGAAGACAATACGAGAGGCCAAATGCAGACAGAGGGGACCAAAACAGAGACTGAAGTATGTCACTTGAAATAGTAATTAAAATATTGAAATTTGTCCCTGTTTAGGGCGTCAACTGAAGTAGTACACATGAATTAGTTGTTTAAAATATTAAAAATTGTATTACCTACCTTTATTGGTAATTTACCAAGGTGTTGTCTGGTGTACTTAGCAGAGAAAAACAGGGGAATGCAATTGATAAATACATGTTTATGTGTTCACTTAACACATTTTTTATTTTATCTTACTTTGCCATCAAATACCACCATAACTCCCACATCAACAATTTCGTCTTTCTTTTACGTTACATTGAAAATAGATTGTGAAATATACTTAACCCTACTTATTAAACTAGACTATATCTATTGTAAAGCAACCCAGTTTGCTCACGCACTCAATCATTACTCATACTTTTTATACCGTAAAACGCTTTTTTATTGAATTTTCATAATTAATATTGGTGAATTGAAATTAATTAAAATTGAAATATTTTGTCTGTTCAAACTGCTTAAATTAGGTACTCATCCATTCATCCACGTGGTTACGCCATCACTGTTAACACTTGATTCTGCTGACACACTCCGATTATAAGTTTAGAATGTTATTATTTGCCGGTTACTTCTGTTCCATCACTATAACATGATTGACTGTTATGTTAAATTAAAATAGCAGGATTTACTGGTCGGCCGACCCTAATTAGCTCGAGCAATGTTTTACATGTTCAGGAGTTCTAAGTTGGCTGAGGCAGCAAGCTGCCGGGGTGACGCTCTCCGTTCTTTGTATGTAAACCACCACGTGGCCGCTAACCGGATGTCTCTTCCATAACTCGTTATCTCATTGGCTTAAAAAAGGCACCACATCACACGATAATTAGTTTTATTTTCGTGTTCCTTTCGTTATCGACTTTGAGTTGGAGAGTATAGAGAGCGGCACACGCGCACACATCCACATTCCAATGTTTTATCGCTCTCGTACCTGGTGCCGCCAGGCACAAGGTGAATACAGGGTGTTTCATAAATTAAGTTTTTGTGACCATAAATGGTGCCCAAACAGATTAGCCCCAAATAATTTTTAAATAAAAAAATAGACCCTTCTCTTAATTTGCCCCGTTACAATAACCCCCCCCCCAATGAGAGGTTTTCTGCCAAAACAGAAAAACTCTCATTGCTAACCCTAAGAGGATCGGTGAGTATATGGCGCCAACAACCCCCCCTTAATTCTTAACACATCATGGGTAAACTACTCCCCTAGCTCGGCGACTATGGCTCCACCTGAACGAGATTACTGGACTTCTCTATGCGAGATCCCAACACCATAAAATCGGACAGGTACTCACTATAATACCACCTAACTTTTTATCATTCCACCAACAAATCAGAAACTGGCCTTATACCATACCAGATCCTCAACCGATATGTTCCGCCTTACATACATACTGGGTTGCCTTTAGCAAATACTGGGTGCGTACACATACTCATGATTTTATTGAATACCATATCTATATACTACTTTGTTGATCTTAAATTCATAAAATATTTTATATTTTAACTTCCATTCCTTTTCTCAAAAAATTACGTTACGGTTTCAAATCAACATAAATCAAACAAATCATATTAAATAGTTTAAATTTTGTTCACCTAGAGAAATTAATCTAAGTCCAATCTCAAAGATTCATATTACCATTAATTTGATCATCTCCCCCTTTACTCTCAAAATTCCAAAACCTTTTACAAAAAGTTTACAACTCTTCTTAACTAGCTGCTAACAATCATAATAAACAAAATAAAACGAACACCTTATTTTATCAGAAATTCCCTTATCACCACATTTGTTTACAACACATATAATATGAACCATATAAATCATTTAATACATTAGCCATACACATAATCAACAATATATTCTGAACATCAAAACACAATCTCAATCTGTATTTCAAACAAAAATGAATTTTTTTTTTTGTTTAATTTCCAAAAAGAATTATTTGGTTAATAAAATTTATTGTATTTCACCTCATTATATCAATTAAAAACCTATAAATCAATTGTAAGGAACCTACTACATTTCTAACACCAGTCATCAGCTGATATCTCATGGTCAGGTGAATGACCTTACCCTAGATACACGTGCTTCAAAATTATACAATGTAAAATACATGACACATGTTTATAATTCTTACACCCTAACATAGTAAAATACTAACATAATAAAACATAATAAATTCCTTAGCATTAATCGTTTTGTAACTTCTATTTTTTTAATATATATATTATAAAATACAAAGAGTGTGTTGTATGTGTTGTGTTGTTATATGTCGGGCGTTACACTCCGCGCACTTTTGATACTTACTGATGACTGGTTCCTCTGCGACGATGTTGTCCTGTAAAATAACTTAAGCTACTATGTGTATGTGGGCGCCACTTGGATTTTTTATTCCAAGAAATTATTATTATTATTAAAAAAAAACTGAATTTTGATTTCTTAGTTGTTAAATTAATTCTATGAAAAAATGTGAACGAGAGTTTGAATTTGAAAATAACGTATGTTTAATGAATTTTAAAATTGTCTGAAGGACTAACACTCGTATTAAATAAAATTGCAGAGTTACAAAAATTATTATTATTGACAAATTTTTCAATCAAGTATCGGCTAATAAATATTTTATTTACTCAGTGGAAAAGCATGAGTTTAGTGTATGAAAAATCTTTATACTGAGGACGTGACTCCTTTGAACTATCAAAACAAATCAATAGGATGCTTTACAAAAATTGTGTGATTTGAAGGTGTGTGACATGTGTAGTATAACTGTGTGACAAATGATACCAGGTAAAAATGACTTTAATTTTGAACAACTCACGTTCCGGTGGGTAATTATCTCCTGCACTTGACACTTCTCTTGGGTACGTTTTCAATCTTGCCTCTTCGTGTATATGTTCCTCGTGCACTGGTAATTATTTGTAAGTCAAATTACGGTTGTTAAAACTCCGCACGATTGAAATAAGTTTTGCACGGAATCTATGCTTTGAATTCTGCCGGCGGTGATCAGCTGTCTGTGTGGTTTCTCGATTCGGCCGTCGCAGCGCTAGTTCCAGATTCAACGTTGAAAGGCTTGTCAGTAAATCGTTTTGGGAAATTTGTCAAAGTCAGTTTGTCTTAGCGAATACCAGCAGAATTGATTCTCTATTAAAATTCGGTCCTTTTCAGGGTCGCTAGTATTCTGGCTGTGTGCGTTCTATTAAATATGGCGTGTTGCTGCTCTATTCAACAACACGTTGGCGTATACTCCTTGTAGAGGTTAGTTCAGTCTTTTGTCATGTATGGGAAAAGCCTTTCTGTGTTCTCGTGTCGAATTCTCGTTCTTCAATTTCACCTCGGACGTGATGATCAGTTTCGTGGGTGATGTGTCTCTTCTGGATTCAAAGCATAAAGTGTGTTTTTTGGTCAAATTTCATCTTCCTTTTATACTCTGTAAGGCTCATTGTTTTAATTTTTTGACATGAACTTCCGGTATTTTTGTGTAAAAATTCCTTCTAGAACGTTCGAGAATAATAAAATGGAACATCATGGAACAAATTTGACTTCCGTAGAAGCTTTAGAACAAAAACTTCTTATTCTTCACACTAAAGGATATTACTGAAATTATTCTGGTATTTGTCAAACAATTTTACATAACTACTTACAATCTGCATGCCATTACTATTTTTGGATTCTCTGCTTTCAACTGAATATAATGATACTAATCACGATTGGTTTTGAACAAATTAAGTCTAATAAAATAATATAAAATACAACTCTTACCTTGGAATGTTTTCACAAATTCGAATTTTCTACGTATTAAAAAGCTATGAAGTTGCTTGTTTCTTGCTATAACATTAATACACAACATATTTATCCTTTCATAACAAAATAAACTAATATTAGAACATACAACATATAAATAAATTCATTTTTCTATAGGCATTATATATGGCCTAGATTTTTGTCATTAGTTTTTGATGATAATTTGTCTTTCCCGGTATTATTATGGGATTTTCTGGGTATTCACTGAGAGTTTATTATATTGTCTATCTTTGGTGATACCTGGTTTATCCTGATACATTTTATTTTTACTGTAATATTACTTAGCATCATCCTGCTTTGCACGGATTAGTCATTTTCTTGGAGTGACAATTTTCATTTTTATATTCAAAATTCTCTAATAATTAAGCTTATTTTCAACTGAGCAAGTATGTTTCCATTGTATATTATAGGATTGTACCTTTTTACTTTATTTTTCTAGTATTCTGCAATTATTCTGTCAAATATGACTATTTTTGTGCTTGTTTTTGGCCTCAGCCTGGTATGGTATAGGTAAATAGTTTCCTAACTCGACTGTTAAAGTGTTTTAGGTGGTCATATATATAAGTATAGTTACATTATATTGTATTACAACTTTAGAATATAATTTTGTTGCATTTTATTTACATAAAATTCATAAATATTACCATTTTATATGTTCATCACGTTTTCAGTTAACACAGTTTTTCACTATTTTAATTGATTTCTAATCAATTTACAGCTTTCTTTATTTAAGATAATTTATTCGTCTTTGTCTAATTGACATTTACATATAGTTTTTATATTAATTCTATAATAATTAATTTTCACATAAAATCTGAGTGATTGGGCTCAGCTCCTAAACATAGATTTTTTGTCATAACATTTATATATTTTTTATTTTAACTTACATCCTTTTTAATAATGTATTCAAATCATTTAATACATTTATTTTATTTATATTACAAAGTATAATAATAGATCTTGTCCATTAATTCACAATAAATAGTTTTTTATACCCTATTCAGAGTTACATTTCTTAATATGTAATGACCTCATTTTGGTTATTTCTGATATTATCTGTCTCTCTTATAGTATATTATTAGTTTTACACTGTTCTTCACTTAAACAATATATATGGGGTTTGAGTCTTAGTCATAGTCTTGTCGTTTTTTCATGTTAATGATATTAATTATCAGACAATATTACAACATTTTTTGGATTACTTGGGTTCGATACTGTTCACCTCACCTTCCTCTTATGATAATTTACTTTGCAATTAAATTCCTTTATATAACGTTCTGTGACGTTACAATATTTAATTATATTTATATTTGTTGTTACTTACCTTGTAACTCAATACACACTTGTTCTGTTTACATCTGATATACACACATTGTTGCCAACATAACTTTTCCTTACCAGGGTCCAGGGTCGTATTAAGCGAACATAGCAAAAACAGTTTGGGCGTTTGAAATAATGAGTCGAACAACATTTGGTTTAAACAAACTTGTGGTTTAATATTCTGAATTTCAATTATTAAAATTTGTAAAACAAAATGGAGTCGTAATCACCCAAAAACAAAATGGCAGCTATATGTTTCCGCCGTTTAACTACACATCAATCTCAATTATTAATAACTTATATCTCCTGTATTTAATTTATAAACAAGAGCATTTCTACTAAACTGCAGTTATCATTGATTTTACTTATTACGTTTCTAATTATACTATAACACAAACCAATGCCTCATGGCTTTGCTTGTAGAGGCCGGCACTCATTCGCACGCACACACTCTCTCTCTCTCTCCCCATACATTAATTTACTGGTACATTTTGATTTGGAATTTTGAGCTCAATTGAATAAAGATATGGATTTAAATTTGGACTTTCCTGAATTTGAAGTCTTGCAGTTCCTCGTCAGACGTTCTCCATTTGCCAGCAGGTGTCCGCCGAACTTTACTGTTTCGTGTCTGTTCTTTTTACTGCACTGAAGTTACTTTACATTTTTATTCTAGCTGTTCACTGATTATACTGGTTACATTTGTAATTACATTTTGATACTTTTTAAAACACTTTGCCAGCGAATTTGATAACGTGCTACTGCACTGCTGGTAGTTTGGCGACTGGGACAGACATATTGGTGTAAATTCGTCAGGTGGAAGGGATAATTCGTCATCAACCTATTGTTCACAGCTGATGACGGCATTGTTTTACATCACATTTGTTACGTCTGTCGTATTTATTATGACGTTTTAGCATTGTCCGTTCGTCGTTTCGTCTGAATATCTGCTGTTTGTCACGTACACCAGTGACCTTGGCGTCAACTCATCCTGGCAAACTGCGTAGTATGATATATATTGGAAATTCTAACCTTATGTCGTTTAATACATTAGATCACAATAAAATTATATTTGCATGTACCTACATATTCCTACACGGACTTATGTACCGTTACAGTTTCAAAATCAGTACATTCATCTATAAAATTATCATATGGAGCAAAACAAATGTAAATCAATTACTTTCATACAAATTGTCTACTGTAATCATCCCATGAATCAAAATAAAATCATTTATTTAGCTTATTAGCTCATTTAGTTTATGTCAATTTAAGATTTTAAATACTTGGATTTCGTTGTCCATGACGTGTCCGTTACTTAACTAAATATCACTATTGTAATAACGACTCGGAACACTAAGTTTTTTATAAGTAAAATAGTAAAGATTTACCTTACAGCCTAAACCGGCTTTCACCTTTCAAAGGCTTCTTCTTGACAGATACCAAAACTCAGTAAAACAACTAGTCAACAAAGCCAAACACATAATGACACATAAACAAAAGCCCTACGTGAAACAAATCTGACCAGCACCTACCCTCCAAGCGCTTCCCAAAATCCATAAAGAAGACATTCCGATCCGCCCCATTATCAACTACCGTAATGCCCCTGCACACAAACTCGCAAAATATTTAGACAAAATTATTAGACAACACACACAAATAGACAACAACATTGCAGTAAAAAACAACACTGACCTAGTAACAAAAATAAAAGACATACACATCCCCCATAATGCCACATTAGCCTCCTTTGACATTAAAAACCTGTACACAAACATCCCCATCTCTGAAACAATCACCATCCTACAAAACAAACTCAAACAGAACAACACACCAGACGAACTTATCAACGAAATAACAGAAACTCTGAACATTATCACAAAACAAAACTACTTTACTTATAACAATAAATACTACACACAGAACGATGGCTTACCCATGGGCTCCCCCATATCCAGCATTCTAGCAGAAGTCTTCCTCCAACACTTAGAAAAAACAAAAATACTCACAAACAATGACAGACACTCACATAAAATACTATATTGGCACAGATACGTTGATGACATTCTAATACTATACAGGGGAAACAAAAGACAATGTGAACAGTTACTAACGCACATAAACAAAATACATAAAAACATAACCTTCACTGCCGAATACGAACACAACAATACCATAAACTTCTTAGACCTCTCCATCACAAAACTAGAACACAGGCACAAATTCAGTATATACAGAAAACCAACTACAAATGACACACTAATACACAACACCTCCAATCACCCAATACAACACAAACTAGCTGCTTTTAGAACCATGATACGTAGACTTAACAACATCCCCTTAGATGAAAAAGACTACAAAGACGAACTAAACACGATAAAATATCTAGCAGAATCTAACGGATATGACAGAACAATAGTCAGTAAACTCCTACACAAAACAAACAACAGACAAAGACAGAAAACAACAAATTCATAACACTAACATACATCAACAAACAAACTGAAAAAATTGCCCACAAATTCAAAAAAGCAGGATACAGAATCGCTTACAAAACTACTAACAAAACAGAACACACACTATCAAAACGCACGCACAAAGCACAAAACAAATTCGATCTACCCGGTGTATACAAGCTAAATTGCTCAAATTGCAATAAATTCTACATAGGCCAGATAGGACGTAGCTTCAAACAGAGATACATTGAACACACAAAGGCACTCCACACCACTACAGAATCCACCTTTGCAAACCACCTCATTGAAGCAAACCACACATATAAAAACATCGACAATAACATGAACATTCTACACGTACACACAAAAGGCTGAAAACTAGACACTCTAGAACAATTAGAAATATACAAACACACAAAAACAAATAAAAACGACATCCTAAACGAACAGACACAATTCAAATCGCACGCATTATTCGAACACATCTCACCACACACACACACACACACACACACACACACACACACACACACACACACACACACACACACACACACACACACACACACACACACACACACACACACACACACACACACACACACACACACACACACACACACACATGCACGCACACAGCATCGATCTTTCGAAAATCTATCCCGTCGCCAACAACAAGACGGACAGCGCTACCTACGGCAGCCTCTGAAGAAGCCTTTGAAAGGTGAAAGCCGGTTTAGGCTGTAAGGTAAATCTTTTACGATTTTATTTATAAAAAACTTAGTGTTCCGAGTCGTTATTACAATAGTGATATTTAGTTAAGATTTTAATTCGTTACTCCCCTGAGTTACCTCCTTGCCACACACACTATGACCCCCCCACTTTACTGTGGCACCCAGTTGATTCCACAAGAACTGAAGTTTATTGGGGGTAGACGCTTCCTACCCCGTTCTTGCTTCAGCGTTATATAAAAATTCGGTATTACTGATGTCCGAGGACACCAGTAATCCTACTATAATGATTCACACACCCTTATTGTGGCACTATCACCCCCTGCGATGATAGCCGCTGTTCCATAGTTAAGTAGATTCCCCTGATTTGCCCCCCGGTTAATTTCTAAGTTCACCAATTTAGTGGTTATATTTACATTATAAATCCACGGTCAGGGTTTGGTGAAGCCGTGACCGCCTGAAAGTTGGGGAACTACTAAAAAGACATACAAAGTTTACACTAACACTGCTACTGCAATTCACAGATGGTAAACCCTTATATGTTTGGATATATTATTATTTAGTTCAAAACCTCTGAGCCTCATATACACTTTACCATTCAAACATCAAACATTTTATTTTATTAAATTGCATTATAAACTTTATACTTACATTACATCACTCATATACTCGGATACAACATGATGACCTACTGTCATAAACACAAAAATATAAACATTTCTCACCACCAAACAATGTACATAACTCCATGTATCTTCTGAAACATAACAATCATATGATTCCACAACTAAATACAATTTACCTTTATTCAATTACTGTTTATTATTAAGTTCAAATCTCATAAAAATAATTTAAATTCATCATCAAAATCTCTTTATATAACATTTAAATTAATCAATTAATACATCTCAAATTATTTAATTCAATCAATAATTTAAAACACAACATATTTTAACTACCTTACTCCAAAACAATTACAATTCATTTATTACAAACTCTCATTATTTATTTGGTCTACTAAAATAATATTATTATTATTTTACTAAACATTATGCCACTGATTTGTTATAATATTATTATATACATCCACCAAAATCGTTATTTCTATTATTATAGTATCTAGAATTTCGCCCATTATCAAAGCTTCTCCTCCTCGTCCTATTTTGATTGTGATTGTTATTATTTTGATAGTTATTATTATTATTCCGGTTCTGACCTCGATTATTATTATTATTATTTGAGTTATTATTATTATGGTAATTATTATTATTATTGTAATTGTTATTATTATTGCTATTGCCATTATTATTGTCACCACTGCGCACAAAATTCACCCGTTGGCGCTGGTCTTGTAACGGGGCAAATTAAGAGAAGGGTCTATTTTTTTAATTTAATAATTATTTGGGGCTAATCTGTTTGGGCACCATTTATGGTCACTAAAACTTAATTTATGTAACACCCTGTATTCACCTTGTGCCAAGCGGCACCAGGTACGAGAGCGATAAAACATTGGAATGTGGATGTGTGCGCGTGTGCCGCTCTCTATACTCTCCAACTCAAAGTCGATAACGGAAGGAACACGAAAATATAACTAATTATCGTGTGATGTGGTGCCTTTTTTAAGCCAATGAGAGAACGAGTTATGGAAGAGACATCCGGTTAGCGGCCACATGGTGGTTTACATACAAAGAACGGAGAGCGTCACCCCGGCAGCTTGCTGCCTCAGTCGACTTAGAACTCCTGACCACGCGGTCATGTAAAACATTGCTCGAGCTAATTAGGGTCGGCTGACCAGTAAATCCTGCTATTTTAATTTAACATAACAGTCAATCATGTTATAGTGATCGAACAGAAGTAACCGGCAAATAATAACATTCTAAACTTATAATCGGAGTGTGTCAGCAGAATCAAGTGTTAACAGTGATGGCGTAACCACGTGGATGAATGGATGAGTACCTAATTTAAGCAGTTTGAACAGCCAAATATTTCAATTTTAATTAATTTCAATTCACCAATATTAATTATGAAAATTCAATAAAAAAGCGCTTTACGGTAAAAAAAGTATGAGTAATGATTGAGTGCGTGAGCAAACTGGGTTGCTTTACAATAGATATAGTCTAGTTTAATAAGTAGGGTTAAGTTGTTCGATATTTCGGATCGAACCGGTCAACAATTTTCATTTTTCCGAAGTTGGCACTATGACGTTTGTAGGGTCCATTCATGCACTGGACCTGAAGCCTTTGTCCCAGGGGGGGCCATTCCGGCTTCCCGCGCTAACCTAGCGATCAGCTGTTGTTGGCGCGTGACGTCGACTGGTGGAAGAAATACGCGCGAGTCTTGATTTACCATACAATCTTACCTGAGACAATGTCCTACTTAGCATCTCTCTGCTGTTTACACGAAATATTAACAATAATTGTAATGAGCTATTCATATAAAAAAAGGATTAAACAACAAGATTAAATGGTTTACGGCAAAAAATAATGGTAAAATCTATTTCTACATTTAATAGAAAAGTAAGCAAGTCTGTCCACATATAACATTGACAAAATGGCACAAGATGTAAAATTAAGTCGGAAAGGAGGCGATATTATATATATATATATATATATATATATCATTTTTTATTATTCGTTAATTTTATATTAATAGAATTATTTCGATTGTTATTAATTTACTTAGAAACCTCTGATGATACTGATATTTTTCAGTGAAACGTGCGTCAGGTGTTAAAAAGAATATACAAAATTATACTACTTGCAGAAGAAACAAATTGAAAACATCACAAATTATATATATATATATATATATATTGCGACAACACAAATTACTAAACTATTGGCGCATAGGATATGATAGTATGTGTATTTCAAATTACAAGTCTATATTGGAGGGTTTAAGATTATTTATTGTACAAACACAAGTTATAGTTTATATGGTATATTTGAAATGTACAGAATGTAATGTTTGATATAGAGTCTTTCTTTTAAAATGTTAAATAATGTTCATACGCAAGACGTGATACGTTACATAAGAAGACTCCCACGATGATGTTGTTGAAGAGAAGGGCCGGTCTTTGCGGTATAGATGGTTCGTCAGGTGTGGCTTACAAATGACAGACGTTTCACCAGAAACGTTTACAGCTGGGCTGGCGTCCTGTAACAGCTGGGCTGGTCCTATAACAGCTGGGCTGGTGTCCTATAACAGCTGGGCTGGTGTCCTATAACAGCTGGGCTGATGTCCTATAACAGCTGGGTTGATGTCCTGCAATACCCACGATGAATCCGACACTTCGCACACACAACGGTACTATGGATTTTATTACTCGCAAAACTTATATAGAGTTTAAGACCAAGTAATATCTCAGGTGACAGTGAGTTTAATCAATAACGGTATATTGAGCTTATACCTCTCCGGCTTCTTCAAGTGTTCTCGCGAATACCAAGGTCTACCGCGATCAGCAGACCACCCTATGAGGAAATCTTGCACTAGCACGGAAACGTCTTGATGGAACTATTGCGTAACAATTAATGATACTGTCACTGCGGAAAATCTCGCACAGTGATACAGTTACACTCACTTCTTACACACGTAATACTACAATATTAATATCGTGTGTAACGAGATAATATCAACTGTTATGCGTAACACGCGTAACTATCCCCGAAAAGTCTTAACAGATCCTTGCAAGCGGTAGAATCTTGTACAAGGATTGTATGTACCGTTCGCGGTAGCAGCAGTGAAGAACTGCATGTAATTTTACGCACAATGCGTTAAAACATTGATGTGTGCAAATGTACTACACACACAGTTCTGAGTCTTCCCATTTCACTAACGACGAATAGTTTTTACAACACCTTGCAAGCGGTAGAATCTTGTACAAGGAGTGCACGTTCCGTTCGCGGTAGATGGCGTAGAAGAACTGCCTGTGTAACGACAGGCTTAAGAAAATTTCCAACCACCAGTCCGCATTCTATTGGTGGATGGAAGTCACATGGTTAGTATAAATGACCATGCACTTTTCATGCAGTAGAGTGCATTTACTTTGTAACAGCATGCATAGCGGTAATCAGACTACTCGTATCTCATGCATGACTGCCTACATACTAATAATATACATGAACGTAAACAATAGTCCGACAGGTATAGGGATTGTAGCGATACACATGTCTCAGTTCAGCTAATGTCAAAACAACGATAATACATCACGCACCACCCGGGAAACGTTTCCCACTCGCGCACGCGCGCACATTTCCACTAACACAGTACATGAATAACCATAAATAATAATGCACAGTTTTTCTAAACTAAACCCTTAACCTTACTAAATACAATTGATAACAACCAAACTTAACCATCTACCAATATAATATGAATGTCCATTGTCTGTGTAATATATGAACTTGCCCCGCCTATCATGATCCTGTGATTCGTTGCAATATATATATATATTGTTACAACACAAATAAGCCAACCCCGTACCAGGGATAAAAAAGATAATTCTTAATGTAAAAATACTTCATATAAAATAAAATGTTTAAAAATGAATAAAATATAAATATTATGACACGACGAACGACGATATTACCCAACCCAAGTGATTGACCCAACAACAGAAAAACAAAAGAAGGGAACCACGAAACATACACAAGAAAAAAGGTGATTGACCAAACAATTAGGAACTAACAAAAGAAGATAAGAAACCAGAACTAAAGAAGAATCAAAAGAAGTGAACAAATTCCTACGACTAAATAGAAATTAAACTAGATGAGAAGAGGAGAACCGAACCAAGATGAAGACAATTGAAGTTGAAGAAGATGAAGAATAAGGAGAAGAGGAAGAATGAAGAGGAGACAGGTTGAACCCAAGGAGAAACTAACACCACATATAAAGGGGAGAAATGGTAGACTCAAAGATAGAATACTGTAAATAAACCCCAAATAATTATCCACTAATGAAACAAATAGTATTGTTGTAATTGAAATAACTTATATACCTATTTTAAAACAAAATACAATTATAAAGTAACGTAGTGTAGAAAAGTACACTAACACAATTATTAAGGTTAGATTTAATGAAAGGTAAATAACCAAATGTCATTAATAATAAGAATTATGTTGTAAAGAAATAGTGAGAAATAATAGGAGAAATAATTATAGGGATTACCCACTAAGTAACACTTAATACAAACAGTGAACCAAAATAAAGTGCAATAGTGAAAGTGTAAATACCCAAAAAATAGTGAGTGTGTATCAGTGATAAACCTCTGTTAATTAAAGGTGAAGGTGATACGTGGAAATAGATATTTTAAGTAATAAAGATGTAATAATAAATAAGAAAACACTTTATAAAGCATTGATAAACAGTCAATGATCTGAGTGATCTTGTGAACATTCATATAATTAAGAATAATTAAAAATAATATTTCAAATAAAGATAAGTAAAACATGTGATATTATTCAGGGAGAAAGCCCAGATAAAAACAATTTGTATTAACATGGAATGGAGGAGATAGTAATATTGAAATAAGGTTTTGTGTTAAAATTAAGTATACAATGAATAAAACACCCCATATTAAAAGGGGAAATAACTTTAATAAGTTTGCAAGAAGTGATGATGTTTATCACTCAAAGTAGTAGCAAAAGAATGAAATTAATGTTAAAACCAATAGTAACTAATAACTTATAAAGAATTGTTTGTTTCAATGTTATGAAGAGGATATGGCTGAAAGGAACTTGCAGTCCATAAGCCTAATTGTTATATTTTAAAATATGTATAATGAAAACTGTTTTGAATAGTAATTAAAACACAAACAGAATCAACACACAACACAAACAAATATGATAACAAAGTGAAGCCCATCAGGCTGAATTAAAATGTAATATAAAAGAAATAAACAAAATACCATCATGGCTACTTTTGGCTATGAAAACGTCTAACTGTCAGACACACACAAATGTCAATTGTAACAAATTCACAAAGAAATTTATTAATCTAAAACCAGTAAATGGCCAGTAATTATATGTAAATCATTTAAAAAGAGAAATGATATTATAAAAGTTTAATTTAAGAGAGATATGTTGTAACACTCGGTTACTATTTTATTTATGAATTATATTGTAAACTTCCACTTACCTTTAATTTTCGATCTGGCCGGATCTCTAAGTGGGGACGAACCCCGTTCGTACGGCGAACTTGACAGCACATCAAATGAAATAAGGTTTTTTAAATGACTTTGTTTACCAAAATATATCAGTTAAAAGATACTTGTTTTTTATTTTATGATTGTTAAACAACTTTTCCATTTTTAAAATACACAAAAAACGTTATTCTCTCCACAAGGTGTTTTGATAGCTTTTGAAGTACAGCATTATAAATTTTTTACAACATAATAAATACCTTACCTTATTCTATACCATTCAGACTGCCCAGCCTGCATTTTACACACACACACGCTCAATTTATTTTAATAAACCCTCCCCTGATCATGTTAATTATCCCAAACCCTTCAACATGTGGTGAAACTACAGCCGGCAACGTGGTCTTCGTGCGAACTCACTATTCCGCGTTTTCATTGATACTGATGTCCGAAAATAAATATATATGTTCTTCACTGTACGATATTGACCGCGGTCACATAGTTTTAGACTGTTAATTCACTTTAAAACTGGCAATTTACAACATTTTTTAAAAAGTAGCCCCGGGGGGCTGTACCGGCAGGTACGGTCTATGTCGGACTGCTCAGAGTGGCACAGCATTCGCCGCTAACTTGATTGCGTCTTTAGTTGTGGAAACCAAGGCCTCATTGTTCTTCGTCGTAGCTTCGTCCTATTCAGCCCATGTAAGTTTTTGTGTGCAGATCACATACGATATTTATGCAGCCCTGGCTGACGTCAAGATATGGGCGTGACTTAAGCTCTACGTCCGGCCGCATGGTAGACTAAGGGAACAGAATATGTTCTCTTAGCCATTTTTGACTTTCACACAGGCGTCAGTCCGCGCGCATGGTCGTGTGATGCATACGGGCGCGCTGCCACACATTTACAAAGTTCTTGGAAACTGAGGCTGTGCATTCCTGGTTCGCGATTGCACAACGGTCGAGGCGTATTTCGCTCCTTTGTTGTAACACTGTTCTTACCATCCAACACGTGGCCTGGTCACTAAGTGGAAATTAAAATTTACAAATATTTTACCAAACCACAGAAATTTAATAAACTGAAATAACCCGCAAATTTGGCCCGTTACAATAACCCCCCAATGAGAGATCTTCTGTCGAAACAGTGGAAATCTCATTGCTAAACCCCTAAGAGGACCGGTGAGGAACTGGTGCCACCAACCCCCTTCTGCTCTTACACCTCATGGGTAAACAACCCCCCTGGCTCGGCGACTATGGACGCATCTGAACGAGATCACTGGACTTCTCTTTGCGAGATCCCAACACCGAAAAATCGAACAGACACGCACCACAGCGCACCTCCCCTTCTAACATGTTTCCCCCAAAAATCCTAATCCCTGGCTTAGATCATGCCAGATCCTCAACCGATATGTTCCCCCTTACATGCAAACTGGGCTGCCTTTAGCAGATACTGGGCTCACACACACACTTATACTATATACTGTAAACATTGACATATTCTTAGCTATACCATTTCATTAGGTTAAAATCCAAAAAATCAAACTGAAATCTTCTATCTAAAAAAGTCTATTCATTAGTTTTTGTTATTAGAAAATACACAAATTGAACATTTCTTAAAATAGGAACATCCTTAACCTAACATGTGATTATACATATGCCCTAACAATACAATGCAAATAAAACACTAATAATACACAAACAATGACATCATCAAAGTTAAAAATATCCATTAGCTGGCAGGCGCAAAATCAAGATTTTTTTTTCAAAAATTTTAAATTCCAAAAATTTAAATTTATTAAAATATATTTTTTTTTCAATACTGAAATTATTTAAAATTATCCAAATTAATTAAAAGCAAAATTGGCTTTATTTCCTTGCTAAACATGTCTAGTATATGACATCACCTATCAGCTGATCAAAACTGGGTCAAGTCAAGAACCTTGACCTACATAAATTATACACAAGTTACATCTGGAAATACATTGTACATCTGTAAAATTCTACCTTCAAACACAAAAACATAATAAAATAAAACATTTAAAAGAACAAAATATTATTATAAATAACAATCAAATTGATATTTAAATTATTCAAACAAACACTTTATAATTATTTTCAAATTCTATCAAAAATTGTCACTGGTTTCAATAAAAATTTTATATTCTCTTTATTTAAACATCTTATTCTCCATTACTCTGAGTGATTTAATCATTTATAATAACTTGATATGCCACTTGGCAGGTATACACCTATATAATCTTTACCCTTTTGACTCTAATAGCCTTAACAACTTGAACCAATATGACACCCATCTCTATCAAAATATCTATCAAACAATCTCTAAACCCAACTTATCATTAAACTCAAATCGCCACCTTCTCTCGATATATAAAAAAAAAAATACTATCTAACCCTTTGTACTTAGGATAAGTGTCCCCCCCCAAAAGCTCATTCCCTTATGTTGGTCCCTGGATTCTACCTAAGGTAACCCTTTCCGGCGACAAACGGTCCCTTCCCGTCCCAACCCTTTTGTTGCGGACTCCTACATTACACTATCCCCTATTACAAAATTACCATCCCCAAATTAACACTCTTATTACCTCACTTCAACTACAAAATAACATCATTTATAAACATTAATATATCAATCATTACTCCACATATACTCCCCATATCTACTGTGTCAACATCAATACTTCTCAAATCCTACTTCATTAACTCACAACAACATTACATTAATTCAAAACAATATTATTCTTTCTACTACCATTTCAACCTCAACTTGGACTGATCTACAGGTCCCAATAAAATACTAATCACCCTAAATCTGTCTTTCATTATTTCTCACAAATCATTACTTTATTTCTCACTTTATCAAATTACTTTTCTCATTATTTGAAATAACACCATTAACACATTACAACATTATCTTTAACATTAATTACCTTGAACATTTATAAACAATTTAACAGTGACATTTTACTACTGATCAGCTGACATTCCTAGCCAAGTGAAAACACATTTCAAAATTATACACATTCTATGAAATACATATGGTTATCAATCCTTACATCTACCATCATTGTTTCCCCTCTTTCTGGCTCTAGTACTACTGTGTAAACCACCTGCCAGTTGGTTTAGTTATTTACTTGGTTATACTCATTTCAAAATCACAAATTATATAAAATACATATTTTTTATTTATTCTTATATCTAACCTACTACAATAAAATAACACATTGCTAAAATATAGAATGAACACAGTATACTGAATGTATGACCCCTATTTATCAAAGCAGAATATAAGCGTTTAATTAGAGCAAAATTTATTTATCATTTTTAATTTACAAAATTTAAATTCGTTGCTCATCTGAGCAACCTCCCATCCACACACGCTATTGTATTTTATGTTGGACTGTAGCGCCCATTTGCTTTCACAAAGACTGCATAGTTGGAGGAATGGAACATCTCCGTGTCTTTGCTTCGGCTTTACACTTTAAAAGTTTAGGCATCAACATACCCTCGTTTTATATTGATAAGCCCTTAAAACAGGTCTACCACCTGGCTAAGCTGTCCCCACGCGGACAGAGTGGCAGCCGCTGTTCCATAGTTCCGGGATTTCCACTAGTTTCACCCCCCTATTAATTTCTACTATCAACCAATTTCAAGTCAGCTATGGTAAAGAGAATTGATATGGCCATAGCTGACCGCTAGCCAAAACCACGATTAGTGCTGGTAAGGCAGTAATCGCCCGAAAAGTCGGGGAAATCAAACTTCACTTTAATGCCTGTTCCATTCATCATTATTATGTACGGCACGAGAGTCTATCAGGGTACAATTGTACAAAAAAGGTGTGCCACACATTTTCGCCATGTTGGCCTCCGATGGAGGTAACACTCACTGTTACTCCCAACCCATTCCACTATCTACTGGGGCACAGGCCACCCCAGCAATAGCGCATTAGTAACTAAATAATAAAAATTAAATATAAAACATTATAATATGAAAGTTTCATTAATCATTTTTAAATATCATCATTTAACTCATTTATAACTTTTTACAATTAGATTCCTTAAAATTTTCAAATTTATTATTAACATTTGTTTCTCTTTATATTTCAGTTATTATTACTCTTTAACTTATTATTTTGAATTATTTTCATTATTGCATTTAAAATTCTTTCCATTACGTTAAACATCTGTAAACATTTTATTATATCTGACTGATAATTATAAATTTTTATACTTACAGTCCATTATTCACATACTGACATACACAAAATATATACACCATACACATCAATAACTCCAAGCAACCTCTGAAACATTTAATAAAAGGTTATTTCAAATCACACAATTTAACAATTAATTACCAAATTCATATCTCGTAAAATAATTTAAATTCATTATAAAATTCAGTTATATAACCTTCAAATCAATCAAAAACATTTAAAACATCTCAAATTATTTTAATTAAATTAGTTATTGAAAATACAAATTCCATTGTTATCAAAACAATTACAATTCGCTAATTACTGTCTTCAAAATTAATTTTGTTATTTATTTAGACTGGAAATATTAATATTATTATTTCAACAATTACCTGCATACACATTGTTTACTTAACATTTTACAATACACACAAATAAATTTATTAAACACTTATTTACAAATCGTCATCATTATTACTCAGTTATATCACACTTCAATGTCCAAGGTTGCGAGGTCAAAACCATAAAACAAAAATATTTAAAATTGTCCATTGATTGTTTTATAGTTTAGCCTCCATCGTCAAGGATTAATCTTTGTTTTAAATAACACTTTTCGATTTTATTGGCACACATATGGTTATTTTGTGTGTCATCACCAAACAATTTCAATTTATTCGTCATATCATAATAATCATGCACCAAGTCTATATTAAGTATTTCTGTCAAGTCTCCAGTAGTAATTATATTCATTATTGGGTTATTTACTTTTTTATTATAAATTAAATCATTATTGTTTAGACACACTTCTAACCTTACTTTCCACTCAACATAATCTCTATTTAATTCATACAATTCTGTTTCTCTCTCAACACACAACTCTCTATCTAACTCTCTCTCTTCATAACACCATCTCATACTTATAAAATCATTCCACGCAGAGGGTATAAACTTATACAAAACTGGGAAACAAAAATCATCTATTAACACGGGTTTCTTGCCCTTCAAAAACAACACTTGTTGTGAACACTCTGGTTCAGAACAAATAATAAGGGGAAAATTTACCCTCTGCCCCCATTCTACCACTATATTATCTTTCCACTCTCTCTCTAACTCGTAAACACACACTAACATTTCATTATAACATTCCACAACTTCATCAATACTCTCATTATTTATTTTCAACATATCACTCTCTGATACTACCTCTTCAGTTACATTACTATTCTCAATATTATTTTTATCACTTTCGATATCATCATCATCATTTATTAACTCTTTATCTAATACCACATTTTTACACATGTCATTACAATTTTCATTTGTATTACTTTTACTCTGTTCTAATTTATTCAAACTATTTTTTATTTCATTAGCATTTTCCAAACGTTTATTCTTTTCTTGTACATCATTTATTAATTCATCAAATTTTACACTTATACTCTACTGCAACTGAATATTCTGTTCTTTGATTTCTTTAAAATTAATATCATTTTTAATATTCTGCTGTTCGCATTTTATTTTCTGTTCTTTAAAGTCGTTACTTAAAATCTCAAATTTTTCGTCATTAGAATTAAAGCGTTTATTTAATTCGTTAAACTTGTTATTCTGAATATCAAATTTCTCATTTACACTACTTTTAAATTCTTGAATTTCATTTTTCTGTTCACTCAGGTTAACATTTATTATATTAAACTGTTGCTGCAAAAACTCATTATATCCATTTCATCGGATTGTTTATTTTTATTGGTTAAAACTGGGGTCAACTGAATCCCAGAATCAACAGCTGTTTCACTTAATTGTATTTGAGCGGCAATTGGAGTAGAATGAATGATTATATTGCCGCCAACAGCTGTTTCTGTAACAGCGCTCGGCTCAGCTGTCCGCATATCACTTTCATTCAGTGACTGCGACTCAAGGTCACTTTCACTCATTTCTACGTTAGTTATATTGCTTTGTTTAGTATTCTCAGACATTTTTTCTGATTTATAGCTTTGTTTTACTTAAGTGTTAACTACAATTGATTACTCTTTCCTTCCAAAACGTTATACTACAGCGTATATAAAATAAACCTAACCATAATTACATACATTTCACGTAACTGAAATTTCGCTTTCACAACCGTACTTCATTCAATGTACTGTCAAAATGTAGGCCGGTGTAATACAACTTACAATTATATTACATCCTGCTGTCACGGCACCAATTGTAACACTCGGTTACTATTTTATTTATGAATTATATTGTAAACTTCCACTTACCTTTAATTTTCGATCTGGCCGTATCTCTAAGTGGGGACGAACCCCGTTCGTACGGCGAACTTGACAGCACATCAAATGAAATAAGGTTTTTTAAATGACTTTGTTTACCAAAATATATCAGTTAAAAGATACTTGTTTTTTATTTTATGATTGTTAAACAACTTTTCCATTTTTAAAATACACAAAAAACGTTATTCTCTCCACAAGGTGTTTTGATAGTTTTGAAGAACAGCATTATAAATTTTTTACAACATAATAAATACCTTACCTTATTCTATACCATTCAGACTGCCCAGCCTGCATTTTACACACACACACGCTCAATTTATTTTAATAAACCCTCCCCTGATCATGTTAATTATCCCAAACCCTTCAACATGTGGTGAAACTACAGCCGGCAACGTGGTCTTCGTGCGAACTCACTATTCCGCGTTTTCATTGATACTGATGTCCGAAAATAAATATATATGTTCTTCACTGTACGATATTGACCGCGGTCACATAGTTTTAGACTGTTAATTCACTTTAAAACTGGCAATTTACAACATTTTTTAAAAAGTAGCCCGGGGGGGCTGTACCGGCAGGTACGGTCTATGTCGGACTGCTCAGAGTGGCACAGCATTCGCCGCTAACTTGATTGCGTCTTTAGTTGTGGAAACCAAGGCCTCATCGTTCTTCGTCGTAGCTTCGTCCTACTCAGCCCATGTAAGTTTTTGTGTGCAGATCACATACGATATTTATGCAGCCCTGGCTGACGTCAAGATATGGGCGTGACTTAAGCTCTACGTCCGGCCGCATGGTAGACTAAGGGAACAGAATATGTTCTCTTAGCCATTTTTGACTTTCACACAGGCGTCAGTCCGCGCGCATGGTCGTGTGATGCATACGGGCGCGCTGCCACACATTTACAAAGTTCTTGGAAACTGAGGCTGTGCATTCCTGGTTCGCGATTGCACAACGGTCGAGGCGTATTTCGCTCCTTTGTTGTAACACTGTTCTTACCATCCAACACGTGGCCTGGTCACTAAGTGGAAATTAAAATTTACAAATATTTTACCAAACCACAGAAATTTAATAAACTGAAATAACCCGCAAATTCGGCCCGTTACAATGTAATTTATCAAATGTCAAATATTTAGACTAAAGTTAATGTATAATAGAATATGAGGTATCATTTTAAACTTTGAAAGGAAAGAAATACAATAGTGATATTGTTTATTACCCCAAAGGAACGATAAAGGAATAAAATCATTAAGAAAATACATAACAAATTTGAATAAAAATTCAAATCTCTTAACAATGCTTTTGAAAGAGGTCTTAACTAATCAAAGGGTTACTGTTACCATAATAACGGGCCGTTGAATACTAATTTTCCGTTAAATTTATTAGACTTGAAGAAATGACGCGTGGGTAAGCGGCACGCAAAATTGTGATGACTGAAATTTTCAATTAAATAGTTAAAAAGACGTTCGGAAGATGACAACCAAAAACCAAAGACGAATAGATGCAGAACTACCAAGATTAACGATGTCCTGGAACCAAATGACTATAAATTAATTAGCAGAAATCCCAAGACAAGATAGAAGAAGATGCCCGAAGCCTAAAACCAGCCCAAAATTGCAGAATTTCCACTACCCCAGATGACTACATATCAACACTGTCTGAACTGATAAGTATCCAATAAATTCCTTTCTCCCAGAAACCAAATTACTTTAAATATTTCTCAAACAATAAAAATTTCTCACTATTAAACAAATTTAATTTTCTTTCAAAGGTTTAATGCATAATCAACTTACGTGAAAACATTTTGTTAATCAAAATATAACCTCGCATTAGTGTGCGAACTTTGTAACAAAAATACGACACTACCGAACAATTTGTAAAAGCACATTATACTTTCTAAGTACGTATAAGGTATGGTAGTGTACTTTTTTAATGTAACCAACTTTTATGTCTTATTTTATAATCCAAAGGACCCCAGATTTTGAACAGATTAATATATTGTATGTAAACAGAAGCCATCACGGCATCGAGATAATTTGTTTTAAAAACCGATTTCGCCAACCTTGAAATATTGGCGTCTCGTGTTCTAAGCCGGAGCAATTTGTTATTAAACCATTTATAATCCTTTTGTCATATTAATTAATGACTAAATTTGTATTAAAATTACAGTACAGAGTATTACCATCGTTTTATTTCATAGGACATTGTAGAATATATGTGTGTTAGCAATATTTATTCAGAAACCAACTAGCGCTCATCACGAGTGGACAATACGGCAACATGTACAGCGGCGGGAACCATTTGAACGCTCCAGCTGTCAACGCTAATAACACTTATCAACTTGTAATTTAACACTTTTAATTGTTTTAATAGAAACAATTTGGCGCCACCCGGGATTCGTAACCCCTATGAATTAACAGGTAGGTTGTACTGGTAATTTGAACAACGCTACAGACTTCAGTAGTGACTACTATTATTGTAACGACCGGTGTGAGGCGAACACACCACATTAACACTTATACACATAATAAACAAGTGTAAACACATTTTAACAGGTACGCACACGGTTCGTCGTTACAATATATATATATATATATATATAATATGCCTGTGTGGGTGGGTGTGCGTACGTGCACACGCGTGCGCGCATGAGTGTGTGTATAAACATTTCTATATAGTATAATATATTTGAAACAAGCTTCCAATTATTATAATTATAATCAATATCATAATCATTTTCTTTATCTACATTTTCATTGTTATAACGTTAAAAACTGAAGCTAGTACGTTTAGTTGTAAACATAAATACTTTTATCAACGTAATGAAAATGGTTATTTAGTTCATACGTACCTTCATAGGTGACTTAAATTTTTGAAGACGAAGCTACCCAGAGCCGACTCTTTGTTGCTGCATACTTTTCAAGTGACTTGAGTTTGAGCTGTTTGTTCAGATGGCGGATTCTGATTAATGTTCTTGTCCTGACGTACAGACAAATGACTTTCTCGTCCACCTCTGGAAATTTAGATTTGAGTAAGGTGACCAAATAAGAGATAACTTTCACTTGTTTTGATACTGTACGTCCGTGGAAAGAAGTAAAAACTATCTCAAACTGAATCAGTTTTTGTAACCACTCGTCTGATGGATGGGTAAGCCCCCCCCCTTTGATATAATCGATATCCAGTTATGACTATGTTCCCTGGAAAGACACAATGTTTTGCTTCTCACACCTAGACTTTCATGAATGAAGCGGCACTTGAATGCGATGTACCTGGCCAGATATTTTAAGGCAACTTGAGGAACATTGTTGTCACTTGCAGACGGGGCCAAGTCCTCTGTTTTTAACAATTCTGCTTCGTCGGTGTCATTATTCAGAGAACTTGGTATTAATGTATGTTCAACTATGTCTATGCATAGTTCATTGGTAACAAACTGGATGAAATCCTCGTCAGAGTCATTTGATTCCATAACTTCGGTGGAATGAATGCTACCATCCTCAGCCACAGACGCACTTCCAGATAACGGTATATCGTCCGTGCTACCCGTTAAAAGCAAGAGCCGAATTCTGTTGCGCACTTCAAAGGGAGTGGGATTATTATAAAAGACGCCTAATCCCCGAATTCGTGAAAAAAGTTTTCAAGGCAATCTTGATTGAATCTAGCGGTCAAAATGTACGTCACCCCATGAATCATTGTCATTTGTTCATAAAGGCCGAACAATGAACTTAAAGATATAACGAAACCTTTCTGAAAAGGTAGTAAACTTTTTTTACTTGCTACTCGCATGTTAGTTATTACTTCCAAAAACCTTTTTAAAGTATTTTCTTGGCTCCTTAAATTCATGCCGTACCCACTTCTGAGGGGCGTTTTCTGGTCTTTTGGAAGTCTCGAGTTTAAAACATCAAATGCATCGTTTACCAGTTTGATGAAGCTGCTTTCGCGCTCTTTATTTGCAACATACTTCAGCACCTTTGCTGTACGATTAGAAAACAACTGTGCAGTACATTTTGACCGCTAGATTCAATTAAGATTGCCTTGAAAACTTTTTTTCATGAATTCGGGGATTAGGCGTCTTTTATAATAATCCCACTCCCTTTGAAATGCGCAACAGAATTCAGCTCTTGCTTTTAACGGGTAGCACGGACGATATACCGTTATCTGGAAGTGCGTCTGTGGCTGAGGATGGTAGCATTCATTCCACCGAAGTTATGGAATCAAATGACTCTGACGAGGATTTCATCCATTTTGTTACCAATGAACTATGCATAGACATAGTTGAACATACGTTAATACCAAGTTCTCCGAATAATGACACCGACGAAGCAGAATTGTTAAAAACAGAGGACTTGGCCCCGTCTGCAAGTGACTACGATGTTCCTCAAGATGCCTTAAAATATCTGGCCGGGTACATCGCATTCAAATGCCGCTTCATTGATGAAAGTCTAGGTGTGAGAGGCGAAACATTGCATCTTTCCGGGGAACATAGTCATGACTGGATATCGATTATATCAAAGGGGGGGGCTTACCCATCCGTCAGACGAGTGGTTACAAAAACTGATTCAGTTTGAGATAGTTTTTACTTCTTTCCACGGACGTACAGTATCAAAACAAGTGAAAGTTATCTCTTATTTGGTCACCTTACTCAAATCTAAATTTCCAGAGGTGGACGAGAAAGTCATTTGTCTGTACGTCAGGACAAGAACATTAATTAGAATCCGCCATCTGAACAAACAGCTCAAACTCAAGTCATTTGAAAAGTATGAAGCAACAAAGAGTCGGCTCTGGGTAGCTTCATCTTCAAAAATTTAAGTCGTCTATGAAGATATGTATCAACTAAATAACCATTTTCATTTCGTTGATAAAAGTATTTATGTTTACAACTAAACGTACTAGCTTCAGTTTTTAACGTTATAACAATGCAAATGTAGATAAAGAAAATGATTATGATATTGATTATAATTGTAATAATTGGAAGCTTGTTTCAAATATATTATACTATATAGAAATGTTTATACACACACTCATGCGCACACGCGTGTGCACGTACGCGCACCCACCCACGCAGGCATATTATATATATATATTGTAACATGACATAAAGTAGTGAAGATCCAATGATATATTAACTATAAAATAAAAGGCTGAAGACAAGAATAAGAGGCAAAAACTTATAAACTCAGAGATCAATAACCCAATAACCCAAATGACAAATGACTGATAAACTGACAATGACCTGACACAATAGATCGGATAAATACAAAAGGAACCGCGGAACAATGAAGAAGGAGCTAAGAACTAAATGTAACCAAGACATTAAGAATGAACACTGTAAATCCCGAATAATGACCATTATTCTGTAGTTTAACAAATGAACTAATGTAATTAGAGTGTAGATGAGATTTACCTAGGTTAATAATGTTAATGAAAGATAATAATGTTAATGTATATTTTATTGATGAAGGAATGTGTTTATAAGTATAAGTTAGGGAATTAATAATACACACACCCTAATAAATAGTGATGAATATAACCAAAATTAGTAAACATACCCTAAGGCAAATCAAGGCCACAGTTAATTACCCAAAAAGTGATCATTTGTGAAGGGAAAATAAAATAAACAATTGTAATCAGTAAACCCCAATATGATACCAACATCAAAAACAACCCAGTGAATAATTAAGTGAGTGGAAGTAGGAGTATAATAAAAAAAAGTGGTAACATGTAGTGAGAGCATGTTGCACATTGTAAGTGAGAGTGTATAAGTCAAAAACCTTCTATGAAGGAAAAAGTGTAGTTGGTGAACTTCAAAAAGTGTTCTATTAATAAACTGTGTTAGAATAACAGGAAGACCAATGATAAACTTTGTATTAGTAAGTAAGAGGAACTTAGTATAATGTAATTACAGTAAGCCATAGGTAATAAGGATTACAGGATAAAATAGAATTTAAGGCATTGGAATGAAGGACAAACAAGAACGATAGACACTTTTTCTAGTGAAGGAATGGAGGAATAGTATATATTGTGCAAGGTTAATATAATGTTAATATTAATGTTAGTATAATAAGGATGTTGTTACTGTTTTAAAAGAACCAATATAATGTAATGAATTGTTAATTGAACCAGATAGTAGAAGGGAGCAGAAAGGTAGTTAGAAGTTATTTCAGGCTTGAACCTGTAAAAAAAATGTTTATTACTATAATAAGAGGTGGAGTTAGGGACACCAATGTTTATTGCTTGTTTTGTTTAAAAATTATGTTAAAAATACCAAATGTAAAGGTAATAAGTTACTAAGAAATGTTAGATAGTAGTATAGTAAAATCTAGGCTCTAGGCCTAACTGTTGAATAAGAATTTAGTAAATTTGAGAACAAATAATAGTCCAATTTGAAGCAGAGTATACCAAATGTTTAAACAAATTAAGTGAGTATTCCTAATACCAAAAGGTATGAATAACAGCCTATTGTGAATAAAATATATGTAAAATATATATATGAAAAATAATAAAAATGTAATTAGCTACTCAAAAGTGACCATGAGGGATATCAAAATGACCCTTATGAAAAATTATGAACAATGGTACTCATGTAATAAACCTAGCTAGTAACATAAGATAGAAATCTTCATTTGAAGATATTTTGTAAAATTAAACTAAAATAAGACGTTAAAACCTAACAATGACTTAAATAGTTGTCTTGATTATTCATCTCTTCTTTCACAGCACTAACACTTAACTAAAAATGAACTTTTTCATGTGAAAACTTACTGATTTTATTGGACGCGTTTCGGCTTAGTATCCGCCTTCTTCAGCTTTGGTAACAGACTGCCAGCATTTTGTAATGGTTGTGTGGAAGGTGAAGTGGGGGTGGTGTGTGGAGGAAGGGGATTGGCGCGGGGATTCAACTTACTGTTTGTTTTCTGTATAATTGTGTCAAAAAGTGTATACAGTGATTTATATTGTAATTGATCGTTGAGTATGTTGTTTGGTTGTGTTGTGTGGTATTTATATATTTCGTATTGTTCAGTTGTGTTGAGTTTTTGACCTTTGGGTATGTAATGTAAAATTTCAAGATTAGTGTCTATGTTGGTGTAACTGTGGTTTTCTGTGTGTATGTGTGTGGCAAATGCGGAGTGTATATTGTTGTTGGTTAAAGCTTTTAAGTGTTCAGAATAACGGGATGAAAAAGATCTTCCCGTCTGGCCTATGTAGAAACTATTGCAGTCATTACAATTTAATTTGTAAACACCTGTTTTGTTATATTTGTCTATGTCTGTGTTTGTATTACTGATGTGTTTTTTGATGGTATTGGTTGTTCTGAATGCTATTTTGTATTTGTGTTTTCTGAATGTATTGGCGATTTTGTGTGTGTATGAGTTGTGGTATGTGAGTGTGATGTATTTATTGTGTTGTGTGTTGATGGTATTTAGTGTTTTGTTGTTTTTGTTTTTGATGCGTTTGTGTAGTATGTTTATTAAATTGGTGTTATAACCGTTTTTTATTGCTATGTATTTTATTGTGTTGAGTTCGTCGGTGTAATCTTGTTTATTTAAGGGTATTTTAGTTAGTCTATGGAGCATATGGTTGAAGGCCGCATGTTTATGTTGTGTTGAGTGGTTTAATGTGTTGTGTATAACCATGTCGGTTGTGGTTGGTTTCCTGTATATTTTGTACGTGTGTGTATTGTTAGTTTTGTTAATTGTTAGGTCTAGAAAATTTATACTATTGTTTTGTTCAGTTTCCAGTGTAAATTTTAATTTGTGGTGTATAGTGTTTATGTATTTGTGGAAGTTTTCAACTTGTCTTGTGTTGCCTTTGAATAAAAGTAATATATCATCTACATACCTGTGCCAGTATATAATTTTGTTGGTGTATTTGTTGTTGTTTATTATGTGGTTCTGTTCAATGTTGTGTATATATATTTCTGCTAGTATTCCTGATATGGGGGATCCCATCGGGAGTCCTTCTGTTTGTGTGTATATTTTGTTATTGTATGTAAAGTAATTTTGTTCAGTTATTATTTTGGTAAGTGTGATGATTGCTTGTATGTGTGTTTCAGGTGTGTTGTTTTGTCTGAGTAGTTGTTCTAGTGTTTGTATGGTTTCTTTGATGGGGACATTAGTGTATAAATTGGTTATATCAAAAGATGCCAGAGTTGAGTTATGTGGGATGTGTATGTGTTCAGTTTTCCTGACTAGGTCAATGTTGTTTTTGATAGATGTGTTGTTACTGAGTTTAATGTTTTCTCTGATTATTTTGTCTAGTTGTTTTGCGATTTTGTGGGAGGGGGCCTGTGTGTTGTTTATTAATGGTCTGATTGGAATGTTAAGTTTATGTATTTTTGGTAATGCATTTAGTTTCGGGGGGTTAGGTTTTATTTGTTTAAGGTATTTGTCGTTTTCTGGTTTGATTATATGTTTAGTGTTGTTTATAAATTTATTAATCTGTTTATGAAATTTTAGTGTGGGGTCTTTATTTATTTCCGTTATATTATTTTCGTTGAAGAAACTTTCGATTTTAGTGTTTAATTGGTGTTTGTCCATTATGACGCTAATGTTACCTTTGTCGGCTTTTAGGATTGTTGTGTTGTGTTCAAGTAACTTGTGTTTTACACTATTAAGTGTTTTTATTTCATTGTTGTGTATTTTTTGTTTTGTAAGTGTGTTTTGAAGTTTTCTTTTTATGTCGTGACGTATCGGGTCTTGGTCGTTAAGGTGCGTGTTTTGTACAGCCGTTTCTGCGTCTATGATGATGTCGCGTATGTGTTTATTGTGATTTTTGATGTTAGTTGTATTGGTATTCAAATTATGTTTCAGTCCTTTGTTTAATAAATCCATTTCATCTTTTGTGAAATTAATGTGTGTTGTATTAACTACGCGTGTGTGGAATATGTGTGCCGGTTCAGGGATTGATTCAATTGTGTGTGTTGTAAGGTTAGTTATTTTTTTGTTGTGTCGATGTTGTATTGTCAATTTGAGTTTTTCTATGTTGTCTTGTGTGTGTTGTATTACATTTTCAAGTTCTGTGTGATGTGTAATATTTGTGTGAGTTTCATGTGTAAGTTATATGCCTGTCTGTTGAGTGTGTCTTTTTTATGGTATAAATAATTGATTATGTTGTTTAGGTTTATTTGTTCTAATTTCCGTTTGGTTTGTAGTGCTGTATGTGTGTTTTGTTTTACTGTAACTTGTGCGTGTGTTGGTATGATGTTGTGTTTTCGACAAGTTTTATTGAATGCTATGTGTAAGGAAGTTTTTGTTACTTGTTGCTTGGCGTTTCTGTACTTATTGATGAAATACACTTTATCTGCGGTATTATAGTTGTCTTGATTATTCATCTCTTCTTTCACAGCACTAACACTTAACTAAAAATGAACTTTTTCATGTGAAAACTTACTGATTTTATTGGACGCGTTTCGGCTTAGTATCCGCCTTCTTCAGCTTTGGTAACAGACTGCCAGCATTTTGTAATGGTTGTGTGGAAGGTGAAGTGGGGGTGGTGTGTGGAGGAAGGGGATTGGCGCGGGGATTCAACTTACTGTTTGTTTTCTGTATAATTGTGTCAAAAAGTGTATACAGTGATTTATATTGTAATTGATCGTTGAGTATGTTGTTTGGTTGTGTTGTGTGGTATTTATATATTTCGTATTGTTCAGTTGTGTTGAGTTTTTGACCTTTGGGTATGTAATGTAAAATTTCAAGATTAGTGTCTATGTTGGTGTAACTGTGGTTTTCTGTGTGTATGTGTGTGGCAAATGCGGAGTGTATATTGTTGTTGGTTAAAGCTTTTAAGTGTTCAGAATAACGGGATGAAAAAGATCTTCCCGTCTGGCCTATGTAGAAACTATTGCAGTCATTACAATTTAATTTGTAAACACCTGTTTTGTTATATTTGTCTATGTCTGTGTTTGTATTACTGATGTGTTTTTTGATGGTATTGGTTGTTCCGAATGCTATTTTGTATTTGTGTTTTCTGAATGTATTGGCGATTTTGTGTGTGTATGAGTTGTGGTATGTGAGTGTGATGTATTTATTGTGTTGTGTGTTGATGGTATTTAGTGTTTTGTTGTTTTTGTTTTTGATGCGTTTGTGTAGTATGTTTATTAAATTGGTGTTATAACCGTTTTTTATTGCTATGTATTTTATTGTGTTGAGTTCGTCGGTGTAATCTTGTTTATTTAAGGGTATTTTAGTTAGTCTATGGAGCATATGGTTGAAGGCCGCATGTTTATGTTGTGTTGAGTGGTTTAATGTGTTGTGTATAACCATGTCGGTTGTGGTTGGTTTCCTGTATATTTTGTACGTGTGTGTATTGTTAGTTTTGTTAATTGTTAGGTCTAGAAAATTTATACTATTGTTTTGTTCAGTTTCCAGTGTAAATTTTAATTTGTGGTGTATAGTGTTTATGTATTTGTGGAAGTTTTCAACTTGTCTTGTGTTGCCTTTGAATAAAAGTAATATATCATCTACATACCTGTGCCAGTATATAATTTTGTTGGTGTATTTGTTGTTGTTTATTATGTGGTTCTGTTCAATGTTGTGTATATATATTTCTGCTAGTGTTCCTGATATGGGGGATCCTATCGGGAGTCCTTCTGTTTGTGTGTATATTTTGTTATTGTATGTAAAGTAATTTTGTTCAGTTATTATTTTGGTAAATGTGATGATTGCTTGTATGTGTGTTTCAGGTGTGTTGTTTTGTCTGAGTAGTTGTTCTAGTGTTTGTATGGTTTCTTTGATGGGGACATTAGTGTATAAATTGGTTATATCAAAAGATGCCAGAGTTGAGTTATGTGGGATGTGTATGTGTTCAGTTTTCCTGACTAGGTCAATGTTGTTTTTGATAGATGTGTTGTTACTGAGTTTAATGTTTTCTCTGATTATTTTGTCTAGTTGTTTTGCGATTTTGTGGGAGGGGGCCTGTGTGTTGTTTATTAATGGTCTGATTGGAATGTTAAGTTTATGTATTTTTGGTAATGCATTTAGTTTCGGGGGGTTAGGTTTTATTTGTTTAAGGTATTTGTCGTTTTCTGGTTTGATTATATGTTTAGTGTTGTTTATAAATTTATTAATCTGTTTATGAAATTTTAGTGTGGGGTCTTTATTTATTTCCGTTATATTATTTTCGTTGAAGAAACTTTCGATTTTAGTGTTTAATTGGTGTTTGTCCATTATGACGCTAATGTTACCTTTGTCGGCTTTTAGGATTGTTGTGTTGTGTTCAAGTAACTTGTGTTTTACACTATTAAGTGTTTTTATTTCATTGTTGTGTATTTTTGGTTTGATAAAAAAAAAACAAAAAACAACTGATAAAAAAAAAAAAAAATTAATTCAATTAAGAGAAAATCTGTAGTTAATAATATAATATTTACCCGCGTTGACAAGGGCAATACTGTTATTGCTATCGACAAAGGCGAATATGTAAACAAGACACTTGAATGTTTGAACTCTTTTGAACCCATTGATATTAACCCGACTTTTAAATTTCAAATAGATGTTAAACAGGCTATAAAGAATTGTTCTTTCTTTGATAATCGAGATTTGGATTTTTTATCAGTAATGAATCCTCAGCCACCAAAGCTTTATTCTGTAATTAAATTGCATAAGGATAACCATCCAATTAGACCAGTGGTATCATATGTAACTGCTCCTTCTGTTAAATTATCTAAAAGACTAATTAAGATTATACAAACACAATGCAAATTTCAATCAACACATAGTATTAAAAATTCACTAGACTTAATTAACAGAATTAAAGATTCACATATCCCAGACAAAGCTGTTTTATTATCATTTGATGTGAGAAATTTGTTTCCGAGTATTCCACCGACTGATGTAATAGATATTGTAGAAAAATTATTAATTGAAAATTGTAATAACCCCTTTATGAGAGAGGATATCTTGAATTTACTGAAGGTTTGCCTTAATCAAAACTACTTTGAATTTAATGGAAAGATCTATATTGGCAAAGAAGGGCTTGCAATGGGAAATCCACTTAGCCCTTTGGCAGCTGAAATCTTTATGGACTACATAGAAACTAAAATTAGAGCACACCCTTATTTCAAATTGTTTATTTTTTGGTATAGATATGTGGACGATATTTTAGCAATTTTTCTAGGTACACGTAGACAATTACAGATCTTTCTTAATTTTATTAACAATTTACACAAAAATATTAGCTTTACCTTAGAATTAGAAGATAACAATAGTATCAATTTTTTAGACCTTACAATAACAAAATGCAATAATAAATTAGACTTCGGTATTTTTCATAAGCCTACACATACAGATATGACAATACACATTACTTCCACACATCCATACTCACATAAATTGGCTGCTTTTCACAGTTTTATTCACAGACTAGTTAGTATTCCATTATCAGACTTAAATTTCCAATCAGAACTTAACATTATTAAACAAATAGCTGTCAACAATGGTTACCAACCTAGCCTCATAGATCACTTGTTAAACAAAAAATTTTATTCACAAGCTTTAAAACTAGTTTACCCTCCCTCAACACAGATTAAAAGATATCACACTCTCACTTACATAGGTTCTGCTTCTGATAATATTGGTAAATATTTCACACAAAGGAATGTAAATATAGCTTTTAAGACGCAGTCTTCTTTGGGAAAATATATTAAAAATAACAAGAGTAAAACAGATAAACTGGAAAAGTCTGGTGTATACAAATTATCCTGTGGGTCTTGTAATAAAGTGTATATCGGACAGACAGGTAGATCTTTCGAAAAAAGAATGTATGGTCACAATTATAGTTTTAGATATAATGATGGCAAATCAAATTATGCAAATCACTTGTTAGAAAAAGACCATAGTTATAATGACAATTTTGAAATTTTACATTTATCTGATAAAGGTCCAAAGCTTGATTTATTAGAAACCCTTGAAATTAATAAACACAAATATTTAAATGTATTATTAAATGATCAGTTAGATATAAATAGCTCGTCTCTGCTTAATTTGTATAAATAGACTTGGTATATGTTATGTTATATGTTTGTGTAATGTGTATAAATCTTATTGACACGAGATTACTATCGCTCTCTATACAACAGCACTTGTATTATATTTTATATTCTGTATTGTTTGTACGAAAATTAGTCAGCTTACACCATCTGATGAAGGCACTGTGCTGCCGAAACAGCTGTCATGGTTTTATAATTTTAATAAATTGACGAGTGGAAATCACTAAAACTATTTTATGGTTTTATTTTTTACTATAATTTACAATGGATTTTCACCAAGTAAAGGTATCAAGCATTAATTAACAACACTAAGCATATAATCAAACCAGAAAACGCCAAATACCTTAAACAAATAAAACCTAACCCCCCGAAACTAAATGCATTACCAAAAATACATAAACCTAACATTCCAATCAGACCATTAATAAACAACACACAGGCCCCCTCCCACAAAATCGCAAAACAACTAGACAAAATAATCAGAGAAAACATTAAACTCAGTAACAACACATCTATCAAAAACAACATTGACCTAGTCAGGAAAACTGAACACATACACATCCCACATAACTCAACTCTGGCATCTTTTGATATAACCAATTTATACACTAATGTCCCAATCAAAGAAACCATACAAACACTAGAACAACTACTCAGACAAAACAACACACCTGAAACACACATACAAGAAATCATCACACTTACCAAAATAATAACTGAACAAAATTACTTTACATACAATAACAAAATATACACACAAACAGAAGGACTCCCGATGGGATCCCCCATATCAGGAATACTAGCAGAAATATATATACACAACATTGAACAGAACCACATAATAAACAACAACAAATACACTAACAAAATTATATACTGGCACAGGTATGTAGATGATATATTACTTTTATTCAAAGGCAACACAAGACAAGTTGAAAACTTCCACAAATACATAAACACTATACACCACAAATTAAAATTTACACTGGAAACTGAACAAAACAATAGTATAAATTTTCTAGACCTAACAATTAACAAAACTAACAATACACACACGTACAAAATATACAGGAAACCAACCACAACCGACATGGTTATACACAACACATCAAACCACCCAACACAACATAAACATACGGCCTTCAACCATATGCTCCATAGACTAACTAAAATACCCTTAAATAAACAAGATTACACCGACGAACTCAACACATAAAATACATAGGAATAAAAAACGGTTATAACCCCAATTTAATAAAAATACTACACAAACGCATCAAAAACAAAAACAACAAAACACTAAATACCATCAACACACAACACAATAAATACATCACACTCACATACCACAACTCATACACACACAAAATCGCCAATACATTCAGAAAACACAAATACAAAATAGCATTCAGAACAACCAATACCATCAAAAAACACATCAGTAATACAAACACAGACATAGACAAATATAACAAAACAGGTGTTTACAAACTAAATTGTAATGACTGCAATAGTTTCTACATAGGCCAGACGGGAAGATCTTTTTCATCCCGTTATTCTGAACACTTAAAAGCTTTAACCAACAACAATATACACTCCGCATTTGCCACACACATACACACAGAAAACCACAGTTACACCAACATAGACACTAATCTTGAAATTTTACATTACATACCCAAAGGTCAAAAACTCAACACAACTGAACAATACGAAATATATAAATACCACACAACACAACCAAACAACATACTCAACGATCAATTACAATATAAATCACTGTATACACTTTTTGACACAATTATACAGAAAACAAACAGTAAGTTGAATCCCCGCGCCAATCCCCTTCCTCCACACACCACCCCCACTTCACCTTCCACACAACCATTACAAAATGCTGGCAGTCTGTTACCAAAGCTGAAGAAGGCGGATACTAAGCCGAAACGCGTCCAATAAAATCAGTAAGTTTTCACATGAAAAAGTTCATTTTTAGTTAAGTGTTAGTGCTGTGAAAGAAGAGATGAATAATCAAGACAACTATAATACCGCAGATAAAGCGTATTTCATCAATAAGTACAGAAACGCCAAGCAACAAGTAACAAAAACTTCCTTACACATAGCATTCAATAAAACTTGTCGAAAACACAACATCATACCAACACACGCACAAGTTACAGTAAAACAAAACACACATACAGCACTACAAACCAAACGGAAATTAGAACAAATAAACCTAAACAACATAATCAATTATTTATACCATAAAAAAGACACACTCAACAGACAGGCATATAACTTACACATGAAACTCACACAAATATTACACCACACAGAACTTGAAAATGTAATACAACACACACAAGACAACATAGAAAAACTCAAATTGACAATACAACATCGACACAACAAAAAAATAACTAACCTTACAACACACACAATTGAATCAATCCCTGAACCGGCACACATATTCCACACACGCGTAGTTAATACAACACACATTAATTTCACAAAAGATGAAATGGATTTATTAAACAAAGGACTGAAACATAATTTGAATACCAATACAACTAACATCAAAAATCACAATAAACACATACGCGACATCATCATAGACGCAGAAACGGCTGTACAAAACACGCACCTTAACGACCAAGACCCGATACGTCATGACATAAAAAGAAAACTTCAAAACACACTTACAAAACCAAAAATACACAACAATGAAATAAAAACACTTAATAGTGTAAAACACAAGTTAGTTGAACACAACACAACAATCCTAAAAGCCGACAAAGGTAACATTAGCGTCATAATGGACAAACACCAATTAAACACTAAAATCAAAAGTTTCTTCAACGAAAATAATATAACGGAAATAAATAAAGACCCCACACTAAAATTTCATAAACAGATTAATAAATTTATAAACAACACTAAACATATAATCAAACCAGAAAACGCCAAATACCTTAAACAAATAAAACCTAACCCCCCGAAACTAAATGCATTACCAAAAATACATAAACCTAACATTCCAATCAGACCATTAATAAACAACACACAGGCCCCCCTCCCACAAAATCGCAAAACAACTAGACAAAATAATCAGAGAAAACATTAAACTCAGTAACAACACATCTATCAAAAACAACATTGACCTAGTCAGGAAAACTGAACACATACACATCCCACATAACTCAACTCTGGCATCTTTTGATATAACCAATTTATACACTAATGTCCCCATCAAAGAAACCATACAAACACTAGAACAACTACTCAGACAAAACAACACACCTGAAACACACATACAAGCAATCATCACACTTACCAAAATAATAACTGAACAAAATTACTTTACATACAATAACAAAATATACACACAAACAGAAGGACTCCCGATGGGATCCCCCATATCAGGAATACTAGCAGAAATATATATACACAACATTGAACAGAACCACATAATAAACAACAACAAATACACCAACAAAATTATATACTGGCACAGGTATGTAGATGATATATTACTTTTATTCAAAGGCAACACAAGACAAGTTGAAAACTTCCACAAATACATAAACACTATACACCACAAATTAAAATTTACACTGGAAACTGAACAAAACAATAGTATAAATTTTCTAGACCTAACAATTAACAAAACTAACAATACACACACGTACAAAATATACAGGAAACCAACCACAACCGACATGGTTATACACAACACATCAAACCACCCAACACAACATAAACATGCGGCCTTCAACCATATGCTCCATAGACTAACTAAAATACCCTTAAATAAACAAGATTACACCGACGAACTCAACACAATAAAATACATAGCAATAAAAAACGGTTATAACCCCAATTTAATAAACATACTACACAAACGCATCAAAAACAAAAACAACAAAACACTAAATACCATCACACACAACACAATAAATACATCACACTCACATACCACAACTCATACACACACAAAATCGCCAATACATTCAGAAAACACAAATACAAAATAGCATTCAGAACAACCAATACCATCAAAAAACACATCAGTAATACAAACACAGACATAGACAAATATAACAAAACAGGTGTTTACAAATTAAATTGTAATGACTGCAATAGTTTCTACATAGGCCAGACGGGAAGATCTTTTTCATCCCGTTATTCTGAACACTTAAAAGCTTTAACCAACAACAATATACACTCCGCATTTGCCACACACATACACACAGAAAACCACAGTTACACCAACATAGACACTAATCTTGAAATTTTACATTACATACCCAAAGGTCAAAAACTCAACACAACTGAACAATACGAAATATATAAATACCACACAACACAACCAAACAACATACTCAACGATCAATTACAATATAAATCACATTCACTTTTTGACACAATTATACAGAAAACAAACAGTAAGTTGAATCCCCGCGCCAATCCCCTTCCTCCACACACCACCCCCACTTCACCTTCCACACAACCGTTACAAAATGCTGGCAGTCTGTTACCAAAGCTGAAGAAGGCGGATACTAAGCCGAAACGCGTCCAATAAAATCAGTAAGTTTTCACATGAAAAAGTTCATTTTTAGTTAAATGACTTAAATTAATGACCAATGAGAATTAGCATAATTTATTAGGTAACCATAGCAACCGGAAATGTTTTGCCAAAAAACCATTAGATTTTCGATAGTCCATTACTGACCGACGCCGAGAGCGGATTGAGTAGCTCTCACCACAAAATTTAATTACAAATAAGTGAATTTTAACCAAAATGAAAGGAAAGGAAGATTATGATAGCAGCCCAGGGAATCCTGGATGATATATTATTTATTAAATTTGTTCACAACCCATAATTACCCAAAGAAATCAAGAAGACGCCGTGAAGAATAGATGACGGCTAATCCCGAAGGAAGATCATAAGGACCTACATCAACTCGAGAAGACGGACGGTCGCAGAAGGAGTACGAGGCCAAGTCTACGAGGAAAACCGTCTGGACGAGATTAAGGAGAGTCCGAAGAATAGAAGACGACTGGATCCATCCGGAAGAAGAAGACGGCATCCCAGAAGCTCCATCGAAAGTTGATGAGTATAAACAATAATCCCATTAAACGAATTCCAAATTTTTTGATCAAAAATAATAAACAACAATTTTCACTTCACTGATCACTATTCTGATTTAGAACTGAAGGTATGGGTAATATCACTATTTGAACTTTAATCAGTTGATAATTATTAAATTTAAAATATAATAAATAGTTAACAAACATTTTTAATAGACAAATCCTAACCAAAAATTTTACTAAATCTCATTGATAATTACTTACTCGAATGTGTTAAGATATTAATTTTTTTGTGTACCTAGTATTAAGGATTGTTATAAATTTGTGTATTTTAGCCGTAGTCAAATATTTCTGTAGCCAAAAGGACTTATTAACACCCCTGAGTAAACCCATTTTAATTGTAAACTAACGTTAACCGTCAAGACGGTTTGTGTACAAAACATTAGAACTGAGCATACCAACTGAACAACTGTAATAGCCGGTGCTAAAAATAAAATTAATGTACTACGAAATAATTGAAACCTACCAAAGTGTTAATAAATATTCTCATTCTGCAACACTGTATGTTTGACTCGAGTAAATTAAGATAATAGATAAGAATTTATTGAAGTGAAAACCTCAAAACAAGACGTTAGCCAAGTCGACACTGCAGAAAGGCGTGCGCCAATCAGGTGGCAAGGCGGCAATATTCAAACCAAACGGTGAGAGATACGGTTTACCCGTAAATGGTAAGAGAAGGCACAATTCGACTTGCTACATGCAAATAACAGTGACAGAATTTATTGAATTTATTGTTAACATCAATCACACACCCATACAATACGACGAACCCTACGAGCGAGTTAACAAACGCTCGAAACCCACACATATACTATACGAAGATAGAACGACTTACCGAATAACACTAACTAAATAAATTTTAAAACACCCCGTAAAAGATCTTCTTACAAAGTGGCGCGCCAACTAGTAGGGCTAGGATAGTTAAGGAAACATACCTTTAAACTTTACAGATTCTAGCGGCGACTACAGAAATGGAACCGGCAAAACATGGTATGAGATACCAGACGAAGATACGCGAGAAGGAGGCAGAAAAGGGAGAAAAGGGGTCAGAAGAGAAGGTCGAGAAAGACGTCAGAATGGAGGAAAAGTAGGTAACTTCGGTAGAAGATGTAGAAGAATTATTAACTCCTACGGGAATAGATAAACCCGCACCACCGGAGAACCTGACCTTACAGGACATGGTAAGGCTAATGGGCGACTTCAGTAAAACTATAAATGAGGACAGTGAGAGAAGGAGAAGAGAAGACAAGGAAGAATTGAATAAGAAATTTGAGTTAATTAATAACAATTTCAAGAAACAGGAGGAAAAACTGGACAGCACCAAGGAAGAATTAAATGACAATTTTAAGAAGCAGGAGGAGAAAATCGATGAAAAACTAGGCAAGAAGTTTGAATCATTAAATGAAACCCTGGCACAGAAAATGAAGGAGGAGAACAAATTGATCAGAGAAAAAATAGAGAAGAGTAATGAAAAAACCAGCGAAACCCTGAGACTAATGAAAGAGGATATTGAAACGCTGAACGACAAAATTGAATACAACCAGGATACATTACAGCAACAGTTGACGGAATACTGAGAAGAACTGAAACAAACTGTAATGGAAACGGAAGAGAAGATAAAGAAAACCAGCGAAGTAGTGATGCAAGTCCGAGAAGAAATTTTGATCAAGGTGAACGAAGTTGAAGGCGAAGGTAAGAGGAGGGTTGAAGGACTCCAAAAAGAAACCAACAACAAATTAGAACAAATACAGACCAGAGTCGAAGAGGACTATAGCAGATTGGATGCATCAGTAAGTGAAGTGAAGGACACCACAACCGCCCAAGATGGGAAAATAGCTGAATTTAGGGCAAGAGAACTACGCCTACAGGAAGAGATCAATGCATTGAAGGACCGACCAATCATGAGCTCACACATATCATGTAGTGAAAAATAAGAAACCATAAACTTTAAAAATTACAAACGCAACCCAATTGAATTCATAGAACGAGTAGAGGAGAACTTAGCCCGAACCAGAGAGACACGGTGGACAGTAATCAAGGGCATGATCGACGACATGTTCAAAGAAGTTCACGACAATTGGTGGATGGCTGTGAGACCAGATATAAATAATTTTATTGAGTTTAAAAAATTATTCAAGGACAAATACTGGTCGGAGGCGACACAGCACGTGGTAAGAAATAACATCAGCAACAGCCGATTCGACCCTTACCTGGGACAGTCCCCAACCGCTTACTTTTTAGGTAAGGTAAGCATAGCGAGGAACCTCGAACCTAACATCCCTGAAGAGTGCCTGGTGACACAATTGGCATACCACTACGACGGGGAAATCACAAAAAGCCGTTTGAGTGGAAGGATCAAGACGATTCAAGAGATGGCTGCATTATTGGGGGAATATGAGCGGGAGAAACATTATGTGTTGAACCGACAAAAGAACACACCAAACTACAGAAATTACGATACCAGAAATCAACCAAGTGGGCCGCAAGGAAACCACCCACCGGCCAATCATCCGCCAACCAACCCCAATAATTATCGAGGTTTTAATAACAATAATAACAACAATAATTACCCGAGAAACTATAACCAGAATTACCCCAACAACAATAACAATCCAAACCATTCTTACAACAGGGGAAATAACCAAAACGGAGGCGGTTATAACAGGCCCAATAATCAATACCACAATAATAACCAGTCGATACCGAATCAAACATACAGGCGACGGGTAAACTATATAAATGCAGAGAGTAGAAACGACGGGAGACGTAGTTATAGAAGACCGAGGAGCCGGAGTGCTGAAGAAAACAGAAGGAGTCGAGAACAAATAACTCGCAATGACCACTCGATGGAGAGAAGGCAAAACACTGAGGATAATCACCCCATCAGATCAGAGGACCACGCCGAAGGCAACACCCAACATTTAAACGAGCAGCGGCAGTGAGAATACCACAGGACCCGTCACTGATCCGATCTATTGGGTTATCAACAAGACAGACAAACGAGACTAATGACGACACAATAATAATAATTCAGAATCATTATCTGAAGAATATCCGCGAGGAGCTAATGGAAGAAAATTCCACATTAATCAAGCACCCGGATAACGAAATTGCCTATGTTACTGCCAAGGTATATAATGTAAATGTAAAATTTATGATTGACACGGGTGCAAACGTGTCTTTAATTGATATAAACATGTATGAAAAAATTCAAAAAGAGAGTAAGATCAGCTTACCCACGTTACCAGTAAGTAACAGTGTTTTAATTGGAGCCACTGGAAGGCAGAACAAAACCATTAAGAGACAAGTGTCTCTAGAAGTCATAAGTAATGGTGAAACACTGCCAATGATATTTTTAATTGCTCACAACTTACCATTCGAAATTCTAATTGGTTGTGATATACTGAGGAAGTACTCTGCAGTTATCGATATGAGACTGTCAAAGGTAACCATGAAATATGAAGACAGAGAATGGGTAGCAGAATTAACTGGCAGCAAGGGGGTCATACCAATCATTACAATATATAACATAAGAACAATTTGTGATTCACCAGACCGGAGGTGGGAAGTGAAGCCAGACAGTCAAACAAACAATGACATTCTATGGAATCGGAAATTGGAGGAAATCCGACAGTTTCGAGGGACCCAAGACGGGAATCCATTAACGAATCAAGAGGTGGAGAAATTAATAAGAATTTATAACAAATACCGACATGTATTTTCCGACCAACCAGGAAAGTTACGGGAGTATCAGTGCGAGTTGAAATTCAAAGAAGTGGCCAATTTTAATAAAAAATCCTACCCCATAGCGTATGCAGCAAAGGAAGCAGTGCGCACAGAAATTAGTAAAATGCTGGAGGAAGATATCATTGAGTATAGTTGTTCGCAGTACACCAGTCCTATAGTAGCGGTTAACAAAAAGGATGGAAGGGTACGCCTATGTCTCGACGCCCGAGAAATAAATAAGATACTAATCAACGACAGGACATCTCCTGGTGAAATTGAGGAGATCCTCAAAAAGTTTCATGGGACTCAATTTACCAGTACCTGGGATACAGTTTGCGGGTACTGGCAAGTAGAATTGCACCCAGCCAGTAGAAAATACGTAGCGTTCATATTTGAAGGCAGGAACTACCACTTCAAGCGACTACCTTATGAGCTAGTAAACTCGGTAGCAATATTTGTCCGCTGCATGGACCAGATACTGGGTCCTGAAACTATGAACTATACAACAGTGTACGTCGATGATCTGCTGATCACTTCATCCAATTGGGAGGAGCACTGTATGAGAGTAGAGAGAGTACTAGAAAAATTATCCATCAACAATGTAACATTAAAATTAGAGAAGTCAAAGCTGATAGCAGCAGAAGTCCAATTCCTTGGATTCAACCTGTCACGACAAGGAATAACCCCATCAATCGACAAAGTAGATGCTATTCAACGTTTCCCTACCCCTAAAAATAAGAAACAGTTAAAGTCGTTCCTGGGCATCTGTAACTACTACAGAAAATTTCAGCAAAATTATTCTGAGCTGACTACTAAACTATCACCACAGCTATCATCCAAGAACAAGTGGATGTGGGGCCCAGAACAGGAAACGATTTTCAACACCATTAAAAACACTTCCTCAACACAATCATGTTAAACCACCCCGATTTCAATAGACCCTTTTACATGAACTGCGACGCAAGCGACATTAGCTTGGGATCGGTGCTCTACCAAGAGGACAAAGATGGAAACCACCAAGTAATAAGTTTCGCCAGCAGAACGTTGAACCAGTGTGAGCGCAATTATCATGTAACCGAAAAAGAACTGTTGAGTGTGGTCTTTTTTTGTGGAAAATTTCGAACTTACATTCTTGGATATCCTATCACAGTGCGCACCGACCATAAGTCTATTTCCTTCTTGAAGAACTGCAAGCTCAGCCATGGTCGATTAACCAGATGGATTCTTGCTCTCCAAGAATATCACATCAACTGGGAGTATCCCTGGCAGTAAAAACACAGCAGCTGATGTGCTATCTCGAATTAATACAGAACAGCAAACCTTCGATAGAGAGAAGGAGACCGTAGTAAAAGTATTTAATATTATGAAAAGTAGATCCGACCTGGAAGTAATATTGAATAAAGTGAAACAACACCAGCAAGAGGATACGAAATTAAATCAAATCCGAGAGAGGCTAGATCGACAAGAAGAAAGAGCCACCCATTACTATTGTTTACATGAAGATATTTTATTTATTAAAACTAAACCCAACCAGAATACATGGAAACTGTTAATACCTGAAGGAACCGAAGCTGAGATTATAATGGAATACCACCTCAGATACGGACACATGGGAGCACTGAAGGTGACAAAAGCATTAGAAGAGCACACATATCTGAAAGACATTAACCGGAGGGTAAGGCAGACCATAAGAAACTGTCACGTATGCCAACTTGTTAAATGCAACAACGACAGGAAAGAAGGGGTAATGCAACCAATAACCTCTGCTAATAAACTGGAACGAGTCTTCTTAGACATATGTGGACCCATGCCACGAAGTGGAGGGAGAAAGCAGCACAAGTTCATAGTCATTATCATGGACCATTACTCAAAATTTATAAAATTATACCCTATCAACCGTGCTACTACAACAAAGTATTGGATATTATCACACAGAGGTACATTACAGAGGTGGGGAGTCCCACAAATATTATCACTGACCATGGTACTCAATTCCGAGGAAGACGATGGAAAGACACATTGATGGATCTGGGCATCCGAACATACAAGACTTCAATTTACCACCCGAACAGCAACCCAGCGGGAAGAGTGCTCCGTGAAGTTGGGAGGATTCTTCGTACATACTGCCACGATCAGCAACGTAAGTGGAGTGAATATCTCGAAGCCACAGAAAATTTCATAAATCTCGCATATCACGAATCCATTAAGGATACCCCTTACACCATCATGTACGGAAAACCACCACCTCGAGCCATAGAAGAACTTGTCAATTTCCCCACCAATCCAGTATACCAATTCGATAACGCTAGATTCTATAGCAAGATAGCGGAACAAACAGAAAAGAAAAAGGCCAAATATCACAAAATTCAACCGAAAGCAATCTGGTATCATGAAGGAGAAAAGGTGCTAATACAGAACCGAGAGTTACCAAGTTCCAGAGAGGGAATCACAAAGAAATTGGTATTATTGTACAACGGGCCCTATCTCATAGTAAAAGACAACCAAAATAATACCTATGTCATAAGTGAGATAATAACTAAGAAAATAAAAGGGACTTACAACCAGTCTTCTTTGAAAAAATATTATGAAACAGTGTCAGAAAATTAAAGAGAATTTGGAGCAGAACAATTATCAAAATTCAAAATAAATGTAAGCACAACTTACAATAAATATTTGATTGAACCTATTATATGAATGAAAGGGAATTTAGAAGAAAGATAAGCTAAATTCAAACAAAGTAAGTACAAACTTACCTCCAGGTGTGAAACAAAATGTGTAAACCCATGTAATTTTAAAAAATATGTATAATAAAGTATCATAAAAAATTGATATAAAATAATTAAATTTTACACAAATAATGATGACGCTACATAACATCATTAACTAACCCTATCACAAAAGGGAATAATAAAAAATTAATGTTTCACAAAAGAAAAGACAAGACAATCAAATAAAAAATAACACTGACATATTAACTGAACAATCAATGAACAAATATAAGTGAGCCAGAAACCAGCTACAATGTTAATTTTAAATATAAATGAGCAATAAAGTGATGACAAATAAAATCACTACCATATAAAATAAGCTAATGAAACAATACAAAATGCCTGTTAAATATCGCCATAAGCTTAAACCAGGGAATCCAAATAAGTCACTGAGATGAAAAAGTCATGAGATGTATAAAAGAGAGAATAATTAATCCCAAAAGTGTTTTATTGTATTGATATTATGTGAGTCGGAAATGAACGACTATTATTATAATTATTATGAATATTATTATGTGATGATTTTATGTTGAGATACGTCCAACAATTATTTATGTTATTGAGCAGATAGGCAAGGCCTCTGAACTCAAAATGTGTATAAATGGATAGCAGAGTAATAGAGCCACACGTGCCCTCTGGCTAGTACCAATTTATATGAAGGAGAGAGAAGAAAAATTTTAGGGAAATAGAACATAAAAGGGAATAATAAAGAAATAAAATAATACCAAATACCATATTATGAACCATGACTTAATAAAAATGAATAAAGAAGAAAGTAGCGATGGATGAATTCCTGAATAATAACAGCTTGATAAAATGAACTATATTGATGATTTCAGAAAAAATATAATAATCTTTGTTTCAAATAATCAATTTTGGTGGCGAGGCATTATGTAACATGACATAAGGTAGTGAAGATCCAATGATATATTAACTATAAAATAAAAGGCTGAAGACAAAAATAAGAGGCAAAAACTTATAAACTCAGAGATCAATAACCCAATAACCCAAATGACAAATGACTGATAAACTGACAATGACCTGACACAATAGATCGGATAAATACAAAAGGAACCGCGGAACAATGAAGAAGGAGCTAAGAACTAAATGTAACCAAGACATTAAGAATGAACACTGTAAATCCCGAATAATGGCCATTATTCTGTAGTTTAACAAATGAACTAATGTAATTAGAGTGCAGATGAGATTTACCTAGGTTAATAATGTTAATGAAAGATAATAATGTTATGTATATTTTATTGATGAAGGAATGTGTTTATAAGTATAAGTTAGGGAATTAATAATACACACACCCTAATAAATAGTGATGAATATAACAAAAATTAGTAAACATACCCTAAGGCAAATCAAGGCCACAGTTAATTACCCAAAAAGTGATCATTTGTGAAGGGAAAATAAAATAAACAATTGTAATCAGTAAACTCCAATATGATACCAACATCAAAAACAACCCAGTGAATAATTAAGTGTGTGGTAGAAGGAGTATATTAAAATAAAGTGGTAACATGTAGTGAGAGCATGTTGCACATTGTAAGTGAGAGTGTATAAGTCAAAAACCTTCTATGAAGGAAAAAGTGTAGTTGGTGAACTTCAAAAAGTGTTCTAATTAATAAACTGTGTTAGAATAACAGGAAGACCAATGATAAACTTTGTATTAGTAAGTAAGAGGAACTTAGTATAATGTAATTACAGTAAGCCATAGGTAATAAGGATTACAGGATAAAATAGAATTTAAGGCATTGGAATGAAGGACAAACAAGAACGATAGACACTTTTTCTAGTGAAGGAATGGAGGAATGGTATATATTGTGCAAGGTATAAATTAATGTTAGTATAATAAGGATGTTGTTACTGTTTTAAAAGAACCAATATAATGTAATGAATTGTTAATTGAACCAGATAGTAGAAGGGAGCAGAAAGGTAGTTAGAAGTTATTTCAGGCTTGAACCTGTAAAAAAAATGTATATTACTATAATAAGAGGTGGAGTTAGGGACACCAATGTTTATTGCTTGTTTTGTTTAAAAATTATGTTAAAAATACCAAATGTAAAGGTAATAAGTTACTAAGAAATGTTAGATAGTAGTATAGTAAAATCTAGGCTCTAGGCCTAACTGTTGAATAAGAATTTAGTAAATTTGAGAACAAATAATAGTCCAATTTGAAGCAGAGTATACCAAATGTTTAAACAAATTAAATGAGTATTCCTAATACCAAAAGGTATGAATAACAGCCTATTGTGAATAAAATATATGTAAAATATAAATATGAAAAATAATAAAAATGTAATTAGCTACTCAAAAGTGACCATGAGGGATATCAAAATGACCCTTATGAAAAATTATGAACAATGGTACTCATGTAATAAACCTAGCTAGTAACATAAGATAAAAATATTCATTTGAAGATATTTTGTAAAATTAAACTAAAATAAGACGTTAAAACCTAACAATGACTTAAATTAATGACCAATGAGAATTAGCATAATTTATTAGGTAACCATAGCAACCGGAAATGTTTTGCCAAAAAACCGTTAGATTTTCGACAGTCCATTATTGACCGACGCCGAGAGCGGATTGAGAAGCTCTCACCACAAAATTTAATTACAAGTAAGTGAATTTTAACCAAAATCAAAGGAAAGGAAGATTATGATAGCAGCCCAGGGAATCCTGGATGATATATTATTTATTAAATTTGTTCACAACCCATAATTACCCAAAGAAATCAAGAAGACGCCGCGAAGAATAGATGACGACTAATCCCGAAGGAAGATCATAAGGACCTACATCAACTCGAGAAGACGGACGATCGCAGAAGGAGTACGAGGCCAAGTCTACGAGGAAACCCGTCTGGACGAGATTAAGGAGAGTCCGAAGAATAGAAGAAGACTGGATCCATCCGGAAGAAGAAGACGGCATCGCAGAAGCTCCATCGAAAGTTGATGAGTATAAACAATAATCCCATTAAACGAATTCCAAATTTTTTGATCAAAAATAATAAACAACAATTTTCACTTCACTGATCATTATTCTGATTTAGAACTGAAGGTATGGGTAATATCACTATTTAAACTTTAATCAGTTGATAATTATTAAATTTAAAATATAATAAATAGTTAAACATTTTTAATAGACAAATCCTAACCAAAAATTGCACTAAATCTCATTGATAATTACTTACTCAAATGTGTTAAAATATTAATTTTTTTGTGTACCTAGTATTAAGGATTGTTATAAATTTGTGTATTTTAGCCGTAGTCAAATATTTCTGTAGCCAAAAGGACTTATTAACACCCCTGAGTAAACCCATTTTAATTGTAAACTAACGTTAACCGTCAAGACGGTTTGTGTACAAAACATTGGAACTGAGCATACCTACTGAACAACTGTAATAGCCGGTGCTAAAAATAAAATTAATGTACTACAAAATAATTTTGAAATTTTAATTTTAATTTTAATTTTAATTTTGAAATAAACAAAAAAAGATTTTTGGAGCTGTGTGCTTCAGAACAATGGCAACAAGTCTGTAATACACCAAATAACAATGAAGCATTAGAATTGTTAATAAACAAGATTCAAACTATCAATGAACTTTCACACAAAACTAAGCCAAAAATTCAAAAACCAAGAAAGACCTGGATTACCCCTGCTCTCATTAATTCAGTTAATAACAAAAACAAATTATATAAAGCCTGGAAGAATAGTCAAGACGACTTGCTAAAAAAAGAGCTGTACTTAAATTACGAAAAACGACTTAAATCATTACTTAGGACTGCTAAAAATAGGCATGAAGAAAAACAACTACAAAACGCTGATTCTAAAAAAATGTGGAGATATGTTCATCTAAAATTGGATCGTAATTCAAAAAATAGACAAATAAATGATATTTTGATTAATAATAAACTTAACAGCAATGACTGGACAAAGGCTAATTATTTTAATGAATTTTTCAGCACAATAGTATCTAGGCTGAATGAAAGTGCGACTCCTCCTATTCTGCAGCATGAAATACCAGATATATCAATTAATCAGCATACTATGTTTCTAACACCAACAAATGAGTCAGAAGTTTACCAAACTATTCGTGAACTCAAAAATAAACCTGGTGGGTGTGATGAAATTCATGCCTATACAGTTAAGCTAGCTGCTCCGTTCATAACTCCTGCTTTGACTCACATTATTAATACTGCTATGATACAAGGTACATGTCCATATCAATTTAAGAAAGCTGTAATTTGTCCTATATATAAGGAAGGTGTAAAAAGTTTGGTTAACAATTATCGACCGATCGCACTGATATCAAATTTAGCTAAGATTTTTGAAAAAATTATTTTTACCAGATTATTTAAATTTGTAAAGAAACATAACCTGTTAAGTGCTAAACAATTTGGCTTTCTCAAGAAGAAAGGTACAGATGATGCTATAGCCCTACTTAGCAAATTTATTTATGAAAATCTAAGTATTAGCATACCAACTGTTGTAACTTTTTTGGACTACTCCAAAGCTTTTGACACTGTCGATCATGGCATACTTATATCCAAATTACAGAATATGGGAATAAGAGGTGTAAGCTTATCCCTGATAGCCAGTTATTTACATGACAGGACACAAGTTGTAAAGATGAATGGGACTAGAAGTCAGCCTATTAAAACAAATGTTGGTGTGCCCCAGGGCTCTATATTAGGACCTTTATTGTTTATTTTATATATCAATGACTTATTAGTGTTACAAGATGTATTAATAGCATATGCTGATGATACAGCAGTACCAATGAAAGCAAAGACATGGCCTGAACTTGCAACAGATATGTCAACTAAATTAGATATTATATACTCTTGGCTCTATCACAATAATCTAGTACTCAACATAAGCAAGTCTGTTTTTATCACCTTTGGAAATTATAGAGACTCTGTTCCGCATGACTTTGAAATTAAGATAAATGGTCAAAAATTGAAAAGAGTTAAAACTAGTAAATATCTAGGAATAACATATGACTTTAACATGAAGTGGGATGTACATGTGGCTAACATTGTAAAAAAAACCAAATACTTAGTCTACGTTTTTTACAGACTTAAACAAATTTTATCAAAAAAGCAACTACTACAAATATACTATGGACTATTCCATAGTGTGGCAGGGTATGCTATCATAGGCTGGGGGGGTCTATATAAATCATCTCTAGACGCATTGGATCGGCTGCAAAAGTGTATTCTTAAAATTATAGGAGTCAATGAACAAGATTCGAATAAACCATTAAATATTAAACAGGTGTTTGTAGTGAATTCTATAGTTTATCAATACAATGATCTAAAAAGTGAGTTTTTACAAAATCGAATCAACACACGGTATAAAAATATTATATTGCCGCGACACCTATTAAGTATTGGGCAAAGAAGCTATGTGTATTATGCCATAAAATATTTTAATGAATTACCTAATGAACTGAAAAATCTAAGTGTAAATATAAAAGTGCTTAAAAAAAAATCAAAGAAAAAATTAGGAACATTGTTATTGAATAATCAAAAAAACAGTCTATTATGATATGGACCTTTTTTTCTCTTTTTTTTTTCATTTATTTATTGAATTGTATTATAGTACAAACTAAAATTTTGTTAAAATTTAAAAATAATTTATTTTTAATATATTACTATGATCGGTGAGGTAAAACTCACAATTAGTATTAAGTATATAAATATTAATTCTAAGGACCAACCTATGTACGGGCATTTATGCCCCCTATAGGTCCTTTATTGTATAATTTTTATTATATGTAAAGGAAAATTGGTAATAAATATTATATTATATAATTGAAACCTACCAAAGTGTTAATAAATATTCTCATTCTGCAACACTGTATGTTTGATTCGAGTAAATTAAGATAATAGATAAGAATTTATTGAAGTGAAAACCTCAAAACAAGACGTTAGCCAAGTCGACACTGCAGAAAGGCGTGCGCCAATCAGGTGGCGAGGCGGCAATATTCAAACCAAACTGTGAGAGATACGGTTTACCCGTAAATGGTAAGACAAGGCACAATTCGACTTGCTACATGCAAATAACAGTGACAGAATTTATTGAATTTATTGTTAACATCAATCACACACCCATACAATACCACGAAACCTACGAGCGAGTTAACAAACGCTCGAAACCCACACATATACTATACGAAGATGGAACGACTTACCGAATAACACTAACTAAATAAATTTTAAAACACCCCGTAAAAGATCTTCTTACTATATATATATATATATATATATATATATATATATATATATATAATTTGTGTTGTTTTCAATTTGTTTCTTCTGCATTAAGAAATATAATTTCGTATATTCTTTTTAACACCTGACGCACGTTTCACTGAAAAATATCAGTATCATCAGAGGTTTCTAAGTAAATTAATAACAATCGAAATAATTCTACTAATATAAAATTAACGAATAATAAAAAAAAAAATATATATATATATATAATATCGCCTCCTTTCCGACTTAATTTTACATCTTGTGCCATTTTGTCAATGTTATATGTGGACAGACTTGCTTACTTTTCTATTAAATGTAGAAATAGATTTTACCATTATTTTTTGCCGCAGACCATTTAATCTTGTTGTTTAATCCTTTTTCTATATGAATAGCTCATTACAATTATTGTTAATATTTCGTGTAAACAGCAGAGAGATGCTAAGTAGGACATTGTCTCAGGTAAGATTGCATGGTAAATCAAGACTCGCGCGTATTTCTTCCACCAGTCGACGTCAGAGCGAAGCAACCAATGGGAGCGTAATTGGCTGGAGTGGCCTACCTTATTATTCTAGTTACATTGCCTTTGTCCTACGCCAACCATCTTAGTGTCACCATCCACGAGTCGGGACTCCTCGGCAGGTAGAAATCCGTGCATGTAACCTATCCTCTTCCCAACCAGTCTATCCTGCCTGAGTGTCAGGATCAACCCAGTCGTGAGATTACGGTAAGTCATTTTAATATTGTTTATTTCTTGTTAGCAATTCTGCATGCTACACTGCTATAGAGCTCACCAGAGGCTATCAAATTATCCAGTAAGAAAGCCGTCTTACTTTCAATCTTTCAAAATAATATCGTACATCTATTTACTACCAGAGGACTCATGAGGTTGCTAGCTTTTTCAATTAAATTGCTTGCCGTCACGACTGGGAGCACGTGCTTCGTAATTTTGTGCATGTTGCTGCTGGTGGTTCGAGTGAGTAAATGGGTTATAAGCCAGTTTTGGCTGCGCGATTTTTATTTTAATTACCAACGTGCCGTGCCGTTTCGTTTTTTGTGCCTGCTCGTGGTTGTTTTGCATGCCGTTAATTTTTAAATTACATGAATGTTTGTCATTTGCATGCTATCGCACGGAAGCACGTTGGTATAATACGCATATGAACTACGAGTTTGCGTTTAATGCTGTTGGTTGTGGTCAGCAGTCCCAACGCGTGTGCAAATATTGTATCAAAATTTTGCACCTTGTTTTGTGGGTAATCGTTTGATTACTGGGTCAAGTCTGGTGAAGTTTGTTTCCGTCCTGTTAAGGTCTGCTTTCCACGTGAAATTGCGCATTACGTGTTTGCGACTGTCAGGCGTAAAGGGAACGGTTTGGTTTTAGGTTATCCGGGTTTCGGTATAGCCTGCCTTATATTTAATTTTTTGGCATTGACTATTACCTTTTGGTGTGGTTTATATTTTGCATATGCGATATCCTGTCCATACACGCCTTGTTGATTATCAATTTTGGCATTTAATGTGTCCCAGTTATTGTGTTTGGTTCGGTAACTGGTGAATTGTTGTACATTGTACTTTGCTGTGTTTGTGTGTATTTATTCTATTTGGTATTATACATGTTTGTTTTTGGGTGCACTTTTGTGTACCATTATTTTGCACCGTATGTGCTGTAATCTTGTGCAACTTGTGTTTTTTTTTTGTCGTGCTTTTGCACTGTGTAAATCAATTTGTTGCGTGTTTTTTTGAGTATGTAATTTATTGTGTTTGGTACTATTCACCGGTTGGATTGTGTAAGTTGTATTTTGCCTTGCACTAATTTACTTTGGTATTTATCTTGCTCGGTATTGTTTATGAAAACTAGTTGTGTCAGACGCCTAGTTATCTCGAGCACTGTTAGGCTAGGTCTGTTCGTGATTATTGTTCAATTTCTAATTTTCTCATTCAGGGTGGTTGTCGGTTGCGCAACATTTTTTAAGTCAGTATGCCTGCTAAATTGTCGCTGGCAGCTTTTGACCGGACCACTTCGGTGGGAATACTTGCGTTGCAACATTTAATAAATAGGCTGGAAGGGTTGCCGCAATTGAGGGTCGTGGATCAACATGAAGCCGGTATCTTGGCCTCCAGGTTGTCCGAAAAATATCAAGATCTTCTAGGTAAGGTGGATCCTTACCTATCGGCAGAGTCATTGCCCGAGGGATTGGACGAGGACCACATTTTTTCAGTGGTAGCGCAAATTGAGGATATTTATGTCCGGGGTAGCATTTTAGCGTCAAAACTAACTAAACCGGAGATACCGGTGGGTTCCGGTCGGTTTTCATCGGCAAGTGACGGGCACCCAGGTGTTCTCGTTCATGAGTTGCCGAAGCTTTCTTTACCTTGTTTTGATGGCCAGGCCAAATGTTGGTCCGAGTTTTGGTCAAAGTTCACCACATTAGTGGACGAAAGTCCTGCCCTCACTCCAAAGCAGAAATTGTTATATTTACTGACTCATCTTACGGGTGAGGCTTATGAGAAGGTTGCCGCGCTTCCCATAGTTGACGATAGTTATTCGCTTGCACTGTCAACTCTTAAAAGTCGTTATCACAATCCTCGTTTGGCCACCCGGGTTTATTGTACCAATCTGCTTCAGTTACCAGCCGCTTCTATGCGATCAGCTGCGTCTATTAGAAAATTGGTGGACAGCTTCAATGCTAACTTTTCAGCGTTGTCAGCTCTAAACATTGCTGATATATATCAAGCAATATATGCGTCTTTTGTATTGTCAAGGCCGGATCTATCAGTGCGTGAACGCTTTGAGGCGTCTGTTACGGACAAAGAGAATCTCCCTGCCCTAACAGAAATTATGACATTTTTAACCGCTATGGCGGAACAGAAAGAACAGGCATTTTTGGAATCGGCTTTACCTGCTCTTCCTAGCACTAGCCACCAGAAAACCCAGAAGGTTTCCTTTTCTAAGGCTACTCCTCTTGCTATGTCTACGTTATCTGCGGAGGTTACGCAACGGGATGGATCTAGTTCACGTTGCCTTCATTGCGATTCCCGGACCCATGTGCTTCTCAAGTGTCTGGCGTGGCTGAGTAAGGACCCTAGGGCTCGATTTCAAAGTCTTAAAAATAAAAAATGTTGTCTTTCGTGCCTCCAACATAAACATTCGGGATGGTGCAAAAATAGGTGCAAAACGTGTGGCTCTAAGTATCACCACACTTTACTTCATTTCAAAAATGCCCGTCCGTCTCCGTCTCGTTCACAGATTTCTGAAACAGCTGAACTCAAGTCTTCGGGGTCATCGTTTGTTGACCAAGTTGATCTGTCTAGCACTACTCTGACCGTGTCTCTGTCCCATCCTGCAGGGGTTCTGTTAGCCACATGTCTGGCAGTCTTGTCGTCTCCCAATGGTGGTTATATTGTAGTTAGGGCCATCCTGGATAGCGCGTCCCATGCTTCTTTCATAACTGAAGCATGTGCATCTCGCTTAAAGTGCGCTTGTTTTGACGCTTCAGTAAGTGTCAATGGGGTAGGTGATATTGCCACCAAGGCAAAAAAGGTGTGCCATCTGTCCTTGGAAACTTTAAAACGCGAGGTTGTGGCGTCTAACCATGCTTTCATAATTCTGTCTAAGATTTCGTCGGACTCACCTAGGTTCCAGGTGTTGCCTGAAGTTAAGCAGGCTACAAAAGACCTTTTGTTAGCTGACCCTACCTTCGATGTAGCAGCCCCAATTGATGCGTTGTTTGGAGCCGATATTGTAGCGGCTATTCTTTTGGGAGAGACTATTCCCTTGGGTGCAGATTTGCCTGTTGCAGTTAGGACACGTTTTGGGTTTGTGATTATGGGTAGAGCCCCAATTTCACTTAATTGTGCATTGACTTGTGCTAGCGGTCTCACTGGCCTTCCTTTGGATCTAGTATCTGCACATCAGCTTCACTGTCATTTCCACCACTTTTATCCTTCCGTCACAACGTTATCAACGGATACAACAAACCTACTTGAGCAAGTTCATCGGTTGTGGGAGGTCGAAGAGCCTCCAGCTGTGCCCCACCAATTATCTGAAGAGGATCACTTTGCTGAAAGGTTTTACATGGAGTCGACAAGTCGGTTGCCGTCGGGTCGTTACCAGGTGCGCTTGCCGTTCTTCAAAAACTCTCCTCACACTTTGGGAAATTCCCTTAAGGGAGCCATGTCTCGGTTTTTTGCGTTAGAAAGAAAATTTGCGTCTAACAGTCAGTTTAAGAGCCAGTATGTGCAATTTATAACGGATTATGTCGCTCAGGGGCATATGTCGTTGGTGTCTGACTCCAATTTTCCAAAATATTTCATCCCTCATCATGGTATCTTTAAAGTTAGAGGTGATACTTCAAAAATAAGGGTGGTGTTTTACGCCAGCATGAAGACGTCCTCTGGGATTTCCTTAAATGACGTGTTATGTGTCGGCCCTAAGTTGCAGACCTTACTGTCCGACATTTTGACTTTGTTTCGGCGGTTTAGCCATGTTTTCACGTGCGACATCGAACAGATGTATCGCCAAATTGCTATGCATCCTGATGACTCGGCGTACCTGTGTATTTTATCCCGTGAAGAGGTTACCGCCCCACTAAGGGTTTTCGCTTTGCGTACCGTTACTTACGGGCTGGCTTGCGCCCCTTTTCAGGCGTTGCGAACCTTGCAGCGGCTGGCTCAGGATGAGGCAATTAATTTTCCTGCGGGGGCGGCAGTACTTAGCCGTAATATTTTTGTTGATGATATTGCTGCTGGCGCTGATTCAAAATCAGAGCTTTGCAAATTACAACGGGAACTAATTCTGTTGTTGTCTTCAGGAGGGTTCAATTTGAAAAAAATGGTGTACTAATCAACCCGACTGCCTACCTGAATCAGCCGCTCCGAGTGATTCCGTCGTTGCTAAGGATAAGGATATTCTGGGTTTAAGTTGGGACCATTCAACCGATTGCTTCTCATTTCCTCCGTTGGCCTGTTGCAGGAATGCTCAGGCACCATTCACCAAACATGTCGTGTTATCCCAGATGGCACAATTATTTAACCCATGTGGTTGGCTTTCGCTAGTGATTTTCAGGGCCAAGGCTTTTTTCCAAAAACTCTGGGCTGATGGCTTGGAATGGGATGCTCCTCTAAGTGAAGACTTAAATGATTATTGGAGTCAATTCCTGTCCTCTCTGAATCATCTTTCAGTAATAACTATTTCTCAGCCATTCCTCCCTAAAGGTGTGCATATTGAAAGGGTTATCTTACATGGTTTCTGTGATGCTTCCCAGTTGGGTTACGCGGCCGTCCTCTATCTGTCCATTTATACAGACTCTGGTCCTCCGGTGGTTTTGTTGGTGCCTTCTAAAACTAAAGTGGCACCTCTTAAAGCTTTATCAATCCCACGTTTGGAGTTGTTGGGAGCTTATCTTTTAGCCAAACTTGTTCGTCATTATGTTGGCTTATTCTCATCATGTATTCAATTGAGTCAAGTTTTCTTATGGACGGACTCGACGATTGTCTTGGATTGGCTGAATATGCCTACTTTTAAATTGAAGACGTTTATTGCTAATCGGGTGGCTGCCATTACCGAGTGGACCGATACTAAATCTTGACGTCATGTTCATGGTGTTTCTAACCCCGCTGATTTAGCCTCTAGAGGTACTTCACTCTCCAGCCTCCAGTCGTCGACATTGTGGTGGTCAGGGCCAGATTGGTTAGAGCTTGATGCTCTGCACTGGCCCCCTATTAATTATCGCCCGAATCACGATGTGCAAGATGTTGCCTTGGAGACCAAGGTCTCTTCGTTTCTTACTCAGGAGCCCCGGGTGGAATTGTTTGAGCACTTGTCCTCGTCGCCCTTAGAGGTGGGGGTGACCTAAATTATACAGGTTGCCCATATCTTCTTGATTGGGTTTCTCTTGTTTTCGGGTGAGCAGAATTAGTTTCAATGATTGTGTTGTGGACTTACTTGACACTTTTCTGCGATTTCCCAGGTGATTCCTTCCAGCTGTTGTCCGCAGTGAAGTTTACATTGTGGAATGTTTCTGGCATGGCGTTGTGCCAGTTTATTGGGAGTTATGGATGCTCAACAAATCAACAACAACAAAAATAAGTAAAAAAAAAAATGATAAAAAAGGGGAATAAAGGGAACAAAAAATAAATAAAAAAGGAAAAAAAAATGTAAAAAAACTAGGGAATACTAACTACTGTAAGTTGATTTGCTGAGTTGTACATTGTGTTTGGCTGGGCCATTGTTTATTGCATGTTGTTGGGTTTTGTCTGCTCTACCCGAACCTTTCGGATTGCTCGCCTGGTCGATGCGCCCGTGGCGGAGTTATTCGGCATAGTTTTCTAATTAATTGCATGTTTTTCTGTATGTTTGTATTTTCTTGTGTTTGCGTGTGACCCCTTCCTATGTTGGAGGGTAATTTTCAGAGAGTGTTCCTGTTCACCAAAAGCTAAATTTTTTTAAATATATTTTGGCCAAGTCTTTTGGTGTAGTTGGTGGTTGACCCATTGCGGTCAACGGGGGCCGGTGTTCGATATTTCGGATCGAACCGGTCAACAATTTTCATTTTTCCGAAGTTGGCACTATGACGTTTGTAGGGTCTATTCATGCACTGGACCTGAAGCCTTTGTCGTATTCCAACCATCTTAGTGTCACCATCCACGAGTCGGGACTCCTCGGCAGGTAGAAATCCGTGCATGTAACCTATCCTCTTCCCAACCAGTCTATCCTGCCTGAGTGTCAGGATCAACCCAGTCGTGAGATTACGGTAAGTCATTTTAATATTATTTATTTCTTGTTAGCAATTCTGCATGCTACACTGCTATAGAGCTCACCAGAGGCTATCAAATTATCCAGTAAGAAAGCCGTCTTACTTTCAATCTTTCAAAATAATATCGCACATAGTATATTTCACAATCTATTTTCAACGTAACGTAAAAGAAAGACGAAATTGTTGATGTGGGAGTTATGGTGGTATTTGATGGTAAAGTAAGATAAAATAAAAAATGTGTTAAGTGAACATATAAACATGTATTTATCAATTGCATTCCCCTGTTTTTCTCTGCTATGTACACCAGACGACACCTTGGTCAATTACCAATAAAGGTAGGTAATACAATTTTTAATAGTTTAAACAACTAATTCATGTGTACTACTTCAGTTGACGCCCTAAACAGGGACAAATTTCAATATTTTAATTACTATTTTAAGTGACATACTTCAGTTGGCGCCCGAACAGAGACGTTGTAAATTAAAATCAAATTGAATTAATTTACAACCTGGTCAAAATGGCAGAGAAAAACAAGAATGCAAATTTGTGTTAAAGTGTAGAGGAGGAGTCAGTTTTAAATGTTACGCAAGATCATATGATAACAACTAATGAAATTGTTAGTGAAAATGTTGAAATAGATGTAAATGAAACTGTAGTAGCTGGGGGTAGTAGAGACAACGGGGTAAATATATTTAACCAATTAGCGTTGATGATGGAAATGATGTCAGGAATGAAAACTGAGATCAAATCAGAAATAAACATAGTAAATGATAAACTTGACAAACAAGACGAGAAAATGAAAGCAGAAAATAATAAGTTGAAATGAGTTTAGATGAGTTAAAGTCAGAAAATAATAATTTCAAAACTGAAATCAAATCTGAAATAAAAGTAGTAAATAATAAACTTACAGACTTAAATAACGAGTTTGCGAACATAAGAAGCGAACTAAAAATGAGGGATGTGAATATGAACAGACGATTAGAAAGTATGAATGAGACTATGGCTGAAATGAAAGGTGAGATAACGATAAATATAAATAAAATACAAGACGAAATAAACGAAAGTAGAACTTTGAAGGAGGAGGTAGAAAATGATACAGTTACAGGTGAGTATAACGAAAATAAAAATAATAAAGGTACAAGTACTAAGGTAAGTGACAAATTTAAAACTAGTGGTAATCATGATGATATAGTTAAAAATGTGGTGTTAGAAGATAAAATAAATAATAATAGTGGCAATGGAGTTTCGATGGAAATACAAAGTGATTATGAGAGTGAGAGAGTAGAAATTAGTATTTGTAAATTAGAGAGAGAATATGAAGAGAATTATTTTGTGAGTATAGGGCAGAGGGTAGATTTCCCCCAGTTTTATTGTAAACCTAGATGGTTACAAATGTTTTTGAAGTACAAGAGTCCCTTGCAGGAAAACAATGTGTTTTCAAATAGGTCTTTAATTTTAGTAGGCGTTTTTATGATTTAATACCCTCTGTATGGAAAAAGTATGAATTGGTGTTATGGTGACAGATATGTTGATAAGAAGGTAGAGTTATGTAAGGTTAGTAGAGGTTATGACGAATTAATAAAGAGGTTAAATATGGAAAGAGTTAGTGGTAATAAGTACTTACCTTGTGAAACAGTACAGCAAATGATGATAAGGTTGATGATGTTGACTACTTACCTTGTGACGAGACTGGTACAACAGTAGATAATAATAATGATGACATTGTGATTGACATAACTATGACTGGACTATACTCGGTGATAATGAATTATATGATTTAATAACATGGAATAGTCCTGTTGGTATTGTAGAAGAATATAAAAATTTGGATAATCTTTATATTAATAAAAATGATATAATGAGTTTAATAGAAAATGAACTGTGTAAACGTAAAACCAGGTTATTGTACGATGATAGGGGGTAAAACAATTAATGTTCCTGAGCATCTAACTATGTAATTAATGGTTTTGAATTGGACTGTTTTATATAATGAGGTGTGGTAAACAGAAAAATAATGTCAAAGAATTATCTTGTTGATTCATCCTCTTCGTTCACTTTATTAAATTTATTAATATATATAAACTTTCACGTATGAACTTACTATTCGTTATCACTTCCCCAAACGTTTCAAGGTGATGTGCCTCTTCCTCAGTGGGAGTAAATACTGAATGTCGTTTTACAGAATAACCATTATGGACTATAGGTGTGTGTGGTGGGGGTTGATGGTGGGAAGGGATTGGCGCTGAGGTTCAAATTGTGTGTTTGGATCAGTGTATCGAATAGTTTATGTGATTTATAATGTAATTGTTCATTTAATATGTTGTTTGGTTGTAGTGTGTGATATCTGTATATTTCAAATTGTTCAGCTGTGTTTAGTTTTCTACTTTTAGGTAAGTAGTGTAATATTTCCATGTTGTGTTCTATGTTTGTGCATTTAGTATGGGGGGGGGGTGCACTACCAAAAATACACAAACCTAACATTCCTATCAGACCATTAATAAACAACACACAAGCTCCCTCCCACAAAATCACCAAACACCTAGACAAAATAATCAGAGAAAACATTAATCTCAGTAACAACACATCTATCAAAAACAATATCGACCTAGTCAAGAAAACTGAACACATCCACATCCCACACAACTCAACACTAGCATCTTTTGATATAACCAATTTATACACCAATGTCCCAATTCAAGAAACCATAAAAACACTAGAACAATTACTCAGACAAAACAACACACCTGAAACACACATACAAGAGATCATTACACTCACCAAAATGATAACTGAACAAAATTACTTTACATACAATAACAAGATATACACACAAACAGACGATCTCCCGATGGGATCCCCCATATCAGGAATACTGGCAGAAATATATATACACAACATAGAACAGAACCACATAATAAACAACAACAAATACACCAACAAAATCATTTACTGGCACAGGTATGTAGATGACATATTACTTTTATTCAAAGGCAACACAAGACAAGTTGAAAACTTCCACAAATACATAAACACAATACACCACAAATTAAAATTTATACTGGAAATTGAACAAAACAATAGTATAAATTTTCTAGACCTAACAATTAACAAAACTAACAATACACACACGTACAAAATATACAGGAAACCTACCACAACCGACATGGTTATACACAACACATCAAACCACCCAACACAACATAAACATGCGGCCTTCAACCATATGCTCCATAGACTAACTAAAATACCCGTAAGTAAACAAGATTATACTGACGAATTCAACACAATCAAATACATAGCAATGACAAACGGATACAACCCCAACTTAATAAACAAACTACACAAACGTATCAAAAACAAAAACAACAAAACACAAAATACCATCAACACACAACACAATAAATACATCACACTCACATACCATAACTCCAACACACACAAACTTGCCAACACATTCAGAAAACACAAATACAAAATAGCATACAGAACTAACAATACCATCAAAAAACACATAAACGATACAAACACGGACATAGACAAATACAATAGAACAGGTGTTTACAAATTAAATTGTAATAACTGCAATAGGTTCTACATAGGCCAGAGAGAAAGATCTTTTTCATCCCGCTACTCTGAACACTTAAAAGCCTTATCCAACAACAATATACATTCTGCGTTTGCCACACACATACACACACATAACCATAGCTACACCAACATAGATACTAATCTAGAAATATTACACTACTTACCCAAAGGTCGAAAACTCAACACAGCAGAACAATATGAAATATACAAACACCACACAACACAACCAAACAACATACTTAACGACCAATTACAATATAAATCACATACACTTTTCGACACAATTATACAAAAAACAAACAATAATTTGGATCCCCGCGCCAATCCCCTTCCTCTACACACCACGCCCACTATACCTTCCAAGCAATAACCGTTACAAAGTACTGGCAGTCTGTTTCTAAGATGACGAAGGCGAACACGATGCCGAAGCGCGTTCGACGGAAAAAGACAAGTAAGTTCACAAGAGAAAGTTTCATTATTATATAAAGATGACATACTATTACCAATCAAATGATGGTAACACCTTCATAATTACTATCACTATCTTGTAAAGGAGAATGATCACTCAATTTAGAAAATCAATAAGAATTAAAAGAACAATTGTAAAACCATATAGTGGTTTAACTATAGGTGTACCAAAGGAATATAATTCAGAGAATAATTATGTCAAAACTACCCAAGGTAACAACTAAAGGTTGTTACAGTTAATCTATGTAAAACAATGGCAACATTCAAATGTAATCAAATAGAAATGAACAGACCACTGTTAAAACCAACTTGTGTGGCAATAGGCTTAAAGGAGCTTAGAGTCTGATACTAAATGTTAAGTTATACAGGGTATCAGACTAAACCAATAATAATAAAATAATAAATTAGACAAAGACACCAACAAATGACTGAAGTGTAACCAGTTTTAAAAATGTATTGTATGATTAGAACAGTATAAAATTTAAGGCCTAGGTTCCAAACACTGAATATGTCAGTAACCAAATATTACAAGAAGGGGTATTGATTAAGTCAGCCCATGATAACCAGAAGTTGGAGGGGACCTTTAAGAACAGAAGTGAAGTGTAACTGATTCTTAAAATACCTTCAATAAATAATATAAGGTAAATCCAAACCATAATGCTACCTGTACAGCAAGGTTTATGCTCGATTTGAGAGTTGTTATCACAGATAACTGGTTTATAATATGATTAAAGGACAGAAAGAGACTGAATAATCATCAGTAAACCTAATTGCAAAATTGAATTGTTAATAATAGAAAGTAAGACATTTTTAATTGAAAAACGTAATAGGCCTAAGTGGTGAAATTAAAAAAGTGTCAAACATTAACAGAATTATGGCTTGAGGGGTATCTAATTGATCTAGAGAACAATTAAAAACGATTGAGATTAGTCAATTAGAACTCCCAAGTACCATAAGAAAGTTAAATGCCTTTTTAAATATTTGTGTAAATTAATGGAAATATTTTCGTACTCTCCGACCCAAGACCCACGCGACAGGAAATTGCCAGTTAGGTGTCATCGAAATTAGAACCAATCAAATTACCTGTAGCGAGGCTTGACGAGCAAGGGGACGCCAAGTTAAGCGTCATTCTTATTGTATGATCAATTGAGGAAACACGACGAGAGTTCTTGACGAAATAAAAGAAAAATTTTTACCTAACCTGTGCAGAGAGTAACGTATGATTCAGTACAATTACGAATCAAATGTCTAAAAGACATTTATAAAGTGAATGAAGTGAAATAAAGATAAAAAAGTGCAGTACGTACACGATTGTCAGTGTATAATCCCAGGCAATCGCGGTATTATATAAATAAAAGGGAGTATGGTGATAATATCATTCTTGTAGACTAATAAGTGAACATAACTTGACACTAAGTAGAATTAAGAATAAATAAAGGAACTTTCAAGAGGCGTTGAACCTCATAAAGTCAAATAAACATTAATGAAATTTATTGTACCTAATTATAAATGAATGTTTATTAATAGTGTGAAGACAGCAGGTTCTACTGAACCAAAATAGGTTAAGTCGATGTACCACCATTTGATAAACCGTGGACATGCCTGTATTTAATAAGTAATTTACCTGATAAAGGATATCCATGTTATCATCCCAATGATAGTTGGATCTACTGAAGAGATCATAACTTTAGTAAAATGAATTTATTTGTCAATTGACCACTTAATGTTTAATGAACGTAACTGGCATTATATTAGAGACGCCAGATCTAACCTATAAGTTGACGTATGACGTCTGTTTACATTTTTATGAAAGTAATGAATTGAGATTACAGTGATCCGAGGTGACCACTGTCCTATTAAATAATAATAATTGTTTTGTTGTATTAACGTTTTTGTATATTGTATGCTCCAAGAACCCCGTATTGATTATTTTAATAGTAAATAAACATTGTAAAGTATGGAATACACGTATGCAGAATAACCACCCTGAGGCATTTAAAAAAGAGTCTAATAACTAATGAAAGGTAATTGTAAAGATTTAATCTTATATTGTTAAAGGTTAATGAGATAAATGATCAAACACTCACAATAAATAAATTATGTTCAAAAGAAGAGTTGGCCCGATTATTTCAAATAGATAGGTATTTACAGGCTTGGCAGACGACGTGCGATAGTTGGCAACGCAAACGGCGCCACGAATTATTTGAATTGATGTTGTTTCTTTTAGGGAAGTTGACACACTGTACCTGCTCCTGAGAACATCACACCAAGTAAGTACCTTGATAAAAAAATGTCTTAATTACAGTCGGTACCAACACCACCGAAAATTTCTACGAGAGAAGAGGAAACCAACTCTGTCCGATACACAACATTCGACGAACGATGAGCCGGCTAAACCAGAAAAATTAATCGTGAACGCTTTAAAACAACGACCTTTAATAATAACTAAAAAACCACAACAAAAAATTAAATCAATATATAATTAAATAATTTAAATAAACTAATTGAAAACACGTACGACTCAGTTATCTTACAATATAAGTGATGTAAAAAATTTCAACACAACTAACGATTGTAATTCTTGACCCTAGAGACAAAGTCAATCATTTCAAATTTAAAAACAAATAATTAAATAAAAACCCAAGAGTTAATGCAGCAAAAGAGTTTTATTTATTAGATAAATATAATTTAATGAATTTCAGCATTCAAAAACAGGAAGAAGACATAGTAAGGATTGAAATAACTTATTGAAGAAGGTGACTCACAGCTAGTCTACCATTGGGTGAATCGATTCCACAATCGAACGCAACATTACTTAATAATTATTCAAATTAGAATTTTACCGCGTTTGACAGGAATCGTCTAGACTTCAACGAATTCTTAAATTTTGAAGAACAGTGCATTGGGAAACCAAAATTAAACGAATAAACTAATTGAATTAAAGAAATTAAATATACTTTCAAAAAAAAAATTTTATTTTTGTAACCAACATTAATAAATTTATTAAACAAGGAAGATTGTTTTAACAAACAACAGGTTACAGTATGAATACAAAAGAAATGTCAAACACAACAGAACAATTATTTGGGTGAACGTGTTCGTGTATGTGAGTGTGTGTGTGTGCCCACACACATATACAATGATACATACGCATGCACACACGTGTGCGCACACACACACACACACACACACACACACACACACACACATACACAAACACTTTCACCCAAATAATTGTTCTGTTATGTTTGACGTTTCTTTTGTGTTCATATGCAGGTCCTGATGATGACAATAAACATTGCGAAACATCGACATGTGTTATTCTTCTGACCGATACTCACTAACCCTTCACTGAAAAATTCATTGATTGACGGTCACTACGAATTTAAGGTTTCATTCAAAACATTTCTTTCTTCCTCGATATATATTTTTAAAGTAATATTGTAACTTAACATTTGTACGGTGTGTAACTTTAATTAACGGGTATACGTGTTCAAGTCCCGCTATTGAATGTCACTCCGTTCAATAATTATGTTACTGTTTAAAATGTATATATGGGGTCTCTTGTATATATGCAGTAATTATTTTTATAATTGATAAAGTATAATTTATCTGTAGTGATATGGTTTATTATAAATAAAATATTAACTTGTTGATCCGCTAATGAATGTAACGGTAGCGTCAAACTTGAAGTCGAAATCCTCTTCTATATAAAATGTTGTCTGTGTATGTGTATGTCAAGTGTTGTCTGGACAAATAAATTAATATAATTAACACTTCACGTACCTGGTTGTCGTACTTGAGGTTCAGACGTTCACCGCTACTGAATAAACTGTCAAGTTCCCTTTTTGACCAGTCTAATATTTATAAACAAGGTTTTACAACACCTTGAATGTTATGTGGGCGCCATATGGGTTTTCTTAAAGAAATGTCCCATAAAAAACAAACTTCTAATTATATAATTGTGTATGTTTACTTTTTACTGTTTCTATCCTTTAAATGATAAAATATTAATTATATTTTTTCTATTAAAGGATAGAAACATATAACAGCATATAATATTAATTAAGTGGTGGTATTTCACACCTTATTCATTATATTTACTATTCTGTAAGTTTAATGTTAATTATGGGTCTGTTTCCCTATTATTTCACTAACATAAACTCGTTCATACAGGGTCTGGATACAGTTTTAGTACAAGGTTTATTCCCTTCTTATTATTATCTCTACTTACATTTCATTTATTTAGGAAGTTGTTTATTTACACATAAGGCTTCCGTTTATAATTACCCTTAATATATACTGTTACATCTTTGTTGGTAATTCTATTTTTTATAGCTTTGTGGCTACAGCTAGCATAGTAATAGTCTTTGTTATTTCTGTATCATTGTTCTATATCTTTCAGCCAAAATGCTGTTATTTGTTATTATCTTGTTAAAGTCATTGGTTATTTTGTTTATACTATGTGACTCTACACATCAATGTCTTGAACTGGCTCACTTGACAGCTTATTTGTGAACTTTGCTTGTCCATTAGTCATAGTCAGTCATTGTGTCTAAGTTGTAGTGTCATGCAGTGTATTCATCACTGCTTCTTGGGATCCCTCCTCTTCTTTCTTCTTTGCTGGTCCCTTCTCTTCTTTGTTACAATCATTATAATTATTCTTTTTACAACTCTAGTGTCATATTTCACCCTTCTGGTGTGTATTATGGTTATGGAACATTTTGTGATGTTACATATACTCCCCTCTCAAAATTGATAATTTGAGAAAATTTTTATGGTTTGAAGAAATTATCACTTTATTTTGTTTAATTATAAGATCACTGCTTCTCTCTTTATTGAATTTAATAGTCTGTTGGGGTGGTGATCTAGACTAAGTTCACTGCTGGTATTATTTTCAGCTTACTAGTATTGGTCAAGTTTTTATACTCTTGGTCATTTAGTTATATCATATATTGGTTCTTAATTTAACAATTTCTCTGTTTTTCAATAATACATTTTTTTCTTTACATTATAGACATCTTGATTCTTGTGACAATCTCCTTTACTCTTTTATTTACCTCACAGTTGTTGATTTAATCCTTGAATTATTATAATTCCCTAACATTTATAGCAGGTTCGGAGTCAGAGGGGCTCTATTTGGCATCCATTCTCCGCCGTTCCTCAAATATACACCCACAGAATCAGAGGAAACTTATCTCTGTCTGGGACAATAAAAAGTTGCACATAACAACAGTTGCACTATCACAACATATAAAACATAATATATCATTTATTTTTCAATATAAGCAGGGGCCGACCTAGCAATTTTGCCGCCCTGGGCAGAACGGTTGTTTGCCGCCCCATACTAGGTGAAGAGATTATCAAATTATTCCATGAAATAAAAAACACATTTTAGGTATTCATTTATTGGTTTTGCATCCTAAGATACAAAAAATAACATCTGTACAAAAAATAACATCATCATGCAGTGTTGTATTAAAAAATATTTAGCATTCAAAAATAAAAATGTTTTAGAAATCTTTTATACAAAATAGAATCTTTATACAACATTTAGAGAAATATTGAAATAATAAGAAATGTAGAAGAACGAAAAATAAAATTTTCCAAAAAAAATATAATATAGACTACGTATAAAAATAACTCAATTATAAAATATCCTGAAAAATATAAAAACATTTGAATATAACACAAAATATAACATATTTGAATATAACAATTGAATATAAAAAAAAAGTTTTCAAAATATTAAACACAAACTTAAAATACCTTTTTCCTAACCTTTATTTCAGCAAACTCTTTCAGTATTTACTTGAAATCAATTTTATGACATACATCGTATTCTATTGCGAGAGTGGCCAGACCACTAAGTCGCTCTTGTGTCATGGTTGACCTTAAATAATTCTTTATTATTTTTAATTTCGAGAACGATCTCTCGACACTGGCTACAGTTATTGGCAACGTTAAAAGAATTCTAAGCGCAATGGCTATGTTGGGTCCAAAGTTTAATTTTGTTATGAACTCTAAAACCTCTTTGGGCGCAAGTTTTTCATGTAGGAGTGTAGAGAGAACAGATAGCTCATCTGCAAGGTCCACTCCATCAATATCTGATGAAATTTGATCTGTTAGAATCAATACAAGTTCCTTGCAGTGAGCTATCAATTCATCTTTAGGCATTTTCTTTAACCCGTGAATGTCGTACAGAAATGAAAAATATGTATGATGTTCACTGATTTGCGAAAAACGTAAATCAAGGGAATTGATAGCGCAGTCCAAAGTGTGGAAAAAAAATTCAATTTTATACTTTTCTTTTGCGTCCATTATGGGCTCGTCAGGGCTTTCATAATCAAATTTTTTTTTAGATCTTGCCCGATGTCTAATTGTGTTTTTAAAACTTGCTTCAGCGTCAATCTCGTCAGCTAATTCTCTAGCATCTACAAGTAATTGATTAAAAAACTCATCAGACCGACAATTCTGAAAAAAATCTTTAGTAGTCTTCAGCAAATCCATTACCAAAGATAAGTCAAAGTCTTTACGTTGCATAAGTTTACTGACAGGATTAATTCTGTTTAAAATCTCGTACCAAATTATGATTGAACATAGAAATTTGAATTGTTTGAGTTGATTCAACAAACCAGATGCATCATCTCGTGCAGAAGCATCCATTTCTGAATCATCGTATATACAATATAATGCATCAAAAATTTTGCCTATTTGATATCTTAGTGGTTTTACTGTGTCTATTCGACTCTCCCATCTTGTCTCACTTAGTGGTTTCAATGTTAAACCATTGACGTGTTTTAAAAAGATAGACCATCGCAAAGTGGATGCTGCAAAAAATACATACATTTTTTAAACCATATTAAAAAAGTTTATTGCTTCTAGTGAAGACTTCGCCATATCATTCACCACCAGATTCAAAGAATGGCTACTAAATGGCACGTAAAAGGCTCTAGGATTCTGGTGTCGTAAAGTACAATCTCTTATATATTTGCCAAACCCCACTCACTGACTCATCACTGTATCTCAACAATGACAAGGCCTAGAAAGATGAAACTTTACATAGATATTTACTAGATACGTAGATGTGCAATAAGACGGAGTTTGACAAAATTCAAAATTTTAGGGGGGTTTTGGAGGGGTCAAAGTGACCGAATATTCTCATAAGAAATACATGACAGTTACAACGTGACAACTCTTAGGCAGCTTCTAGATGAGATAGAGACATGAAATTTGTTCTACAAGTTAACTTAATCCTCTTTTAAAGAACACAAAGGTCAATCTTAAATAATTTTAATTAAAACTACCCTAAAGAAATCTATAATATTTTTGCTAAATACCACTTACTCACTTAGTCATCACTGTATCTCAAGAACAACAGGGCCTACAAAGAAAATATTTCCGAGTAAATTGATTCAAAGTTGTAAAAGGAGCGTAATAAATATATAGAAAACATTTGTCGGTAGAAAACAATATTATACGATATATTAACTATTGTCTTAAATAAATATTAATTACTTATGAACTCATGAATTTTATGCATTCCTGCGATAAGAACGTGTTCCCAGAAGTACTATCACACAATTTACGTAACATATTTGTTTACGTTGCAATGTAGTCCATAAAGAGTTGTTATGTTTAGTCTGGTCTGGACACAACTCAGACACACTTGCGTCATGGGGTTCAGTCTAAAGGCTACTGATAACAGGCCAGAATGCTGCTTTGTTCAGTTCAGTTCAGTCGCTACACTGCCACTGCACACTCCTGCTACTTTGTTTAAGACGATTATTTTGTTTGCGAACCAATCCATGAAAGATATCCTCCCGTAATGCATTTGGCTGTACGCCTTGAAAATGGCCAGAGAATTTATTTTAATCCTGGAAACGTTCAAGACAAAGTTCAAAATCCACCCAAAACCACTCTACTGGCATTCTTCGAACTATGCAAATCAGACAATTTTGCCAGAACCATAATCTACAGTGAAGTCCCTGCTTACTACACCTGGAAAAACAATAAGTTTAGTCGGCGGAAACAAGGCAAAGCCGTTCCCGGACATCCAGGAGTGAAAAAAGATCAAGTGCTCGGTTGGGTTTATACTGTACACCTTAACAATGCAGAATGTTACTACCTACGTCTTCTCCTTCATGAAGTTAAAGGGCCTACGAGTTTTAATGATCTTAAGAGGGTGTCTGGCATAGTTCACTCCACTTATCAGTCTGCCTGCAGAGCGTTGGGTTTACTTCAAGATGACAATCATTGGGACATCACCTTGGAGGAAGCTGCTCTGTCGGAGTCACCACAGAAAATCAGACAACTGTTCGCTGTCATTTTGGTGTTTTGTCAAGCAGCGGATCCCTTAGTGCTGTGGGAGAGATACAGAGACAGTATGTCAGAGGACTTCAAGAGACAGATGGAGTATGAATGTCCGGGCTTAGAGCTTGAACGGAACAACATCATTTACAACAAATGCCTACATTCATTAGAAAACATAGTCTCTTCAATGTCCAATCAATCCCTCCAACAACTCGGTCTTCCTTCTCCAAGTCAAGAGCCCAACAGTTCTGCAATCAACCGCGAGTACCTGAAAGAACTCTCTTACAACACGGTCCATCTATCTGAATTGGTTGCTGAAAACGTGCCTAAACTGAATGACGAGCAGAAAAATGTCTACAATGAAGTAATTGCGAGCATTGAATCAGAGGCTGGACGACTATTTTTCCTTGACGCACCAGGTGGTACAGGGAAAACCTTTTTGATTAATTTAAAATTAGCCACGGTAAGACAAGATAGGAAAATTGCTATATCTGTGGCTTCGTCAGGTATAGCAGCAACGTTGTTGGATGGAGGGAGGACAGCTCATTCTGCCTTCAAACTGCCTCTCAACTTAAACCACTCTGAGACCCCATTTTGCAACATATCAAAACAAAGCGACACAGCGAAGGTACTTAAGGATTGTAAGTTGATAATTTGGGACGAGTGCAATCATGGTTCACAAGGGAGGAATTGAAGCTTTGGATAGAACTCTGCAGGACATTAGAAGCAATAAAAACCTGATGGGTGGAGTCACACTTCTAATGGCCGGAGACTTCAGACAGACTTTATCTGTTGTACCTAGGGGAACTCGAGCAGATGAAGTTAAAGCCTGTCTAAAGAGTTCTGTCCTGTGGCCTAAAGTCCAAGTTCGTTCCTTGAGAGTCAACATGTGGGTGTATCTTAAAGGCAGATGAGTTTTCAAGTTTACTTTTACAGATCGGTAATGGAAATCTACCTGAAGAAAATGCCAAAGTCAATATTTCAAAAGACTTATGTGAAGTTGTATGCGACTTGACAACGTTGGCTGAAAAAATTTACCCAGATTTAACTAATTTTTACTTGAAACATGTATCTTGGCTGAAAGAAAGAGCTATCCTTACTCCAAAGAATGACACTGCTGCAAATATCAATAACACATTATTGGAAAAACTGCCAACTGAGATTGTCCAGTACCAATCCGTGGACTCTGTGGTGGAAGTAGAAGATGCGGTCCATTACCCAGTAGAGTTCTTGCACACGCTTAATCCTCCAGGCATTCCACCGCACAATCTTTGCCTTAAAGTTGGAGCTCCAATAATGCTGCTACGAAACCTGGTACCGCCTAAGCTTTGTAACGGTACTAGGCTGCAGATTAAATCGTTGCACAACAACGTCATAGAAGCAACAATATTCACTGGATGTGGTCAGGGGGAAGCAGTCTTCATTCCACGCATTCCCTTAATTCCATCGGATTACCATTTTCAGTTTAAAAGACTCTAGTTCCCTGTCAAGCTCTGCTTTGCTATGACAATACGTAAATCACAAGGGCAGTCTTTGAAAATGGCCGGTGTTGATCTGAGGGAAGACTGCTTCTCCCATGGCCAGTTGTATGTTGCTTGCTCACGAGTTAGCTCTTCTGAGAGTTTAACTATCCTTCAGCCACAGGGTCAAACAAAGAACGTTGTCTACAAGGAAGTTTTATAAGTGCCGTATTTCGTTTCACAAAACGATTTCAGTAGACTTAGTATTAGCACCCATTTATGCTTTTAAAAATTTGTAAATATTACATTTATACAACGTGCTTGGTTACCCAAGGTTAAAAAAAAACCACCGAACCAATGTGTTTATTCAGTAAAAACCGTAGCGAAGCACGGGTATACAGCTAGTACGGTATATAGTAGTAACAAGAACATTACAGTACATGTGTTAGTACGCGACTGGATGGAGAGTTATTTAAAGGAATAAATCAGTTTAGTTATTTCTTGTGAAGATTTAAAAATTGTCTTAGTTTTGAGGGAAGAAGGAATTTGGAAATTGAATATTTGACTATTATCAATAAGTAGGAGAAAGCGGGGTTAAAATAAAGTACGATTATCTGAAGTCATTTAATTTATATATATATTTTTTTTGTCAAATATGCCGCCCCTAACAATCTGCCGCCCTGGGCAATTGCCCAGTTTGCCCATACCTGTATCGGCCCCTGAATATAAGACATCATATTCATTAGAATACTCCAGGGATTAGAGGTTCCATTATTATCACTGCTAATGCTTTATCGTTTTATTTAACATATTTCTCTTCACAGGTCATTATTATTTATAACTTGACATATTTGTTATATTATTATCAGCCTTGCTACTATTCATCAATACTAGGTTGTAAGTTATTCTTTTGTGACCATTCAATGTTTTTTTTTTTTTTTTTTTTTTTTTAGTTTACACACTTATCTTTATCACTATATAATTATGCAGTGAGTTCTTAATCACAGTCTTCTATTCTTCTTCAGTTTCACCATAATTTATTTTTAATACTGTTTATACACGGGTTTTTTAACACTTTGTTCGTTATCATTTCTTGGATTATCTGGGGTTTTCGCACTTTCACCATTCTATTGGGCTAATTATGGGTCAATTACATTTCGTTTGAGTCATTTTACTTATCTCTGCTTAGAGTATTGTATACCTTGATACTGTAGATATTATGACATATTGCATTTATGATAGTTTTCATTATACATAATATTTCTTCAAAGATGCTTGGTGAACTTATGTGTTCCACCTGTCTGGCCAGGGCTCATCGTCCTCAACTCCTGGTTCCTGTCGTCTCACGTCTTGGGATGTGTTGGATTGGCTGCCGTCTCCTCTTAGGGGAATCCAGCGTTCTGGTGGGTTCTGTTGATTGTAAGCCATTCGGACCCTCATAGATGGATCGTCCCGTCCTTGGGTTCCGCTTCCGGCTCTGGATTCTCCGACGCTAATGCTCTGTTGTACTTGCTCATTATCATTCGTGGTGTCTGTTTGTGATCTTGTATAGGGTCTCCCCTGGTTGGGTTGGTTACTGGCTTGTATGAAGTTTACTTGGGGTCGGTAATCGTTGTTTCGGCTGTCGCCTTCAATACTTCTGCTCCTTCGTTGTCCGCCCCGTGAATTTCTCCTGTCTTCGCGCTGGTACTCCTCATCATCATGTCTGTTGAAGCTACGGTGTGTTGGGTAATACCGCCTTCTTCCCTGCTCATTATTGGCCTGTATATAATTAGCCCTCCTATATTGCTGGGGTTGGTTGTTTCCACCTTGGTTCTGTGGTCGGTTGGGGTTGTTGTTATTATACTGAGGCCGTCTCATATTATTGTTATTATTACCAGTGTGATTATTACCCTGATTATTTGGCCGATAATTGTTTTCATTATTGTTATTTACATTATTATTATAATTATTTCGGTAATTCCGGAAGTTAGGGTTGTTGTTACTATTTTGGTTATTATTTCTATCTTGGTAATTATCATTCCTTTTATGGCTCCTTTTATAGTAGCCCTCGTGTTCGTTATCTTCGAGCAGTGCTGCCATGGCTTGGACAGTTTTTATCTGCCCCCATTGTCGTGATCGTGCTACTCCCTCCTCATAGTGATATGCTAGTTTGGTAACCAGGCACTCCTCTGGTATCCTTGGTTTGAGGTTTCTGGCCAAACATACCTTACCAAGGAAGTAAGAAGTTGGAGTTGTCCCTCGACTGGCGTCATATTTGCCGTGACATATATCATCTCGTACTATGTTTTGGGTAGACTCTGACCAGTATTTGGCCCTGAACAGCGTCTTAAACTCCTCATAACTTTGGATCTCATGGCGGGTTGCAGTCCACCAGTTATCGTGTATTTCCTTAAAATACTCGTCGATCAAACTGCGGATTACTGTCCGTCTGCTTTCCCGGATTCTGGTCAGATTTTCCTCTACTCGTTCCAGAAATTCGATCGGGTTCTTTTTATAATTTTTGAAATTTATAATATCGCGGTTGTCTATGGGTTGTAAGTATTGACCCAGTGTTGGTCGGTTGCGAATGGTTTCGAGTTCCTCTCGTATTTGTAGGATCTCTCGTTGATGCAACTCTTTGATTTTTTCCTTGTTGTTAACAGTCAGGGTTCTTATGTTGTTCACTGATGCGTCTATTTCCTCACATCTTTCTCCTACGTCCATTCTTACTCATTTTATCTCGTCCTGGCTCATCTTCTTCAGAGACTCGATTCGGGCTTCATTAATTTCTTCTACACTGTTGATCCGCCCATCAACCTCTTCCCTAGTATGCTGTAACTCTTGGTTGTATTGTTCACATCTCTCGTGTACTTCCGCAATCTCTCTTCTAACTACTGTTATTTCTCTGTCTATTTTGGTGTTTATTTTCTTGTTATTCTCCCCCATCTTCTTGCTGATATCGTCCATTTTTTTATTCAGGTCACGGTTATCCTCCTTCAATGACTCTATATTCTTATTAATCAATTCATTATTCTTCTTTAAATCGTCCTTCAACGCTTTGCTGTTGTCGTCTAATTTTTTATTTAAATCGTCCTTAAATGACTCGATATTTTTATTTGTTACTTCTATCATCTTTTTCATCCATTCCTGGAAGTCTGTATCCCCTGTTTGTGTGGGCTTCTCCGGTTGTCTGGGTTGCTCGGGTTCTGCAGGAGGTGTTCCTTCTTGTTGGTTTTCTAAGGTATTATTTGTTGCAACATCCATTTCGGTTGTTGGTTGTGTCTCCTGTACTTCTATATTTACTTCGGCATTTGTCTGTGCACCTTCTCCTTGGCTGGCCTTGTACCTGGTATCGTGTCTATGTGTGTGAGGCATGATCATTCTATTGTATTTGCCGGGCTAATTTAATATTAAAATATACTATTAAAATATATTAATTCTGTATATTTTTAAAGCCGCATTCGTTGTTCGACAATCTGTAACTTAACGTTTGTACGGTGTGTAACTTTAATTAACGGGTATACATGTTCAAGTCCCGCTATTGAATGTCACTCCGTTCAATAATTATGTTACTGTTTAAAATGTATATATGGGGTCTCTTGTATATATGCAGTAATTATTTTTATAATTGATAATGTATAATTTATCTGTAGTGATATGGTTTATTATAAATAAAATATTAACTTGTTGATCCGCTAATGAATGTAACGGTAGCGTCAAACTTGAAGTCGAAATCCTCTTCTATATAAAATGTCGTCTGTGTATGTGTATGTCAAGTGTTGTCTGGACAAATAAATTAATATAATTAACACTTCACGTACCTGGTTGTCGTACTTGAGGTTCAGACGTTCACCGCTACTGAATAAACTGTCAAGTTCCCTTTTTGACGAGTCTAATATTTATAAACAAGGTTTTACAACACCTTGAATGTTATGTGGGCGCCATATGGGTTTTCTTAAAGAAATGTCCCATAAAAAACAAACTTCTAATTATATAATTGTGTATGTTTACTTTTTACTGTTTCTATCCTTTAAATGTTAATTGGATTGAAAATAATTCAAATAGTATACTGAAAAACTTCTGTTTTGATGTACCCCAGTGTATGCAATACTGAGGGTTGATTATCTAATTTAAAATAATTAAAGACAAAAGTTAATGCTGTATAATATTATTGGTTTATTATAACCTCTAGAATTAAATTGAAAAATACATTTAACAATAACATAATTCGGACCACAAGTTATCCGTTTACTGACTGGTGTAGCTCAGTTTAAGCACAATAAAAAAAACTCTTATTTTTACTAACAAAATTTTTATCTTAATTGACTAAGTACCTCAAGAGTAAGTTCTTTAAAATACAGAATAGAACGATAGTAGTTTCTTTTTATAAAATACTACTAAGATGTAATAATTCCCTTTAGGCCTCTTTAATAACTTGCAATTAAATAATTGATTAACGAGAATTTTGTTTACTTATATTCTAATTGATATTGGTTATAAAAAATTCTAATACATATATTCTTACGTTGGGTTATATTAAACCCTCTAAATAAATTAATACAGTGTTCTCTACGAATAGTTTGATTGTTTTTGCGTCAGTACAAGTATGTTAATTCCTACAATCAATGGATGGTATATAAACAATAAATTTGGTCACCGTACTACCTTGATCTTTAATCGTATTGATTAAAAACGAACACTTTAACGATCGGATTATATTGATCGCTAATACACTTCACTTTAATCGCACTTGGAAACGAGAAATAACCTTCTTCTTACTGACAATAGGTTATGGCCTTTACAGGTTGTGTTAAATTTACTCGTTCCGATTACACGCACGGTTTATATAAACTCACAATTAACTTTCAATGCACTCAGAGATGATGGCTCGCCTTTCCAATAGTTAATTTGATAAAATTCAAGGTATTTACTACAATTGTACTGTTGTTGATTATTAAAATATAAAACAATTCAGAGACGCAACTGGTTAGCTTGTGGATAATCATGGGAATGCCAATTTCTTAGCGTCCTTTTGATTATATACCCCGCTCTCGATTGCCGCTAGGAGTAATTTTCGCTAAGTAAACTCTTTTGTGATTGGTACAAAATTATGTCATAGTGACGTAATGTTTTTAATAAACACCACCGACGCGTCTTTTGTACACAACTGCCGTTGTTGTTAGTATTCACTTGCACTTTCTTAAATCTTGTTAAAAAATGATGCTAACACTAATTATTAAATTATTACAATTCCATTCTTTAAGCTATTATCATCAAATTAAAGCTTAGTTTCTGATCTTTATTTTGATGTGGCTTGAGGCCGGTTTGAACCTAGTTTTCGCTGACAATACATAGAAATACCGTCCTAAAACATGGTTTCTTAGTGTCGTCTGCTAATAATGCAAAATGCGACTATTTTCCTATCTTTGATATTTGATTATTTACATCTGTTTTCACTTTTGAATGTTATTACATGAATAAAAGTACATACCTTATTAAAACTAAATGCTGCCTACAGCTGAACAATATCAAATCTTAGTATAATTATGACAATACATTATTCTGAAAATTCCTTATTCTCTAATTACATTTTTACATGGCCTACTCATTTTTACAGCATATAATATTAATTAAGTGGTGGTATTTCACACCTTATTCATTATATTTACTATTCTGTAAGTTTAATGTTAATTATGGGTCTGTTTCCCTATTATTTCACTAACATAAACTCGTTCATACAGGGTCTGGATACAGTTTTAGTACAAGGTTTATTCCCTTCTTATTATTATCTCTACTTACATTTCATTTATTTAGGAAGTTGCTTATTTACACATAAGGCTTCCGTTTATAATTACCCTTAATATTGTAACGGTACATAGCCCGGTCCCAATGAATGATAACTTTTATAATACCATAAAGGTCAGAAATGGGTAAACTATAACGAGCTCAAAATTAAATTGTATCACTAAACATTATAAATAATTAAAGTGATATACAGTGACAAGTGAGTTATAGTGTACCCAATGAGGTAAAATGTGAAGGTGAAGGGAACTTCTTACAGAATTGTACTGTAAATGTGAGAATTATAAACTATAATAGTAGATCATGATGCTACTAACTAATTATGTATTGTGTTTAGTTATTGTAGGATTTATATTGTGTAGTACCTATGTTAATTTTATATTTTATAAAATAATGGTTTTATTGTATAAGATAACCCAGGGTTTGTGTTAAAAACTTAAAAGATTTAAATATCAGATGATAATGAAAATTAAAATAATACTGTATGAGGGAAATGGCAGAAGAAAATAGTCCAGTGTAAGAATACTATAAGAGATTAATAAATATTATATAAATTCATTTAAAGTTAATAAAAATATTAAATACTTATATCCAAAGTTATAAGAAAATAAACAGAAAACGATTATGTAAATCAAATTGGGAAAGAAACCAAAATTAAAAAGAATTATTTTTCTGTAAATCAAAAATAAATTTATAATAATTACAAACGGCCTATATACTAAAAAGTAAATAGCAGAACCAATAAAAAAATATAAAAAAATTATGGGTTACTAAGAGTGACGTAAATAACAAGTATTGTTAATCGAATTTGAAATTAAAACCAGTCCATAACGATTAAAACGTAAACACATGTTTTAATAAAAACAAACGCCACCTGCTCTCTTACGGACATTTCCGGAACTACGTACTAAGTGAAATAAACAAATTTTTGAATATTTTTTCTATATTTGTAAAGCGTAGAATAATTATCCATTTCTGACCATCTCATAACAAAAAGAACTTACCCTTAACCCTGGGGAAAATAACTCAAAGAATTATATGTTGATTGATGTTTAAACAAAAGATAAAATTGTAAAAAATCGTTCAAAACTGTATATTTTTTATGACAATTCCTTGTTACTCAATGAAGTCGATCATGTACTAGAATGAAAATATCGATTGTAATATTTGTATTTTGGCGGAAGGGAAAAAACCAATAATATAAATAATAAATATTATTGAAAAAAAAAATTATATTGAATAATAAAAATGTGTTTCCTTCCTTTTTTTTAGTGGGTAGTTGTAGTAGGTTTCAGAACAAAATAGAAGAGGTCGATCCACCGGGTCATATTCTGCCACAGTGTCGTCTGGTTGACCTATGTTTGGAGACTCGTCTCAAAATCAGCTGATTTCATTCACGGCGAACATAAAAAAAAAAAATTTCAGAAATCGTCTAAACCGAGTGTAAACAAACGGTACTTGCTCTCTCTTCAAAATAAGGCTGAACAACTTCCCTACTTGACCCAAATCACACACACTCGATTTCTGCTTTGTTTGAGTAACATTACCAACAACTTTATTTAAACTTCGGTCCTTATAATTCATAAGTGGCGACTGCGGAGGGGTGTTCTGACCGATCTGAGACTGTAAACAAGACAGACGTTTTGCTGGTACTTCTAAATAACCGCTACGTTACAGATTGACGCTAACAACGTGGGGAAAATAAAACAAAGTTTCCATTAAGTAAAGTACTATTTAAGGATCGGAGAGACACACACCCAAAAAAAAACCGCTACTTTACAGATTGGCGCCCAACGTGGGGCTGAATTAACTAAACCCGTAATTGCAATACACTCTTGGAGAGGCGGAAACGTTTGATATAGAGCAGATATGTTACAGATTGGCGCTCAACGTAAAAGGGCTGTAATTAGAAAAGAATTTTGATATATTTAATAAATTAATATACCCAAAAAATCTAACTATCGTCGGCAGTAATGAGAAAACAAGAAATGCAAAATACCCGAGGCAGATCGAAGAAGAGGGCAGAAGGAAAGGAGAAGGAAGAAGGTGGACAGGAACAAGAAATAGAATTAGTCACGGACAGTGAAATGGACCAGCAGACAGGCGATAAAGAAGAAACCGAAGTAGTTATGGATCCGGAAACGGAAATAATTGAAGATGATGCCCAAGGGGACCAACCAGATAAACCCACCCAAAAAGAAGACATGAGCATACAGGAGATGTTAAGAATTATAATGGAAGGGAATAACAAAATTCAGGAAGATAATAAGCAAACAAAAAATAAAATAGACAAAATGGAGGAGGAAAATAAGGAAAACTCAAGGAAACAAAATGAAACCTTGAGCGAAAAATTTGACAAAATAGATGAGAATTTTAAGAAACAGGAAGAGAACTCAAGGAAACAGAATGAAACCTTGAGGGACAGTTTAAAACAAATGGAGAAAATAAACGAAGAAAGTTTAAAGCGGATTGAAGGTAAAATGGAGAATTTCAATAAGGAGATATGGGAAACTTTCGGGGAGAAGTTTGGAAAGGTTAATACACTTAGCCAAAAAGCAGATACATACAAGGAGGAGACAAATAAGAAAATGGATGAAGGTTTCAAGAGTTTGGAGGAAACATTAGACAGCACTTCCGAAAGTATTATAGTAAGTCCAAACACAGAAGAGAGTAGCAAGGAAACAGAAATTAGAGAAGACCAGAAGACATTACTATCTGAAAATAAGAATAGAAAGGACAAGGAGAAGATCCAAACCATGGAAGAGAGTATCAAGAAAATAAATAAAATATGGAGAAAGAAAATATTCAATACAAAAGAAGAAATGGAGATGAGGAAGGGTGGATTAATTAATATATTTAACCCTCCCATTAATAAACAAATGGAGTTAAATAAAGTTAGAAATTGTAGACAAAACTCAACCAGAATATCAAAGGTAAACCATCATAGAATAATAACAAAAAACTTGAATAAATTTAAATATCAGTTAAAAATATCGACGATCAAAGAGTATCTGACCACATCAATTATATTTTCAAGACGGAGTATACCAATAGAACATTATGTAAATAATACAGAGGTCAAAGAGGATGGAATGATAGAATATATGAGTGATTACGTTAGGTTAGAGAAGATACAATACTTGTCAATTAAAAAGGGTCTAAATATGACCGAAAACTGTGACTTAAATGAAGACTTTGTATCAGCCGAGTTACAGTACCAGATACATGAGAGATATTTAACAAAGACAAAAATCATTATAGACACCCCAGTAATCCGAGAACATGTAGTACCTGAGTTAATGGACCATGGTTAACCTAAATGATAATAAACCAGAAAAGGGGACTGAAATTCTGAAAACCGACCCAGCAACCCATTGAATAGCGGAAGAAAACCCCAAAATTCTAAAAGCATGTAAGGACATCTTACTCAAGTTATTTTGAAACCATATAATTTAAAATAAAGAGAATAAAAACCCCAAAATTCTAAAAAATGTAAGAACAACTTACTCAACAATTTATCTAGGAACAAGACGATTTAATAAAAACTATGTAAGGACAACTTACTTAATTTATTCAGAAATAATACGATTTAAGATATTTCGAAACCAGTTGATTTAACAAAAAATAATAACAGATTAGTAAATAAGAGTTATAAAGAATTGATTTAAAATGAAATAATAGGAAAAAGTAATATTTTTAATGGTAACAAACAGAAGAAAAATTAAATGAACAAAAACAATTGATGGTAATGTGATCAGATAAGAAGAATAAAGAATAATTTAATGACTCCAATGAAACTGAAGGAGGATGATAATTAATACAATAATTAGAATTTCTCGGAATTGAAGATTATATAAGAAGAAATGATACGGAGAAATATGTCACAAGAAGTAAAGTCAAAAGAATTTTAACATAAGGCCTATCAATAATGTTATATGCTATTAGTTAATGGAAAAGAAGAAGGAATCAAGGAGAAGAAGAAATATATAAATAAATGCAAACAGCTACAGTATGAAGAATCCCAAAAGTGTTTAGTACTAGTCGCTAATTGACTACTACTTATAATTTTTTTATTTTTATGTATTGACCGTAGAAAGGTTCCGGCAATAATTTTTATGAGCAGGGATGATGTTCCCCTGGTCTCAGAAGGTGTAAGGATGGACAGCGGAGTATGGACCCAGAGTGGCCACCCGACTGGTACCACCGCACAGGATAGGGAAAAATGTTAGGGAAATTGAATATTTAAGGGATAAAAATTATAAAATAGCTGAAAAGAGTGATATTAGATTCCAGAAGTATAAATGAAGAAAATAGAAGGAAGATAGCATACAGAAGCTTAATTGATAAAGCGAGTATATAAAAGTAAATAGAAATGAGTGTTAAAACAAGTTTAATATGATTAGTGTGACCAGTCCTTATCAAATAAAATGTGGAAGTACCACTACCCAGAGAAATGAATAATTGATGAATTTGCCTCCAAGAGAGAGAGAGAGTAGAGTAAGAAAACAGCAATTACCACCAGTCTGAATTACCAGTAAGTTTACAACCAGTTTCAAATGAAGGAAGATATTATGAAGAATAAAAGCCAAGAATATTAGGAGAATTGAAACAATCAACAATTTATTTTAATAAACGAGTAAAACCAAAATAAATTTGTTCTAGTGGGGGGGCTTTATGTAACGGTACATAACCCGGTCCCAATGAATGATAACTTTTATAATACCATAAAGGTCAGAAATGGGTAAACTATAACGAGCTCAAAATTAAATTGTATCACTAAACATTATAAATAATTAAAGTGATATACAGTGACAAGTGAGTTATAGTGTACCCAATGAGGTAAAATGTGAAGGTGAAGGGAACTTCTTACAGAATTGTACTGTAAATGTGAGAATTATAAACTATAATAGTAGATCATGATGCTACTAACTAATTATGTATTGTGTTTAGTTATTGTAGGATTTATATTGTGTAGTACCTATGTTAATTTTATATTTTATAAAATAATGGTTTTATTGTATAAGATAACCCAGGGTTTGTGTTAAAAACTTAAAAGATTTAAATATCAGATGATAATGAAAATTAAAATAATACTGTATGAGGGAAATGGCAGAAGAAAATAGTCCAGTGTAAGAATACTATAAGAGATTAATAAATAATATATAAATTCATTAAAGTTAATAAAAATATTAAATACTTATATCCAAAGTTATAAGAAAATAAACAGCAAACGATTATGTAAATCAAATTGGGAAAGAAACCAAAATTAAAAAGAATTATTTTTCTGTAAATCAAAAATAAATTTATAATAATTACAAACGGCCTATATACTAAAAAGGAAATAGCAGAACCAATAAAAAGATATAAAAAAATTATGGGTTACTAAGAGTGACGTAAATAATAAGTATTGTTAATCGAATTTGAAATTAAAACCAGTCCAGTTGACAAAAATGATTAGAGATAAAAATTTTATTAAAATATCCTTTTGAAACCTTTAGAAAAGCACAAAATTGTTACAAAAGTAAAGAACAGTATAAACATGATGTACTACTACCTTAGTTATCAAAGTTAACTTGCTATACTCCATAATAAAAGTGAAAAAAAACCAACCAGGACGAGTAGGCCTAGCCTAGCAGAGTTCGAGCTTTAACGAGTTAATATTTGCCGGATGGTTGTGAAATTATCACCAAATACTAACTCCAACTGAGAAACGGCTTCACACAAGTAAGAACTTCAAGAAGAGAGGTAATATAAACATTTCTTTTAATATTTAAAGAAGAAACCTCAAACGGAATGGTTGTGTAGTCCATAACGATTAAAACGTAAACACATGTTTTAATAAAAACAAACGCCACCTGCTCTCTTACGGACATTTCCGGAACTACGTACTAAGTGAAATAAACAAATTTTTGAATATTTTTTTCTATATTTGTAAAGCGTACAATAATTATCCATTTCTGACCATCTCATAACAAAAAGAACTTACCCTTAACCCTGGGGAAAATAACTCAAAGAATTATATGTTGATTGATGTTTAAACAAAAGATAAAATTGTAAAAAATCGTTCAAAACTGTATATTTTTTATGACAATTCCTTGTTACTCAATGAAGTCGATCATGTACTAGAATGAAAATATCGATTGTAATATTTGTATTTTGGTGGAAGGGAAAAAACCAATAATATAAATAATAAATATTATTGAAAAAAAAAATGATATTGAATAATAAATATGTGTTTCCTTTTTTTTAGTGGGTAGTTGTAGTAGGTTTCAGAACAAAATAGAAGAGGTCGATCCACCGGGTCATATTCTGCCACAGTGTCGTCTGGTTGACCTATGTTTGGAGACTCGTCTCAAAACCAGCTGATTGAATTCACGGTGAACATAAAAAAAAAAAAATTCAGAAATCGTCTAAACCGAGTGTAAACAAACGGTACTTGCTCTCTCTTCAAAATAAGGCTGAACAACTTCCCTTCTTGACCCAAATCACACACACTCGATTTCTGCTTTGTTTGAGTAACATTACCAACAACTTTATTTAAACTTCGGTCCTTATAATTCATAAGTGGCGACTGCGGAGGGGTGTTCTGACCGATCTGAGACTGTAAACAAGACAGACGTTTTGCTGGTACTTCTAAATAACCGCTACGTTACAGATTGACGCTATCAACGTGGGGAAAATAAAACAAAGTTTCCATTAAGTAAAGTACTATTTAAGGATCGGAGAGACACACACCCAAAAAAAAAACCGCTACTTTACAGATTGGCGCCCAACGTGGGGCTGAATTAACTAAACCCGTAATTGCAATACACTCTTGGAGAGGCGGAAACGTTTGATATAGAGCAGATACGTTACAGATTGGCGCTCAATGTAAAAGGGCTGTAATTAGAAAAGAATTTTGATATATTTAATAAATTAATATACCCAAAAAATCTAACTATCGTCGGCAGTAATGAGGAAACAAGAAATGCAAAATACCCGAGGCAGATCGAAGAAGAGGGCAGAAGGAAAGGAGAAGGAAGAAGGTGGACAGGAACAAGAAATAGAATTAGTCACGGACAGTGAAATGGACCAGAAGACAGGCGATAAAGAAGAAACCGAAGTAGTTATGGATCCGGAAACGGAAATAATTGAAGATGATGCCCAAGGGGACCAACCAGATAAACCCACCCAAAAAGAAGACATGAGCATACAGGAGATGTTAAGAATTATAATGGAAGGGAATAACAAAATTCAGGAAGATAATAAGCAAACAAAAAATAAAATAGACAAAATGGAGGAGGAAAATAAGGAAAACTCAAGGAAACAAAATGAAACCTTGAGCGAAAAATTTGACAAAATAGATGAGAATTTTAAGAAACAGGAAGAGAACTCAAGGAAACAGAATGAAACCTTGAGGGACAGTTTAAAACAAATGGAGAAAATAAACGAAGAAAGTTTAAAGCGGATTGAAGGTAAAATGGAGAATTTCAATAAGGAGATATGGGAAACTTTCGGGGAGAAGTTTGGAAAGGTTAATACACTTAGCCAAAAAGCAGATACATACAAGGAGGAGACAAATAAGAAAATGGATGAAGGTTTCAAGAGTTTGGAGGAAACATTAGACAGCACTTCCGAAAGTATTATAGTAAGTCCAAACACAGAAGAGAGTAGCAAGGAAACAGAAATTAGAGAAGACCAGAAGACATTACTATCTGAAAATAAGAATAGAAAGGACAAGGAGAAGATCCAAACCATGGAAGAGAGTATCAAGAAAATAAATAAAATATGGAGAAAGAAAATATTCAATACAAAAGAAGAAATGGAGATGAGGAAGGGTGGATTAATTAATATATTTAACCCTCCCATTAATAAACAAATGGAGTTAAATAAAGTTAGAAATTGTAGACAAAACTCAACCAGAATATCAAAGGTAAACCATCATAGAATAATAACAAAAAACTTGAATAAATTTAAATATCAGTTAAAAATATCGACGATCAAAGAGTATCTGACCACATCAATTATATTTTCAAGACGGAGTATACCAATAGAACATTATGTAAATAATACAGAGGTCAAAGAGGATGGAATGATAGAATATATGAGTGATTACGTTAGGTTAGAGAAGATACAATACTTGTCAATTAAAAAGGGTCTAAATATGACCGAAAACTGTGACTTAAATGAAGACTTTGTATCAGCCGAGTTACAGTACCAGATACATGAGAGATATTTAACAAAGACAAAAATCATTATAGACACCCCAGTAATCCGAGAACATGTAGTACCTGAGTTAATGGACCATGGTTAACCTAAATGATAATAAACCAGAAAAGGGGACTGAAATTCTGAAAACCGACCCAGCAACCCATTGAATAGCGGAAGAAAACCCCAAAATTCTAAAAGCATGTAAGGACATCTTACTCAAGTTATTTTGAAACCATATAATTTAAAATAAAGAGAATAAAAACCCCAAAATTCTAAAAAATGTAAGAACAACTTACTCAACAATTTATCTAGGAACAAGACGATTTAATAAAAACTATGTAAGGACAACTTACTTAATTTATTCAGAAATAATACGATTTAAGATATTTCGAAACCAGTTGATTTAACAAAAAATAATAACAGATTAGTAAATAAGAGTTATAAAGAATTGATTTAAAATGAAATAATAGGAAAAAGTAATATTTTTAATGGTAACAAACAGAAGAAAAATTAAATGAACAAAAACAATTGATGGTAATGTGATCAGATAAGAAGAATAAAGAATAATTTAATGACTCCAATGAAACTGAAGGAGGATGATAATTAATACAATAATTAGAATTTCTCGGAATTGAAGATTATATAAGAAGAAATGATACGGAGAAATATGTCACAAGAAGTAAAGTCAAAAGAATTTTAACATAAGGCCTATCAATAATGTTATATGCTATTAGTTAATGGAAAAGAAGAAGGAATCAAGGAGAAGAAGAAATATATAAATAAATGCAAACAGCTACAGTATGAAGAATCCCAAAAGTGTTTAGTACTAGTCGCTAATTGACTACTACTTATAATTTTTTTATTTTTATGTATTGACCGTAGAAAGGTTCCGGCAATAATTTTTATGAGCAGGGATGATGTTCCCCTGGTCTCAGAAGGTGTAAGGATGGACAGCGGAGTATGGACCCAGAGTGGCCACCCGACTGGTACCACCGCACAGGATAGGGAAAAATGTTAGGGAAATTGAATATTTAAGGGATAAAAATTATAAAATAGCTGAAAAGAGTGATATTAGATTCCAGAAGTATAAATGAAGAAAATAGAAGGAAGATAGCATACAGAAGCTTAATTGATAAAGCGAGTATATAAAAGTAAATAGAAATGAGTGTTAAAACAAGTTTAATATGATTAGTGTGACCAGTCCTTATCAAATAAAATGTGGAAGTACCACTACCCAGAGAAATGAATAATTGATGAATTTGCCTCCAAGAGAGAGAGAGAGTAGAGTAAGAAAACAGCAATTACCACCAGTCTGAATTACCAGTAAGTTTACAACCAGTTTCAAATGAAGGAAGATATTATGAAGAATAAAAGCCAAGAATATTAGGAGAATTGAAACAATCAACAATTTATTTTAATAAACGAGTAAAACCAAAATAAATTTGTTCTAGTGGGGGGGCTTTATGTAACGGTACATAACCCGGTCCCAATGAATGATAACTTTTATAATACCATAAAGGTCAGAAATGGGTAAACTATAACGAGCTCAAAATTAAATTGTATCACTAAACATTATAAATAATTAAAGTGATATACAGTGACAAGTGAGTTATAGTGTACCCAATGAGGTAAAATGTGAAGGTGAAGGGAACTTCTTACAGAATTGTACTGTAAATGTGAGAATTATAAACTATAATAGTAGATCATGATGCTACTAACTAATTATGTATTGTGTTTAGTTATTGTAGGATTTATATTGTGTAGTACCTATGTTAATTTTATATTTTATAAAATAATGTTTTTATTGTATAAGATAACCCAGGGCTTGTGTTAAAAACTTAAAAGATTTAAATATTAGATGATAATGAAAATTAAAATAATACTGTATGAGGGAAATGGCAGAAGAAAATAGTCCAGTGTAAGAATACTATAAGAGATTAATAAATATTATATAAATTCATTAAAGTTAATAAAAATATTAAAAACTTATAACCAAAGTTATAAGAAAATAAACAGAAAACGATTATGTAAATCAAATTGGGAAAGAAACCAAAATTAAAAAGAATTATTTTTCTGTAAATCAAAAATAAATTTATAATAATTACAAACGGCCTATATACTAAAAAGGAAATAGCAGAACCAATAAAAAGATATAAAAAAATTATGGGTTACTAAGAGTGACGTAAATAATAAGTATTGTTAATCGAATTTGAAATTAAAACCAGTCCAGTTGACAAAAATGATTAGAGATAAAAATTTTATTAAAATATCCTTTTGAAACCTTTAGAAAAGCACAAAATTGTTACAAAAGTAAAGAACAGTATAAACATGATGTACTACTACCTTAGTTATCAAAGTTAACTTGCTATACTCCATAATAAAAGTGAAAAAAAACCAACCAGGACGAGTAGGCCTAGCCTAGCAGAGTTCGAGCTTTAACGAGTTAATATTTGCCGGATGGTTGTGAAATTATCACCAAATACTAACTCCAACTGAGAAACGGCTTCACACAAGTAAGAACTTCAAGAAGAGAGGTAATATAAACATTTCTTTTAATATTTAAAGAAGAAACCTCAAACGGAATGGTTGTGTAGTCCATAACGATTAAAACGTAAACACATGTTTTAATAAAAACAAACGCCACCTGCTCTCTTACGGACATTTCCGGAACTACGTACTAAGTGAAATAAACAAATTTTTGAATATTTTTTTCTATATTTGTAAAGCGTACAATAATTATCCATTTCTGACCATCTCATAACAAAAAGAACTTACCCTTAACCCTGGGGAAAATAACTCAAAGAATTATATGTTGATTGATGTTTAAACAAAAGATAAAATTGTAAAAAATCGTTCAAAACTGTATATTTTTTATGACAATTCCTTGTTACTCAATGAAGTCGATCATGTACTAGAATGAAAATATCGATTGTAATATTTGTATTTTGGTGGAAGGGAAAAAACCATTAATATAAATAATAAATATTATTGAAAAAAAAAAATGATATTGAATAATAAATATGTGTTTCCTTTTTTTTAGTGGGTAGTTGTAGTAGGTTTCAGAACAAAATAGAAGAGGTCGATCCACCGGGTCATATTCTGCCACAGTGTCGTCTGGTTGACCTATGTTTGGAGACTCGTCTCAAAACCAGCTGATTGAATTCACGGTGAACATAAAAAAAAAAAAATTCAGAAATCGTCTAAACCGAGTGTAAACAAACGGTACTTGCTCTCTCTTCAAAATAAGGCTGAACAACTTCCCTTCTTGACCCAAATCACACACACTCGATTTCTGCTTTGTTTGAGTAACATTACCAACAACTTTATTTAAACTTCGGTCCTTATAATTCATAAGTGGCGACTGCGGAGGGGTGTTCTGACCGATCTGAGACTGTAAACAAGACAGACGTTTTGCTGGTACTTCTAAATAACCGCTACGTTACAGATTGACGCTATCAACGTGGGGAAAATAAAACAAAGTTTCCATTAAGTAAAGTACTATTTAAGGATCGGAGAGACACACACCCAAAAAAAAAACCGCTACTTTACAGATTGGCGCCCAACGTGGGGCTGAATTAACTAAACCCGTAATTGCAATACACTCTTGGAGAGGCGGAAACGTTTGATATAGAGCAGATACGTTACAGATTGGCGCTCAATGTAAAAGGGCTGTAATTAGAAAAGAATTTTGATATATTTAATAAATTAATATACCCAAAAAATCTAACTATCGTCGGCAGTAATGAGGAAACAAGAAATGCAAAATACCCGAGGCAGATCGAAGAAGAGGGCAGAAGGAAAGGAGAAGGAAGAAGGTGGACAGGAACAAGAAATAGAATTAGTCACGGACAGTGAAATGGACCAGAAGACAGGCGATAAAGAAGAAACCGAAGTAGTTATGGATCCGGAAACGGAAATAATTGAAGATGATGCCCAAGGGGACCAACCAGATAAACCCACCCAAAAAGAAGACATGAGCATACAGGAGATGTTAAGAATTATAATGGAAGGGAATAACAAAATTCAGGAAGATAATAAGCAAACAAAAAATAAAATAGACAAAATGGAGGAGGAAAATAAGGAAAACTCAAGGAAACAAAATGAAACCTTGAGCGAAAAATTTGACAAAATAGATGAGAATTTTAAGAAACAGGAAGAGAACTCAAGGAAACAGAATGAAACCTTGAGGGACAGTTTAAAACAAATGGAGAAAATAAACGAAGAAAGTTTAAAGCGGATTGAAGGTAAAATGGAGAATTTCAATAAGGAGATATGGGAAACTTTCGGGGAGAAGTTTGGAAAGGTTAATACACTTAGCCAAAAAGCAGATACATACAAGGAGGAGACAAATAAGAAAATGGATGAAGGTTTCAAGAGTTTGGAGGAAACATTAGACAGCACTTCCGAAAGTATTATAGAAAGTCCAAACACAGAAGAGAGTAGCAAGGAAACAGAAATTAGAGAAGACCAGAAGACATTACTATCTGAAAATAAGAATAGAAAGGACAAGGAGAAGATCCAAACCATGGAAGAGAGTATCAAGAAAATAAATAAAATATGGAGAAAGAAAATATTCAATACAAAAGAAGAAATGGAGATGAGGAAGGGTGGATTAATTAATATATTTAACCCTCCCATTAATAAACAAATGGAGTTAAATAAAGTTAGAAATTGTAGACAAAACTCAACCAGAATATCAAAGGTAAACCATCATAGAATAATAACAAAAAACTTGAATAAATTTAAATATCAGTTAAAAATATCGACGATCAAAGAGTATCTGACCACATCAATTATATTTTCAAGACGGAGTATACCAATAGAACATTATGTAAATAATACAGAGGTCAAAGAGGATGGAATGATAGAATATATGAGTGATTACGTTAGGTTAGAGAAGATACAATACTTGTCAATTAAAAAGGGTCTAAATATGACCGAAAACTGTGACTTAAATGAAGACTTTGTATCAGCCGAGTTACAGTACCAGATACATGAGAGATATTTAACAAAGACAAAAATCATTATAGACACCCCAGTAATCCGAGAACATGTAGTACCTGAGTTAATGGACCATGGTTAACCTAAATGATAATAAACCAGAAAAGGGGACTGAAATTCTGAAAACCGACCCAGCAACCCATTGAATAGCGGAAGAAAACCCCAAAATTCTAAAAGCATGTAAGGACATCTTACTCAAGTTATTTTGAAACCATATAATTTAAAATAAAGAGAATAAAAACCCCAAAATTCTAAAAAATGTAAGAACAACTTACTCAACAATTTATCTAGGAACAAGACGATTTAATAAAAACTATGTAAGGACAACTTACTTAATTTATTCAGAAATAATACGATTTAAGATATTTCGAAACCAGTTGATTTAACAAAAAATAATAACAGATTAGTAAATAAGAGTTATAAAGAATTGATTTAAAATGAAATAATAGGAAAAAGTAATATTTTTAATGGTAACAAACAGAAGAAAAATTAAATGAACAAAAACAATTGATGGTAATGTGATCAGATAAGAAGAATAAAGAATAATTTAATGACTCCAATGAAACTGAAGGAGGATGATAATTAATACAATAATTAGAATTTCTCGGAATTGAAGATTATATAAGAAGAAATGATACGGAGAAATATGTCACAAGAAGTAAAGTCAAAAGAATTTTAACATAAGGCCTATCAATAATGTTATATGCTATTAGTTAATGGAAAAGAAGAAGGAATCAAGGAGAAGAAGAAATATATAAATAAATGCAAACAGCTACAGTATGAAGAATCCCAAAAGTGTTTAGTACTAGTCGCTAATTGACTACTACTTATAATTTTTTTATTTTTATGTATTGACCGTAGAAAGGTTCCGGCAATAATTTTTATGAGCAGGGATGATGTTCCCCTGGTCTCAGAAGGTGTAAGGATGGACAGCGGAGTATGGACCCAGAGTGGCCACCCGACTGGTACCACCGCACAGGATAGGGAAAAATGTTAGGGAAATTGAATATTTAAGGGATAAAAATTATAAAATAGCTGAAAAGAGTGATATTAGATTCCAGAAGTATAAATGAAGAAAATAGAAGGAAGATAGCATACAGAAGCTTAATTGATAAAGCGAGTATATAAAAGTAAATAGAAATGAGTGTTAAAACAAGTTTAATATGATTAGTGTGACCAGTCCTTATCAAATAAAATGTGGAAGTACCACTACCCAGAGAAATGAATAATTGATGAATTTGCCTCCAAGAGAGAGAGAGAGTAGAGTAAGAAAACAGCAATTACCACCAGTCTGAATTACCAGTAAGTTTACAACCAGTTTCAAATGAAGGAAGATATTATGAAGAATAAAAGCCAAGAATATTAGGAGAATTGAAACAATCAACAATTTATTTTAATAAACGAGTAAAACCAAAATAAATTTGTTCTAGTGGGGGGGCTTTATGTAACGGTACATAACCCGGTCCCAATGAATGATAACTTTTATAATACCATAAAGGTCAGAAATGGGTAAACTATAACGAGCTCAAAATTAAATTGTATCACTAAACATTATAAATAATTAAAGTGATATACAGTGACAAGTGAGTTATAGTGTACCCAATGAGGTAAAATGTGAAGGTGAAGGGAACTTCTTACAGAATTGTACTGTAAATGTGAGATGCTACTAACTAATTATGTATTGTGTTTAGTTATTGTAGGATTTATATTGCGTAGTACCTATGTTAATTTTATATTTTATAAAATAATGGTTTTATTGTATAAGATAACCCAGGGTTTGTGTTAAAAGCTTAAAAGATTTAAATATCAGATGATAATGAAAATTAAAATAATACTGTATGAGGGAAATGGCAGAAGAAAATAGTCCAGTGTAAGAATACTATAAGAGATTAATAAATAATATATAAATTCATTAAAGTTAATAAAAATATTAAATACTTATATCCTGAAATGTTATTAGCTTTAAATTAATTAATTAAATTGTTGACATACTGAAGAAACTGTCACTTACCAGTTGCAAATATATATAAGGGTTTACCAGGATGTCGTCTGATGTACTTAGGCAGAGAAAAACGGGCAATGCAATGACAAACACACATTGATGTGTTTAATTGACACTTTTTATTAACTTTTAATTTTTTGATATTAACTATTAAATTTTAACTCCCTCTTCATCAATTTCTTTTACATTACATCGTTAATAATTATTGGAATATCAGTTCAATTTTAATTTACTAGCGGTTCATTCGAAAAACTTTGCTTGAAAACATTGATACTTGTTATACATGAAATGAAAATAGTTGCGATACTTATGACTAAACACTTAACATTCTAACCATGGTATCTAAATTATGAAAGCGACCCATATTGCTCTCTCACTCACTCACATTCGCACACATACCCCATTTAATTAAGCGCTTTTTTCTTTCATTTTATATTTTATAATTAATTGATTTGAGATACTGTTACGTGATATCGGCGTCCCTGCAGGTCACTAGTTGATCCCCACGAGTTCTTTGTTCACTTTTGTCCGAAAAGTTTCCGCTGTTAATTTCGATATTAACTGGTTAAATTTTGCACTGTTTTATGGTTCTGGACTCACATTTCTATAATTACAATTTTTCTTTAGCACGTGACACTATTGTACAGCCGGCCGACTGTAGGTGTGGAAAACGATAACGCAGTTCTCTCAGCGTCTATATAAACCACGCCTTCTTCATCCATGGCAACTTTGTTCGTGATTCGTTGATAAAGATCACATGACACAATAATGAGTCGTCACGTGATATCACCTGTTGAGCGAGTATAGGTAATTTTGTCTTGTCTTTGGGCTCGCCACAAAGTTTTATTTGTCCACCAACGGAAAATACACGCATGTGCGCACAAGCTGACATTCCACGGTGTTATCGTTGTGCGCTAGGCACGGACCGGTACAGGATTGTATACAGGGTGTCCAAATAGGTGTTAGTGGTCTCGGTGGCCGCAAAGGGTGTCCAAACCGATTATTTCCCAATAGTTGATATTAAATGAAATAAAAAAAAAACATACCTCCTTCAAAATTGTCCCATTACAATACCCCCCCAATGAGAGATCTTCTGCCGAAACAGAAGATATCTCATTGCCAAAACCCCTAAGAGGACCGGTGAGGATATGGAGCCAACAACCCCCCTTTAATTTCTTAATCTCATGGGTACACGACCCCCCTGGCTCAGCGACCATGGACTCATCTGAACGAGATCACTGGACTTCTCTGTAAGAGATCCCAACACCGAGAAATCGAACCGACAAGTACCACAGCGCACCTCACCTTCTAACATGCTACCCCCCAAAACCCTCACTCCCTGGCTTATATCATGCCAGATCCTCAACCGATCTGTTCCCCCTTACATGCAAACTGGGTCGCCTTCAGCAATACTGGGCGCATACACGTACTTGTTAAATCCTACCTATCATTTTTTTTTTTTTTCAAAACAAAAAAAAAATTTAAATTCAAAAATTTACATTTTATAACATTTTTTCTCAATAGGAAATTTATTTGAACTTATTTAAATTAACGAATAAACAAAATTGGCCTCGCTTCTTTGCCAAAACTGGTTTAGTATAGAACATCACCCATCAGCTGACCAAAACTGGGTCAAGTCCAGATCCTTGACCTACATACGTTATGTACAAGTTACATCTGTGAATACATTAAACTCCTGTAAAATTCAGTCTTGCAACGCCAAAACATAATAAAATACAACATTTAAAATTAACAAAGTATTATTATAATTAACCATTGGATTGACATTTAAATTATTCAAATAAACACCTTCCCTAGCTAATTGTAAACACATTTCAAAATTGAGCAAATTGCATGAAATATATCTTTATCAATTCTTATATCTAACGTACAACAATAATAATAATACACTTAAAATTATAGCATGAACGACATGTATTGACTTGTCTGAGCAGCTAGTTATTTAACAGAGCACAAGCAGTTTTTTTTATAGGATCAAATTTGAATTAGTAAAACATTTTTATGTTATAAAATTTACATTCGTGGCTCCTCTGAGCCACCTCCCAGCCACACACTCTATTTCAGATTATGGAGGACTGTTTCGCCCTTTCGCTTCCACAGAGACTGTATATTTTGGAGCAGGGTTTTACCTCTCCGTGTCTCTGCTTCCGCTGTTAAGTGTAAATTGGTGAACATCATCATGTTCTCGTTAATAATCATGCACCCTTAAACGGATCTACCACCTGGCTCTGCTGTTCCTTCTCGAACAGAGTGGCAGCCGCTGTTCCATAGTTTGGTGATTCCCCTTTGTATTTACCCCCCATCAATTTCAAAGTACACCTTTACAACGATAACAGCTATGGCCAGTTATGGTCAGCGCGTAATCGTAATGTGCCCCAACCATAGCTGTTAAAGCTAAACCAATTCCACGGTCAGGGTTCGGTGAGGCCGTGACCGCCCGAAAAGTTGGGGAATCACAAGTATAATATGTTTTTTTTTTCTTTTTTTTTTTTTAAAATAAAAATTTAAATTACATGACATTTCTAGTCTTGGTGGTATTATATAAAATATTATATAAAATACATAATGTGCGTATAAACAATAGTAACAATTTATAATAATAGAATATAAAAATGTCTGTTTATGTATGATAATTTTAATATGTACAAATACATCCATCATCACTCAGCTAGATAATACTTTTTTAACTGGGTCACATTATAGGTTCCCTTTATTTCTCGAGTTTGCAAATCTACTAAAACATACGCATTCTCCATTTTCACTTGGCTAACCTCATATGGACCGTCATACAATAGGAAGAATTTCTTAATTTCTTTGTCCAATGCTGATGATTGATCGTGATTTTTTATTAATACTAGTTGTCCTACCTCGTATTGTATGGGTGTTAAATTCCGGTCATGCCTCCGTTTCCGCTGTTCGGCCTTACTCAGCAGGCGCTCCCTAGCGATTACCAATTTCCTATTATGTGGTATTTCCGTCCGGGTTGGAAACTTTACTAGCTCTTCTAATATGCGTGACGGTCTTCTCTGAAACATCAACTCACATGGGCTGTAACTAGTGGATTCATGTAAACTATTGTTAATATACCCCTCAATTTTGCACACAAAAGTGGCCCACAAAGAATGTTTTTTATGGCAAAAAGTCCTAAACATTCTACCTAACTCCCGCATAACCCGTTCACTTGGATTTGATTGTGGATGATACACTGATGTATGTTTAACTAAAATATTTTCCCAACCTAAAGTTTCCCGCCAGGTGTTGCTGGTGAACTGCGAACCATGATCTGATAATACTATTTTCGGCTTACCTACTTCAACAAGGTATTCATTCACTATTTTCCTAGCCAACACTGATGAGGTTGCCTTTTTAATCGGGTACAATTTTACAAATTTGGTAAAAACATCTAATACAACAAATAAATAATTTACCCCTCCTCGACCTTTGGGTAACGGGCCATATAAATCAACGGCAACTAATGCTAAAGGACTGTCTGGCATTACATGTTGCATTAAACCCTCCTGTTTACGATTGTTTACTTTAGCCTTCTGACAAATTTCACATGTTTGTAATATTTTACGCACCGTTCTTTCCATATTATTAAATTTACATGACTCCTTTAATATATCACTACATTTCTTGGGGCCTATATGGCCATGCCTTAGATGGCAGTCTCTCACTACTCCAGGTATTATAACTTTAGGGATACATAACTTCCAATCATCTCCCTGTTCATTTGCCCGATGAAATAAGTGTTTATTAAACAAGCTAAAATGTTTCTCCCACTTATGAGGTACGTTGGGTATTTGACTCAAAGCTAATATTATTTTATTAAGTTCGGTGTCTCTTTCTTGTTCTGTTGCTAAGTTACTTATTAATTTTTTCATATTTACGTTCCCCGCTTCTTTTACTATAAATATTTTATATGTATTTGCTATGTCTACTTCGGTATTATTATCAAAATCTGTTCTGGATAGGACATCAGCTACTATATTTTCTTTACCCTTACAATACTCAATTGTTAAGTCATATTCTTGTAATATTAACATCCACCGCACTAACCTACCATGCGTTAATTTACAGTTTTTTAAAAACGTTAAAGCTTGATGGTCGGACCTTATGATTACTTTATTTCCTAACAGGTACGTTCTAAACTTCCTACAGGCGAAAACAATTGATAACGCCTCCTTCTCCGTCGTAGTGTAGTTCTTTTCACTAGTTAATAGAGATCTACTTGCAAAAGCTACTACTTTGTGGTTATCACTCCCATCTAACTGAAACAACTCTACTCCTAAGGCAATGTCTGACGCGTCTGTGTGTATATAAAATGGCTCTGAAAAATTAGGATGAGCTAATATAACTGTGTTTAGGAATTTATTTTTTATCAGCTCAAATATATTTTGCTCCTTTAAATTCCACCGCCATCGATTGTCTTTATTTAATAAATGTCCCAATTGTACTGTTAAATATGAATATTTGTCTACAAATTGCCTATAATAATTGCACAATCCTAAAAAACTTTGCAACTGTTTAACATTTTTTGGTATCGGAAAATTTTGTATTATTTCTACCTTCTTAGGGTCTGTACTAATTCCCCTTGCTGAAATTATATGACCTAAAAAATTAACTTGTTCTTTCAAAAATTCTGACTTCTTAAATTTAACGGTTATGCCATACTCATGCAGTCTACTTAGTACCCTATCTAACCTTTCACAGTGTGTATCAATGTCTGGTGATGTAATTACTATATCATCTACATAAACGGTTGTGAATTCTAAAATCTCTCTCCCTAGCACATAATCCAGGCATTTGATAAAAATTGAAACACTTACGTTGAGTCCAAAAGGTAGTCTTCGAAATTGGTAATTCCTACCGTTGTATAGAAATGCCACATACTGCCGAGACTCCTCTTCCAGCTCTATCTGCCAGTAGCCTGCAGTCAAGTCTAAGGTGGTGATGTATTTGGTCCCACTAAAACGTTGCAGAATTTCGCTTACTGGTTCCGGTGATTCTCTGTCTGGAACAATTATTCTGTTTACTTGTCTTGCGTCTAAACATAATCTTATCGATAAATCTTTCTTTGTCACCACTACTAAAGGGTTGGAATATGGTGATGTAGATTTTTCTATTATACCTTCCCTCAACATTTTATTTATTTCCTCCTGTACTAAACCCCTCTTGGAGTATGGTACCGGATAGGCTTTAGGTGCAAAGGGTGTTTTTTCTTTAACGACTAATTTACCTTTAAAATTCTTTACCAAACCGGGTTCATCTGAAAAAACTGATTTATTTTTGTTTATTATTAGTACTATTTTTTCTCTGTCTTGGTAGCTAAATTCCCCCTCTTGATATAGGATTTTATTCATTTTCTCCTCCCAATTATTTTCATTGTCAAATAATTCATTATTATTTACTCTCAAGTTACAATAATTTATCATTAAGGGTCTACACTCATTTATATCATTGTCAGAAATTAACATTCCCTTACTAATTATTTTTAATGCTTTCATTCCTACAACTTTCTTTTGTATGAATGGTATTTCAATTATATTATTATTATTATTTAATTTCATAGTCTGTGTGTAATAGTTTAATTCTACTTTGAAATTATTCAAAAAATCATTACCTATTATAGCTCCCATATTTAGTCCTGGAATAACTAAGAAAGGTACATTTATTGTGTTCTCATTTACTTTTAATTGTAGCATTATTTGTTTGGTTACTTTTTTACTGCGAACACCCGTTACTCCTATAACACTAATTCCCAGTACTGGTAATTGTGGAATTGTTTCTGTAGTCTGATTTTTGATTTTTTCAAACATTCTATCGTCTATAGCAGTCAGTTCACTCCCTGAATCTACTAGAAAAATATATTTAGAACTAAATACTTCGGCTTCAAATTCTGCCATCCCGAAAGCATTATTACTCTCTCCCGCTTCTTCGTCAGATAAATCATTGTGTATATTAGTAATTAGTGACCCTATTGTCATGTGACTACTAGACGGCTGGGGGCTTTCTTTTTCAACCGCCCTTTTTAGTTTAACGGATGTGAAGGTGGTGGTTCACTGTAAACCCCCCTACTGTTTTGATTATGAGCTGGTACTTCTACGCCCCGAGTTTCATTTGGGTTACTAACATATCCCCCTCTTCCTCTCTGATTAAAATTTCCTGACACTCCCCGATTACTAGTAAAACCTCTCCCCCTATGATTCCCTCTAAATTGATCGCAACCCCTATTATAATTCTCCCCTCTCCCTTGGGCACTACTCCTCGGACCCTGACACCGGTAACATTGATTCCGCGACCCATTATAATTACTGGCTCCACAACTAGGGTTTGGACATAACCACGCCCCCTCCCCTGATCTACTCACATTACTAATAAAATGGTCTAGTTGTCTTGTTTCAGTATTTATTTGACTTGATTCGTTGACTCTAAACTGGTATTTATTATCTTCTTCCTCTTTCATACTCTGGTATGCCTCTAATATTTTTTCTAACTCTGCGATATTGGCAAAATCCCGGGTTCTGATTGTGGACCGTATGTCCTTAGGTAAATGTTTACTAATGTATCTTATAAAAGATGAAAGAGGCATTGGTGGTTCTAAATATTTAACCTGACTATATAGTCTCGTTACATACGATGTAATACTCATGTGTTTAATATTAAAATTTCCCCACCCCATTATGGTACTACGTAACCCCTCTTGTTTCTCTTCTGACCAGTACTTATTTCTAAATGCCTGCTCAAACTCATTAAAATCTACCCAGTTATCGTTATGAGCATCCGCCCATATTTTAGCATCCCCTTTAAAGTACTTTAAAATTCTTACTAATTTAATCTCCCAACTTTCTTGGTTATATTTATTAAAACTTTTTATAGAGTTCAAAAATTGTATGGGGTTCACTCCCCTACTTTCATTACTAAAATAGCTTAACTCTACTTCCATATTCACTCTCTCACTCACACTAGTAAATTTTTGGTTAATTGCTACGCTTAAATCTTCTCTGACTTTAGTTATTTCTTTTTCGTGTTCTGTGTGTTTACTTTTCAAATTAGTTACATCAGTTTTAATTACATCAATCTGCTCAAAGGTACTTCTAAATTCATCATTGATTTTTTCTTGTATTTCACCTGCTTGTCTGAATTGTTCGCACTCATTTATTATAGATTGAACATTACTGTCCATTTTGTCATTTTGCTTTTTAATTCTATCATTAAATTTACTTGTCAATGTGTCAAATTTTTTATTTGTTTCTAACATTTTCTCTTTTTGTTTCTCGTTAATTATTTTGATATCGTTTTTCATTTCAGTTTGTATCTTATTGATATCACTAGTCAGTTCATCTCTCACTCCAATAATAGTCTCATTCATACTTTCCAAACGGCTATTCATATATATTTCACTCGCTCTCAATTCGCTCCTCACATTTATGAACTCGTTATTTAAATCAGTCAGTTTAATATTTATAGTATTCACTTCTGATTTGATCTCTGTTTTCAAATTATCATTTTCTGATTTCATTTTCTCATTTTGTTTGTCAAGTTTATCATTGATTTCAGTTTTCATTCCTGACATCATTTCCATCATTAACGCTAATTGGTTAAATATATTTACGTTATCGCTTATTTTTGCGTCTACTGTCTCAATAGTTAATTCGTGTGTTGTATTGTTTACGCTTTCGTCAATATTTGTCGATATTAAATCGTCTTGCGTAACATTGAGAATTGACCCCTCCCCAACATCTTCACATAAATTTACACTCTCGCTTTTCTCTGCCATTTTTCGATCAGTTTGTAAATTTGTATTATACTAATTTACAAAGTCACTGTCAAAGGGCGCCATTGAAGTGTTATTAGCTTTAAATTAATTAATTAAATTGTTGACATACTGAAGAAACTGTCACTTACCAGTTGCAAATATATATAAGGGTTTACCAGGATGTCGTCTGATGTACTTAGGCAGAGAAAAACGGGCAATGCAATGACAAACACACATTGATGTGTTTAATTGACACTTTTTATTAACTTTTAATTTTTTGATATTAACTATTAAATTTTAACTCCCTCTTCATCAATTTCTTTTACATTACATCGTTAATAATTATTGGAATATCAGTTCAATTTTAATTTACTAGCGGTTCATTCGAAAAACTTTGCTTGAAAACATTGATACTTGTTATACATGAAATGAAAATAGTTGCGATACTTATGACTAAACACTTAACATTCTAACCATGGTATCTAAATTATGAAAGCGACCCATATTGCTCTCTCACTCACTCACATTCGCACACATACCCCATTTAATTAAGCGCTTTTTTCTTTCATTTTATATTTTATAATTAATTGATTTGAGATACTGTTACGTGATATCGGCGTCCCTGCAGGTCACTAGTTGATCCCCACGAGTTCTTTGTTCACTTTTGTCCGAAAAGTTTCCGCTGTTAATTTCGATATTAACTGGTTAAATTTTGCACTGTTTTATGGTTCTGGACTCACATTTCTATAATTACAATTTTTCTTTAGCACGTGACACTATTGTACAGCCGGCCGACTGTAGGTGTGGAAAACGATAACGCAGTTCTCTCAGCGTCTATATAAACCACGCCTTCTTCATCCATGGCAACTTTGTTCGTGATTCGTTGATAAAGATCACATGACACAATAATGAGTCGTCACGTGATATCACCTGTTGAGCGAGTATAGGTAATTTTGTCTTGTCTTTGGGCTCGCCACAAAGTTTTATTTGTCCACCAACGGAAAATACACGCATGTGCGCACAAGCTGACATTCCACGGTGTTATCGTTGTGCGCTAGGCACGGACCGGTACAGGATTGTATACAGGGTGTCCAAATAGGTGTTAGTGGTCTCGGTGGCCGCAAAGGGTGTCCAAACCGATTATTTCCCAATAGTTGATATTAAATGAAATAAAAAAAAAACATACCTCCTTCAAAATTGTCCCATTACAATCCAAAGTTATAAGAAAATAAACAGAAAACGATTATGTAAATCAAATTGGGAAAGAAACCAAAATTAAAAAGAATTATTTTTCTGTAAATCAAAAATAAATTTATAATAATTACAAACGGCCTATATACTAAAAAGTAAATAGCAGAACCAATAAAAAGATATAAAAAAATTATGGGTTACTAAGAGTGACGTAAATAACAAGTATTGTTAATCGAATTTGAAATTAAAACCAGTCCAGTTGACAAAAATGATTAGAGATAAAAATTTTATTAAAATATCCTTTTGAAACCTTTAGAAAAGCACAAAATTGTTACAAAATTAAAGAACAGTATAAACATGATGTACTACTACCTTAGTTATCAAAGTTAACTTGCTATACTCCATAATAAAAGTGAAAAAAACCAACCAGGACGAGTAGGCCTAGCCTAGCAGAGTTCGAGCTTTAACGAGATAATATTTGCCGGATGGTTGTGAAATTATCACCAAATACTAACTCCAACTGAGAAACGGCTTCACACAAGTAAGAACTTCAAGAAGAGAGGTAATATAAACATTTCTTTTAATATTTAAAGAAGAAACCTCAAACGGAATGGTTGTGTAGTCAATAATGATTAAAACGTAAACACATGTTTTAATAAAAACAAACGCCACCTGCTCTCTTACGGACATTTCCGGAACTATGTACTAAGTGAAATAAACAAATGTTTGAATATTTTGTCTATATTTGTAAAGCGTAGAATAATTATCCATTTCTGACCATCTCATAACAAAAAGAACTTACCCTTAACCCTGGGGAAAATAACTCAAAGAATTATATGTTGATTGATGTTTAAACAAAAGATAAAATTGTAAAAAATCGTTCAAAACTGTATATTTTTTATGACAATTCCTTGTTACTAAATGAAGTCGATCATGTACTAGAATGAAAATATCGATTGTAATATTTGTATTTTGGTGGAAGGGAAAAAACCAATAATATAAATAATAAATATTATTGAAAAAAAAATGATATTGAATAATAAAAATGTGTTTCCTTTTTTTTAGTGGGTAGTTGTAGTAGGTTTCAGAACAAAATAGAAGAGGTCGATCCACCGGGTCATATTCTGCCACAGTGTCGTCTGGTTGACCTATGTTTGGAGACTCGTCTCAAAACCAGCTGATTTAATTCACGGCGAACATAAAAAAGAAATTTCAGAAATCGTCTAAACCGAGTGTAAACAAACGGTACTTGCTCTCTCTTCAAAATAAGGCTGAACAACTTCCCTTCTTGACCCAAATCACACACACTCGATTTCTGCTTTGTTTGAGTAACATTACCAACAACTTTATTTAAACTTCGGTCCTTATAATTCATAAGTGGCGACTGCAGAGGGGTGTTCTGACCGATCTGAGACTGTAAACAAGACAGACGTTTTGCTGGTACTTCTAAATAACCGCTATGTTACAGATTGACGCTAACAACGTGGGGAAAATAAAACAAAGTTTCCATTAAGTAAAGTACTATTTAAGGATCGGAGAGACACACACCCAAAAAAAAAACCGCTACTTTACTGATTGGCGCCCAACGTGGTGCTGAATTAACTAAACCCGTAATTGCAATACACTCTTGGAGAGGCGGAAACGTTTGATATAGAGCAGATATGTTACAGATTGGCGCTCAACGTAAAAGGGCTGTAATTAGAAAAGAATTTTTATATATTTAATAAATTAATATACCCAAAAAATCTAACTATCGTCGGCAGTTATGAGAAAACAAGAAATGCATAATACCCGAGGCAGATCGAAGAAGAGGGCAGAAGGAAAGGAGAAGGAAGAAGGTGGACAGGAACAAGAAATAGAATTAGTCACGGACAGTGAAATGGACCAGAAGACAGGCGATAAAGAAGAAACCGAAGTAGTTATGGATCCGGAAACGGAAATAATTGAAGATGATGCCCAAGGGGACCAACCAGATAAACCCACCCAAAAAGAAGACATGAGCATACAGGAGATGTTAAGAATTATAATGGAAGGGAATAACAAAATTCAGGAAGATAATAAGCAAACAAAAAATAAAATAGACAAAATGGAGGAGGAAAATAAGGAAAACTCAAGGAAACAAAATGAAACCTTGAGCGAAAAATTTGACAAAATAGATGAGAATTTTAAGAAACAGGAAGAGAACTCAAGGAAACAGAATGAAACCTTGAGGGACAGTTTAAAACAAATGGAGAAAATAAACGAAGAAAGTTTAAAGCGGATTGAAGGTAAAATGGAGAATTTCAATAAGGAGATATGGGAAACTTTCGGGGAGAAGTTTGGAAAGGTTAATACACTTAGCCAAAAAGCAGATACATACAAGGAGGAGACAAATAAGAAAATGGATGAAGGTTTCAAGAGTTTGGAGGAAACATTAGACAGCACTTCCGAAAGTATTATAGTAAGTCCAAACACAGAAGAGAGTAGCAAGGAAACAGAAATTAGAGAAGACCAGAAGACATTACTATCTGAAAATAAGAATAGAAAGGACAAGGAGAAGATCCAAACCATGGAAGAGAGTATCAAGAAAATAAATAAAATATGGAGAAAGAAAATATTCAATACAAAAGAAGAAATGGAGATGAGGAAGGGTGGATTAATTAATATATTTAACCCTCCCATTAATAAACAAATGGAGTTAAATAAAGTTAGAAATTGTAGACAAAACTCAACCAGAATATCAAAGGTAAACCATCATAGAATAATAACAAAAAACTTGAATAAATTTAAATATCAGTTAAAAATATCGACGATCAAAGAGTATCTGACCACATCAATTATATTTTCAAGACGGAGTATACCAATAGAACATTATGTAAATAATACAGAGGTCAAAGAGGATGGAATGATAGAATATATGAGTGATTACGTTAGGTTAGAGAAGATACAATACTTGTCAATTAAAAAGGGTCTAAATATGACCGAAAACTGTGACTTAAATGAAGACTTTGTATCAGCCGAGTTACAGTACCAGATACATGAGAGATATTTAACAAAGACAAAAATCATTATAGACACCCCAGTAATCCGAGAACATGTAGTACCTGAGTTAATGGACCATGGTTAACCTAAATGATAATAAACCAGAAAAGGGGACTGAAATTCTGAAAACCGACCCAGCAACCCATTGAATAGCGGAAGAAAACCCCAAAATTCTAAAAGCATGTAAGGACATCTTACTCAAGTTATTTTGAAACCATATAATTTAAAATAAAGAGAATAAAAACCCCAAAATTCTAAAAAATGTAAGAACAACTTACTCAACAATTTATCTAGGAACAAGACGATTTAATAAAAACTATGTAAGGACAACTTACTTAATTTATTCAGAAATAATACGATTTAAGATATTTCGAAACCAGTTGATTTAACAAAAAATAATAACAGATTAGTAAATAAGAGTTATAAAGAATTGATTTAAAATGAAATAATAGGAAAAAGTAATATTTTTAATGGTAACAAACAGAAGAAAAATTAAATGAACAAAAACAATTGATGGTAATGTGATCAGATAAGAAGAATAAAGAATAATTTAATGACTCCAATGAAACTGAAGGAGGATGATAATTAATACAATAATTAGAATTTCTCGGAATTGAAGATTATATAAGAAGAAATGATACGGAGAAATATGTCACAAGAAGTAAAGTCAAAAGAATTTTAACATAAGGCCTATCAATAATGTTATATGCTATTAGTTAATGGAAAAGAAGAAGGAATCAAGGAGAAGAAGAAATATATAAATAAATGCAAACAGCTACAGTATGAAGAATCCCAAAAGTGTTTAGTACTAGTCGCTAATTGACTACTACTTATAATTTTTTTATTTTTATGTATTGACCGTAGAAAGGTTCCGGCAATAATTTTTATGAGCAGGGATGATGTTCCCCTGGTCTCAGAAGGTGTAAGGATGGACAGCGGAGTATGGACCCAGAGTGGCCACCCGACTGGTACCACCGCACAGGATAGGGAAAAATGTTAGGGAAATTGAATATTTAAGGGATAAAAATTATAAAATAGCTGAAAAGAGTGATATTAGATTCCAGAAGTATAAATGAAGAAAATAGAAGGAAGATAGCATACAGAAGCTTAATTGATAAAGCGAGTATATAAAAGTAAATAGAAATGAGTGTTAAAACAAGTTTAATATGATTAGTGTGACCAGTCCTTATCAAATAAAATGTGGAAGTACCACTACCCAGAGAAATGAATAATTGATGAATTTGCCTCCAAGAGAGAGAGAGAGTAGAGTAAGAAAACAGCAATTACCACCAGTCTGAATTACCAGTAAGTTTACAACCAGTTTCAAATGAAGGAAGATATTATGAAGAATAAAAGCCAAGAATATTAGGAGAATTGAAACAATCAACAATTTATTTTAATAAACGAGTAAAACCAAAATAAATTTGTTCTAGTGGGGGGGCTTTATGTAACGGTACATAACCCGGTCCCAATGAATGATAACTTTTATAATACCATAAAGGTCAGAAATGGGTAAACTATAACGAGCTCAAAATTAAATTGTATCACTAAACATTATAAATAATTAAAGTGATATACAGTGACAAGTGAGTTATAGTGTACCCAATGAGGTAAAATGTGAAGGTGAAGGGAACTTCTTACAGAATTGTACTGTAAATGTGAGAATTATAAACTATAATAGTAGATCATGATGCTACTAACTAATTATGTATTGTGTTTAGTTATTGTAGGATTTATATTGTGTAGTACCTATGTTAATTTTATATTTTATAAAATAATGGTTTTATTGTATAAGATAACCCAGGGTTTGTGTTAAAAACTTAAAAGATTTAAATATCAGATGATAATGAAAATTAAAATAATACTGTATGAGGGAAATGGCAGAAGAAAATAGTCCAGTGTAAGAATACTATAAGAGATTAATAAATAATATATAAATTCATTAAAGTTAATAAAAATATTAAATACTTATATCCAAAGTTATAAGAAAATAAACAGCAAACGATTATGTAAATCAAATTGGGAAAGAAACCAAAATTAAAAAGAATTATTTTTCTGTAAATCAAAAATAAATTTATAATAATTACAAACGGCCTATATACTAAAAAGTAAATAGCAGAACCAATAAAAAGATATAAAAAAATTATGGGTTACTAAGAGTGACATAAATAACAAGTATTGTTAATCGAATTTGAAATTAAAAGCAGTCCAGTTGACAAAAATGATTAGAGATAAAAATTTTATTAAAATATCCTTTTGAAACCTTTAGAAAAGCACAAAATTGTTACAAAATTAAAGAACAGTATAAACATGATGTACTACTACCTTAGTTATCAAAGTTAACTTGCTATACTCCATAATAAAAGTGAAAAAAACCAACCAGGACGAGTAGGCCTAGCCTAGCAGAGTTCGAGCTTTAACAAGATAATATTTGCCGGATGGTTGTGAAATTATCACCAAATACTAACTCCAACTGAGAAACGGCTTCACACAAGTAAGAACTTCAAGAAGAGAGGTAATATAAACATTTCTTTTAATATTTAAAGAAGAAACCTCAAACGGAATGGTTGTGTAGTCCATAACGATTAAAACGTAAACACATGTTTTAATAAAAACAAACGCCACCTGCTCTCTTACGGACATTTCCGGAACTACGTACTAAGTGAAATAAACAAATTTTTGAATATTTTTTCTATATTTGTAAAGCGTAGAATAATTATCCATTTCTGACCATCTCATAACAAAAAGAACTTACCCTTAACCCTGGGGAAAATAACTCAAAGAATTATATGTTGATTGATGTTTAAACAAAAGATAAAATTGTAAAAAATCGTTCAAAACTGTATATTTTTTATGACAATTCCTTGTTACTCAATGAAGTCGATCATGTACTAGAATGAAAATATCAATTGTAATATTTGTATTTTGGTGGAAGGGAAAAATAAATAATAAATAATATAATAAATATTATTGAAAAAAAAAATGATATTGAATAATAAAAATGTGTTTCCTTTTTTTTAGTGGGTAGTTGTAGTAGGTTTCAGAACAAAATAGAAGAGGTCGATCCACCGGGTCATATTCTGCCACAGTGTCGTCTGGTTGACCTATGTTTGGAGACTCGTCTCAAAACCAGCTGATTTAATTCACGGCGAACATAAAAAAAAAATTTCAGAAATCGTCTAAACCGAGTGTAAACAAACGGTACTTGCTCTCTCTTCAAAATAAGGCTGAACAACTTCCCTACTTGACCCAAATCACACACACTCGATTTCTGCTTTGTTTGAGTAACATTACCAACAACTTTATTTAAACTTCGGTCCTTATAATTCATAAGTGGCGACTGCGGAGGTTTGTTCTGACCGATCTGAGACTGTAAACAAGACAGACATTTTGCTGGTACTTCTAAATAACCGCTACGTTACAGATTGACGCTAACAACGTGGGGAAAATAAAACAAAGTTTCCATTAAGTAAAGTACTATTTAAGGATCGGAGAGACACACACCCAAAAAAAAACCGCTACTTTACAGATTGGCGCCCAACGTGGGGCTGAATTAACTAAACCCGTAATTGCAATACACTCTTGGAGAGGCGGAAACGTTTGATATAGAGCAGATACGTTACAGATTGGCGCTCAACGTAAAAGGGCTGTAATTAGAAAAGAATTTTGATATATTTAATAAATTAATATACCCAAAAAATCTATCTATCGTCGGCAGTTATGAGAAAACAAGAAATGCATAATACCCGAGGCAGATCGAAGAAGAGGGCAGAAGGAAAGGAGAAGGAAGAAGGTGGACAGGAACAAGAAATAGAATTAGTCACGGACAGTGAAATGGACCAGCAGACAGGCGATAAAGAAGAAACCGAAGTAGTTATGGATCCGGAAACGGAAATAATTGAAGATGATGCCCAAGGGGACCAACCAGATAAACCCACCCAAAAAGAAGACATGAGCATACAGGAGATGTTAAGAATTATAATGGAAGGGAATAACAAAATTCAGGAAGATAATAAGCAAACAAAAAATAAAATAGACAAAATGGAGGAGGAAAATAAGGAAAACTCAAGGAAACAAAATGAAACCTTGAGCGAAAAATTTGACAAAATAGATGAGAATTTTAAGAAACAGGAAGAGAACTCAAGGAAACAGAATGAAACCTTGAGGGACAGTTTAAAACAAATGGAGAAAATAAACGAAGAAAGTTTAAAGCGGATTGAAGGTAAAATGGAGAATTTCAATAAGGAGATATGGGAAACTTTCGGGGAGAAGTTTGGAAAGGTTAATACACTTAGCCAAAAAGCAGATACATACAAGGAGGAGACAAATAAGAAAATGGATGAAGGTTTCAAGAGTTTGGAGGAAACATTAGACAGCACTTCCGAAAGTATTATAGTAAGTCCAAACACAGAAGAGAGTAGCAAGGAAACAGAAATTAGAGAAGACCAGAAGACATTACTATCTGAAAATAAGAATAGAAAGGACAAGGAGAAGATCCAAACCATGGAAGAGAGTATCAAGAAAATAAATAAAATATGGAGAAAGAAAATATTCAATACAAAAGAAGAAATGGAGATGAGGAAGGGTGGATTAATTAATATATTTAACCCTCCCATTAATAAACAAATGGAGTTAAATAAAGTTAGAAATTGTAGACAAAACTCAACCAGAATATCAAAGGTAAACCATCATAGAATAATAACAAAAAACTTGAATAAATTTAAATATCAGTTAAAAATATCGACGATCAAAGAGTATCTGACCACATCAATTATATTTTCAAGACGGAGTATACCAATAGAACATTATGTAAATAATACAGAGGTCAAATAGGATGGAATGATAGAATATATGAGTGATTACGTTAGGTTAGAGAAGATACAATACTTGTCAATTAAAAAGGGTCTAAATATGACCGAAAACTGTGACTTAAATGAAGACTTTGTATCAGCCGAGTTACAGTACCAGATACATGAGAGATATTTAACAAGGACAAAAATCATTATAGACACCCCAGTAATCCGAGAACATGTAGTACCTGAGTTAATGGACCATGGTTAACCTAAATGATAATAAACCAGAAAAGGGGACTGAAATTCTGAAAACCGACCCAGCAACCCATTGAATAGCGGAAGAAAACCCCAAAATTCTAAAAGCATGTAAGGACATCTTACTCAAGTTATTTTGAAACCATATAATTTAAAATAAAGAGAATAAAAACCCCAAAATTCTAAAAAATGTAAGAACAACTTACTCAAAAAAATTTATCTAGGAACAAGACGATTTAATAAAAACTATGTAAGGACAACTTACTTAATTTATTCAGAAATAATACGATTTAAGATATTTCGAAACCAGTTGATTTAACAAAAAATAATAACAGATTAGTAAATAAGAGTTATAAAGAATTGATTTAAAATGAAATAATAGGAAAAAGTAATATTTTTAATGGTAACAAACAGAAGAAAAATTAAATGAACAAAAACAATTGATGGTAATGTGCTCAGATAAGAAGAATAAAGAATAATTTAATGACTCCAATGAAACTGAAGGAGGATGATAATTAATACAATAATTAGAATTTCTCGGAATTGAAGATTATATAAGAAGAAATGATACGGAGAAATATGTCACAAGAAGTAAAGTCAAAAGAATTTTAACATAAGGCCTATCAATAATGTTATATGCTATTAGTTAATGGAAAAGAAGAAGGAATCAAGAAGAAGAAATATATAAATAAATGCAAACAGCTACAGTATGAAGAATCCCAAAAGTGTTTAGTACTAGTCGCTAATTGACTACCACTTATAATTTTTTTATTTTTATGTATTGACCGTAGAAAGGTTCCGGCAATAATTTTTATGAGCAGGGATGATGTTCCCCTGGTCTCAGAAGGTGTAAGGATGGACAGCGGAGTATGGACCCAGAGTGGCCACCCGACTGGTACCACCGCACAGGATAGGGAAAAATGTTAGGGAAATTGAATATTTAAGGGATAATAATTATAAAATAGCTGAAAAGAGTGACATTAGATTCCAGAAGTATAAATGAAGAAAATAGAAGGAAGATAGCATACAGAAGCTTAATTGATAAAGCGAGTATATAAAAGTAAATAGAAATGAGTGTTAAAACAAGTTTAATATGATTAGTGTGACCAGTCCTTATCAAATAAAATGTGGAAGTACCACTACCCAGAGAAATGAATAATTGATGAATTTGCCTCCAAGAGAGAGAGAGAGTAGAGTAAGAAAACAGCAATTACCACCAGTCTGAATTACCAGTAAGTTTACAACCAGTTTCAAATGAAGGAAGATATTATGAAGAATAAAAGCCAAGAATATTAGGAGAATTGAAACAATCAACAATTTATTTTAATAAACGAGTAAAACCAAAATAAATTTGTTCTAGTGGGGGGGCTTTATGTAACGGTACATAACCCGGTCCCAATGAATGATAACTTTTATAATACCATAAAGGTCAGAAATGGGTAAACTATAACGAGCTCAAAATTAAATTGTATCACTAAACATTATAAATAATTAAAGTGATATACAGTGACAAGTGAGTTATAGTGTACCCAATGAGGTAAAATGTGAAGGTGAAGGGAACTTCTTACAGAATTGTACTGTAAATGTGAGATGCTACTAACTAATTATGTATTGTGTTTAGTTATTGTAGGATTTATATTGTGTAGTACCTATGTTAATTTTATATTTTATAAAATAATGTTTTTATTGTATAAGATAACCCAGGGCTTGTGTTAAAAACTTAAAAGATTTAAATATTAGATAATAATGAAAATTAAAATAATACTGTATGAGGGAAATGGCAGAAGAAAATAGTCCAGTGTAAGAATACTATAAGAGATTAATAAATATTATATAAATTCATTAAAGTTAATAAAAATATTAAAAACTTATAACCAAAGTTATAAGAAAATAAACAGAAAACGATTATGTAAATCAAATTGGGAAAGAAACCAAAATTAAAAAGAATTATTTTTCTGTAAATCAAAAATAAATTTATAATAATTACAAACGGCCTATATACTAAAAAGGAAATAGCAGAACCAATAAAAAGATATAAAAAAATTATGGGTTACTAAGAGTGACGTAAATAATAAGTATTGTTAATCGAATTTGAAATTAAAACCAGTCCAGTTGACAAAAATGATTAGAGATAAAAATTTTATTAAAATATCCTTTTGAAACCTTTAGAAAAGCACAAAATTGTTACAAAAGTAAAGAACAGTATAAACATGATGTACTACTACCTTAGTTATCAAAGTTAACTTGCTATACTCCATAATAAAAGTGAAAAAAAACCAACCAGGACGAGTAGGCCTAGCCTAGCAGAGTTCGAGCTTTAACGAGTTAATATTTGCCGGATGGTTGTGAAATTATCACCAAATACTAACTCCAACTGAGAAACGGCTTCACACAAGTAAGAACTTCAAGAAGAGAGGTAATATAAACATTTCTTTTAATATTTAAAGAAGAAACCTCAAACGGAATGGTTGTGTAGTCCATAACGATTAAAACGTAAACACATGTTTTAATAAAAACAAACGCCACCTGCTCTCTTACGGACATTTCCGGAACTACGTACTAAGTGAAATAAACAAATTTTTGAATATTTTTTTCTATATTTGTAAAGCGTACAATAATTATCCATTTCTGACCATCTCATAACAAAAAGAACTTACCCTTAACCCTGGGGAAAATAACTCAAAGAATTATATGTTGATTGATGTTTAAACAAAAGATAAAATTGTAAAAAATCGTTCAAAACTGTATATTTTTTATGACAATTCCTTGTTACTCAATGAAGTCGATCATGTACTAGAATGAAAATATCGATTGTAATATTTGTATTTTGGTGGAAGGGAAAAAACCAATAATATAAATAATAAATATTATTGAAAAAAAAAATGATATTGAATAATAAATATGTGTTTCCTTTTTTTTAGTGGGTAGTTGTAGTAGGTTTCAGAACAAAATAGAAGAGGTCGATCCACCGGGTCATATTCTGCCACAGTGTCGTCTGGTTGACCTATGTTTGGAGACTCGTCTCAAAACCAGCTGATTGAATTCACGGTGAACATAAAAAAAAAAAAATTCAGAAATCGTCTAAACCGAGTGTAAACAAACGGTACTTGCTCTCTCTTCAAAATAAGGCTGAACAACTTCCCTTCTTGACCCAAATCACACACACTCGATTTCTGCTTTGTTTGAGTAACATTACCAACAACTTTATTTAAACTTCGGTCCTTATAATTCATAAGTGGCGACTGCGGAGGGGTGTTCTGACCGATCTGAGACTGTAAACAAGACAGACGTTTTGCTGGTACTTCTAAATAACCGCTACGTTACAGATTGACGCTATCAACGTGGGGAAAATAAAACAAAGTTTCCATTAAGTAAAGTACTATTTAAGGATCGGAGAGACACACACCCAAAAAAAAACCGCTACTTTACAGATTGGCGCCCAACGTGGGGCTGAATTAACTAAACCCGTAATTGCAATACACTCTTGGAGAGGCGGAAACGTTTGATATAGAGCAGATATGTTACAGATTGGCGCTCAACGTAAAAGGGCTGTAATTAGAAAAGAATTTTGATATATTTAATAAATTAATATACCCAAAAAATCTAACTATCGTCGGCAGTAATGAGAAAACAAGAAATGCAAAATACCCGAGGCAGATCGAAGAAGAGGGCAGAAGGAAAGGAGAAGGAAGAAGGTGGACAGGAACAAGAAATAGAATTAGTCACGGACAGTGAAATGGACCAGCAGACAGGCGATAAAGAAGAAACCGAAGTAGTTATGGATCCGGAAACGGAAATAATTGAAGATGATGCCCAAGGGGACCAACCAGATAAACCCACCCAAAAAGAAGACATGAGCATACAGGAGATGTTAAGAATTATAATGGAAGGGAATAACAAAATTCAGGAAGATAATAAGCAAACAAAAAATAAAATAGACAAAATGGAGGAGGAAAATAAGGAAAACTCAAGGAAACAAAATGAAACCTTGAGCGAAAAATTTGACAAAATAGATGAGAATTTTAAGAAACAGGAAGAGAACTCAAGGAAACAGAATGAAACCTTGAGGGACAGTTTAAAACAAATGGAGAAAATAAACGAAGAAAGTTTAAAGCGGATTGAAGGTAAAATGGAGAATTTCAATAAGGAGATATGGGAAACTTTCGGGGAGAAGTTTGGAAAGGTTAATACACTTAGCCAAAAAGCAGATACATACAAGGAGGAGACAAATAAGAAAATGGATGAAGGTTTCAAGAGTTTGGAGGAAACATTAGACAGCACTTCCGAAAGTATTATAGTAAGTCCAAACACAGAAGAGAGTAGCAAGGAAACAGAAATTAGAGAAGACCAGAAGACATTACTATCTGAAAATAAGAATAGAAAGGACAAGGAGAAGATCCAAACCATGGAAGAGAGTATCAAGAAAATAAATAAAATATGGAGAAAGAAAATATTCAATACAAAAGAAGAAATGGAGATGAGGAAGGGTGGATTAATTAATATATTTAACCCTCCCATTAATAAACAAATGGAGTTAAATAAAGTTAGAAATTGTAGACAAAACTCAACCAGAATATCAAAGGTAAACCATCATAGAATAATAACAAAAAACTTGAATAAATTTAAATATCAGTTAAAAATATCGACGATCAAAGAGTATCTGACCACATCAATTATATTTTCAAGACGGAGTATACCAATAGAACATTATGTAAATAATACAGAGGTCAAAGAGGATGGAATGATAGAATATATGAGTGATTACGTTAGGTTAGAGAAGATACAATACTTGTCAATTAAAAAGGGTCTAAATATGACCGAAAACTGTGACTTAAATGAAGACTTTGTATCAGCCGAGTTACAGTACCAGATACATGAGAGATATTTAACAAAGACAAAAATCATTATAGACACCCCAGTAATCCGAGAACATGTAGTACCTGAGTTAATGGACCATGGTTAACCTAAATGATAATAAACCAGAAAAGGGGACTGAAATTCTGAAAACCGACCCAGCAACCCATTGAATAGCGGAAGAAAACCCCAAAATTCTAAAAGCATGTAAGGACATCTTACTCAAGTTATTTTGAAACCATATAATTTAAAATAAAGAGAATAAAAACCCCAAAATTCTAAAAAATGTAAGAACAACTTACTCAACAATTTATCTAGGAACAAGACGATTTAATAAAAACTATGTAAGGACAACTTACTTAATTTATTCAGAAATAATACGATTTAAGATATTTCGAAACCAGTTGATTTAACAAAAAATAATAACAGATTAGTAAATAAGAGTTATAAAGAATTGATTTAAAATGAAATAATAGGAAAAAGTAATATTTTTAATGGTAACAAACAGAAGAAAAATTAAATGAACAAAAACAATTGATGGTAATGTGATCAGATAAGAAGAATAAAGAATAATTTAATGACTCCAATGAAACTGAAGGAGGATGATAATTAATACAATAATTAGAATTTCTCGGAATTGAAGATTATATAAGAAGAAATGATACGGAGAAATATGTCACAAGAAGTAAAGTCAAAAGAATTTTAACATAAGGCCTATCAATAATGTTATATGCTATTAGTTAATGGAAAAGAAGAAGGAATCAAGGAGAAGAAGAAATATATAAATAAATGCAAACAGCTACAGTATGAAGAATCCCAAAAGTGTTTAGTACTAGTCGCTAATTGACTACTACTTATAATTTTTTTATTTTTATGTATTGACCGTAGAAAGGTTCCGGCAATAATTTTTATGAGCAGGGATGATGTTCCCCTGGTCTCAGAAGGTGTAAGGATGGACAGCGGAGTATGGACCCAGAGTGGCCACCCGACTGGTACCACCGCACAGGATAGGGAAAAATGTTAGGGAAATTGAATATTTAAGGGATAAAAATTATAAAATAGCTGAAAAGAGTGATATTAGATTCCAGAAGTATAAATGAAGAAAATAGAAGGAAGATAGCATACAGAAGCTTAATTGATAAAGCGAGTATATAAAAGTAAATAGAAATGAGTGTTAAAACAAGTTTAATATGATTAGTGTGACCAGTCCTTATCAAATAAAATGTGGAAGTACCACTACCCAGAGAAATGAATAATTGATGAATTTGCCTCCAAGAGAGAGAGAGAGTAGAGTAAGAAAACAGCAATTACCACCAGTCTGAATTACCAGTAAGTTTACAACCAGTTTCAAATGAAGGAAGATATTATGAAGAATAAAAGCCAAGAATATTAGGAGAATTGAAACAATCAACAATTTATTTTAATAAACGAGTAAAACCAAAATAAATTTGTTCTAGTGGGGGGGCTTTATGTAACGGTACATAACCCGGTCCCAATGAATGATAACTTTTATAATACCATAAAGGTCAGAAATGGGTAAACTATAACGAGCTCAAAATTAAATTGTATCACTAAACATTATAAATAATTAAAGTGATATACAGTGACAAGTGAGTTATAGTGTACCCAATGAGGTAAAATGTGAAGGTGAAGGGAACTTCTTACAGAATTGTACTGTAAATGTGAGAATTATAAACTATAATAGTAGATCATGATGCTACTAACTAATTATGTATTGTGTTTAGTTATTGTAGGATTTATATTGTGTAGTACCTATGTTAATTTTATATTTTATAAAATAATGGTTTTATTGTATAAGATAACCCAGGGTTTGTGTTAAAAACTTAAAAGATTTAAATATCAGATGATAATGAAAATTAAAATAATACTGTATGAGGGAAATGGCAGAAGAAAATAGTCCAGTGTAAGAATACTATAAGAGATTAATAAATAATATATAAATTCATTAAAGTTAATAAAAATATTAAATACTTATATCCAAAGTTATAAGAAAATAAACAGCAAACGATTATGTAAATCAAATTGGGAAAGAAACCAAAATTAAAAAGAATTATTTTTCTGTAAATCAAAAATAAATTTATAATAATTACAAACGGCCTATATACTAAAAAGTAAATAGCAGAACCAATAAAAAGATATAAAAAAATTATGGGTTACTAAGAGTGACATAAATAACAAGTATTGTTAATCGAATTTGAAATTAAAACCAGTCCAGTTGACAAAAATGATTAGAGATAAAAATTTTATTAAAATATCCTTTTGAAACCTTTAGAAAAGCACAAAATTGTTACAAAATTAAAGAACAGTATAAACATGATGTACTACTACCTTAGTTATCAAAGTTAACTTGCTATACTCCATAATAAAAGTGAAAAAAACCAACCAGGACGAGTAGGCCTAGCCTAGCAGAGTTCGAGCTTTAACAAGATAATATTTGCCGGATGGTTGTGAAATTATCACCAAATACTAACTCCAACTGAGAAACGGCTTCACACAAGTAAGAACTTCAAGAAGAGAGGTAATATAAACATTTCTTTTAATATTTAAAGAAGAAACCTCAAACGGAATGGTTGTGTAGTCCATAACGATTAAAACGTAAACACATGTTTTAATAAAAACAAACGCCACCTGCTCTCTTACGGACATTTCCGGAACTACGTACTAAGTGAAATAAACAAATTTTTGAATATTTTTTCTATATTTGTAAAGCGTAGAATAATTATCCATTTCTGACCATCTCATAACAAAAAGAACTTACCCTTAACCCTGGGGAAAATAACTCAAAGAATTATATGTTGATTGATGTTTAAACAAAAGATAAAATTGTAAAAAATCGTTCAAAACTGTATATTTTTTATGACAATTCCTTGTTACTCAATGAAGTCGATCATGTACTAGAATGAAAATATCAATTGTAATATTTGTATTTTGGTGGAAGGGAAAAATAAATAATAAATAATATAATAAATATTATTGAAAAAAAAAATGATATTGAATAATAAAAATGTGTTTCCTTTTTTTTAGTGGGTAGTTGTAGTAGGTTTCAGAACAAAATAGAAGAGGTCGATCCACCGGGTCATATTCTGCCACAGTGTCGTCTGGTTGACCTATGTTTGGAGACTCGTCTCAAAACCAGCTGATTTAATTCACGGCGAACATAAAAAAAAAATTTCAGAAATCGTCTAAACCGAGTGTAAACAAACGGTACTTGCTCTCTCTTCAAAATAAGGCTGAACAACTTCCCTACTTGACCCAAATCACACACACTCGATTTCTGCTTTGTTTGAGTAACATTACCAACAACTTTATTTAAACTTCGGTCCTTATAATTCATAAGTGGCGACTGCGGAGGGGTGTTCTGACCGATCTGAGACTGTAAACAAGACAGACGTTTTGCTGGTACTTCTAAATAACCGCTACGTTACAGATTGACGCTAACAACGTGGGGAAAATAAAACAAAGTTTCCATTAAGTAAAGTACTATTTAAGGATCGGAGAGACACACACCCAAAAAAAAACCGCTACTTTACAGATTGGCGCCCAACGTGGGGCTGAATTAACTAAACCCGTAATTGCAATACACTCTTGGAGAGGCGGAAACGTTTGATATAGAGCAGATACGTTACAGATTGGCGCTCAACGTAAAAGGGCTGTAATTAGAAAAGAATTTTGATATATTTAATAAATTAATATACCCAAAAAATCTATCTATCGTCGGCAGTTATGAGAAAACAAGAAATGCATAATACCCGAGGCAGATCGAAGAAGAGGGCAGAAGGAAAGGAGAAGGAAGAAGGTGGACAGGAACAAGAAATAGAATTAGTCACGGACAGTGAAATGGACCAGCAGACAGGCGATAAAGAAGAAACCGAAGTAGTTATGGATCCGGAAACGGAAATAATTGAAGATGATGCCCAAGGGGACCAACCAGATAAACCCACCCAAAAAGAAGACATGAGCATACAGGAGATGTTAAGAATTATAATGGAAGGGAATAACAAAATTCAGGAAGATAATAAGCAAACAAAAAATAAAATAGACAAAATGGAGGAGGAAAATAAGGAAAACTCAAGGAAACAAAATGAAACCTTGAGCGAAAAATTTGACAAAATAGATGAGAATTTTAAGAAACAGGAAGAGAACTCAAGGAAACAGAATGAAACCTTGAGGGACAGTTTAAAACAAATGGAGAAAATAAACGAAGAAAGTTTAAAGCGGATTGAAGGTAAAATGGAGAATTTCAATAAGGAGATATGGGAAACTTTCGGGGAGAAGTTTGGAAAGGTTAATACACTTAGCCAAAAAGCAGATACATACAAGGAGGAGACAAATAAGAAAATGGATGAAGGTTTCAAGAGTTTGGAGGAAACATTAGACAGCACTTCCGAAAGTATTATAGTAAGTCCAAACACAGAAGAGAGTAGCAAGGAAACAGAAATTAGAGAAGACCAGAAGACATTACTATCTGAAAATAAGAATAGAAAGGACAAGGAGAAGATCCAAACCATGGAAGAGAGTATCAAGAAAATAAATAAAATATGGAGAAAGAAAATATTCAATACAAAAGAAGAAATGGAGATGAGGAAGGGTGGATTAATTAATATATTTAACCCTCCCATTAATAAACAAATGGAGTTAAATAAAGTTAGAAATTGTAGACAAAACTCAACCAGAATATCAAAGGTAAACCATCATAGAATAATAACAAAAAACTTGAATAAATTTAAATATCAGTTAAAAATATCGACGATCAAAGAGTATCTGACCACATCAATTATATTTTCAAGACGGAGTATACCAATAGAACATTATGTAAATAATACAGAGGTCAAATAGGATGGAATGATAGAATATATGAGTGATTACGTTAGGTTAGAGAAGATACAATACTTGTCAATTAAAAAGGGTCTAAATATGACCGAAAACTGTGACTTAAATGAAGACTTTGTATCAGCCGAGTTACAGTACCAGATACATGAGAGATATTTAACAAGGACAAAAATCATTATAGACACCCCAGTAATCCGAGAACATGTAGTACCTGAGTTAATGGACCATGGTTAACCTAAATGATAATAAACCAGAAAAGGGGACTGAAATTCTGAAAACCGACCCAGCAACCCATTGAATAGCGGAAGAAAACCCCAAAATTCTAAAAGCATGTAAGGACATCTTACTCAAGTTATTTTGAAACCATATAATTTAAAATAAAGAGAATAAAAACCCCAAAATTCTAAAAAATGTAAGAACAACTTACTCAAAAATTTATCTAGGAACAAGACGATTTAATAAAAACTATGTAAGGACAACTTACTTAATTTATTCAGAAATAATACGATTTAAGATATTTCGAAACCAGTTGATTTAACAAAAAATAATAACAGATTAGTAAATAAGAGTTATAAAGAATTGATTTAAAATGAAATAATAGGAAAAAGTAATATTTTTAATGGTAACAAACAGAAGAAAAATTAAATGAACAAAAACAATTGATGGTAATGTGCTCAGATAAGAAGAATAAAGAATAATTTAATGACTCCAATGAAACTGAAGGAGGATGATAATTAATACAATAATTAGAATTTCTCGGAATTGAAGATTATATAAGAAGAAATGATCCGGAGAAATATGTCACAAGAAGTAAAGTCAAAAGAATTTTAACATAAGGCCTATCAATAATGTTATATGTTATTAGTTAATGGAAAAGAAGAAGGAATCAAGGAGAAGAAGAAATATATAAATAAATGCAAACAGCTACAGTATGAAGAATCCCAAAAGTGTTTAGTACTAGTCGCTAATTGACTACTACTTATAATTTTTTTATTTTTATGTATTGACCGTAGAAAGGTTCCGGCAATAATTTTTATGAGCAGGGATGATGTTCCCCTGGTCTCAGAAGGTGTAAGGATGGACAGCGGAGTATGGACCCAGAGTGGCCACCCGACTGGTACCACCGCACAGGATAGGGAAAAATGTTAGGGAAATTGAATATTTAAGGGATAATAATTATAAAATAGCTGAAAAGAGTGATATTAGATTCCAGAAGTATAAATGAAGAAAATAGAAGGAAGATAGCATACAGAAGCTTAATTGATAAAGCGAGTATATAAAAGTAAATAGAAATGAGTGTTAAAACAAGTTTAATATGATTAGTGTGACCAGTCCTTATCAAATAAAATGTGGAAGTACCACTACCCAGAGAAATGAATAATTGATGAATTTGCCTCCAAGAGAGAGAGAGAGTAGAGTAAGAAAACAGCAATTACCACCAGTCTGAATTACCAGTAAGTTTACAACCAGTTTCAAATGAAGGAAGATATTATGAAGAATAAAAGCCAAGAATATTAGGAGAATTGAAACAATCAACAATTTATTTTAATAAACGAGTAAAACCAAAATAAATTTGTTCTAGTGGGGGGGCTTTATGTAACGGTACATAACCCGGTCCCAATGAATGATAACTTTTATAATACCATAAAGGTCAGAAATGGGTAAACTATAACGAGCTCAAAATTAAATTGTATCACTAAACATTATAAATAATTAAAGTGATATACAGTGACAAGTGAGTTATAGTGTACCCAATGAGGTAAAATGTGAAGGTGAAGGGAACTTCTTACAGAATTGTACTGTAAATGTGAGAATTATAAACTATAATAGTAGATCATGATGCTACTAACTAATTATGTATTGTGTTTAGTTATTGTAGGATTTATATTGTGTAGTACCTATGTTAATTTTATATTTTATAAAATAATGGTTTTATTGTATAAGATAACCCAGGGTTTGTGTTAAAAACTTAAAAGATTTAAATATCAGATGATAATGAAAATTAAAATAATACTGTATGAGGGAAATGGCAGAAGAAAATAGTCCAGTGTAAGAATACTATAAGAGATTAATAAATAATATATAAATTCATTAAAGTTAATAAAAATATTAAATACTTATATCCAAAGTTTAAGAAAATAAACAGCAAACGATAATGTAAATCAAATTGGGAAAGAAACCAAAATTAAAAAGAATTATTTTTCTGTAAATCAAATATAAATTTATAATAATTACAAACGGCCTATATACTAAAAAGTAAATAGCAGAACCAATAAAAAGATATAAAAAAATTATGGGTTACTAAGAGTGACATAAATAACAAGTATTGTTAATCGAATTTGAAATTAAAACCAGTCCAGTTGACAAAAATGATTAGAGATAAAAATTTTATTAAAATATCCTTTTGAAACCTTTAGAAAAGCACAAAATTGTTACAAAATTAAAGAACAGTATAAACATGATGTACTACTACCTTAGTTATCAAAGTTAACTTGCTATACTCCATAATAAAAGTGAAAAAAACCAACCAGGACGAGTAGGCCTAGCCTAGCAGAGTTCGAGCTTTAACAAGATAATATTTGCCGGATGGTTGTGAAATTATCACCAAATACTAACTCCAACTGAGAAACGGCTTCACACAAGTAAGAACTTCAAGAAGAGAGGTAATATAAACATTTCTTTTAATATTTAAAGAAGAAACCTCAAACGGAATGGTTGTGTAGTCCATAACGATTAAAACGTAAACACATGTTTTAATAAAAACAAACGCCACCTGCTCTCTTACGGACATTTCCGGAACTACGTACTAAGTGAAATAAACAAATTTTTGAATATTTTTTCTATATTTGTAAAGCGTAGAATAATTATCCATTTCTGACCATCTCATAACAAAAAGAACTTACCCTTAACCCTGGGGAAAATAACTCAAAGAATTATATGTTGATTGATGTTTAAACAAAAGATAAAATTGTAAAAAATCGTTCAAAACTGTATATTTTTTATGACAATTCCTTGTTACTCAATGAAGTCGATCATGTACTAGAATGAAAATATCAATTGTAATATTTGTATTTTGGTGGAAGGGAAAAATAAATAATAAATAATATAATAAATATTATTGAAAAAAAAAATGATATTGAATAATAAAAATGTGTTTCCTTTTTTTTAGTGGGTAGTTGTAGTAGGTTTCAGAACAAAATAGAAGAGGTCGATCCACCGGGTCATATTCTGCCACAGTGTCGTCTGGTTGACCTATGTTTGGAGACTCGTCTCAAAACCAGCTGATTTAATTCACGGCGAACATAAAAAAAAAATTTCAGAAATTGTCTAAACCGAGTGTAAACAAACGGTACTTGCTCTCTCTTCAAAATAAGGCTGAACAACTTCCCTACTTGACCCAAATCACACACACTCGATTTCTGCTTTGTTTGAGTAACATTACCAACAACTTTATTTAAACTTCGGTCCTTATAATTCATAAGTGGCGACTGCGGAGGGGTGTTCTGACCGATCTGAGACTGTAAACAAGACAGACGTTTTGCTGGTACTTCTAAATAACCGCTACGTTACAGATTGACGCTAACAACGTGGGGAAAATAAAACAAAGTTTCCATTAAGTAAAGTACTATTTAAGGATCGGAGAGACACACACCCAAAAAAAACCGCTACTTTACAGATTGGCGCCCAACGTGGGGCTGAATTAACTAAACCCGTAATTGCAATACACTCTTGGAGAGGCGGAAACGTTTGATATAGAGCAGATACGTTACAGATTGGCGCTCAACGTAAAAGGGCTGTAATTAGAAAAGAATTTTGATATATTTAATAAATTAATATACCCAAAAAATCTATCTATCGTCGGCAGTTATGAGAAAACAAGAAATGCATAATACCCGAGGCAGATCGAAGAAGAGGGCAGAAGGAAAGGAGAAGGAAGAAGGTGGACAGGAACAAGAAATAGAATTAGTCACGGACAGTGAAATGGACCAGCAGACAGGCGATAAAGAAGAAACCGAAGTAGTTATGGATCCGGAAACGGAAATAATTGAAGATGATGCCCAAGGGGACCAACCAGATAAACCCACCCAAAAAGAAGACATGAGCATACAGGAGATGTTAAGAATTATAATGGAAGGGAATAACAAAATTCAGGAAGATAATAAGCAAACAAAAAATAAAATAGACAAAATGGAGGAGGAAAATAAGGAAAACTCAAGGAAACAAAATGAAACCTTGAGCGAAAAATTTGACAAAATAGATGAGAATTTTAAGAAACAGGAAGAGAACTCAAGGAAACAGAATGAAACCTTGAGGGACAGTTTAAAACAAATGGAGAAAATAAACGAAGAAAGTTTAAAGCGGATTGAAGGTAAAATGGAGAATTTCAATAAGGAGATATGGGAAACTTTCGGGGAGAAGTTTGGAAAGGTTAATACACTTAGCCAAAAAGCAGATACATACAAGGAGGAGACAAATAAGAAAATGGATGAAGGTTTCAAGAGTTTGGAGGAAACATTAGACAGCACTTCCGAAAGTATTATAGTAAGTCCAAACACAGAAGAGAGTAGCAAGGAAACAGAAATTAGAGAAGACCAGAAGACATTACTATCTGAAAATAAGAATAGAAAGGACAAGGAGAAGATCCAAACCATGGAAGAGAGTATCAAGAAAATAAATAAAATATGGAGAAAGAAAATATTCAATACAAAAGAAGAAATGGAGATGAGGAAGGGTGGATTAATTAATATATTTAACCCTCCCATTAATAAACAAATGGAGTTAAATAAAGTTAGAAATTGTAGACAAAACTCAACCAGAATATCAAAGGTAAACCATCATAGAATAATAACAAAAAACTTGAATAAATTTAAATATCAGTTAAAAATATCGACGATCAAAGAGTATCTGACCACATCAATTATATTTTCAAGACGGAGTATACCAATAGAACATTATGTAAATAATACAGAGGTCAAATAGGATGGAATGATAGAATATATGAGTGATTACGTTAGGTTAGAGAAGATACAATACTTGTCAATTAAAAAGGGTCTAAATATGACCGAAAACTGTGACTTAAATGAAGACTTTGTATCAGCCGAGTTACAGTACCAGATACATGAGAGATATTTAACAAGGACAAAAATCATTATAGACACCCCAGTAATCCGAGAACATGTAGTACCTGAGTTAATGGACCATGGTTAACCTAAATGATAATAAACCAGAAAAGGGGACTGAAATTCTGAAAACCGACCCAGCAACCCATTGAATAGCGGAAGAAAACCCCAAAATTCTAAAAGCATGTAAGGACATCTTACTCAAGTTATTTTGAAACCATATAATTTAAAATAAAGAGAATAAAAACCCCAAAATTCTAAAAAATGTAAGAACAACTTACTCAAAAATTTATCTAGGAACAAGACGATTTAATAAAAACTATGTAAGGACAACTTACTTAATTTATTCAGAAATAATACGATTTAAGATATTTCGAAACCAGTTGATTTAACAAAAAATAATAACAGATTAGTAAATAAGAGTTATAATGAATTGATTTAAAATGAAATAATAGGAAAAAGTAATATTTTTAATGGTAACAAACAGAAGAAAAATTAAATGAACAAAAACAATTGATGGTAATGTGCTCAGATAAGAAGAATAAAGAATAATTTAATGACTCCAATGAAACTGAAGGAGGATGATAATTAATACAATAATTAGAATTTCTCGGAATTGAAGATTATATAAGAAGAAATGATCCGGAGAAATATGTCACAAGAAGTAAAGTCAAAAGAATTTTAACATAAGGCCTATCAATAATGTTATATGTTATTAGTTAATGGAAAAGAAGAAGGAATCAAGGAGAAGAAGAAATATATAAATAAATGCAAACAGCTACAGTATGAAGAATCCCAAAAGTGTTTAGTACTAGTCGCTAATTGACTACTACTTATAATTTTTTTATTTTTATGTATTGACCGTAGAAAGGTTCCGGCAATAATTTTTATGAGCAGGGATGATGTTCCCCTGGTCTCAGAAGGTGTAAGGATGGACAGCGGAGTATGGACCCAGAGTGGCCACCCGACTGGTACCACCGCACAGGATAGGGAAAAATGTTAGGGAAATTGAATATTTAAGGGATAATAATTATAAAATAGCTGAAAAGAGTGATATTAGATTCCAGAAGTATAAATGAAGAAAATAGAAGGAAGATAGCATACAGAAGCTTAATTGATAAAGCGAGTATATAAAAGTAAATAGAAATGAGTGTTAAAACAAGTTTAATATGATTAGTGTGACCAGTCCTTATCAAATAAAATGTGGAAGTACCACTACCCAGAGAAATGAATAATTGATGAATTTGCCTCCAAGAGAGAGAGAGAGTAGAGTAAGAAAACAGCAATTACCACCAGTCTGAATTACCAGTAAGTTTACAACCAGTTTCAAATGAAGGAAGATATTATGAAGAATAAAAGCCAAGAATATTAGGAGAATTGAAACAATCAACAATTTATTTTAATAAACGAGTAAAACCAAAATAAATTTGTTCTAGTGGGGGGGCTTTATGTAACGGTACATAACCCGGTCCCAATGAATGATAACTTTTATAATACCATAAAGGTCAGAAATGGGTAAACTATAACGAGCTCAAAATTAAATTGTATCACTAAACATTATAAATAATTAAAGTGATATACAGTGACAAGTGAGTTATAGTGTACCCAATGAGGTAAAATGTGAAGGTGAAGGGAACTTCTTACAGAATTGTACTGTAAATGTGAGAATTATAAACTATAATAGTAGATCATGATGCTACTAACTAATTATGTATTGTGTTTAGTTATTGTAGGATTTATATTGTGTAGTACCTATGTTAATTTTATATTTTATAAAATAATGGTTTTATTGTATAAGATAACCCAGGGTTTGTGTTAAAAACTTAAAAGATTTAAATATCAGATGATAATGAAAATTAAAATAATACTGTATGAGGGAAATGGCAGAAGAAAATAGTCCAGTGTAAGAATACTATAAGAGATTAATAAATAATATATAAATTCATTAAAGTTAATAAAAATATTAAATACTTATATCCAAAGTTTAAGAAAATAAACAGCAAACGATAATGTAAATCAAATTGGGAAAGAAACCAAAATTAAAAAGAATTATTTTTCTGTAAATCAAATATAAATTTATAATAATTACAAACGGCCTATATACTAAAAAGTAAATAGCAGAACCAATAAAAAGATATAAAAAAATTATGGGTTACTAAGAGTGACATAAATAACAAGTATTGTTAATCGAATTTGAAATTAAAACCAGTCCAGTTGACAAAAATGATTAGAGATAAAAATTTTATTAAAATATCCTTTTGAAACCTTTAGAAAAGCACAAAATTGTTACAAAATTAAAGAACAGTATAAACATGATGTACTACTACCTTAGTTATCAAAGTTAACTTGCTATACTCCATAATAAAAGTGAAAAAAACCAACCAGGACGAGTAGGCCTAGCCTAGCAGAGTTCGAGCTTTAACAAGATAATATTTGCCGGATGGTTGTGAAATTATCACCAAATACTAACTCCAACTGAGAAACGGCTTCACACAAGTAAGAACTTCAAGAAGAGAGGTAATATAAACATTTCTTTTAATATTTAAAGAAGAAACCTCAAACGGAATGGTTGTGTAGTCCATAACGATTAAAACGTAAACACATGTTTTAATAAAAACAAACGCCACCTGCTCTCTTACGGACATTTCCGGAACTACGTACTAAGTGAAATAAACAAATTTTTGAATATTTTTTCTATATTTGTAAAGCGTAGAATAATTATCCATTTCTGACCATCTCATAACAAAAAGAACTTACCCTTAACCCTGGGGAAAATAACTCAAAGAATTATATGTTGATTGATGTTTAAACAAAAGATAAAATTGTAAAAAATCGTTCAAAACTGTATATTTTTTATGACAATTCCTTGTTACTCAATGAAGTCGATCATGTACTTGAATGAAAATATCAATTGTAATATTTGTATTTTGGTGGAAGGGAAAAATAAATAATAAATAATATAATAAATATTATTGAAAAAAAAAATGATATTGAATAATAAAAATGTGTTTCCTTTTTTTTAGTGGGTAGTTGTAGTAGGTTTCAGAACAAAATAGAAGAGGTCGATCCACCGGGTCATATTCTGCCACAGTGTCGTCTGGTTGACCTATGTTTGGAGACTCGTCTCAAAACCAGCTGATTTAATTCACGGCGAACATAAAAAAAAAATTTCAGAAATCGTCTAAACCGAGTGTAAACAAACGGTACTTGCTCTCTCTTCAAAATAAGGCTGAACAACTTCCCTACTTGACCCAAATCACACACACTCGATTTCTGCTTTGTTTGAGTAACATTACCAACAACTTTATTTAAACTTCGGTCCTTATAATTCATAAGTGGCGACTGCGGAGGGGTGTTCTGACCGATCTGAGACTGTAAACAAGACAGACGTTTTGCTGGTACTTCTAAATAACCGCTACGTTACAGATTGACGCTAACAACGTGGGGAAAATAAAACAAAGTTTCCATTAAGTAAAGTACTATTTAAGGATCGGAGAGACACACACCCAAAAAAAAACCGCTACTTTACAGATTGGCGCCCAACGTGGGGCTGAATTAACTAAACCCGTAATTGCAATACACTCTTGGAGAGGCGGAAACGTTTGATATAGAGCAGATACGTTACAGATTGGCGCTCAACGTAAAAGGGCTGTAATTAGAAAAGAATTTTGATATATTTAATAAATTAATATACCCAAAAAATCTATCTATCGTCGGCAGTTATGAGAAAACAAGAAATGCATAATACCCGAGGCAGATCGAAGAAGAGGGCAGAAGGAAAGGAGAAGGAAGAAGGTGGACAGGAACAAGAAATAGAATTAGTCACGGACAGTGAAATGGACCAGCAGACAGGCGATAAAGAAGAAACCGAAGTAGTTATGGATCCGGAAACGGAAATAATTGAAGATGATGCCCAAGGGGACCAACCAGATAAACCCACCCAAAAAGAAGACATGAGCATACAGGAGATGTTAAGAATTATAATGGAAGGGAATAACAAAATTCAGGAAGATAATAAGCAAACAAAAAATAAAATAGACAAAATGGAGGAGGAAAATAAGGAAAACTCAAGGAAACAAAATGAAACCTTGAGCGAAAAATTTGACAAAATAGATGAGAATTTTAAGAAACAGGAAGAGAACTCAAGGAAACAGAATGAAACCTTGAGGGACAGTTTAAAACAAATGGAGAAAATAAACGAAGAAAGTTTAAAGCGGATTGAAGGTAAAATGGAGAATTTCAATAAGGAGATATGGGAAACTTTCGGGGAGAAGTTTGGAAAGGTTAATACACTTAGCCAAAAAGCAGATACATACAAGGAGGAGACAAATAAGAAAATGGATGAAGGTTTCAAGAGTTTGGAGGAAACATTAGACAGCACTTCCGAAAGTATTATAGTAAGTCCAAACACAGAAGAGAGTAGCAAGGAAACAGAAATTAGAGAAGACCAGAAGACATTACTATCTGAAAATAAGAATAGAAAGGACAAGGAGAAGATCCAAACCATGGAAGAGAGTATCAAGAAAATAAATAAAATATGGAGAAAGAAAATATTCAATACAAAAGAAGAAATGGAGATGAGGAAGGGTGGATTAATTAATATATTTAACCCTCCCATTAATAAACAAATGGAGTTAAATAAAGTTAGAAATTGTAGACAAAACTCAACCAGAATATCAAAGGTAAACCATCATAGAATAATAACAAAAAACTTGAATAAATTTAAATATCAGTTAAAAATATCGACGATCAAAGAGTATCTGACCACATCAATTATATTTTCAAGACGGAGTATACCAATAGAACATTATGTAAATAATACAGAGGTCAAATAGGATGGAATGATAGAATATATGAGTGATTACGTTAGGTTAGAGAAGATACAATACTTGTCAATTAAAAAGGGTCTAAATATGACCGAAAACTGTGACTTAAATGAAGACTTTGTATCAGCCGAGTTACAGTACCAGATACATGAGAGATATTTAACAAGGACAAAAATCATTATAGACACCCCAGTAATCCGAGAACATGTAGTACCTGAGTTAATGGACCATGGTTAACCTAAATGATAATAAACCAGAAAAGGGGACTGAAATTCTGAAAACCGACCCAGCAACCCATTGAATAGCGGAAGAAAACCCCAAAATTCTAAAAGCATGTAAGGACATCTTACTCAAGTTATTTTGAAACCATATAATTTAAAATAAAGAGAATAAAAACCCCAAAATTCTAAAAAATGTAAGAACAACTTACTCAAAAAAATTTATCTAGGAACAAGACGATTTAATAAAAACTATGTAAGGACAACTTACTTAATTTATTCAGAAATAATACGATTTAAGATATTTCGAAACCAGTTGATTTAACAAAAAATAATAACAGATTAGTAAATAAGAGTTATAAAGAATTGATTTAAAATGAAATAATAGGAAAAAGTAATATTTTTAATGGTAACAAACAGAAGAAAAATTAAATGAACAAAAACAATTGATGGTAATGTGCTCAGATAAGAAGAATAAAGAATAATTTAATGACTCCAATGAAACTGAAGGAGGATGATAATTAATACAATAATTAGAATTTCTCGGAATTGAAGATTATATAAGAAGAAATGATCCGGAGAAATATGTCACAAGAAGTAAAGTCAAAAGAATTTTAACATAAGGCCTATCAATAATGTTATATGCTATTAGTTAATGGAAAAGAAGAAGGAATCAAGGAGAAGAAGAAATATATAAATAAATGCAAACAGCTACAGTATGAAGAATCCCAAAAGTGTTTAGTACTAGTCGCTAATTGACTACTACTTATAATTTTTTTATTTTTACGTATTGACCGTAGAAAGGTTCCGGCAATAATTTTTATGAGCAGGGATGATGTTCCCCTGGTCTCAGAAGGTGTAAGGATGGACAGCGGAGTATGGACCCAGAGTGGCCACCCGACTGGTACCACCGCACAGGATAGGGAAAAATGTTAGGGAAATTGAATATTTAAGGGATAATAATTATAAAATAGCTGAAAAGAGTGATATTAGATTCCAGAAGTATAAATGAAGAAAATAGAAGGAAGATAGCATACAGAAGCTTAATTGATAAAGCGAGTATATAAAAGTAAATAGAAATGAGTGTTAAAACAAGTTTAATATGATTAGTGTGACCAGTCCTTATCAAATAAAATGTGGAAGTACCACTACCCAGAGAAATGAATAATTGATGAATTTGCCTCCAAGAGAGAGAGAGAGTAGAGTAAGAAAACAGCAATTACCACCAGTCTGAATTACCAGTAAGTTTACAACCAGTTTCAAATGAAGGAAGATATTATGAAGAATAAAAGCCAAGAATATTAGGAGAATTGAAACAATCAACAATTTATTTTAATAAACGAGTAAAACCAAAATAAATTTGTTCTAGTGGGGGGGGGCTTTATGTAACGGTACATAACCCGGTCCCAATGAATGATAACTTTTATAATACCATAAAGGTCAGAAATGGGTAAACTATAACGAGCTCAAAATTAAATTGTATCACTAAACATTATAAATAATTAATGTGATATACAGTGAAAAGTGAGTTATAGTGTACCCAATGAGGTAAAATGTGAAGGTGAAGGGAACTTCTTACAGAATTGTACTGTAAATGTGAGAATTATAAACTATAATAGTAGATCATGATGCTACTAACTAATTATGTATTGTGTTTAGGTATTGTAGGATTTATATTGTGTAGTACCTATGTTAATTTTATATTTTATAAAATAATGGTTTTATTGTATAAGATAACCCAGGGTTTGTGTTAAAAACTTAAAAGATTTAAATATCAGATGATAATGAAAATTAAAATAATACTGTATGAGGGAAATGGCAGAAGAAAATAGTCCAGTGTAAGAATACTATAAGAGATTAATAAATAATATATATATATTCATTTAAAGTTAATAAAAATATTAAATACTTATATCCAAAGTTATAAGAAAATAAACAGAAAACGATTATGTAAATCAAATTGGGAAAGAAACCAAAATTAAAAAGAATTGTTTTTCTGTAAATCAAAAATAAATTTATAATAATTACAAACGGCCTATATACTAAAAAGTAAATAGCAGAACCAATAAAAAGATATAAAAAAATTATGGGTTACTAAGAGTGACGTAAATAACAAGTATTGTTAATCGAATTTGAAATTAAAACCAGTCCAGTTGACAAAAATGATGAGATAAAAATTTTATTAAAATATCCTTTTGAAACCTTTAGAAAAGCACAAAATTGTTACAAAATTAAAGAACAGTATAAACATGATGTACTACTACCTTAGTTATCAAAGTTAACTTGCTATACTCCATAATAAAAGTGAAAAAAACCAACCAGGACGAGTAGGCCTAGCCTAGCAGAGTTCGAGCTTTAACGAGATAATATTTGCCGGATGGTTGTGAAATTATCACCAAATACTAACTCCACCTGAGAAACGGCTTCACACAAGTAAGAACTTCAAGAAGAGAGGTAATATAAACATTTCTTTTAATATTTAAAGAAGAAACCTCAAACGGAATGGTTGTGTAGTCCATAACGATTAAAACGTAAACACATGTTTTAATAAAAACAAACGCCACCTGCTCTCTTACGGACATTTCCGGAACTACGTACTAAGTGAAATAAACAAATTTTTGAATATTTTTTCTATATTTGTAAAGCGTAGAATAATTATCCATTTCTGACCATCTCATAACAAAAAGAACTTACCCTTAACCCTGGGGAAAATAACTCAAAGAATTATATGTTGATTGATGTTTAAACAAAAGATAAAATTGTAAAAAATCGTTCAAAACTGTATATTTTTTATGACAATTCCTTGTTACTCAATGAAGTCGATCATGTACTAGAATGAAAATATCGATTGTAATATTTGTATTTTGGCGGAAGGGAAAAAACCAATAATATAAATAATAAATATTATTGAAAAAAAAAATGATATTGAATAATAAAAATGTGTTTCCTTTTTTTTAGTGGGTAGTTGTAGTAGGTTTCAGAACAAAATAGAAGAGGTCGATCCACCGGGTCATATTCTGCCACAGTGTCGTATGGTTGACCTATGTTTGGAGACTCGTCTCAAAATCAGCTGATTTAATTCACGGCGAACATAAAAAAAAAAATTTCAGAAATCGTCTAAACCGAGTGTAAACAAACGGTACTTGCTCTCTCTTCAAAATAAGGCTGAACAACTTCCCTACTTGACCCAAATCACACACACTCGATTTCTGCTTTGTTTGAGTAACATTACCAACAACTTTATTTAAACTTCGGTCCTTATAATTCATAAGTGGCGACTGCGGAGGTTTGTTCTGACCGATCTGAGACTGTAAACAAGACAGACGTTTTGCTGGTACCTCTAAATAACCGCTACGTTACAGATTGACGCTAACAACGTGGGGAAAATAAAACAAAGTTTCCATTAAGTAAAGTACTATTTAAGGATCGGAGAGACACACACCCAAAAAAAAAACCGCTACGTTACAATATATACTGTTACATCTTTGTTGGTAATTCTATTTTTTATAGCTTTGTGGCTACAGCTAGCATAGTAATAGTCTTTGTTATTTCTGTATCATTGTTCTATATCTTTCAGCCAAATTGCTGTTATTTGTTATTATCTTGTTAAAGTCATTGGTTATTTTGTTTATACTATGTGACTCTACACATCAATGTCTTGAACTGGCTCACTTGACAGCTTATTTGTGAACTTTGCTTGTCCATTAGTCATAGTCAGTCATTGTGTCTAAGTTGTAGTGTCATGCAGTGTATTCACACTGCTTCTTGGGATCCCTCCTCTCCTTTCTTCTTTGCTGGTCCCTTCTCTTCTTTGTTACATTCATTATAATTATTCTTTTTACAACTCTAGTATCATATTTCACCCTTCTGGTGTGTATTATGGTTATGGAACATTTTGTGATGTTACAATATCCATGTTGTAAAGTAATCTACATAAAGACATGTCACATTTATCGCAATGGTTTTTCTATTCTTCAAAATATTTCTGAAATACATTTTTTGTTATAACCTATCTATCTTGTCTCAACCTCCTCAGTTACTGTACACAATAAAATGTGCTTTTAGTTGTTTGTTTAAACTTCACGAGCTTCAGTTAATTACTGTAGCCTACCATTATGAAGACTGTAGTACTATATTTTTATGCTTTAATTACCAACTTTTCATAAGAAATATAAGTTTTCATTTTATTACTATTTTGTATCTGTAGTTGGTACTACATGCCTAATATTTAAACTATATGACCCTACAGTGTAAAACTGTAAAAAACAGGACTGGATTATCTAATTATCATAGTTGTATTGAATTATCTGCATTTTATTATAGTGAAATCCAAATAGTTGAATTGTTTGAATTTTTAAGTTATACCGTTTTGGTGTACAATATATACCTGTAAAAGTTGAGATTGACTGTACTGTACTTTGAAATTAGTTATGTACTACATTACTGATAAATGTAGCTGAAACATTTACAGTTGTATACTGTATTTAGCTGTAACTGTACTTTTATGTTTGTTTAGGCTGAGAGATGAGGTGAGATCTCCTGGAGTTGTTGTAGAGTCTTTGACTGGCACATTTCTTAAAAATGCTGGTACGGTTGCACACATGCTTGTTAGTATTGTTGGTAACATCCAGTACATTCACTTCCTTACACTGTTTGTAAATTCTGAAATTTATTCGAACTGGCTTGAGTTCGAGGAAAAAAGGAAAGGTAAGTCGATACTTCACATTCTTAAAACTAACACTTTGTGATATATATATTAATCACTGTTCTTTGTATATGTTTGATAAGCGAATAAATTTTAGTTGACATCCAAATGTGTATTGTTTCTATATAGTGTTAGGCACATAAATATGTCTTGAGTATGTTTTCAAATATACTGACTTTTTTGTTGTAGTAGGCTACGCTAAGGTCTTTATTACACTATCCAACTGATTGCATGTAACTAATTACAAAAAAGCTGTGAGGCATTGGTTTAAATGTACGGTAGTGTATTACACTTACTGCAATTGGTTGCATGGTCTGCAGTCGATTGCAAGACAGTTGCAACCTTTGCAACTGCTCATGCAACTTTTAGTTTCATGCACTCGTTGTGGGCATTGATTCAAATGTAGGCTATTACACTATACAACTGATTGCGTGCAATTCGCCTGCATGCACATGCACACTCTATAGACAACGAAGAAATTTCATGACATGGGACCAACACAACATTCACAATTTTTACAAAACCGCCAATATCTCAAAAACAAAATTGAGGATTTTATTGAAAGATTTTAAATTTTTTCTAAATTTCACTTGCTGACACCATATAAACAACTTTGTCAAATTTTGTTGCTTCTCTGCTATATACACTTTTTCCTCGAACGAGGCCTTTTGGTTTCGCAACCATTATCAAGTTCTTCCTACAACAACATTAAAATACCTACTTCCCTTATATATATTATAACAGGACCAAATATCATTAATTTGGAGTTATATGTTAAGGGTATACTATATTAATGTTTAAATAAATTTTAATAGTTGAAACTCCACTCATATGTTATAGCGATCATAATAATGCATTGTACAAGGCGCACACGCCTATGTCCGCGGCTGTTACATAATTAACTCACTGTGTAACGAATACGACCACGCCCAAACTTTCAATTATTAATATTTCGGAAACCAGTAAATTCAGGCAAAATCCATTATAGCCAAAATGTTTGCCAAAATATTAATAATAGGGTGTGTGAATTTTATGCAATATAATTAAATAATAACAGAGTTAATTAATTTTATGTTAATAACTTCCGTAATAATTGAGCTACATAAAAGAGCTTTTGATATGTTATAGCTATAAGAAGTTACAACAAATTGTATATTTTAGAATTAGCACAACTTAACTTGCAGCCAAGATAATTGCAATATAAAAGTGCCACAGGAAATCCGGAATGACAATTCAGTTCCATTGTATTAAGAATATTAATAATAATATAAATTCTCAGTCTGTGGGAAAGTAGTTTCGTTCTCACGGGCTGAGGTGATTCAAATTTTGGGTAGTAGGGAGAGTGTGTCAGCCAATCAAATCATTCGAAGAAATTGGAACCAACGCGGAGTTTTGGGGCTGATTAAACACTCTACTGCCAGTATTCAAGAAGAACAGACGTATATCTTCGATCGTCTCAAAACCATAGTTTTGTGAAGACTCATCTGAAGACTCTACGTGGTCAACACGCCTAATTACGATCATCATAAAACAGATCAACTGTAGCGACTCGTAATTACAGCGTTCAGTGAAGATACTCTTCCACACCAACAAACAAGCGTACCGTGCACTACATTAACTGTGGGCGTATGCACGCAAGAGATCTACAAGACTACAAGACCTTACTTCAAGAATACGACAGAGAGGCCGTCTAAACCATTTGCGAATCAGCTGACAAGCAGAGCTACAACTCGAAATGACACACACACGCTGACGTGGAACGTGAATCGACGAGGGACGTGAAGCAGTTCTCGCAGGCAACTACAGACATAAAACTTCATCAATAGCAGGAAAGCAGAGTGTTGCTGATTTCCGAGCTCACCGCCAAAACCCAGGACGCTCAAGTAGATCACTATCTCTAGCCGATTGGACAAGGACAGCGAGGGACATCCGGGACATCTCTACAATCCACTTCAGAACCAGGAAAGTCAAAATCACTTTATTCCTTTTTCAACAGATCAATTTTTCTTTCTTTTTTAATTAAAATCAATGTAATATAAATCGCTCAGATGCCAGAAATAAAAGACTCTAGTCAAATAAGAATTATTCACGTGTGATAATCTGTATAGCCAGTATAAGTAATTAATAAGCATTAGTTAAGAATTAATAGTAGATCAAACAAAAAGCGCTATACAAATCTTAACAAAGAATTAAATAATTTGCTCATACTGCAGTAGGCTATACATGAGTCAGATCACTAGTAAATAAAGGGACGTGAACTAGATTGTCACGCCTAGTTTATTTTTGAATATTTTCAAGTAACTTTAGAGTTTTTATTTCATTAGAATCAAATTTTTAAAGACATTGAAATTAAATTGAATTAAATTAAATTGATTAATTAAATTCTCAGTTAAAATAAACTCTTTCAAAATAACGAGCTCAACTTCTGAAAATTATTAATCATTCAGAAAACATTATTCAAGATTTATTTATTGTTTAGTTTGTAAGAATATTTGAACTTATAACCATTTCATTCTTGTGTGTTTGGAGTAATAAACCCCGTTTTTATTACCCCACATTGTATTTTTATTGCTGTACTACGGAGCCTACCATCCTCACAAAACTCTTCACTTTTAAAATAACTTATTTAGTGTGCTGTTGTTATACACTTGAGTTTACATACTTGCGAAATCAAATCCAAAATCCACATGCCCTAGTCGGAAGAAAACCGCAAGATCGGACAGCAGGTAGGTGCTCATACATTCACACAACACAACAACACGCAAATAATATTGTTATAATATACTAACCCTCCCACGCATCACCGGTTACATTCAACCAATAGGAGGCAGTACTTACCGCCCAGTCCTTGCTAGCCCCGCCCCTTACTCAGTCAACCTGACCTCGTCATATACATTTCCTCTAGAAATCTCCTACAGCTTTCTACCTTCTGAACATATCCTGTGTGCCGATTTTTGGCAAAAAACCCGGCTGTTTTCTAATAGTTAACGATATGACAGGCATCACCGTATTTGTTAATTAATTAGCGTAGCGGGGTGTACCACATTAGCGGTGCATTCACTGTACTGATCTGCGCGCGCTCTGGGGTCGAGGCGGCGTTGCATTTTTTCCGTCGCAAGTTGAGGCAGTTCACTTTCAGCAGCGTGCGGCTACAGTCCTTCTACTCCCGGCTACTTTGAGATTTTTGGATCCTTGTAAAATGCCTATTCCTATGGATAGATAAACGCTATGTGACTCTCTGGGTTCCTGACTAAGACAACAATTTGATTCGCTCCAGGCGTGGCTGAACAACTGCCACCAATGCCATAAACATAACTACTCTCCGTCTTTGGCCGCCGGGAGGAAGAAATGGACGACGCCACAATACCCACGAGATCGGTGCCGGACTATAAGCAGGTGATATTTATGCCTTAAAAATATTTTTGGCCTCTGCAACTAATACCATGTGACATTATTCTCGGAATGGCTCCAGTTAGATTTTTGATTGTGCACAAGTCCAGCGGGACATTAGGGTTACAAACTTTATCAGTTTTACTTTACGAATGCTTACGCCCCCAGAATAAGTGTAAACCCAGACGGGGCCATGTGTCCGGCGATTTTTGATGTTATACCTCTTTTAAACAGTAAAAGTGTGTGGAATCTGAATGTTATTGTTTCATATGGGTGCTGATCATTTATGCGTGTGTGCTGGGCTACTCTTTTTCTTTGTTGGGGGATTTTATTGAATTTTATATATATGGGTATTTGTTTTTTTTTATAATTTAAGGGTTTGGTGGTGCTTTAACCTGTGGCCGTCACCTGTTGGTGCAGGGGTCTGCAGGCACCCGACATGTTAATTTTTGTTGAATCTGGTTCGGGCGCATGGCCGTGCCTGAGGTCAAGTCAGTTCTCTGTGAATGCCTTATATATGTTTTATTAGGTTCAGTCCATAGATTTTACATTTTATAAAATTATTTTTGGCTGTTTAATAATTCTTTAATAAGTAAATTCATTATTGTTTTTTTTTACTGCCATAGCCAGTGCATGAATTGTTGAGTTTTTATATATAATTACACTATCAGTTTCTCACTACTTCAGTTATAAATGTAAAGTTATAAAATCAGCCTCAGTTTCTATGTTATTTTCCGGTGGTTACGTCCCACTGGGTTTTTTGCTCAAAATTTTGTGTTTTTGTAAAAGCATTAAAGAAGGTGAGAAATTACCATTTTATAAAACCGTACAGCCATGTTGACCTTGTGATGGCACCTTACTATTTGGGAACAAAACCGAAATTTTTTTATTATGCATTGTAACCTAAGAGTTGTTCTGGCTGTCTTGCCAATTTGAATTTGGCCATTTCGAATCCTTGTAATTATTTCGTTTTGTTTTAACTCAGTTATACTCTAAACGAGTTAATGGATTTTATTTTTCTTAAATGAGAAGTTGTTTAAGGCTTACTGGGCACTTGAACTGATTACTGTAGTCTGGGGGGGGGGTCTTGATGACAGATACAGGGGTTTTCCACATTCCCGTGCGGTATGATGAAAATATGTAGGCTGTCTGCCAGGTGAACATGTGTGTGTGTGTGGTATATATATATATATATATTTTTTTCTATGCGTATTGATGTATGTAGATTAATTGTATTCGTATTTTATGTGCATGTCAATTATGTATTCTTGATGTCAGGGGGGTTATGTACGGGGGTATATTATGCAACCATATTATTATAAAATTTTTAAGAGACATGGAAGCAATTGCACTGTGATACTAGATGTTGGATTATAAAGGGGGTATTTGAATAATTTATATGATGTTTATGTGATATTTTATATATGTATATTTTAAGGATGTTTAAAGATTGCAAAAAAGGAGTTTCTATATTACATTATTATGCTATTTTGGGGAAGTGGATGTTACAAAAATATTTTTTAAGAATGATACATTGTATGTTGTATATTAATGTATATAATGTTATACATGTTATAATTGAATATTAATGTTATAATGTCAAAGAGTGGATTGGAGAATTTTTTAAAATGTAATTTTTAAATTATACTAAATTTATATTGGGTTAAAAGAATTTGGCTTAAAAAATGTTTAAATTGGAAATAATAAAGACTGTTATAATTGGGTAAAGGCAAGTTTTAATTGCAAGTCCCATCTCACTGGACCCAGTGCATTTTTTGCTTCTCTAGGCCTTCCGCCTAGTTTTAAATAACTAGTGGCCCCTCTTTAAAAAAAAAAAAAATTTTAGAGATTTTTATAAAACATAAAAATTTGAAAGAGGGGTTACACCTGTAACCGTATTACACCTTTTATACACTACTCTTTCAAAATATAGTAAAATATATCCTCATTACTAAATTCAGTCTTTATGTTCATCAGCGCATTACTATTCTTTTTCCTTACTTTTAATATTTCTAATTCTTCATACAATTTGCGTTTACTTATGTTATTCTCTAACCTTACTATTTCGACGTTCTCTGTTGGGTCTAAAAACCTATGCCCTGTTTCATTAAAATGTCTCGCATAAAGCGAATTCGTAGTTCTGTCTCCTTCTCCTCTCGCATGCTCTCTCAATCTAATTTCGAACTTACGTCCTGTTTCACCCAGGTAAACCTTATCACACTGTTTACAGTTCAACTTATAAACACCGCTTTTCTGTAATTCAGGCGTTATTTCAGTTCTACTATTCTTTATATAATCAAAAACTGTCTTTGTCTTTTTTATCGCTACATCTATATTGTGTTTTTCAAAGCACTTGATTATGTTCCTCGTTTGAAATCCCAGATACGTTATTGATCCTATGTATTTCTTTTCTTTCTTCTCTTCTTGTCTACTATTTCTTTATATTCTTTTTACAATTTTCTCTACTATCCCCGGTTTATAATTATTATTTTTCGCTATTTCTTCTATTCTTTTTAACTCTTCTGTTTTACATGAATCATCTTCTAAGTATTTTATTGCTCTATAACAAAATGAGTTTAGTGCAGCCATCTTGTGACTTACGGGATGGTATGATTCCTGACACTGTATTTGAAAAAATACAATAAAACACAGTGTCTTCTTTTTTTGCTTTTCCCAGTTGGTGTGTTCTTCACAGTGAACTTGACTTGTCATTCTTTCTTCTCTGAACCCAGTCACTTATTTTTTGGACACAACATCTTTCCCTTAATCATCACTTCTCTCTCTGTTGAGTGGTGTCAGTTTCACTATCCTGGTTTTTACCATAATCTATGTCAGTTTCCATATTCTTAAGATGTTTATCTCAGTCACTTCTAATATTTATATTGTTTTCACTGTGTCAGGTGTTGTTTCATCAGTGTAGATCAATATTGTTCACACCAGTGTTTTACATAATGCACCTTGTCTTCAGGTTGTAGAAATTGATGGACCAGATTGCATGAAAGTACAAAGTGAAATATAATATTATTTTGGAATGATTGAGAACTTGACAATGAAAAATTGAGATGTGTTGTTTGTGTGAGGGAGAAATGCTCATTAGCATGATATTTGAGGAAAGAAAAAGTTTTAAGAAGTAGATATTGTAACGTAACATATTCGAGGTCCCCAACGTTACATAAAAAACAAAGTAAATATGGTCTAGAACAATACCCAAAATATTAAGGTTACTAAGTAATTAATACATCTGAAGTGTACCTAAATATAAAAGATGTAATAAATAATATGGGCTGCAAAACATAAACATTGTATCTAATGGGAGGAGTTTAATATGAAGTAATGAGGTATAAAATACTATCCAAATTAATATTTAATGTGTTGCAAATTGTACTTGTTGTTATGCTGTAACATGATATAGTGTTTACAGAATATTTATCTTATGTTTTGTGGATACTAGGAATGGAGTTATCGTTTTAAAGAAATACTTAGTCAGTGGTACTCCTTTTGTTTATGTTAAAATGGTATTTGAATAATTAAGTGTAAGTACATGGGTTAGGTATTATATTATGTTGAATGTATTTATTGTAATTGGTTAATGAAGATGTTTGAATTAATGTTTGTAAACTTGGCCAGGAAGGCAATAAGTGTTTAAAAGTTGGCAAGTAGTTATTATAGTTATGTTATGAAATAATGAAGGGTTCAAGGATGAACTAATTAATATAATGAATTAAAACCAGGGAATTAAAATTAATGTAAGTAACCATGAACCAGTAACTATTTGTACAGTAGGTCAGGTAAAGAAAAATTAAGTTAAAAACCAAACAATATTATAACAGTTGTAAGAAAACCTATAGGCCTAAATTTAATATTTGTAAAAGGAAATTAATACCTTTTTAATAAGTCCAGTCCAATGAAACTATAGTAAAATATATACAGTTCAATAAGGTAGATTGGGTGAGAGTTTTAGGTAATTTGGTATAATTCCAAGCATGGAGTATTTTATTAAAAAAGAGTAGTAATATTTTATAATTCTGGCTCTAGGATATCAAATATCATCCAATGACAGAAAGTAGTGGTTGTTAGGGTAACCAAAATGTTGATTTTCAATTATTCAATTGTTATATGCTAATGGGTTAAGTTGAAGTCATACAAATATAGAAAAGAATTTATAAAAAAAAAACATTAATATATTATTCGAAAGTAAAAACCAATTCCTGTAAACTAAACTGATAAATAATCAATGAATTAGATTTAAAAAATATAACCATATACCTCCAAAAGGTCGAGAAATCCTTATTTCACTCATCAAGATAATTCCATTGGATTTAGTATTGAACCCGATTTCCCATCTAACCAGGAGACTCATTGATGGAATAAAAAAGTCTGAATTAATGGAATTATAGAAAAATATACTCAAGGACCTTCGTTTTTGAAGAAATAAACCTCACTTTCAAGAAAGAAATTATAATACGACACCAACTCCACCAGGACCAACAACCACAAGGATCATGAAGGAGAACGAAGATTAGAAGAGTTCCCGTTGCCTTCCAGGACATCAACCCTTCAATTTTATTAATAATCGGAACACCTTTTCTGGATTAACGTAACCTCAACTGTAAATCTTCAACCGTTTGCAAACGAGCAATGCTGCCTTGAGAATCGTCCAGTACGGTAACACCAGCTTATACATAATTTTAATATAGTAAGAACTAATAACATTTTGTAATACTAAGTAACCTTAATTTTGCATTACCTGGCCTTACTAATCGTTCAAAGAATCAAACGTACCCTGGGATAAGAGATAATTAACATTATATTTAATTTTGTATAAAATAAAAAGGTAATAGTCAACTAACTAATCGATTCATCATTATACAATCGATTTAACTATATTGTAACCATGAAGAACACTGTTAGAAGTTGAATTGAAAGGTAATACAAATAAAGAATCCTTCTTGTATATGATGATGTTTTATATTATTGTAGAATAGGCATTGTATGTTGTGTGTGTAGTAATTTACAGGTAAAAAGGGTGATTAAAATCTGGCGAGCAAGCTAACCTAGAGGCGCAAGTCAATTACGAATAACAGCGCTTATAGTCGACAGCTGGTAGAACGTGAGATTACCGAACTAGCGTGTTTCCTGCACCATTTTCGAATTGATTTACACAATACGGACTGACTAGGGTTGGAGAGAATTCTCAATTTATTCATTAAATACACGAAATATAGAAGTAATATTGAGTAAACATTGAGTAATTAGGTAAAACCGTGTTATGGTCTACATAAAAGTTGTAATAACAAAATAATAAATATTTTCACTAATAACAGATTGATTAAACCCCAAAACCTAAAATAAATCTTATTGATCTCGATTAATTTGTTTTCTTTACAAATTGGCGCTCACAACAGTGGGGTATCATCATTCTCTATTTGCATTGTTTCTTTACAAATTGGCGCTCAATGAGTGGGCTTTAGTTAAGTAAAAAATCGTCTTAATTATTACTTAACTTGAGCAGGCAACCATTAGAGGCACAGGAATGCATACGAGAGGTGTTACTAAAAGGATGGAGAAGGAGCAAGAAACAGAAGAAGATAGACGGGAAGGAGAAACAGAGATAGTTACAGACACCGAAATGGAACAACAGGCGGGCGATAAAGAGGAAGCCAGAGGAGGATTAAATTGGGAAAAATTAATGGAATTAATGAGTAACATGAAGAAGGATAATAAGGAATTAATGAGTAGCATGAAGAAGGATAATAAGGAATTAATGAGTAGCATGAAGAAGGATAATAAGGAATTAATGAGTAGTATGAAGGAGGATAATAAACAAACTAATGAGAGTTTAAGACAAATCAAAGAAGATTCCAGGAAACAGAAGGAAGAATTAAATAAAAAATTTGAAGAAAACTCTGAAAAAATAGACAGTATTAAGGAAAGTACTAGTGAACTTTTAAGGCAAACCATAAATGAAAATAATGAACAATTGAAGGCCGATTTTAGACAAATCAATGAAAAAATAGACAGTATAAATGAGAATTCAGAAAAGCTAGAAAATAAAATAGATAGTATAAATGAAAATTCAGAAAAGCTGGAAAATAAAATAGACAGTATTATGAAAACTCAAAGAAACAAAACGAAATTTTGAGCGAGAATTTAATCAAACAAATGAATGAAAAGTTTGACAGGAATGACGAGAGTTTGAGACAGATTCAGGACGATAACAAACTAATGAACGAAAAACTTGAGGAAAACAATAAACGGATGAAAGAAGATCTTAAGAAAATCAATGAGGACAACCTTATACAAATCAATGAGAGAATTGAGCATTCTAACAAGGAATTAAGGGAAACTGTTGATAAACAGAATGAAGTATTAAGACAAGCTCTCAATAAGAAAATCGAGGACTCCAGTGAGGCAATCAGCCAGAAGGTAGGTAAGAACGACGGCGAAACAAAACAGGAGATAGCTGAAACAAACAGAAAACTGAGAGTGACCGATGAAGCTGTTACACGAAATAGGGCTGAACTAGAGGTCAAGATAGGCCATATAGAAGAAGAAAACCGGATTCAAGTGGAATCACTACGAGCAGATTTCGGAAACCAGCATCGAAACCTAGATACGGTCGTGAACGAAGTACAGGAACAAGGACAACGTAACCAGGAGAGAATCGAGAACCTACAATGGTCAGTTGACAACCGAACGATCACGGTTCCATACACACAACACATAGACAACCGGGAAACCATCAACTTTAAGTCGTACAAGAGAAACCCAATGGAATTCTTGGAACGGGTCGGCGAACAACTAATGAGAATTGGTGAAAACAGGTGGCCAGTAATTCGTCGTTACTTGGACGAACATTTCAAGGAAACCTATGATAACTGGTGGACAGCCACCAGGCACGACATCCGAAGCTACGACGAATTTAAAATGGCATTTAAAGCCAGGTACTGGTCAGACGCCACCCAGAACGTAGTAAGGGAGAGCATCAGCTATGGAAGGTATGACGCCAGCAGGGGGACAACGCTCACCGCCTACTTCCTGGGAAAAGTGTGCTTGGCGAGACACCTTGAACCAAAAATCCCGGAGGAAATCCTCGTCACCAGGTTAGCATACCACTATGATAACGGGATATCAATAGCACGATCAGGCGGACAGATAAAAACGATACAGGCCATGTCAACGCTATTGGAAGAGCACGAGCGTGAGGTGCATTATAGAAGGAGTCGGCAGAGAAACGACCGGTACTGGAGCAGGGATATCCCAGACTACAATAACAGAAACAATAACAATAACAACCATGAGACGCATAACCGGCCGAACTATAATGGCAGGCCAGGTAATTATGGTAATGAGACATACCCACGACAAAATAACAACAACAGCCAAAGGAACAACGGAAACAATTACGGGAATAGACAGAATATTCCAAACAACCAATATAACCGGTCGTACAACCTGAGTTACCAGAATCAGAACACAAACTACCGGAATTATGATAACAATAACCGCAACCCGAACAACCAAAATCAAAACTACAGGAGAGTTAATTATGTGGGGGCGTACAATAGCTATAACGGGAGAGCATACTACCAAGGACGTCGGAGTTTTAATAGGGACACCGACTGGAACCAAGATAACAATAACAATAGAAGAGATACTAGGACTAATGGAGGCAGGAGTCGGAGTCAGGAGGACTACCGCCGGGTTAATTATGAAGAGGACCATCTACGGCCGAAACCCAGGTCAACGGGAAATGAAATAAATCAAACGAACCAAACCGGCAGAGGAGACGAAGAATCCGAGCCGCTTTTAAACCCCACACGGCAGTGAAAACACCAGCAGGACCCTCACTGAACCACTCTATTGGGTTTAACAACATAAAAAATCACGTTAAAAATAATAATTGTATCACAATAATTTGTAGTAACTACTTAAAAAATTTAAGGGACGAATTGTTGGAAGAAGAAGACGGAAATCCAAGAAAAAACAACAATGAAATAATTTACATAACGGCAGAGATCAACAGTGTACAAACCAAAATCATGATCGACACTGGGGCTAACGTGTCGCTAATCGACGTGATAGAACTGAACAGGATACTTGAAGAAGGGGAGAAGCACATACTTACATTACCAATAAGCAACATTGTACTGATAGGAGCGACGGGACGCCAAAATAGAACGGTCCGGAAGCAAGCAAGGTTAGAATTAACAAGTAACAATAAAACCATCCCAATGACTTTCCTAGTAGCCAGTGGCTTACCATTTAACATGTTAATCGGTTGTGACATGCTGAAACAATACTCAGACATCATTGACATGAACAGGTCAAAATTATTTTTAAAAATCAATCAAATAGAATGGACGGCTGACTTAGTTAACAGCGACAGCATGACCCCAACCCGAGTAACATATCATATACAGAGAAGTTTAGATCAACGATGACAGTCACAAAGTAATAAAATTTTTTACGAGTTGGACGATGAACAATTATGGCATGACATAAATAACAAAATCCGTAATTTTAAATGTGGAATAACTGACGTACAAAAAGAACAGTTAATTGAAGTATACAATAGATATAGCCATGTATTTTCAGATACACCAGGCAAGGTAAGAGGCTGTCAGTGCAAAATAGAATTTCGAGAACCCGTAAACTTCAACAAAAAATCATACCTGGTCGCTTACTCACAGAAGGAAGCTGTGAGGGCAGAAATTGATAGATTAATAGACGAGGACATCATTGAACCCAGTTACTCCCCTTATACCAGCCCTATCCTCGCCGTTCCAAAGAAAAGTGGCAAAGTAAGAATTTGTTTAGACGCAAGGGAAATCAATAAAGTGATAGTGAATGACCGAACATCCCCGGGGGAAATCGAGGAAATACTTAAAAGGTTTCATGGGATCAAGTACATCAGCACGTGGGACACCGTCTGTGGATATTGGCAAGTCGAACTCCATCCAGAGAGCCGCAAGTACATGGCATTCATTTTCGAAGGCCGCAATTACCAGTTTAAACGATTGCCATTTGGACTGGTTAATTCAGTAGCCGTGTTTGTAAAAATCATGGACCAAATCCTCGGACAGGAAACACTCCAGTATACAACAGTCTATGTGGACGATATTTTGATAACTTCGACCAATTGGGATGACCATTGCCAACGAGTAGAACGAGTGTTAGAAAGGCTGTCAGAGAACCATATTACATTGAAGCTGGAGAAATCAAAGTTGATAGCGAGTGAAGTGCAATTTTTAGGGTTTAACTTGTCGGAGCAGGGAATCACACCATCCAAAGAAAAAATCGAGTCAATTCAAAAATTCCCAAAACCAAGGAACAGAAAGCAGCTCCAATCGTTCCTCGGCATATGTAATTATTACCGTAAATTCCAAGAACATTATTCGGAACTAACATGAAGATTTGTACGCCAATTATCATCCAAGGACAAGTGGACGTGGGGAGAAGAGGATGCCACACTTGAACTAATTAAAACTAAATTTCTGGAGTCAGTGATGTTGCACCACCCCAATTTCAATAAACAATTTTTTATGAACTGTGACGCCAGTGACGTCAGTTTGGGATCTGTTCTTTATCAGGAGGATGATGAAGGAAATCATCAAGTGATCAGTTTCGCTAGTCGAGTCCTGAATAGTTGTGAGAAAAACTATAATGTAACAGAGAAAGAGCTCTTGAGTGTTGTATTTTCCTGTAACAAGTTCAGGACATACATTTTAGGATACAAGACTACCGTCAGAACAGATCACAAGTCGATTTCATTTTTAAAAAATTGTAAGTTGAATCATGGAAGGTTGACCAGGTGGAGTCTGACACTACAAGAATACAACCTAAATTGGGAATACATCCCCGGAAAAGGGAACGTCATTGCAGACACATTATCACGAATCAGTATCAGGGACCAGACATTTGAGGGGGAAAAAGAAACCATAATCAAACTATATCATATCATCAGTAATAGATCCGATCTGGCTAACATCATAACAGAACTCGAGCAACGGCAAAAGCAGGACCCCAGATTGAGCAAAATTTTTGACAGACTTAGAGAACAAGATGACCGCATAACACAATTCTACTGCGAACACCAACAAATACTATTCATTAAGACACAGTACAAACTTAACATATGGAAAATTGTTATACCACAAACTATAGAAAAGGACATCATAATGGATTACCACGTCAGGTATGGCCACATGGGGGCATTGAAGGTAGACAAGGCACTCCAGGAGCACGTATACATTAGGGATGCCAACAGAAAGGTGCGAAACCAGATTAAACATTGTCACATATGCGAGCTCGTAAAAGTTAACAATCATAAGAAAGAAGGCACAATGATGCCAATAACATCATCAAACAGACTGGAGAAAGTATTTGTCGATATTTGCGGCCCATTCCCGCGAAGCGGAGGGAGGCACCAGTACAAAAATATTTCATAATCCTATTCGACCATTACACCAGATTCACGAAACTATACCCGATCAACCGGGCGACGACACAGAAGATCTTAAACATTATTTGTCAAAATTATATCAATGAGGTAGGAGCGCCGAAGTCCATCATTACTGACCACGGAACACAGTTCAAGGGAAACAGGTGGAAAGACACTCTACAGAAGAATGGAATCAAGACGTATAAAACATCAGTATACCACCCGAGCAGCAACCCGGCAGGACGAGTATTAAGGGAAGTAGGGAGGATCCTACGCACGTATTGTTTTAATCAACAGAGAAAGTGGGCCGAGTACCTACCAGCTGCGGAGGATTTCATAAACTTATCACACCATCAATTTATCGAAATGACCCCGTATACAGCAATGTTCCAGAGACCACCACCCAGAGAGATAACAGAATTAATCCAGTTTCCTAGCGGGGATGAATATAAGTTTAACAGTGTAAGATTTTATGAAAAGATACTAGAACGAACCGAGAAAACGAGAAGAAAATATCGGCAATTCCAACCAAACCCAGAGCGATACTTAGTGGGAGACAAGATACTGTTGAAGAACCGAGAATTGCCCAGCACAATGGAAGGCATCGCTAAGAAGTTGTTACTATTGTACACTGGACCGTATACTGTAAGCAAAGATAACGGAAATAATACTTACGAAATATTGGATCCAAATACACTAAAGAAGAAGGGTACATACAACCAATCATCGATGAAGCGATACTATTAAATAATTGATAACAGAATAACTGCAATGATGATAACTAGTACAGAAAAAATATGGGAAAAAAAAATATATGAACATTATACAGATAAAATGAAGAAACTAAAGACCCCAAAATTCAAAAAGCACGTAAGGACAACTTACTCAAGTTATTTCGAACAATATAATTTAAAATGAAGAAACTAATAAAACAACAAAATTCAAAAAATGAGTAAGAACACCTTACTATATAATTCAGAAGAAATTATTTTAAACTAATAAACATAAAAGAAGAGAAAGAAGGGCTAGAAATGAGTTAAATGAAGGAAGAATATGCCATACAATTTATGATAAGGAGGAGATTCAGTGTTTAATTGCAGAAGTAAATGAGAGTGAATTAAAAATAGTAAAATACGTATGCTAAAGAATAATTAATTGACAGCACGGAACTAAGAAGAATTTAAAATGAATATTGAACAGCTTTAACTGATATACTGGTGAATAATGTGATAAATGGAACTACAGAACAACGAGATAAATAATTTAAGAAAAGGATTAGGATACCTCAGAAATAATAGTAATCATCCCTTGAGTATGAGTTTGTAGCGAAGGAGCTACCTTATAGGTAATAATTTTATTATATGTATTGTGTTGTGATAGTGCAACGTTTATTTTTGTTTCTGGATAGAGATGAAGTTCCTCTGATCTCAGAGGATATAGTTAGGAAAACGGCAGAGTAATGGAAGCCAATAGTGCCCCTCTGATTCCGTACCAGCTATGATATTAGGGAAAAATGTTAGGGAAATATAGTATTTTAGGGATTATACACCAAGAGAGGTAATGAAATGTAAAAATGATAATAAGTAATGATAGCGTAAAAGCTAGAAGAAGTTATGAGTTCCAGAGAAAAGGACAGGTCGACAACTGAGGGAGGTACCAGTAGTGAATTAATGACCAAATACACAAGGAGTATCAACACAGTTTTCCGGTGCAATTAAAAGTTTGAAGGATAGAAAGAGAAGATAACCTTATCATAGAAGAGCTATAAGTTTATTTTACTAAACTTAGTTGAGCCAAAATAAACTTCTTTCGAAGGGGGAGTGTTATGTAACGTAACATATTCGAGGTCCCCAACGTTACATAAAAAACAAAGTAAATATGGTCTAGAACAATACCCAAAATATTAAGGTTACTAATTAATTAATACATCTGAAGTGTACCTAAATATAAAAGATGTAATAAATAATATGGGATGCAAAACATAAACATTGTATCTAATGGGAGGAGTTTAATATGTAGTAATGAAGTATAAAATACTATCCAAATTAATATTTAATGTGTTGCAAATTGTACTTGTTGTTATGCTGTAACATGATATAGTGTTTACAGAGTATTTATCTTATGTTTTGTGGATAGTAGGAACGGAGTTGTCATTTTAAAGAAATACTTAGTCAGTGGTACTCCTTTTGTTTATGTTAAAATGGTATTTGAATAATTAAGTATAAGTACATGGGTTAGGTATTATATTATGTTGAATGTATTTATTGTAATTGGTTAATGAAGATGTTTGAATTAATGTTTGTAAACTTGGCCAGGAAGGCAATAAGTGTTTAAAAGTTGGCAAGTAGTTATTATAGTTATGTTATGAAATAATGAAGGGTTCAAGGATGAACTAATTAATATAATGAATTAAAACCAGGGAATTAAAATTAATGTAAGTAACCATGAACCAGTAACTATTTGTACAGTAGGTCAGGTAAAGAAAAATTAAGTTAAAAACCAAACAATATTATAACAGTTGTAAGAAAACCTATAGGCCTAAATTTAATATTTGTAAAAGGAAATTAATACCTTTTTAATAAGTCCAGTCCAATGAAACTATAGTAAAATATATACGGTTCAATAAGGTAGATTGGGTGAGAGTTTTAGGTAATTTGGTATAATTCCAAGCATGGAGTATTTTATTAAAAAAGAGTAGTAATATTTTATAATTCTGGCTCTAGGATATCAAATATCATCCAATGACAGAAAGTAGTGGTTGTTAGGGTAACCAAAATGTTGATTTTCAATTATTCAATTGTTATATGCTAATGGGTTCAGTTGAAGTCATACAAATGTAGAAAAGAATTTATAAAAAAAACATTAATATATTATTCGAAAGTAAAAACCAATTCCTGTAAACTAAACTGATGAATAATCAATGAATTAGATTTAAAAAATATAACCATATACCTCCAAAAGGTCGAGAAATCCTTATTTCATTCGTCAAGATAATTCCATTGGATTCAGTATTGAACCCGATTTCCCATCTAATCAGGAGACTCATTGATGGAATAAAAAAGTCTGAATTAATGGAATTATAGAAAAATATACTCAAGGACCTTCGTTTTTGAAGAAATAAACCTCACTTTCAAGAAAGAAATTATAATACGACACCAACTCCACCGGGACCGACAACCACAAGGATCGTGAAGGAGAACGAAGATTAGAAGAGTTCCCGTTGCCTTCCAGGACATCAACCCTTCAGTTTTATTAATAATCGGAACACCTTTTCTGGATTAACGTAACCTCAACTGTAAATCTTCAACCGTTTGCAAACGAGCAATGCTGCCTTGAGAATCGTCCAGTACGGTAACACCAGCTTATACATAATTTTAATATAGTAAGAACTAATAACATTTTGTAATACTAAGTAACCTTAATTTTGCATTACCTGGCCTTACTAATCGTTCAAAGAATCAAACGTACCCTGGGATAAGAGATAATTAACATTATATTTAATTTTGTATAAAATAAAAAGGTAATAGTCAACTAACTAATGATTCATCATTATACAATCGATTTAACTATATTGTAACCATGAAGAACACTGTTAGAAGTTGAATTGAAAGGTAATACAAATAAAGAATCCTTCTTGTATATGATGATGTTTTATATTATTGTAGAATAGGCATTGTATGTTGTGTGTGTAGTAATTTACAGGTAAAAAGGGTGATTAAAATCTGGCGAGCAAGCTAACCTAGAGGCGCAAGTCAATTACGAATAACAGCGCTTATAGTCGACAGCTGGTAGAACGTGAGATTACCGAACTAGCGTGTTTCCTGCACCATTTTCGAATTGATTTACACAATACGGACTGACTAGGGTTGGAGAGAATTCTCAATTTATTCATTAAATACACGAAATATAGAAGTAATATTGAGTAAACATTGAGTAATTAGGTAAAACCGTGTTATGGTCTACATAAAAGTTGTAATAACAAAATAATAAATATTTTCACTAATAACAGATTGATTAAACCCCGAAACCTAAAATAAATCTTATTGATCTCGATTAATTTGTTTTCTTTACAAATTGGCGCTCACAACAGTGGGGCATCATCATTCTCTATTTGCATTGTTTCTTTACAATATGAATAAGTGAAGTAAGAAAAGGTAATATTGTTATATGGTAGAGGGAGTTTTTTTAGTTTTTTTTATATAATTTTAGGGATAAACTTATGAGGAAGTATGTTGAAAAAATATTAGGGTACATATGATTTTATTTGGCAAAAAACAACATTTTTCTTAAATACAGAAAAAACAGATTTCGTTAAAAGGGCAGGAAAACACCAGAACAAAAAATGTGTTAGAAAATAATAAATGGAATAACTGTTATAGAAAATGGAGTTATGAAAAAGAAAAGTCGCCCGATATGGTATAAAAATTATATTAACAAATTTAAATCCTCAGCATTAAAGAAAATCTTGACCACATATTTGGGATAGAAATTTTAATTTTTGTGTTAAGACTAGCAATTATTATATTATCATCCTGAAAGTTAGAAGACTTTTTGAAATCTTAGGACTTTGTGTGTGGATCCATTGAACTGATGAAATACTCTATGAAGATCAACTAATATTTGATTTCATGTTAGTTTAAGATATTTATCATAATTTTCTTAGTCCTCTGTTTGGGATTGGGGTGCTCACTGTTGTCAGTAAATTTATCTATCATGCAAGTTATTTCTTATGTTGCTGGCAGCTATGAAGTATTACACTGTCAGTGGAACTTGGAACTGTACATAATACATAATAACTTTTTGTTTGTTTGAGTGAACATGCAAAAATGCATTGTTGTCGGATATTACACATTGTACAGAAATTCGAACATCAAACTATGTTTATGTAGTATTTGGTTACGTCAAAGCAGTGGCTGATGGAAGACAAACATCGCAGCGTATCAGCCTCGAATGATAAAATTGCTGTAAAATTTTGTGTATTCCAGCTTTGTTCTTCACCCACCAACTCCTATAGTATATCCTCTCTTGGTTTGAAAATAAAATGATCTTTATCTAATAACACCCTCTTTTCACACTCCTTACCTCACAGGTTCTTCACTTTCTTCATTGACATCATGTTGGAAATTTAACTTTTATACTGTGTGTGTGATTTATTGTGCCATTGTCAGAGAAAAGAAAGCGGTTGGTACTTTCATTAGTAACAATACTAACGCCCTTAAAAAGACTCGACAGGAGGAGTCTATTAAAAATGTAGCGTGCAACTTTGGTGTTGGTGAAGTAAGAATTGGAGAGTAGAAATGAAATTGATGCAAACTTCAATTTTGGGCTGTGTTTAACAAGTTTGGGGAGGAAAAGTAAAAATCCCCAATCTTTGAAGACATTAGTGAAGTTTTGTTTCTTTGGTTTATATAACAATTGAAGATGAATGACCTGTTTTCTGAACTGTTACTACAAGAAAAAGCCAAATTCTGTACCCAGCAATTTTATGGGGAAGATTTAAAATTTGCTGCAAGTATTGGTGCTTGGATTGTTTCAAAAAATGGTACAAGGGTCCATCAATTAAATATAGAAGAAGATAGTGTATCAGAAGCTGTAATTGTTTTTCAAAGAAAATTTAATCAAATTTTAGAAGAAGGATATGTCCTTCCTTCAAGAGATATTGAAGAATGGGTCAATAATGAGGGAAGAAACGAATTTAATGACAAAGAAATTGTTAGAGCAATTCATGAGAAACGTTCAGAACACAGCAGAAGATTCATCTGATGAAGAAAGTTCACATGCAGTCATATTGGCTGCCTTGGAACTGGCATTGCAAATATGCAGAACAGCAAACCAAAGCACAGCCATCTGACTTAATTTTATTAAAAGGATGGAGAGACATCACAGTGAGGCAAAGAACAAATATTACTCAGAAGCAGACAATCATCACAACATTCAATTAATTTAAAATATACCTTATCTGATCCGTCAGCGATCTTGTAGTTTAATATTCCACTACATGTTTCGGGAATTAAATTCCCATCATCAGGTAAAACTTCTTGTTCCTAATATATAGGAGTCGTCGGTGAAATTATTAAAATCACATGCACACACGAACGAATAAAACAAACACAACTGTTAAAAATGACATAATTAAAACACCATACACACACAGCTAACAAAGACAGTGCGCACTGCGTGACAGTCACATATCATCTGGGCTGATTGCAAAGTTCACCGTTTATCTTTAATACGGTATCATACAACGTGTTCGATCTAAATGAAAGCTGGTTGTTGAGCAAACTTTCTTTATGTATTTTGGATGCTTTATAAATTTCGAATTCTTCCAATGCATCCATCAAACGACCTTTGTTAGTGACATGCATGGGAACCATATTCTCCGCAAACCCTTCTCAATTTAATATGGCCATCTTAATTAGGTTGTTTTTAAGAATTTCAATTGTTTCTAATACAGGTATATAAATTAACTATATCAAACGACACTAATTTATAGCTAGGTAAAACGTCGATATTTTTAATTCTTTCTATAAATTCCAAATTGTTTTTAACGCTATGATTATTTTGCAATTTAATACTATTTTGTATTATAAGTTGAAGTTTCTTAGCTACTTTGTACCCTGGGGCAGAGGTGTAATTAATTAATGGACGTATGGGTATATTCTTTTTATGTATCTTCGATAAACCTGTGAATTTGGGTGCTTTTACATTAATCTGTTTAATGTGATGTCTAGTATATTTGTCAAATAACGTGCCACATTTGTTTACAGCCGAATTTAATATTCTTGTGTAACTACCTGCGGGGTCATTGGCTAGAACTTTAATATTGTTATTGTTGATAAAATCATATCCTTTCTTTACATAATCTGTTTGATTTAAGAGGACCACAGTGTTGCCTTTATCAGCCTTAGTTATTATAACCATTATTAGGTATTATATACTGTATTAAAGATAAACGGTGAACTTTGCAATCAACCCAGATGATATGTGACTGTCAGGCAGTGTCTTCGTTAGCTGTGTGTGTATGGTGTTTTTATTATGCAATTTTTAACAGTTGTGTTTGTTTTATTCGTTCATGTGTGTATGTGTTTTTAATAATTTCACCGACAACTCCTATATATTAGGAACAAGACGTTTTACCTGATGATGGGAATTTAATTCCCGAAACATGTAGTGGAATATTAAACTACAAGATCGCTGATGGATCAGATAAGGTATATTTTAAATTAATGGAATAAGCGATCTGGAGACTATTTATATGATGAATCATCACATTTTTTTACAAGATCGAGTATTTTTCATCATTGTGATACCGTATTCATATTGACATAATTATAGTGTTATGACATTATAGAACAATCTACAAGTTTGTCGAATGTGCCAGAAGAATCTCGCTCTAATGTATGTGGCATACGTGACTGTCAACGCATCCGCGAGAGTTTTCTCAAAACCGCCAGCCGCGCGGTCTGTGTCAAGGCCACAGTTAATTACGTAGTTCACACGGGTGCTAAAGACGCAATTAGGAACGTTCTGGTCGGTGAGTGTTGTATAAATACTTGGCGGCAGCGGCCTTAGTTTTCAGTATAGCTGCGATATATTTACATTGCGGTTGAGTTATTATCGGGCGAGATTACTGTGTACATTCAAGTAGTTATTAGTGAAGTGTTGCGTTTTATAATTGGGCGGTATAATTGTAATACAATTGTGTTTAATATTAGTGACATTTTATTGCGTGTGAACAATTTTTATTTGATTTGTTATAAGAGACTGTGTTGTTAATTACAAACTGTTAACTGTGAAAATTAAAGCTGGTGATTAGTGACTTAATTGGTGTCTTTTACTGATTTTTTTTCCACTGTACCTATGACGATCAAGTAGACCGTCGTAACAGTGGTGTCAGAAGTGGGAAAGAACAGTTAACAGTGGAAACAGTGGACACTTTGTACAAGACGAGTGTATTTCATAAATAATCGGAAAACAATGGATGCCAGTCAGATGATGGAAAATGTACTGGTGCTGCTGTTACAGACTGAGAAACAACAGGGTGAGAAACGCAGGCAGGAGGCGGAAGAAGCAGAAAAACGACAGGAGGCAGAAGAAGCAGAAATACCACATGATGAGAAACGCAGGCAGGAGGCGGAAGAAGGAGAAAGACGACAAAAAGAAGATCGAAGACAAGAAGAGAAGAAGCAGAAAAACGACAGGATGAAAAACGTAAGCAGGAAGCAGATGACATCAAAGCGTTAATTCAAGAGCAAAAGAAGATGCAAGAACATACTACAGCAGAATTGGATCTCCTATGTGGTGACGTAGGTGAATTACGAGGTGAGCTTAACAATCAAATTATCAGAATATCTGACGTAGAAGAATCCATGTCAAATAAAATAGCTGAAGTAGAAAAATCTGTCTTGAGCATGGAAAAAGCTATGTCAACAAAAATAGAAGACTCAATTATATAAAAGAGCAGATTAAAAATGAAGTCGAGCAGTGCCTGAAGTTACAACCAAAACAACTTTGTGAACAGACTGTACCGATCATAAAGACAGAAAAAGACACAGAAAATAAGTTAATAGAGATAGTCACTTTGCCTGCAGTAGGGACAGTTCATGTCAAAGCTCCAACCTTTGACGGAAGCAGTCACTGGGCAACGTACCTCCACCAATTTGAAGCTGCTGCATGCGCAAATAATTGGACAGAGAAAGACAAGGCAGTCTCACTCGTTCTCGCATTAAAAGGTCCTGCGGCAGAATTACTACAGAAAGTCCCACCTGACAGCCAGAACATCTATGCCGAGTTGATAAAAGCTCTAGAATTATTCTACGGTGATAAACATTTGCGAGAAGTGTACTACGCTCAGTTGAGAACAAGACGACACCACTCCTGGGAGAGTCTTCAAGAGTTGAAGCAAGTATCGACAGATTGATTAGATTGGCCAATCCTGAAGCACCAGATGATTTTCGAATAAGGTTTGCGGTGCAGACATTTATTGATGGCATCGGAGATTGTGAACTTCAGCAAGTGTTACGAATGGCAAGGCACCGAAATAACTCAGAAGCTCTTGTTCATGCCCTAGAGTTTGAAGCTGCCAAGTCAGCGCCCCGCTACAATAATGGGTTTGTGCCATCACATTGCAGTCAGAAGATCCCTGTATCACATTGCCGTTACGATGGGTGCAGAAAAACAATGTTGTCAGACAAACAGTTCAAAAGTTCAAGAGAGTCACAATGATTTGAAAAAGACAGAAGACCGAAATGTTACAACTGTGGAAAACGTGGTCATCTACAGGTAGACTGTTGGGAGAAGAAGATACCGAGAGAAGAGAGTGATCGCACAAATTGGAGAAGTAAAGCCCCAGAACAGCACACAGTTTCCATGCTAAATAAGACCAGTGAAAACTTGATTGTTAATGGATTTGCGGAAGGTAAACCAACATCATTTACAGTTGACACGGGCGCAACAGTGTCCATTGTGCGCCCTGACTTAGTCAGCAACCACCAGCCTCTAACTAGCTCTTGTACAATACAGACTGTGACCGGAAGACCTGTCAAGGTGCTAGGAAAGGTAGACATGCGTGTACACCTGGGTCTTCTTGAGTTTAGCCACCAAATGCTCGTTGCAGACATTGTCGATGAAGTGATTCTTGGCATGGACATTATGAATGCCTACGGATTTGTTGTGGACTTAAGAGGGAATGTCCTGAAGGTTGGCCAAGATAAGATAAAGCTTTGCATGACTAAAATGACAGGATCTACCAACCATTCGATTACGTGAGTGGCATTAGTCAAAGAAAAAGTGAACAGGTCTGGTCAAGAGGAACCCTCCCTCAGGGGCGGATACAGACTAACATTTTAGGGGGGGGTCATAACTAGGATTACCATAAATTTTCAGAGCTGACCCCAGACACATGTGCGAGGGGGGGTAGAGAGATTTCAGAGCCAACCCTGAACACATGTATCAGCAAAACTGTAGCAGATATATACACATTTGTGTGTGTTAATTTTATGGAAAATACAAGAGTAATAATATTAACTGCCTTAGGGATTATTTCAATTTATTATTTATATAATTTAATTGTGCAAAACAATAAAATTGGAGAAAAAATTAACTACAAAGTAAAGCGTTTTACACAAATTTTCCAGAAAAGGTTATATATTTTAAAAATACTCCAATTTCCTTAATTAAAAATATTCCTAAACAATAACATAATATGTTTCAAAAGAGATCTATGAACAATAATGTAAGGGTCTTAAATTAAAACAACATGTCAATGTACTTCTCTGTATTTAAGAAAGCAAACAGAAACAAGGAACAAAACAAATAGTATAAACTCGGTAAGGATAAATATTTACAATAAAAAATGTTGGCGCCTCTTTGTCTTAGCGGATCTAAGAATAATGGCTTCTGGGTCCAGTGGAATTTCTCGATGGACCGACATGAGAGCAAGCCCAGTGAGTCTTTCTTCACTGATATTACCTGAAGTCAAGTCTTCAGCCGACACAGGGTAGAAAAACTGCGCTCCGCTGTTGCTGCACTGACTGGAAGTGTAGCCAGAATCCGCAGAAGTTTATGGGTGGTGGGGTACATGTCAATATCGCAGTTTTCCTATATTTCCAAAACGGAATCTGGAAGTTTTTCTTCATTTTTCATGACCCGCTTTCACTTTTGAACCCACAATGAGAACTCTTGTTTTACAGTTATACAAGTAGCAGACTGTCCAATAAGATCCTGGTAAATATTTACAATTTCCCTTATAGCGGCTTCATCTTCTGGTTTTATTTCAGTTTTGGGCAAAATGGCTCGAACATTAAATAAATTCATAACTTCCGTTGAAAGTCTGTGATGACGTTGTCCAAAAGTGGTATATAAACAGATCTTCGGAAGTATTCCTCACACGACTCAGCAGCGTGGTTTTGACAGCTGGTTTGGAGGGAAACAAGTCGTGGTATCTATAAATCAATGTCTAACTTTTCAGCTATTTCCCTACTTCATAATAGAGGTCACTAAAGATGGATTCAGCCTTTTCTCGCTTTTCTTGAAGAATGCTTTTAGTGTCTTCTATTGCATCAGTACCCTTTTTTAAATCAAGTGTTTGGTGTTTGAAGGAGGCGACTAAGTGACACAGTTACTTCTAAAATATCATTAAAACACACAACTGAGAGGAGAAATTGTGGGCTTCGGATAGCTTGCATAAGAGAAGACACATCAGATGACGTCTTTCTGTCCTGCCACGTAGATATTTCTGCTAGAGCATTGTGAATCTTAATAATCGATTCCCCTTGGAACTGAAGGTGCCCCTCGTGCCTCTTGACCCAACGGGTTTCGCAAATACCTTTAACAGAAGCACCCATTTCCTTCTTAAAAACATCATGTCTCTAGGGAGAGGCATTAGCAAAAGATACTATTTTCTCATAGTTCCAGAGGCGTTTCTACATGAAACTAATTTTGAGGAATTTGCCAATGAATTATTCAAAATGTGGTTGTTGCATGGACAGCGCTGAGCGTGTGTGGTTATTTGATTGAATTTGATTTGCTATTTCTAATGCAGGATTGTGGTATGTCAAGAGAAACTTTTTTCCAACATCAACAGCATTGATATGGTATTGGTTTTTCTCATGTACAACCAAATCGCCCTTTTCCCCTAAAAGGTTGTCAAACTTTCTCAGTGGTTCTTTTACAAACTTTCTCAAAGGAGTGTTTTTTTGATAACCACATCCTGAACCAGTTGTAAAAAGTACACAATGTTTACAGTATAGCCCTTTGTCTTTATCTGAAAGAACAAGCCAGTGACATTTTTCTAAGTGAGATCTCTGGGCATATTTTTTAGTAGGCTTTCCCATTTTCATCACTTCATTATAGGGGAATTGGTAATTTGCAGGAGGTGTCCAAGGCTTCTCAAGTAACATTACTTTGGAGTAATCGCTTACACTTGTCATCCCAACATAAAATCCTAAGTCACTAGACAAGTGACTCTGACTTTGGGAGTGCTGCAAAAGTTCACTCGAAGAGTTTTTGTGGACTCCAGGACTAGGTCAGCCTGTAGAAAAAAAGAATGTCTTACAAATCAGCCAAAGTGTTGACGTGTTGCCAAATGTGAGTTGCAACTTCACTCGGATAAGTGAATGTGCGAGTTACTTGCAAGTGTGAGTCAAACGTTTTTCCGTGACTAAACAAAAAAATCGTCTAAGGTTTTTTGGGGGAGGTCATGACCCCAATGACCCCCCCCCCTTGAATCCGCCATTGCCCTATCTATTGCAAGCAGAAATGGAGAAAGAACTAGCAAAGGAAATACAAATAAGTGTAACAACAAAAGAAGTGATTGGAAAGCCAACTATGGGTGTCGAGACAAAACTCTTGCTTGTTCCTGAGCTGATAGAAGGGCCCGAGGACAAAATGGCTGAAGATGAGGTTACGCAAGAGGTTGTTGACGAGAACCAAACAAACTTTTGGATCAGCCAGTGGTGTTTAGGTCATCAGTACATGACCTAACAGGAGTGATTCCAGCAAAACTAGTGGTTGAGCAGAAGACTCGCGTTCCTGGGAACGTGAAGTTCAGATCACACGAGACTGAATTCGAAGAACTGGAGAATTATCTTTCGCAAGGATGTCCACCTAGATCGCCTGGTCGAGTATTACTTCAGAGACGGTTTGCCAGTTCGGGACAAACAGGCTTAAGGAGGAGGCAGTGTTATGACATTACAGAACAATCTACATGTTTGTCGAATGTGCCAGAAGAATCTCGCTCTAATGTATGTGGCATATGTGACTGTCAGTGCATCCGCGAGAGTTTTCTCGAAACCGCCAGCCGTGTGGATTGTGTCAAGGCCGCAGTTAATTACATAGTTCACACGGGCGCTAAAGATGCAATTAAGAACGTTCTGGTCGGTGAGCGTTGTATAAATACTTGGTGGCAGCGGCCTTAGTTTTCAGTATAGCTGTGATATATTTACATTGCGGTTCAAGTTATTATCGGGCGAGATTACTGTGTATGTTCAAGTAGTTATTAGTGAAGTGTTGCGTTTTATAATCGGGCGGTATAATTGTAATACAGTTGTGTTTAATATTAGTGACATTTTATTGCGTGTGAACAATTTTTATTTGATTTGTTATAAGATACTGTGTTGTTAATTACGAACTGTTAACTGTGAAAATTTAAGCTGGTGATTAGTGACTTAATTGGTGTCTTGTACTTATTTTGTTTTCCACTGTACCTACAACGATCAAGTAGACCGTCGTAACAATATCCTTTTTCTTTGAGTACTTTTGCTCTTCTGCACTTATTTTAAACTGTAGGCATACTTGTTTTGCAGTATTTCAAATGTACAGCATTTTATTGACATATAAACATAAAATAATTTTTTTTGTTTCCTAATTACCTGGCTTCAATTATCTGAAGTAGTTGTGGTGGTTGTGATTTTTATGATAACTTGCTTAAATTTTATTCTTCTCCTACTTCCATAATGATTCACAATGTACAAATATATCTTAAACCTTAAACATTATGATTTCACACAATGTACAGCTGTAAGCATGATAAATTGTCTGAAATGTTACAGAGCTTTTAAAAATAGAAGAACATAAAAGGAAAATTGTAAAATTTTCAAGAATGGCAAGTGAAGGTGTAGAGATGCTGAGTGCGGAAGATAGACATGTAATAAATGCAACTCTGGATGCAAGAAGAGAAAGATACAAAGAAAAAATGAACATTATAAATGCAAAAAAGAAAGAGAACATGCAAAAGGTAAGATACACTGAGACAGTATTTATTTCATCTCATTTGAATAACACGTTTATATGTTATCATAAAGTCTTGTGGTGTACTAGAGAACCCCACCCACATTCAAAGTAATATTATAAATATTGCAAATAATATATAATATATTAAGTGATATTGTGATTGCTATTATTAAAACTATTTGTCATTAGGATAATACTAGGTTAAGTGTGTAGATCATACTACTTAATATATTTACATTATCCACAATTGATGTATAACTTATGTATACTGATGAACGCTATAGACCATAGATACACTATAGAGACACTTTTTATAGTATACACTAGAATGTTATGTTGTGTTACAATACATTTATAGATAATATTGTGATATTGTTCAATATAGTTTCTTCTGCAAAAATGCAATAAACTACTTGCAGAAGAAACTATATTGAATAATATCACAATATATTATAATTGCTACAAGAAAATTTGCGTTACGTATACATAAAATGATTTAATTTGTGATGTTTTCAATTTGTTTCTTCTGCAAGTAGATAATATTGTATATTCTTTTTATCTACTTGCAGAAGAAACAAATTGAAAACATCACAAATTATATAATTACTGCAAGAAACATCGAGTTACTTATATAGAAAATAAAATGATTTATAGATAAACATAGTATATTCTACTGTACTCTAGTTACAATACAAACCATCAGCATACTACTTTAGAACAGTCCACATATTCCACATAATCAATAAACTGGAAAGAAACAAAATTGAGTTAACTTCACAATGGATTCCCAGCCACGTAAATATTACTGGTAACGAAAAAGTAGATGAGATAGCTAAGGACGCAACTATGCTGTCCCCAATAGAGGAAAGTGTAACATCACTTTGGATTTCAACAGGACACTCACAGAGACATGGAAGGATGCATTTTTGAATTACACCAAAGCTTAGATTAGATTCTAGCAGAATCTAATGGATATGACAGAACAATAGTCAGTAAACTCCTACACAAAACACAAAACAAACAACAGACAAAGACAGAAAACAACAAATTCATAACACTAACATACATCAACAAACAAACTGAAAAAATAGCCCACAAATTCAAAATATCGGTATGGAGAACCATACATGACTTCCATGTTCTAAGATTTATATTTAAAATCATATTCGAAATGAAATATTACCATAGAAACTACTTCTTTCTACTTATTGCTTCAGCCTTATCCACGGTACTGTGGTCACTAACGTATACCACCAGACGTTTTTGCACTCGATTTTCACTGATGATGGCAGTCGATGGACTGCCGAAAAGTCTGGTTTTGCAGAAAACATTGGACTACGGCTAAACAGCCCGGGAAGGAATTTTAACAAAGAACTAAGGTACTTCTTTGGTGCCGATAACGTAGTACACATAAAAAATTCTCCCCTCCCCAATCAACTATAATTTTCATTAATAGAAAATTACCCCCACCCCGTTCACCTAACCTCTTCATTTATAGATATTTCATCTACGTTTCTACAGTGGATTATTATGAGCTTCTTATTAGGATACATTATTTATCAAAATTAAGTACTTTACTCTTGTTAAAACATAAAACGTTGCAGGTAAACTACCCCTTTCTCTTAACCGATCTTCACCAAAATCAATAGACCTTCAGTCCTCTACAATTCAGGGATGCATGCAAAAAAATATTTGATTCTGTGTGAATGTGCGACAGTTATCATTCGTCATATAAACAATTACCCTTGTTAAAACATAAAATGTTGCAGGTAAACTACCCCTCTCCCTTAACCGATCTTCACCAAAAACAACAGATCTTGCGAACTCTACAATTCAGGGGTGTATGCAGAACATTATTTGATTCAGTTTGAATTTGCGGCAGTTATCGCTCATCATATAAAAATTACCCTTGTTAAAACATAAAATGTTGCAGGTAAACTACCCCTTTCCCTTAACCGATCTTCACCAACACCAATAGGACTTGAGAACTCTACAATTCAGGGCTGTATGCAAAACATTATTTGATTCTGTTTGAATTTGCGGCTGTTATCGTTTGCCATAGAAAATATTACTCCCGATAAAAAAACGTTGCCAGTAAACTACCCCTTCCCCTTAACCGATCTTCACCAAAACCAACAGGTCTTGAGAACTCTAAAATTCAGGGCTGTATGCAAAAGAGTAGTTGATTCAGTTTGAATTTGCGGCTGTTATCGTTTGCCATAGAAAATATCGGTATGGAGAACCATACATGACTTCCATATTCTTAGATTTATATTTAAAATCATTTTCAGCCAAACAGCCAGGCTGTGTCTTACCTGCCTTTTTATTGCTGTATTAAATGAAAAATATTATATTACATTAAAATGAAAAAATTATAATTTTATTGCCTGGCAACAAAATTATTTTATTTTTAACAATTACCATTGTTTCAAAAAGTTTAAATAAATTTTCAAGTACTTTACTCTTGTTAAAACGTAAAAGGTTGCAGGTAAACATCCCCTTCCCCTTAACCGATCTTCACCAAAATCGAAAGACGTTGAGACCTCTACAATTCCTTAACCGATCTTCACCAAAATCAATAGGTCTTGAGAACTCTACAATTTAGAGCTGTATGCAAATAATCATTTGATTCTGTTTGAATTTGCGGCTGTTATCGTTTGCCATATAAAATACCCTTGTTAAAACATAAAACGTTGCAGGTAAACTACCCCTTTGCCTTAACCGATCTTCACCAAAAACAATAGGTCTTGAGAACTCTACAATTCAGGGCTGTATGCAAAAGAGTAGTTGATTCTGTTTGAATTTGCGGCTGTTATCGTTTGCCATAGAAAACAATTACCCTTGATTAAAGAAAAACCGTTGCCAGTAAACTACCCCTTTCCCTCAACTGATCTTCACCAAAAACGATAGGTTGTGAGTACTCTACAAATCAGGGCTGAATGCAAAAAATGATTTGATTCAGTTTGAATTTGCGGCTGTTATCGTTTGCCATAGAAAAAAAATCTACAGACACAGACAGACAGACACATAGACACACAGACACTTTTCGAAAAATGACTTTTTTCATGTTTTGAGTGTAGTACAATCAGAATCTGCAATAATCTCGAACACAATTTTTTTTGCCATCACCATACTTCCATTTCCTTAAGGAACATGGAAGTAAAAAGCAGGATACAGAATCGCTTACAAAACTACTAACAAAACAGAACACACACACAAAGCACAAAACAAATTCGATTTACCCGGTGTTTACAAGCTAAATTGCTCAAATTGCAACAAATTCTACATAGGCCAGACAGGATGTAGCTTCAAACAGAGAAACATTGAACACACAAAGGCACTCCACTCCTCTACAGAATCCACCTTTGCAAACCACCTCATTGAAGCAAACCACACATATAAAAACATCGACAATAACATGAACATTCTACACATACACACAAAAGGCCGAAAACTAGACACTCTAGAACAATTGGAAATATACAAACACACGAAAACAAATAAAAACGACATCCTAAACGAACAGACACAATTCAAATCGCACGCATTATTCGAACATATCTCACCCCACACACACAGCATCGATCTTTTGAAATTCGATTCCGTCGCCCACAACAGGACGGACAGCGCTACCAGCGACAGCCTCTGAAGAAGCCTTTTAAAGGCGAAAACCGGTTCAGGCCGTAAGGTAAAACTTTTGTTCTTACTTATAAAAAACTTTGTGTTCCGAGTCGTTAATATAATAGTGGTATTTAGTTAAGTAACGGATACGTCATGGACAATGAAATTCAAGAAATATTTAATATTAACCATTTAGTATAAGACATATGATATTATAAGTATACTACCTGCTCCTCCTCAGTTTCCCTTTATTTTTCATTTTTCTTTCCATAATTTGCCATTTCTTTTCATTTTTCTTTTCCCATCTCCATCACACAAACGTTCGACCTACCCTGTATACCTATCCCCACTTTCACATGTATCTGTAATTTCTCTCCTAGTAATTCAACAATAAAAATCAACACTAAATATTTAATATTAACCATTTAGTATGTATAAGACATATGATATTATAAGTTGGCATTACATATCTAAATTAATATACATTAAGAGGTGATCAAAATTAACATAGTAACTAACTAAACAAACAAAAATGTTTTATTGTAAATAAACCCTTTAATTTACTCTGAACATGTTGGAAAAAAGTTTAACAAAAATACATAAGTAAGTAAAACAAAATAAATGCATAGAAGAATAATATAAAATAATAAAATATTTAACATAAATAAAATATTAAATATATAAACAATAAATAATAAATAAAATAAAAAATTAATAAAGAAATTTGGAAAACAGAATTTCCAATTTGGAAAACATTTCATTAATGATGAAATATATCAAAGTATAGAAAGTATAACAGAAACAATGAGAAAAAGAAGACTATTATTTTTTGGACATTTATATAGAATGGATGACAATAGGTTGACAAAGCAAATCTTCAAATATCTGTGGGGGAAGAAGTTAACATCAAGTTGGGTTAAAGAAGTCCAAAAGGATTTAGAAAAAAATAGTATACACGCAGAAGAAGCAATTGAAGGAGAAGTTTTTCGGGCAAAAGTGTTAAAAATGGACGGAGTCCAGGGTAGGAGAGAGAAAAACCCAGGTTCAAAGTGGACTGAAGACAGGAAGAGGAGACACAGTGAGAAGATGAAAGAGTATTGGAAAAAAGGAAAGAACAAAGAGTAAAGAATTGAAATTGGCATGTGGTCCCTAGATGGCCGATACAGAAAAAAAATTAATAAAACATATAAAATGTTTATATAAGAAAATTCAAGTAATTATTCAATATAATGAAGGTTGAATTGCACATCTGTAATTATCTTGAAGATGATTTTTATGCCATCATGAAACTTCCATTCATAGTATAACATAAAAGTGGTTTCACACGTCTGTAAAATTACTTATGAGGATAGTTGTGATATCTTTTCAATTACTATTATTGCTACTAAATAACATTTGCCTTCAATGTAACATAAGAACAATTACATGGTAATCTATTTGAATATATGCCAATTGCCATTTCCCATTACTTGGTTTTATGTCTTTCAACCCTCTCTCTTTTCCATGTATACTCATGAGGGTATAGTGGCTTTATGATGTTGATGCCTTAATAATGTTTCTCGAAGCTTCTCTGTCTTGGTCACTTGTACAGCTCTATGTGAACCCAGGGCTGGTCAGTGGCTCCATTTGATCTAACCATCATGTAGGCCCCATCCTCTCGCCCCTTTTCCATTTATCTTTCCAAAACTATAAGCCTTTGTAAATCATTTATTTGGTGTTTTAACTGACCAAAGTATTTCATATAACTTCTACAAATTCTGGAGGAAAGTCTATTTCTCATGCAAACCTGCTCTCTAAGATGTGTTAGTAAGATGTTCTTTTCATGGAATTTTTAACATCCCTCTATATGCCCACAGTTGGAAGAGGTTCACTTTCTTCTGGTCACGTGATTAAGAGTCCATGTCTCAGCGGCATATGTTGCTATCAGGAAAATCAGATTATGCATTTACTTGAGTTTGCATAGGTTATTTACTTGAGTTATGCGTGAACACTTAATATTTACTTGCTTTATACATGATTTGAATTAATCACCACTCACCTTACCTGCATTACATGAATTGTTCATACAGTTCTGAGGAAAGTTGTTTCAGTATTGATTAACCACTACTGTCCCTCACTCAAAACACATTCATCTCGAATCCCGTGCTCAAGAGACACATACAAGTCTGCATCTACACATCATCTATTTCCCTTTATTTTCCTTTGTTCTTCACTTCAATCAATTCAAAAGTGAAACTGATAAAATGTTTATACATGTATGTGAAGACAAAATTATCTTACAGAAAACAAAATAATTAAAATGCACAATAAAATATGACCTTAACAATAAATACAAGAGCAAGTAAACAATAAAGCAATAATATTGACCTACTTTGTAACTGCTTAGGTGAATTAGTGAAATCATCTTGATTAGTTTTTGTATATAACAACTGAAGATGTTTTGATTCATTTCTATTAACATATTAGTTACTACATAAAATAGAGGCTGTATGATAAATAACTTTGCTATAATATTACTTTTTGTAACAGGTTATGCAACATGTATTAAATGTTTAAAACAAAATAAACAAGGCCTGTTTTCAATAATTCTGGCACAGTAAAAATCCGAAATGTGTTATATGCATATTGCATTTGTATTTCAAATGAAGTAAAGTGTTGTGTTTGGTATAGAAAATGCAAAGTAAGAGGCAAACCTGTATATAGAATAAACAATGTAAAACATATTTTTAAGAATGTTTATGAAATGACATTACTATAGTCTATTTGTGAGTTAAGCCGTGGTTTATAATGAATGTGTTGTAGAAAGATTGACATTTTCTTTTGAAGTCCAATTAATTTATTGAAATAGGAATGATTTTCTAATTCTCCGTCAATTAAATTTCATATTCTGTCAGTGCATTCTGTTAATGAATTGTCATTGAAACAGGATAATGAAGGTTGTCTCTGCGTTTCACAAAAATTATATTAGTAGTACAATGTCTCCAAAATACAAGCAGAAGAAAATGCTCTTATAAATTTAGTAAAACCAATTCTGTATTTATATGAACCAGAAACAAGCCATATAAAAATGTCCAATTGAAGGAAAATGTTTGGCCGAATGAGTTGAGAATAACAAGAGAATAGAAGAAAACAAGTAGTTGTTTATTTGCGTATCTTTGTAATAATTAATACGTAGATTGTAAATAATATATATAAGTATATTTAGAAATAATTTTGTAACACATGAAGTGTTACAGGCATTTCTTAAATTACTTGACATTAGTTAAATCAACAGCTGCTATTATTTACCATATATATTTTCAATGGAATTGTGTTTCAGTATTGCCATGTCAAATAGCTTGACACTAGTAAAATTTCATATCTGGCACTTCTTATTTCTAAACCATTTCTGACTCAGACAAAACAGTATTCCTGGTGCAAACTTGTTTTAAATTCAAGTATTTAAGATTTAAGTATTTTATCAAAATTTATTAACTACCTTATTTGTTATTTTAAGCATGGTATTAAAAATAAAGACATTGAAGACATGTGTTTATATTTTTGTTTTTTACTCTTGCAACTTAAAGAAAGAAGATAAAAGGATAAAGAAATCACAGACCAGTGATGGCAAAAGAAAAGATGTGTCTATGAAAACTAAGAAAACTCAAAGAGGAAGAACAGCAAGCAAGACAAGAAGTATTAAAAAGAAAGAGACTACTCATCTACAATCCAAACCTAAGGATAAGTCAAGATCAAGATCTGTATCACGTGAAACTAAAAAGAGCAACAAATCTTTTGAATCGAAATCTAAAAGTTCTTCTAAGAAAAAGAAAGGAAGTGAGTATGTTGAGACTTGAATCTGTTTTATAAAGATGTGAAGTTGCTTTCTAAAAGATAGAAGGAAAGTTAGTGTTCAAATACAAGAAGCAATCTTATTACTTAACTATTTAAGGTGAAATAATTGTATTATGTTATTACATAAATGAAGTTACTACAATATTGGGTTTGCAAAACTGTGATCTTTATTATTCCTACTGTGAACTTCAAAAACTCTCTGTAACTGAACAGCCCGTACTTAGTAAATTCATTGAATTTGCCTTGTTTTTAATTGCCCACTGAAGAAACAAATGCAATAACAGTAAAGATTGTATCAAGTTTTGTTGCCAGCCTACTGATTGTTTTTCTTTTTTGTTCTCCAGAATTGTCATGCTCTATGCAATTCCTAGTTGAAGTGTTTCTCTGTAATTAGTAATTAAATTGAACATTGTTTTTATGTGTTAAGTTTGGTCCAAGGAAACGTTTAGTGTACTTTGGCAGAGAACGGTGTGCAAATACAAATAACAATACGCAAATCAAGTAAAATATAATATTATTTATTTTTCTTTGAGAACATAGAAAAGATCATGAGTACACTTTATTAGAACGCTATTCAAGCCATATGAAGTCTTATTCAGTAATTGAGTAATTAAATTTGTCCCTGTGATGGAGTCAAATTTGCAGAGAACAATATGCACATACGATTAACACAATGCATGTTTCGAGTAAAATAGAACATTAGTTATGTTCTTTGAGAACATAGAAATGATCATGAACACACTTATTTCGCCTTAAAGCGTAAAACTGACTATTAATAAACTACGATATCCAAATACTACGTATCTCAAAATTACGCAACTCAACACTTATTTTTAGGCCTATATTTTGTCATTCACTCAATCACGCTCTCTTTCACACTTCTACATTTCTTTTTTATTTTATTGAGCTCAATTTGAAAATGCCAGTATTTAATTATATTTTGAAATGTCTACTTTCCTGCTAAATGCGTAGAAATTCAACACCTGGGTGTCAACTCGTGGTTTACACTGTAGCTGTTTTATTTCACTGTTGCACTTTCACATTTTATGGTCGAACTGTCAATTTACTGCCATTATGGATGAATATTTAGCCAAAAACTGTTGTATTTTGAAATATATAAAAATTCACATTTTCTGTTGTATGCGGGCGAGACGACTGCTGCTGCACACAGCGAGAGATGAAGGTCGACTCACGCTTAAAGCCAAGCGTCTTCAAGATGGCCAAAATTGTTCTCCTGCTAACCAGCTTGCCCTGTGATAGGTCGAGCTGGCGTCACGTGACACAGTAATTAGTTACCACGAGGTACAGTACATTCACTCTAGTTGATCAGCGAGCCTCGTACGTGACGATTTATATGTGCGGGCAAGCATGTGCGCGCTTTGATACATTCCAGAGCACCTGGAAAAGTAGCTTATTGCGAGGCATACGGACCAAACGTGCAACTGGTTGCCCTGACAAGGAATGTCTATTGTTAAAAACTGAGGCCCTGTGTGGGTAACTCTTGTGCATCACATTTACAATTGAATTAAAATCCATCACCCAATTCTGTCCCGTTACAATACCCCCCCCCCCCAATGAGAGGATTTATGCCAGAGCATAAAAGCTCTCATTGACACTCATACTTTCTAAAGGGGTCAGCCAAGATATGTCGCCACAACCCCCTTACGTTTTATTCAAAATTGTGGTTAACTTACCCCTGGTCCAGTGACTGCGACCGTACCTGAATGACCTTACTGGCCTTCTCTTTCGAGATCCCAACACCGCAAGGCCAGACCGGCACTTGACGCTCCTGCTCTGTCACGCACGTCAGCACAGGACCGCTGCCACAGCATCACTAGACACTGAAACATGAAATCAAAAATATCAAATAGTGGCCTGGTATAGTAACATATCCCTAACTGATCTGGTTCCCCTTAGCTGTGTTGGTTTGCGTTAAGAAGTACTGAGTTTTTTTTCTATGGATGAATACTTAGTCTAAGTATAATACATTATAAGAATTACATATCAACATTCTGTATAACCTTCTCTAGTTAACTCTTACCTCAAAATTCAAAATATTTCTCTGATTCTATCAGAATTTAAATAAACATTTCCCATTACAACATTACAAATACCTTCCTTTATAAAATTAATGTTTCAAAACAATTAAATTTATTTATAAAATTCTTATATATAACAAAACACATTTAAGTCTACTACTTTAGAACAAATTATCTACTTGAAAACGTCAATTATCTTCCATTGTCATAATATTTCTTAATTCAATATAAATCATTTAGTTATCTCCTCAAATCAACATCATCAACATAATATATTTAACATTCATTAATTCGTTACTAATACTTTAGTAACCTCCTTCCACACACACTCTATGGCCCCCCTGGACTGTGGCGCCCAGTTGTCTCCACAAGAACTGACATTAAGGAGGAATTTTGTCATCTCCTGTCCTTGCTTTGACATTACTTTAAAGTTCAGATAAAAATCCTACTGATTATATAATAACAACCTTAAAACGGGTCTATCACCCTTTTATTTGTTCCCACACGAACGGGTGATAGCCGCTGTTCCATAGTTCCGGTGATTTCCCCTTGAGTCACCCCCCCCGTTAATTTCAATTTCAAACCAATTTCACAGGCAACCAACCATGGTCAGTTTTATAATATCTGCCCACAGCTGATTGTCGTCCAAAACCACGCTAAGTGTTGGTGAAACAGTAATCGCCCGAAATGTGGAGAAATTTGTCATTAGCATGTTTTAACAAATCATTTTTTATACACTGTACATTAGTAATTTACACATAATATAATATTATATAAGGTTGGTGTACAGTGTATATTACGCTCTATTTGAGCCTCCGTTGATTGTAACATGCTTCGATGTTACTCAAGGTTGGTGTACAGTGTATATTACGCTCCATTTGAGCCTCCGTTGATTGTAACATGCTTCGATGTTACTCAATCAACCCTTATCGCTATCTACAGTAACAACATGCCATCACTGTAATAGCCTATCTTATAACTAATCTTATGTCATTCTTCATTTACTATCACCACATACCACAATTGATTTTTCTCATCTGTTGACACCTAACCACCCCCCAAAATCACCCCTCAATTATGGACAATTACAAGGTTTTTTTTTTTTAGAGCTTAAATGGTGCTAAACACTTAATGTTTATTGGGAGCACCCATTATCTTAATGTTCAACTAAAAGTCATACTTTGTGACAGTACGGGAAATCCTGATGTCGGATTTATGGTATGAGTGGTATCAAATTATTGTATTTCATTATTTTGCACACACATACATGGGTAGGACTATTTCCCTTTGTAAAAAGACAACGACGCAGATTTCAGCAAAGCAGAACGATTCCAAGGTCAGGAGCAGACGTGTAAAACCAAATGCATACAATGGCGGCATAAGTGAAGACAGACTCTCGATATCAATTTTCATTGGTCCATAAGGCTGGACGTCATTAAAAATATAAAAATGACATAACAACAATGACGTGACAACAGGGCGTGAGCCGGATGAAACAAAAGACAATGACGGCGATGCACTCACATACGCAAAAAAATGTGCTCTGCATCGCCCCAGTCAGCATCAGACCACCAAGGCGTCAACACGCTGTGAAAATCGCCGGCAGCTTTTGCCAGCGAAAGTGTTTCTTTGTCAAATTATCAATGTATCAAAATGCAATAGTAACAATTAGACAGTAATCATTACATAACTATTCAAAATGTAAACTAAAGTCAGTGTAACCAAGAAAACACCTGGGACATTCGGCCGAACACCTGCCTGACCATGGTCGACATCTGAGGACAACTTAGATTCTACATCGCACATCCAGGGAAGTCAAAATTTATATATAAACCTTTCTTTCATCTAAATTGAGCTCAAAACATCAAAATTCAGTGTACGAGTAAATCGCTGTTAGCGAAATGAGAGTGTGTGTGTGTGTGTTAGACCGTACTGGTACATATAAGTAACTTTTTCATGAGACGTTGGTTTGTGTTCTTTTAGATATAAGAATTTATCAATTTGAAGATAATAATTGCAGTTCCTTCAAAGTTACAATTATTATAAATTTCATAACGAGGTTAACACCTGAATGATGGGAAATAACGTAGTAGCAATATAGCGGAACATGTGGCCGCCATTTTGTTAATTTGTGTATAAATGATTCCATTTTGTTTTGTTGATTTTGGTGTCGATCTTGATTTTTCATGTCATTAAAAAGCAACTATATATATATATATTACGTTGTTTGAATTAATTATTCCGAACAATCGTCCTGTCTCTGATGATCGCTTAATCTGGGACACTTAGGTAAAATTTTCGAAGCATGAGGTTAGTCCTATAAGATGGCCGCTGAATTAGTATGACATATACGATAAATATGGTATCGAAAGGTAAGATATCAACACAAATAAAAATTACAGAATTATAAAACAATAAAAGAGTTTGTTAACAAATGCCGCCCGAACTAATGACTTGATATAAATAAGAGTTTTTATACAAATAAGCCGGAGTCAGAGGCGGAGGGTTGTCGGAAAAAAGGAAGTGATACGTAAGATATACCGGGTATGTAGATAATAAGTTATACCATGATTATAGGTTATGTGGTGATATTAGATATATATAGAGCTAGTATAAATTGAAACAAAGATAGTTAAACAAGAGTTTTTTTTTAATTTTTTTTGCTCTTTTCTCTTCTCAATATGGCAAACAGTAGCGAAATAAGTATTACTGAATCGCAAATTATGAGCGAAGGCGATCAATCAACACCAATCGTAAATAAAAAAACCGAAGAGAATGAGATTGTAAAGATTATGCAAACACTTTTTGAAATACAAAATAATAAATTCGATGAGAAATTCAATGATTTAAAAAGTGACATTAATGAAATTAAGAAACAAAATTGTAATATTGATAGAAGAATAAGTGAAATAGAGACACAGTTAGACGAGATAGAGTTAGAAAATAAGAGGGGAGTAGACAAATTAGAATTGAACAAAGATGACAAGGTAAGTAGTAGTGAAAATTATGATAATAAAAATAAAAATATGATATTATAAAATGATTGTGTGGATGTTGGTAGTGATAATAAGATTTTAATGAGAGTAGAGGTTAATGGTGAGGAGATAGTTGTAGATGAGAGTGAAAGAGGGGGTAAGGAGAGTTTAAGTGAATATAGTGGGCAGAGGGCAAATTTTCCCAGTGGTAGGAATGGTGTAAAGACTCCGCAAGTGTTGTTTGAGGATGAAGGTTCCTCTAGAATTTATGTGGGAGACATGTGGTCTCCAAATGATCCCTTAGTTGTACCTGGTGAGGCCAGGGGGTGTTTTTATGAAGTAGTAGTGCCCTATGCAAATATATAGAGAGAGAATGTAGCTTGGTGTGATAGAGAGAGATGTTTTGAAAGTGAGAGGTATTGTGAGAGAAAAAGAGAAATAGAGATTTTTAAGATAAGTAGAACTTATGAAGAATTTATGGAAAGGTTAGGAGTAGAGATGATTGATAAATATAGTAAATACTTGCCTTGTAATAAAACTGAAGTAGTAGGAGATAAGGGAAATAATGACTTTATAAATTACCTAATTATGACTAATAATACAGAAGGTGACAGGACAATGACCAATCATGACAGATTATATGAGTCTGCGGAAAATGATGAAAATTTGAATGGTATATGCATTTATGATGTTAATATAAGAGATTCAATAATAAGCAATGTATATAGATATAAGATAAGACTAGTGTTTGACGATGGAGGGTAGATATTTTATTGTGTTTATGAACATTTAATTATGTGACAGTGTTTTTCAAGATGGACTGCTTATGAACTGATTTTGATAAATGGTTAAATGATAATTTTTGATTGTATATTTTTTGTATGTATTGGTGTCAGTGTATTTGTGTATTTTTGCTGTTGTGTATTTTATGTATTTTTTTGTGTAAACCATGTACTGTAGAATTTTAAATATTCACGAATAAGGAATTAGGAGGAATTTGAATAATTATGAGATTTAGATTCTAGTGAATAATAAATGATTAAACATGTAATATATTTGGATATTGAGAGGTATTGTTGTTAGTAGGTAAGTGATGAATTTTTTAGTGGTATATTAAGGTTAAAAAGGTGATAGAGTTTGGGTAATACTGATAAATAAGGGCATTGGAGTTAGTTAAATAGAGTTAATGGGAGTTAGTGAAAATAAGAATGTTGAGATACAGATAATATGTAGAGAGGTGTTAGATATTTTAGGGACACAGTAGTTAGTGATTATATGTAGAGAGGCGAGTAATGTGAATGGTATATATATTTGTTGATGATGATATTTTGTAGTAAGGATCCGGTGTAAGGAGTGATCAGCGTGCAACATGGCAAGAGACCAGCGTGCAGCGTTGTGGCAGGCGGAGCAATTTGGGTTAGAGTGTTTGCCGATATTTGGTGGAGGGCAAATGGTTAGGAATGGATATGGCCAGGTGGGGAACACACATCCTAGTACAAAGACGAGCGGTGCCAGAGTTTTTAAATGGGATTAGTGAAGGGGGTTATTATTGAGATATTGGTGTCATAATATGTTAATGGTTAGAAGCGGTTGTTAGTAGAAAAAAGGGGTAGTAAGGTTAGATAGACAAATGCTAAAATAAGATAGAGAATAGTGATTAACAGAGAGTCACAAAAACTAGACAAGGATTGAGGAAGGGTTAGAAAAAGAAAATTCATGGTAGGAAGGTAATGTAACTGAAAGATTAATGATAAATTTGAAATTTTTTTGTATAGAATCTAATGATAAATGAATGTTTACTAATTTAAAAGTTAATAAAGAGTGGATAATAGTAACGTTATAAAGTTTTGATACCAGTTATTTAAATGTAAATTGTTTAATGTAAATGTAACAATGTTAATGTGTAATGTACAATGTTTTATTATGTTTTTATTATGTTGATGTTACAATAGTGTGTGTGGTTAGGAGGTTGCTGCAGGGGTAGCAACGATAGTAAATATTAAATGTTAAAGAATTAATCGTGATATTGGTGTTGGTTATCAAATCTATAATGATGATTCTGTTGTAAAGCAAAATAAGTGTAAAGAAAGTTGAGTAAAGAAGATATAAAGAGTTTTGAAGTTGTTTGCCATGCTAGGTATATATTTCAATGTTATATGAAGCAAAATAGTAGGGATAGTGGTTGTTGCTTAGAAAATTAGAATTTGTTTTATGCTTAGGATAAAAATATATTTTCATGTGGTAAAGAGAATGAATATGATCGACTGGAGTCAGAAAGTTTTGCTAAATGCTGGGGTGTTAAAAGGAGAAGAGGATCTTCTATCCTAAATCTTGCTATTTTGGTTTGAGAATTTTAAGTTAACCAAGCCAACGTCTCAAAACACAAACCAATGCATCTAAGGGGAAGCATATCAGGGTGGATATGGAAATAGTAAGGCCACGATTTTGAAATTTTGTATTGCATGTTTCAGAGTTTGGTGATGTTGTGACCGCGGTCCTGAGCTGGCCGGAGTGTCAGAACAGGAGCGTTAAGTGCCTAATGGCCTTATGGTGTTGGGATCTCTCCTGAGAAGTCCAGTAAGGTCAGACAGGTACGATCAGCATCATTGAACCAAGGGTAAGTGATTAGAATTTTTTATATTAACACTACGGGGGTTCGTGGCGACATATCTGAACTGATCCTTTTAGAAAAGTGTAAATGAGTTTTTATGTTTCGCCAAAATTCAGTGTACGAGTAAATCGCTGTTAGCGAAATGAGAGTGTGTGTGTGTATTAGACCGTACCGGTACATATAAGTAACTTTTTCATGAGACGTTGGTTTGTGTTCTTTTAGATATAAGAATTTATCAATTTAAAGATAATAATTGCAGTTCCTTCAAAGTTACATTTATTATAAATTTCATAACGAGGTTAACACCTGAATGATGGGAAATAACGTAGTAGCAATATAGCGGAACATGTGGCCGCCATTTTGTTAATTTGTGTATGAATGATTCCATTTTGTTTTGTTGATTTTGGTGACGATCTTGATTTTTCATGTCATTAAAAAGCAACTATATATATATATTACGTTGTCTGAATTAATTATTCCGAACAATCATCCTGTCTCTGATGATCGCTTAATCGAATCCTGGGACCTTTACATAAAATTTTCGAAGCATGAGGTTGGTACTATAAGATGGCCGCCGAATTAGTATGACATATACGATAAATATGGTATCGAAAGGTAACATATCAACACAAATAAAAATTACAGAATTATAAAACAATAAAAGAGTTTGTTAACAACTTTCAGGCACCACCCGATTCATGATAAAATAATCTGTATTTATTCGTCCATGATTTTAATGAATTAAAAGAATAATCAACACTACTCGTGTACATAATACCTTTTTAACTGTGTTACATTATAGGTTCCCTTTATTTCTCGGGTTTGCAAGTCTATTAATACAATATAATAAACCATAGTAAACACTCACAATGAACATAAGCCTCATTACATTAAAATAAACATCTCAGTTGCATCTAAATAAAATTTCCAAACATTCCAAAACTTTAATTTCAATTGAACCTGTTAATACTCAATCTTTAATTATTTACCACTTCTTATACCATTAGATTCTCCAAAAATTCAAATTTATTACCAACATTCATTTTACATAACATTTTATACATTAAACATTATTACCCCAAAATAAACAATTCACCTTTATATTTGCATATCAAATTATAAATTGCGACAGTACAAATAAGTGATGTACTGAGCATTGAATATAAAAATTTAAATTTACCTAATAAACTGTAAATAATTAATAATATATTAGAAATAAGCATGTCAGGGATTGCAAGCTTGGCTCAGACAAAAATATGAACAGGTGTTTCGACCTGAATCGACATGCACACATACACAAATGTAACTGAAAGTGTGTACACCAGTATTTTGCTAGTGTGTATGAACGCAGGTCTATGCAGGCGAGTTTACCACCCCAAGATGAATAATTGCACAATTACTGTTTTTCTGTAATTATTCATAAACTATAATTAAGAATTAAAATCCAAAACCACAATAAAATGTAATAAAATTTACTAAATACTGTGTATGAAAACCACGCGAAAGTGCCACACCGTACGAGTGTAATAGTGAAATAACTGTGTAAAAATCGAAAGGGTTAAGTTGCAATGTCCAAAATTACAGTGAACATGTGTTGTAAAAATAGTTATAAGATAAGTATAAGAGTATACTTATAGGACTCTGCAATTCGCAGAAAAATAAGAAATAGCTAATTTGACAAAGAGTGGGGGAACTGAATCCAGAGACAGTTTCTGACATGTCGATTTCGTACCACTGCAGGTGTCGACCAAGACATGGGTATAAATAGGACACGCAAGCTACAGTGGTTCTCTTTCTTAAATCATCCACGGTGCAGCGGGAGCTTATGCCCGTCCGCACGGCATATTTATTTTTTGTAAATAGTTTAAATTTTCCAGTTACATACAACTATGTAACTAAGTTGTAAATACAATCATTTTTAAATAATAACAGCAGTACATAAGAAGAATTACATAAGAAGATCCATTGACGTCAGAAACAGCACGAGGAGAGTTCCAGAGAGTGATATGATGCTGGAGTGCGAGACAAGAGAGTGATACAACGCTGGACAAGATGAAGTGATACGACGCTGGACAAGAGGAGAGTTCCAGAGAGAGATACGACGCTGGACAAGAAGAAGTGATTCGATGCTGGACAAGAGGAGAAGAGAGACAGCCGACGCTGGACAAGAGGAGAAGCGAGACAGCCGACGCTGGAGTGCAAGACGAGGACGACTACAGATGGATCAAAAAATGATCGAGTATGATTGACGACAATAAGGTGATAACTTATTTATATCTTAATCGTACAATGAACGCAAAGACAATTAAAGACATTTCTATTTTATTTAAAAGTAAGAGCCAATGTTTCTTGTAAAGCAGAATTAAAATCATAGATGTTTTAGAAATACGATTAACGTAACAAGAGCTCAAATTAATATGAAATAAAATGAATACAAAGCATTTAAATGAAAACAATTAGTATTTGAGAAAACGGTACTGAGAAACAAAAGATAAATTCAATAACTATTAATATTTTGAGTACATTACAATATATAAAAAGAGATTTAAATATTGATATTTTGAAACACATTAATTGACTGAGTAGTCTGAAAATGAGATTTTTCTGTAATACAATAATTAGTAGGATAGAATATTTAGTCAGTAAGGATGTATATAGCATAAGCCTTACGGCATAATAACGAATGTTTTAAATCGAAGTCAGTGCCATGTGCACAAATTTTAATAATATCAAATAAATTTGAAATACCGTTACAAGTTACATAGAGTTCTTATTGCAGATACACCTGAAACCCAATTTAAATGCTATATTGTTACTAATTAGTCAATCTTGAACGTGGGACCGGTCACGCTAAATTTGTGTATATGTATATGTATTTATGTATATGTATTGTTGCATATTTGGCTCCCAAAGAACGTGGGGCTATACAAATTAAAGTACATATAAAAATTCACACACATAAATGCGTTGCATATATTTGGCGCTCCAAGATCGTGGGGTTCCGCAAAAACAAATACATTTCTATTTGCAACATATAAAAATACGTTGTTGCATATATTTGTCGCCCTGGACGTGGGGCACGACATGCCTAAATTTATGTAAAAAATTTTTGTTACATAAATTGTAGCCCATGAACGTATGGCCCGATCCCCATCATTTAACTATTAAAATTTTTTATGTAGCTAAATGGTTGCTCTAAAATAGAAAGAGTGTGTTAAATAAAAAATGTATAATATGTAATTATTATTTATATTAAACAGTAACTGAATGTAATGTTAATTGTTGTGTAATCACACAGCTGGCGCCCACGAATAATATTATTTGTCTATGTAACAGGTGTAACTGTAATGAGTATTAATAATAACTATTAATAAAAAAATAAAGAAAAAATAAATAAGTAGGGAACGGTTATCAATAATAATTGTTAAATAATAACTACAAAATAAATATTTTAATAATAATACTTCGACATGGCAATATCAGGAAGTATTAGTATGGAGGCAATCATTAAAGTGATGGGAAACCTTATGGACGAATATGGAATAAGACAGAATGTATGTGCTAGATTAGATAAACAAATTGAAGAGTTAACACCAAATAAAGAACAATTAGGTAAAACATTAAAAGAATATAATACAATATTAAGAAAAGAAGCAAAAGAGAAAATTAGCGACACAAATACGCACATAGCGTCAGTAGAAGGTGAAGAATTCATACTAATTGAAAATACGTGTGTAATTACTAACGATAAATATAAAAAAGTAATTAACATTAAGGAAGAGAAGGAAATTAAGGTTAATAAAACATACCTTATTAATAGCGATATTCCAAGTGTGAAACACACACATAATAGTAAGTCACACAAGATGACACATATGAAACACTTAAGACACCACACTTACGGAGATAAATATCACTGTAGGCCTAACAATAAACGTAGTAAATTATCTATATGAAACACTACACAAAATTGTGGTAAGTATGATGTTAGATATACGCACGATAATTATAGTAACAATTATTATAACTGTAATTATAAAAACTACAGAGGTTATCATAAACGACGTATGAAAAAACAGTCGACAGCTGTTTATATGGGCTTCAAGCAGACTGAATATATGCAATGCATTAGTGACGAGAGAATTATGGAACGTGTGGAGAGAAGAGAGAGAAGTTATTCATCACAGCTAAGAAACAAATTCTTGCCGTATGAACAGGTGACTTCTACGATAAAAACAAACATCGCAGTAATATAATGGAACACGGACGTTGTTTACAGGAGGGAGAGAACAATGGTAAGCACGGCGACTATGTTACAAAGGAACAATATACGTCCGGTAGACGACGGACAATACAATTGTTATAAGAGGGGTGTAAGATCGAACTACACACTGAACTCAGAACTCAATACCCGAATGGAATGAATAATTATTTTTAAAATAAAATAATATAACTATTAATTATTAATAATAAGAAATAATATGTGTAATAATATAAGAGAGTATAATTAAAAAATGTTATTTATTAAGGATATGATAGCAAATAAAAAAAGAAATATTAGTGAAAAGAAATAAAGAATATTATTTGAAAGGGTTAATTAAGAAATGTATTATTGATGGTAAGGAATGTTATTGTAGAGAAATATTTAAGAAAGTAATGGTGAAAGATGTTATTGTTGTTATTAATATGAAGAAAGGGTTAGGAATGGAAATAATTGCCATAATTGTTAGAACGACTGATCAAGCGAACACTTAATGGAGATACAAGGACACAGAAGAAAGCAAGAGTTAAAAGTCATAAGGGCAGAGACTACTTAGGATTAAGGACTTCGAGAAAAATATCGTTGTTTTCCAAGACAGTTCCTCTGTAACCGATCATGCGACACACTACAAAGCTAAAAGAGTATTCTGTTACGGAAGTGTATTTCAGGAAAGTAGTAGCGATCAGAAAGGTAATGTTAAAGAAATGTAATAAAAGGTAATGAATGTTAATGTATTGTATAAGTAATGTATTAGATAAAGTAATGTCATGTTAAGAAAAGAGTTAAGGAAGATTAGAAGCGAAGGTAAGAATGTATGAGTAAGATAATGTAAAATTAAGGACCGAATTTACACACATATGTAGGAATGCAGAGTGTACAGAAGGAGAACAAAGGAGAGCTAATTGCAGTGGATTTTCTGGGACCACTACCGCGATCAAGTCGAGGTGTAAAGCACATATTGGTATGTATCGATGTGTTTTCCAAGGCAGTCCGACGGTACCCAATTATGCGACCCACAACCAAAGTTGTTCTAAAGATACTACTGCAGAAATATATTCCGTTATATGGAAAAATGAAGAAGATAGATACTCAGTGATCAAGGTGTACAATTCCAAAGTGAAAAATTGGAGAGGACGTTAAGGGAAAATGGAATACAACCTGTACTCACATCCATAAGACATCCTCAAGGAAACCTTGCTGAGAGAGTTAACAAAGAATTAGGTAAATATTTACGAATATATTGCCATGATCAACACAATAAATGGGCAGAATATTTACCATTTCTTGAAAAAGCCATTAACGAAAAATTATAGTGAAGCAACAGGATACACTCCCATGGAATTAGAAGAAGATAAGAAGCCAAACAGATTTTGGACTAAGTATATAAACAAACCTAATAACCAAAATGTACCTGTACATGTACCAATAAGTGTGAAAATTGAATACGCAAAGCAACGGATAAGAGAAAAGGTAACAAGAGAGTAGAGAGATTTAATCTAACTCACAAGCTACAACAATTCAACGTGGGAGAAAGTATACTACTCAAAGCAAATCCAGTGGGAAAACGGAGTGATAATACGGCGAAGAAATTCTTCAGACTTTATAAAGGACTGTATACGTTAAGACAGCGAGTAGGACAACACACTTTCATCGTATATGATGAGATACAGAAGAAAGAAATTGGTAAATTCCACGCAACGTCATTTAGGAAGTTCTACACATGAAAACGACGAGGTCACGAAACCAGTCAGATCAGCTGTTTGTTAAAGCCACCCTACTACAAGGTCACGAGCAGTGAGCGTACGAAGAGGGGAGGTAAGACATTTGTGTATACACTCCAATTAAGGGTGAAATGACGAATATTATTCTTTATTATTTGTTACATTTTTTTTTGCAAATATAATAATAATAAATAAAAAAAAATTATAATAAATAAATTTATTAAATTCTTTTTGTTACTAAGCAGAGGAATAATGCGACAGTACAAATAAGTGATGTACTGAGCATTGAATATAAAAATTTAAATTTACCTAATAAACTGTAAATAATTAATAATATATTAGAAATAAGCATGTCAGGGATTGCAAGCTTGGCTCAGACAAAAATATGAACAGGTGTTTCGACCTGAATCGACATGCACACGCACACAAATGTAACTGAAAGTGTGTACACCAGTATTTTGCTAGTGTGTATGAACGCAGGTCTATGCAGGCGAGTTTACCACCCCAAGATGAATAATTGCACAATTACTGTTTTTCTGTAATTATTCATAAACTATAATTAAGAATTAAAATCCAAAACCACAATAAAATGTAATAAAATTTACTAAATACTGTGTACGAAAACCACGCGAAAGTGCCACACCGTACGAGTGTAATAGTGAAATAACTGTGTAAAAATCGAAAGGGTTAAGTTGCAATGTCCAAAATTACAGTGAACATGTGTTGTAAAAATAGTTATAAGATAAGTATAAGAGTATACTTACAGGACTCTGCAATTCGCAGAAAAATAAGAAATAGCGAATTTGACAAAGAGTGGGGGAACTGAATCCAGAGACAGTTTCTGACATGTCGATTTCGTACCACTGCAGGTGTCGACCAAGACATGGGTATAAATAGGACACGCAAGCTACAGTGGTTCTCTTTCTTAAATCATCCACGGTGCAGCGGGAGCTTATGCCCGTCCGCACGGCGTATTTATTTTTTGTAAATAGTTTAAATTTTCCAGTTACATACAACTATGTAACTAAGTTGTAAATACAATCATTTTTAAATAATAACAGCAGTACATAAGAAGAATTACATAAGAAGATCCATTGACGTCAGAAACAGCACGAGGAGAGTTCCAGAGAGTGATATGATGCTGGAGTGCGAGACAAGAGAGTGATACAACGCTGGACAAGATGAAGTGATACGACGCTGGACAAGAGGAGAGTTCCAGAGAGAGATACGACGCTGGACAAGAAGAAGTGATTCGATGCTGGACAAGAGGAGAAGAGAGACAGCCGACGCTGGACAAGAGGAGAAGAGAGACAGCCGACGCTGGAGTGCGAGACGAGGACGACTACAGATGGATCAAAAAATGATCGAGTATGATTGACGACAATAAGGTGATAAACAACTTATTTATATCTTAATCATACAATGAACGCAAAGACAATTAAAGACATTTCTATTTTATTTAAAAGTAAGAGCCAATGTTTCTTGTAAAGTAGAATTAAAATCATAGATGTTTTAGAAATACGATTAACGTAACAAGAGCTCAAATTAATATGAAATAAAATGAATACAAAGCATTTAAATGAAAACAATTAGTATTTGAGAAAACAGTACTGAGAAACAAAAGATAAATTCAATAACTATTAATATTTTGAGTACATTACAATATATAAAAAGAGATTTAAATATTGATATTTTGAAACACATTAATTGACTGAGTAGTCTGAAAATGAGATTTTTCTGTAATACAATAATTAGTAGGATAGAATATTTAGTCAGTAAGGATGTATATAGCATAAGCCTTACGGCATAATAATGAATGTTTTAAATCGAAGTCAGTGCCATGTGCACAAATTTTAATAATATCAAATAAATTTGAAATACCGTTACAAGTTACATAGAGTTCTTATTGCAGATACACCTGAAACCCAATTTAAATGCTATATTGTTACTAATTTGTCAATCTTGAACGTGGGACCGGTCACGCTAAATTTGTGTATATGTATATGTATTGTTGCATATTTGGCTCCCAAAGAACGTGGGGCTATACAAATTAAAGTACATATAAAAATTCACACACATAAATGCGTTGCTTATATTTGGCGCTCCAAGATCGTGGGGCTCCGCAAAAACAAATAAATTTCTATTTGCAACATATAAAAATACGTTGTTGCATATATTTGTCGCCCTGGACGTGGGGCACGACATGCCAAAATTTATGTAAAAAAATTTTTGTTACATAAATTGTAGCCCATGAACGTATGGCCCGATCCCCATCATTTAACTATTAAAATTTTTTATGTAGCTAAATGGTTGCTCTAAAATAGAAAGAGTGTGTTAAATAAAAAATGTATAATATGTAATTATTATTTATATTAAACAGTAACTGAATGTAATGTTAATTGTTGTGTAATCACACAGCTGGCGCCCACGAATAATATTATTTGTCTATGTAACAGGTGTAACTGTAATGAGTATTAATAATAACTATTAATAAAAAAATAAAGAAATAAATAAATAAGTAGGGAACGGTTATCAATAATAATTGTTAAATAATAACTACGAAATAAATATTTTAATAATAATACTTCGACATGGCAATATCAGGAAGTATTAGTATGGAGGCAATCATTAAAGTGATGGGAAACCTTATGGACGAATATGGAATAAGACAGAATGTATGTGCTAGATTAGATAAACAAATTGAAGAGTTAACACCAAATAAAGAACAATTAGGTAAAACATTAAAAGAATATAATACAATATTAAGAAAAGAAGCAAAAGAGAAAATTAGCGACACAAATACGCACATAGCGTCAGTAGAAGGTGAAGAATTCATACTAATTGAAAATACGTGTGTAATTACTAACGATAAATATAAAAAAGTAATTAACATTAAGGAAGAGAAGGAAATTAAGGTTAATAAAACATACCTTATTAATAGCGATATTCCAAGTGTGAAACACACACATAATAGTAAGTCACACAAGATGACACATATGAAACACTTAAGACACCACACTTACGGAGATAAATATCACTGTAGGCCTAACAATAAACGTAGTAAATTATCTATATGAAACACTACACAAAATTGTGGTAAGTATGATGTTAGATATACGCACGATAATTATAGTAACAATTATTATAACTGTAATTATAAAAACTACAGAGGTTATCATAAACGACGTATGAAAAAACAGTCGACAGCTGTTTATATGGGCTTCAAGCAGACTGAATATATGCAATGCATTAGTGACGAGAGAATTATGGAACGTGCGGAGAGAAGAGAGAGAAGTTATTCATCACAGCTAAGAAACAAATTCTTGCCGTATGAACAGGTGACTTCTACGATAAAAACAAACATCGCAGTAATATAATGGAACACGGACGTTGTTTACAGGAGGGAGAGAACAATGGTAAGCACGGCGACTATGTTACAAAGGAACAATATACGTCCGGTAGACGACGGACAATACAATTGTTATAAGAGGGGTGTAAGATCGAACTACACACTGAACTCAGAACTCAATACCCGAATGGAATGAATAATTATTTTTAAAATAAAATAATATAACTATTAATTATTAATAATAAGAAATAATATGTGTAATAATATAAGAGAGTATAATTAAAAAATGTTATTTATTAAGGATATGATAGCAAATAAAAAAAGAAATATTAGTGAAAAGAAATAAAGAATATTATTTGAAAGGGTTAATTAAGAAATGTATTATTGATGGTAAGGAATGCTATTGTAGAGAAATATTTAAGAAAGTAATGGTGAAAGATGTTATTGTTGTTATTAATATGAAGAAAGGGTTAGGAATGGAAATAATTGCCATAATTGTTAGAACGACTGATCAAGCGAACACTTAATGGAGATACAAGGACACAGAAGAAAGCAAGAGTTAAAAGTCATAAGGGCAGAGACTACTTAGGATTAAGGACTTCGAGAAAAATATCGTTGTTTTCCAAGACAGTTCCTCTGTAACCGATCATGCGACACACTACAAAGCTAAAAGAGTATTCTGTTACGGAAGTGTATTTCAGGAAAGTAGTAGCGATCAGAAAGGTAATGTTAAAGAAATGTAATAAAAGGTAATGAATGTTAATGTATTGTATAAGTAATATATTAGATAAAGTAATGTCATGTTAAGAAAAGAGTTAAGGAAGATTAGAAGCGAAGGTAAGAATGTATGAGTAAGATAATGTAAAATTAAGGACCGAATTTACACACATATGTAGGAATGCAGAGTGTACAGAAGGAGAACAAAGGAGAGCTAATTGCAGTGGATTTTCTGGGACCACTACCGCGATCAAGTCGAGGTGTGAAGCACATATTGGTATGTATCGATGTGTTTTCCAAGGCAGTCCGACGGTACCCAATTATGCGACCCACAACCAAAGTTGTTCTAAAGATACTACTGCAGAAATATATTCCGTTATATGGAAAAATGAAGAAGATAGATACTCAGTGATCAAGGTGTACAATTCCAAAGTGAAAAATTGGAGAGGACGTTAAGGGAAAATGGAATACAACCTGTACTCACATCCATAAGACATCCTCAAGGAAACCTTGCTGAGAGAGTTAACAAAGAATTAGGTAAATATTTACGAATATATTGCCATGATCAACACAATAAATGGGCAGAATATTTACCATTTCTTGAAAAAGCCATTAACGAAAATTATAGTGAAGCAACAGGATATACTAATAACAGCAGTACATAAGAAGAATTACATAAGAAGATCTATTGACGTCAGAAACAGCACGAGGAGAGTTCCAGAGAGTGATATGACGCTGGAGTGCGAGACAAGAGAGTGATACAACGCTGGACAAGATGAAGTGATACGATGCTGGACAAGAGGAGAGTTCCAGAGAGAGATACGACGCTGGACAAGAGGAGAAGAGAGACAGCCGACGCTGGACAAGAGGAGAAGAGAGACAGCCGACGCTGGAGTGCGAGACGAGGACGACTACAGATGGATCAAAAAATGATCGAGTATGATTGACGACAATAAGGTGATAAACAACTTACTTATATCTTAATCATACAATGAACTCAAAGACAATTAAAGACATTTCTATTTTATTTAAAAGTAAGAGCCAATGTTTCTTGTAAAGTAGAATTAAAATCATAGATGTTTTAGAAATATGATTAACGTAACAAGAGCTCAAATTAATATGAAATAAAATGAATACAAAGCATTTAAATGAAAACAATTAGTATTTGAGAAAACAGTACTGAGAAACAAAAGATAAATTCAATAACTATTAATATTTTGAGTACATTACAATATATAAAAAGAGATTTAAATATTGATATTTTGAAACACATTAATTGACTGAGTAGTCTGAAAATGAGATTTTTCTGTAATACAATAATTAGTAGGATAGAATATTTAGTCAGTAAGGATGTATATAGCATAAGCCTTACGGCATAATAACGAATGTTTTAAATCGAAGTCAGTGCCATGTGCACAAATTTTAATAATATCAAATAAATTTGAAATACCGTTACAAGTTACATAGAGTTCTTATTGCAGATACACCTGAAACCCAATTTAAATGCTATATTGTTACATAATTTGTCAATCTTGAATGTGAGACCGGTCACGCTAAATTTGTGTATATGTATATGTATTTATGTATATGTATTGCTGCATATTTGGCTCCCAAAGAACGTGGGGCTATACAAATTAAAGTACATATAAAAATTCACACATAAATGCGTTGCATATATTTGGCGCTCCAAGATCGTGGGGCTCCGCAAACACAAATAGGAGTGCATTTGTATTTGAAATTAAATTCAACTACACAAATACGTTATAAAATATTACATTTTAATTTCAATTGACCTTTGTACTATCAATTATTTATTTAGCATTCACTACACCATTAAATTCTCCAAGAAATTTTTTAACTTGTTATTAACATTCATCTTGTACAATATTTCATTTAATATCAACACAAAAATATACAGTACACATTATTATTTGTTATCATTTACCACAAATCATTTCATAAAACAGTCCAATTGAAAACCACTAATCACATAGTTAAACGTTCATAAACATTAATTGTTTACCCCCATCATCGTAAATTAGTTGGGTTTTCACATTACACCATTTATTTACAATTAAAGACATATAGCTATCATAATTATGATAATCATCATCATCAATTTTATCAATTGTATCACTATAGTAATTACAAACCTTATTGCATACTATTATTTCAAAATCCCTGTCGACGTTTGGTATGGTAAATTCTCCATTAATATTTTCCGTTAACATCAGTTAAGTTATATCATTATATTCACCTACTACATCAGTTAGCTCATAAGGTAAGTAATCAATATCCCCAACCTTATCATCATTTGCTGTACTACCTATTTCACAAGGTAAGTATTCAATATTATTAACTCTCGTAATATCTAACCTTTCTGCTAATTCGTTATAACCTCTACTAACCTTAAGCGTTTCTATCTTCCTATCAAAATACCTTTTATCACAACCCCATTTCATACTTTTTCTATCATTCTGTACAGAGGGTATTAAATCATAAAAACGCCTACTGAAAATTAAGGGACTACTTGAAAACACATTGTTTTCCTCTAAAGGACTCTTGCCCATCAAAAACATTTGTAAATATCTTGGTTTGCAAATAAACATGGGGAAAATCTACCCTCTGTCCTATATTCACAAAATAATTCTCTTCATATTCTCTCTCTAATTTACAAATACTGATTTCTACTCTCTCACTCTCTCTCACTGTTCTTATATTATCATCATCACTATTTATTTTCATTGTATTACTTTTATACATCTCATTTTCAACTATCTTACTATTATTACTTGTTAATTCATTTTCGTCACTAACACCTACCTCATTAATTATTTCTCCATAATTTTTCGTTATTTTATTATTGACACCCTGGTCGTCTGTTATTTCGTCATTTTTATTTTCGTCACACTCACCCGTGTCGTCATTATTTTTGATACCACTACACCCACTTATTTGGTTTACTTCAACTCCTATATTTTCTAGTTTATTCATACTTAGATTATTCATTTTTATTTCGTTTCTTATGTTTATAATTTCGTTATTCATTTCTACTAACGTTTCGTTTTGTTTGTCAAGTCTATTATTCATTTCCCTCACCGCTGACTTGATTTCAGTTTTAATTTCATTTAAACTCGTTTTCAACTTATCATTATTCTTATTTTGTTGTTCAAACCCCTTATTAGTCATTTCTGACTTGATATTATTCATTACTTCAATCATCAACGCTAACTGGTTAGATACTTCATTTTAAAAAATATTTCTACTACTATCTTGCGTAACATTCAACACTGATCTTACCTCTACACTTTCATCTAAATTCGGATTTGCGTCTTTCTCTGCCATTTTTTGACAAAATTGTAAATCAACTGTAACGTAAAATAATGTAAATTTCACTGTTAATTTACAATGTAAATGTTAAACGGGCGCCAACTGAAGTGTTTCACAGGAATTATTAATTAAAATATTTAAATTCGTCCCTGTGTCGGGCATCGACTGAAGTGTTACTCAGTAATTAGTAATTAAGTTGAACATTGTTTTTATGTGTTAAGTTTGGTCCAAGGAAACATTTAGTGTACTTTGGCAGAGAACGGTGTGCAAATACAAATAACTACGCAAATCAAGTAAAATATAATATTATTTATTTTTCTTTGAGAACATAGAAAAGATCATGTATACACTTTATTAGAACGCTATTCAAGCCATACGAAGTCTTACTCAGTAATTGAGTAATTAAATTTGTCCCTGTGATGGAGTGAAGCAGTTCAGGTTAATTAAAGATTGAAATATTTAAATCGTCCCTGTGTGGACGTTATTTGAAGTAGTACACGTTAATTAATTCTTAAATTATTGAAATTTGAAATGTTACCTACCTTTCGTAATTTACCAGGGTGTCATCTTGTGTACTTAGCAGAGAAAAAACAGGTAAATGCAAATAAACAAGTACAGATTTATAAGATCATATAAGTCATTACTTTATTCCTCTAACATGACATTCATTTCTTTTTTTACGTATTTCTATATAATTATACTAGGACATAATGTGATAGCCTATTATAGGATGTTATCACTAAACATATTAAAAGAAAACCAAATATTGAAAATACACATTATAATCGGTATACCTTAAATAATTAACGCAACCCAGTGTTTTGTTCATTACATAATTTTCACGCTCCCATACATACATATATATATACTACTTCTTTAAATCCCCATTTAATTAATAGCTTTTTTCTTTGTTTTATCAGAATTTAAACAGCTGTATACTATGTTAAAATTTATTCAAAATATAGGAAAAGTTCAAAAATTACTCATCCCCATTGTTAATCCTTTCGCCACCAATTCGAATTTGTTATTGGCCACTCCGATATAATTTTAAACTGTTAACATTGTTATTACTGAATGTCCACTTGTTTCTCACTCCGTTATTATTTTAAACTGTTAACATTGTTATTACTGAATGCCCACTTGTTTCTCACTTCGTTATTATTTGAGATACTTTTAAAACCACATTTTACATTAGCTGGCCGACTGGATATTTTGTTCGCGAACACTGTTTTCTGACCGCGCGGTCTGAGGGATTTCGTCGACTGACTATTTTCAACATGGCCACAGATCCTCAGTGTGGCAACTTGCGTCGGGATTGGTGGAGCGCATCTCGAGGAGCTTACGTCATCTAGCACCTGTGGGAAAGAATTCTTTAAACGTGCTTTCTATCGTGTGACCGTTGGCTTGAATTTGCACCCCTTTTGACCATTCACACTCCCAGACGCTTTTAATTGCTTTTGTACCTCGCTCGGCCTGGTACGAGGGGGACTGCAAGGTGTTCAACATGTCATGCGTTTGTGATCAAAACTTTCAGCCTGAGGGGCTACTACTTTTTACAATTATTAAAGAATAAAATAAATCCCAACAGTTTGTCCCGTTACAATACCCCCCCAATGAGAGGTTTTCTGTCGAAACAGAAAAACTCTCATTGCCTAAAAAACCTAAGAGGACCAGCTAGGATATGGCGCCAACAACCCCCCTTAAATCCTTACTAAAATCATGGGTAATTTTCCCCCTTAGTCTGGTGACTGCGGCCGCACCTGCACGACTCTACTGGACTTCTCTGTTCGAGATCCCAACACCGTAAAATCAGACAGGCACCCGCCACAGTATCACCAAACTCTGTAACATTCAATCAAAAATATCAATTATGGGCTTTTCAACATACCACATCGTTAACTGACTTGTTTCCTCTTAGTCATACTGGTTTGCGTTAAGAAGCACTGGTTGCATCTATTCATATATTCATACCATACGTATTTTCAAATAAACATTCTTATTTACAAAAACCTAACCTCAAAATAAGCGATACCATTTAGGTTAATATCTGATTACAATTTTTTAGCAGTAAATAACTTTTATTTCCATTTCCATTAATTAAATATTTTACCTGTTTGTCTAGTATTATCATTTCAAATCAAAACTAGATTATTCAATCCCCATCATTGCATTTCTATCAGTTATCATTTATTTTATCATTCAAATCAAAAGAAATCCAAGTTCATTACCAAAATTAACATTTTAATTTAATTAGATCATCTTTTCCATTAATTACTTTAATTACATTATTTGAAGACTTTTATATTAATTAAATCCCCTCACATAAATGTTAATTACCTCATAGTCAAACACTGTAAATTACTTCAAAACAATTTTAATTTATTTAATTTCATATTGCCTTTATTTACTTCATAATAAAATTCATTCATCATTTCTTCCAAACCTTTAAATCCAACTTCCAAATTTACTGCCCAAAATTTCTATCTTTCAAATGAATTTAATTTTTATTATAAACATTCATAATTCTATATTGACAATTATTAAAACATAAAAACTGATTATTACCATAAAATCGATTGCAACTACAAATTGATTACAACAATATAATGTACACAAGATACTATGAATCAGCTGAAATCTTATCAAAGTAGCATAACCTCATATAGAGAACATAAAAGCATAATAAAAATTTTTTTTTTTTCAAAGCAAAATTTAATTTCCAAAAAGAATTATTTTGTCAATAAAAATTATTATTCAATCCTTTAATTATATTGATTACCAAAAGAATCTACAAATCAATTATAAATCAATCTACATATCTAACACCAGTCATCAGTTGATGCCTCATGGTCAGGTGAATGACGTTACCCTAGACCCACTCCAAAAATTATACAATGTAAAAGGCATAACACATATTTATAATTCTTACAATCTAACATAGTACAACACCATAAAACATATTAAACACCTTCTCTCCTAGAATTAATCTTTTCAATCAGTAAAGTCATTTATAAAATATCATATAGAACCACACACATTTAAATCAATTACTTCTGAACAAATTATCTACTACAATAGTGTCTCTTGAATCAAAATAACATCGTTTAATTAGCTTATCAGCTCATTTAGGTTACATCAGTTTAAGGTTTCAATTCGTTACTCCCCTGAGTAACCTCCTTACCACACACTCTATGGCCCCCCACTGAACTGTGGCGTTCAGCTGCTTCCACAAGGACTGAATTTGGGGAGGAATTTTGGCATCTCCTGTCCTTGCTTCGGCCTTACTTTTCTTAAAAAATTACCAGGTACCATAATACCTGAATGTTACATAGTTATACCCTTAAGACGGGTCTATCACCTGGTTTGCTGTTCCTACTCGAACAAGGTGATAGCCGCTGTTCCATGGTTCCAGGGATTTCCCCTAAGTGGCCCCCCATTAATTTCAATTTTCACCAATTTCAAGGACAACCAACCATGGTCAGTTTTACAATTGCTGCCCACAGCTGGCTGTCGTCCAAAACCACGATTAGTGCTGGTAAGACAGTAATCGCCTGAAAAGGCGGGGAAATCGTCTTCATTAGCATGTTTACACTCTAACATCATTTATACACTGTACGATAGCAATTAACATATAACATAATATTATATAAGCTTGTACAGTGTATTTTACGCCCTATTTAGGCCTCCGATGATGGTAACATACTTTGATGTTACTCATCAACACTTACTGCTATCTACAGTGGCACATGCCACCACTGCAATAGCCTACCTATACCTAAACTTATATCTTACTACATTTGCAGTTTCTACATGCCATAATTGATTTACACTTCGATTAACACCAAACAACCCCCCAAAATTACCCTTTCATCTTGCATAATATAACATAATAAACATGAACAATATCATTGCTACAATTCACATTTAAATAATTTTTATAAAAAATTATCAACATTACAACTTGAACTTTCTATTAACTCTTTTTATTTATACTCTAAATTATTTAACATTTATTAGACCATTTCTCCCAAAAATTCAAATTTATTATTAACATTCATTTTGCATCATTTCACAATAATAATTTACCTAAGTTAGCTTCTTTCAAACTCATTTAGTGCCATTATAACTCTTTTACTTTACTTCAAGGTCATTATCAAATTCATACTTACATATGGTCAATCACTCCATCTAATAAATATATGATTACTGTCATTAATTCCAAATATAAACAACTCATCACCACAATATCCCGTACAACCATATGTACCTTTTAACAACATTTTAACAACCATATGATTCCACAACTAAATACATTTTACATTTATTCAATTACTGTTTATTCTCAAGTACAAACCATATAAAATCATTTCAATTCATTACCAAAATTTATCTATACATTAATCAATTAATTAACCTCTGATTCTTTTAATTCAATCAGTTACTTTAAATGCATTACTCCAAAACAATTACAATTCAGTTGTTTTATAAACTTCCTAATTACTGTTGTTATTCGTTCAGTTTGATAAAATATTATTATTAAAATTAAATTACTATTGCATACATACATTGTTTACGTAAAATACACCTTACAACACAAACACAATTAATTTCACTATAAATTTATTTACAATTTTTCGTCATTATTTTATTGTTTACCACACCTCATTTTATAAAACAGTCCAATTCAAAACCATTAATTACGTAGTTATATGCTCATGAACATTAATTGTTTTACCCCCCATCATCAATACAATAACCTGGTCTTACATCGACACCATTCATTTTTTATTAAACTCATTATATCATTTTTATTAATATAAAGATTATCAAAATTTTTATATTCCTCCACAATACCAACAGGATTATTCCATGTTATTAAATCATATAGTCTATTATCACCAAATATAGTCCAGTCACCTTTCGTATGATCTGTCATAATTATGTCAATTACAGTTTCATTATCATTATTATCTACTGCTGTATTAGCTTTGTCATAAAGTAAGTAATCAATATTATCACTTTTATCATTTGCTGTACTAACTACTTCGCAAGGTAAGTATTCAATATTATTAATTCTCGTAATATCTAACCTCTCTGCTAATTCGTTATAACCTCTGTTCCGCTCACAAATTTCTATCACTCTCTCTCTCTCACACATTAGTTAATTTTTGGTTAATTGCTACACTTAAATCTTCTCTGACTTTAATTATTTCTTTTTCGTGTTCTGTTTGTTTACTTTTCAAACTAGTTACATTAGTTTTAATTGCATCAATTTGCTCAAAGTTACTTCTGAATTCATCATTTATATTCTCTTGTATTTTATTTGCATTTTTAATTTGCTCACATTCATCAATTACACCTTGAACATTACTGTCAATTTTGTCATTTTGTTTTTTAATTTTATCGTTAAATTTATTTGTTAATGCGTCAAATTTTTTGTTTGTCTCTATTAGTTTCTCGTTCTGTTTCTCGTTAATTGTTTTTATATCATTTTTCATTTCAGTTTGTATTTTGTTTATTTGTAAGTAAACTAGATTACGTGTGTTTAAAAAAGTTTAAAATGTGTTTTGAACTTTAATTTAAAAGTAAGTTATAAATCGATTAGAATTCGAATATGATGAGTAAAAATTATATAGTTATTTTAAAAGAACTCTTTCTTAAAAAATAATTGCAGTAATACTGTTTGAATAGTAATGTTGATCAATTTAGTGAATAAAGTGTAATTTCTGGTCGACTGATGAAGGTAGCCGTAGCGTCGATCTGGCAGCGAAACTCCTCTTCCAGGTTAACTATCGTCAAAGTACGTAATGTCAAGTCTCGTCTGGACAATAAAAATTTATAACAATATACTTCCACGTACCTGATCGTGATTCTAGAGGTTCTGAAGTTCACTGACAAGGCTTGTTTTACTGACAAGGTTAGATCACTCCTTGTTTAATAATGGGCACCACACAGGTTTATTTCAGGAAAATCCCGTGAAAACCCAATTAATGAGATTAAATATTTGCTAATTTTCTTTAAAAACTGGTGTTGATGCTTATTGCACTTTCTCTGATTCAAATTTAACAACATACAACCTCTAATCAGAGTTACTTTTGTTATTCAAAAATAATTATTAATTCACTTCTTGAAATAAATAGAGTCAAAGTTTATGCTGCTCATAAACGGGTTTTATTGTTACCCTTGAGAATAAATTTAAACAAACACAAGTATGATAGATACATTAACATACAATTGCAATTATTTCGTTCCTTTACCTTACAAACTAGCTCAGATAGCACAAACAACTCTTCTGGTTATTCCCAGATTAACTTTTAATTTAAATATTATTTTTATATATCTCGGGCGTAAATTCTTTTAAACACAAGAAAGAACTACTTCATGCCTTTACAGAAGTTAATTATTTAACAGAAAACAATATTTACTAATTCGGCCTCTTTTTTGAAAGTTGTACCTATTTCTAGGTTATGCGTTAGTCACGCTAGCTTAATTATTAACAGATATTTTTTACAACTTAAGACTAAAATAAATCTTATGCGGGATTACAAATCCGCTAAATAAATTCGATCACCGTGTAACAGATAGAAAGTTTTGATGTTATGCGTCAGTACAAATTTTGTGTTGAAAAAATATAAGTACACACAGATTAATGAAATAAATTGTCACAATGTTACCTTTTTATTTTAATCTTATAGATTAAAATTTAATTTAAACACTCCAGCGGTCGTATTATAGTGACCCTGGTTCATTACACTGCACACAAACTAAGAACAGAGAATAATCGTCCTCTTCTAACAAAATTCGGACTAATTTAACTACTGGTTAATTATCTTTCTCTTGTTCTAATTATCGCGCACAAAATAAAATAAATACTTCACATCGATGCACTATTGTTGATAAACTGTTGTGTAGTTACTAGTCTTGACGAAATGGTTTAAATATGGAAGCACTGTTTACATGATATTCTAAGTTGTTAACGTATTTTGAGGTGATGAGCGACACCTTCTCGCTCTCGCTGATGACAATAAAGTGTAACGGTTTCGCTTGGTTTCCGATTATATACCCCCTTGCTTCATGGGGCTTAGGTGATTAATTCATTTAATAAGCTATTTTTTGATTGGCTCCACCAGACGTTACAAAAATGACGCATTGTTTTCTAACCGTCATTTGGCGAATTTGATTGACAGTTATCGTTGTTGTTAGTGTTAACCTACCAATTTTTCACTTTATATTTACAAATGATGCTAACGCATGCTACGCACTTATTACAGTTGCGATCGGGAGTTTATTACTATCAAATTAAAGCACAGTTTATTAGCTTTAATTTGATATGACTTAACACTGGTTTTACTCGCACTTTCTCTGACATTGCTAAAAAATAATGTTCAGAGACATGGTTTCGCACTGTCTTCTGCTAGCGAAGCCAAATACGATTCTTACCTATCTATTTATATTTAGTGTTTCACATCGCGTTTTCTTTTAAACGTCTTTGTCGGAACACTGACACATTCGTCGTTATACTTAATGTCGATTTATTGAATACAATTACTAAATATTAGCTTAATTATGGTGATACATTACTATGAATAATCCTTACTTTCTAATTACATTTGTTTATCCTACTCAACTTAAAGTACCCATTAATAATGGAGTTGTGATATTCACTGTTACATTTGGTATAATGATTGTTCAGTAGATTTTATTTACACTAGTAGCCCTTTCTACTTATCACTTCACTGACAATCGTTTGTTTAGGCGTAGCCTAGGCATACCTTTCACATCGGTTTATGCCTTAATAATGGTCATTAGTTACATTTGGTATAGTGAGGAAGTAACTTATTCATGTAAGGTTTCCTCTTACAAGTATTCTTACTTCTTAAGATTACATTTGGTATTGTAATATAAGTTTTAATTTTACATTGTGGCCATAGCTAGTCTTAGTCATAGGCATTGTTATTTACTGGTCATTGTTCATTTATTATCAGCCAAATACTGTTGCTGATCTTATATTGTTCTTGTCATTCTTTAAATACTTTTATAAACATGTGATTTTACATTTACGTCATTGACTGGCTTGTTTGACAGCTTATAGTGAACTTGGCTTGTCCATTAGTTAGAGTCAGTCATAGTATTTGTTGTAGTGTCATGCAGTGTATCCCTTACTGCTTCTCGTGGTCCTTCTTCTTCTTTCTTCTTCGGTGGTCCATCTCTTCTTTGCTACTTTCATCATTAAATTATTCACTTATATTATTTCCATGCCCTTATTTATTCTTTTGGTACACGTCTAGGTTATGTAACACTTTGTCATGTTACATATACTCCCCTCTCAAAATTGATAATTTGAGAGAAATTTTACATTTGAAGAAATTATCATTTCAGTTTGGTTTTAATATACTATTACTGCCTTTTTCTTTCTGCATTGAACTTCATATTCTGTTAGTGTGTTGCACTAGATTGAGTTCTTGGCTAGTGATATATTTTTTAGCTTACTAGTATCTTTCAAGTTTCTTATATTCTAAGTCATTTAGTTATAATATGTTTCATTTCTTAAACTAACAATTTCCTGTCTTACAATAATACATTTTTCTTTATCATTACACATATCTTTACTTTCGTGATAAACTCTATGGTTCTTTCATTTTTTACCTCACAGTTTTTCATTAATAATCCTTGATATATTACCATTTAATTCCCTAACATTTGTAGTGGGTTCGGAATCAGAGTGGCTCACTGTGGCATACATTCTCCGCCGTTCCTTAACTACACATCCTCAGAATCAGAGGAATCCTCATCTTTGTCTGGGACAAAATAAAAATTGCACGTAGCAACAGTTGCACTATCACAACACATAAAATATAACATATCATTCATTTTTCAATAATATAACATATTCAATATAACATTCAAGGTATTAGAGGTTTCATTGGTATCACTCTTCATGCTTTTATACTTTAGCTAACATACTTCTCTTCACAGGTCATTATTTTTTTCAGACTTGACATATTGGCTAGGTTATTTATTAGGCTTGTTGTTACTTTTCTATACTAGTTTGTAATATGTTTTGTTTATCTTAATATTCTTAATTTACACACTTAGATTTATCCTTATCCAATTATGCAGTTGTTCTTTAAACCTTGAGTTTACAATACTTTACTCTTATTAATAGTTCACAAGCTTTACTCTCATCAATAGTTTGCAATTGTCCTGAATTATCAGGGTTTACAATATTCACATAATAAACATTTTTGTTAGATATCATTCGACATATCTTGTTGGTAAATACAATTAGATACTTTCTTCATCGTTTAATTAACATTTTTTGTTCCTCAATAACAGTAGTAGTTTGATAATCGTTTTTGTTATTTATACATAGACATTTTTCTCCCCCCCCTTTTTTTTTTTTTTTTTTTTTTTTTTTTTTTTTTTTTTTTTTTTTTTAATCACTTTTGTTAATAGTTTACTTATTATGCTAAACAGTCTTGGTCTATTTGACACAATACACCTTTTTCTTTGTTATCATATGATAAGTATTTTTATTTATCACTTAATTAATTATTCCCATTCCTTATTCAAGCCTTCTCCTTTATTATTCGACACTTTGATGTTCTTCCTCTCTACTCCTTCAAATGATAGTTGTTTAAATCATTTGTTCTGGATGATTTTAATATATTTCTTGGAGTAGACAATGTTTGATAATTAAGATACAATATAGCAATATAATCATAACATATTAATAGACAATATTTGGTTTTCTCTTTCTCCTTTCCATAATAATAATAGCCATCTTCTTTATAACTCACTTTGGTGTTCTTCCCCTCTTCTCCTTCAAAGGTTAGTTGGTTAAACCTTTATTCTGGATGATTTTATAATTTCATTTGTTGAAATTAATATAGGAGTATTAGAGTAACATTATATCAATGTTTTACATACATTTTCGTTATATAATATATTTTTGTTTTATACTATACAATAGACATTTTTCTTATCATAAAATCATTTGGTTTATAATGAATATTTTTTCCTATCATTTAATATGACAAACATGGTTCTTATTTAATACATAATAGATATTTTTTGTACATATACCTATAATACACATTCTTCTTTATAATACAATATGGTAAACAGGCTGGTTATAAGCAATTAGACATTTTCAATACATTGAATATAATAAATGATCTTCTTGATCATTAATTTAACCTTTTCATGGTAGACACTTTTATGATATCTGATACACTAAACACTCTAGTTAGAATCACCGTATGATAATATAGTTCATTCTTCTATAAAAATAAGTCCATTTAGTCTATATGTTGGGGTTCTCTTGGGCTTCACCATTCTATTGGGTTCATTATGGGTCAATTACGTTTCACAGGTCCATTTTTTATAGCTGTTTCTAGTACGACATATTTTATGATATTTGGCACCTTATAATACATCTCATAACAAATTTCCTTACACATAATACTTCTTTAAAGATGCTTGGTTATAGGTACCCTTGACCTTTTTATTTATGGTATCTGTAATTTCATATGTATTATTTTTATGGTCCTTTGTTATGGTATAAGGGCCTACATACAGTACTAGTAGTTTTTTGGTGATACCCTCCATGGTACTGGGTAGCTCTCTATTTTTCAGTAGTACCTGATCTCCTACGTTGTATTGTATTATTCTTGTTGGCACTTGTTGTTGATATTTTCTTTTTCTCTGTTCCAATTTTTCCATAATCTTGTTATGGTAGTGGATTCTGTCAAACTGGTATTCTTGACTTTGAGGAAATTGAATTATATCACTAATTTCTCGAGGTGGAGGTTTCTCGAACATTGCATTATAAGGGGTTGTTTCAATCGACTGGTGGTGTGCTAAATTAATAAAGTCTTCAGCAGCTGAGATGTATTCACTCCACTTCCTTTGTTCACTGGAACAATAGGTTCTGAGAATCCTTCCAACTTCCCTCAACACTCTTTCGGATGGATTACTGCTGGGATGGTACACTGAGGTTTTATAGGTTCTTACCCCATGTTCCAGCAGTGTGTCTCTCCATCTTCGTCCCTTGAACTGGGTACCATGGTCCGTTATTATTGTCTTCGGAACGCCCACTTCAGGTATATAATTTAGTGTGATTATGTTAAGTATTTTGTTAGTAGTTGCACGATTTATCGGATACAACTTTATGAACTTGGTATAATGATCGAACACTATTAGTAAATACTTATATTGTCGTCGACCTCCACTTCTGGGGAATGGACCGCAGATGTCCACAAAAACTTTCTCTAATTTGGCTGATGAGGTTATGGGGATCATTTTCCCCTCATTTCTTTCGTTGGTGCACTTCACCATTTGACATATTTGACAACTTTTAATATAATTTCACACCCTTCTGTTGATGTCTTTGATATACATGTGCTCCTCCAGCGCTTTTATTACCTTAACTGCCCCCATGTGTCCATAACGAATATGGTAGTCCATTATGATGTCTTTCTCTAGTGTCCTGGGTATGACTAGTTTCCAGGTGTTATTGTGGTATTTGGTTTTGACAAACAATACATTATTATGTACACAATAGTACGGGGTTATTCTATCGTCTTGATCATTTAGTCTTCGGAAAATTTGCATCAACTTACTGCCTTGTTTTTGGTGTTGTTCCACTTCCTTGACTATATCTTCCAATTCTGTTCGACTCTTTAAGATGTTGTAGACCTTCGCAATTGTCTCTTTCTCTCCTTCATAGGTCTGGTTAGTAATATTAATACGTGATAGAATATCAGCTGCTATGTTCTTTTTCCCTGGGACATATTCCCAGCTGATGTTGTATTCCTGCAAGACTAAGGTCCATCTTGCTAAACGGCCGTGACTTAGCTTACAGTTTTTCAAGAAGGATATGGATTTGTGATCCGTACGAACTGTAATGGAATATCCTAGTATATAGGTTCGGAATTTTCCGAATGCGAATACCACACTTAAAAGCTCCTTCTCTGTTACATTGTAATTCCTTTCGCATTTATTTAGGGTTCGGCTAGCGAAACTTACAACAAGATGGTTCCCGTCTTCATCCTCTTGGTATAGAGTAGAACCTAGGCTGATGTCACTTGCATCACAGTTGAGATAGAAAGGTTTGTTGAAGTCGGGGTGATGTAGTATTACTGTCTCCAAGAATTTTGTCTTGATTTGTTGGAATATAGTTTCTTGAGTTGGTCCCCATGTCCATTTGTCTTTTGAGGATAACTGTGGAGATAATTTGGTCGTTAACTCTGAGTAATTATTCTGAAATTTGCGGTAATAATTACATAAACCTAAAAATGACTGCAGTTGTTTTTTATTTCTGGGTGTGGGGAATTTTTGTATAGCCTCAATCTTCTCTTTAGATGGTGTTATTCCCAATTCTGTCAGTTGAAATCCTAGAAATTGCACTTCTTTAGCAATGAGTTGGGACTTTTCTAGTTTTAACGTAATGTGGTTTTCGGACAATTTATTCAGTACATGGTCTACTCTCCGACAATGCTCCTCCCAGTTTGTAGATGTAATCAATAGGTCGTCCACGTAAACAGTAGGCAACTTGAGCGCTTCCTGCCCCAATACTTGGTCCATACACTGTATAAATATCGCTACAGAATTTATTAATCCGAAGGGCAGTCGTTTGAAGTGGTAGTTGCGCCCCTCGAATATAAATGCGACGTATTTCCGGCTGTTGGGGTGCAGTTCCACCTGCCAGTAGCCGCAGACAGTGTCCCATGAACTAATGAATTGTACTCCATGAAATTTTTTCAAAATTTCTTCGATTTCACCTGGAGATGTCCAGTTATTGACTAAATGCTTATTTATCTCTCTTGCGTCTAGACAGAGTCTCACCTTCCCATTCTTCTTTTTGATTGCAACAATGGGGCTGGTATAAGGTGATTGGCTGTACTCTATAACATCGTCTTTTAATAACTGGTTAATTTCAGTTCGAACTGCTTCTTTCAGAGAGTATGCAATTGGATATGATTTGCGATTGAAGTTGACAGGTTCCTTAAAACTTAACACACACTGATAGTTTTTCACTTTTCCAGGAAGGTCTGAAAACACATGTCGGTATTGGTTATAAATGTCTACCAACATTTCGATTTGATCTGGACTTGGTGAGTGGGTTCTGGTGGTTGACTGGAATCGTCGTATTTCCATGATCTTCTCCTCCCACAAGCTGTCGTTAGTTGTCGGATACTCAATTTCATGACTAGGCATTTGGTACCTTGGATTGCTTATTTCTCGGATGTGGTAAGTGGTTCGTTCTTGAGGAGATTCCATGCTCCCAATAATATCTGCCGTCCACTCCATATCTGACATACTTAGCGTTAATTTTTCTCTATTTAGATTGATAACAGCTGAGTATTTTCGCAAGATGTCGCAGCCAATTAAACTGCGGAATGGCAATCCTGTAGCTATCAGGAATATCATGGGTATTTTAACTCCCCGACTGGTTACTTCCAGACTAACTTGTTTCTTTACTGTCTTATTCTGGCGTCCAGTAGCTCCCATCAAGATGATATTAGTAATAGGTAGAGTTGGTATTACTGCTCTGCCTTCCTCCTGAATGCGGTTGAGTTCTGTACTGTCCATTAAGGAAACGTTCGCTCCCGTGTCAATCATCAATGTTGTTGTCACTCCATTAATTTGCGCCGTCACGTACACTATGTCATGGGTGCACTGACGGTGATCATTTCCTTCTTCTTCTAACAGCTCTTGTCTAATATTCTTGAGGTAATGACTGCGTAATATAGTGATTTTGTTCGAAGTTGTGTCGTAATTGTACCCAATAGAATGGATCAGCGAGGGGTCTGCGTAGTTTCTCACTGCCGCGAGGCGATTAAAGAGATGGCATTCTCTTCATTGCACCTGTCTTGTGTGTCTACTTGGTTTCTTTCTTCTGTTTCCGGCCGTCCTCCATGATGATTCTGCTCATGGTCTGGAGCGAAGTGAACTTGTGGCCGATAGTCATTGTTGCGGCTGTCGCCTTCGATGCTATTACTTCTCCAACGTCCGCCCCTTGCATTCCTTCTGTCTCCACTGAAACTATCGCACCGGGGGTAGTATCGCCTCCTACCTGGTTCGTAGTTGGCATGAACATAGTTAGCCCTGCGGTACTGCTGTGGTTGGTTATTTCCGCCTTGGTTCTGGGGTCGGTTAGGCTGGTTGTTGTAATTCTGTCGTCTTGTATTGTTATTGTTATAGTTACCAGCATTATTATTGTTATTGTATTGGTTACTGGGTCTATAGTTATTTTCATTATTATTATTAGCGTGATTCTGATTTGAATTATTAACATTGTTATTGAAATTGCCTCGGTAATTTCGGAAATTTGAATTATTGTTATTGGTATTATCGCTCCTGTCCTGGAAGTTCTCGTTCCTTCATCGGCTTCTTCGATAATAACCTTCATGCTCCTGGTCTTCAAGTAAGGCTGACATGGCATGTATTGTCTTCACTTGTCCCCACTGGCGTGCTTTGGCAACTCCCTCCTCGAAATGGTAAGAAAGTTTGGTAACCAGGCACTCCTCCGGTATTTTCGGTTCCAGGTTACGCGCCAGACACACCTTACCTAGGAAGTAAGAGGTCATAGTAGCTCCTCTATTTGCGTCATACTTGCCATGGCAGATGTTGTCACGCACTATATTCTGTGTGGCCTCCGACCAATACTTTGCACGGAACTGTGTCTTAAATTCTTCATAATTGTGGACTTCGTGGCGTGTGGCAGTCCACCAATTGTCGTAAATCTCTTTAAAATACTCATCGATCAGACTCCTTATCACCGTCCACCTATTTTCTCGAATCCTGGTCAAGTTTTCGTCTATGCGTTCTAAGAACTCGATTGGATTTTTCTTGTAGTTTTTGAAGTTTATTACATCACGGTTATCGGTCGGTTGGATGTACTGACCCTGTACTGGACAATTACGGATGATTTCTATCTCTTCTCTCATCTGCATGATCTCCCGTTGTTGTAGTTCTTCTATTTTTTCTCGGTTTGCCACTTTCAAGGTTCTTACAGTGTCCACCGACACACTTATTTCCTCGCATCGTTCACCCACGTCTGTTCTCACTCGCTTGATCTCGTCCTGACTCATCTTTTTCAGTGACTCGATCCGTGCTTCAGTTATTTCCTCGACGTTGTCAATTCTCCCGTCGACCTCTTCTCTAGTCCGTTTCAAATCTTGATCGTGCTGTTCACATCTTTCGTGCACTTCCGTAATTTCTCTTCTCACGACTGTTATCTCTGTGTCTACCTTCGTGTTAATCTTCTCATTATTTTCCTCCATCTTCTTGCTGATATCCTCTAATTTGGTATACAGATCTTCTTTCAACGCTCTGTTGTTGTCGTCTAATTTATTGTTCAACGCGTCCATGGATCTATTGGTATCGTCTATCTTCTTATTCAAATCTTCTTTCAATAATTCGAAGTTTTTATTATTATCGTCTAACCTTGTATGTAGGTCTTCTCTTAATGACTCCATATTTCTATTATTGTCATCTAATTTCGTATGGAGATCTTCTCTTAATGATTTGATATTTTTCTGGCTGTCATCCATTTTCTGGTGGATCGATTCCATATTTTTATTCAATGATTCTCTCTTTTTATTATTTTCCATGATCGCCCTCATTATTTCCTGTAGACTCACGTCCCCTGACTGTGTGGGTCTCTCAGGTTGTCTGGGTTGGTTGTCGACCATTATTTCCACTTCCGGTTCTACATGAGGCGTTATTTCTGTTCGAGTTTCCACGTTATTGTTTGTCGCGACTTCCATTTCGGACGTTGGTTGCGTCTCATGTGTATCTGTATTTATTGTTGTATCTGTTTGTATATTTTCTACTCGGCTGGCCTTGTATCTCGTGTCGTGTTGGTGTGTATGTGGCATGGTCGTTCTCTTGTATTTTCCGGGCTTAATAGAAATATTAAATATATTTTTGTTTAATATTTTTACAGCCTCACGTTGCTGGTCTCCAATTTGTAAGTAAACTAGATTACGTGTGTTTAAAAAAGTTTAAAATGTGTTTTGAACTTTAATTTAAAAGCAAGTTATAAATCGATTAGAATTCGAATATGATGAGTAAAAATTATAGTTATTTTAAAAGAACTCTTTTTTAAAAAATAATTGCAGTAATACTGTTTGAATAGTAATGTTGATCAATTTAGTGAATAAAGTGTAATTGCGGGTCGACTGATGAAGGTAGCCGTAGCGTCGATCTGGCAGCGAAACTCCTCTTCCAGGTTAACTATCGTCAAAGTACGTAATGTCAAGTCTCGTCTGGACAATAAAAATTTATAACAATATACTTCCACGTACCTGATCGTGATTCTAGAGGTTCTGAAGTTCACTGACAAGGCTTGTTTTACTGACAAGGTTAGATCACTCCTTGTTTAATAATGGGCGCCACACAGGTTTATTTCAGGAAAATCCCGTGAAAACCCAATTAATGAGATTAAATATTTGCTAATTTTCTTTAAAAACTGGTGTTGATGCTTATTGCACTTTCTCTGATTCAAATTTAACAACATACAACCTCTAATCAGAGTTACTTTTGTTATTCAAAAATAATTATTAATTCACTTCTTGAAATAAATAGAGTCAAAGTTTATGCTGCTCATAAACGGGTTTTATTGTTACCCTTGAGAATAAATTTAAACAAACACAAGTATGATAGATACATTAACATACAATTGCAATTATTTCGTTCCTTTACCTTACAAACTAGCTCAGATAGCACAAACAACTCTTCTGGTTATTCCCAGATTAACTTTTAATTTAAATATTATTTTTATATATCTCGGGCATAAATTCTTTTAAACACAAGAAAGAACTACTTCATGCCTTTACAGAAGTTAATTATTTAACAGAAAACAATATTTACTAATTCGGCCTCTTTTTTGAAAGTCGTACCTATTTCTAGGTTATGCGTTAGTCACGCTAGCTTAATTATTAACAAATATTTTTTACAACTTAAGACTAAAATAAATCTTATGCGGGATTACAAATCCGCTAAATAAATTCGACCACCGTGTAACAGATAGAAAGTTTTGATGTTATGCGTCAGTACAAATTTTGTGTTGAAAAAATATAAGTACACACAGATTAATGAAATAAATTGTCACAATGTTACCTTTTTATTTTAATCTTATAGATTAAAATTTAATTTAAACACTCCAGCGGTCGGATTATAGTGCAGGGTGCACACAAACTAAGAACAGAGAATAATCGTCCTCTTCTAACAAAATTCGGACTAATTTAACTACTGGTTAATTATCTTTCTCTTGTTCTAATTATCGCGCACAAAATAAAATAAATACTTCACATCGATGCACTATTGTTGATAAACTGTTGTGTAGTTACTAGTCTTGACGAAATGGTTTAAATATGGAAGCACTGTTTACATGATATTCTAAGTTGTTAACGTATTTTGAGGTGACGAGCGACACCTTCTCGCTCTCGCTGATGACAATAAAGTGTAACGGTTTCGCTTGGTTTCCGATTATATACCCCCTTGCTTCATGGGGCTTAGGTGGTTAATTCATTTAATAAGCTATTTTTTGATTGGCTCCACCAGACGTTACAAAAATGACGCATTGTTTTCTAACCGTCATTTGGCGAATTTGATTGACAGTTATCGTTGTTGTTAGTGTTAACCTACCAATTTTTCACTTTATATTTACAAATGATGCTAACGCATGCTACGCACTTATTACAGTTGCGATCGGGAGTTTATTACTATCAAATTAAAGCACAGTTTATTAGCTTTAATTTGATATGACTTAACACTGGTTTTACTCGCACTTTCTCTGACATTGCTAAAAAATAATGTTCAGAGACATGGTTTCGCACTGTCTTCTGCTAGCGAAGCCAAATACGATTCTTACCTATCTATTTATATTTAGTGTTTCACATCGCGTTTTCTTTTAAACGTCTTTGTCGGAACACTGACACATTCGTCGTTATACTTAATGTCGATTTATTGAATACAATTACTAAATATTAGCTTAATTATGGTGATACATTACTATGAATAATCCTTACTTTCTAATTACATTTGTTTATCCTACTCAACTTAAAGTTACCCATTAATAATGGAGTTGTGATATTCACTGTTACATTTGGTATAATGATTGTTCAGTAGATTTTATTTACACTAGTAGCCCTTTCTACTTATCACTTCACTGACAATCGTTTGTTTAGGCGTAGCCTAGGCATACCTTTCACATCGGTTTATGCCTTAATAATGGTCATTAGTTACATTTGGTATAGTGAGGAAGTAACTTATTCATGTAAGGTTTCCTCTTACAAGTATTCTTACTTCTTAAGATTACATTTGGTATTGTAATATAAGTTTTAATTTTACATTGTGGCCATAGCTAGTCTTAGTCATAGGCATTGTTATTTACTGGTCATTGTTCATTTATTATCAGCTAAATTACTGTTGCTGATCTTATATTATTCTTGTCATTCTTTAAATACTTTTATAAACATGTGATTTTACATTTACGTCATTGACTGGCTTGCTTGACAGGCTATAGTGAACTTGGCTTGTCCATTAGTTAGAGTCAGTCATAGTATTTGTTGTAGTGTCATGCAGTGTATTCCTTACTGCTTCTCGTGGTCCTTCTTCTTCTTTCTTCTTCGGTGGTCCTTCTCTTCTTTGCTACTTTCATCATTAAATTATTCACTTATATTATTTCCGTGCCCTTATTTATTCTTTTGGTACACGTCTAGGTTATGTAACACTTGGTCATGTTACAATGTCTATAGTCAGTTCATCTTTCACTCCATCAATAGTGTCATTCATACTTTCCAGTCAGCTATTCATGTTTACATCACGCATTTTTAGTCCGCTTCTTATGTTCACGAACTCGTTACTTAAGTCTATAAGTTTATTATTGACTACATTTATTTCTGATTTGATTTCAGATTTTAACTTATTATTTTCTGCTTTCTTTTCTCGTCTTGTTTGTCAAGTTTATCATTTACTATGTTTATTTCTGATTTGATCTCAGTTTTCATTCCTGACATCACTACATCAACAACGCTAATCTATATATATAAAAGCGAAATACCACTCACTGATTAATCACGAAATCTCAGAAAGTATAAATGCTACAAACTTGAAATTTGGCAGGTAGATTCCTCATAGGGAGTAGGTATCCGCTAAGAAGGGATTTTTGGAAATTCGACCTTTAAAGGGGGAAAAAGGGGGGAAAGTTTGCCTGACTGACTGACATAGAATCAACGTAGAGCAAAAACTACTGAATGGATATCAATGGAACTTTGAACATAGCTTCATCATAGGTCTTAGGTGCTCACTAAGAAACGGTTTTAAAAACTTTCACTCCTAAGGGGCAAACCCCCCCCCCCCATTGCATGTATGTATGTTCCACATCTCCTCCTAAACCACAGGACCGATTTCAACCAAACTTGGCACAAATATTTTACGCGACGGGAGAACCAACATAGGATAGGTGTTTTCTTCGATGGGGTTCTTTGGGGGGTTCTTTGGGGTCTTCCACATCTCCTCCTAAACCACTCGACCGATTTCAACCAAACTTGGCACAAATATTTTACGCAACAGAAGAACCAACATGAGGAAGGTGTTTTTTTCGATACGATCCTTCGGGGGGTCCTTTGGGGTCTTCCACATCTCCTCCTAAACCACTGGACCAATTTCAACCAAACTTGGCACAAATATTTTACGCAATGAGAGAACCAACATAGGACAAGTGTTTTTTCGATACGATCCTTTGGAGGGTCCTCCTTTGGGGTCTTCCACATCTCCTCCTAAACCACTGGACCGATTTCAACCAAACTTGGCACAAATATTTTACCCAATGGGAGAACCAACATAGGACAGGTGTTTTTTCGATACGATCCTCTGGGGGGTCCTTTGGGTCTTAAAAATCTATTAGATCTGGTTACTATGGCAACCCAATAAAATAGATTCTGGTTACCATAGCATCGGTGGAAGTCTCCCGTGTAGGAAGTAGTGCGAGAGTCGTCCGACGGGCCTTCCAGGGAGTCCATCCACGGAACCCGGGGAGTCTTAGGTCGGATCCCACGAAAGACGTCGGGGCCAGAGTCCACGGTTCTTATAAATAAAGATATAGGTTATGATATCAAAGGTGGTGTATGGAAAGCGGTGAGAAAATACAATGAAAAGAGGTCACTTATTCCCTGGAAGATAAAATCTTTGTCGGGCTTTAAATATGACTGTAATACTGGCTACAACAATGACAAAATTTTATCTATTGGTGATTTTATACAGTGTAAATGGTGTAATGCTAAAAAGTGGAAAGAGGAAAGTCCTGGGTTATGTTGTAGCAACGGAAAAGTCCACCTTCCTCTTATTAAAGAACTACCAGAACCTCTCCACAGCCTTCTGAGGGAAGACTGTTTCTCTCATGGCCAGTTGTACGTTGCCTGTTCAAGAGTTAGCACTCCTGACAGTCTGGTTATTCTTCAGCCAGAAGGAAAAACTAAAAACTTTGTGTACAAAGAAGTTCTTTAATGATCCGATGATTAGTTCTTCATTACAAGTTCATAAATTGAAGAAAAATCTGAAATGTTTTCATACTCAACACAACTTCATATAACAAAAATGTTTAATGTTTATTTTAAATAAAATATATAAGAGGTTTTAATTATTTATTTATAAGAAACCTACTTTAATTGACCTTTATTAATTAAATAAGATTTTCATTATGTACAACATGAAACTCCGTAGCGAAGCACGGGTATTAAAGGGATAAAAAAGGGGTTGGAATTTTGTAAGATCAAATTTTGAATTAAGTCATTCAAAGTTTTTGGAAATTTGTCCCCTGAAGGTGAAAAATAGGAGATGATGTTTAAATGGATTGTCGTTTGTAAAGCTACAAACATGAAAATTCATATTAAGGCACTTGATATTAGGCCTATATAAAAAAATCGCATCCAAAGTTTTTCGAAATTTTATTATTTACCTGCTGGTGGTAAACATTATATAAAGTTTTTCTATTCCCCGTCATTTTAGTATATAGTTGTAAATAATAAAATAGAAATCTATTTACGAAATTTTATTTAATTAAGTAACTTAAACAGTTAATAAATAAACTTTATGAATTTGAAATAAAATAGCTTCATTCAAATATTTTGGTTAATTCCTATGTAAAACTGAGGTGATTAAAATTTCATGGGACATAAGCCAGATATTATCCCTACTATATACTCAATATTATAAATGTGATATGTGAGTGTCATTAGTTATTGTAATAATAATAACAATAGTATTTAAGTAAGTAAGTAATAACATTTTCAATAGTGTCATTTTCTTTGACAACAATGCTTTAGTTAGTTGTTCTTGGTTTTCTCAAGGTACCTACATATTTTATTTATGTTCTTATTCAAGTTAATTGCAGTTGTGTTCAATTATTTTCAGGTAGGTATCTACATATTTCTTTTGTTTTCTAGCAGTTATGGAGTTAATGCAAACAAAGCAGCGAGCAAGAGCTAGAACAAATACAGTTACTATCATGTCAATATTATAATAGCTTTTTGTTCACAGATATAGTATACTTCATAAAAATTATGGGCGAAGAAATTATAACCGCAAACGGGTCAGACATCCTATGCCGAGTAATTACAATACCAGGAGATGGGGCCTGTTTATTTTCGTCTCTGGCTTATTTGGTGCACGGCGACGTGTCAATGGCTGCTCAAATTCGAGCAGACATTGTACGACATGTATCGAATGAATGGCAGAGTTTCAAATATTTCAGTATGGATCGTCATGGAGCTGCTTACGGTACTAAGAGGCTGTACATTGCAGAAATGTCTAGACCGTATACCTATGGGACTACGTGCGAACTCAAAGCAGCTGGAGAAATATTTCCGTTTGAGTTTCAACTGTTCCAAGACGGTATACTTATTCCAACATTTGGAGAGGCAGAACAGGGGATAAAAAGAATCCGATTCTCAGGATCTTTTAGCGGAGGACATTTTGATGCTTTGATTCCGTTGGTTGAAACGACAAATACAGATGAGAACGATAATTTCCAGCATACACCAACCATCTCTGAGACAATAAATAGTGAACTAGATTCATCCTCTTCTGCTATTGAGTCGCAACTCACCACTAAAAGAGGAAAAAAGCATTGAAAAAGGTTCACGGACGTGATTAGAAAAAAACAAGTAAAGGAAGCTGTTCAAAAACACACAAAAAATAATCCCAAAAGCCATAGAGTTGCTGTTAAAAAATACACTAAGAATCATCCCCAGGTCAATAGAAAGGCTGTCAAAAAATATTCAACTAATAATCCCCATGTTAATCAGGCATCTGCAACTAAGTATAATAAAAAGAGAACAGAAATGAGGTTGCTGGCTTGGAAAATTAAACATATGTCTGGTTTTGAATACAATCCTAATATTGATTATTCCAAGGACAAAATTGTTGATCTCGGAATATTGTTACCCTGTACCTGGTGTCATGCTTTGAAATGGCGGGAAGAGCCTAATGGAATGTGTTGCAGTGGCAGGAAAGTGCAGCTCGATTCCATTGAACATTTCCCGGAACCATTACACAGTCTTTTGACGAATCAGCATGTAAAAGGCGAGCGTTTTCTGTCTTCCATACGAAAATACAACGGATGTTTTCAAATGACATCTTTTGGAGCTAAAAAGGTAAATGAGGATAACTTTATGCCAACTTTTAAAGTACAAGGCCAGGTATACCACCAGATAGGAAGCATTACGGTTGCCCCTCAACATGAACCTTTGTTTTTACAAATATATTTTGTCGGTGATGATGAAAGTGAGAGGAACATTCGCTGTGGAATTTACTCTGGCGTCAATTGAGAACTGGTTGACCAATTGCAAAAGTTATTGCATGAAAATAATAAATATATTTTAGGTTTTAAAGCCGCTATTGACTCTGTACCTAAGGGTCAAAAGGATTACAAAGTAATTATCAATGCAAATAGAAAGCCGTTTGGGGAACACCAAGGTCGTTTCAACGCTCCAACGTGTAAGGAGGTCGCAGTTCTGATTGTAGGTCAGGAGTTTGAAAAGAGAGACATCGTTCTCCATAGCAGAAATAACAGAGTGGTACGAATCAGTGAGACACACCATGCTTATGACGCACTTCAATACCCTCTGATGTTTTGCCGCGGGGAAGATGGCTATCAAATTGATATCCCTCAACGTGACCCTCTTAAATACTAATGCGCCTCTTAAAAAGACCGTGTCTGCTGCTAACTTCTACAGCTACAGATTAATGAAGCGTGACAGCGAGAAAACTACATACTGTCATTTCGCAACCTACTCAATCAATATTTGGTCGACATGTCCGCAAAAATAGAAACGGAGCGACTTAATTGGATACGAAACAATCAGAAAAAGCTAAGAAGCGAAGAGTATGTTCATTTAAAGGATGCTATGTCAAGAGCTGACACACAAATTAAAGATTTTGGCAAAATGGTTGTATTACCGTCCTCTTTTACTGGAGGAGCTCGGTATATGCACGAACGGACTCAGGACGCGATGACATATGTCCGCCATTTTGGGCGACCAGATCTATTCATAACGTTTACTTGCAACCCGAAATGGACAGAAATCGTAGAGCTTTTGAAACAAGGCCAAAAATCTCATGACTGACATGACCTGATAGCGCGTGTTTTCCATCTAAAGGTTAAAAATATTATGAAGCTCCTCACTAAAAGTTGTATATTTGGAAATGTCCACTGCCAAATGTACACCGTAGAGTGGCAGAAACGTGGTCTCCCTCACATTCATATTCTTCTGTGGCTTGAACAAAAAATAAGACCAGAATCAATCGACAAAGTCATAAGCGCAGAAATACCAGATCCTGAGTTAGATCCAGCCCTTCATGAGATTGTTAAGACAACTATGATACATGGCCCATGTGGAACTCTTAACAGGAACTCGCCGTGCATGGTGAATGGTGCATGCTCAAAGAAATACCCACGACCTCTCTTAAAGGAGACACAAACAGGAGATGACGGCTATCCTCAGTATCGTAGGAGGTCTGTGGCAGACGGTGGGTTTACTGCCAAAGTTGGTGGACTTGATCTTGAGAATCATTGGGTAGTGCCTTATAGTCCCATTCTGTCTCGCATCTTCTTGGCCCATATAAACGTTGAACTATGCAATTCTGTAAAATCAATAAAATACATCTGCAAGTACGTAAACAAAGATTCTGACCAAGCAACTTTTAAATTTGGAGATCTAGATGATGTGACCAGGTACGAGACAGGACATTACATAAGTAGCTCTGAGGCGGCTTGGCGTATTTTCTGCTTCTCTATACATGAAAGGTACCCTCCTATTGTGCAGCTGGCAGTGCACCTTCAAAATGGCCAAAGAGTTTATTTCACAGAAAGCAACGTTGTTGATAAAATAATTAATCCTTCAAATACCACTCTTCTCGGCTTTTTCGAGCTGTGCCAAGTCGATGCTTTCACAAGGACGCTTTTGTATTGTGAGGTTCCGGCTTACTACATTTGGAAAAACCAAAAATTTCATCGCAGGAAGCAAGGGCAACCTGTGACAGGTTATCCAGGTGTGAAGAAAGATAAAGTATTAGGTCGAGTTTACACTGTACATCCCAACAACTCCGAGTGCTACTACCTACGTCTGCTCTTGCACGAAGTTCGTGGCCCCACATCCTTCACTACTCTTAAAACTGTTGCAGGAATTGTTCATCCGACGTTTCATTTGGCATGCAAATCGCTTGGCTTGCTAGAAGATGATGCGAACTGGGACCACATGTTGGAGGAAGCCTCATTGTTTCATTGTTCACTCTCCTAATAGAATTCGTGACCTATTCACCGTAATATTGGTTTTCTGTCAAGTTGGTGATCCAGAGAATCTATGAAAGAAACACCGTGGTAGTCTTGCAGAGGACATTAAGAGGCAAATTGAGAGAGACCGCGGTAACGTACAACTGGCACAAGACTATGTTTTTAACCGATGTCTCATTCTTATTGAGGATACTGTCATATCTATGTCAGGAAAAACACTCACGCAATTAGGACTACTGTCACCTTCACGAGAGCAGGAACCTGTTGTCAGCAACCGAATATACCATAGTGAAATATCTTACGACACCGTTCATCTCAACAAAGAAGTGGCAGCAAATCTTCCGAAATTAAATGACAACCAGAAGAAAGTCTACGAAGATATAATGAACAGTGTTCCTACTGAATCTGGCAAGTTGTTCTTTCTGGATGCCCCAGGTGGAACTGGCAAAACGTTTTTAATTAATTTGTTGTTGGCTACTATTAGAAGTCGGAGAAATGTTGCCATTGCAGTAGCTTCCTCAGGAATTGCAGCTACTTTAATCGATGGAGGCAAAACTGCTCACTCTGCTTTCAGATTACCTTTGAATCTAAATTATTCCGAAACTCCATTGTGTAATATATCTAAACAGATTGACATGGCGGAAGTGCTTCGAAAAGCCAAAATTATAGTTTGGGACGAGTGCACAATGGCTCACAAAAAATGTATTGAGGCTTTAGATAGAACGCTCCAAGACATTCGAAGTTGCAACCGATTGATGGGTGGAGTAACAATTTTGTTAGCAGGTGACTTCAGACAAACATTGCCTGTTGTACCGGGAGGGACACGTGCAGACGAAGTGAAAGCCTGCTTAAAGTCGTCATTTCTATGGCCGAAAGTTAATATTCTGACATTGAGAGTCAATATGCGCGTCCAACATGATTCAAGGGCAAAACAGTTCTCTAAATTGTTGCTCGATATAGGTAATGGACATGTTTCGGAGGAGGAAGGTAAAATAAACATTCCTAATAATCTGGGCGATGTCGTGGTAGATCTGAACAGTTTAACTGATAGAATTTACCCTAACGTTCACCAAACTGAAGAAAATTGTGCATCATGGCTGTGAGAAAGAGCATATCTTACTGCAAGAAACGATGACGCCAACAGTATCAACTCAACAACATTTTACTTAAAAAGTTGCTCACTGCTGAGGTAAAATATGAATCCGTGGACACTGTACTGAGGGCGATGATGCTGTAAATTATCCCATAGAGTTCCTTAACACCCTCCACCCACCAGGAATACCGCCTCACATATTGTACCTCAAAGTTGGCGCTCCAATCATTTTATTGCGCAATCTCAACCCTCCGAAACTATGCAACGGCACTAGGCTACAGGTGAAGGCTTTACATAAACACGTAATCGAAGCCACCATTTTTACTGGTATTTATCAAGGAGAAACGGTTTTCATTCCGCGAATTCCTTTGATACCTTCGGATTACCAGTTTGAATTTAAACGTTTGCAATATCCAGTTAAGTTATGTTACGCAATGACAATTAATAAAGCACAAGGTCAAACATTGAAAATAGTTGGTGTTGATCTCAGGAATGATTGTTTTTCACATGGCCAGTTATATGTGGCGTGTTCCAGGGTTACCTCACCTGACAGCTTAGTTATGCTCCAGCCAGAAAAAAAAAACCAAAAATATTGTTTACGTGGAAGTTTTAAAATAAATAATTAAAATAAAATAAAATTCTTTTTTTTTTTTTCTTTAGCCAACGCCCGTATGTGGTTCTTCAACCATTCGACGTCGAGCCTCCCAGTAGCGATTGGAGGCTCGAGAAACGGCGGTCGCTGTAGCAGATTTAGCGTTACCCAGGGTGCACCTCTTGGAGGCCTGCTACGTTACACCCCTAAAATAAAATAATTAGTCATTATTTAATACACAAATAACGAACCTCGCGCGTTGTTGAGGCAACTATATTCACTGGCTGTGGTTCTGGAGAAACAGTTTTCATACCTCGCATTCCTTTGATCCCGTCAGACTACCATTTTCAGTTTAAAAGACTACAATTTCTCATCAAAGTCTGTTTTGCAATGACAATCAACAAAGCTCAAGGACAGTCTTTGAAAATGGCTGGCGTAGATCTGAGGGAAGACTGTTTCTCTCATGGCCAGTTGTACGTTGCCTGTTCAAGAGTTAGCACTCCTGACAGTCTGGTTATTCTTCAGCCAGAAGGAAAAACTAAAAACTTTGTGTACAAAGAAGTTCTTTAATGATCCGATGATTAGTTCTTCATTACAAGTTCATAAATTGAAGAAAAATCTGAAATGTTTTCATACTCAACACAACTTCATATAACAAAAATGTTTAATGTTTATTTTAAATAAAATACATAAGAGGTTTTAATTATTTATTTATAAGAAACCTACTTTAATTGAACTTTATTAATTAAATAACATTTTCATTACGTACAACGTGAAACTCCGTAGCGAAGCACGGGTATTTTGCTAGTTGGTTAAATATATTTACCCCATTATCTCTACTACCCCCAGCTACAACAGTTTCATTTACATCTATTTCAACATTTTCACTAACAATTTCATTAGTTGTTACCATATGATCTTGCGTAACATTGAAAATTGATTGCCCCTCTACATTCTCACATACACTTGAACTCTTGTTTTTCTCTGCCATTTTGACCAGGTTGTAAGTTAATTCAATTTATATTAAATTAAAAATTAATTTACAACGTCCCTGTTCGGGTGCCAACTGAAGCAGTTCAGGTTAATTAAAGATTGAAATATTTAAATCGTCCCTGTGTGGACGTTATTTGAAGTAGTACACGTTAATTAATTCTTAAATTATTGAAATTTGAAATGTTACCTACCTTTCGTAATTTACCAGGGTGTCGTCTGGTGTACTTAGCAGAGAAAAAACAGGTAAATGCAAATAAACAAGTACAGATTTATAAGATCATATAAGTCATTACTTTATTCCTCTAACATGACATTCATTTCTTTTTTTACGTATTTCTATATAATTATATTATGACATAATGTGATAGCCTATTATAGGATGTTATCACTAAACATATTAAAAGAAAACCAAATATTGAAAATACACATTATAATCGGTATACCTTAAATAATTAACGCAACCCAGTGTTTTGTTCATTACATAATTTTCTCGCTCCCATACATACATATATATATATATATATATACTACTTCTTTAAATCTCCATTTAATTAATAGCTTTTTTCTTTGTTTTATCAGAATTTAAACAGCTGTATACTATGTTAAAATTTATTCAAAATATAGGAAAAGTTCAAAAGTTACTCATCCTCGTTGTTAATCCTTTCGCCACCAATTCGAATTTGTTATTGGCCACTCCGATATAATTTTAAACTGTTAACATTGTTATTACTGAATGCCCACTTGTTTCTCACTTCGTTATTATTTGAGATACTTTTAAAACCACATTTTACATTAGTCGGCCGATTGGATATTTTGTTCGCGAACACTGTTTTCTGACCGCGCGGTCTGAGGGATTTCGTCGACTGACTATTTTCAACATGGCCACAGATCCTCAGTGTGGCAACTTGCGTCGGGATTGGTGGAGCGCATCTCGAGGAGCTTACGTCATCTAGCACCTGGTAGGAAAGAATTCTTTAAACGTGCTTTCTATCGTGTGACCATTGGCTTGAATGCGCATGAATTCGCACCCCTTTTGACCATTCACATTCCCAGACGCTTTTAATTGCTTTTGTACCTCGCTCGGCCTGGTACGAGGGGGACCACAAGGTGTTCAACAATGTCATGCGTTTGTGATCAAAACGTTGTTCAGCCTGAGTGGCTACTACTTTTTACAATTATTAAAGAATAAAGTAAATCCCAACAGTTTGTCCCGTTACAGGAGTCAAATTTGCAGAGAACAATATGCACATACGATTAACACAATGCGTGTTTCGAGTAAAATAGAACATTAGTTATGTTCTTTGAGAACATAGAAAAGATCACACTTATTTCGCCTTAAAGCGTAAAACTGACTATTAATAAACTACGATATCGAAATACTATGGATCTCAAAATTACGCAACTCAACACTTCTTTTTAGGCCTATATTTTGTCATTCACTCAATCACGCTCTCTTTCACACTTCTACATTTCTTTTTTATTTTATTGAGCTTAATTTGAAAATGCCAGTATTCAATTATATTTTGAAATGTCTACTTTCCTGCTAAATGCATAGAAATTCAACACCTGGGCGTCAACTCATGGTTTACACTGTAGCTGTTTTATTTCACTGTTGCACTTTCACATTTTATGGTCGAACTGTCAATTTACTGCCATTATGGATGAATATTTAGCCAAAAACTGTTGTATTTTGAAATATATAAAAATTCACATTTTCTGTTGTATGCGGGCGAGACGACTGCTGCTGCACACAGCAAGAGATGAAGGTCGACTCACGCTTAAAGCCAAGCGTCTTCAAGATGGCCAAAATTGTTCTCCAGCTTGCTCTGTGATAGGTCGAGCTGGCGTCACGTGACAGTAATTAGTTACCACGAGGTACAGTACATTCACTCTAGTTGATCAGCGAGCCTCGTACGTGATGATTTATAGGTGCGGGCAAGCATGTGCACGCTTTGATACATTCCAGAGCACCTGGAAAAGTAGCTTATTGCGGGGGGGGGGCGTACGGACCAAACGTGCAACTGGTTGCCCCGACAAGGAATGTCTATTGTTAAAAACTGAGGTCCTGTGTGGGTAACTCTTGTGCGTCGCATTTACAATTGAATTAAAATCCATCACCCAATTCTGTCCCCTTTGCATATTCTGAAATGTAGGAATCAGTAGGTTGACAACAAAAACTGATGTCCAGATCGAGACACCAAATAAGAGTGTCAGCAAATGCTACCAGTACTGTTAAAAATAAATAGCAGAATGAAAACACATTAAAGAAGATTACGTTCTTTTCAGCACTTTTTATGAGTAGTTATCAGTACTTTTCAAAGGTAAACCTAATAATTATTACTGAAAGTAATATTTTACTTCTTCCAAATATTATTATTATATTACTTATATTGACTATTTTCTTCCAGCTATGAAGCATGTGTATTTGCAAAATAAGGTTGTATGTTAAACTGAAATGACTTAAATTTTTAATTACACACATGTGTATATATATAACTAAAGAAACACACATATGTGTACAAGTGTATAGTTTGTGTGTATGAGTCCTATTTCTACATTATTTTGGTTTGCTGATGTATACTAATTTTATACATTATTTGCAGAGTGTGGTTGTCCACATATTGTTACACAGTAATAAAACATCAAATTCAGGAATATTTTAACTCAGTTAATACACACAAATCAATGCCAAATATGCTGTATAGGTATTGCCACTTAAATGTTATCCATCTTAACTTACGTTTATTATGATATAGACAAACAGTATGTTAGATTGGCTAATTTAAGCATTAAATAAGTTAACATTTCATTTATCTTGATACTGATAGACACTAATAACGTGAAACTTAATCAAGACCTTATTAGTAAGTTGATGATTTTGACTATAAAAAGAGGTGGACACACTATGAAAAATTCCATGCATGTTATATAATTAAACCTTTTCTTCAACTTATCATCTGTAAATGTTACTTGTTCAAGAAAATGAAGAATAAAATTCTGTCATTAAATGAAAAGGGAAACAAACACATCTTACAATAATTACTATTAAAAAGGTGAATATAATTTTATTTAAGACCATAACAAACAATGCTGTACAAATTGTCGTTGAAAAGGTGAATTGTAAAATTATTTAGTATAGACTTGAGGAACCATGTGATAACAACTGTTCTTCCAAAGCCTCTTTTTATTACACGCATTGCACCTCCTCTCTTCTTCTTATCACTTGATGGAATTAAATCTAGGAAATGCTTTTCAGCCAACCTTGTAGGTATAGGTTTAAGTGAAGGCCTTCCAGCTCCTTGGATTGATGTTCATGGAGTTTCTGTAAGATTTTGTTGAAAGAGTTTCTCAGAAAAGACCGTCAAGAAGTGCAGTTTGTCTAGTTTTTATACAGTCGGAGTTAAAACAAGTACCTAATGTTAACTAGATACATGATGAACATGAAATGGCACTTCTTCACACCAGTTTGTCCAGTGCTCTTATGTATGCCATCTATTTATTGACTATAATCTAACACACAGTGAGATGTTTTTCCACTTGTTTCTCTTCTCCACCTTGCCAGATGTGTTTTCACATATTGTGGTAATCTTCTATATGAATCATGTATTCTTTTATGTTTCCAGCTATGTCCCATCATTCTGTTGTAACTAGTGATATATTCACCTTCCTCAGCCCAGTACTTGTTAAAAAATTAGGGAGTACCCTTCTATTTTTTCAAATTGTTCCAACTACAGTAGAGTCCCGGTTATCCACCATAAACGGGCTGGCGGAAGGGCGGATAAGCTGGAATGGCGGATAATAGGGAAAGTTAAATAAGACGCAAATTTATCATAAAATCACATTGTAATTTTGTAAATGTAATTAATAAACATCACGTTTTACAACAAATCAATAGAGAAAACAATACAGTACTGTACAATTATATTGGAAAATTATAGTAAAACATTTTAGAGAACAAGCAACAATATTAAAGTTATACACTTACAAAAAAAGAGAAAACAATTACGCCTACTTTAGTACTTCACGCTTCAAGTTTAAGAATTCAGTAAATTTTAACAAGAAAAATTTACTAAAAATAAATATAGAATCAGACTAATGTGTACGTAATAAAATTGACTTACACTGTCAGAAATGTTGGAAGTGAGAGTTCAGTTCATGATGAGTGAAAAAAATTAGTGATCTTCGACTGCCTCCCTGATGATTCCCGCTTCTTTGCTGCCAAGTCTCGCCATCTTTGGAGCATCATTATGTCAACAACCCTGGCTTCCTCTTGCTGCTCAACGTACTGAATGGCTGCTTCAAGAGCTTTAACCCCTTCTTTGTGTGTGATCTTTTGGGGCTCAACAGTTTCAGAGTCTTGATCTTCAACAACATCATCGCTATTAACAAGTGTTACAATTTCTTCGTCAGTTATTTCATATTGGTCGTCTCCTGAAAGCCAATTCCTTATTTCATCCAACGATGCATCCTCACATCCAGGGGATAGGTTGCACCAAGGGCAAAATACTTTCATTAAATTCATCCAGCATGCTTTCAGCCATATTTTCGTCCTCGGCCAACAGCTTATGCCACGACTTCGCAATTGTTTGTGCCCCGACGTTGGCCCAGGCCCTTGCAACCCAATAAGCGACATCCTTCAAATTTATACTTTTCAACTTCTTAATCAAGTTTTGCCCATCTTCAATTTCTTGTATGACTGTTGACAGAAGCTTTCTTCGATAGTTTCGTTTAAGTGTTTCCAAAACACCCTGGTCCATAGGCTGACAAATGGCAGTCACATTTGGTGGCAAAAACATAGCCTTTATGTCCCCATCTCTAAGTTCGTCTGGATCAGGGTGAGTTGGGGCATTGTCTAGCAGTAAAACTGCTTTTCTGGGTAGGTTGTTGTCTTTTAAAAACTTCTCTGTAGAAGGAACAAACTCTTTAAAAAACCATTGCTTAAAAATTTCACTAGTCATCCATGCACTTTTTTGATTGAAATATTTTACTGGAAGAGCATGTTTTGAAATGGTTTTAAAAGCCCTAGAGTTTTGGACTTTCCAATCATTGCCAGGTCCATTTTATGGTTTGCTGTGGCATTACTGCATGCTAAAATAGTCACTCTCTCTTTACTACGTTTATAGCCAGGGGCTGCAGCTTCAGTTCTAGCTGCAAGGCTCTTACTCGGTAACATTTTGAAATTAAAGCCTGTTTCATCACAATTAAATACTTGATCTCCTGTTAAGCTTTCAGTTTCAACAAAGTCTTGAAATTTTTTCTTAAACTGCTCCATTTCTTGAAAGTTTGATGACAGTTTCTCGCCGCAAATATTCAACTGACGGATTCCATAACGCTTCTTCCATCTATCAAGTCAGCCAACGCTTGCTGTAAAATCTGCATCACCTTCGTTAAATTCTTTTTGAAACTGCAACGCCTTTTCTTTTAAGATAGGTCCCGAAATAGGCACCCCTTTCTCCCTGAACTGTGTAAACCAAATGTAGAACGCTTCGCTAACTTTTTCATAATCACTATTTTTCATAGTTTTTCTATCTTTAAAAGCAGTCTCAGTAACTCATGAGAAACACCATTTTTCTAATTCTAATCGTCTCTTCTTCCAATCTCCAACTGTGCGATGACCGACGCCATAGTGGTCAGCCACCTTCTGCAGCATTTCCCCTTTATCCAGTCTTTTTAATGCCTCAAGCTTGTCTTTTATTGATAAAACAATTTTCTTCCTTTTCGTAGCCATAATCGCAACACTATTAACAAGACTACACTACGACACTTTCACCAAAACTGCACTAGTCACTCACGGACACACCGCGTAAAAATAGCCTCACTGCTCACTACAGCACACAACAAGAAACTGCAGTCTACTAAGCGATGAGCATGTGAGTGATAGCGTTGGATGTTGGGGGTGGGGTGGGGTGAATGACACATGAGTCACAGCTAGGCTATAATAGGCAATGGGCAGTAGGCCAAATTCCTGTGGTACAGTCAGGAGCAATCACAAAGAGAGCACGTACACTCACACCTGCAAACTATTGGCACACTATTTTCGTTGCAGTAATTAAAGAAAATATTTTTTACGTTTACGTTTTTTTACGCCGCTTGGGCGGCGGATAACACAGAACGGCGGATAATCGAAGAGCAGATAACCGAGACTCTACTGTATATCCGTACTCATTCTGCATAGAGTTTTCACTAATTTGATGCCAATATACCAGTTGTCTAATAACAAGGTATAGCCTTTATTCAAAAGGTTATATAACAGTTCTGGAACTCTACTTGTGACAGGAAGGTTTGGCTAGTTCTTTCCAAAATGGGTTCATCTACCTGTGTACAGTATATACTACAATGCCTGTTGTAACCAAAGGAGCTTTCATACAAAGCAAACAAACTTGAAATCAAAGTGACCTCTTTGAAAGGGAGTATTGATTCCATTGCAGTCTCCCCTCTCTTTAAACAAGCAATTTTGTTTAGTATGTTTTCCTCTGTTGTTTAAAAATGTTGACACTTTTTATGTATTGAATCCAAGATGGGGGCCATCTTGAACAATTTCACCACAAATGTTAGTATCAAATGTTGTATTATCCACAAAGTGAATACTTTTTAAAATCAAAAGAAATCTCCTCTCACCCATAATTTTGTTGAAAAAGGAGTTCAGGTTATTTCTCCTTATGTAAAGTACAGTTCATATGATGATTTTTTTTGTTTCTCCTGGAGAATAATAAGAGCCAAAAACAACTTTACTTCATTTCTGGTTACAAGAGTCTATTCTTTAGCATGTGAGCAGTGCTTCAAAATAGGATGTTTCTAAAAAAAAAGTTTGTGCATATTTTGTGTGTCTGCACACAGATCAAAGCTGTAAAAAAAAACACATAAAAAGAATAGTATTCTTATAAATGTCAGAGTTTAGTTTAAATGAAAAATAGATATAATTGAAAAAGATGGCATGTATTACCCTGGCTTACCCGGATAATAGGGGGAGTTTCTGTAGGAGGGTCTATGTCACTGTTATCTGATTGCCTACTTCCCTCCAGCTCACTAGCAGTCTCACCAGCACTTTCGTCAACATCCAATTGCTAAATGACTCAGTTGTTGTTGGAATCACAATCTAGAAATGATGTAACAAGTAAATTTCAAATAACATTTAACAAAACACACTTCCACATTTTATTTGTAAGCAGAAAGCATGCCACAGAAATGTTGCAACAAAACTGTTTCAAAAACATCTAGAGCATTTGAAATTAATGCTATCTATCAAGAATGTTTAAAATATGCATTAATATACTACTTGATGTTTAGAATCAACACACCCATCCAAACAAGTGTTTTGTAATAATGATTTGATGAATACCTCTGTTATTATGTATGCTGAGTACTTCCTTCAACTACTACTAGGTTAATAGGATAAATGATAAGATTTATAGTTCTATCATTATTTAGTGTTTTTTACATTTGAGACATTAAAATCAGGAAGCACTTCCTGAATTGTCACTCCCTGAAGTGGGCACAGATTTTTTTTGTGGTTGAAAGATGGCTGATTTGTGCCTGTTTCTTCTGACATAACATAATGATAAAAAAAGATTCTCAGCTATATCACTAACAGTGCCACATCATAGAATGGACAGAATGTGTGGTTTTTAACAGTATCAGTAAAATGTGACTGTCAACTGAAAAACATGTTATTATATCATAATAACTTCACCTGAACCTATAATACTGCCTTCAAAAATATGAAAAGTAAAGCACCTGTTAACAAGTTTTTAAACTACTAAATGTTATTTAGTTCCTAACTTATTTAAGTAAAATGAATTAAGAAGAATTAACATATAGCCATTTTAGTAGTATAGTCATCAAGTATCATTTCCACTATTAAACTTTGAATCTAAAGCAGATATATCAGATGACTGACATTTTTTAACCAGTTCTGAAAATTTTTGTATTTACATAGTCATTTATTTATGCCAAGGGACAGCATCTCCAAAAAAATTTATTGACCGTGAAATGGAAATGAAGTTTGAAGAGTATCAAGTTGAGTTAGCGTCACTGTCATCTCTCCTAGAAAGTTGGAACAAACTCTTGGGGTATACAGTAAGTCTTAATATGTCATGTTTCATGCTTCTGATATCATTATTGTATCATTGTATAATGTAAAAAATCACATTAATTGTGATTTCAATTAGAATCAGTAAGTTCCTGATTCATTGACATTGAGGCAGTGTGAGGTACAGGTTTAAGTTAATAAAAACTAGTTAAACTTATCATATATTCTAGTCCTATATGTATTGGTCCACTATACTTTATATGGTTCTGATCACATTTCTACCAGAACATTAAAAAGAAAACAGTTTCCCCCAAAAAACTACACTTATTATTCAAAAAATTTGCAACATATGTTTTATCCATTTGAAAAAAGGTTTTTGATGTTTTGTATCGACATTTCTATTCACCTGATGATAACATATTGTATTATTTTCTAAAATAAATTTTACACCCTACATCTCCTTACAGTACTCTCCCTCAATTATTCATATAAGAATTATATATATACAACAACTATATAACAATATTTACTATTTATATATAGAAGCCGAGAGTTGAAAGCCACACATATGTCAGCAAGCGAATACTAACTCTATGATTCAAGACCTACCGCAAATCTGATAGTGGTAGGAATTTGTCCTCCAGAAGAGCTATGGGAGGAAAAAACTGAGGAATTCTATGAAACATTACATAAACAAATTTATAAGTGGAACAGATCAGACTACCTAATTAAGTGGGGATTTTAATGCTCGAGTTGGAAATAATGCAGTGTCAGGGGCAGTAGAAGTATTTGGACAACAACGTAATAATAGTTATGGAAACTCCCTCATAAGATTTGCTACTAGCAACGATCTGAAAATTACTAATACATTTTTTAGAAAAAAAAAAGATATTAATAAGTATACCTGGAGCACTACTGGGAGTAGGAGTATAATTGATTACATTCTGGCAAATAATAAAATTAGCCAGCAAATTCAAGATGTCCATGTGTACTGAGGTGGGGACATATATTCAGGCCATTATCTTCTTATTGCTAAGACTGTCATGTTTCCTTGATAAAAGAGAAAGAAACCTCATATCAAGTCAAATGAGGATATATTTAAAATATATCTACTGCAGGATGACAGTACTAAAACCTTTTATCAAAATCGTTTAAATTAGCAACTACAAGAAATGGAAACAGACAAGAACAGAGAAACCGAATGGAGGACCTCTTATTTAGAGGCAATAGGTAAAAGGAAGAAGATATGGAGTCGAAGGGTTCTTAGACTGTGAAATGATGAAGTTGCTAAAGTAAAAGGAGAAAATAAAAGGGCATATAGAAGAAAAGAAAAGGACATGAATCTACAGCTAAATACAGATGAAGCCAGAGACATTTATAAAGAAGAAAGAAACAGAGCTAAGGTACATGATGAATTAGTGAAAAAGCATTGAACAAGATGTACATGGAAGACTACTTGTAGCCTACAAAATGCTAATAGGCATGAATTAAAATGAAAATGATATAGCACATTCAACCATCATTCCAAAACATAAATGGATAGATTATTATAATGCTCTGTGGTGTAATGGTGATGTGAAATCAGGCCATAGCAGTATAGAAACCAACAACGTTGTTACCTACAAGGGAGACTTAATAACAATGGACAAGCTTGAAGAAGCCCTTGGAAGAGCTAAAAATCGAAAAGCAACAACAGGATGGATTGAGTGCAGAATTGTTTAAATATGGGAGTATCTTGCTTAAACTTCGATTAATACATTTCTATAATATGTGTTGGAAAAACAACAGGTCTCACAAGATTGGCTAACTGCTTAAGTGGTGTCTATTTTTAAGAATGGAATGACTGTAATAACTATAGGGGAATATTAGAATTTTGTCTTGCTGGGCTGTAAGGCCGTGGTCTGAAGTTGTTGGTTGCAGACGTTTTGGCTGTACCTTCAACTGCTACGTTAACTGTTTACTGACTGCTATAACTTGGCCAATGTTTCAGCCTTTTGCTACTCTATGCACTGAAGATGGCCATCAAAGGTATGGCCGAAACATCTGCAACCAACAACTTCAGACAATACAGGAAGCCAACTACCACAGACTTAACTATACATGCTAATTCGTTTCATCCTCACACACAAAAAATAGCACCGTTTAATGCATTAGTGCACAGACTAATGACTGTACCTTTAAGCCATGAAGACCATCGGAATGAGGTTAAAATTATCAAATACATAGCCATAAAAAATGGTTACAAAAGTGATATGGTAGATAATTTGATTCAGAAACACAGGTATAAGCAGAGTAAGATAAAAATGACAGACATAAAGTGCAATTTGTATCAGCCGAATTTACTAATGTGCTCCCTAATGTAATAAAAAACGAGTTAAAGAAATGAAATATCAATGTTTCATTCAAAACTTTCAATAATTTAAAAAATATATTCAGGTTAAGTTCTCCTAAAGTAATAGAAAATTGCTCAGGCATATATAAATTGCAATGTGATGATTGTGACAAGTTTTACATTGGTCAAACGGGGAGGAGATTAATTGACAGATATAAAGAACATTTACCAAAACAGGACATCACATCAGCCAAGTCTAAATTTGCATTACATTTAATTAATGAAAATCACAACTACACTGGGTTTGCGGAGAATATGGTTCCCATGCATGTCACTAACAAAGGTCGTTTGATGGATGCGTTGGAAGAATTCGAAATTTATAAAGCATCCAAAATACATAAAGAAAGTTTGCTCAACAACCAGCTTTCATTTAGATCGAAAACATTGTATGATACCGTATTAAAGATAAACGGTAAACTTTGCAATCAGCCCAGATGATATGTGACTGTCAGGCAGTGCGCACTGTCTTCGTTAGCTGTGTGTGTACGGTGTTTTAATTATGTCATTTTTAACAGTTGTGTTTGTTTTATTCATTCATGTGTGTATGTGTTTTTAATAATTTCACCGACGACTCGTATATATTAGGGACAAGAAGTTTTACCTGATGATGGGAATTTAATTCCCGAAACATGTAGTGAAATATTAAACTATAAGATCGCTGACGGATCAGATAAGGTATATTTTAAATTAATTGAATTTATTTTCATTGTTTTTATTTTTTATTTTACTACTTCTCTTTTGACTACAAAAATTATAATTACTCATATTATCAAATTGTGCATAACACCTTAACATGTTCTAAAGATAACTTAACTCACAAGAGTTTTAACATTTAATTATTTTTAAATGTTAGTCCACAAAAAATATTAAAATTTAAAACAAACAAATGTTATATTATAGGACGCAGTGCGAAATCTGTTGCATATTTTAGAACAAGCCTTAGGCCTACTTAGAAGGAATTGATTAATAATTTTATTTGTAATCTCTTTTAGACAGGACCAGTCAATTTATTGGGCCAAGTATCTTCACCAAATTCTAGAAAATCAAGACCGAAAAGGACAGTGGGACCATTCTCTCATCACGAGAGCACGTTAAAGGTTTTTATCTCGACATAATTGACTTGTAATAATTAATAGTGAGAATAAAGTAACAGTGTACATTAACCAGTTTTGCTTATTATTATAATTATTCACAAAAGAACTGGGCATATACATTTGAAATATAACATTATTTGTTTCCAACATTCTAACAGATTTCTTTGTAGGCTACATGGTGTTCGCTATGGATTATGAGCAAGGGGATAGTGAATGAGCAAGAGATATCAGAGATAGTGAATGGTCAAGATGGCCAAATGAATCAGGGATTTTGTGGAAACATAGGGTATGATGAGGTGGTGACAGCAATAGCTAATATAAAAATGAGGAAGACTGCAGGCATTGAAAGTTGCATCAGAATATATAAAATTTAGAGGAGAGCCAGTTGCAATAGCATAACAAGGCTATTTTGAATTGTTTGTAAAAATAGGCATTGCCTCCTGAATGAGAATATAACATCATAATCCTTATGTGTAAAAAGGATAACCAATGTGATTGTGACAACTATTGGGCCATATAAGCATGGTGGTATACCAATTACATACGTGAGAATCTTAGGAGGAAGGTTAAGGACTGTGGTAGAACACCTTACTGAAAAGGAACAAGCTGCCTTTTGACTGGCCAGACAGTCTCCTGAACTCATTTTCAGTCTCAGAATGATCATATAGAAAAATCTGGATAATGGTCGGACTTGTTTTTGGCATTCCTGGGTCTGAAATCAGCATTTGATTCATCCCTAGAAAGGAAATGGAATGATTCACAAGGAAAACAGGTTACAAATAGATTGTTACAGGCCATCAGAAGAGTGTATCATGAGCCAAAGGGAATTATGAGACTGAATGGGAAGTCTGATTATTTTGAAATGAAAAATGGCATTAAACAAGGCGATAGCTTGACTCTACTATTCATAATCTAAATGGATGAAATACACAGAATGTGTAAGAGATGAACACATAGAGCAACAGTGGAAATACTGGAGGTTAAAACTGATTGTGGTCCACACATCGCTATATGCAGATGATATAGTGCTCGTACAAGACTCAACTTATAAACTGAAAGAGGCCACGGTAATAGGGGGGAAAAGCCCCCTTGATACAACTGAATATCAAGAAGAGTAAAGTTGTGCAAATTGGAAGGAACAGAGATCAGTCCTTGGGATGTTCAACTTTTGAAGGGATGTAAGAATAGACCAGGAAATATAAAATCATGTGTGGAAGCACTACATATTATTTAATAAACAACACATTTATAGAAAAACGGGAACTATGTAATATAACAGAACTACTGATATTCAAATCTGTATACCTACCTACAGATAGTTGGACTACCTATATAGGGAGCAGAAAGTTGGACTATCCTTGACATGCACGTGGAACAACATTAGCAGAGATGAGGCTTCTCAGAGTAATAATGGGAAAAACAAGAATTAGAAATGAGTCGATTAAACAAAATTTGGGGGTAAAGCTCTTAATGGCTTGCTCAAGGCAAGGCATTTGAAATGGTAGGGAGATGCTTAAGTAGGAGATGAAGCAAGAAAAATGAAACCATTCTTGAAGTAAATCTGGAGGGCGAGAGACCAAGAGGAAGGCCAACAATGACACATCAGTCATTCACTGAGAGACTATGACAGGCCCGTGGGAAGAGTTTACAGGTAATGAAGGCTATGAGTATGGACAGGAATAGATGGAAACAATGGACAGAGGCTTCCTACAACCCAACACTAAGAGGTAGAAGGACTAGATAAAGAAGAAGAAGAAAAGTGTGTACTATTATTCTTGTTTAAATATGTGAATCGTTTTTCATTAACATTTAAATTGTATAATTATTAATATTAAAACATTATATAAAATGTGTGTGTGTGTGTGTGTGTGTGTGTGTGTGTGTGTGTGTGTGTGTGTGTGTGTGTGTGTGTGTGTGTGTGTGTGTTTTACAGTTTTGATATACCAGCAATAATAATGATGATGATGATAATAATAATAGTAGTAGTAGTAATAATGGTTTTTCTTTTTCTACATATATAGTTCAGGAGTATGTAGTTCATCATACATACAAAGAAGGCAATATAGCCAGGACTAAATTTCAGTCTCTCATTGTCGTCTCAGGATGTTATCCCAGGTTACACAGTTGTTCTGGGCACTGGAAAACGCATCCTGATTTTATGGTGTACCTGGGAAATCAACCTGGAACTTTTAGCTTTATTAGCCAGTCCCCATGCCACTGATCCTACTGTGCCCCCTGGCCATTATGTCTCCGTGTTGTTTTTTAAATGTGACTGCATTCTTCCTTTAAGAACTTCCTCACCATCATAAGTGCAACACCGAAAATGCAAGAGGCTATTACAGTCTACAACAGCACATATCATCTCTTTGATGCATGTATATTATATGCAGTTACTTTTGAAATTGACTCCGTGTACCTTTAGATTACACCCCGAAGATGAAAGGACTGGTCAACAGGTCTCTTTTGGTTTCCTCTTGCATATACAGATACAGTATAAGGATATGATAGTGCTGAATTGAAAATATATTATTTTTTGTTTATGAAAATTATTATCGATCCAAACCATATTGTCTCTCATACTATATTGCCCGCTTTCAATTAGTTTAAAATTGTCCACTCAGGTAAAGTTAATAAAAATGATCTGCAGTATTCCTGAACACACTGGTACGAAATAAAATTTTAATATTGATAAATTTAGCCATGTACAGTTTTTCAAATGTTTCCATTAGCCCTTAGTTTTCTAAACTTATGAAGTATTTTATTATATTCATATAATTATTTATAAACACCATGATGATTACTGGTTTGTTTCTTCTAATTTCCCTTGACCATTCAAGTGTACAGTATATTTGTAGTAATCGTGTGTCATTATCATCCACATGTACAGTATAAAATAAAAGATAGAAACACAGATTTCTTCAAGGGTAGGGTGAACAGTTCCAGGCCTGGCACAAAGAGAGTGCCACTATGCTCATTATTTGATCATGTTGTATCATTTCATCCTGTATAGGCTTAGTTTCAAGTTTTCAAGTCAATGAGTTGTTTATTATTAGTGCCACAGCCCAATGTTGTAAGCGCCTCCAGCATCATTTTAACCATAGATAGAATGTAAACTCGTGTTATGATTATTTTTTTTTTTTTGAAAGGCTGAACTGCAGCCGATATAAAAAAAGGAGTTGGATTTAACGTCGAGGGACTCTTCCTCATCTAATATAATGGTTAAGCACTGGGATGCTGAATTTAAAATGGGTCAGGCTAGCACATCTGACAACCCAAGTGTTAAACGTCCCATTGAAGTGACTCTGCCAGAAAAAATAGAGAAAATCCACAAAATCGCATTCATAGACCATAGAATGAAAGTGAGTGAGATAGCACAGACTACTGGTATATCAACGGAATGTGTGCACAACATTGTAAACAAAAATCTGTGTATGACAAAGCTGTGCACTAGACGGGTGCCACATTGCTGACACTTGACCAAAAACACTGTTCACAGGATTGTTTGGCACTCTATACGCTGCAATCCACCCAAATTTTTGTGTCATTTCATAACCCTTAATGATACTTGGTACACCACAAGACTCCTGAAATCAAACAACAGTCAAAACATTGGGTAACGAAAGGCAAACCAACTCCAAAGAAGACAAAGACAATTCCTGAAAGATAGACAACCAAAGCAACTGATACCACTACAAAACAGGGGAACTGGAATACTGCAAAGTAGGGGAAAAAGTGATCAGATCAATGAGTGTGCAAAGTAAGCTCCAAGACCTGAAGAAGAAGAAGACATTGAAGGACTTAAACCACTTCTGTAAACAAAGTATTAAAATTTTAGTGTGAACTCTCAAAATATTAATCAGAATTAACCAAAGTTGAAATTAAACAAACAATTCTTAGTCATTTTCATTAATAAATGACAGAAAATCATAACAATTCAGACAATTTATTAAAGCAAATATTACTTTTGGTTGATTTCTAACAGAAACTTACTGTTTCATCCTGAAACATCACTATCTAAAGCCCTGAATCTGAATATTGTATGAGTTGTCTAGTTACTTTCTTCTGTAACATGCTTACGTGCATCATGAAGCCCATCTTTCCTGACACGCTTGTAATTTCCTCCTTAACTGAATGAGCATAAGCAATGGTATGATCATGTGTATGACAGATGACAGGTTGTCAAAACTAGATTTTCAGTACACACCCATAGTGACAGAGGTGGATTGTGAACTGGAACAGATCATAAGGCAAAATCCTTGAAATTAACAATGATGATGAATGTGTTAACCATTTTCTGAAAACAGTATGTTTGTAACTTATGAAATTTTAAGAATATATTTTCAGAAAAAACTACATGTAAAATTTTTTGGTCAAAAACATTTCCTTTTATTTGTATTTCATGTAGCATAATGGAGTAAAATGGGGAAGATTTTCATTTCACATCATAATATATTGTGTTTGCAGTTTCTCACATACAAGTCTTTACATCCAAGCCAAAATATTCCCAATTTGATGTGAAGCATTTTTAGTTTTGAAGACAAACTTTATACAATAATTGGAAACAAAACTTATTGACATTAAATATGTAATTTAAAAATTTTCTATACACATAATTTTCTTCTTTTTTTTATTTTCAGACTGCTGACTCCAGATTTGTTGGTATTCCTGTAACAATGATTAAATTAAATGATCTCAACAACTTAAAAAGGTTTTATAATGCAATTATAAAATTAACTGCAGCGTCTCCACTTTTAAATGAAGCCAGAGGTAAACTTTCTTCAAATGCAAATCAGTTGCTAATTATCAGTATTCCAGAACCAGTTGGTATAATTTGCATTCTTTCATTGAGTACATGCATGTGCACAGATATGCACTTGTGTTTAAAACACAGTTTCAAAACAGACAAAATAATATGCAATGTTTCAATCTATTAATATTAATTATTAATATTTTGATATTGTTTTAATTGTTTTATGTTTATTAATGTATGTTTAATTATTATTATATAACGGAACACTTACAGTAGAAATTTGGTAACAAGAAGAAAATATTATCAGTTTGTAAGGTAAAAGATTCTGTATGATGTAAGCATAGAGAATACTTTATTTTTGCAGTATTATATAATATTATAATTTATAAAATTGTGTTTGATTATAAATATGAACCTTCTTCCTTTGTATGAGGCCTGTCCAGAAAGTATCCAGGTATTTTGAGTATCTAGATAATGCGCCACATAACCTTCTTGCAACTGCATAACCAATGCACGCATTGCTGGGCATGCATGAATCATGTCAGATCCTCACTTGCTGTGAGACACCAGTAAATAAACTTGTGTTTTATCTAACTATTGCATTCACAGTGACTGACCAAGTAGATCAGCGAATCTGCATCAAATTGTTGCTTCCAACTGAGACATTTACCTGAAAAAAAAAACATTCAAATGATTAATAGGGCCTTCAGGATGAATTCCACAAGTCATGCTCAAATTAAACTATAGTACCAATGCTTCCAGAACAGCCAGGAATCTGTAGAAAGCAATCCACATTCTGGAAGACCTTCATCCAGAAGAACCTCTAAAAAAAATGTCAGTTGCCTGCAAGCTACTGTCAGTGAAAATCAACTGCTCAATTGTAAGAGTTAGAAGATTTAAGGATTTCATAGATTGTTTGTTGTCTGTGAGATTAAAACAGAAGGGATTGGCACAACAGAAGTAGCTGCAAAATTTGTCCCTTGGCTCCTGCAATAAAATCAGAAGGAATTTCAAGCTGCAGTTGCAGGGGACCACAAACTAAAAAGTTTTTTTTTAAAACCACAATTTAAAAAAATCTTGGATTTCGTTGTCCATGACGTGTCCAATAATTTAACTAAATATAATTAAATCGACCGACTCGGAACACAAAGTTTTTAATGGGTAAAAACGTAAAAGTTTTACCTTATAGCCTGAACCAGTTTTTGCTTTTATAGGGGAAACAAAAGACAATGTGAACAGTTACTAACCCACATAAACAAAATACACAAAAACATAACCTTCACTGCTGAATACGAACACAACAATAGCATAAACTTCCTAGACCTCTCCATCATAAAATCTGAACACAGGCACACATTCAGTATATACAGAAAACCTACTACAACTGACATACTAATAAACAACTCCTCCAATCACCCAATACAACACAAACTAGCTGCCTTCAGAACTTTGATACATAGACTTAACAACATCCCATTAGATGAAAAAGACTACAAAGATGAACTAAACATGATAAAATATCTAGCAGAATCCAACGGATACAACAGAACAATAGTCAATAAACTCCTACACAAAACAAACAACAGACAAAGACAGAAAACAACAAATTCATAACACTAACATACATCAATAACCACACTGAAAAAATAGCCCACAAATTCAAAAAAGTAGGATAAAGAATCGCAAAAAAAACAGAACACACACACACAAAGCACAAAAAAATTCGATCTACCTGGTGTTTACAAACTAAACTGCTCAGATTGCAACAAATTCTATATAGGCCAGAAGGATGTAGCTTCAAGCAAAGATACATTGAACACACAAAGGCACTACACTCCACTACCGAATCCACCTTTGCAAACCACCTCATTGAAGCAAACCTCACATACAAAAACATCGACAATAACATGGATATTCTACACATACACACAAAAGGCCAAAAACTAGACACTGTTGAACAATTGGAAATATACAAACACACAAAAACACAAAAACGACATCCTAACCGAACAGACACAATTCAAATCACACACATTATTCGAACATATCACACCCCACACACACAACATCGGTCCTTCAAAAGTCGATACTGTCACCAAGAACAAGACAGACAGTGCTCCCAGCGGGAGCATCTGAAGAAGCTTTTTAAAAGCGAAAACTGGTTCAGGCAATAAGGTAAAACTTTTACTTTTTTACCCATAACAAACTTTGTGTTCCGAGTCAGTAGTGATTTAATTATACTTAAAAAAAGAAAGGTGAAGATGAATGATAGATCTACAGCTATGAGCCAAAAACAAAAGCCCAATTTTCCCAGTATAAGTTGTCTGGGTCTCTTCATTCAAAGAAGACATGGGAAAGTCAGAGAAATGTCAAAACCAGGTGGACTGCTTTTTGATCATGAATATGATGGTCCCATCCTCCAAGTCAGACAATAACTAATAAGTCACACAGAAATTCTTCACAGGGTGAGGGATGCAGTGAGGAGAAAATGGAAGCAGCTATGTGCAAGTGATTGGTATGATCATTATGACAATGTTCTCACATCTTCTTGGTGCATGACTTGTTTGCAAAACATCACATCACACAGATTGCTCAGCCAGCTTGTAATCCTGATTTGGCTCTCTTTGACTTATGTCTCTTTCCAAAGCGAAACTCACTGCTGAAAGGGGGATCTTAGATGGTGGACTAGATACAGGAGAACGCAACTGATGGTGATTCTGAAAGAGTACTTTGTAGACCATTTTGAGAAGTGGGAGAGACATTGGGATAAGTGTGTGCATTCCCAGTGAGAGTACATCAAAGAGGAATAAGGTCCCAATGTACTAGGTAAGCTATTTTTCTGAGAATGTTGTAAGGCTGAATACTTTCTGTACAGCCTCATAATAGACACAGGTGGTTTGCTTCACTACTGTGAGTACTAACCATCTATCAGAACCTCAGCTCTTAATATCGTCTGCTTAATATCACCCTTGTCTTCAAAGTTTATCACTTCAGATTCTTATTGCATTCTCTTGTTGTCCTGATTTCAATCCTCAGTGTAGAGTTTCAGTTCTCTTCTCATAGTCATCATTGTAATTTTGTCACATTACCCCTCAGTATGATCTATCCATAGATCCTGTAGGTTAATTTTCATATCCACATTTATTTCTAATTAATTGAGGCAATTGTTTTATTGCCTCAATAACATTTACTATAACAATAATTGAATTCACAATAACATCTGGGTTTAAACAAGGTGATGCATTATTGGCAACATTATTTAATTTAGCTCTCCAGTATGCAGTAGGAAAGTTGGGACTGAGGGGACATATATTTCAGCGAATGAGGCAGATGGGTACATATGCAGATAATGTGGTGCTGGTGGCCAGGAATGTAAACACAAAATACATGAAAGTATCAAGTGCAGTGGGAAGGATGAGAATTGAAAATCTCAATGTAGGATGGGATACTTTCCAAGTGGTCCGAGAATTCAAATATTTGAGTGCCTTCATAAACAATGAGAACAAAATCAGCAATGAGATTACAAATCGCATAATGAGTGGTAATAGAGTTTTTTATGCCCACCAGAAAATTTTCTGATCCAGTCTAGTCAGCAAAAGAACCAAACTTAGATTATACAAGATCTTAATAAGACCAGTTGTGATGTATCTGCGGAGACCTGACATTACTTAATACATAATTTAATTAATGACACATAATTTAAGAGTCTTTGAAAAGAGAATTCTAAGAAAAATCTTTGGACCAGTGAAGGAAGGTGAAGAGTGGTGCATATGGAACAACAGGGAACTGGAAGAATTGATAGATAGCAAGGACATAGTGAGGTTCATCAAAGTCTATGAGGATCAGCTGGTTGGGACAAGTGATGTGCATGGAGGATGACAGAGTGACAAAGAAGGAAAGGAAGACCTAGAAGAAGGTGGCTACAGGACACAGAAGATGACCTCAGGAGGATGGGTATCGGGGATTGGATGTGGAGGCTGGAAGACCCAGGTGCTTGGAGGTGACTCATCGTGGGCTGTAGCGCCAGAGGAATGAATGAATGAAATAATTGAGCCAATTTGTTGTCTTGTAATGCAATGCACTTCTACAATGAACTTCATATTCCCCTTTAATAATGAATTGAGCTTCAGATTGTACAGTATCATGCACTTATCAAAATGTAGCTGTATTTTTTGTTTTCAATTTTATCAGATTCCTTTATCTGTGATGTGTAAGTAAGGGAATGATGTCTTTTTCATGACTATAGCTTTCTCTACTTTTGGATAAATCCTCTGCTTGAACTGCTTCCATCGTAATATTTTTCGCTTGATGTTTTGATTCCTAGAATCTGAAATCATCCTCAGAAGGTGTGAGTGGTGGTTGGAAGACCTAACAACAAAGAATTTGTGTGTGTGTGTGTGTGTATGTTTTATGTTGGATTATTATAATAATCATAAATGTATTTTACATCTGTATTAATAAGACTTAACTCTGAAGTTGTCACATTTGTATTTTTTTCTGTTCGTTGAGAAATCATCTTTAAGTAAATTATTTGATTACAGCAAAACCTGAGGGTTGGGCTGAGATTGAGGTACCAGAACCACTCAATTTGGTATGTATTGTTAAGCCTGTGGCCAGAACAAAGCCAACTTTTTCACATATCTTTGAATTGAGCGATACTATTGAAGGAAGGTCTGCAGTTGACAGAGTTGATGAAAATTCTGATTTGCAGGTAAATCAGTAGTTATATAAATCTTATAATTCATTAAAGACATTGTGGGATGTACAGTAAGTTCATATTAAGTGGTAATATTATATCATCATTTTCCCACCAGTAAGTTTAGTGACATAAAATAGTGACTGAGTTTATTTATCTCTATTCTCCACCCCCCCCCCCCAAATTTAAATATAACAAGCATGACTGAGGTAACAAATAGTTTTCATTCTTTAGATATTATGTTTATTTTCATGAAGTGAAATATACTCTGAAGGAGTTACTTTATTTTCTTGAAAGTAGCTTGAAGTAGTTTATTAGAATGCTATAGTTTCTTGTAAAGTTATAATTACAATACATTTTATTAAATATTGCACATAACTTAAATATTTTAATGTAGTTACTTAAAATAATTCTTCAAACTCGTATTGTGGTTTTATAATTTTGCTAAGTAATAGCAAAGAAACTCATATCAACAGAGAAGTAGGGCCGTCAATAACATTTGTTGTATATCACCAAGTTTCCATACAAATGATATCTCTTTTTGAGTTAATACAAAGTTGTAAAAACTATTTCACCATACGAAAAGTATGACCACAACAACTTATTAAATCAGTAGTCATTTCTGGTTTTGGGGTTACTTACATCATTCAAAACCTCAGTGTTTATCACTGTACACATTTTTTGTTATAAACTGTTTTAAACCATCTCCTATAATAGCAATAAAATAATATTGTTAAATCACACTATTGATAGCTACTTGGACTTTAATTAGAATGGCTGCAAAATGAGTTTATGGAACAGTCTTCACCAAAAGTTTCATTTTTTAGTAACACTTAGAAACCAACTTAGTGCTTGGATGGTTTTATCAAAAGTTCATGAAGACTGTAATGCTACAAGCAGATGATCTTTTTTTATCCACCCATACCAAGTGTAGAGGAGAGTAATGTATTTTAGTGGGATGTATACGTGTAGATGAATTTTAGTCAGATTTGGTGGCTTGGAGGTGCAAACAGTGTTAGGGAGACATAAGGAGTGGACAATGCGCATCTGTTTGTCGGCCACAATGTCTGAGTAAAATTCCTGTATTCTTGTTGTGCCTGTTTATCTAATAGACAAGTGAAACTTTGTGCCAACCAACGAGAAAAGTTATCTACAGTAGAACCTCGCTAATCCGTCACCTGTGGGACTGGGGGTATGGTCGGAACGCAAAAAAGGTCGGATTATCAGAAGAATACAAAATGTTTATTATTTCATTAAATGAGACAGTCTAAAATAAAATAAAACTTATATAGTAGGCTACCAGGCTATATGATTGGTTATGTACAATAAATGTGTAACGGGACAGATCAGGGAAGTAAATAATTTTTAACAATTGAAAGAAATGTTAACTCAACCAGTGTTCACCCTTTGGGGAACCTCTTTTAACCCACATGCTTACAATTTTATTATGAAACATCAGTCTGTGTTTGTGTCTGGCGTCAGTTAGTCTAGACGAGTTACACAATACCCTACAACTCAGGAAATCTGTAAATTACAGAGAATGCATCTATAATGAGAATTACAGAGTATTCGTCTATAGAACCCTGGAGGAGAACCTAAGGTAAGAAAAGAAGTAAATTGTAATATTTGTGCAATAATAATAAAGTAAAGAAAAGTGAATTGTTACAATTGGCGTCCGAAATGGGACAAATTTATTTGCTTAGAAAATTGAATTGTTACAAATGATAATATGTACAGTACAGCAAAAAACAAGAAACACATTTTATTGGTGAAAAAAGTCGGTAATGTTCTTTTGTTTGGCAGACGACTGTCTAGACTTAGCTGCAGTGTTCCTCCATTCTTGATCCACAAGATAGCCATAGGTGTAGAGGACGAGTTCTGTTCGATGTACTGAAGAGCAACATCAAAAGCTTTCTTGGCTTCCATATGCGATACACGGGCAGGCGGTTCGTCATCATCATCAGGGTCTTCATTTACTGTTTCTTCATCAACTTGCGAAATAGCGGCAACGATCTGATCATCATTTAGTTCTTCATTTGTTTCCCAATCTTCATCACATTTAGCAATCCACTCATCAACGTCATTTGCTTGGATATCATGTTGCAAAGTTAATAAGTCGTTGAAAATTTCCGGCGTGTCTGTGTCTTGCTCATTCCCAGTTTATTCACTCTCAATCATCACTTCTGGCCAAAGTTTACGCCAAGATTTTTGCAGTGTGTCAGGTTTCATTTCATCCCATGACTCGGCTATTGTGTAAATTGCATCTTTGATACTAAGAGATTTCATAGCTTCAAAAAGGTTACAGCCTTCTCCTGTCTTTTCCAAAATCAAGCTGATGTACTTTCGGTGATAATGCTTTTTTAGCCACTCGATCACTCCTTGATCCATTGGTTGGATAAGGGAAGTTACATTGGGTGGAAGGAATGCAGCTTTTATTTCTCCCTTTATCAATTCTTCTTCAGAAGGGTGTGATGGTGAGTTATCTAACAACAACAGAGCACGAACAGGAAGTTTTTGGGCCTTTAAGTTTTTTTCAACAGCAGGCACAAATTTGTCAAAAAACCATCATGACTTAAAAACTGCACAGTTCATCCAAGCTGATTTTTAGTTGCGGTAATAAACTGGTAGCAATGATAAATTAATGTTCTTGAACGCCCTTGGCATTTGGACTTGCCAATGACAAAAAGCGGAAGCTTGTGTGTACCGTTAGCATTGCTGCAAGTAGCAACGGTTAGCCTGTCTTTGGCAAGTTTTGATCCTAGTATCACGGTCTCATTTGATGCAGCAAGTGTTTTTGTCGGTAACATTCTATAGTTTAGGCCAGTTTCATCTATATTATAGACTTGGTCAGGTGCTAATTCATTTTCTTCAACAATTTTTTTAAATTTCAAAGAAAACTCTTTTGCTGCCTCGTCATCAGCTGATAGTTTTTCACCTGATACTGCGACTAGGGTTTGCAATCCCGCGGATCCCGCATGCTTTTGAGACCTGCGGGATCCCGCACTGAAAGTGCAGGATCAGCGCGAAAAATTTTGAACAATAAAATTGTACTTACACATCCATCCATCGATGTAGCTCGGACGTCACTAGCGCGCTTCATGTGTCGCGACTGTTTCGCATGTACCTCTCCCTTCCCCCGTGCCTGTATCGAACAAATGAATCGATTGAGCGAGTAGTTTCTATCAGTCATTTGCTCGCCGGCGCCGGTCTAGTCAATCATTCAAACAAATCTCGCTCGTTCGTTGTTTATTTTCGAACATAAAGTACCTAGTCGTAAAGTGATTTGTGTTACTTGTTATGTAAGTAATAAAAACTTTATATTTTATACTTATTTAACTATTAGTTTACAAGTTTTATTGTACTATAATATTGGTGTAGTCTGTAGTATATTTTCGCAAATTCATACGCTTAACCTAACACACATAACCCCATCTTTCTTCAACTTAAGTGTTCCTATTTTTTATTACATTAATTTTACATAAGGATACGAATGTTACGCAATTTTTTTTAATTTTGACGTTTTATTCTACAGGTACAAATAGCCAAACATGTCAAACGAAGCAGGTAAACGTGAGAAAGATATTTGGAATTATTTCGTAAAAACAGGTAAAAGTGCGAGATGTTCTATGTGCAATAACATTTTGAAAATAAGTCAACGATCGACAAAAGGTTTGAAGTATCATTTGAAGTCTAAACATTGCACAGATTTAGAAACTTCTAGAACTCAAGCATCCGTACAACCATGAACATCAACTTCAAAAGATGACTCAATAAAAATGGTTGATCGTCGATGTGATGTCGAAGATCCAAATATACCAAAGAAAAAGGCCAAAACAATTAATAGTATTGATACCTATTTAATCAAAGAGCACTCTAAAGAGTATATGATATCTAGAATGGTGGCAAAAGATGGCCTATCTTTCAATTGTCTCTGCACTTCTGAAGATTTAAGATATTTATTTTCAAAAAGCGGGTTTAGTCTACCTACATCTCCTAATACTATAAAATCGATTGTTGAACATTTCTCAGAAACAGTTAAAGCTGACATCATTAAGAAACTACAAAATCTTAAAATACGTGGACAAAAATTTTCTTTGACTTTCGATGAATGGACGTCTATAAAAAATCGAAGATATTTGAACGTGAATGTACATCATATAGGGACACATTTTAATCTCGGGTTGATTCGAATCCACGGCTCTTGCAATGCAGAACATTGCATCGATTTAGTCAAAATACGTTTAGAGAAATTTGGTCTCCATCTTGATACTGATATTATCGGAATTTCTACTGACGGTGCGAGTGTCATGAAGAAAGTTGGCAGATTGATGCCTTGCTACCAACAACTATGTTTCGCACATGGTATTCAACTTGCAGTTATTGATACTTTATACAAAAGAAATGTACCTAGCAAGGAATCGGAATCGGAAGTATGCCATTTACTTCAAAATGAGGAAGTAGCCGCACCTGATTACTCAGATGATGATGATATACAAGCGATGATGAGACTAGTGAGGAGCCGGTCTTGACTGTTACTCATTTAGAGCAGTCTCCCGCAGAACTGATACCCAGTTACAAAAATCTTATTAATAAAGTGAGAAAGGTTGTAAAGATTTTTAAAAAATCTCCAACTAAAGATGCTTGCTTGCAGAAATACGTACGAGAAGACCTCGGAAAAGAACTGAGCTTAATCCTAGACTGCAAGACCAGGTGGAGTAGCCTGTATAATATGTTGGAGCATTTTCACGTTCTCAAAGGGTGCATAAGCAAAGCTTTAATTGACGAAGGAACTGGGATAAAATTCTCCGATGAAGAATGGACCAAGCTCAAGGAATTGACTCTTAGTTTGCAGCCAGTTAAACTGGGCGTTGAAGTCTTGTGCAGAAGAGATTCGACGCTTTTAACGGCTGATACAACTCTTCGATTCATATTGGAAAAGTTGGATAAGCAACAAGGTGAGGTGAGCGCTGATCTAGCCACTGCTCTTCAAGTAAGAATCAAAGAGCGTCAGATCGTTTTGTCTGGAATAATTCTCTACCTTCATAATCCAAAGAAGTACGCAAACTATCTAAACACCCCAGATGACACATTTCCAGTTCCTAAAAAGAGTTGTGTTCGTCTCGAAATTAAAAATATTTGTGAGAGAATGTTGACTTTGGACAAAAATATAGATGATAAGGCTGATAAGTCTAAAAGTTCAGAAGATGAAGAAAGTAACATAGAAGTAAATTTATCGCTTCAAGAAGAATTAGAAATACAATTAAATAAAGAAAAAAAGGTACTTCCAGCGAAAATATGGATGAAAGAGGTAAAAATTTTGAAAAAAATATTAAGACTGAGATGACTGAATATGAATGTAGTGGAATAAAAGGCAAATACTTATCCCTTGTTCATGATTATTTGAACAGTATAACTCCTACAAGCGTAGAAGCAGAAAGGGCTTTTTCTGCAGCCGGATATATCTGCAGTTCTATAAGAAGTAAGCTGGGGGACAAAACATTAGACACTATATGTTTTTTGCGCTTATTTTCAGAAAAAAATATAACTTTTTTTATTTTTGTTGTAAAGATATTTTGTGATTTAGTTTTATGTAACTCACGTAACTTAATATGTACCTATTATATGTTACCGGAATGGAACTATTTTGTTTAGTTGACTGGAGAATATATACAGCGTTTTGATTTATTTTAGACTGGTTAACAGGACCAGGAAGACTAATAATTTTCGATGTTAAGTAAATAATAGTTACAAACGATCTCTTAAGTAAATTAGTTACAATAAGTTTATAACTTCATATTATATAAAAATGATTCTGTTTGAATTTTTGTTTATTTGTCACATACAAAGCAAGGCTTATTTTGGATTTTATTAAATAAAAATAATAGAAGATTATGGCTCTCTTATTACCTTTAAATTTGCATGAATGAAAAATTTTATGGAAATACTGCGGTATCCCATGGGAATGGCTAATTTCCCACGAAATTCCCACGGGAAAATAAAGTCTGCGGGATTGCAAACCCGAATTGCGACATACCTAACGCCATGACGGGTTTTCCACCGATCTAACCAACCTTCACTAGCTGTGAACTCACCTTCAACTTCCAATTTTTTGTGCAGAATTAGTGCCTTTTCTTTGACAATAGGCCTAGATAGCAGGGTTCCTTTCCTCCTTTCTTGGCAAAACCATATCCATAACGCGTTGTCTAGCAGTTCCAATTTTGGCTTTTTTAGTGTGTTGCGACTTTTTAGTGCTTTCTCGCCCTCTACCGTCACCATACAAGATTCAATATGCTTACTATTTTTCCTCCAGTCCTTTATTGTAGTAACTCCCACATTGAGTTCCTTAGCAATTTTTTGGAGTGATTCCCCCTTGTCCAGTCTCTGTAGCGCTTTTAATTTTTCACTTAAAGGAAGAGTAACGTGTTTACGGTTTGCTCCTGACATAATGCAAAAACTACAACAGTATGCACACACAGTATTAAAAGTGTAAAAAAAATTTGTAAACACTAAAACTGTCACCAATTACTACGTACACCAATTCACACATGACGAGTAATTAGCACGCACTAGACACTAGATGCCGGCTCACTGAGGCAGCAAAACAACTGACAAGTATTTAAACAAGCTGGTGAGTCATCAACAAGTCGGTGCCTGAGCCGCAGTTGGACCCAGTGGCGGATTACCAATTGGGCCCAACGGGCCCTGGCCCAGGGGCCGCAGGCTTAAGGGGGCCGCAGGGCCAATTTTTGTTCTAATGAGAAAACTAAGTCAAACACGCAGTTTACTACCACCAGTAATTAATTAACAGTGCAAGGCAGTGACTAATATCAGGTTGATAGTCCTAGAGGTTACTAGATCGGGATATGTCCCTGGGTCGACAGCCCATCATATCAGTCAGTCGACAGTCGACAATGGCGTGTCGGTCGTGGCGGTGACGAGTCACACTCTCCCCTTCCCCTTCTAACTTACAGCCAGTAGACCGGCGGCAGAACAGTAAACAACAATGCACCTGTCAGTTTTGAGGTTATTTTAAGTTGGAAAAAACCACTTTTCTGATGATGAAAACAGTGATGAAGATACTTCCAAAATGTACTTGGATGACGTGGATGGCAGACAAGACATGATTATTAATACATTTTATGTTATAATCGACAGAATTTTCAGTGAACTAGAAAACAGATCAAGAATTTACGTCAATCAGAACAAAGTTTTTGGATTCATTTATAAATTGCTTACCTTGAAAGATAACGAAATTCGGGAAAAATCTTCTCTCGTAGTTCAGAAATATCCTACAGACCTTTCTTCAGAACTTGTTGAAGAATTTGTACATTTTAAGGCGTTTGTTGAGGCTCTCGACTTAAATGTAAAGGACCATCATCTTCCTGCTGAGTTTTTAAGATTTATACAAGAAAAGCAATTGACAACTCTTTTCCCTAACATTGAAACATCGTTGAGAATTTTGTTGTGCATGATGATCACAAATGCATCTGTTTAGCATTCTAAAAAGAGTTAAAAACTACCTGCATAATTCGTGTGCTGACTTAAGATTGTCAAGTTTAACAAGTTTTGTGGCAAATGCTGAACTGCTCAACGAAATTGATTTCAGTGACATTATAAACGATTTTTCTGCAATGAAAGCTCGCAAAGTTGATTTGCAGTTTGTTTATTAAATAGATTGTGTTCAGTCAGTATATAAAACTTCAGAAGGTTTAATTATAATAATATAATTTAATATTTTTGTTTGTTTATATTTATATTAACTTTTGCAATGTGTTTTTGATTTTCTATGTGATCATTTATATATGAATTAAATTGAGTTGTGTTTTATTTTATTGGGAAATAAATATCCTTAAAAAATAGCGGTTATCTTTTCTGTCCCAAAAATTGCTGTAAAAAAGTTTTTAAGTTGTAAAAATGCCTCAAAAGCGAATATTAACGAATAATGATTATTTAGGATTAGGGTGGATATTACCCCATAGAAGATTTAAATCTTATCACAGATATCTCCATTTCCTTGAATGAGGCCTGTTTTGTAATGGTTGTAGTTTATAATTTATGGTCGAGCGGGTTGGAGGGGTGGGGAAGGGGGACTGCTGAGAAAATAGTCATTGAGCGGTCGAACAGCAACTTTCTTAATCCTCTAGTTGTAGTAAAGAAGAGTGGAGAAGTACGTTTATGCCTAGACATAAGGAGTTTGAATAGCGTCGTTCTACGTGAATTCGATTGTGCACCACCTGCGGACGAGTTATTTGCCTAGTGTGAAGGAGCACGTTATTTGACTAAGTTGGATTTACGGTCAAGTTTTTGGCAAATTCCAATTAGGAGAGAAGATAGAAAATACACTGCCTTCCTATACATAAATAAATGCTATCAACACAAGGTAGTTCCCTTTGGTTTGAGCACGAGTTTGGCTGCAATTGTAAAATGTCTGGAGAAAGCATTGGGACCAGAAGTGGAGCCTTACACCATGGTGTTTGTGGATGATATCCTGGTAGTATCAAAAACACTTGACGTTGAACATCTTAACACTATATTCCACAAATTTAGGGATGCCCATATATCCCTTAACCTAGACAAGTGTGAATTCATAAAATCCTCAATCCAATTCCTAGGCCATATTATTTCATCCTCAGGTATTCAATCCGATCCCATAAAGATATCCAGTATTGCCGATTTCCCTACACCGAAGAATATTAAAGGGTTACGAGCATTTTTGGGACTCACAGGATACTATAGAAGATTCTCACAACAATATTCAGAGAAAACCCAACCATTGCTGGAGTTAACAAAGAAACATCACAAATGGAAGTGGGAGAAGAAACATCAAGATGCCTTCTACCAAGTCAAGAAGTTGTTCATAGAAAACATAAGCTTCATCATCCACAGCGAGATGGAAGATTTGTTATCTATGCAGGCGCTAGTGACTATGCGTGTGGAAGTGTACTGTATCAACAAGATGCTACAGGAGAACACCGTGTCATTGCATATGCCAGTAGAGTATTCAAAGGGGCAGAGAAGCAGTACTCTACATCTGAGAAGGAGATACTTGCTATAGTATATGTTCTGAAACAGTTTCGATATTATATTTATGGAACGCATTTCGAAATACATATGGACCATCAAGCGTTATCATTTCTATTAAAATGTGAAGTAACCAACGCTCGATTGTTACGATGAATCCTAGCAATCGGTGAGTATTCCTTTACTGTAAAATATTGTAAAGGGAAAGATAATGTTATAGCCGATACTTTGAGTAGATACGTCGCAGAAGAATGTGAAGAGGTCAATGAAAAGAACCATAATGAATTACAACTGTTACCTATTAAATTTACTGCTGAGAATGATGTTAAACACATGCTGAAGAATCTAGCTCAACAACAAGACTTAGATGATGCTATGAGAGAATTTAAGCTACGAGATCACCTACCAGACCATTACAAGGTACAAAATGGAGTCTTATATAAACTAATGAGGCAAGATTGGAAAGTGGTATTAACAAATGATATGTTGCATAAATTAATTCGACCAACACACGAAATTTTAGCACATGCCGCTGCACTTAAATCTTACTTAAGCCTATGTGAAGATTTCACCATCAATAATATGTTCAGGAAGATTAAAAATGAAAGTAAGAAATGTTATGAGTGTCAAACAGCAAAAGGACCGAATTGACATACATATGTTGTAACATGACATAAGGTAGCAAGAATTCAATGGTATTTAATTATAAAATAAACAGCTGAAAATAAGAGTGAAAGGCAAAAAACTTATGAACTTAAAGATCAATAACCCAGTAACCCAATAAATGACAAATGACTATTAACCCGACAGACTTGACACAATAGATCGGATAGGAACCAAAAGAAAACCAAGAGACAGTGAAGAAGAAGTTTAAGTACAATTCAGTCATCCCAAAAAAGTGAACAGAATATTGTAAATTTAGTAATGAATTGATGTCTGTAGCATATGAGATGTAGCTAGGACAATAAGATTAATGAAGGGTAATAGTATCACATGTATCTTATTATTTAAAGAATGTAATAGTATAATATAATGTAGGGGGGTTAGAAGCTAACCATACCCCAAACCAATTGTAATAATAATGGCCAAAGGCTATGAACAATACTTTGAGCCCAAAACAAAAGCAATATTAGAATGATGACCAAAAGTGATCAGTGTGATTTGGAGGTAAATAGTTATAAATGACCATAATCACACAGTGATGTAAAGTAATCAGACAATCATGAATAAGCGTGAATAAGCCCAAAAGTGTGTGTGTAAAACTAAATAAGTAGTGAAAGTGATAGGTATAAAATAATGAAACAAAGTGAGCAGGGTAGTAATTATAGAAACTTTCTAATGAAAGAAAAGTGTAGTGAGAGTGTAGAACTAAATATTATGTAAGCCAACTATGTTAAACAGATAAACAATTTGTGATAAACTGTGCACTAGTAGGTAAGATTGAACTAATTGTAATATTGTTAATTTAGGTAATAAGATATCAAGATTATATATTAAGGTAAGAGTTAAGGTATCAGAGTGTAGCAAATTAAGAAGGACTAACACTGTGTTAAAGTGAAGGGAATAGTAGATAGGACATAGCATACAAGGAACAGTTTGTCAATAGTATTATAAGAGTTTCTTTAAGTAAGTATTAAGGATTTTATTTGTGTTCAGAAAATCATAGCATAGAGTAAATTGTAGGATAAGCAGATAACAGCAATTAAAAGTTATTTCAGGGTAGAACCTGAAAAGAAATGTTTAATAGTAAGAATTAGAGTTAGGGATATTGATGTTTATTGTTTGTTTTGTTTGTAAATTATATTAGAGTTACCAGAAACGTTAGTAAGAAATGTTAAATGGTAGTAGAATGGAATCTAGGCTCTAAGCCAAACTGTTGAACATAAATTTATTAATTTAAGAACAAATAATAATCCAAAGGTAAGGCAGAACGTGCCAAATGATTAAACCATGTAAGGGGGTATTCATAGTACCAAAATATGTGGTTAACAACTAATTTTGAATAAATTATATGTAAGATATAAAATTGGGAAAATAGTAAAAATGTAATTAGCTATCCAAAGATAGGCATGAGGGGTATTAAAATGTTCATCATAAAAATTTAGGAAGAATGGTACTAATGAGATGACCATAGATATTAGAACAAAGTAGTAATCTTCAGTTGAAGATATTTTGGTAAAAATAGACGAAAAAAGACGATAAATCTTAACAATAACCTGAGATAATAACCAATGAAAAATTAGCATAATTTCTTAAGTAACCATAGCAACAAGAAAAATAACCCCAAAAAACCGTTAGATTTTCAGTAAGTCATTATTAACCAACGCCAGAGGGTGGACCGAGTAGCTCTCGTATTAACATTAAATTATTATTCTTCAAACAGTTTCAAAACTATTTAAAACTAATAGAAGACAAGTACAACAGTACAGGGAATCCTGAACGTAAATTTTATTCATAAAAAATTAATTTAACAAACCGTAGTGATCCAAAGAAGACGAAGCGACGCCGTGACGAAGAAAGACGACACGGACACTATATGAAGATCAGTAGAACCTCCTAAAAGAAGAAGATGACACCAACTGAAGAATTACGAGGCCTGAAGTAGCAAAGAAAAGTGCCGAGACGAGGGAAATAGACGACAGGAATTATCCCTAGAAGAAGACGACAGCCCAGGAGTTATCTATCGAAGAAGACGACACCAGGATCTTCAGCAACAAGTAACTGATGAGTATAAACATTATCCCTTAAAGCGTATTCACAAATTTTGGTCTGAATTAAAATATAACTATTTCAAAATCACTGATCACTATTCCGAGTCAAAGTAAATGCTGATTTAAATTCACTATTTAATTATACCAAATTAACGATTATTAAGAAAGTAAATTATGATAACTAATTAACGAATCTTCTAATAACGAACTTCTGGAAAATGAACATAACCAAAAATTGTTTCACAAGTTTTCATTGGTGATTACTTAGTCAAATGTAAAGAGATATCGATTTATTTATGTAATTAGTTGTAAGAATTACTATAACTTTGTGTGTGTTAGCCGTAAATATATATTTCTGTAGCCAAAAGGACTTTACACCCCTGAGAAAAAACAATAATTTTTACTGTAAGCTAGAGTAACTGATGACTGTATACAACTGAGCTGAGCGTACCAACTACGCAATTGTAATAGCCGGTGCCGAAAACGAATTTTGATGTATAATAAACCAAGTGAAATATTCTAAAGGATTAATAAATGTTCTCAGTCTGCAATGCTGTATGTTTGATTCCGTTAATTTAGAATTACGACTAGTAATTATTGAAGTGAAGGCGTTAAAGCGAGACGCAAGCTGGGTAATACTGCAGAGAGCTGTACGCCAATCAGGTGGCGAGGCGGCAACGTTTGCAACGTTTGAATGCGGCAGAGCAGAATACGGTTTACCCGTACACGACTGAGAGCATACATTTTGACACGTTTAACAACGTTAAACAACATTATAAACTTTAATTTTAATTTTTTAACAACACCACATAAACAATTTATTACAAAGTGGCGCGCCAACTAGTAGGGCTAGAATAGGTAAGGAAAAATACCTTTAAATTTTACAGATTCTAGCGGCGACTATGGAAATGAAATCGGCAAAACACGAGAAGGAGGCGGAAGAAAGAGGAAAGAGATCGGAAAAGGAGACAGAAGAAAAACGAGTCAGCTATGCAGAATGGATGACAGCACTATTTAAAAAGTTTAGCAGAGAGATAGAGTACATCGAAAGGAACACCACTGACCATGAACGAGCACTAATGAGTCGTGCGGATGTAACGGAACCACCATACGACCAAATGACATTGGAAGAAATTTATAATGAAGTGTGGAAGCTGGAAAACGATCCAAACGAAAAAGGCGATAACCAGGTGGAAAGAATGACTAAAGAAGATTGGAAGAGATTGCTCAACAATGACGAACTAATGAAAAACAAGAGAACGGGAGTATACGCACAAGTGACAGAGGAATATACACAGGAGGAATATGACCAATGGAGACAATCTATAAAACTACCAGAAAAACCAATACAAACGGAAAACGCAGAGCTAAGAGAATGGATAAGGGTTATGTTCGAGCTGTCCAGAGAAGAGATGTGTAATTGGAGGAAGAAACATAATCGAGTAAGAGGGTTCAGCGAACCACCAAATAATAAAAACCTGGAACAACCCAATGTTCAATTAGGAAAAGAAATAACCAAGGACATGGAAGTGAAGCAACAGAAGAAAATGCCAGAACCCATACAACAGAAGGAACCAAAAAGGACCATAGAAGAAATGAGATTCGAAAGATTAATGGAAATGTTTCAACAAATGGAAGAACGAAGAAAGGAGGACAAGCTGGAATACAGAGAAACATTAAAACAGGAATTGAAGGAGAGTTTCAGAGAATTAAGTGAAACAATGGAGAGGAGTCTCAAGAAATGGAATGAAACACTGGACAGTACTTCTGAAAGTATTAAAGGAACATCAAATGAGAACAAGGAACCCGTAATTACGAAAACAGAAGATAGTAAGAAGGAAACAGCATTAAAAGAAGACAACAGCATACTATTACCTGCAAATAAAGATAACAGCCACAAGGGGAATATCCAAATCATGGAGGTGACGACTAAGAAGAGGCATCCAAGGAAACTCATAAATACCAGAGAAGAATTGGAGATGATGAAGAATGGACTACTTGAGATGTTTAATGTACTAATTAACGACCAGAATGAATTCATGAATTATAGAAATAACAGAAGGAACTTACTAGAACCTTTAGGAAGGAACCACTACAAAATAGTGGGTAACAAAATAAGAAGGAGAAGACACTTAATGGACATGCATAATCCAATCTCAATGATAGCATCTACAATGGAAATAGCATTGACCTATTCGTTGTATAAACAAAACAATGAAATGATTGCGATAGCAATGGAAACCAATGAGAATTCTATAACAGAACCATTTAGATACAGAATAATAGCAAGAAAGTGGACACGAACAGAAGTCATTATGAAAACGACAGCAATCCGAACAGGAGCAGCTCATATAATCATGGACAATGGTTAAACCAAGTGTGGAGGAACACTGAGAAAATGGGACTGATTTTGAGTAATTTGACCAGGCAAACCAAGTAATGTATAAATGAGAAGATTAACTTATAAGAAAAATAAATGTATATAACAGGGTCCATTATATAACAAAATAAAGACCCTACCTCATATCGAAAGATAATAAAAATAATACCTATGTCATAAGTGAAATCACAACTAAAAAGATAAAAGGGACTTATAACCAGTCTTCTTTAAAAAAGTATTATGAACCAGTGTCTGAAAATTAAAGAGAATTTTGTAAGTAACTATTATCAAAATTCAAAAGTAATGTAAGCACAACTTACAGTAAGTATTTGATTGGAACTATTATTATTATAAATGAGAGGGAATTTAGAAGAAAGATAAGCTAAGTTCAAAACAAAGTAAGGCTAAACTTACGACCAAGTGTGAAACAAAATGTGTAAACACATACAAATTTTGAAAATGTATAATGAAATATCATAAAAATTGAGATATAAAATAATTAAATATTACACAAATAATGATGACGCTACATAACATCATTATCAAACCCCATCACAAAAAGGGGATAAATAAATAATTAAATATTACACAAATAATGATGACGCTACATAACATCATTAACAAACCCTATCACAAAAAGGCGATAAATAGAAATTAATGTTTCACAAAAGAAGAAACCAAAACAATCAAATAAAAAATAACACTGGCAGATTAGCTGAGTTATCAATGAAAAAATATAAATGAGTCAAAACCAGCTACAATGTTGATTAAATATCAATGAGCATTAGAGTGATGACAAATAGAATCACTACCATATAGAATAAGCTCTTAAAACAATACAAAATGCCTATTAAATATCGCCACAAGCTTACAACAAAGGAATCCTAATAAGTTATTAAAATGAAAGATCATGAGTTGTATGAAAGAAAGAATAATTAATCCCAAAAGTGTTTTATTGTATTAATATTATGTGAGTCGGAAATGAACGACTATTATTATAATTATTATGAATATTATTATGTGATGATTTTATGTTGAGATACGTCCAACATATGTTATTGAGCAGATAGGCAAGGCCTCTGAACTCAAAATGTGTATAAATGGATAGCAGAGTAATAGAGCCACACGTGCCCTCTGACTATTACCAATTTATATGAAGGAGAGAGAAGAAAAATTTTAGGGAAATAGAACATAAAGGGGAATAATAAAGAAAAAAAAAATAATACCAATTATTATATTATGAACCATGACTTAATAAAGAATGAATACAGAAGAAGTAGCGATGGAGGAATTCCTGAATCATAACAACTTGATAAAATGAACTATATTGATGATTTCAGAAAAAACCTAATAATCTTTGTTTCGAAATAATCAATTTTGGTGGCGATGCATTATGTAACATGACATAAGGTAGCAAGAATTCAATGGTATTTAATTATAAAATAAACAGCTGAAAATAAGAGTGAAAGGCAAAAAACTTATGAACTTAAAGATCAATAACCCAGTAACCCAATAAATGACAAATGACTATTAACCCGACAGACTTGACACAATAGATCGGATAGGAACCAAAAGAAAACCAAGAGACAGTGAAGAAGAAGTTTAAGTACAATTCAGTCATCCCAAAAAAGTGAACAGAATATTGTAAATTTAGTAATGAATTGATGTCTGTAGCATATGAGATGTAGCTAGGACAATAAGATTAATGAAGGGTAATAGTATCACATGTATCTTATTATTTAAAGAATGTAATAGTATAATATAATGTAGGGGGGTTAGAAGCTAACCATACCCCAAACCAATTGTAATAATAATGGCCAAAGGCTATGAACAATACTTTGAGCCCAAAACAAAAGCAATATTAGAATGATGACCAAAAGTGATCAGTGTGATTTGGAGGTAAATAGTTATAAATGACCATAATCACACAGTGATGTAAAGTAATCAGACAATCATGAATAAGCGTGAATAAGCCCAAAAGTGTGTGTGTAAAACTAAATAAGTAGTGAAAGTGATAGGTATAAAATAATGAAACAAAGTGAGCAGGGTAGTAATTATAGAAACTTTCTAATGAAAGAAAAGTGTAGTGAGAGTGTAGAACTAAATATTATGTAAGCCAACTATGTTAAACAGATAAACAATTTGTGATAAACTGTGCACTAGTAGGTAAGATTGAACTAATTGTAATATTGTTAATTTAGGTAATAAGATATCAAGATTATATATTAAGGTAAGAGTTAAGGTATCAGAGTGTAGCAAATTAAGAAGGACTAACACTGTGTTAAAGTGAAGGGAATAGTAGATAGGACATAGCATACAAGGAACAGTTTGTCAATAGTATTATAAGAGTTTCTTTAAGTAAGTATTAAGGATTTTATTTGTGTTCAGAAAATCATAGCATAGAGTAAATTGTAGGATAAGCAGATAACAGCAATTAAAAGTTATTTCAGGGTAGAACCTGAAAAGAAATGTTTAATAGTAAGAATTAGAGTTAGGGATATTGATGTTTATTGTTTGTTTTGTTTGTAAATTATATTAGAGTTACCAGAAACGTTAGTAAGAAATGTTAAATGGTAGTAGAATGGAATCTAGGCTCTAAGCCAAACTGTTGAACATAAATTTATTAATTTAAGAACAAATAATAATCCAAAGGTAAGGCAGAACGTGCCAAATGATTAAACCATGTAAGGGGGTATTCATAGTACCAAAATATGTGGTTAACAACTAATTTTGAATAAATTATATGTAAGATATAAAATTGGGAAAATAGTAAAAATGTAATTAGCTATCCAAAGATAGGCATGAGGGGTATTAAAATGTTCATCATAAAAATTTAGGAAGAATGGTACTAATGAGATGACCATAGATATTAGAACAAAGTAGTAATCTTCAGTTGAAGATATTTTGGTAAAAATAGACGAAAAAAGACGATAAATCTTAACAATAACCTGAGATAATAACCAATGAAAAATTAGCATAATTTCTTAAGTAACCATAGCAACAAGAAAAATAACCCCAAAAAACCGTTAGATTTTCAGTAAGTCATTATTAACCAACGCCAGAGGGTGGACCGAGTAGCTCTCGTATTAACATTAAATTATTATTCTTCAAACAGTTTCAAAACTATTTAAAACTAATAGAAGACAAGTACAACAGTACAGGGAATCCTGAACGTAAATTTTATTCATAAAAAATTAATTTAACAAACCGTAGTGATCCAAAGAAGACGAAGCGACGCCGTGACGAAGAAAGACGACACGGACACTATATGAAGATCAGTAGAACCTCCTAAAAGAAGAAGATGACACCAACTGAAGAATTACGAGGCCTGAAGTAGCAAAGAAAAGTGCCGAGACGAGGGAAATAGACGACAGGAATTATCCATAGAAGAAGACGACAGCCCAGGAGTTATCTATCGAAGAAGACGACACCAGGATCTTCAGCAACAAGTAACTGATGAGTATAAACATTATCCCTTAAAGCGTATTCACAAATTTTGGTCTGAATTAAAATATAACTATTTCAAAATCACTGATCACTATTCCGAGTCAAAGTAAATGCTGATTTAAATTCACTATTTAATTATACCAAATTAACGATTATTAAGAAAGTAAATTATGATAACTAATTAACGAATCTTCTAATAACGAACTTCTGGAAAATGAACATAACCAAAAATTGTTTCACAAGTTTTCATTGGTGATTACTTAGTCAAATGTAAAGAGATATCGATTTATTTATGTAATTAGTTGTAAGAATTACTATAACTTTGTGTGTGTTAGCCGTAAATATATATTTCTGTAGCCAAAAGGACTTTACACCCCTGAGAAAAAACAATAATTTTTACTGTAAGCTAGAGTAACTGATGACTGTATACAACTGAGCTGAGCGTACCAACTACGCAATTGTAATAGCCGGTGCCGAAAACGAATTTTGATGTATAATAAACCAAGTGAAATATTCTAAAGGATTAATAAATGTTCTCAATCTGCAATGCTGTATGTTTGATTCCGTTAATTTAGAATTACGACTAGTAATTATTGAAGTGAAGGCGTTAAAGCGAGACGCAAGCTGGGTAATACTGCAGAGAGCTGTACGCCAATCAGGTGGTGAGGCGGCAACGTTTGCAACGTTTGAATGCGGCAGAGCAGAACACGGTTTACCCGTACACGACTGAGAGCATACATTTTGACACGTTTAACAACGTTAAACAACATTTTAAACTTTAATTTTAATTAAATTTTTTAACAACACCATAAACGTCTAGTTACAAAGTGGCTTCCATCGCGGGGCTTAAACGGTAGCGGCCACACCACATAAACCGTTCTCTTACAATGTGGAAATGCAAAGTATCCAAAAGGACCAGAAAGGAGAGCTAATTGCAGTGGATTTTCTTGGGCCACTTCCGAGATCAAGTCGGGGAGTGAAACACATACTTGTTTGTATTGATGTTTTTTCCATAGCCGTCCATCTGTATCCAATTATGCGACCCACAACTAAAGTTGTTTTGAAAATACTCTTGCAGAAATACATTCCTGCATATGGTAAAATGAAGAAGGTACTTAGCGACCAAGGAGTATAGTTCCAGAGCAAGGTATGGGAGAGGACCCTTCGTGAAAATGGAATCCAACCTGTACTTACATCAGTACGACACCCACAGGGAAATCTTGCGGAAAAAGTAAATAAAGAGTTAGGTAAATATCTACGAATCTACTGTCAAGATCAACACAACAAATGGGCAAAGTATGTACCTTTCTTTGAGAAAGCGATAAATGAAAATTGTAGCGAAGCAACAAGTTATACGCCAATCGAGCTAGATGGAGACAAAAAACCTGTTAGATTCTGGACCAAATATATAAGCAAACCAGAGAATCAAAACGTACCTATTCCATTAAGTGTAAAGGTGGAGTATGCTAAACAACGCATCATAGAACAAGGTAACAAGAGGATAGAAAAGTACAATAGAACGCATAAATTACAACAATTCGATGTAGGAGAACAAATTCTGTTGAAAGCTAATCCCGTCGGAAAACACAGTGACAACACAGCGAAGAAATTCTTCCGGCTGTACAACGGACCTTATATTCAACAACGACGTCATTCAAGAAATTCTACGTATGAATAATGTAAGAGGGAGTGAGAAGTGAACAAGGACACTGAGACGTCCAAGGTCAACGCACCGATCAGCTGTTATGATGGAGGGGGTGAATATTGCATTCCACCAACAGCGAGAGTTACTGACCCACTCATTATTATGTGTTGTTTGACTGATGTAAACTTAAGTTAAGCGAATATAATATGATTATATTTGTCTAGAACAAATAGACAAAAATTTAATAAATAAATATTTATTAATTTTTTTTTTCAAGCAGAGGAATAATGCAACGATACAGCCATATGCTGTATTGGGCATTAATTTGAATAAATATAAAATTTGTAGAATTATTATAAGTTAAGGGTAAATGGACAGGTCTGAGGTTGTAAACATATTTCATTGTTAGATTAGGGGAGAAATTAACCTGTTCCGACAAGCAGAGAACACCTGCTCAATTGTATGTGTGTTATGCGTGTATCTTGTGTGTGTTAGTGATGCATGTACAGACAGGAATCTCAGCTACCCGCCCCAAGTAGGTAATTAATAAAATAATTATTTTAATTCACTGTGTGAAAACTAATTAGTGTATAAACAAACCAAAGGCAACAAAGTGTGCGTAAATTTTATAGTTATCCCCAGTGAAAAAATGACGTTAATAGGACACGCTACGCGAAGTCAGTGCGAAATAAACGTGCCAAAAAATACGCAAATTACCCTATGACGCTCAAATTAATACAGTGAGTGCTTAATCGAATTAGCTATGATTTGTGCTATCTTGATTCCGTGCAAAACATTGCTATTTGCTAATAATTGCAAATAGATGAAAAGGTTCGGGAGTGGGGGCTATCAGGCGATCTGCAGGTATCGACGGGACAATTTTGGAGCCAACAGGTGCGGAATCTCGATAGGGTATAAATTGATGGTACGACCGAAAACCCTTCTCTTCATTTCAAGACACAGTTGCAGTCGGACATGCTGTCCGTTGGCAGAACAGTCTGGCAGATTTTATTACAAGTCTCATTAACGAAAGAATAAAATGCTCGTTAATTATGTGACAATGAAAACGTAAAGTACCGGGACCATTTAAGTCTACCAAGAGTATCTACGGAGAAGCTACCAGAATGACGAGGGATGCTGGACGTTAGACGATGTTTAAGATCTACCTTGCAGCAGATAACAACTCTCTGAAGCGGACCACACACTGCTGGAGAATGACGCTGGACTCTAGACGTATCCAGGACCACGCCAGGCCAGGAGGAATGGAAAACTAACTCTGGACAATGCTGGACCCCGCCAATAAGTCGTAAGATCATCAGAACTCGAGGTGACATGCATAATGCATTTATAAATGATTTTTTTAAAAGAGCTCATAAAGACTATATCAAAAGACAATAAATTAAAACAAAGAAAAAATTATAATTAGAAATAATATTTTAGAAATGTAGATAAATGTTTAGTCGTAAGAATGAGCGATCGCATATAAAGAAATAATAAAAAAAAAGAATTTAAAGTTGAGAGAGTTGATTTTGTTTATCAAAGTAAAATTGATTTGATATTTGCATTATAGAAAAGAATAATTTAAATGTGAATATAAAACAAATGCCAGTCTAAAAGTAATTAATATAAATTTAAATTTAATTTTAAACATTGGTATAGACTGAGCGAGTTGAGATCAGATCTGAATTAAAAGAATTCAATTCAAATTACATTTTAATTTTATATTTTATTAGTAAATCAAATTATTAACATGTCTAGATTAAGATTATTAACATGTCTAGATGTAAGAGGGTTGTTAAATATGTGTAACACTGCATAGTATAAGAGATAAACATTTAATAATGAGCAATATCGTGACCGAAAATTATTAATGATGTTTATTATTTATAAGATTGAGTAAACAATAAATATGAATTTGAAATACTCATAAATATAATACTCTTATTATAATTACACCTGATATAGTTATACAACCTCCATAAATTACAGTATCGTAAACAGTAATCTGTAAAGTTGCTTAATTTTGGCACCCCAAAGAACGTGGGGCTCCTCAAACACAAATACATTACAGTATATTTCCAATTTGTGTCGTTATATAATTTTGGCGCTCCAACAAAGTGTGGGGCTATACAAATATAATTTGTATACAACAAAATTGTTGTATAATTTTGTCGCTTCCAACGTGTGGCTCGATATATGTAATTGTATTGTTTATATATATATAATAACATCGCCAAATTCAGATCATATGTGATGACTATAAGTATGTAAAAAATGCTAAAAAATAATATATTTTAATAAATAAATAATAAAAGAGAATAAAAATATAAAATGTAATTAAGAAAGAAGGAGGAAGAATTATAAACTAAAAGTGATTATTAAAGAAACTCACAGACTAGACTGACAGACAAACGACTTTGACCCAACCCCAGAGATTGGCCAGATAAGAACCAATATAAAAGTAAACAAGATGAGAAGTGAAGGAGAAGAAAAATGAGAACAAATAGGGAACAAACCAACGATGAAGAAAATAAAATGAAACAAGTCGAGAAAACACAGACAAGGAATAGAGAATAGAGAAGGGATAAATAATGTAATCAAATATAACAAAGGAAACAAAACCGGTAAAGAACCAATATAAAAAATAAATGTTAGTATTGATTGAGTGACAATTGTAATTAGTCATTAATAAAACACGATAGCTAAAAATACACTAGCCAAAGAATTAGAAGTACATGTAAGTCAGTAATAGAGAAAGACATGATATTAATAAGTATATATAATATGTTTAGAGAAAGAGAGAGATATTGAAATAGTGTGAAGTAAACGGAATTTAACATAGTGAAAGTGAAACTACCCTAAAGTGAAATGATAGAAAAAGAAACACTAAGTAAATTATAATAAACACAAGATAATTTAAAAAGTGCAGGTGATGAGTAGATAAACAAAATTGTCAATGATAGCAATAGGAAAAATAGTGAAAGCTAAGATAAACACTTAGTAAAAATAATAAACACTAAAGGTTTAATAGTGAACAATAATATTTAAGAAAGTTTTTAAGAATAGTATTTAAAATAAACCATTAATTAAGTAGTAATGAACACTGAAGAGTGATATTAACTGTATAGATTAGAAAAGAATCTTATTGTAGAGTTTAAAAGTATATAGTAGAATTTAAAGGGGAGAACCCCATGAAAATGTAATTAGATAGTGTTACCATGGAGTGAAGGCAAAGAGTATTTATATAATAAGAAGTTTAAAACACTCAATAAACACCCATGTTATAAGGGATGATTATTGAATCAAGCTCAATAGAGGTGAGGTTGTTTATCACCCAAAAAATAAATCATAGGTAATGAATTGTACACCAATATTAGATATTAAGTGTTAAATAATTGTTTAAACAAACTTATGAATAGGATATGGCAGGGGTAATTATACCAACCATAGACCTAAATGTTGTATTTTATGTGATGAAAAAATAGTAATTAATAGCCATATTGTTGACATTGGCGGAGTAAGTAAGTAAGAAAAGAAAGCAATGTTTGATTTAGAAAACAAGAAAACCAATTAGTAAATAGTTAGCAATACATGATGTATAAAATAGTAGTAACATACAAATCACACAAAAACAGAACCAAAACACATCAATAGATAATAAACATAGTTATAAGAACAAATTAAAGCTCTAGGCTAAAATGAGATGTAATGTATATGAAATAATCAAAAATCAGTAATGGCTACTTAGACTTGAGAAAGGCCTAACTGTCAAACACCAACAAATACTAATTGTATGAAAATAACCAAGTAATTAACAAATCCAAGGTGACTAATCAACCAAGGATAAATTGTAAATCTTATTGAAAGCAAAATATTAAAATAAGGAGTTAAATAAACAGAGAAATGTAATTAGGAAATATTAAAATAATTGTAAACTTATAAAACATTAAATAACCCAATCTTGTGGGATGCCAAAATAATCTTTGGAAGAAAATACAAATAACCGTGCTAATAATTAATACTTAGGAAGGAAGATAATGGAATGAAGACAGTCAGAAGATATATGAGGATTTTGAAAAGAATTCAAATTTTTGATAACAATGGATTTATGTCTTATTACCCAATCAGATTTTATTGTGTTACCATAGCAACCACCGTTAAATACGGATTTACCGTTGAATATCGTTACTCGAAAAGTGACGCTCTTGGAAAACAGATGCCAAAATTTGAACAACCTATTTTTTCATTTAAAATGTTATAAAAGTTAACCAAATTACCAAAATTGAACGAGAAGGAGGCAGCCTATGACTGAAACCAATTAACTGATGGCGAAGACCTTTTAATTCAAAACGAAGTGAATAAATGAATCCAAGTAAATTGAAAAAGATGCCAGAAGCCCGAATAATTGAAAATTGAATACTATTGCAGCTACAGTCCTTTGTACCAGACCAACTGATTAACCCCAGTCTACGAAGTTGTTAAGTATCATATAAATTATCCAAATTCCCGAAATAATGCACTTTAAATATTTCTCACTATACTATGAAATATCACTAAACTGAATTTATTATCTTTCAAAGATTAAATAAAAATACTAAGACACTGAAAATTTGTCAAATTATAAAGTTAACCTAGTGTTAGTTTACGAACCTTTAAAACACTTTTACTACACTCCAACAAACCATTTATAGCTACACGTTATAAGAGTTAAGTAGAAATATTGTAAGGTTGTGTATTTTTATTATTGTAATTGCATCTGATCCTTTTATCGCGATCAAAAGAATCCAGACGATCGAACGAAAATATTTGTTGACTACTTCGTTAGAACGCCATTACGGTGTATTTGTTATGTTCAAAATCGATTTGATAAACCCAGAGAGAGATTGTCTCATAGATAAATAACCGGTGCAAAATAATATAACAAACCAAATCTAACTTGTGTCAAATATAAAGTAATAACCACTCATTAATAAATCAATACTGCGTATAACAAATGTCTTTTTTTTTCAGTAGAAAAGTGTATTATTAATATTGTACATTATAGTGGACATCTGTGAATTGGTGACTAGTGCTCAAGCAGCGAATATAGCAAACTGCTGGCTTGATTGAAAAAAATCGATAAGCGGCAGGACAAGTTGAATTCTCCACACCGCCTGAGCGGAACCGCTGATAATAATAAATTTTTTAATTGTTTTAAATAAACAATTTGGTGCCACCCGGGATTGATACACTCCTAGGGAACCTCAGGTAAGGACTACGATACCTGGTTATTCGTACGTTCGCGATGGACTCAAGCATCGTAAGTTACGTTACCGAGCGAGGACGGATTGGTAAGACACATATACAAGTTACACTCTGACACTTCTACATTTTACAGAATTCATTAAGAAAGACGAGTGAAGATATGTAATAATATATATATTGCAACAGTACAAACATTAACGGTACTGTGCATGGCCAAAATAAATGAAATAAATTATAAAAATAAATAAATATAAATTAATAAACATGATTCAGAGTGCATAAGCTGGATCATAGTAAAAATAGGGAGTGCAGAATTCATGCATGGACATGCATTTTCGACACACCTGTCGCTATGCGCGTATTTTGTTGGTGTGTGTGAAACCTGTCCGTTTCTGAAATGTAACCAACCCTTTTCAAGTAGAACAGTTGTATGTTTATTTTAATTATAAGAAAACTATGTATTATAGGATAAAACAAAAGACACCAAAGTGTATAGAAATTATAGGTGAATAAAGTGTTAAAAAACCATACAGCTCTGACGAAAAGTGCAATTACTATACATAAAAAATGAACAACTCTTCTTGTGAGTACCATAAAGAAGTGCAATTTACATATAGTAATCACATAAAAATTAGTGATTGATTGAGCATCGAGTGATGTGAGACAAACTTCGTAATTCGCGAATATAGGTGAAAATTGTGACTTGAACCAGAGTGGGAAAAGTGACGCTTGACAGAATCTGACAGGTCAAATATTGATCAGACAGGAATTTTTGCACAACCTGACTATAAACACCAGGTCGCGCTAATAAAGTTTTTTCTTCTCGATTCAACTGTTGCCGCAGGAGGCTATGTCAGTCGACGACGCCAATTCACATCTATAGTAAGAGTCACAGGACAAACTAGATGTCCAACCAGAGCCGCAGAATACATACGATGAGGTCTATGGACACACCGGCACCATATGACGTGAGACGAGACGACTATTAATCAGCACATGCAGTAGAACACGACCAGAGGACCAGAAGGACACGGAGGACATGACCAGAGGACCAGAAGGACACGGAGAACATGACCAGAGGACCAGAAGGAGGACATACAGATGAATAACCACGTTAAACGAGGTGATAAAAAACCATTGTAATTATAGACATTTGAAAGACACTAATTAAAGTTGGGATGAAAGACATTCAACCAATATTAAAATAAGTATTTTAAAGTAATTAAAATTAGATAATAAGATTTGTGTATGTAATTTGTTAGCAATAAGTTATGTTCGAAAACTTCATACAAATGATATAATAATGACTCAATGTTTAATATGAGATATGAAAGATTTTGTTTAATAAATAAATTATGGAAATTTTGAAACTTAAATAACGTATCATCTTCTTATTACGATTACACCCATGAAATCAATTCAATAAATTAAATTGAATTTGTTATGTTATATAACACACACATTTAAATTACATTAAATAAATATCAATTTGTAGTGTTATAAAATTTTGACATCCCAAGAACGTGGGGCTCCGCAAACACAAATAAATTTGTATTTGCAACCTATATACACAAAGATATACCGTTGTATAAATTGTCTCCCAAAAGCGTGGGGCTACACAATTTAAATTACATTTAAATTGGTAATTTGTGTTGTTGTATAAATTGTCGCCCAAGAACGTGTGGCATGTTCCCGACCATTTGACTATGTTAATTGTTTTTGTAGCTAAATGGTTGCTCTAAAAATAAAGATGTGTTGAATGAAAAATATATTATATGTAATAATAATTATTTATATTAAACATTAACTGTATGTTATGTTTATTGTTGCGTATTAAAACACAACTGGCGCTCAACGAAATAATATCATTGTAAAGGTGTAATTGTAATAAGAAATTAATAATAATAAATAAATAAATAAAATTAGTAATTCGGTTCCATAATAATAATATTCTAAAACATAATAAATCAATACAAAATATTCATTATGGCAGCACCAGAAAGCCTGAACATGGAAGCACTTCAAACTATGATGCGTGCTTGGGTAGATGAAATAAGCACAAAACAGACAGAAAATATATATGCTAAACTTAAAGAACAAACAGAAAATCTAACAGCAAATTTAAATGAGCTAAGATAAGACAATGTCCAGCTGAAGGACGAATTAAATAAAAATATAAATAAGCAAACAGAGGATTTAAAAGAAGATGTAAATAATACACTTAGCGAAGTAAGACAGAGTATAGCTATTAGTAGTAAAATGTTAGTCGATAAAATTAACGACACTAATACGCCCATAGCGGCAGTAGAAAATACGATCAAAACAATGTTATGTGAACAAACCATAATCATTGAAAGTAAGAGAGAACAGACATTTGTAAGTAATAATGACAATGCTAGAGAAGTAATTAACACTAAGAAAGAATACAAAATAAAAATTAAACACTCATACCTGAGTGAGAGGAATATCCAATTGCTGTGCAAACTCACAGTAAAGCAATTGAAAGAAAAATACGTGTGAACCAATTAAAACACAATATTTGCAGCGAGAACACACACACTAATTGTCACTGTAACTATAACTGTAGTGGTAAACCTCCAATATGAAACAATACGCAAAATTGGGGTAATTATAATATCAGTTATACACACAGTAAGTACCGAACGAGTGATAATTATAGTAACTTTAAATTATAACTGTAATTATGAGAACTACGGTGAGTATTATCATAAAAGACGCACGAAAATAGGTTCAACTGTTTATATGGGCCGCGAGCAAAATGTTGCGATGGAATGCAACCATTACGAGAGAAAGAGAGTAGATTCCGTTTGGACAAGAGGGAGAATAAAGTTTTCACCCTATAGACAAGTGGATCATGAGATAAAGGCAGCAACAATTCAATGCAGCGACGAACAGGTGAGTTACAATTGAATGTTAACGAGGGTGAGAAGCGGAAATTGTTATATGACGATGACTATGCGACACAGGAACAATATACGTCCGGGAGACGACAAACAATTGTTAGCTTAAACTAAGGAGGGTGGAAATCAAACGACACACCGCACTTTACGCTCTAATGAAAATAAGAATTATTTTTAAACGAAAAATATTAATGTTCTTGTTAATGTTAAAGAATTAAATAAAAAGAGATGCTAAATAAATATAAGAAATAAAGGAAACGTTTATGTTAAAGAAAGGGTAAGGAATGTTAATGTTTAAAGAAATGTTTAAGAAATGATTGTAAAGAACGTTGTTGTTAATATGAAGAAAGGGTTAGAAATGAAAAATAATTGATAATTGTCAGAACGGCTGATCAAGCGAAAACTTCATACCTTAGTGGAAGTCAAAGGCCAGAGACTACTTAGGGCTCAAGACTACGAGTAAAATATCGAGCGAGTTAAAAACTACGGCAGTTCATCTGTAACCGATCATGTGACACACTACGAAGCTAAAAAAGTATTCTGTTATGGAAGTGTATTTCAGCACATGGTAAGAATGAAGAAGATTATAAGCGATCAGAAAAGAAAGGTAAGTAATGTTCATGTTAAGAAAAGACTAAAACTTGTAGGAATGTTATGATTAAGGAAATGTAAAATTACAGAGTGAAAGATGGCATAAATACGTAGAAATGCAGAGCATCCAGAAAGAAAATAAGGGAGAGCTAATTGCAGTGGATTTTCTGGGACCACTACCACGATCAAGTCGAGGAGTGAAACACATATTGGTATGTATCGATGTGTTTTTCAAGGCAGTCCGCTGTACCCAATTATGCGACCCACAACAAAGGTTGTTTTAAAGATACTACTGCAGAAATATATTCCAGCATTTGGCAAGATGAAAAAGGTCTTGAGTGATCAGGGTGTACAATTCCAGAGTGAGAGATGGGTGAGAACTTTGAGAGAAAATGGAATACAACCTGCACTCACATCAATAAGACATCCTCAAGGAAACCTTGCAGAAAGGGTTAACAAGGAACTAGGTAAATATTTAAGGATATACTGCCATAATCAGCACAATAAATGGGCAAAATATTTACCATTTCTCGAGAAAGCCATCAACGAAAACTACAGTGAAGCAACCAATAGAATTAGAAGAAGATAAAAAGCCAAACAGATTTTGGATGAAGTACATAAACAAACCCGACAACTAGAATGTACCTGTACCAGTAAGTGTGAAAATTGAGTACGCAAAGCAACGTATAATAGAAAGAGGTAACAAGAGAGTGGAGAGATTTAACAGAACACACAAACTACAACAATTCAACGTGGGAGAAGAGGTATTATTAATGACTAATCCAGTAGGAAAAAGAGTTGACAATACAGCTAAGAAATTTTTCAGGTTGTATGATGGACCATATACACTAGTACAACAAGTTGGTAAACAGACATTCATAGTGTATGATGGTCTGAGAAAAAAAGAAATGGGTAAATACCATGCTAGCTCTTTGAGAAAATTCCATTCATAAATAACTGGGTCACTAGACGAGTAAAGTGGAACAACGATTAAAGCGGATGTACCGAAACACCACAGCGACTTTACCTACGAGGCAGGGGAAATATTGCCCAGAAAACCTCCAAATAAGGGTAAAATTGAAAAATCAAAGACTCATTATTAGTCGTACATAAAATAAATAAATGTGTCTATAAATAAAAACAATATATATTATTTGTCTAATAAAAAGGCAAAGAAAACAAAATTTTAATTTGGTATTCAAAAATTTTTTTTTCACCAAGCAGGGAAATAATTGTTTTGATTGTTCATCTTCTTTTTTCACAGTATAACTTAATATAGAATATTGAAACTTTCACTTGTGAAACTTACTTGTTTTTTTTTCACGCCGAAACGCGTACGGGAAGAAAAAACAAGTAAGTTTCACAAGTGAAAGTTTCAATATTCTATATTAAGGGAAATAATGCAACAGTACAAACATAATGGTACTGTGTATTGCCAAAATAAATGAAATAAATAATAAAAATAAATAAATATAAATTAATAAACATGATTCAGGTGCATAAGCTGGATCATAGTAAAAAAAGGGAGCGCAGAATTCATGCATGGACATGTATTTTTGACACACCTGTCACTAGCATTGTGTACACGCGTATTTTGTTGGTGTGTGTGAAACCTGTCCGTTCCTGAAATGTAACCAACCCTTTTCAAGTAGAACTTTTGTATGGTTATTTTAATTATAAGAAAACTATGTATGATAGGATAAAACAAAAGACACCAAAGTGTATAGAAATTATAGGTGAATACAGTGTTAAAAAACCGTACAGCTGTGATGAAAAGTGCAATTACTATACATAAAAAATGAACAACTCTTCTTGTGAGTACCATAAAGAAGTGCAATTTACATATAGTAATCACATAAAAATTAGTGATTGATTGAGCATCGAGTGATGTGAGACAAATTTCGTAATTCGCGAATACAGGTGAAAATTGTGACTTGAACCAGAGTGGGAAAAGTGACGCTTGACAGAATCTGACAGGTCAAATATTGATCAGACAGGAATTTTTGCACAACCTGACTATAAATACCAGGTCATGCTAATAAAGTTTTTTCTTCTCGATTCAATTGTTGCCGCAGGAGGCTATGTCAGTCGATGACGCCAATTCACATCTATAGTAAGAGTCACAGGACAAACTAGATGTCCAACCAGAGCCGCAGAATACATATGATGAGGTCTATGGACACACTGGCACCATATGACGTGAGATGAGACGACTATTAATCAGCACATGCAGTAGAACACGACCAGGAGGACTAGAAGGACACGGAGGACACGGCCAGAGGACCAGAAGGAGGACATATAGATGAATAACCACGTCAAACGAGGTGATAAAAAACCATTGTAATTATAGACATTTGAAAGACACTAATTAAAGTTGGGATGAAAGACATTCAACCAATATTAAAATAAATAAATTATACATAAATGTAAAAGCAGAATAAAAATTAGAATAATATTTCTTGTATCAAATTTAGTAATTAGTAACGTAAATGATAAGAGAAATATTTAAATTTTGAATTACCGTAATTAGTAAAGTCTTTGATGATAAAGGAGAATGCATATTGTTACAACACAAAAAGCCTCCCCAATAGCAGGGAAAAAACTATTAATCAAGTATATTAAACTAATGAAAATAAAATGACTATGACGAGACAAATGACTATGACCCAACCCAAGTGATTGACTTAATAAAATAAAATAAAATTAGAAGGTATATGGAAAAGACACAAACAAATAATAAAGAAAATAAAATGAGAAATATTAAACTCAAATGATGATGAAAAAGACACAAACAAATAATAAATCTAAAGGACCAGTATTAAAATCAAATAAAGTAATATCAATTAAAGTACACTAACCAGAAAAATAGATATTAAATGTATTGAATAACTCTATAATGATAAGTGAATCAGAACATGAAATTTGTTAAAATACTAACTAATAATTGTGAATAAAACAATAAGAAACCCAGAAGTGAGAGATAGGTAGGGAGTGAAGGTGATTAAGTGAGTAAAGAGAAATCCATATTAGGGAATAACCACTAGTAACACTCAAGTACAATAAAAAAGTGCAAAGTGCCAGTGTAAACTCAAAATAAATAGAAAACCCAACAGATAGGCATAGACACCTAAAACCAGTGATTAACACTATAGTTTAATGGTGAAAATACCAAAAAATAAGAATGTTATTGTTATTATAATTAAAAGTGATTGTAGATTATGAATACAGTGGTATTAGGGTAAGAATCCCATAATGATTAAAAATGTTAGTGTTACAATGGTTAGGTAGAGAAAAAATAGATAGTAAAAGTTAGAAGAAAAATATACTAAATAATATAAGTGCAAAATAAGTAAAACATCCTTGGATCTTAAAATGTTCAAAGGGATAATTAGCAAGATAAAATAAATGGTGTTATAATGTTCTTCACCAAGATAGTTATTTGTTCAATTAAGTTTATAAGAAGGAATATGGCTGAAAAAAGTAAACAGACCATAAACCTAATTTTTGTGTTATGTTTCATAAGTAATATTAAATGATAGACAAGTTTTAAAAAATGGCAATATAGATAAGTAAGGAAATAAATTCTTACAAACATAATAATACAGGAAAAGAAATTAGAGAATAATAGACAGGCCATGATTTTGTAAAGTAATAATAACATACTATTATTATAAAACAGCCCAAATTAATTCAAAAGGTAACCAAGTCATAAGTGACACCAAGCAAAACATATGTAAATATAAAATAATCTTTAATTTGTGTAAAATAAGAAGATATAGCAAATTACTACTTAGGCCTATAAAATGCCTAATTGTATAAATCCAAAATAAACAAATTGCAAGAAATTAACTATTGTATTAGAAAATCCAGGGCAACTAGTGTTAAGTACAATTAGTGAATCATATTTAGATGTCAAAGTTAAATTAAAAACATAAAATAAGAAAGAACTGTAATTACATAATATTAACATTACTGTCAAATACATAAACAAACCCAGCTTTGCGGGATGTCAAAATGATCTTTGAAAGAAAATATAAACAGTTGTGATAATATCTCATACATAGATAAGAAGACAGAAGAATAATAATAATCAGAAGATATTTAGTCATTTTGAATTAAAATTCAAATATTATAACAATAGACATAGGATAGGATCAACCAATGAGAGACAGACAGTTGCCATAACAACAGAACGTTATTTATTAGAATTCCGTTAAAAATAATTAGTTCATTATTGACGCTCAAGAAAGAAAGAAGCCAAACCATAGTCGACTCAATTTTAATTTATAATAGTCAAAATTAAGTCAAAATTTGATAAAATGAAGACGCAAGAAGTCTGATGAAGAACTAGTCAATTCAACAGAGACCCCAGACCAGATTTTCAATTTCTAAATTAATTATTTAATCCACATTATCCGAAAAAGAAGCCAGCGTACTCCAAATCATAAATGATGGAAGATTGATGATCAAAAGGACCCAACCTAATTAGAACTGAGTAAATCTTCACCCGAATTCAACAGATTTGATAAGTATATCTGAAATACTCGAATTTATGAAATAAATTCTTATTAACTTTTTCTCACAACTCTCACTACGAACTGAGAATCAAATTTCTTTCAAGGATTCATGGAAAATAAAAAACTAAACTTGTATAAAACCAGAAAATAACCTGTATATAAATTACGAACTCTTAACACACACTTTTAACACTTCAGGAACGAATTGTAATTAAATCTAATGGTATATAAGTACCATCAATGTAAGGTAGTGTACTTTATTATCATCTTATTAATATTTTTTCGTAACCAAAAGAACTCAGATTTAACGAACGATAGAAAATAAACATTGCCGACGCCATGTCGAAGTAGTATCGTTTTAAATCAGCCTTAGCCAACCTGAGAATAATTGTCTATTTATTGCCGGAGCAACTTTGTTTAAATAACAGTATATAATTTTATATTTAATTGAATAACTGATAATTTCACTTTAATAAACTAGTACTGAGTTGTAATAACCGTCCTTTATTTCATTGTAAATTGCATTATAAAGTTTTTGTACTTTAGCGACGAGCGAAATTGACAGCCAGCGTTGGACGTTGGCAACACGGCGAACTACTAGCGAGATTCATACGCCTGCCTATTGCGAGGGTAATTTGAATCAGCCAACACCGTAGAATGACCGCTCGATTTCATATTTTTTAATTGTTTTCATAAACAATTTGGCGCCACCCGGGAACGAAATATACTCATTAAAGGACAGGTAGGGTTTACACTCGCGAGATATTGTACTGGTATTTCGTGAAATCGCGACGGACATCGTCAGCGTAACTAGAAGAAATAGTAAGTAAATAAACATAAAGTAACGACTACAACATGTGAGGCTAACACACGATAAAAACAAACATATTTTTGAGAGCACATACAGATTACGTCGTTACAAATTGACGCCAACAACGTGGGGCAGAATAATTACATCCAGAAAGTAGCGTCGTAAAGATCGCGTCGTTACAATATGGAGTAGAAAGTTAAAACAAAGTAATATAAAAGAAATTTTAATAAAAGTAAATTCATTTTTGAAGCTAATGAATCAGCAATTGCAAAAAGATTCTGCACACAATGAGTAAGCCAAGAGCAAAATAAGTATTTTAAAGTAATTAAAATTAGATAATAAGACTTATGTATAACTTGTGTATGTAATTTGTTAGCAATAAGTTATGTTCGAAAACTTAGTACAAACGATATAATAATGAGTCAATGTTTATGCAATATGAAAGATTTTGTTTAATAAATAAATTATGGAAATTTTGAAACTTAAATAACATCATCTTCTTATTACTATTACACCCATGAAATCAATTCAATAAATTAAATTGAATTTGTTATGTTATATAACACACACATTTAAATTACATTAAATAAATATCAATTTGTAGTGTTATAAAATTTTGACGTCCCAAGAACGTGGGGCTCCTCAAACACAAATAAATTTGTATTTGCAACCTATGTACACAAAGATATACCTTGTATAAATTGTCTCCCAAAAGCATGGGGCTACACAATTTAAATTACATTTAAATTGGTAATTTGTGTTGTTATAATATATATAATGTGGCGATGCATATCACCACTATGCATAGAAGAACTATTCAGATAAAGAAATCATAGTTAACTAAGTACTAGAATAAATAATAAATGAAAGGAAACTTTCTAATAAGGGAGTATTAAGCAGTGTATTCTGGTTCCAAGCTAAAACAAAACAAGGGATGAAGCAAAATAAATGTGAAAGCAAGGTAATATTGTAATTAAAATGAAAATTAGAAGAATAGAACTTAATAATGTGATAAACCCAATAGATATGGTAAGTGAGAGGTATAAACAAACCCAACAATGAAACAACTAACTGAAATAAAGACATGAAACAAGCAACAAGACAGTGAGAGGACCACATTAATGACAAGACAACACAAAGGAATGAAGAACTAAAAAAATAACAAATAACAAAAGAAAATAAACTAAAAACATGTTAATGACCAAGTAAAATGTAAATAAAAAGTACTACATACATCAATAACAATAATACTAATTAAAAGAGATAAGATCAGAAAGTAGGTAAAGTTGTAGAAAATGCAATACAATAATATAAATGAAAGTAAGAAAAATGTGCATTAGTTTAAGAAAAATTGTAGAAACTTATATTGTAAGGAAGTGAAGTGATTAGTGTACAAGGTAGGAAATAGTGATGATCAAAGATCATGTTATAAACCAGTGGGGAGGGAGAAATTGAAATAATGGTCTTATGTATAAAACAATATACATTAAGAACCAGTAAATAAAAAGTTGTATGTGTTTAAAGGGTTCTATATACACAGGAGTTATTACATTATAATTAATTATGTAAAGGGTTTTCGAATACCCACCTGATGTATTATGTTATAATTAATTATTTAAAGGGGTTTGTATCCCCACAGACTTTATTATGTTCCAATTAATTATTTAAAGGGGTTTGTTTACCCACAGACTTTAATATGTTAGGATTAGGTATTTAAAGGGTTTGTATACCCACAGGATTTATTATTTCATAAGTATGTGTTTGAAAGGTTTTGTATACCCATAATTTTATTGTGTTACAATTAATTGTTAAAAGATTTGCTAAGTTTTCAAGAACAATAGTAATAAGAGCTGTTCAGAAATATCAATAACAGGTACAGGGTGAAACACCATATTGTGTAAAAAATCATTGTAAAGGAATGGCAAAATGCTAGACCTATAGGCCAAAACAGGTGAGCTGAATTTAAACATTAAAATGTCCAAAATAGTATTAACCAAACCAAATAAAATCTAATAGAAGCCTGACCTTAATGAAACAGGGAAGGTATTGACAAAATTATATGTAAAAACTAATAATTGTAGTAATCAGTGAATAGGGAAAGTAATATTAACACATAAGATAAGCCATTGAACTGACATGCTGTTAATATTATTGTTATTATAAGAAAATGAAGAACAGGTATTGAAAAGTGTAAATACCTACACCTACATTATAGGTAGGTATACCTACCTAGGTACATTGTAGGTATACATATACCTACATTATATATATATATATATATTACAACGCTACTTTTTATCTAACACACTTATATAATATATTTAATGATAGATAAAACGTTACTTACCCATGATTTTACTTTACCTGGGTGCCAGAACAAATCCCAGATATAAATGACACGGTTTCAGCTTAGCTCAAGAATAGAGACACACTTTCTCAGGATTCGTTCAGTGAATGTCGAATTCAAGGGGAATCGTTACAAATAACAATTAAAATTTTTGTTGAAGTTTGTTTAATTACCGTTTTAATTATTTTGTTAACTTCTTGAAAAATGCTAATTGTAGGACTTATTGCTACCCTAACTCTTATAATTAATGAGTGTGCGTGAAAAGTGAAGATTAAAACGTCCAAACGACCTATTGCTCTTATCTGGTTTAATTAAGAAAATTTATATCTCCCAAACCAGTGCTAAAGAACAGGTCTGCAATAATTTGCACGTTCAATACTACACCTCACTTTCCATTCAACACTCCTTTACTATGTTATAACTAATCTTACTAATTAAATACAAAATGTGAAGTTACTTAGTGTCTTTTAAAATTGTTTATTTTTTTATTATTATTTATTTCATTGATCAATGAATCTATTTCTTACTGTTTGATGCATCAACCGTAGATGGGAATCCTTAGAGATCCTCCTTTTGATGGTTCAGCACAGAGGAAATGATGTTGACCAATCTTGTTGAACGATGATCTGGGCAATTACAGATGCTGTAGCTCTCTGTTGCACCAGTCACTTCACAATTGATTATTAATTAATTAATTAATTATTTAATTAATTAATGTGGTGTTACACAGCGAGAGTTGTTGTCGAACTGTACTAGTTCCTCTGCAACTGCGGACTACTTCTCGAACTTTTTACTTAAATGAAACTTTGCGTGTTTGTGAAATTAAGTACGTAATTTACACACGTCTAGCGCATTGAAGATCCGAACGAAGAGAGCTCGCTACCCTCCGTCAGAGTTGGCGTCTGCTCTAAATGCAGGATTCTGATTGGTTGTTCCAAATAAATCATGCGTTTTCCATTTGAAACAATATCGGACAGGTCGACTAAACGCCCCTTGACAGGTCTGAGACGGCACAGAATTACTGGCTAAAATCGTACTTCCTTTGTTTGCAAATCGTTTGATTACAGGTTTGCAAACGTGTTTTCAAAGATCTGACCACAGAATATTGTTGCTTATGTCTTTATCTGTGTGTGTGTGTGTGTGTGTGTGTGTGTGTGTGTGTGTGTGTGTGTGTGTGTGTGTGTGTGTGTGTGTGTGTGTGTGTGTGTGTGTGTGTGTGTGTGTGTGTGTGTGTGTGTGAACACCTAATTCGTACCTAGCCTAATTCTCGAGTTATTTTGCTTGGCGTTCTTCTTCTGTATATCTTCTGTAAATGTTAATTATATTGGTTGATACTTTGGCTACTTATAGAGCTTTAATTGCTGAACACTATGCTGTTTTCAGAATTGCTGTATATTTATTGGTTTTAAAGATATTGCAGTTTTAACACATAAATTCAATTGAGTAAAATTTCCTGTCTGTACCGGCATTTGTCGTAGGAGTGACGAGGTTAGACAGAGATGGCTGCAATTATACGCACTCTCTCTTGCTTACATCGCTATACTTGCTCCGTTTGACACTTTCATATAACGATCCGATGTGTCGGCTTTATGAATCGTTATATATACCCCCACTCGGTATAAAAAAAATTGATTATTTAAGAAATACATTAATTTTTTTTCTTAATGTATAGTTTTACCCTAATTAAATTTTTGCACATAATCTTTCGCACTTTTGGTTTTTCCCGCACAAAACTTGCACTAATACAATTTTACTTACATCTACCTTATAACTAAATATTACAATATGTTACTTAACCTAACATGGCATACACATATTGGAAATTTGTATGACCATTAATATTTAATCACCATTTTGACTCAATTAACGTCAATAATTTAAAACAACAATACTAACATTTATTTAAATATTTTTTTTTATTAACATTGACCTTGATTCAAAACAATTATAAAATTTTTATTTGACCATGTTTGATTCACATACCTTATTGGCTCAAACTATTGTTTCTTTATTGGTCATTATTTTGTCTATATTTCCTCCTATGGGAACATAGCTTATATAGCTTACCGTCATATATGGAAAATCCTGGTTTGGTGTTGGCAACTGCACTTCTCCAAGCTACACTAATCCTAGGGTATTGTTGTTGATGGGTCCCTATTTCCTTAAGTCGTCTAACTACTTCAGGTTTTGTTACATGCTTTACCGCGTAAATACCTATATCAGTGCTACTACTTTTACTGTTAACTGTATCCATGTAGTTTTCTGATGGTGGATTTCTACTGAGTACATCTGCTACCAAGTTGTCTTTCGCTTTACAATACTGTATTTCAAACTGGTACTCTTGTATAGCCAAGATCCAACGAGTCAGACGAGCACCTAGCAATTTACACTTTAATAAAAATACTAACGCCTTATTGTCGGTGATTATAGTAAGTTTAGCACCCACAATATAACTTCTAAACTTTGACAGGCTATGCACTATCGCTAATAGCTCTTTTTCTGTCGTAAAATAGGTTAATTCCGCCCCTTTAAGTGTGCGACTTACAAATCCTAATACCGCTTTTTGGCCCTTCTCATCTATCTGATACAAGTGTGCTCCTATAGCAATATCGCTGGCATCTGTTTGCAAATAAAATCTTTCTCCTACCCTTGGATGATGTAATACATTAGTATTTATAAAGACTTTTCACTTGTTGTAGCGCTTCATCGTGGTCCTTTGTCCACCTCCATTTAATCCCTTTGTTTAACAACTTCAACAATGGAACAGTACTTTCCGCGTATTTACTTGTAAACCTCTGATAGTAGTTAGCTAAACCTAGAAATGACTTTAGCTGCTTGCAGTTCTTTTATGACACTTACCGACTTCCAATGCTTAAATCCTTTGATGTTTATATTGATTTTCTTTGCATCTATTTCCATAGTGATGGTATTTCTTTTGAAATTTATTTCTGCCTTCCATTCAAGTAACGTATCTACCCCAATAATACAATCATGAATGAGTTTCGGGACTATTAGAACTACAATTTGGGTTTGGTTACCATTTATATTGACAGGTAAATAAATTTGTTCAGTGATCTTTTGCATTTTGGCTCCAGTGGCTCCCTGTACATTACAATTTTTTACGGGTAGTCTGGGACAATTACGCAACTGAATATTATTTTCTACAAACTTTGAGCTGACTCAGTTTACTTCACTACCAGTGTCTATTAGCGCTTGTACTAGTAGATTACTGATTTTACAAATTATTTCCGGACATTCAGGATAATGGCTCCTACCCACTTCTTGCTCTTCTTTTAACAAGAACTCCCTATCGCTCACTTGTTTTATATTATTTGTTACTTTCTTTTTACCTGCTTTCGTGGGTTGTTTCACTGCAGGTAATGGTAGTTTTAGTTTTGTTTCTTTTCTACCTGCAGTGGCTTCCTGTTTCCCGTATTCATTTTTCTAGTAGACGGTTGCGGCTCGGTAGATGATATGGCTGTTTTACATACCTTATACCCTTTATTTGGTCGGGTTTCAACATTCCTACTTCTACCCTTCTCTTCCAATTCCTGCCGATTTTGGGGTTTATTACCCGGATATGGGGTAAACCTTTTTTCTTTCGGGCGTTCATTGTCTCTTCTCTTTGTTGGGTAGAAAGTTGGTTCATGATGATCGTCTCTAGGGTGGTTACTCAGCTGATTATTTACATGGTTCAGGTCCCTCTCTAGGTCTTGACATTCATCCACGACCATTATAAACTTTTCTAGAGTATCCACTCCTCTAGTAGTGGCTGCTACTCTAGTGCGTTCTGAGAAATGACGCGCTAGCTTATACACTAGGTCTCTCTCCTCTATTGGTGGTGTTAGATGCTTTACTTGTGCCATTACGTTTAGTACATAGTTGTTGGTTGTCATATTCATTGACGGGTGATAATTACCAAATTCCAGATGATCGCGTACCCTTCTTTGGATCTGAATGTTCCAGTATTGAGCAAGGAATTTTTCACTGAAGTCGGAGTAGGTTTGGACTCTGTCCAAGATGACTTTCCACCACATACCTGCCCAATTCTTGAGGAATCGGCCTAACATGTCCTTCTTGTCCTCGTCTTCCATCAGTGGGTTTACACGAGATACATAAGCCTCAAACAGCCTTAGGAACTCCACAGGATTCTCATGTGGGTTTCCCGAGAATCCAAGGTTTTCCGGTTCTTCCTTATAGCCGCCACACCTCACGACTCTGGTTTGCTGTGACTTCATTGCCTTAGTCAGATCTCCCGCATTACCTTTAATTGCTGTTCCACCTTTTGATGCACTTCGTCTCGGTCCGCCTTACTCTTTACTTGTTTCTTAACCTCTTTAATATTTTCACCCAGTTGGGTACACTCTTCCCTAGTACTCTGGATTTCTTCTTTATTTAGAAGCGTTTGTGTTTTTAATTCAGCAGTTACTTCGCTGAATTGTTGGTTAATGAGGGTTACTTTCTGTTCTAACCTTTCATGAAATTTGTTTCTAAATTTATTTAGTTTTTCATCTTGACGGCGAAAATTAGTGTTTACTTGTTTCCTAAATTCCTCTAATGTAGTTTTAACCTATTCGGTATGCTTATCAAACTTAAGATTACTCTCATCTATTTTACTAGCTAAATTTGCTATTTCTTCATCTATTTTAAATGTAGCTTCTTTACTACTTTGTTCTATTTGGCTAGTTAAATTTTCGTTTATTTGTTTCATTTCACTAGATAAGTATTTATTAATTTAATAATATATATAATACTTTCACTTATGAACTTACTGTTGTCACTTCCCTAACGTTTCGAGATGTTGTTTCTCTTCTTCAGTGGGTTTAATACTGACTGTCGATTACAGAATAACCGTTACGGAAAAATGGTGTGTGTGGTGGGGGTTGATGGTGGGAAGGGATTGGCGTTGAGGTTCGAATTATGTGTGTGGATCAGTGTGTCAAATAGTGTATGTGATTTGTAATGTATTTGTTCATTTAGTAAGTTCATTAGTGAAAGTATTATATATATTATTAAATTAATAAAGTGAACGAAGAGGATGCAACAACAAGATAAGTATTTATTAGTTTGCTCTATTTTATTATTAACATCATTTATTAATTTCTTATTACTTTCATCTAAATTTTGATTATTTTCTTCAATTTTACTTTCAAGTTTACTATTTGTATCTTTTATTTCACTAGATATTTGACTCTTTGTACTTTTAATTTTACTATTTAATTGACTATTATTTTCATCCATTTTAGTGGTCAACTGCTTAAACATCTGTTCAATTGCTGCCATATCTACTGCTGGTGATTTAGCCATTTTTTAATTTTATTATTATTTAACAAATTTTATTTTAATCTTTAACCCTTCAACAGTTATTTGTAACCTTAAATTCCACTTCGTTTCAAATTAATTAATATTACAATTTAAACTAGTCACTTGGGTAAAAGCAACGCCAAATTATATAACTTTCTTTATATAATTTGTCAATTTAATCGGGCCCATTAGTTGCAGCGCCAAACATATATATATATAACTTATTTTTAATAATATATATAAAACTTTCACTAATGAACTTACTGTTGTCACTTCCCAAACGTTTCGAGATGTTGTTTCTCTTCTTCAGTGGGTGTAATACTGACTGTCGATTACAGAATAACCGTTACGGAAAAATGGTGTGTGTGGTGGGGGTTGATGGTGGGAAGTGATTGGCGCTGAGGTTCGAATTGTGTGTGTGGATCAGTGTGTCAAATAGTGTATGTGATTTATAATGTATTTGTTCATTTAATATGTTGTTTGGTTGTAGTGTGTGATATCTGTATATTTCAAATTGTTCAGCTGTGTTTAGTTTTCTACTTTGAGGTAAGTAGTGTAATATTTCCATGTTGTGTTCTATGTTTGTGTAACTGTGGTTTTCGTTATGTAAATGTGTGGCAAATGTGGAATGTATGTAGTTTGTGGTGAGGGCTTTTAAATGTTCAGAAAATCTGGAAGAAAAAGATCTTTCTTGGTAGTATCAAAAACACTTGACGAACACATTGAACATCTTAACACTATATTCCACAAGGTTAGGGAAGCCCATATATCCCTTAACCTAGACAAGTGCAAATTGATAAAATCCTCAATCCAATTCCTAGGTCATATTATTTCATCCTCAGGTATTCAAACCGATCCCATAAAGATATCCAGTATTACCGATTTCCCTACACCTAAGAACATTAAAGGGTTACTAGCATTTTTGGGACTCACAGGAATCATAGAAGATTCTCACAACAATATGCAGAAAGAACACAACCATTGCTGGAGTTAACAAAGAAAAATCACAAATGGAAGTGGGAGAAGAAACATCAAGATGCCTTCGACCAAGTCAAGAAGTTATTCATTGAAAACATAATGCTTCATCATCCACAGCGAGATGGAAGATTCGTTATCTACGCAGACGCTAGCGACTACGCGTGTGGAAGTGTGCTGTATCAACAAGATGCTACAGGAGAACACCGTGTCATTGCATATGCCAGTAGAGTATTCAAAGGGGCAGAGAAGCAGTACGCTACATCTGAGAAGAAGATACTTGCTATAGTATACACCCTGAAACAGTTTCAATATTATATTTACGGAACGCATTTTGAAATACATACGGACCATCAAGCGTTATCATTTCTATTAAAATGTAAAGTAACCAATGCTCGATTATTACGATGGATCCTAGCAATCGGTGAGTATTCCTTTACTATAAAATATTGTAAAGGGAAAGATAATTTTATAGCCGATACATTGAGTAGATACGTCACAGAAGAGTGTGAAGAGGTCTACAAAAATAACCATAAAGAGTTACAACTGTTACCTATTAAATTTACTCCTGAGAATGATGTTAAACACATGCTGAAGAATCTAGCTCAACAACAAGACTTAGATGATGCTACGAGAGGATTTAAGCTACGAGATCAGCTACCAGACCATTACAAGGTACAAAATGGAGTCTTATATAAACTAGTGAGGCAAGATTGGAAGGTAGTATTAACAAATGATAGGTTGTATAAATTAATTCGACCAACACAGGAAAGTTTAGCACATGCTGCTGCACTTAAATGTTACTTAAGCCTACGTGAAGATTTCACCATCAATAATATGTTCAGGAAGATTAAAAACGAAAGTAAGAAGTGTTATGAGTGTCAAACAGCAATAGGACCGAATCTACATACCTATGTGGAAATGCAGAGTATCCAGAAGGACTAGAAAGGAGAGCTAATTGCAGTGGATTTTTTGGGACCACTTCCAAGATCAAGTCGTGGAGTGAAACACATACTTGTTTGTATTGATGTATTTTCCAAAGCCGTCCATCTGTATCCAATTATGCGACCCACAACTAAAGTTGTTTTGAAAATACTCTTGCAGAAATACATTCCTGCATATAGTAAAATGAAGAAGGTACTTAGCGACCAAGGAGTGCAGTTCCAAAGCGATGTATGGGAGAAGACACTTCGTGAAAATGGAATCCAACCTGTACTCACATCAGTACGACACCCACAGGGAAATCTTGCGGAAAGAGTAAATAAAGAGTTAGGTAAATATCTACGAATCTACTGTCTCGATCAACACAACAAATGGGCAGAGTACGTACCTTTCTTTGAGAAAGCAATAAATGAAAATTATAGCGAGGCAACAAGTTATACACTAATCGAGCTAGATGAAGACAAAAAACCTATTAGATTCTGGACCAAATATGTAAGCAAGCCAGAGAATCAAAATGTACCTATTCCATTAAGTGTAAAGGTTGAGTACGCTAAACAACGCATCATAGAACGAGGTAACAAGAGGAAAGAAAAGTTCAATAGAACACATAAATTACAACGATTCGACGTAGGAGAACAAATTTTGTTGAAAGCTAATCCCGTCGGAAAATGCATTGACAACACAGCGAAGAAATTCTTTCGCCTGTACAATGGACCTTATACGTTGAAACAACGTGTGGGAAGACACACGTTCATCGTATACGACGAGGGGACGGAAAAGGACATCGGCAAATATCATGTGACGTCATTCAAGAAATTCTACGTATGAATAATGAGAAGAGAGAGAGAGAGAGAGAGAAGAACAATGCCACTGCGCCCGTCCAAGGTCAATGCACTGCTCAGCTGTTATAATGGGGGGTGAATATATAGCATACCACCACAGGCGAGCGTTATACTGACCTACTCATTATTATGTATCATTTAACTGATGTAATATTACTGGTGTAATATTTATTAAATTTTTTTTCAAGGGTATAAATTAAGGGTTCGACTGGAAGCCCTTCTCTTCATTTCAAGACACAGTTGCAGTCGGACACGCTGTCCATCGGCAGAACAGTTTTGTTATAAGTCTCGTCTACGAACGAATAAAGACGTTTGCAGTAATTATGTTTAAACTATTACGGGAAACGTAGAGTACCGGGACCATTTAAGTCAGCAAGAGTATCTACAGAGAAGCTACAAAGAGCGACGCGAGATGCTGGACGTTAGGAGATGCTTTTCAGACGCCTAACAGCCGAACGAGATCCACCTCGCAGCCAATATTAATTCTCTGGGATGGACCACACACTGCTGGAGAACGACGCTGGACTCTGGACACATCCAGGACCACGCCAAGCCAGGAGTAACGGTAACCCAACTCTGGACCCTATCAATAAGTTGTAAGGTCATCAAAACTCGAGGTGACATGCATAATGCATTTATAAATGATTTTTTTAAAGAGCTCATAAAGACTATTTAAAGAGACAATGAATTAAAAAAAAGTTTATAATTAGGTAAATAATGTAATAGAGTCTTATGTAAATGTTGTAGTTGTAAGAATGAGCGATCACATATAGATAAATATAGAAGAAAAAAAAGAGTTTAATTTTGAGATAGTATTTTTTTTTATCAAAGAAAAATAATTGAAATGATTTGATATTTGCATTTTGTAGAAAAGAATAATTTAAATTTTGAATACGAAACAAATGCCAGTCTAAGAGTAATTAATATAATATAAATTTATTTTTAAAACATTGGTATAGACTGAGCAAGCTGAGGTCAGATCTGATTTAAATGAATTCAATTAAAATAAAACTTAATTACATTTAAATTTTATTTCTTTTATTAAATCAATTTGAATAAATGACTAGATTAAGATTATTAACATGTCTAGATGTAAGAGTGTTTTAAATGTGTGTAACACCGTATAGCTTAAGAGATAAACACTTAATAATGAGTGATATCTTGATCGGAGATTATTAACAATGTTTTATTATTTATAATGCTTTTTAAATAATAAACATGAAATTTTAACTACTCATAAATTTACTACTTTTATTAGAGTTACACATGGTATCGTTATAACTGTTTAAACACCTGGTATCGTTATAACGGTTTAAACACCTGGTATCATTATAACTGTTTAAATACCTGGTATCGTTATAATATATATATATATATATATATATTATAACATCACCAAATTCAGATAAATTTTGATAACAATAAGTATGTATAAAAAATGCTAAATGATATTATGTTTGAATAAATAAATTATGTGGATAGTAAAAAATAAATAAAGGGTAATTATCATGGAAGGAGGAGGTCTAATAAACTGAAAGTGATTAATAAAAGAAACTCAAATAATAGACTGACAGACAAACAACATTGACCCAACCCCAGAGATTGGCCAGTTAAGAAACCAGTTAAGAAACCAGTTAAGAAACCAGTTAAGAAACCAGTTGAGAAACCAGTTAAGAAATCAGAATAAAGAAAACAAGACGAATGAAGGAGAAGAAGAATGAAAACCAAGAGAGAACAAACCCGTGAGGAGGAAAACAAGATGAAACAAATCAAGAAAACTAGACAAGTAATAAAAAATAGATAAGGGAGAAATAATGTAACCCAAAGTAATAAAGACAAGGAAATTCGGTTAAGAACCAAAACTATTAATGAATGTTAGTATTGATAAAATGACCATTATGAACCGTCAGTAATATGAAACAATGTATAAAATTACACTAACCAAAAGAGTTAGGGATATATGTAATTTGTTAACTAAGAAAGACACAATATTAATAATTTTATATAGATAGTGTGTAGAGAAAGAGAATAAAATGATGAGAAATAAATGGAAGTTGAATTAGTGAAAGTGATTTATACTAGAGTGATGTAATACTAAAGAAACACTAAATAAATTATAATGAACACTAAATAATTTAAGAAAGTGCTAGTGAAAAATAAATACAAATATTGTCTGTCATATAAATAGTAAGAGGAGAGTAAGCTAAGGTAAAGACTTAGTAAAATTACTTATGTTTTAGTAAATATCACTATAATATTGACGACTCGGAACACTAAGTTTTTTATAAGTAAAAACGTAAAGTTTTACCTTACAGCCTAAACCGGCTTTCACCTATAGAAGGCTTCATCAGAGGCTGTCGTTAGTAGCGCTGTTCGTCTTGTTGTTGGTGACGAGATAGTTTTTCGAAAGATTGAAGCTGTGTGTGTGTGGTGAGAAGTGTTTTAGTTTTAAGAGTGAACAATATGTTTTAGTTTTAAGAGTGAACAATAACATTTAACAAGTTACAATGAATAGTATTTAGGATAGAACATTTATTCAGTAAATAATGAACACTAAGTAGTGATATTCACTGTGATGAATAGGAAGTAGTATTATTATAACTTAAAAATGTATTGTAAAAGTTTAAAGGTGTGTTTCACAAATAAAAGTAATTATATGGTGTTAATATGGAAGGGAGAGAAAAAAGCATTAGAAAATAAGTTTGTATCAACATTAATTCAATACCCATGTTATAAGGGGAGTTTAATGGAAAAAGTTCAATAGAGGTGAGATTGTTTAGCACCAGAACAACAAATAAGAAATAATGAATTATGTAAACTGTTAGTTATGAAATGGATATGGCTGTAAGAGTTATACAGACCATAGGCCTAGATGTTTTATTTTATATTGGAAATGAATAGCAAATAATTAGCAAGTAAGATTGAATAACACAGTTGTTACTAATTAAAACACATCCAGATACATTGAACCTAATTATAAATGCAAAATAACAATTTGGGACTCAATGAAATATGTTGTGTATGAAGCCACAAAAATCCAGTAATGGCTACTTAAATGTGAAACAGGCCTAACGGTCAAACATAAACAATTACTGATTGCATAAAAATCACCATGTAATGGACAAATCCGAGGTGACTAATTCATCAAGGATGAATAGTAGTTATTATTAAAAAACCAAATATTAAATTAAGGAATTATATAAATAAAGAAATGTAATTAGTAAGTATGGAATTAATTTTAAACTTATAAAACTTGATAAAACCCAATATTGTGGGGTACCAAAATAATCTTTGTGAGAAAATATAAATGACAGTGCATTTAGATAATAACTCAGAAGGAAGATAAGAGGAGGAAGAAAGTCCGAAGATATGGGAAGATTTGAAAGAAATTCGAAAATTGATAACAATGTACTGAATTTGAGCTCACCCAATGAGAGCAAATACGTAACCATGGAAACGACCGTTTAACGAGGTAATTACCGTTAAATACAAGGACTTAAAAAGTGACGCTATCGCAAGCCAGACGCGAATTGTCTGTACAACACCTTTTAATGTTTAAGACATCTTAGAAGTAAAACAAAGTGTAGAAATTGAGAGTACAGAAGTCTGATGGATGCAGAATACCATTTCCAGAGGGAGAAGACGTTTAACTCAATATGAAATATCCAAATAAGTCCAAACCACTTTGAAAAAGATGCCGAAGCTCGAATAAAGAACACAGGAACAATATTGATGCCATAATCTTTCCTTCTCTTCATCCCGAATAAGACCGTACTGCAAGGCTGTTAAGTATCAGTTAAATTATTTCAACTTCCAAAAAATAAACGCACTTTGAACATTTCTCAATGTATGTTAAATACCACTAAATCATTTTTATTCTCTTACAAGGATTGATCCATAAAATTATATCACTGAAAATTTGTTAACTATAGAACTAACCTCATATTTATGTACGACTTATAAACATCTTGTATGACACTTAAACAAAACAATTACCACTACACATTATCCTACATAAGGAAAAAACATTGTAAGGTTGTGTATTTTTAATGTTGTAACTGCATCTGAACCTTTTAACGTGATCCAAACAACCCACAAACGTCGACCAAAATATTTGTTGATCGGCGAAATAAATCGCCATTACTGTTTATTTGTATTCAAAAGTCGATCGTTTAACCTTGAGTAAGAGTCTTATAAAGAATTATCCGGTGCAGAATTATATATGAACAAACTAATTACAACTTGTGTCTATAAAATATTAACTTCCAATTAATAATAAATTTATACTGTGTGTGTTAAATCGTGTCTTATTTCTATTAGCAAAGTGTATGTTTAAAAATATAATGTATAGTGAAGGTTTCCAAGGCGACGTCTAGCGCTCAAGTAGCGAATCCTGCAACCGCTATCTCGATTGACACGAAATTGAGAAAAGGCGGGACGGATTGAATTCGTCGCCTCGTTCAAATAGAACATTGATAAGTAAACCATTTTAATTGTTTTCTATAAACAATTTGGCGCCACCCGGATATAATCCACTACGTTTGAACCTCAAATCAGGAACCACGATACCTGGTCCCCAGTACGTTCGCTACAGGCCCAAACATCGTGAAGTACACCGCCGTGCGAGGACGCAGTGGTAAGAAACACAGACACACTTTTACACCCAGACACACTGTTATATTTTACAGAGGTATACTATACGAACGAATAGCGACCACACCAAAACGTAATAAATTGGCGCTCACAACAGTGGAGCATTTGTAACGACAGACCTCAACACTGTATATAATAAATTGGCGACCAACCGGTGGAGCTTGAAAAAAGGAAGATACGAAGTTCTAGCGGCGGTCACGAAAGGAGATCAGGATGCACACAAGAAGTTTAGGGAAAAAGTTGGCGAAGGAGAAGGAGATGGAAGAAAACAGAGGGGAAGAAGAGGAAGGAACACCGATTGAAGAAGTGGAGACAGCAATAACCACAACAGAACCAACACAAGACGAAGAAATGGAATTACAGGCGGGCGACAAGGGAGAAGTTAGAGGAGACCCGAACATACTAAAATTAATGGAGATGATGAATAATATGACCAATAAATTTGAAGGAATGAAGAAAGAAACAAACGAAAATTTTAAGAAACAGAAGGAAGAAACAAGTGAAAATTTTAAAAAGCAGGAGGACAATTTTCAGAAACAGAAGGAAGAATTGAGACAAACCATTAACAAGAATAATGAAACATTACAACAACGATTGATGGAGGAAATTCAGCAAAGAAACGAAGAATTGAAGGAAGAATTGAGGGAACAGCTGAAGAAGGACCATGAGAAAAATAAAGAAGAAATGAAGCTGCAGATGGCACACCAATTAATGGAGTACCGAGAAGAAGCAAATCAGCAGGTAACGGAAATCAATGAAAAATTAGAGGAGACGTTGGAGAAGCTAGAGAAGACCAACGAAAACGTTTCTGGAGTCCGCGAGGAAGTACTCAATAAAATGAACCGTCTCGAAGGAGAGAATAAAAGAAGAATTGAGGAAGACCATGAAGAAACAGTCAGAAGATGTACCCAGATAGACCAGGACATACACCAAGTCTGGGAAGAAAACCAGAAAGAGGTAGCAGCTGTACGAACAGATTTGGGAGAACGAATGGAAGGAGTTTACAGCAACTTAAATAAAATAGACAGCAAAGTCGACAAAAACCAACAAAGGATTGACGAAATGCGCAGAATAGAAGAGTCATTACGAGAAGAAGTGGACGCCTGGCGTGACCGACCATGTAACAATAATCATGTTATGAACACGGACAACAGAGATACTATTAACTTCCGTAATTATAAAAGGAACCCTATTGAGTTCTTGAAAAGGGTAGAAGAGCTAATCATCAAAAATCGAGAGACCTGGTGGACAGTAATAAGAGGAATGCTGGACGAAATGTTCAAGGAGACCTATGACAACTGGTGGACTGCCACCCGACCAGACATCCAAAACATTCAAAAATTTAAGACTCAGTTCAAGGCTAAATACTGGTCTGAATCAACTCAGAACATGGTCCGCAATAACCTGAGCAATGGAAGGTATGAAAACCAAAATGGACAATCCCTTACCTCCTACTTCTTGGGAAAAATCTGCATGGCCAGGAATTTGGAACCACGTATACCTGAAGAGTGTCTGGTAATATAGTTATCTTACCACTACGACGACGCCATCCAAAAGGCACGGATGTACAGCCAGGTAAAGACCATCCAAGATATTGCTAGCTTATTGGAAAGCCATGAACATGAGTGGCAGTACAGGAAAAATAGAGGGTACAGTTTCAGGAATAATAGAACCAATGAGGGACAATTATCACCGAATCAACAGGGAGATAATAAGCCACCGGTAAACAACCCTAACAATTACCAAGGGAACACACGGGGCAATAACGCGCCCAGAAATTTTAACAGAAGTGGAAACAATAATAATAACAACTTCAGGAACAACTACAGGGGTAACTTTCCATCGAATGGTTACAACAACAATTATCGCCCTGGAAACAACAACAATAATCCAGGATACCGGCCACAGGTAAATTACATGAGGGGACAAAGACAATGGAGTCCAAGAAGAAACTATCCCTCATCTAACTATCGGCGAACTTACTCTAACCAGGTACCCGATACAAGAAGTCACCCATTCGAAGAAGATCACAGGAACAGCGCGGATGACCGGAATAATCGACAGGAGCCGAACGCTAACCAACCATCAAACACTAATGAAGTTAGGGGCCATGAGGTCAACCCTCATTTAAACACTTAAGGCCAGTGAAAACTGTAGACAGCCCATCACTGGACCAATCTCTTGGGGAAAGTACGACGACGAAAGATATAATCACTATAATTACCACGCATTATCTAAAAAATATCAGAGATGAATTGGTTGAAGAAAGTAATCAACCAATGCCCAGCCGAAATAGTGAGATAGTGTACGTAAATGCCCAAGTCAATGGAGTAATGTCAATATTAATGATTGACACTGGATCCAACATATCTTTAATTGACCAAATAAGAGTTAAACAAAATACAACAAAAATGTAGTACACCTATACCCACTCTACCAATAAATAACATAACAATTATCGGTGCTACCGGCAGACAAAACAAAACTGTCCGGAAACAAGTATCTCTGGAACTTGAAAGTGAGGGACTAACATTCACTATGTCTTTTCTTGTTGCCAGTGGCCTACCATTCTCAATACTTGTGGGATGTGACATACTCCGACAATATTCTGCTATAATTAATCTAAAGCAGGGAGAAGTGTCATTAAACATGGAAAATGGAGTATGGACAACCAGTATAGTGAAGGGTGTCAACTTACCTTCAATAAACCACTGTTATACAATATTACAGAATAATTACTGTCAACAAGTACAGGTAAAAATAATGGATGAGTGGGAGGACGAAGAAATATTGTCAAACAAGTTGGAAGAGATCCGACAATTCCAAAGGGAAGTACGAGATCAACCGATTAGTGCTCACCAGGCAGAGGATCTCATAAAAATTTATAATCAATACCTACACATTTTTTCCGATGCTCCGGGAAAGGTAAAGGATTATCAGTATCAAATTATATTTAAGGAACCTGTAGATTTTAAGAAAAAATCATATCCTATAGCATACTCTCAAAGAAATGCAGTGAAGGCCGAGATTAACCGGATGATGGAGGAGGATATAATAGAATTAAGCCAATCCCCGTATACAAGTCCGATAGTGGCAATACCAAAGAAGGACGGCAAAGTAAGAATATGCCTTGATGCAAGAGAAATCAACAAGATGATAGTAAATGATAGAACGTCCCCAAGCGAAATTGAAGAGATCCTTAAAAAATTCCATGGCACGAAATACATCAGCGCATGGGATACAGTCTGTGGATACTGGCAGGTAGAGCTACACCCGAACAGTAGAAAATACCTAGCTTTTCTGTTCGATGGGAGAAACTACCAATTCAAGAGACTGCCATTCGGACTAATTAATTCCGTTGCTGTATTCGTCCAGTGTATGGATCAGATACTGGGACTAGAGGTACGTAACTTTACTACCGTCTATGTGGATGACTTATTGATCACATCATCAAACTGGCAAGACCACTGTAATAGAGTAGAAACAGTTTTGAAAAAATTATCTGATAACCATATTACCCTTAAGCTGGACAAATCCAAATTTATAGCCAGCAAGGTACAATTTTTAGGTTTTAATCTGACCGAAGAAGGTATCACACCTTCAGCAGAGAAGGTTGAAGCAATACAAAGATTCCCAACACCTAGAAATAAAAAACAGCTGCAATCTTTCCTGGGAATATGTAATTATTATCGGAAATTCCAGGATCATTATTCCAAACTAACAGCACAATTTCAAAAACAGTTATCCGCAAAAAATAAATGGACATGGGGAGCCGACCAAGACAAGGTATTTGAACAAATAAAAGAAAAATTTTTAGACACCGTCATGCTACGCCATCCGGATTTCCAAAAACCATTTTTCATGAATTGTGATGCGAGCGACGTGAGTGTCGGTGCTGTCTTGTATCAAGAAGATGATAAAGTGCAACATATGGTCATAAGCTTTGCAAGCCGGACCCTAAATGCATGTGGAAGGAACTACCACGTCACGGAAAAGGAGTTGCTTAGTGTTGTATTCGCCTGTGACAAATTCAGGACATACATTTTAGGGTACAACGTAACCGTGAGGAGTGACCATCGATCAATATCTTTCCTTAAACAATGCAACCTTAGCCATGGAAGACTGACCCGATGGATATTACTATTGCAAGAATACCATATCAACTGGGAATACATACCAGGAAAGAAAAATATTGCTGCTGACATATTATCACGTATCAACATCCAACAACAAACATTCTACGGAGAAAAAGAGTTGCTAGTCAAAGTATATAACATCATTAAAGACAGAACAGATTTGGAAAAGATAATGCTGGAGATAAGCAAACAACAAAATGTGGACCCAAAGATAGTGAGTATCAGAGAAAGAATACTGAAGGAAGAAGAACCCCTTGTACAGTATTACAAAGTACATGACAATTTATTATTCATAAAAAGTAACCCTAGCGTCGGAGAATGGAAACTGGCAATCCCATTTACAACCGAAGAACAGATAATCATGGACTACCACATCCGTTACGGCCATATGGGTGCAATGAAAGTAGTAAAAGCACTAGAGGAGCAAGTATATATCAAAAGTATCTATCGAAAGGTAAGCCGAACCATACAAAAATGTCAAATCTGTCAAATGGTGAAATGCAACAATGCTAAGAAGGAGGGTATGATGATACCCATAATATCAAGCCAAAAACTAGAGAGAGTATTTCTTGATATTTGTGGTCCGTTTCCTCGCAGTGGAGGAAGACACAGATTTAAATTCATAATCATCATATTCGATCACTTTACCAAATATACCAAATTATATTCTATTAACCGTGCTACTACCAAGAAAATCATTGAAATTATATTGGACAACTATATACCAGAAGTGGGAAGACCGTCGGCCATAATAACCGATCATGGGACCCAGTTTAAAGGAAATTTGTGGAAAAATAAACTCTGGGAACATGGCATCAAAACATACAAAACATCTGTTTATCATCCCAGCAGTAACCCAGCTGAGAGAGTGCTTAGAGAAGTGGGCCGTATTCTGAGGACCTACTGCCATAACAAACAAAAGGAGTGGCACAATTACCTAAGATCCACCGAAGAGTTTATAAATCTTGCTTACCACAACTTCACTGAAACCACACCATACTCGATGATGTTTGAACGCCCACCACCTAGAGAGATAAACGATTTAATTAAATTTCCCACTAATGCAGAATATCAGCTTGAAAGAAGAAGAATTTATAACAAAATTGCTGAGAAGGTAGAGCAGCAGAAAAATAAATACTCTAAGAAGCACCCACATACGATTAAGTACCAAATAGGAGAGAGTGTATTAATAAAGAACAGGGAATTACCCAGCTCCATTGAAGGCATTACAAAAAAATTACTATTGCTATATGTCGGGCCGTACACTATCACGCAAGACAAGGGCAACAACACATATGAAATAACCAACCCCACCACCCAGAAAATAAAGGGGATATATAACCAAGCATCGATTAAAAAATACTATGACAAACTTAACTAAAAGAATTCAATTTAAAAAAGCCAACCAAGTTCGTTGGAATAAAAAGAAAGAATAATCTCAGCAAGTGAGTTTACTGATAAATAATAATGAAAAAATATAGATAAAAAATGAATTTCAAAATTCAAAAAGTTATGTAAGGACAGCTTACACAGATATTTCGCGAATATTTTAGACCAATCATAAAAAATGGAAAAATAAAATTACCAAGAATCCACATAAAGTAAGAAACAATAATTTACTATAATCTTTGAATAAAAATTAATAATAATGGAGTGAAGTTACAAAACATTCCTAACAAAATAAGATTAAGTTACAATAATCTTTAGCCAAAATACGAGGCACATGAAAGCAAAACATACTATAAAGAAATGAGCTAAAAATATTCCTATCTAGTAAGAAACACTAACTTACTATGATATTTAAAAAGTTATGAAAAAACCATATCAATCATAATGACTAACTTCCAATACTATCTAGAAAGAAATGGGAAGTAAGATTAAGAAAACCAATGATCAAAAAACGAAATAAATAAAATAAACATTCTAAGAGTTGTAATATGAATTGAGATGAAACAAAACTTATTAAAAATGAATAAAAATGTGAATTGTATCAATAAAAAGCAATGCTTCAAGTAGTATCAAGTAGTATCTATAAAGAAAGATGAAAAAATATATGACTCGAACTGAGCAATAATAAAATACAAAGGTAAAAGATTCCCAACAAATGTTATGATTATTATTATTATGTTGAGTCACGAGATGACTGTATTTAAGATTCATTAATGGAGATTGACTGTTGAATAAGTCCAGCAATCATTTTACTGAGCAGGGATGATGTTCCCCTGATCTCAGGATAAGAGTAGTTTTGAACGACGGAGTTAGGTAAGCCAATAGAGCCCATCCGAATCAATTGCAACTACAAAGTAAAGTTAGTTAGGGAAAATAAGATTTATAGGGAATAATTTATAATAAAAAATCAATAAGCCAGTTCGTAATAAGAAAAAATGACGAAGAAAAGAATCAGTAGAAAGGAAATAAAAGATACAGAATTAAGCATAAAAAATCGAGTGAGAAGCAGGAGAGTTTAAGAAGAAAATGATACAATACAATTGATAATTTCATCAAACTTAGAATTACGTTTTATAAAATGATCAATTTTGGTGGAAGAGCATTATATAACATCACCAAATTCAGATAAATTTTGGTAACAATAAGTATGTATAAAAAATGCTAAATTATATTATGTATGAATAAATAAATTATGTGGCCAGTAAAAAATAAATAAAGGGTAATTATCATGGAAGGAGGAGGTGTAATAAACTGAAAGTGATTAATAAAAGAAACTCAAATAATAGACTGACAGACAAACAACATTGCCCCAACCCCAGAGATTGGCCAGTTAAGAAACCAGTTAAGAAACCAGTTGAGAAACCAGTTAAGAAATCAGAATAAAGAAAACAAAATGAATGAAGGAGAAGAAGAATGAAAACCAAGAGAGAACAAACCCATGAGGAGGAAAACAAGATGAAACAAATCAAGAAAACTAGACAAGTAATAAAAAATAGATAAGGGAGAAATAATGTAACCCAAAGTAATAAAGACAAGGAAATTCGGTTAAGAACCAAAACTATTAATGAATGTTAGTATTGATAAAATGACCATTATGAACCGTCAGTAATATGAAACAATGTATAAAAATACATTAACCAAAAGAGTTAGGGATATATGTAATTTGTTAACTAAGAAAGACACAATATTAATAATTTTATATAGATAGTGTGTAGAGAAAGAGAATAAAATGATGAGAAATAAATGGAAGTTGATTTAGTGAAAGTGATTTATACTAGAGTGATGTAATACTAAAGAAACACTAAATAAATTATAATGAACACTAAATAATTTAAGAAAGTGCTAGTGAAAAATAAATACAAATATTGTCTATCATATAAATAGTAAGAGGAGAGTAAGCTAAGGTAAAGACTTAGTAAAATTACTTATGTTTTAGTTTTAAGAGTGAACAATAACATTTAACAAGTTACAATGAATAGTATTTAGGATAGAACATTTATTCAGTAAATAATGAACACTAAGTAGTGATATTCACTGTGATGAATAGGAAGTAATATTATTATAACTTAAAAATGTATTGTAAAAGTTTAAAGGTGTGTTTCACAAAGAAAAGTAATTAGATGGTGTTAATATGGAAGGGAGAGAAAAAAGCATTAGAAAATAAGTTTGTATCAACATTAATTCAATACCCATGTTATAAGGGGAGTTTAATGGAAAAAGTTCAATAGAGGTGAGATTGTTTAGCACCAGAACAACAAATAGGAAATAATGAATTATGTAAACTGTTAGTTATGAAATGGATATGGCTGTAAGAGTTATACAGACCATAGGCCTAGATTTTTTATTTTATATTGGAAATGAATAGCAAATAATTAGCAAGTAAGATTGAATAACACAGTTGTTACTAATTAAAACACATCCAGATACATTGAACCTAATTATAAATGCAAAATAACAATTTGGGACTCAATGAAATATGTTGTGTATGAAGCCACAAAAATCCAGTAATGGCTACTTAAATGTGAAACAGGCCTAACGGTCAAACATAAACAATTACTGATTGCATAAAAATCACCATGTAATAGACAAATCCGAGGTGACTAATTCATCAAGGATGAATAGTAGTTATTATTAAAAAACCAAATATTAAATTAAGGAATTATATAAATAAAGAAATGTAATTAGTAAGTATGGAATTAATTTTAAACTTATAAAACTTGATAAAACCCAATATTGTGGGATACCAAAATAATCTTTGTGAGAAAATATAAATGACAGTGCATTTAGATAATAACTCAGAAGGAAGATAAGAGGAGGAAGAAAGTCCAAAGATATGGGAAGATTTGAAAGAAATTCGAAAATTGATAACAATGTACTGAGTTTGAGCTCACCCAATGAGAGCAAATACGTAACCATGGAAACGACCGTTTAACGAGGTAATTACCGTTAAATACAAGGACTTAAAAAGTGACGCTATCGCAAGCCAGACGCGAATTGTCTGTACAACACCTTTTAATGTTTAAGACATCTTAGAAGTAAAACAAAGTGTAGAAATTGAGAGTACAGAAGTCTGATGGATGCAGAATACCATTTCCAGAGGGAGAAGACGTTTAACTCAATATGAAATATCCAAATAAGTCCAAACCACTTTGAAAAAGATGCCGAAGCTCGAATAAAGAACACAGGAACAATATTGATGCCATAATCTTTCCTTCTCTTCATCCCGAATAAGTCCGTACTGCAAGGCTGTTAAGTATCAGTTAAATTATTTCAACTTCCAAAAAATAAACGTACTTTGAACATTTCTCAATGTATGTTGAATACCACTAAATCATTTTTATTCTCTTACAAGGATTGATCCATAAAATTATATCACTGAAAATTTGTTAACTATAGAACTAACCTCATATTTATGTATGACTTATAAACATCTTGTATGACACTTAAACAAAACAATTACCACTACACATTATCCTACATAAGGAAAAAACATTGTAAGGTTGTGTATTTTTAATGTTGTAACTGCATCTGAACCTTTTAACGTGATCCAAACAACCCACAAACGTCGACCAAAATATTTGTTGATCGGCGAAATAAATCGCCATTACTGTTTATTTGTATTCAAAAGTCGATCGTTTAACCTTGAGTAAGAGTCTTATAAAGAATTATCCGGTGCAGAATTATGTATGAACAAACTAATTACAACTTGTGTCTATAAAATATTAACTTCCAATTAATAATAAATTTATACTGTGTGTGTTAAATAGTGTCTTATTTCTATTAGCAAAGTGTATGTTTAAAAATATAATGTATAGTGAAGGTTTCCAAGGCGACGTCTAGCGCTCAAGTAGCGAATCCTGCAACCGCTATCTCGATTGACACGAAATTGAGAAAAGGCGGGACGGATTGAATTCATCGCCTCGTTCAAATAGAACATTGATAAGTTAACCATTTTAATTGTTTTCTATAAACAATTTGGTGCCACCCGGAGATAATCCACTACGTTTGAACCTCAAATCGGGAACCACGATACCTGGTCCCCAGTACGTTCGCTACGGTCCCAAACATCATGAAGTACACCGCCGTGCGAGGACGCAGTGGTAAGAAACACAGACACACTTTCACACCCAGACACACTGTTATATTTTACAGAGGTATACTATACGAACGAATAGCGACCACACCAAAACGTAATAAATTGGCGCTCACAACAGTGGAGCATTTGTAACGACAGACCTCAACACTGTATATAATAATATATATATATATATAAGTGAGAAGTGTACCTTTTTAATAATTTTAATTATTTTAGGATCTTGAAGAGAATGGGAAATTATTAAAACCAAAAATCTCAAGTGCAGTAAAGAAGAAACCTAAGAGAGGTTCTAAAAAGAGTGTAAGACCATCTGCCAGCAATGAATTTTATAAAGAAGGTTTGCTGCTTCCTGTATTTCAATATTTATTTAAAGGTTACATATCAAGTTAAACTGATAAATATGTTAACAGTTTATAGTATTTAAAATAACAAATTAAGTAATTTTAATAAAAAATTATATGAGGGATGTCCAGAAAGTAAGTTCTGTTTTTAAATATTGCCGCCGTATCAATTCCATGTGCTGTGCATGTTTGGCAAGTTTGTTGCTTTGTTGGCAAGATAACAAACATCATTTGTAAAAAACTGTGCACTGAGTTGTCTTCATTTGACATGTTTATAATGTCGGAAGAAAATCAAGACATCCACCGTGTGTGAAAGTAGGTGAGTGAGTCATTTCTTGAATGCCAAAGTCATTAAACCATCTGAAATTTACCACCAAATTTGTGATGTTGATGGAGAAAACAATTAATGCTTCCATGCTGCATAGAGGTGAATGAGTTTAATGAAGGATGCAAAGATGTTTAGGATGATGAACAGAGCAAGGTGATCTTTTCACTGAAAATGATACATGATGGAGGCCATTTAAGAGAAGATTACAGAGAACAGATGATTCACTACATTGTCTGTCTCCCTCCATTTTCCAGAAACTTAACGTTACCAGAAATACCATCCATATTACCAGACGTTGTGTGCATCCTGGGTTCTAAAAATATGAAACAACACAAATTGAAATAATGGGACAATGCGTTGGCTTTTTTTGGCATGATTCAGATGACAAAATGATGACTTCCTGGGCTGTATAATCACTAGGGATGAGAAATTGGTATCACTCACAACCTCTGAATCCAAACAATAAGTCATGGTGTCATGGCACACTTCATCCACCTACAATAAAAAAATTGAAGTCAAAGTTTTCCTCTTGGAAAGTCATGTGCACAGTCTTTTTGGACAGAAAAGAGACGTTGCTTGTGGGCTTCTTGCCTTAAGGCTCCACAATCAACTCATTGTCTATTGCAAAGCTTACAAAATTGTGTTGTTCAATCCAGAGTCAGCGACATGGGATGCTTACCCAGGGCATTGAGTTGATTCACAACAATGCCCACCCACACACTGCCACTACAATGCAGCATTTCCTCATAACTTTCAGCTGAGAACAATTTTTGTTTATTAATATATATAAACTTTCACGTATGAACTTACTATTCGTTAACTTCCCCAAACGTTTCAAGGTGATGTGCCTCTTCCTCAGTGGGAGTAAATACTGGATGTCGTTTTACAGATAACCGTTATGGACTATAGGTGTGTGTGGTGGGGGTCGATGGTGGGAAGGGAATGGCGCTGAGGTTCAAATTGTGTGTTTGGATCAGTGTATCGAATAGTGTATGCGATTTATAATGTAATTGTTCATTTAATATGTTGTTTGGTTGTAGTGTGTGATATCTGTATATTTAAAATTGTTCAGCTGTGTTTAATTTTCTACTTTTAGGTAAGTAGTGTAATATTTCCATGTTGTGTTCTATGTTTGTGTAACTGTGGTTTTCGTTATGTAAATGTGTGGCAAATGTGGAATGTATGTAGTTGGTATGTACTACTAATGTATGTAGTGGAATGTATTTACTACTAACTACATTACTAACTACACTACTAACTACATACATTCCACATTTGCCACACATTTACATAACGAAAACCACAGTTACACAAAGATAGAACACAACATGGAAATATTACACTACTTACCTAAAAGTAGAAAATTAAACACAACTGAACAATTTGAAATATACAGATATCACACACTACAACCAAACAACATATTAAATGAACAATTACGTTATAAATCGCATACACTATTCGATACACTGATCCAAACACACAATTTGAACCTCAGCGCCATTCCCTTCCCACTATAACATCTTTGCTAGTGTTATAACTTGGGGAACCCGAAGTAATTGGTTCGGCCAATTATTCAGGCTGCCTTATTCGACAAGCTGAAATTTAATCAGAACAACACAGAGTAAATATAAAAGGAATCAGGGAATGGCAAAACTGTTGATTTATGTACTCAGTATATGTGTGTAACAAGAAGACTTCTCTTTATTAAACATTTGAAAAAATAACATTTACTCAAAAGATAGATCCCATGACATTACTAATTGCATTATTAAAGTTATTTGAATTCTTTATATAAACTTTGGGATCACAACAGATTTTATTTAGCTATACCACGGATCCGGGTAACCTTAGGTATTTAGTCATCAAACTTTTACTTATATTCAGTTCATGATATTAGCTTGCAAGACCTTTAGTTTTATGCTTCATTATTATTCCATTTGAAGAATGGTATTAATTATACTACGATACATTTAGATTTAAACTGTTACAATGTATGATGTCTGAATAGTTACATTAAATTCTTAGAGTTAATTTTTTTTAATCTTTACAAGTTTAATCGTCTCTGAAAAGTCTCTCTTTTAAAGTGTATTGTGTTACAATTATAATTATTATTTATTCCTCGATAGACGTGCTATTGAGTCACCTTTAATTTGGTATGTAGAAATTTCCTCCGGGAGTGTCCGTCTTGGGAATCCTTAAAAGCGCCGTCCTCATCTAGATCTGGTCTTAGTCATTAAAGGCTTAAACGTCTGCAGTCTAGGTCGAACCTTCTACAATGGTAGGCGTAGATTCTTTGATGTCTCGAACTGCATCTTCTGTCTGGTCTACTAGAGTTGCAAATTCTGGTAGTTCACATCTCTGGGTAGGATGTTGAAAAGTGTCGTCAGTCAGTGAAGTTAGCAGTCATCGTTATTAATACTCGTACTTTTGTAGTCACATATTTCTTCTTGTTACCACGTTTCTGATTTTTTTTATTAATGTTACATGTTACACTCTTTTGTGTAGCAGTTAATAAACTACATTTGAAATAAGCCAAACTAACAACAAATCACAGAACATTCCAACAGAGCTTTTGCTCGTGCGTGTGCACTGCTTGGAGTCTTCATAGCGAGAGAGAGATTTTTCGCCCGCTTCCACTGGTACTGCATAAGAGGTAGTGGGGTGTTTATTCCGCGAGAATATAGTCCCTGTCTCTCTCTAAATAAACCTTTTTATTTATACAAACTATCCCTAGGTAAAAATACATAATTTAAATGAGTTATTTTAGTGACTATCTGTGTCTTCAGATTCTTTAATTATTAACATTAGTTTTTTATTTTATTCTTAATTACAGAAGACTCGGAAAACATGTCGAGTCCGGAATCAACAGGTAGGCGCCTGATAGCAAGCAAGGGTTAAATACGACAATAATAATTATTTACAATATGCCTCTTTATTACAGTTTCTTTGCCCTTATTAATTACTTCTTCCTTTCACACTTAGTACCTACATGTTTTTATTATTATTGTGAGATTTAAATGGTTAATGGCACGCAACCTTAATTTTTTTTTGTTTCTTTTTAATAATGGTTACAATTTAAATCGTCACATACTCCGCCTCTTAACCAACACAGACTCCTGAAAATATGGTCAGCAACGTACCGAGAGTATGCTTGGGGCGTACCGTGTGAAATTTCCTTATTATTATCATTATTTATTATTATTGCAAGGTTTGTTTTTCCTATCTCTCTTTAAATGATCTTGTTGTCATTTAAATGTTCGCCTTCGTGAAATTCCCTTTATCTCACTTCTTACAGTACTAACTTATAATACTAATTTCCCTAATTACAGTAACTCACAATATCGTGGCCCGACTGACATCAGCTTACTCTAACTCTACAGGTTAGCTTTCAGCTTTCATAAATGAACTCTTGGCACCTTTTTGCCTCATCATTATCCTTTTCAGCCGGCGCCGTTGTGACTAGTTACTTTACATGTATATAATTCTATCTTGATTATATACCATAGACTTACTTCTAAAATAATCTAAAGAGGATCCCATACTCCACTCTAGATTATAGTTACTTGAGAGAAGCGGAATCTCACGATGGTAATTCTTATTATCTCTTTAACAATAACTAGACAAACTATGCGGAAGGGGAGACACTTTACTCAATTCATTGTATTTCACGCGCGGTGGTATTCATTGTTTAGGGAGGCAACGGTTTATCACAATAGGGAGAGTGTGGCTGCTTACTACAATTTCTTAACACGCTTTTATTTTTCTCTTACTGGCCACAACTGGTGCGCTCACGATGCAACGTTTCTCGTATTATTATTTACCTCTCTTTTATTTACTGCTACAAGTTCCACAAATTTAGTTTAACTTAAGATTTATTCAGCCTTATTATTATTCACTTATTATTACTTTAGGGGTTTAAAAAAACTTACCTAGAATTATTTCCTATCGACTTACCATATTTATTTACAACACTTTATTTACTTTGTTTTGTTTTTTATTTGGCTCAGTTTACAAGGTTACTGATTTGGGACATGGGGTTTAATTTTTTTATTTAACAAGGGAGGGTTAACTACGTCATTTATTCATTTGAAATTTAAGTCATAATATTATTTGCTCTACTATACTATACACAATTATTTCCTACACACTTTAGTACATGGTAAACATCTATTAACAGTTATTATTATTCTATTAACAGTTATTAACATTAGCATTAAATTCTATTTAAACGATCAGCTGTTTCGCTGGAATGTAGGTCAGACGAGTTTTAAACAATGGCATTGTTTTGTTTACAAAGGGGACTCAACTAGAGGGTGAATGCATTGTCTCACTCAACTTGGGGTAGGGTGACAAGGACAGTTCAGTACAGGTGAGAACAGGAAATTTACAGGTCTCATTTTGTTTACAAACCGACAGGTTGATGAATGAACTTTTGACAAGCGCGTACCTGCTGTTATATCGTATTCTTGGGGCGTCTTTAGTTAACATGATGTTCATTCCTATATCTAAATAATAATTAACTTACTTATTTATAAAACTATTATAATAACTATTATCGTTTAATTTTATTTAAGATTTTAGACACATTTTAAAGTACACGAGTGAATAAATCAACAGCTTATGGTCTGGGTTAATAGGGACACAATTACTGCTTAAACAACACAAGTCACCAAAAAAAATTTTTTTTTACTAATTAGCAGCAAAATTTCAACAAATTAGCAGAGTGGCGCAATTTATAACATCTTTGCTAGTGTTATAACTTGGGGAACCCGAAGTAATTGGTTCGGCCAATTATTCAGGCTGCCTTATTCGACGAGCTGAAATTTAATCAGAACAACACAGAGTAAATATAAAAGGAATCAGGGAATGGCAAAACTGTTGATTTATGTACTCAGTATATGTGTGTAACAAGAAGACTTCTCTTTATTAAACATTTGAAAAAATAACATTTACTCAAAAGATAGATCCCATGACATTACTAATTGCATTATTAAAGTTATTTGAATTCTTTATATAAACTTTGGGATCACAACAGATTTTATTTAGCTATACCACGGATCCGGGTAACCTTAGGTATTTAGTCATCAAACTTTTACTTATATTCAGTTCATGATATTAGCTTGCAAGACCTTTAGTTTTATGCTTCATTATTATTCCATTTGAAGAATGGTATTAATTATACTACGATACATTTAGATTTAAACTGTTACAATGTATGATGTCTGAATAGTTACATTAAATTCTTAGAGTTAATTTTTTTTAATCTTTACAAGTTTAATCGTCTCTGAAAAGTCTCTCTTTTAAAGTGTATTGTGTTACAATTATAATTATTATTTATTCCTCGATAGACGTGCTATCGAGTCACCTTTAATTTGGTATGTAGAAATTTCCTCCGGGAGTGTCCGTCTTGGGAATCCTTAAAAGCGTCGTCCTCATCTAGGTCTGGTCTTAGTCATTAAAGGCTTAAACGTCTGCAGTCTAGGTCGAACCTTCTACGATGGTAGGCGTAGATTCTTTGATGTCTCGAACTGCATCTTCTGTCTGGTCTACTAGAGTTGCAAATTCTGGTAGTTCACATCTCCGGGTAGGATGTTGAAAAGTGTCGTCAGTCAGTGAAGTTAGCAGTCATCGTTATTAATACTCGTACTTTTGTAGTCACATATTTCTTCTTGTTACCACGTTTCTGATTTTTTTTATTAATGTTACATGTTACACTCTTTTGTGTAGCAGTTAATAAACTACATTTGAAATAAGCCAAACTAACAACAAATCACAGAACATTCCAACAGAGCTTTTGCTCGTGCGTGTGCACTGCTTGGAGTCTTCATAGCGAGAGAGAGATTTTTCGCCCGCTTCCACTGGTACTGCATAAGAGGTAGTGGGGTGTTTATTCCGCGAGAATATAGTCCCTGTCTCTCTCTAAATAAACCTTTTTATTTATACAAACTATCCCTAGGTAAAAATACATAATTTAAATGAGTTATTTTAGTGACTATCTGTGTCTTCAGATTCTTTAATTATTAACATTAGTTTTTTATTTTATTCTTAATTACAGAAGACTCGGAAAACATGTTGAGTCCGGAATCAACAGGTAGGCGCCTGATAGCAAGCAAGGGTTAAATACGACAATAATAATTATTTACAATATGCCTCTTTATTACAGTTTCTTTGCCCTTATTAATTACTTCTTCCTTTCACACTTAGTACCTACATGTTTTTATTATTATTGTGAGATTTAAATGGTTAATGGCACGCAACCTTAATTTTTTTTTTGTTTCTTTTTAATAATGGTTACAGTTTAAATCGTCACACCACCATCAACCCCCACCACACACACACCTATAGTCCATAATGGTTATCTGTAAAATGACATCCAGTATTTACTCCCACTGAGGAAGAGGCACATCACCTTGAAACGTTTGGGGAAGTTAACGAATAGTAAGTTCATACGTGAAAGTTTATATATATTAATAAATTTAATAAAGTGAACGAAGAGGATGAATCAACAAGATAATAACACTTTGTTCTACCGTACATCCCACACCTCAACTGAAAATCACCTTTCCTTGGCATCAGCGGTTCTCTAATGATGACGATGTCAAACAAGCTGATAGTTCATGGTAGCAAATTTCTGTTTCAAAGGCATACAACACCTGGTGGTCCCCTATGACAAGAGCTTCAACAATTAGAGAAACTATGTAGAAAAGTGTGTGTACTTCAAATAGCAATAAAATTTTTTGTAAATATTTTCTTTGTTTATTTTAATAACCTGAGGACATCGCTCATGTGTTTGTTTGTTTGTTTTACTTTCTGGACATCTTGCATTTAATATTTCAACTTGCAAACATTTGGTCACCGATTCCAGAGGGTCTGCAAGCTTCATCATGTGTAGCTTGTTATGTCATGTGTGCTTCATCATAAGTGTATAGTTGTTATTACAGAGGTCACTTGTATGTATTGTACTGTGTGTGTGTGTGTGTGTGTGCACGTGCGCGCATATAATGTGTGTACGTCCAATTGTAATGTTACTTTGAGTTATAGTATGTACATAGTATGCCAGAATATCTATTCTGAATAAACAATTAACTAAATTTCTTTTCAAGATTTTAATGCCAGACCTCAACTTACAACAAGAAAAATATTAAACCCTGGTGAGGAAATGTCATGGAAAATCAAGTTTACTCCTCAATACCAAAATGTTTTTTATGAAGAGGTTCCTCTAGAAATATCTGGTTGGAGAAAGATATATAACATAAAATGCAAAGCTGTGTGTGATATTCCTCGAATAGATACTGATCCAAAAATGATGTTTCAAAAGGTACATGCACTCAACCACAGAGGTAACATAATGTAATAAATTAGTAATGTATACCACAAATACAGGACATGAATTTCTAGACATTAACAACATGAGTTAATAAAACATGTATCATCCAAATATGCTATATACGTATGGCAAACCCTGCATGTATACAAACATAAAACAAATTAATGCCTAAAGAAATTCAAATTATTACAAAACATCACACAGTTTATCTTCATCAAAAATATTCTTCAGCCCCATTCATAACGGCTAAACCATCGCAGTAACAGTGTTACCTACCAACAGCAATAACCCTAGCCAAACATATGAGTGAATAAATAATCTTGACTGTACATGTAAATAATATTAACAACAACAACCACCACCACCACAATAACGATAATAATAATAACTCTGTGTGTGTGTGTGTGTGTGTGTGTGTGTGTGTGTGTGTGTGTGTGCGCGCGCGCGCGCCAGGAGACCAGTCCTGCACTAGCAGCGAGTTATTAACATTGATGAGGAGATGATTAGCAGTCATATTTGGAAACATAATGTACTTTCCTATCATGATTGTGTGTGAATGTGTGTGTGTGTGTGTGTGTGTGTGTGTGCGTGCTTTAGAAGTTCTAAAAGCAGGTCTATTAGTTTCTTTGATCACTAATTAATAAATTAATTGTCTAGTGGCATTATCAGTCACAGTAACAACTTACAGTTTTTCATACCTACTTCAGATTTTCCTTGAAGCAATTAAAATTTTTTTAAAGATATTTGCCAACTTTCCACTTTTAATATCTACTTTTTCGTGATAAATTTAGTAACGTCTAGTGTTTGTAGCAATAATAATCTTTATTGTTTTAATTTAAATCTGTCTGTATATATTATTTACTTTTTTTTGTAAGGTATCGGAAACTCTAAACCCTGGTACCATCAGTCACTGTGTATACTTGATGGACACACAGAATTTTTATTTTGGACCTGTATTATGTTCCTCTCGAAAAGGAAAAGACAGGTAAGGCACTACTTGTTTCATCCTTTCAGATATAAAAATTATGATTTCTTATATAAGTGTTATATTCGTAGCTTCTGACATGCATACTATGTGTTTTATCCTCTGCACGTGCAAGCGTGTGTGTGTGTGTGTGTGTGTGTGTGTGTGTGTATGTGTGTGTGTGTGTATATATGTGTGTGTGTGCACGCACATGCGCGCGTGATATCAGCTTGAAGATTTTCAAATTATATAAAATAAAATTTGTTACACATTTTCTCGCCCATGAACATGTGGCATGATCCCCACCATTTGACTATTACAATTTTTCTTAGCTAAATGGTTGCTCTAAAACAAATAAAGGTATGTTAAATGAAAAATATATTATATGTAATAATAATTATTTATATTAAACAGTAACTGTATGTTATGTTAATTGTTGTGTACTAAAACACAACTGGCGCTCAACGAAAAAATATCATTGTAAAGGTGTAATTATAATATCAGTAGATATAAATACAGAAATAATAAAAACGAAACAATAAATAAAGAAAAAAAATTAATAAATCGGTTCCATAAAAATAATATTCTTAAATATTATAAATAAATTTTTGTTATAATTCAACATGATGACTCCAGGAAATTTAGATATGGAGGCATGTCGGAAAATGATGTGGGCCATGATGGATGAATTAAGCAAAAAACAGACAGAAAATTTAAATGCTAGAATAGACGAACTAAAAGAATTAAATAAAAACCAAACAGAAAGTTTAGAAAATAAATTAGAACAACGGACTGAAAATTTTAAACAGGACACCATAAAAAATGGAGAGTTAGAAGAATTAACAGAAAAAATTGTTGATACAAATTTACGCATTGACACGATCACAGAAAATGTCTGTGGAATAATTGATAAACAAACGGAACTAATATGTGAAGAATTCATGATAGTTGAAAATACGTTCTTAATTACTAACGATAATTATAAAAAGGTAATTAACATTAAGGAAGAGAAGCAAATAAAAGTTAATAAAACATACCTTATTAATAGCGATATCACAATTATGACATACACACACACACACACACACACACACACACACACACACACACACACACACTAGTAGGTCACATAAGATGACACATGTGAAACACTTAAGGCACCATACTTACGGAGATAAATATCACTGTAGGCCTAACGAGAAATGTAGTATATTATCTATACGAAACACTACGCAAAATTGTGGTAAGTATGATGTTAGATATACGCACGATAATTATAGTAACGATAATTATAACTGCAAGTATAGTAATTACAATGAATATTATCATAAACGACGAATGAAAAAATCGTCGCGCACAGCTGTTCAGGTAGGTGCACTAAGCCAAACTAATGAGAGAGAGAGAAACATTTGTAAAGAGAGACGAAAGAGAGGAGATTTTGTGTGGCCGAGAGGCAAAACAAAAATGTTACCCTATGAACAGGTGACGCCTACGATAAATACGGATGTCGCAGCGATACAATGGAATGCGGACGTTGTTTACACGAGGGTGAGTCCAATGAATTTCCTGTGTACAACAAACAATTGTTATAATGAGGGATGTAAGCTCGAACTACACACTGAACTCAGAACTCAATACCCGAACGAAAATAAATAATTATTTTTAAATGAAAAATAATAACTATTAGTTATTAATAATAAGAAATAATATGTGTAAAAAGATAAGAGAGTATAATTAAGAAATGTTATTTATTAAGGTTATGATAGCAAATAAAAAAAAAGAAATATTAGTGGAAAGAAATAAGGAACTAAATAATAAAGAATGTTATGCTAAATAAAAGTATGTTCAAAGAAAGGTAGGATGGCAAGGAATGAAATGTGTAAAGGAATATATAAGAAATGGTAAGGAATGTTATTATTGATGTTGTTGTTAATAAGAGGAAATGATTAAGATGAGCAATCAATGCTATAATTGTCAGAACGGCTGATCAAGCGAAAACTTCAAACTTAATGGAGATACAAGGACACAGGAGAAAGCGAGATTGAAAAGTCAAAGGGCAGAGACTACTTAGGATTAAGGACTTCAAGAAAAATATCGTTGTTTTCCAAGACAGTTCCTCTGTAACCGATCATGTGACACACTACAAGCTAAAAGAGTATTCTGTTACGGAAGTGTATTTCAAGGTAAGAATGAAGGAAATTATTAGCGATCAGAAAGGTAATGTTAAAGAAATGTAATAGAAGGTAATGACGGTTAATGTAGTAGATAAGTTATTTAAGAAAGGTTAAGAAAGATAAAGAATGTTCTTGTAAGAAATAGGTTAAGGAACGAAGGTAGGAATGTATAATTAAGATAATGTAAAATTTCAGATTGAAGAATGGCATAATATGTTAAGATGCAAAATGTTTATCAGTGCAGAAATGCAAGTTCATGTAGAAGGTTTTATACGTAAGAAAATATATAAATAAATAGGTCAATAGAACCAAGTGGAAGGGGAACAATGAAAGGAGCAACTACGCTTATGCATTGTTATTAACACGTAGAGAGGGGAGATAGAAACTAGACTTGTACCCTCCAACTAAGGGAACTTGAAAAATTAATATTCATTATCATGGTTAGTAATGTATAAATACAAATAAAAAAATTTTTATATATAAGTAATATGAAATATAAAAAAATATAAGATGTCTAATGATAGAAAAAATATTTTAATAAATAAATTTATTAAAAATTTTTTTTCTCCAAGTAGAGGAATAATGCAACAATACAAGCAAAGGCTGTAAGGCTCATACATAATATATTGTAAATATTTTAGTTAATTTCAATAATATATAATAGACGAGCAGGTGTGAGATTGGAAGCTGGTTTTCAAGCAGGAACCAACAGGCAAACATCACGCGATTACCACTGCATGTGTGTATACAAGTAAATAATGTGTGTGCATGAAGCCTGTCTGATCCTGAAAGTTGCAATCTCACCCCTCAAGTCAATGACAAATTAAGAAAATAATTATTTTTAAGAAAACCATAAATGTTAGTGAGAAGGTAAAAACTTCTAAACATATGTAAAAATCGGACACGAGTGCAGTGCGAATTGTACGTAATTTGGACAATCAATGCGAGTACAGTGCGATTTTTAATGCGTCATAATTACACTAGTAGTGTGAGCATCATGATAATTGCACATCTCATAAGTCATTAAATGAGATGCTATTTTAGCAACGTGAAATCCGTGTTAAACAGTGCGATTGGCAAAAAAGTGCAATTATGTGAAATGAGATGAGAGTGGGGGCTGTCACACCATGTTTCAAATGTTGACAGGCTGATTCCTGAATCGACAGGTGCAGTTTTCTGTGTGGATATAAATAGAAGCCCAGGAGAGCTAATCGCTCTCTCTTAACAAACCATAGTCGCGGCAGTACGCTATGCCGGTCCGGGACGCGAATTTTTTAAACTATTTTGGACGAAGTTAGATTTAAAATCTAACATCAGTACGATTTTGTAACTGAACTTATAAAGTATCACGGTAATGATTTTTTTTAATTTGAAGTAATAAAAACAATAATAAAAAAATACCATAACAAAAAAATCGTCGGACGTCAACAAGCAGTCGACATCTAAGAACATCAACTCCTGACAGAGTACGAGAGCATGACTAGCAGAGGAAGGAGATGCAGAGGACTGGAGACGTTTCTATAATAACAGCTACAGATCCAGAGTAACATGTCATCATAGTCTACAGCAGTCAATGTACCGTGGAGGACGAGAGGCGAGAGGACGAGCAGTGAGGACAAGAGGACATCCAGGAGGAGAAGACCGAAGGAATCACTGGAGGACATGGGACAACTCTACGGAAATTAAGGTGATGAAAAACTAATACATAATTTTCAAAGAGAAAGACACTGAGAGACTCTAAAAATCAAAACAATTTTTGTAAACATAAATAATAAGTATGTAGATATAAATAAAATTCAATGTAATTAATATGTAATCAAAAAGGTTATTTAATTATTTTTTGTAATGAACATAACGTAGAGTCATTGAAATTAGAAATTGAATTATTTAACTTTTCTTGATAAAAGCACATAACATAGAGTCATTTATAGTAATAAATTAAATGTGTTAAAATGATTTTTTAAAGCCATACAAAGGTATTGAGAAAGATAGAATAAGAATGCAGTAATAACTTTTAAATAAGCACACATTTAGATTGAGCAAGCAAGAAACATTAACATATTGACGAAAAGTCTATATACAATAAATAATATAATATTTAGAATTTAAGATATGTTTGTAATGTTGACACGAATAGTAAAGACACTTTGAAACCATAAATAATTAAGATCACATGGTGTATTAATCATGATTTTCATATTATTATAATATTCTTGTTTGTTTGTTTCAAATAATAAATGAAGCATATTACAATTTGTAAAAAGAGTTACTCTTATTATAATTACACCTACACCCCAATTATTCATACACGTTGTTAGTAATGGTATATAGAGTGTATGAGTTAAATCCATGCACAAAAGGGCTAAATTTGTTACATTTTGGCGCTACAAGATCGTGGGGCTCCACGAATTCAAATTACAAATAAAATGTAAATTTGTTACAGTATACTTGTTAATGCGTGTTCCTATTATGTGTATTCTATTTTATTTCAGTCATAGCATGTTTTTCAGACAAGGAAAGTGACATGTTCTTTCTCGAAACTGATTTTGATTATTGTGATTAATTTATTCATTAATGCTTGTTTTTTTATAAGGCAGAACAGGAGATATCCTGCGTCGTTTCTAACTATAATGTATGAACCATTCAATTATGTTATACTGTTCTTATATTAAACTGAATTATATAATAATGATATTATTATTATTATTATTATTATTATTTCAGTAAATGAATAGTATGTCTGCTTTATAACTCTATCCAGTAGTAACTTGAGAAAATAAACAGAGCAACAGTATCATTATATATAAAATATGTCATGGCAGGTTGTCATGTACAATGCCCCGGTTTTGATAGAAAATGATATAAATGTATTTTCCATTCAAGTAATAAATTATTCCATAAGTAGTAATTTATTGAATATAATTATTTCACTACCGACTAAGAACACAAAGTTTATTATGGGTGAAAATGTAAAAGTTTTACCCATAATAAACTTTGTGTTCCGAGTCGGTAGTGAAATAATTATATTCAGTTAAGTAATGGACACGTCATGGACAATGAAATCCAAGAATAGTAATTTATGTTCCATAATGTTTTCTCACTTCGTTTTCAGGGCATATGAGCTTGTTACATCCTTTAAATTTTTAAATATATCAGAAATAACTACCAAAATTACTTTTGGTTTTAAAAAGTATGAAAATGAAGAAAACGAAGAATGTTTTGGTTTTAGTCACAAAATGTTAGTAATTGAGGTGAGACTTAAAAAGTTTAATTTTATTAAATTCTGTTGATTTGAATTTTATTATAGGCCTACTAAACACACACACACACACACACACACACACACACACACACACACACACACACACACATGCAGGTAAAAGCATACAGGTGCATGCAGGTGAAGCATGCAGGTACATGATTCAATATAACATGCCATATTAGCGTACCATTAGTAGAATGTTAATTTACAGGAAAAAGGAGAAATTGCATGTGTTTGCTGATATATATGACATCAAATTCCCCATAATGAGAAATGAATAGTCCAATATATATTTCCTTTGAGAGGAAACATGTATATAGCTTCTCCATTTCTAATTCCACATTGACCTTCTCATGTCTCATGTTGTAATGTTTGGATTGTGCGACATGAATACTAAACCATTCGGATTCCAGATAAAGAACAGATTGGTGGGGAGCAGAATTAAACTTGTAGCTTAGGACATGTTGTGTTAGTTTAGAGTATGTTTAGGTTACCTGAGATTAATGGATATATGAATTAAATAGTGAACAGTGACATCCGCACCTTTGTTAGCTAAACTATTATCGACCACTCCAAGCATGATAAACAAAATGTTTATCATAGAAGGCACTGTCATAACCCCATTTTCATGAAAAAAAGTCCAAAGCGATTTTACGTAATTGTATGAAGTTTGCCAAGTTGGTGTTCAAAGGAACTGGCAAAAATTGATATTCCAGCTAACTACATTTTTTGCACGTAAAAATTGCCATCATAAAATGTCACTTTGGTGAACTCAGTTGAAAACTGAATCACATCTGTTGACCACTATTAAAAATAAATTTTTCAAATTTTAATTCACTATCTCACAATTTAATGATAGTATTGTGTTAACGTATCTATAAACAATGCCTACTTCAGCAGGAGTCAAACTGCATACTTTACTAGTGTCAGCTTTTCTTTTGGCATTTTTTTTAAACATATTTAGAAGCCTTGTCTCCTGCAAATGTATGTGAAAGTAATTTTGGATGTTATTCAGTTGGAGTGTACAGAATTTGTCCACTACTAGACGCTTTTCATAAGGATATTGTGAAGGTCGTCAAATGACCTATTTGATTTTATTGCCATGTGCTTGTTTTTTACCCTCTGTCTTACTAGAGTGGATGTGATTAATTTACCTCAGTTAAACCATGAAAGCCACTGTAATGAAGATTTAACTAATGGAGGTCACTTGTGTCGTATAAGAATAGGCTATATAAATTTTCAATTTTGTTTAATTAATTCTGAATTAAGTTAAGCTTTAAAATATTTTCAGCCAGGAGAATTTAAAGAACTAGAAGTTTATGCTTGTCCAAATGTATGTGGGAAGCTACATGAGACATTAGTGTACTCAATTGCAAACAATCCTCAGATTGGACAAATTAAGGTACTTGTTAATTGTTATTATATTACCAAAGTCTGTTTTATATTTTTTAACTTATAAAAAATAAGTTAAGACTGTCTGATTTATATATTACAAATGTTAAGTAACTTTCTCAATTTGACATAAAAGACAGATGAAGGTAATAGCTAGAGTGATAGTTTTTAAATCATACAATAAATATTTATTTAACTTTTGTCTTCTAGATAGCAATTGAAATAAAACACTTGTATCTGTGTCATTAACTTATTTATTTTTCACAACTAAATATATATAACACAGAAAATACAAATTTTGATTCACAACTACGATATCGATTGACAGAACAGTAATTTATACAAATAAAAAGACAACACACAAATATAATATTGATCCACAAATCTGGAATCAAATACACGCACTAGTTCTGCAACTTCACTCACTAACTCTCAGAATTAAGACTGAGTGACTGCCTCTTTCAATTCTTTATACCGGTTGGTAATAATGCCATTCACCAACATGTATCACTTATGAGAACCATCCAGTAAGTTTCTTCCATGCTTAAGGTAGAATCAGGTAGAATATACATGTTTATCTATAAATGTATAGTACTATTGTTACAGAACATGCTATTGTCTCTATAAATAGTGTGCAGCAATATACATGAGTTATACGTAAATTGTGGATAATATAAATATACATGAGTAACATTACCTACATAAATAACCTACATATTCTAATTATAAATAGGTAATTATCATTCTTAATATATGTATACAACATATTATTACTTTGAATGTGGGTTGGGGATTCTCTAGTATACATCACTTTTATGACACATTTATAGAATGTGTGAAGAGGAAAAAATATGCTAACTCAGATGAAGTAGATCTAAAAGAAGAGTAATTCACCATAAAAAGGATTGTTGGATGTGAAGAAATTAACCTTTATTTGTGACAGAGTCAGAAAAAGAAGACATGAAGCAGATCGCTATAGGAAAAGCTATGAATAGTGACAGACATCATTGTAAAAGGTACAACAAAAATCTTTAAGAAATTTGTGATCTAACATGTTGAGGTGAGTGAAAGAAATATCTGAAGAAGTATAATATTTTGATTATTTTTGGACGGAGTAAAAATATATGTTAAAAAATTTTCCTGATGAAAAACAGTGGATACAGAAGCGAGAATTGTAGAGTGGAAAAGAATACCACTATAAGAAAAGCTAATGCTTTTGACTGATATTAGTTGAACTGTAATTTATATAATCAGTCTCTCAAGCAGAAACCTAAAGATAAGAAGACTGGACAACATAAGTACCAGAATGAATAATAAAAATGAGAATCCAGTTTCAAGGAAGAAAATTAACTTGTTGCATACAAAAATGGACTAAATCTGAGTAGAAGAGCTGATGAAATGAAAGATTCAGTATAGTTAATCATATGGATGGATACAGTGTATAAACATCCCTAACACACCATAACCTTGTAGCTTAGGACATGTTGTGTTAGTTTAGAGTATGTTTAGGTTACCTGAGATTACTTTATGGTGATCTGATTGTGTCATTCATGCCTGACCAGCCTTGTTAGTTTTGTTAAACCAATAACAAAAACAATATGAACTAAATAATAATAATTTACAATGTCAAAACCAGGATTTTTCTATCAGAGGGTTATAGAAAAGTAAGTGGGGGATATGTAATAAACAGTGGTAGTCATGTTGGTGGTCTTAGCCAGTAAGATACTGTCTTAGCTACACCACTGAAAACTGAATATTAAAACAACCAAGAATAATTGATTACAACAGGTTACAATGCTCAAATATGACTTAACACATGTTTTGGACTGACAAAGGGTAAAATACTCTTTTAATTATAAAATCTGTAAAAAGTACAATCCTTTAGTATATTCTTTAGTAGTATACCCGTCTACTGTTTATTCTGCACCAGATGCAAAAAATCTGCTACTTGAATCTGTTTTTGTACCTACAGTCACAAACTCAGACTTGCTTCAGCCCTTGAAATTGCACACAATGACCATTGTCACAAGTAGAATAGGAGTCTGGCCCATTCCTCAAACATGTTAAGTGCTCAGGAGGTAAATGCACAGGAAACTGCTGAGAATATAAATAGCATTGCTAAGCACAGCAAGTAATTTTAATAATATTTGGTGCATGCAGTAGTCTTATGTAATTAGTGTTTATTTACAGGTGTCCTGTATTGGTATTATTCCATCATTTGACTATAATCCCAAGGTAATCAATTTTGAAAGAGTCCTATTATATCGTAAAGAAGCACATACTCTTCATCTTTGTAATAATTGTTATGAGCCTCTTGGATGGAAGTTGACTGGTTATGAAGACTTAGGAGAACACGTCACTATATCCAAAGTGAGCGGCAGTATTAATCCTATGTCAACTAATGATGTATTTTTTCACTTCAAAGCAGAGACAGTTGAAGTAAACAATAAAGTGCTGAATATTGAAGTAAGTATGCAGAAAATGAAGTAGAACAATTAGAATGTCGAGAGCATCTTGTCAGTTATATAATTGAACATGTAATACATGTAACACATAAAATAAAATGTGACGTGTAATTAACTATAAATAGCACCAAACACTGTAGAATAAAACTGTGCATTCTAGGAGTATTACTATTATTATGTCACTGGTTACTTGATTAATAGTTACATAAATGTTTGTGGAGGGAAGGGGGCAGCTGTTAACAAAATGTTTGTACTTAAATAATGATGTTTGTCATTTAGTGTACTCAATGACTTCAGTGATTTTATTGATTGTAAAGTAATGGGTTTTAAAGTAATCATTATGGTTTAATTAAATTGAGCATGATTTGGATAAAAGTGATAAAACTGGTTAATGTTTTCTCTGCGCCATGTGTGAATTGAATGCCACTACACTAAAAAGTAATACCCATATAACAATATATAATATATTCCCTTTACATTACATTGATTGTTAGGAAGGGAATACCAAAGACCTTGAGAAATAAATGTACAAATTTATTAAAAGAAACTACAAGTTTTGAGAATTTACAGGCATAAATCATACATTTCTACAGTGGTGAAGATACTAAAACGCTTTACACAGATCAAATCGTGTGAATAAGTAACAGGGACAACTTCAAAATAACAAACACTGGTATAAATGATACCTAACTATGAGTAGTCAGGATAAACGTCTAATTGTAAATATTTTATATATGTATGGTTCTCATTCTTCTTTAATTATTTTTTGAAAGTGTGGTTGTTGATCTGTAGATTTTGTCTGCGGACAAGAAAAAAGCCAAATACAAGAAAGTTTTCATTCTGAGACCTATAAAAATGTATTTTTAAAACAAAATTGTGATCTATTTTAAAAAGAACCAAGTAAAAAGGTAAAGTCCTGTGTCAAGTTAGTGTGTAAGTCACAGTTACTACAGTCTACTACTGGCCTTTTAGGGTTGCAAGTAATTAATAATTTGAATCTATAAAAAGTCAAGCTGAAGACTGAGTTTTTACAAAAAAGTAGTATAGGCTATTTTGTATACAGAGTTAGTTAATAGAAGAATGGTAAATGTGTAGTTTTTAAAATGTTAATACAATTTCCTCAAAGGTTTCCTTTTCTTTTAATAAACATGAAATCATCTGGTCTAGTGGGCTGTTAAATGCACTCTAGACTTATTACACAGCTTCTGGTTTAGATGTGTCACTTGTCTTCAAACTACTGTTGCCTAGCTTAAAAAAAGGCCCGTGTTTAATTTTCTTTAGACTGTTGCAGAGTTTATATGTTACACATAATTTTATATTGTAGTAGCTGTTTGCAAGGGTAAGTAATAAGTACAGATTTAATTATAGTAAAAATATCTTTGCCTTCTGCATTCTGTGAGGGTCTCCATCAATAAGTAGCATTCAGAGGTTAGATTCACTTATGTTAAGAAAATTAGTTAGAAACATATAATTTTAATTGTATTTACTATACTAGGTGTATGACAGTCAGTTCAGAGGTCAGCCATTTTTTGTTGAACCACTGGCAGTAAATGTGGAGTCTGTAGATGTTCTGGTTGACATTATTTTTCCAAAGCAAAAATTTTCTTACTTGGATTACAAAAACATTAAAGTTGGAAAAAAAGAAGTTTTGTCTTTTGTGATGAAAAACAAAGGCAAATATGATATTGCATTTCAGTAAGTATCACAGTTACTAAATACAGGGATTGTTACTATATATATATATATATATATATATATATATATATATATATATATATATAAGTATTGTTCTTATTGTAAAGTATATACTGGTTCGGTGTGTACAACATTAATAACAGTTTTTAAAAATATTTGTTAAATTGTTTAATTTCAAAACACATTGTTATTAATTATGTGTCCAATATTTGTGTAAACAAGAAGCATCTTTATAGAAGTGCATGTGTTGTACATTCTGTATACATGCTGTAACAGTACAGACTGACCCAGTACCAGAATTATGGGAATTATGGGTATTTTCATTGTTTTATTATGTATTTTTTAAACATACAGAATGGTTAGGTACATTGTCCCTCTGGAAAACGGAGCAACGTAAATTCGGCCAGAGTAAAACACCAAGGTCTCCGGTGGACGTGAAAACAGCAAAATCTACCATGGCGGTGTTTATGACGAAGTGCCACAATATGCATTATGATTGGGCTATAACACTAGTCCGTCATCGCTAAGAACAATGACGCACTGAGTACCATGTGTGCAACGAGGCGTTGTCCAGCAAGACAAAGCAGGATGACGTAAGAACTACACACACACAAGCAAGAAATTACACTTGCCTCGCTCTCATTTCAACGCCATTCTTCAGAGGAGCCACAGCGATGTATCGTTGTGTGTATAACTTTTTAACAATACTTTAATTCAACTAACAAAAATGATACCAACAGTAGTGGAGCAATAAAGGCTCATCTTGTTTACAGTATAAATATATAAAAAATGTAAATTCAGTGCACACATCTATCTAATTAAACTCAGCGGAATTAAAGGCGAACACCGACCATCACCATGGGAGTCTCACACCAACAACGGATGGACACCACCACCTAACAAGCAGAGAAGTTCCTTTTGTCATTTTTATAGTTAATGAGCTCATTAATATCAAATCGATAATAAAAAAGAATGTACGGGTCTGAAGTTGAATGTGTGAGAATGAATGCGTGAATGTATGGCCATAACACATAAGCCGAAGGCATTGGTTTGTGCAGTAACTAATTAACTATTAATAAATGATTTAAAGCTGCAGCTATAAAGTGTACATTGATATTAATTCAACAGATAAAGAAATAGAGAGAATCAAAAGAGATAGGAAAGTTAGCCACCATTTTGTTTTGTGTCATATCATATGACGTCACTATTTTGACCGCATGGTTGTATGTGTACTACCTTAGATTGAATTAAATTTGATGGTTAATTTCAAGAATATCTGGTTATCATTTGTGTCGTCAACTGTGTTTCAAAATCTTCCTGTACCCGAACCCTGGTACCCCTTAGGTAGAAAACAAGTTATAAAGGAAGAAAACGAGCCCGGCAAATAATGAAATTGGTGAGTATCATTAATACCGAATTATGGTATTTGTTATCTATACCTTACTAAATATATGTGCTAATATTATTGATAAGAGTGAGTGTATTCACAATTGCCGCCCTCACAGTGATTATAAGTTTGGTTATTCACAATTGTCGCCCTCACTGGGACTTGATAAATTATTATTATGGGTAAGATAACCTTATTTATGTATTTAAAGTTTATTGACAAAGGTAGTATTGTTAAAAACAAATATAAATACATTTATATTGTAATAATATTATTGTATATAAGTTTGTATATTCACAATGGGTCGCCCTCACAGTGGACTTTGTATAAAATTAATTTATATAAAACAGATAGATGGAGAAACACAGAAGACGATATATAATGAATGAGAGGTTATGTTGTTAGAGGTAAATAGTTAAATACGAGTTGAGTATATTGCGTAGTCAAATACAAATAGAGATAAATAACCATTTAAATACTAAAATACAAAATGGCAGAAAATAACAATAGCATAGAAATAGAAAATTCAGAGACAGAATCTATTTTACGGGAAAGACACATTAGCTCAACACCTAAAGTAGCCGAAAATAAAATATCATTAGAAGACCTGTTCGCATTGATTAAAACACAAAATAGTGTGTTAAAAGAGATTGACGAGAAGTTTGATAGCCTCGAAAATGAATTGAAAAAACAAAATAATGTACGAGACGTAAAATTGAACCAATTAGACGAGAAACTTAAAAAAGTTGAAAATGAAATACAGAGACAAAATTGTAGTATTGACAAAGTAGACAAGTTAGAGATAGACAAAAACAAGGTAAGTGGTGAGAATTATGATAATACAATTACAAATATGGTGTTAGAAAATAATTGTGTGAGTATTGAGAGTGGTGATAAAAGTATAATGGGAGTAGAATTTGATAATGAAGTGATAAAAAGTGTTGATGAGTTAGAGAGAAAGTATAGAGAGAATTTACAGATAAAGGGGTTGCAGGGGGTAAGATTTTCCCTTAATGTTGTAGTAGGGGGTGAAGTAAAGACTTCACGTGTGTTTAGGAAGGACGAGAGTGCCTTCAATGCGTATTTGGAAGACAAAAGGTCTACAAATAAAGTGGTCCCTGATTTTTTTTGTGCACTTCACAGGCGGTGCAGTGATAAAGCAGTAGAGTCCCCTGCATATATGGAGAGAGAGTGTGTAGCTTGGTATGATGGTGAGAAAGGTCTTGAGAGAGAGAGAAAGAGAGAAATTGAGATATATAAAGTAAAGAAAAATTATGAAGAGTTTATGAAAAGGTTAGGTATAGAGATGATATATAATAAAAATATGAAATACTTACCTTGTAAGGAAGTTGATATAGTAGTAGGAGATGATAATGAAAATAATGACTTAGTAACTTATCTGATTGTGACGAATTATACTGGAGGTGACAGGACAATGACCAATCATGACAGATTAAATGAGTTTGTGGAAAATAATGAAAATTTGAATGGTATATGCATTTATGATGTTAATATAAGAGATTCAATAATAAGCAATGTATATAGATATAAGATAAGACTATTGTTCGACGATATGGGGTAATTGTTTATTGTGTTATGAACATTTAATTGTGTGGACAGTGTTTTTTAAAAATGGACTGATTCGGACTGATTATGGCAAATGATTTAGTGATTATGTGAATTGTATATTTTTGTGTATTGATGTCTATGTATTTGTGTATTTTTACTGTTGTGTACTTTATGTATTTTTTTTATTTAAGCATGTATTGTACGATTTTAAATAATTGGAGGAAGTTAATAATGATTTTAAAGGATATTATGAGAATTCAGATTCTAATGGTTAGTAGATGATTATGTATTTGGATATGAAAGGTGTTGTTAGTTGGTAAGTGATGAATTTCTAATGGTATATTAATGTTGAAATGTTATAAAGAGTTTGGGTAGTAAGGATAAAATAGAGGCATGGGAGTTAGTTAAATAGAGTTATTGGGAGTTAGGAAAAATAAAGTGTTGAGATGTTGATAAAATATATAGAGGTGTTAGATATTTTAGGGACACAGTGGTTAGTAATTATATGTAGAGTTGAGTGATGTGAGTGGTAATTATATTTGGTGTTGATGGTGATATTTTGTAATAAGGGTATTGGTGTAGGAGTCCAACGAGAGATGTTGAGACGGGAGTGGATCGTTGTGTGCCGGAAAGGGTTATCTGAAAGGGTCAGAAACCGATAAGGGAATGAGTTGGTTAGAGGGAATACACACATACTAGTACAAAAAAGGTGCGGTGCCAGAGGTTTTAAATGGGATTTGTGAAAGGGGTTTATTATAGAGATATTGGTGTCAAAATATATTAATGGTTAGAAGCGGCTAGTAGAGAAAAGGGGGTAGTAAGGTTAGATTGACAATGCCAAAATAAGACAGAGAAAAATGAGTAATAGAGAGTCACCCAAACGAGTGAGAATAGAAGGGTTAGAAAAGGAGAATTCATGGTAGGAAGGTGAGGTAACAAAAAAAGGTAATGTAACAGAAAGGTAAGGATAAATTTGAAATTGTTGTATAGAATCTAATGAATGTCAAATAATTGAAAGTTAATTGAGAATTGATGTTATAAAGTTTGGTACAAATCATGTAAGTTTAAATTGTTTAATGTAAGGTAAATGTAACAATGTTAATATGTAATGTTCAATGTTTTATGATGTTTTATTATGTTGGGGGGAAATAGAGTGTGTGGCTAGGAGGTCGTTACAGGGGTAATGACGATAATAAGTGTTAAGAGATAGTAGATTTTAAAGTTGAAAATATAAAGTTAAAAAATGAAGTTAAATAAAATATTCTAGTAAGCTGCCATTTACAAAATAGATAAATGATTATAAGTTGAGCAACAAAGTTTAAAGGAAAAGTGTCTGCCATGATAGTTGTAAGTTGAATTTATAGAAATAATTAGGTGAAGGTATTTTGGGGTATAATAAAGAATGATTGATATATTGTGTTATATGTAGTTGCCTATATATGTTGTTTATTTTCTTACAAGGAAGTAGTTGAATTTGGTGGTGGTAAGAAATCAATGTATTTTAAGTCTTGTTGTGGTTAAGTGACACTTTTGAATTAAAAAACAAACCAATGCCCGAACACAAACCAATGCGTCTAAAAGGGAACATATCAGTTATAGATATGTAAGTGTATTATACCACTATTTTGAATTTTTGTATTGGATGTTTCAGAGTTTTGTGGTGTTGTGACCGCAGTCCTGGGCTGGCTGGAGCGTCAGAACAGGAGTGTATAGTGCCTCATGGCCTTATGGTGTAGGGATCTCTCAGGAGAAGTCCAGTAAGGTCAGAGGGTGCGACCAGCATCATAGGACCAAGGGTAAGTGATGATAAAATTTTTTTTTTGTAACGTTACAGGGGGTTGTGGTGACGTATCTAGACTGATCCTTTTAGGAGAGTGTGAATGAGTCAAGGAAATTTTTTTATGTTTCGACACAAAAAATTTTCCTTGAGGGGGTTTGTAACAGTACAGACTGACCCAGTACCAGAATTATGGGAATTATGGGTATTTTCATTGTTTTATTATGTATTTTTTAAACATACAGAATGGTTAGGTACATTGTCCCTCTGGAAAACGGAGCAACGTAAATTCGGCCAGAGTAAAACACCAAGGTCTCCGGTGGACGTGAAAACAGCAAAATCTACCATGGCGGTGTTTATGACGAAGTGCCACAATATGCATTATGATTGGGCTATAACACTAGTCCGTCATCGCTAAGAACAATGACGCACTGAGTACAATGTGTGCAACGAGGCGTTGTCCAGCAAGACAAAGCGGGATGACGTAAGAACTACACACACACAAGCAAGAAATTACACTTGCCTCGCTCTCATTTCAACGCCATTCTTCAGAGGAGCCACAGCGATGTATCGTTGTGTGTATAACTTTTTAACAATACTTTAATTCAACTAACAAAAATGATACCAACAGTAGTGGAGCAATAAAGGCTCATCTTGTTTACAGTATAAATATATAAAAAATGTAAATTCAGTGCACACATCTATCTAATTAAACTCAGCGGAATTAAAGGCGAACACCGACCATCACCATGGGAGTCTCACACCAACAACGGATGGACACCACCACCTAACAAGCAGAGAAGTTCCTTTTGTCATTTTTATAGTTAATAAGCTCATTAATATCAAATCGATAATAAAAAAGAATGTACGGGTCTGAAGTTGAATGTGTGAGAATGAATGCGTGAATGTATGGCCATAACACATAAGCCGAAGGCATTGGTTTGTGCAGTAACTAATTAACTATTAATAAATGATTTAAAGCTGCAGCTATAAAGTGTACATTGATATTAATTCAACAGATAAAGAAATAGAGAGAATCAAAAGAGATAGGAAAGTTAGCCACCATTTTGTTTTGTGTCATATCATATGACGTCACTATTTTGACCGCATGGTTGTATGTGTACTACCTTAGATTGAATTAAATTTGATGGTTAATTTCAAGAATATCTGGTTATCATTTGTGTCGTCAACTGTGTTTCAAAATCTTCCTGTACCCGAACCCTGGTACCCCTTAGGTAGAAAACAAGTTATAAAGGAAGAAAACGAGCCCGGCAAATAATGAAATTTTTGAGTATCATTAATACCGAATTATGGTATTTGTTATCTATACCTTCCTAAATATATGTGCTAATATTATTGATAAGAGTGAGTGTATTCACAATTGCCGCCCTCACAGTGATTATAAGTTTGGTTATTCACAATTGTCGCCCTCACTGGGACTTGATAAATTATTATTATGGGTAAGATAACCTTATTTATGTATTTAAAGTTTATTGACAAAGGTAGTATTGTTAAAAACAAATATAAATACATTTATATTGTAATATTATTAGTGATAATAAGTTTGTTTATTCACAATGCATGCTTAAATGATTAAAACATTCAAGAGTTAATAATCACAATCATGTTTGTGATTGACATGGGATTTGCTTGCTTTCATTATAGTAAAACATAATTTTGTATCTTGTTTACAGTGTTGCTTTATTTTGTCCTGCACTATTAATAAATGATCAGAATATTATTAGTTATTCGCATGCATTATGTTTGTCATTATTATGTTTATATGTGTAATCAGCATTTCTTAATTACAGAATAAAATTTGCTGAGCATCATAATGAACAATTCATGCAGTTACAGTTTGAACCCCAGTCTATCTTGTCATTTAGTCCAAAGTCTGGTGTGTTACAAAAAAATGGAAAAACAGTTACAATTCAGGTAACATGAGACTATTATTTTTCCAGGTCTTCCCTGTATGAGGACTTCCAGTTACCAATAAGATTAAAAAGAACTTATTTGATATAATTATGTATAACATAAAAAAGTACTTATTTGTGTAATTATAGCATATGTGTGTGTGTGTGTGTGTGTGTGTTCCAGTAGTGTACTATCTGGGTAGCAAGTAACTTCCAAAATGTTTTAAAATTAACAGTTTTTAATTTTATTGATATGGTTTTCTGCTTTCCACTAAGGAGGATTTGCAGCACTTTTAATAATGAAAACATTTAGTGTTTGTTATAAATGTAATCTTTTTTATTCTTCAAAATAACAATTACTGACATTTATGTTCAACCAGTACTTCAAATAGGTCAAATAGTTGTCTTCCTTCACTAGTATATGTAGCTTTATATACTTACATAAATGCAGGAAGCAATTATCAAGTAAAATGTTATCTGAAATAGAGAAGTTCTCAAGCCAAACATTTAGAAACTTACTAATATTTATAAATTCTTACAAGCCCACTGCAGTACTTATAGATGTCTGCTGTATTGTAGTAAATTAATACTCCATAATTTATTAATAATATTTTAGTACTTATCGGCTCTATGACATGTGACATTCACGTGTGTGTGTGTGTGTGTGTGTGTGTGTGTGTGTGTGTGTGTGTGTGTGTGTGTGTGTGTGTGTGTGTGTGTGTGTGTGTGTGTGTGTGTGTGTGTGTGTGGCTCCCAAAATGTTAATAATTAGGCATTGGTATTCACCTGATCTAGACGGTTTAAAGCTGAATGTCGCCTTTCCTTGCAGTATAGATGTATTTCAGTAGAGTGTAAATGTAGTAAAGATAGAACACAGCACACTTAATAAACATCAAAAGAACTGAAGAGAACATTAAATGATACCAAAACACAAAAGCCAATGTGTAGACAGTAGTTCCTGGTACTCCACGTGATAAATGTATACTGTCAATAATATAATATTCCATCTACCTAAAAACATTGTGTGTGTGTGTGTGTGTGTGTGTGTGTGTGTGTGTGTGTGTGTGTGTGTGTGTGTGTGTGTGTGTGTGTGTGTGTGTGTGTGTGTGTGTGTGTGTGTGTGTGTGTGTGTGTGTGTGTGTGTGTGTGTGTGTGTGTGTGTGTGTGTGTGTGTGCAACTACTTGTTTAATACAGTTTGAATGAATTAGGTATGTTAATGAACAGGAATAAAATGCAGGTCCTTTTTCACACGTAAATAATCATATTTTTATATAATATATGAATACAAAATATTATTTTATCACTAAAATGCAGTTTTAAATTTTCAGGTGTCTTGCCTGTGTTCAAAAGCCCTTAACATCACAGAAATTCCATTGCTGAAAGTATGGCTTATAGACACAGGTCCAAAAGCTTCACCTGTTGCAGCAATTCCAATTGGAATTTCTATCACATCATTTACTGCCAAGTAAAATTTTAATAATAACTCTTAAAAACCTCAGTTGTTAGTAATTTTGTATAGTATGTAGACACATGTAATTTTAGTTTTTTGGTAACTATGGTTCCCCTTTTTTAAATTACTATTAATTTCACTCCCCCTCCCCCCACACACACTCATATGGTATAACTGTCTAATAGATCTTAGTATCTCTTTGCATTCACCTTTTTATTTTCCTGAAAACAGTTTGTGAATTCGTTACAACTTCGGTCAGTAATTTTTAACATTTTGTCGGTTTACAAATCAATCAGCAATGATTTATTCATTACTCATTCTTAAAATTAAACAAATTAAGAACCTTCATTAGTTTAACATTGAACTATAATTTTTAATGACTGAAGGTTTAACGAGGATTGGTCGGGAAGTATAACACAGATTTATTTGTGTCGACATTTTTATTGTCATCATCAGGATCTGTGTATGAGTATAAGAGAAAATTTCAAACACAACAATATCAATTAATTGAGTGAATGTGTTTGTATATATGTGTGCGTGTTCATGTATGTGCATGTGTGAGGGAGTTGAGACAGTTTGTTTTACATCCCTCTCACACACAATTAATTGATCACACATTCACTCAATTAATTGATCTTGCCAAAACATGGACACAAATAAATTAAAATTTGTGTTACACTTTCTAACCAATCCTTGCTAAACTTTCAGTTGTTAAAATTGATTGATTGATGGTCACTACTAAATTAAGGATTTACCTATAATGTTACTTAAAATAATCAATTTTAAATGTATCTGAATTTAATACTTAAATTATTTATATTTGAAATTGCAGTATTGCATTATTACCTTGCTTAAACTTTGCTCTTAGATACAAATTTCCAGAGGAAGGAAACTCTTTCAGGAGGTGTCTGACATAAAAGTAAGAAAAAAAATCATTCAAACATTGGGCCATGAACTCTTTGTTCATGAGTTATGGCCAGGTAAAAATACCTGTTCTGAAGGGAAAATACTGCAATATAGAAATTTCCTGAACACAAATTATGAAGCAAAACTAGTGTATCCAAATGTTGTTTGGCCTAACATATACAAGAAACGTGATTCAAGATCAGTGTTGTTAATATTTTTCAAGAAATTGCTGAAGATTGAAAAAAATGGAACTAACAAACAAAGAATACTTTCAAATAATATTTATAGAGAATTTAATTCTGAGAAGCTTCATAGTTAACTATGATAATTAACTATAGTTAACTATAATTATCTATACGATAATTAACTTTATTGCATAAATGCAATTTTGAGAAGTTAACTATAATTATCTGCTTCTAAACTAAATAAACAATATCAGCTGTTTATTTACAAAAAGCGGTACTGTCCCAGTAACCGTACTCACACTCATTTTCAATATTTTGATTATGCAAGTATTGGCATCGATGTGTAGTGAATATTGCATATAATTTTAGTTAGTAAATGGAAATTGTGAAAATGTATTTGTGTATTGTTACAAAATAGCTTGTTGCCGATTGCAGTCGCATTTCATTGTCATATTTTTTTTACGAAAAATGTTCCTAGCAATAATATAACTCCGATGTGTGCCTGCGATGCCAAAAGTTGGCATTGTTAGGTTGACATTGAAACTAAAATTACACATGGAAACCAAAATGCCTATAAAATAATATTTGCTTTTTGTGAAATCCACGTAAAAAAACCAACTCGAATTAAGGCCTATTACTGTACATGTCTCTCTTTTTTGTGACAGACTTCGTTTTTTTCAATAATTTTCGGTTTTTGTGCACATCACAGGAAAAGCACACCAACCAAAAAACACACACACATGCGCATGCACACACTGCATCCACACCTATAAAATCTTGCTCTTTACCTGGTAACAATATTCCCTCTTTTTCTTATCTTCATGTGGTGTCTAAATTCTTTGTAGTATCTAAGAGTGTTATGCTGTGATAGTTGTCTGGTGTTTTCCTATTATATTTCTTAAAAACTGGAACTACGCTATCTCTCTTTCAATCATAGAAAAAGATTAGCCACATGGACACGTACAATTTTCAATCAGTACACAAATTAAATCAATAAGTATAAAGAAGTCAAATAAAGTGTATGATATATATCTTCAGTGAAAGATTATTTTGTAAAAAATTTGTATTTTTATTTTGTCCCTTTTTAACTAAATGAAAAAAAATTACTTTTATGAAATTAGTGCATTCCTGATGTACACATATACACTAATCTGCTATGAAAATCATTAACAAACATAATATTATAACATAATATTTTTTGAGTTGTCCATATAATAATTGTACACCAGATTATTGTTTTCTGTATAAAAAGTATTGTATAAGGATAATTCTGGTCATGATTTGTTATAAAATCTGAACTGGAAATATTTCAATTATTAGTTTTTCCCATATCAATTTTTTGTTATCTTTTGTTTAAGGCATAAATACAATTATGTAAACTTCTTAATGGAACTGGCCTCATTGTCATTATCTAAATCTGAATTGTGCAGAAAACTAGTAGAACTCATCTGAGCGGTATTACATCACACTTCTTCATAACATAACTAGTCCAAATTGTCTGCACAATAATCTTAAATTGTCAAGAAAACATCACACTATGCAGCAAATAAGAGATGACTTCTCTAGGCTCATGTTGCCAAACAACGTACCAGATTAGGACTAACTTATATAATAATATCATATTAAAGTTGTTAACATAACATAAATAAAATTCACTGCTGTTCTAACAGTCAGTTATTCTGTAAATGAAAAAGTTAATATACATGATTAATGAAAATTGTTAACAAATTTGTCTACAGTTTAAATCAAATGAGTACTTAAAGTTTCAGTCTTTTTCCCTTTTACAGACAAATGAAAGGTGGAAATTTAATCTAAAGAAATTGATTTTTTTTTAAAGCTATATCCTAAAACAAATGTAAATTAAATGTAGCATGTACGAGGTCTGAAAGTAGGGTGACAATTGTCTTTTAAAATGTTGATTGAATCATATATAATAAAATTGTAAATTTATCTGAAAACTAATGTGTCATAAATACATAAATTATACATATGTATAAAACATATTGATAATAAATATCTTGTTGATTCATCCTCTTCGTTCACTTTTACTAATATTATTATATATAAAAACTTTCACAAATGAACTTACTTTTGTTCTCACTTTCACAAACGTTTCAAGGTGTTGTGCCTCTTCCTCAGTGTGAGTAAATACTGAATGTCATTGTTGCAGAATAACGATTAAGGAATATAGGTGTGTGTGGCCATCAATTCCCACCACACACACCTATATTACTTAATCGTTATTCTGCAACAATGACATTCAGTATTTACTCACACTGAGGAAGAGGCACAACACCTTGAAACGTTTGTGAAAGTGAGAACAAAAGTAAGTTCATTTGTGAAAGTTTTTATATATAATAATATTGATAATATGTGTTTCTTAAAATTTGTGTATTGAACAATAATCATACTGGTACACAGAACGATTGAAAACAAATTACATTTTTGCATGTTTGTGTAGGTTCAAAGTGACACCTATGCAAGACATAAATTTTGGTCCAATGATTATTGGTTCAAAACTTACCAGGTCTATAATAATAGAGAACTTAGGAAAATTTGATTTGCAATATAGAATACTGTCTCGAGAACAAGCTAATCTGGAAGACGACATCTCATCAAGACGTAAGGTAGTATACATGCTAAGCAGCAGGTACATTTGTTTTATCTGATTATAAAAGTTATTCAAATGTTTTCATGTCATAGGTAGAACCACAACACCACATCAATCAGTATGTCAGGCTTGTAACCTGATCTTCTCAGGTGGAGGGGGTTACACACTCACACACACACGTGCTTGCACATGCACACAACTGTACTACTATTGCTCCTCTTTAAAAACAATGTTTAATAGGTTAACTTTAGAATTTACCATTTCTGTGGTGTAGGATGTTAACAGTTCCCTAAAATAAAATTATTTTTTCAGTAAATAAAGTCTGGCCCTTTCAGTACTGTTACTGTAAGTGTACTATTGAATGTAAAACTATTGTCAGTTGAAATCACAGTGCAAGACTTGTTCATATTATAATATGATAGATAGAGGTGTTCTATACATCTATTGTCCTCTATTCAATTGTGTAATAAGTCACACGTTGTTGATGTCACTCAATGACTAGACGAGTTTAGGTGTATTTTGATTCAAATATGTAGGTTTAAAATTATTATTATTTATGATTTGTTTGTTTCAAAAAGGTTTAGAAAGCTGAAAAAATGTTCAAATTCTCTTTTCGAAGCACTGGTTAGTTTAGCTGTCACTTACCACTTACTTACTGGTGTCAATCTTCCAAAGTAGATCCTTTCTTCCTGTAATATACTGAAAATAACGCAACACAGTTCATACAATATTTACCACTAGTGTGTATGTGGATATAAAGTAAATGAAGTTGTTCTGTATATGAGACTGTTTTGAACTTACTCAAAATCTTGGCCGCTTATTTGCCTTAATGCCAATTTGTAAAATAAATGCTCTGTTGTTGTTGTTATTATAATCTACCTTGAAATGACGGACTGACTCGATTATATGTGAAATGGTAATTTATTAACAATAATTAAAGTTCATTTAAAACCTTTTAAAACATTTCATAAGACATTAAAAACAATTTAACTCGTTACAGAGATTCTTAAAACTCAGGGCTGGTAACACTGGTTTTTTTATATTGTATTTCGCTAACCTGATTTGGTTAGTTTTCTTATTTATAGTTAACAAAAATCATGAATTCTTTTAGTATACAAGATACTTACTACAAAAAATGCTTTTAATACGACAATGACGTATTATGGAGAGTGATTACAAAATTAGAAAAAGTTTAATTATAATATTGGAAACTATTGTTTCAGGCACGCCTGCTTTTAAATTTGCAGGTTATGGTATAGTATGTGCAATACGATTAATATTGTTGTGTATCAGAATAAAATTCCTTTAATGGTTATAACAATTAAAATATAATGATTAATTTATAATCTCAGTGTAATTAAGAATAATTTAGGCTTTCTTGAATTGAAAGCATAGCACTGCATTATCAATAATACCTTATAATACCGTACAGCACAGTGTACCTTTCAATAACAGGTAGGTTAGAGTGAAAATTCCTCTAAGTGAATTGTTAAAAATATTTAAATTAACTTCATAAAATCTTATTGTTACACATAATATTAGCTAATGACACATTTATTAATCATTTAATGGTACTTATATACTATAAGGTTTAATTACAATTCGTTCCTGAAGTTTTAAAACGTGTGTGTTAAAAGTTAGTAATTTTCATCCAGGATATTTTCTAGTTTCATACAAGTTCAGTGTTTTATTTTTAATTAATCCTTGAAAGAAATTTGACTATCAGTTCTTAGTGAGAGTTAATAGTGTTGTGAGAAAAAGTTAAAAAGAATTTATTCCATAAATTCGGGTAATTCAGCAATACTTATCAAATCTGTTGAATTATGGTGAAGAGTTATTCATTTCGAAATAGGTTGGGTCCTCTTTGTCATCAATCTTCCCTCATTTTTGAATTTAATTACGCCTGGCGTCTTTTTCGGATAAGTTGGTCTAAATTATTAATTTGGAATTTAATAATCTGGTCTCTGGCCTCGGTTGGATGGACTGGTTCCTCATCAGACTTCTTGTTTCTTCTTGTTATTAATTTTGATTACTTTTATACTGTTTTACATTAAAATTGGGTCGATTACAGCTTGGCGTCTATTCGTATTGAGCTTCAATAATGAACTAACAGTTTCTAACGGAATAATAATAAATAACGTTCGGTTGTTATGGCAACTGTCTGACTCTCATTGGCTGTTCATAATTTAAGTCTATTGTTATGATATTTGAATTTGTATTCAAAATGACTAAATATCTTCAGATTGCTATTATTCTTCTGTCTTCTTATCTATGTATGAGATATTATGACAACTGTTCCTATTTTCTTTCAAAGATCATTTTGACATCCCACAAAGCTGGGTTTGTTTATGTATTAATGTTTTGACAATTATGTTAATATTATGTAATTACATTTCTTTCTTATTTTATGTTCTTAATTTAACTTTTACATCTTAATATGATTCACTAATTTTACTTAACTAGTTACTTGCCTTGAATTTTCTAATACAATAGTTAATTTCTTACAATTTGTTGATTTTGGATTTATACAGTTAGGCATGTTATAGGCCTAAGTAGTAATTGGCTATATTTTCTTATTGTATACAATTTAACGATTATTTTGCCTTTACATATATTTTGCTTAGTGTCACTTATGACTTGCTTACTTTTTGAATTGATTTGGGTTGTTTTATAATAATTGTATGTTCTCATTACCTTCCACAATCATGGCTTGTCTATTATTTACTATTACAGTACTTTTAAAACATAACATAAAATCTAGGTTTATGGTCTGTATACCTTTTTTCAGCTATATTCCTTCTCATAAACTTAACCATTTATGTTTCTACCTAACCATGGTAACACTAATATTTTTACTCCTTATGGGATCTTTTCCCTGAATTTTCTAATCTACAATCACTCTTAATTCTAATAACAATAATGTTCTTCCTCTCTGGCACTTTTCACCATTAAACTGTACTGTTTATTACTGGTTTTTAGGTGTCTATACTGATCTGTAGGTTTTATATTTATTTCAGGGTTACACTGGCATTTTGCACTTTTTTATGTTATGTGAGTGTTACTAGTGGGTGTTCCCTAACATTAAATTCTCTTTTCTCACTTAATTATGTTCATTCCCTACCTATCTCTCACTTCTGGGGTTTTTACTACTTTACTCATAATTGTTAGTTATACTGTTAACAAGGTTCATATCATTATAGAGTTATTCGTAACATTTAATCTCTATTTCTTTGGTTAGTGTACTTTAGTTGTCTTTACTTTATTTGATTTTAACATTGTCATTTGCATTTATTATTTATTGGATTCTTTTTCATTATCATTTGAGTTTACTATTTCTCATTTACTTTTCTTTATCATTTGTTTGTGTCTTTTTATATCTTCTCATTTTATTTCATTTATATTTTGTTTATTTCCTTTTCATTTCCTTCTCATTTGATTTCATTTTATTTCTTTTTCTTGAGTCAATCACTTGGGTTGGGTCATAGTCATTTGACTCATCATAGTCATTTTATTTTCATTAGTTAAACATTTAATATAGTTGATTCATAGTTTTTTCCCTGGTATTGGGGTGGCTTTTTGTATTGTAACATAACGCCTCTCCATCAAAATTGATCATTTTGGTAAAACACTAGCGTAGTTTTTTATGAAATTATCAGTTATACATAATTTTTCCTTTTTCTTCTTGTTTATTTCTTCTTTCTTGTTTCTCTTCTTACTTGTTCCACTCCTTTTTATTTAGTTATTTTTTTCAGATCTGTTTTTTCTTATTTCCATTAGTGCGTTCTCTCTGTTATATAATTTCCCTAACTTTTAGTAGCTGGTTTCTTCCATTACTACCTTTTTTTATGAGATCAGAGGAACATCATCTCTGCTCAGTTAATTGATTGCTGGGACCTATTCTCAGTCAATCTTAAATACCTTTTTGTCATCTTGTGACTTTCGTTAATATTTTGGGGATTGTCCACTCCATGGTTTTTAGATCATTTTAACCTTTTACTCATTCTTCCTTCCACTGCACCTTCGCTATATTCTGTTATCTACTCACACAGTTGATTGTTTTTATTTATTTAGTTGTTAATTTCATTATTTCTAACTTTTAATTAGTTTGTTTTTCTCTTCTTCTTGTGATCATTTTAATTATTTTAGACATCTTTTCTCTTCTTCTTCTTCTTCTTTGTTGGTTACCATTACTTTGCTTTAGCCACTTGCTGTACATTTGTTTTATACATTATTTCTTTTTGTTTCTTGTACCAGTTCACATTTTTTTTCTGAATATTCTATATTCTTTATAATTTTATGTATTTGTCTTGGCAGTTCTTGCTTGGTTTTATTTTTATTTATTTTAATTGGTCTCCTTTCTAATTCTCTTGTATTATTAATTCTTGTTTTCACTTTATTTGTTTATTTTGTTTTATCTCATATATTTTCTAAATATTATTGTAAGTTGGTTGTTCTTACTATTTTTACTCAATGTGTATTCCATGTTAATTTGCCTCTAGTTGGATGCGTCAATTTATAATTACTCCTCTGTAGCTCTCGTGTTAAATTTTTAAATGTTAAGTTGTAATAAAGATTGGTTTGTTCAATGATGAAAACCGATTGAGTAAATAGTGTATCAGTTGTTCGTGATTTATTTATGTTGCGTGTTTTGTAACGTGATTTCATATATAAATTTTATGAAATGAATTATTCTGCCTTGTTTTAATAATCAGAATTATTATTATTTAAATTCAGCAGTTAAAACTTCACAATTAATTCGAATGTAGCGGTCGAGTCATCCCAAACAATTCTCAATGTTCACCTTCGATATTAGGCTTAACCCTATTCGTTAAGGTTAATCTTGGTTTTGTAGTTTATGTGATTCCAATGACTCCTCGACGTCTTCTTGGTCTTTGTAATTATAAAATAAATGTTGATTATGTCTTATTTTCATGAAATAATAACGCATGGATATGATTTATTAACATTATCATTTAATCTTTGCAATTGTAATTCAAATTGATGAAAAACAATAATACAGAGTACATTACAAATCTTTCTAGTACTGTACTTATAATCTAAAAAGAGAGTTACAAAAATTATTAAGAAAAAACATACAATGTCTGATGATATTGAGTACGTCTCGTACAGAGCATGCTGGTTAGTGTGACGTCATCATCATGGCTGCCTTCGTCCGTTCCAGATAATAACTGAAGTTTTACTAATGTGTTTAAATAAATGTGTTCCTTGTACCCACTGATTCTGATATATAATGTTTTTCACTTATTAAAATGTTCACTAGTGATTAGTGGTAGTGTGAATTATAGTGTTGTTTAGTGGTTGTTCGTTTTGGATTAATAATATTGTCAGTTATAAAGTCGAATTATACGTTACACTTCTAGGCGATATTGCTGTACGTCTCCTTCTTTTTGCTTGATATTTTCTTTTATGGTGTTTGTTACTGGTTAGTGAGATGATTGAAGTTAAGAAATTTTTTTTATCTTCAGTGGTGGTCATAAAATTTTCTTCCACAAACAGTTCCTGAGTTTAGATTATCTTTTTAATAATATCCCAGCGAGCACTGTTAAACTGTTCTCAATCACAATTAACAATAAAGTGTCATTTCTTCTTTTTTAGTCACCGAACTGACCAAAACTTCTTAAATTCTGATTGGCCCCTTATGTACAGTTTAAGTGTTATATGACCAATACCCCTTAACTACTTTAAATTTTACAAATTACTTTTAACATATAATTTTATCATTATATCCTAATGATTCATACAATGTTTATATGATTATTAATTTTATTATATATAAAAAACTTTTACAAATGAACTTACTTTTGTTATCACTTTCACAAACGTTTCAAGGTGATGTGCCTCTTCCTCAGTGTGAGTAAATACTGAATGTCATTGTTACAGAATAACAATTATGGACTATAGGTGTGTGTAGTGGGAATTGATGGTGGGGGGGAATTGGCACTGAGGTTCAAATTTTGTGTTTGGATCAATGTATCAAATAGTGTATGTGATCTGTAATGTAATTGTTCATTTAATATGTTGGTTGGTTGTAGTGCGTGATATCTGTATATTTCAAATTGTTCAGCTGTGTTTAATTTTCTACTTTTTGGTAAGTAGTGTAATATTTCCATGTTGTGTTCTATGTTTGTGTAACTATGGTTTTCATTTTGTAAATGTGTGGCAAATGTGGAATGTATGTAATTTGTGGTGAGGGCTTTTACATGTTCTGAAAATCTGGAATAAAAAGATCTTCCCGTCTGGCCGATGTAGAATTGGTTACAATCATTACAATTTAATTTATAAACTCCTGTTTTACTGTATGTGTCTGTGTCTTTGTTAATATTTATATGTTTCCAAATGGTGTTGTTGATTCTGTAGGCTACTTTATAATTGTGTTTTCTAAATGTGTTAGCAATTTTGTGTGTATTGGAGTTGTAGTATGTAAGTGATATGTACTTACTGGGTTGTGTGTTGTTGGTCTGATGTGTTTTATTTTTTGTGCTTAGGATGCGTTTGTGTATTTTATTTACCAAATCGGGGTTGTATCCATTTTTAACTGCTATATATTTGATTGTGTTAAATTCTTCTTGGTAGTCATGTGTGTTTAGGGGTATTGAAGTGAGTGAATGCTGCATGTTTGTGTTGAGTTGGGTGGTTGGATGAGTTATGTATGACCATGTCTGATGTGGTGGGTTTCCTGTATATTTTGTATGTGTGTGTGTTGTTTGTTTTGGTGATTGTGAGGTCTAAGAAGTTTATGCTATTATTTATATATATTATATAATATATTAATATATTATATTATATTATATATATATATATTATATATTTAATAATATATATATTATTTATATAATAGTGTTAATATATTTGTGGAAATTTTCTATTTGTCTTTTGTTGCTGTTGTATAGGAGTATAATGTCATCAACATACCTGTGCCACTATATTATTTTATCAGTGTATTTGTTATTGTGCAATATGTGTTCTTGTTCTATGGTGTGTACAAATATTTCGGCTAGTATACCTGATATAGAGGAGTCCATGGGTAGTCCATCTGTTTGTGTGTAAAACATGTTATTGTGTGTGAAATAATTTTGATCAGTTATAATTTTAGTTAGATGTATGATCTCTTTTATGTGTGTTTCAGGTATGTTGTTTAATTTTAGTAATTGTTCTAATGTAGTTATAGTTTCTTTTATGGGAACATTGGTGTATAGGTTTGTTATGTCAAATGAAGCTAGTGTGGAATTGTGTGGAATGTGGATATGTTGAGTTTTATTCACTAGATCTAAATTATTTATGACAGTGGTGTTGTTAGTTAAATTTATGCTATTTCTGATTAATTTATCTAAGTGTCTAGCTATTTTGTGTGCAGGTGCTTGTGTGTTGTTTATAAGTGGCCTGATGGGAATATTTGGTTTATGTAATTTCGGTAGTGCATTTAGTGTAGGGGCTTTTGGTTTAATTTGTTTAAAATATTTGATGTTGTCAGGTGATACTATGTGTTTTGTGTTATTTAAGGTTTTATTTATTTGTTTGTGATAATTTGGGGTGGGATCTTTATTTAATTTAGTGATGTTGTTTTCATTAAAAAATGTTTCGATTTTGTTATTTAAATCTTGTTTTTCTATTATGACGTTATATTGCCTTTGTCTGCTTTGAGTATGGTTAGGTTGTGCTCTTGTAATTTATGTTTTATGTTTTTTAGTAATTGGAATTCATTACTGTGTTGTTTATGTTCATATTGCTGTGTGTGTTGTAATTTGCGTTTGATATCGTGGCGTATGGTGTCTTGGTCTATGTTATGCGGGGGTATATGGCTGCTTCAGCATCAAGGACTATGTCACATGTATGTCTTTTATTATTGTTGTTATTAGTTGGAATGATGCCTAAATTGTGTTTTAGACCTTTATCTAATAGGGTTATTTCTGCATTTGTGAAATGGGTCAATGTTGTATTTACAGTACGTGCGTGAAACTTATGTGTCACTGTAGGGATGGTTTCGTTTCTGCGTGTTAATAGGTTATTGATTTTTCTGTTATGTCTTTCCTATGTTCTTAAGTGGATTTTCTCTATGATATTTCGTGTATATTGTATTATGTGTTCTAATTCAATGTGGTGTAATATTTGTGTGAGTTTTACGTGTAGGTTGTATGCCGTTTTGTTTAGTGTATCTTTTTTGTGGTATAAATCTTTGACGATGTTATCCAGGTGTATTATTTCTGCTTTACGTTTGGTTTGTATTGCGGTGTGTGTGTTATTTTTTATTATGATTTGTGCATGTGTGTGTATAATGTTGTGTTTGCGGCATGTTTTGTTGTATGCGATGTTTAAGGATGTTTTTGTTATCTGTATTCTGACATTTCTGTATTTGTGGATTTAATACGCTGTGCTGGCGGTATTATAATTATTAATTATAATAAATTATTATTAATTATACAATTACAAACAATTTGGTACTAAACATGCCTTGGTTTATACCTGTAAAACCTTAGTACTTAGTGAATTTTTCTGATATATGATGAAACAATTTATAATGGTTGATGGTAAGTTATATCTTGACTCCATGAGATACATATATTTAAATTAACTAACTAATAACATGAACTCTTATAATATATCACAAAACTCTTAATAATAATACTTGGTTTGACAATTTTAATTTATTCATACTGTTGAACTATTGTCTGTATGATAAATCATTTTTACTTTCTGTTAATAACAACAAAACACTTTTTATAAAAAATAAATAGTACACTGTTTAACTGTAGTTTGTGTCACTATTATTATGCCACTTTTCAGTGTTTATTACCACCTTTCTCACTGTAAGGGGTTGTGCCCCTTATTCTCTCTTTTTATGTACACAATTTTGTTTAACAACATTTTTATACTAAAGTTAATACAATTAACACAATTTATTTTAGTTGATACAATTTTATTTTTTAATTTGTACTCTTTATCGGGTTTGTTTATTCATGGTAAGTTATTTAGGTCTATTAGGTTTCTTTTATTGAAATTTAGTTTGTTTACTGCCCTATTCTACTGGGTAAATACTGGCTGGGTCTTGATGATATTAAATAAGTCAAAGGTTGATGTTGTTGAATCATATTTGGTTCCTTACTGATTTTTCAAAACTTGGTATTTTCTTTTAATTAGCTATTGATTATGATTTCGTGTTGCCTCTCTGGATAGGGTTTCATTATTATATTTATAATTCTTTTTACAACATTTTGTTTCGTTACAAATTGCCCCCCTTCAGAAGTCATTATTTCTGAACACTTCATTCGGTGTGAGGACATAATTACTTATGTTACGTTTTCTTTTTCTTCCTCGTGATATTTCTTCATGGATTGTTGATTATAATTGCCCTTGATCTTCTTTGAAATGGGGTCGGTTAATTCGTAAGTGTTGTTGTTGTGGTTTTTTGTTATTGTGTAGGGTCCTACATAGAGTAACAATAACTTCTTTGATATCCCTTCTAGAGTGCTAGGTAATTCCCTGTTCTTTAACAACACCTTCTCTCCTACTTCATATTTAATTATTTTACCCTTGATTTTCTGGTATTTGTTTCTACATTTTTCCAGATTTTCTATCACCTGATTATAAAATTTTAACTTATTAAATTGGTACTGTGGAGACTTAGGAAACTTAATTAATTTTTGGATCTCTCTGGGTGGATGTTTTTCATACATGGCAGTGTATGGAGTGCAATTTATGGATGGATGATAAGCCAAGTTTAAAAAATCTTCTGTGGCTGATAAGTAATCGGGCCACTTCCTTTGTTGGTGATGACAATAGGTTCTTAAGATTCTGCCAACTTCTCTCAGTATTCTTTCTGATGGATTGCTACTGGGGTGGTATACGGAGGTCTTGTAACTTTTGATGTTCAGTTCTAACAATGTGTTCTTCCATTTTCTGCCTTGAAATTGTGTACCATGGTCTGTAACTATTGAGATGGGTGTTCCTATTTCTGGGATGTATTGAGTAGTTATTACTTCAAGAATTTTCTGCGTAGTTGCTCTACTGATTGGATACAATTTGGTGAATTTGGTAAAGTGGTCCATAATGATTATAATGTAATTGTATCGGCTTCTACCTTCACTCCGAGGAAATGGACCGCATATGTCAATGAATAATTTTTCCAGTTTTTGTTCTGATGATATAGGTATCATTATACCTTCCTTTCGTTCATTATTAATTTTGACTAATTGACAGATATGACAGGGTTTTATATAATTTTGTACTTTCCTGTGTATGTTCTTAATGTAACAATTCTCCTCCAATGCTTTCACTACTTTTACTGCACCCATATGTCCGTATCTTATGTGATATTCCAACAATAGTTCTTTCTCCATGATTCTGGGAATGATTACCTTCCAGTCTTCTTGGTTCAATGTATTTTTTATGAATAAGATACCATCCTGTTCACAATAGAATTGGTTTATTGGAGTGTTTTGGTTTTCCAAACGTTCTTTGATTTTTATTAATTTTGGGTCTAATAATTGGTTGGCTCTGATATTTTGTAATAATGCCTCCAAATCGGATCTACTTTTGAGAATGTTGTACACCTTGATAATCTTTTCCTTCTCACCCTCAAATGTCTGGGTGTCCAGGTTTATTCATAATAACACGTCTGCTATTACGTTCTGACTCCCTGGAATATATTCCCATTTGATATTATACTCCTGCAAGGCGAGTATCCACCTCATAAGCCTTCCGTGACTCAGCTTACAACTTCTCAAAAATGAGATGGACTTATGATCTGTTCTAACGGTTACAGGATATCCTAAGATGTACGTTCGGAATTTTCTACAAGCAAATACTATGCTTAATAGTTCCTTTTCAGTAACATTATATCTTCTCTCACAATGGTTTAACACACGACTGGCAAAACTGATGACTAAATGGTTTCCTTCTTTGTCTTCTTGGTACAATACCGTCCCAAGCTGACATCACTTGCATCACAGTTTAAAAAGAATGGGTGATCAAAATTTGGATGATGAAGGATTACTGTCTCTAAGAATTTATCCTTTATTTGTTGGAATATAGCGTCTTGTTCATGTTCCCATATCCATTTGTTTTTGGAAGACAGCTGTTCCTGAAATTTAGATGTTAATGCGGAATAATTGCGTTGGAACTTCCGGTAATAATTACACAGTCCTAAGAAGGACTGGAGTTGCCTCTTATTCTTTGGTTGTGGGAACTTCTGGATTGCAGTAACCTTTTCTTGTGATGGGGAAATCCCTTGTTCAGTCAAATTGAAACCTAAGAATTGAACCTCCTTCACTATTAATTTAAATTTTTCGAGTTTTAGTGTTATGTTGTTCTCTGCTAACTCACTCAATACATATTCCACCCTGTGACAATGTTCCTCCCAGTTGGATGAGGTAATCAACAGATTGTCTACATAAACTGTGGTGAATTGGAGTGCTTCCTGACCCAATACCTGGTCCATACATCGTACAAAAATTGCTACCGAGTTGACTAATCCAAAGAGCAGTCTCTTAAACTGGTAGTTCCTACCCTCAAAAATAAAAGCCATATATTGTCGACTCGTCGGCAACTGATAGTTTTTTACTTTTCCTGGTTCTTCTGAAAATACATGTTTATACTTCTTATATATCATAATGAGATCTTCTACTTGTTCTGCTGTCAAATTATCTGTGCCTTGGTGTCTAAACTCTCTTATCTCTTGTAATTTACTGTTCCACAGGTCTTCATTTGTCAAATTATAGATTATTTTTCTGCATTGAGTATCATTCTTTAAAAAATTTAATTCCCTAACTTGGTGGTGGGTACGGTTCAGAGGGCACCATCGCTTCCTAGTAACTCTGCCGTCCACACAGCACCTTCTGAGCTCAAGGACACCTTCTCCTTGCTCAGGTCAATAATGGCTGAATATTTCCTCAGAATATCGCATCCGATCAATATTTCGAATGGTAGGCCGATTGCGACCAGACATATAATATTAACTGTAACACCCTTGCTTTCTAGTTCCAATGACACTTGCTTTCGCACTGTTTTATTTTGACGCCCAGTGGCACCTATTAAAATAACATTATTGACAGGTAAGGTAGGTATTGTATTTTTACTTTGTTTCTGTATTCTCTCCAGTTCAGCGTCGTTAATAAGTGACACATTTGCACCAGTATCTATCATTACTCGTGTGGGAATTCCTTCAATTTTAGCGATTATGTATAAGATTTCATTATGCTGGTTGGTTCTACTTGTCACCGTTTCCTCCAACAGTTCTTCTCGAAGATTCTTCAAATAATAGTTGTTAATAATAGTAAGGTTTTGACTATCAGTCCTTAAACTTTGGTTGTTTTTATACCCAGTAGATAGGAGCAGTGAGGGGTCGCGAGGGTTTATCACTGCCTCCCCCCGTTTAAATTAATGCCATCATGATTATTTTCCGGGCATGACTGTTGATTTGCCTGGAATGGTGTGCCGATTCCTGGTTGTTCACCTTCTCAGTTGTCTATTTGTTCACTCCCCCTCGGTTCTCGGGAGTACTCCTGGCTTCGACTTCTTACTCAGTTGTCATTGTGATTCATCCCTCTGGGATTTCCTCTTCGATCATAGCTGTTATTAAAATTGTTCCTCCGAGGTTGTTGGTATCTCCAGTAATCCCCTTCTTCTGCACTAATATAATTGATTCGGGGTCGGTACGGATGATTATTATTATAATTACCCTGGTTGTTATGATTGGCATTAACTCCTGGATTATTTCTAAAATTATTATAATTTTGGTTGGTTCGGTAATTATTATAATTATTGTTAATTCTATTACCAGGATTGTAATTTTGATTGGGCCTGTTGTTACTATTATTATTGATTGGATTGCGATTGAAGTTTGCTTGCTGGTTATTATTTGGGGTAACATTTTGGTTGTAAACACGATCATTGCCATTAAAGTTATAATTATTCCGGTTATTCATATTATTATTGTGATTATTATTCATTCCATGGTTATTATTTCTTGAACCGCACTGATCAGTTCATTGTCTACTTCTTTTGTAGTAACCCTTGTGCTCATAATTTTCTAACAAGTCAGCCATTGTGTGGACCGTTTTAATCTGGCTTCCCAGGCAATTCCTGCGTCATAATGGTATGCCATTTTAGTTACTAGGGATTCTTCCGGTATTCTTGGCTCCAGGTGTCTAGCCAAACACACCTTTCCCCAGAAGTAAGTAGTTGGAGACGTACCTCTATTTACATCATATCTTCCCTGACAAATGTTGTCCCTGATAATATTTTGTATAGCTTCGGACCAATATTTTTCTTTAAATAATTTTTTAAATTGAGCGTAGTACATTATCTCATTCCTGGTTGCTGTCCACCAGTTGTCCGTAATCTCCCTAAAATGCTCATCTAACATCTCTCTAATCGAGCTCCAGATAGTTATTCTATGTTTGTTAAAATGTTCCTCTATTCTGGCCAGGAATTCCATGGGGTTTCTATGATAATTTTTGAAATAAATCCCTTCTCTGGTTTCATTTGTGGAAATATGAGTGATATTATTTGGTCTGGTTCTAATTAATTCAATTTCTTCTTGATTTTGGCGTACTTGACCAGTTAAATTGTTCACTGTAGTGTTAATATTGTCACACCTTTCTCCGGTTTGTTTCTGTAAATTTACTAAGTTTTCTTGTTCCTTCTGTATTCCTTCTGTTTGAATACGATTATCTTCTTGGACCTGGTATATTCTGGCATTTACCATTGCTTTATTTTGTGTAATGGTTTCGTTAGTTTTTCTCAATCTCTCATTAGTGTCAGCTATTTCTTGCTTCCTTTCCTCATCGATTTTGTCCATCTTCTGGTTAATTGTATCATTTACCTGTTCAATTCTACCATTAATTCTTCTTAAATTCTCTTCATTGATTTGTCTGAATTCTTCCTTCATTTGGTTATTATTTTCACTTATAGTTTGCCTAAAGGTTTCATTAGTACTTTCCTTAATACTGTCGATTTTCTCATTTATCCGTTTATTCTCCTCCTGGATTTGTCTTAAATTCTCATTATTATGCTCGGTTTGTCTCCTAAAATTTCATTAATTTCTTCTTTGTTTTGGTCAAATCTCTCCTCCATTTGTCTTATTAAATTTTCGTTCATTTGCTTGTTTTGTTCCTCCATTTGTTTTAATAAGTTTTGACTCAAAATTTCATTTTGTTTCTTTGAGTTTTCAGTGAATCCTTCCTTGATGTTCTTCAAATCTTCCTTCATTTCTTCCTTCTGCTTCTTAAAATTGTCATTCGTTTCTTCCTTATTTCTGTCCATTTTTTCACTCATATTATTCATTAACTCCATTAATTTTATAAGATTCGGGTCTCCTCTATCTTCCTCTTGCTACCATCTCCACATCCTCCACCGATGTTACTTCTTCTCTTCCATCCTGACTCCTTTCTCTGCCTCCTTCGTCCATTTCAATGATGTTGCCCTCTTACGCATCTTTATTATTTCTTGGAACCTATAGCAGTCGCCAGCTAAAAATTAAGAAATTAATTTGCTTGTTTTAATTTCTTCACCTAATATTCCCTAATTTCAGCCTCACTAGTTGGTGCGCCAATTTTTTACTCAACGTGTATCCCGTGTTAATTTGCCTCTCGTTGGATGCGTCAATTTATAATTACTCCTCTGTAGCTCCCGTGTTAATTTTTTAAATGTTAAGTTGTAATAAAGATTGGTTTGTTCAATGATGAAAACCGATTGAGTAAATAGTGTATCAGTTGTTCGTGATTTATTTATGTTGCGTGTTTTGTAACGTGATTTCATATATAAATTTTATGAAATGAATTATTCTGCCTTGTTTTAATAATCAGAATTATTATTATTTCAATTCAGCAGTTAAAACTTCACAATTAATTCGAATGTAGCGGTCGAGTCATCCCAAACAATTCTCAATGTTCACCTTCGATATTAGGCTTAACCCTATTCGTTAAGGTTAATCTTGGTTTTGTAGTTTATGTGATTCCAATGACTCCTCGACGTCTTCTTGGTCTTTGTAATTATAAAATAAATGTTGATTATGTCTTATTTTCATGAAATAATAACGCATGGATATGATTTATTAACATTATCATTTAATCTTTGCAATTGTAATTCAAATTGATGAAAATTTTCATTCGATACACACGTTAGTAACAATCGATAGTTATCTCAGGAGTGAATAATAAAAATAGGTTAAACATATTTCGTGGGATTTCTTGTGACCGCTACAAAAAGCTCCATTACATAATAAACATTATGCTCTTGTAATTTACGTTTTATGTTTTTTAGTAATTGGAATTCATTACTGTGTTGTTTATGTTCATATTTCTGTGTGTGTTGTAATTTGCGTTTGATATCGTGGCGTATGGTGTCTTGGTCTATGTTATGCGGGGGTATATGGCTGCTTCAGCATCAAGGACTATGTCACATGTATGTCTTTTATTATTGTTGTTATTAGTTGGAATGTGCCTAAATTGTGTTTTAGACCTTTATCTAATAGGGTTATTTCTGCATTTGTGAAATGGGTCAATGTTGTATTTACAGTACGTGCGTGAAACTTATGTGTCAGTGTAGGGATGGTTTCGTTTCTGCGTGTTAATAGGTTATTGATTTTTCTGTTATGTCTTCCTGTGTTCTTAATTGGATTTTCTCTATGATATTTCGTGTATATTGTATTACGTGTTCTAATTCAATGTGGTGTATATTTGTGTGAGTTTTACGTGTAGGTTGTATGCCGTTTTGTTTAGTGTATCTTTTTTGTGGTATAAATCTTTGACGATGTTATCCAGGTGTATTATTTCTGCTTTACGTTTGGTTTGTATTGCGGTGTGTGTGTTATTTTTTATTATGATTTGTGCATGTGTGGGTATAATGTTGTGTTTGCGGCATGTTTTGTTGTATGCGATGTTTAAGGATGTTTTTGTTATCTGTATTCTGACATTTCTGTATTTGTGGATGTAATACGCTGTGCTGGCGGTATTATATTTATTAATTATAATAAATTATTATTAATTATACAATTACAAACAATTTGGTACTAAACATGCCTTGGTTTATACCTGTAAAACCTTAGTACTTAGTGAATTTTTCTGATATATGATGAAACAATTTATAATGGTTGATGGTAAGTTATGTCTTGACTCCATGAGATACATATATTTAAATTAACTAACTAATAACATGAACTCTTATAATATATCACAAAACTCTTAATAATAATACTTGGTTTGACAATTTTAATTTATTCATACTGTTGAACTATTGTCTGTATGATAAATCATTTTTACTTTCTGTTAATAACAACAAAACACTTTTTATAAAAAATAAATAGTACACTGTTTAACTGTAGTTTGTGTCACTATTATTATGCCACTTTTCAGTGTTTATTACCACCTTTCTCACTGTAAGGGGTTGTGCCCCTTATTCTCTCTTTTTATGTACACAATTTTGTTTAACAACATTTTTATACTAAAGTTAATACAATTAACACAATTTATTTTAGTTGATACAATTTTATTTTTTAATTTGTACTCTTTATCGGGTTTGTTTATTCATGGTAAGTTATTTAGGTCTATTAGGTTTCTTTTATTGAAATTTAGTTTGTTTACTGCCCTATTCTACTGGGTAAATACTGGCTGGGTCTTGATGATATTAAATAAGTCAAAGGTTGATGTTGTTGAATCATATTTGGTTCCTTACTGATTTTTTAAAACTTGGTATTTTCTTTTAATTAGCTATTGATTATGATTTCGTGTTGCCTCTCTGGATAGGGTTTCATTATTATATTTATAATTCTTTTTACAACATTTTGTTTCGTTACACTATTTAGGAATTTTGGTAGTTTATTCTTCTTTTGTTTTACCTCATATCTTATCTAAATAATAGCGTAAGGTGATCTTACATATTTTTTTTTGATTTTGGTAATTTATTCTCCTTTCTTTTCCATTGGTTGGCTTGGTCAGTAATCCGAAAATCAGTCCCATTTCTCGGTGTTCATCAGCACTTAGTTTACCCATGGTCCATCATTTCCTCTGCACTTGTCGTCCTCCTTCTCTTTTATTTTCTGATTCACCAGTTCCCTGTTCTTATTCAACGTTTCTTCGATACCTTCAGAAGTGCTGCCTAGTGTTTCATTCAATTGTGTGAAACCACTATCTAATGTTTCATTAGGTTGATCTGCATTGTAATTGGTTTCTTCCCATTTCTTATTCATCCCCGTTTTTGTCTGCTTGACTTCTTCACGATACCCTATTAGTATGTATCTTAATTCTTCCCTATTCTTCTCACTGTCTTCCTTCAATTGTCGTTGAAGTGTTTCACTATTATTCTCGATCTTATTATTCAGTAATTCCAGATCTTTCTTGATCTGTCTCTTTAACTCCTCATTCTTGTCTTCTAAGATCTTTTGGTTTCTTTTCAAGGCTTCATGGTTGCTTTCCATTTTATTATTCAGAAGTTCTATGTCCTCGTTGAGTTGTTTCTTTAATTCTTCACTGTTTCTGTCCAGTTTTTCGTTTAAGAATGCCCTGTCTTCCTTTCTTTGTTCTTTAGTTTCTTCCTTCTGGTTGGGTTGGGTTGTCTGGTTGGTCCCCTTGGGCCTCCTCTTCGATCAGTTCCTCAATCATTTCCATTTCTTCTTCATCGGTATCCTCAGTCCTCTTCTTAGATTTTCCCCTGGTGATCATAGAGTGTTTCATAATTTTTCGTAACCGCCGCTAGTCTTTAATTCTAGCCCCACTAGTTGGTCGCCAATTTGTAACGAGAAGACTCTTATGTCGTCTTTGTAGAAGTGTTAAACAGTGTGTTCACCTCACACGTTGTAGTCGTTACTTTATGTTTAAGCTGACGATGTCCGTCGCAATCTCACAAATTACCAGTACTTGCGAGTGTGAACCTTACCTGTCCTTCTATACGTGATTGTAAATCCCGGGTGGCGCCAAATTGTTTAAACTGAAAACAATTAAAAAACTAGGACGGTTGAGCGGTCGTTCGAGACGGTATGATTGATTCAAATTACTCCTGCCACTTGCGGGTTGATTAATATCACTGATAGTTCGCAGAGTTTCCGATGCCTAGCGCTTAAAGTCACTTTCGCTCATCGCTAATGTACACAAATCATATAATACAATTTACTATGAAATAAAGAACAGTGGTTACAACTCTGTACTAGTTTATTAACTTGTAATTAGTTGTTATTCAATATTATACAAAATTATATCTGGATTTTAAACAAAGTTGCTCCGGCAATAATAAGACAATTATTTCTCAAGGGTTGGCGAAAGCTGATTCAGAACGATTTATCTCGACATGGCATCGATGAATGTGTATTCTTCTTTCGTTCAATAAATTGGGGTTCTTATGGTTACAAAAAAATATTAATAATGATTACAATAAAGTACACTACCTTACATTGATGGTACTTATATACTATAAGGTTTAATTACAATTCGTTCCTGAAGTTTTAAAACGTGTGTGTTAAAAGTTAGTAATTTTCATCCAGGTTATTTTCTAGTTTCATACAAGTTTAGTGTTTTATTTTTAATTAATCCTTGAAAGAAATTTGATTATCAGTTCTTAGTGAGAGTTAACAGTGTTGTGAGAAAAAGTTAAAAAGAATTTATTCCATAAATTCGGGTAATTCAGCAATACTTACCAAATCTGTTGAATTATGGTGAAGAGTTATTCATTTCGAAATAGGTTGGGTCCTCTTTGTCATCAATCTTCCCTCATTTTTGAATTTAATTACGCCTGGCGTCTTTTTCGGATAAGTTGGTCTAAATTATTAATTTGGAATTTAATAATCTGGTCTCTGGCCTCGGTTGGATGGACTGGTTCCTCATCAGACTTCTTGTTTCTTCTTGTTATTAATTTTGATTACTTTTATACTGTTTTACATTAAAATTGGGTCGATTACAGCTTGGCGTCTATTCGTATTGAGCTTCAATAATGAACTAACAGTTTCTAACGGAATAATAATAAATAACGTTCGGTTGTTATGGCAACTGTCTGACTCTCATTGGCTGTTCATAATTTAAGTCTATTGTTATGATATTTGAATTTGTATTCAAAATGACTAAATATCTTCTGATTGCTATTATTCTTCTGTCTTCTTATCTATGTATGAGATATTATGACAACTGTTCCTATTTTCTTTCAAAGATCATTTTGACATCCCACAAAGCTGGGTTTGTTTATGTATTAATGTTTTGACAATTATGTTAATATTATGTAATTACATTTCTTTCTTATTTTATGTTCTTAATTTAACTTTTACATCTATGATTCACTAATTTTACTTAACTAGTTACTTGCCTTGGATTTTCTAATACAATAGTTAATTTCTTACAATTTGTTGATTTTGGATTTATACAGTTAGGCATGTTATAGGCCTAAGTAGTAATTGGCTATATTTTCTTATTGTATACAATTTAACGATTATTTTGCCTTTACATATATTTTGCTTAGTGTCACTTATGACTTGCTTACTTTTTGAATTGATTTGGGTTGTTTTATAATAATTGTATGTTCTCATTACCTTCCACAATCATGGCTTGTCTATTATTTACTATTACAGTACTTTTAAAACATAACATAAAATCTAGGTTTATGGTCTGTATACCTTTTTTCAGCTATATTCCTTCTCATAAACTTAACCATTTATGTTTCTACCTAACCATGGTAACACTAATATTTTTACTCCTTATGGGATCTTTTCCCTGAATTTTCTAATCTACAATCACTCTTAATTCTAATAACAATAATGTTCTTCCTCTCTGGCACTTTTCACCATTAAACTGTACTGTTTATTACTGGTTTTTAGGTGTCTATACTGATCTGTAGGTTTTATATTTATTTCAGGGTTACACTGGCATTTTGCACTTTTTTATGTTATGTGAGTGTTACTAGTGGGTGTTCCCTAACATTAAATTCTCTTTTCTCACTTAATTATGTTCATTCCCTACCTATCTCTCACTTCTGGGGTTTTTACTACTTTACTCATAATTGTTAGTTATACTGTTAACAAGGTTCATATCATTATAGAGTTATTCGTAACATTTAATCTCTATTTCTTTGGTTAGTGTACTTTAGTTGTCTTTACTTTATTTGATTTTAACATTGTCATTTGCATTTATTATTTATTGGATTCTTTTTCATTATCATTTGAGTTTACTATTTCTCATTTACTTTTCTTTATCATTTGTTTGTGTCTTTTTATATCTTCTCATTTTATTTCATTTATATTTTGTTTATTTCCTTTTCATTTCCTTCTCATTTGATTTCATTTTATTTCTTTTTCTTGAGTCAATCACTTGGGTTGGGTCATAGTCATTTGACTCATCATAGTCATTTTATTTTCATTAGTTAAACATTTAATATAGTTGATTCATAGTTTTTTCCCTGGTATTGGGGTGGCTTTTTGTATTGTAACATAACGCCTCTCCATCAAAATTGATCATTTTGGTAAAACACTAGCGTAGTTTTTTATGAAATTATCAGTTATACATAATTTTTCCTTTTTCTTCTTGTTTATTTCTTCTTTCTTGTTTCTCTTCTTACTTGTTCCACTCCTTTTTATTTAGTTATTTTTTTCAGATCTGTTTTTTCTTATTTCCATTAGTGCGTTCTCTCTGTTATATAATTTCCCTAACTTTTAGTAGCTGGTTTCTTCCATTACTACCTTTTTTTATGAGATCAGAGGAACATCATCTCTGCTCAGTTAATTGATTGCTGGGACCTATTCTCAGTCAATCTTAAATACCTTTTTGTCATCTTGTGACTTTCGTTAATATTTTGGGGATTGTCCACTCCATGGTTTTTAGATCATTTTAACCTTTTACTCATTCTTCCTTCCACTGCACCTTCGCTATATTCTGTTATCTACTCACACAGTTGATTGTTTTTATTTATTTAGTTGTTAATTTCATTATTTCTAACTTTTAATTAGTTTGTTTTTCTCTTCTTCTTGTGATCATTTTAATTATTTTAGACATCTTTTCTCTTCTTCTTCTTCTTCTTTGTTGGTTACCATTACTTTGCTTTAGCCACTTGCTGTACATTTGTTTTATACATTATTTCTTTTTGTTTCTTGTACCAGTTCACATTTTTTTTCTGAATATTCTATATTCTTTATAATTTTATGTATTTGTCTTGGCAGTTCTTGCTTGGTTTTATTTTTATTTATTTTAATTGGTCTCCTTTCTAATTCTCTTGTATTATTAATTCTTGTTTTCACTTTATTTGTTTATTTTGTTTTATCTCATATATTTTCTAAATATTATTGTAAGTTGGTTGTTCTTACTATTTTTACTCAATGTGTATTCCATGTTAATTTGCCTCTAGTTGGATGCGTCAATTTATAATTACTCCTCTGTAGCTCTCGTGTTAAATTTTTAAATGTTAAGTTGTAATAAAGATTGGTTTGTTCAATGATGAAAACCGATTGAGTAAATAGTGTATCAGTTGTTCGTGATTTATTTATGTTGCGTGTTTTGTAACGTGATTTCATATATAAATTTTATGAAATGAATTATTCTGCCTTGTTTTAATAATCAGAATTATTATTATTTAAATTCAGCAGTTAAAACTTCACAATTAATTCGAATGTAGCGGTCGAGTCATCCCAAACAATTCTCAATGTTCACCTTCGATATTAGGCTTAACCCTATTCGTTAAGGTTAATCTTGGTTTTGTAGTTTATGTGATTCCAATGACTCCTCGACGTCTTCTTGGTCTTTGTAATTATAAAATAAATGTTGATTATGTCTTATTTTCATGAAATAATAACGCATGGATATGATTTATTAACATTATCATTTAATCTTTGCAATTGTAATTCAAATTGATGAAAAACAATAATACAGAGTACATTACAAATCTTTCTAGTACTGTACTTATAATCTAAAAAGAGAGTTACAAAAATTATTAAGAAAAAACATACAATGTCTGATGATATTGAGTACGTCTCGTACAGAGCATGCTGGTTAGTGTGACGTCATCATCATGGCTGCCTTCGTCCGTTCCAGATAATAACTGAAGTTTTACTAATGTGTTTAAATAAATGTGTTCCTTGTACCCACTGATTCTGATATATAATGTTTTTCACTTATTAAAATGTTCACTAGTGATTAGTGGTAGTGTGAATTATAGTGTTGTTTAGTGGTTGTTCGTTTTGGATTAATAATATTGTCAGTTATAAAGTCGAATTATACGTTACACTTCTAGGCGATATTGCTGTACGTCTCCTTCTTTTTGCTTGATATTTTCTTTTATGGTGTTTGTTACTGGTTAGTGAGATGATTGAAGTTAAGAAATTTTTTTTATCTTCAGTGGTGGTCATAAAATTTTCTTCCACAAACAGTTCCTGAGTTTAGATTATCTTTTTAATAATATCCCAGCGAGCACTGTTAAACTGTTCTCAATCACAATTAACAATAAAGTGTCATTTCTTCTTTTTTAGTCACCGAACTGACCAAAACTTCTTAAATTCTGATTGGCCCCTTATGTACAGTTTAAGTGTTATATGACCAATACCCCTTAACTACTTTAAATTTTACAAATTACTTTTAACATATAATTTTATCATTATATCCTAATGATTCATACAATGTTTATATGATTATTAATTTTATTATATATAAAAAACTTTTACAAATGAACTTACTTTTGTTATCACTTTCACAAACGTTTCAAGGTGATGTGCCTCTTCCTCAGTGTGAGTAAATACTGAATGTCATTGTTACAGAATAACAATTATGGACTATAGGTGTGTGTAGTGGGAATTGATGGTGGGGGGGAATTGGCACTGAGGTTCAAATTTTGTGTTTGGATCAATGTATCAAATAGTGTATGTGATCTGTAATGTAATTGTTCATTTAATATGTTGGTTGGTTGTAGTGCGTGATATCTGTATATTTCAAATTGTTCAGCTGTGTTTAATTTTCTACTTTTTGGTAAGTAGTGTAATATTTCCATGTTGTGTTCTATGTTTGTGTAACTATGGTTTTCATTTTGTAAATGTGTGGCAAATGTGGAATGTATGTAATTTGTGGTGAGGGCTTTTACATGTTCTGAAAATCTGGAATAAAAAGATCTTCCCGTCTGGCCGATGTAGAATTGGTTACAATCATTACAATTTAATTTATAAACTCCTGTTTTACTGTATGTGTCTGTGTCTTTGTTAATATTTATATGTTTCCAAATGGTGTTGTTGATTCTGTAGGCTACTTTATAATTGTGTTTTCTAAATGTGTTAGCAATTTTGTGTGTATTGGAGTTGTAGTATGTAAGTGATATGTACTTACTGGGTTGTGTGTTGTTGGTCTGATGTGTTTTATTTTTTGTGCTTAGGATGCGTTTGTGTATTTTATTTACCAAATCGGGGTTGTATCCATTTTTAACTGCTATATATTTGATTGTGTTAAATTCTTCTTGGTAGTCATGTGTGTTTAGGGGTATTGAAGTGAGTGAATGCTGCATGTTTGTGTTGAGTTGGGTGGTTGGATGAGTTATGTATGACCATGTCTGATGTGGTGGGTTTCCTGTATATTTTGTATGTGTGTGTGTTGTTTGTTTTGGTGATTGTGAGGTCTAAGAAGTTTATGCTATTATTTATATATATTATATAATATATTAATATATTATATTATATTATATATATATATATTATATATTTAATAATATATATATTATTTATATAATAGTGTTAATATATTTGTGGAAATTTTCTATTTGTCTTTTGTTGCTGTTGTATAGGAGTATAATGTCATCAACATACCTGTGCCACTATATTATTTTATCAGTGTATTTGTTATTGTGCAATATGTGTTCTTGTTCTATGGTGTGTACAAATATTTCGGCTAGTATACCTGATATAGAGGAGTCCATGGGTAGTCCATCTGTTTGTGTGTAAAACATGTTATTGTGTGTGAAATAATTTTGATCAGTTATAATTTTAGTTAGATGTATGATCTCTTTTATGTGTGTTTCAGGTATGTTGTTTAATTTTAGTAATTGTTCTAATGTAGTTATAGTTTCTTTTATGGGAACATTGGTGTATAGGTTTGTTATGTCAAATGAAGCTAGTGTGGAATTGTGTGGAATGTGGATATGTTGAGTTTTATTCACTAGATCTAAATTATTTATGACAGTGGTGTTGTTAGTTAAATTTATGCTATTTCTGATTAATTTATCTAAGTGTCTAGCTATTTTGTGTGCAGGTGCTTGTGTGTTGTTTATAAGTGGCCTGATGGGAATATTTGGTTTATGTAATTTCGGTAGTGCATTTAGTGTAGGGGCTTTTGGTTTAATTTGTTTAAAATATTTGATGTTGTCAGGTGATACTATGTGTTTTGTGTTATTTAAGGTTTTATTTATTTGTTTGTGATAATTTGGGGTGGGATCTTTATTTAATTTAGTGATGTTGTTTTCATTAAAAAATGTTTCGATTTTGTTATTTAAATCTTGTTTTTCTATTATGACGTTATATTGCCTTTGTCTGCTTTGAGTATGGTTAGGTTGTGCTCTTGTAATTTATGTTTTATGTTTTTTAGTAATTGGAATTCATTACTGTGTTGTTTATGTTCATATTGCTGTGTGTGTTGTAATTTGCGTTTGATATCGTGGCGTATGGTGTCTTGGTCTATGTTATGCGGGGGTATATGGCTGCTTCAGCATCAAGGACTATGTCACATGTATGTCTTTTATTATTGTTGTTATTAGTTGGAATGATGCCTAAATTGTGTTTTAGACCTTTATCTAATAGGGTTATTTCTGCATTTGTGAAATGGGTCAATGTTGTATTTACAGTACGTGCGTGAAACTTATGTGTCAGTGTAGGGATGGTTTCGTTTCTGCGTGTTAATAGGTTATTGATTTTTCTGTTATGTCTTTCCTGTGTTCTTAAGTGGATTTTCTCTATGATATTTCGTGTATATTGTATTATGTGTTCTAATTCAATGTGGTGTAATATTTGTGTGAGTTTTACGTGTAGGTTGTATGCCGTTTTGTTTAGTGTATCTTTTTTGTGGTATAAATCTTTGACGATGTTATCCAGGTGTATTATTTCTGCTTTACGTTTGGTTTGTATTGCGGTGTGTGTGTTATTTTTTATTATGATTTGTGCATGTGTGTGTATAATGTTGTGTTTGCGGCATGTTTTGTTGTATGCGATGTTTAAGGATGTTTTTGTTATCTGTATTCTGACATTTCTGTATTTGTGGATGTAATACGCTGTGCTGGCGGTATTATAATTATTAATTATAATAAATTATTATTAATTATACAATTACAAACAATTTGGTACTAAACATGCCTTGGTTTATACCTGTAAAACCTTAGTACTTAGTGAATTTTTCTGATATATGATGAAACAATTTATAATGGTTGATGGTAAGTTATATCTTGACTCCATGAGATACATATATTTAAATTAACTAACTAATAACATGAACTCTTATAATATATCACAAAACTCTTAATAATAATACTTGGTTTGACAATTTTAATTTATTCATACTGTTGAACTATTGTCTGTATGATAAATCATTTTTACTTTCTGTTAATAACAACAAAACACTTTTTATAAAAAATAAATAGTACACTGTTTAACTGTAGTTTGTGTCACTATTATTATGCCACTTTTCAGTGTTTATTACCACCTTTCTCACTGTAAGGGGTTGTGCCCCTTATTCTCTCTTTTTATGTACACAATTTTGTTTAACAACATTTTTATACTAAAGTTAATACAATTAACACAATTTATTTTAGTTGATACAATTTTATTTTTTAATTTGTACTCTTTATCGGGTTTGTTTATTCATGGTAAGTTATTTAGGTCTATTAGGTTTCTTTTATTGAAATTTAGTTTGTTTACTGCCCTATTCTACTGGGTAAATACTGGCTGGGTCTTGATGATATTAAATAAGTCAAAGGTTGATGTTGTTGAATCATATTTGGTTCCTTACTGATTTTTCAAAACTTGGTATTTTCTTTTAATTAGCTATTGATTATGATTTCGTGTTGCCTCTCTGGATAGGGTTTCATTATTATATTTATAATTCTTTTTACAACATTTTGTTTCGTTACAAATTGCCCCCCTTCAGAAGTCATTATTTCTGAACACTTCATTCGGTGTGAGGACATAATTACTTATGTTACGTTTTCTTTTTCTTCCTCGTGATATTTCTTCATGGATTGTTGATTATAATTGCCCTTGATCTTCTTTGAAATGGGGTCGGTTAATTCGTAAGTGTTGTTGTTGTGGTTTTTTGTTATTGTGTAGGGTCCTACATAGAGTAACAATAACTTCTTTGATATCCCTTCTAGAGTGCTAGGTAATTCCCTGTTCTTTAACAACACCTTCTCTCCTACTTCATATTTAATTATTTTACCCTTGATTTTCTGGTATTTGTTTCTACATTTTTCCAGATTTTCTATCACCTGATTATAAAATTTTAACTTATTAAATTGGTACTGTGGAGACTTAGGAAACTTAATTAATTTTTGGATCTCTCTGGGTGGATGTTTTTCATACATGGCAGTGTATGGAGTGCAATTTATGGATGGATGATAAGCCAAGTTTAAAAAATCTTCTGTGGCTGATAAGTAATCGGGCCACTTCCTTTGTTGGTGATGACAATAGGTTCTTAAGATTCTGCCAACTTCTCTCAGTATTCTTTCTGATGGATTGCTACTGGGGTGGTATACGGAGGTCTTGTAACTTTTGATGTTCAGTTCTAACAATGTGTTCTTCCATTTTCTGCCTTGAAATTGTGTACCATGGTCTGTAACTATTGAGATGGGTGTTCCTATTTCTGGGATGTATTGAGTAGTTATTACTTCAAGAATTTTCTGCGTAGTTGCTCTACTGATTGGATACAATTTGGTGAATTTGGTAAAGTGGTCCATAATGATTATAATGTAATTGTATCGGCTTCTACCTTCACTCCGAGGAAATGGACCGCATATGTCAATGAATAATTTTTCCAGTTTTTGTTCTGATGATATAGGTATCATTATACCTTCCTTTCGTTCATTATTAATTTTGACTAATTGACAGATATGACAGGGTTTTATATAATTTTGTACTTTCCTGTGTATGTTCTTAATGTAACAATTCTCCTCCAATGCTTTCACTACTTTTACTGCACCCATATGTCCGTATCTTATGTGATATTCCAACAATAGTTCTTTCTCCATGATTCTGGGAATGATTACCTTCCAGTCTTCTTGGTTCAATGTATTTTTTATGAATAAGATACCATCCTGTTCACAATAGAATTGGTTTATTGGAGTGTTTTGGTTTTCCAAACGTTCTTTGATTTTTATTAATTTTGGGTCTAATAATTGGTTGGCTCTGATATTTTGTAATAATGCCTCCAAATCGGATCTACTTTTGAGAATGTTGTACACCTTGATAATCTTTTCCTTCTCACCCTCAAATGTCTGGGTGTCCAGGTTTATTCATAATAACACGTCTGCTATTACGTTCTGACTCCCTGGAATATATTCCCATTTGATATTATACTCCTGCAAGGCGAGTATCCACCTCATAAGCCTTCCGTGACTCAGCTTACAACTTCTCAAAAATGAGATGGACTTATGATCTGTTCTAACGGTTACAGGATATCCTAAGATGTACGTTCGGAATTTTCTACAAGCAAATACTATGCTTAATAGTTCCTTTTCAGTAACATTATATCTTCTCTCACAATGGTTTAACACACGACTGGCAAAACTGATGACTAAATGGTTTCCTTCTTTGTCTTCTTGGTACAATACCGTCCCAAGCTGACATCACTTGCATCACAGTTTAAAAAGAATGGGTGATCAAAATTTGGATGATGAAGGATTACTGTCTCTAAGAATTTATCCTTTATTTGTTGGAATATAGCGTCTTGTTCATGTTCCCATATCCATTTGTTTTTGGAAGACAGCTGTTCCTGAAATTTAGATGTTAATGCGGAATAATTGCGTTGGAACTTCCGGTAATAATTACACAGTCCTAAGAAGGACTGGAGTTGCCTCTTATTCTTTGGTTGTGGGAACTTCTGGATTGCAGTAACCTTTTCTTGTGATGGGGAAATCCCTTGTTCAGTCAAATTGAAACCTAAGAATTGAACCTCCTTCACTATTAATTTAAATTTTTCGAGTTTTAGTGTTATGTTGTTCTCTGCTAACTCACTCAATACATATTCCACCCTGTGACAATGTTCCTCCCAGTTGGATGAGGTAATCAACAGATTGTCTACATAAACTGTGGTGAATTGGAGTGCTTCCTGACCCAATACCTGGTCCATACATCGTACAAAAATTGCTACCGAGTTGACTAATCCAAAGAGCAGTCTCTTAAACTGGTAGTTCCTACCCTCAAAAATAAAAGCCATATATTGTCGACTCGTCGGCAACTGATAGTTTTTTACTTTTCCTGGTTCTTCTGAAAATACATGTTTATACTTCTTATATATCATAATGAGATCTTCTACTTGTTCTGCTGTCAAATTATCTGTGCCTTGGTGTCTAAACTCTCTTATCTCTTGTAATTTACTGTTCCACAGGTCTTCATTTGTCAAATTATAGATTATTTTTCTGCATTGAGTATCATTCTTTAAAAAATTTAATTCCCTAACTTGGTGGTGGGTACGGTTCAGAGGGCACCATCGCTTCCTAGTAACTCTGCCGTCCACACAGCACCTTCTGAGCTCAAGGACACCTTCTCCTTGCTCAGGTCAATAATGGCTGAATATTTCCTCAGAATATCGCATCCGATCAATATTTCGAATGGTAGGCCGATTGCGACCAGACATATAATATTAACTGTAACACCCTTGCTTTCTAGTTCCAATGACACTTGCTTTCGCACTGTTTTATTTTGACGCCCAGTGGCACCTATTAAAATAACATTATTGACAGGTAAGGTAGGTATTGTATTTTTACTTTGTTTCTGTATTCTCTCCAGTTCAGCGTCGTTAATAAGTGACACATTTGCACCAGTATCTATCATTACTCGTGTGGGAATTCCTTCAATTTTAGCGATTATGTATAAGATTTCATTATGCTGGTTGGTTCTACTTGTCACCGTTTCCTCCAACAGTTCTTCTCGAAGATTCTTCAAATAATAGTTGTTAATAATAGTAAGGTTTTGACTATCAGTCCTTAAACTTTGGTTGTTTTTATACCCAGTAGATAGGAGCAGTGAGGGGTCGCGAGGGTTTATCACTGCCTCCCCCCGTTTAAATTAATGCCATCATGATTATTTTCCGGGCATGACTGTTGATTTGCCTGGAATGGTGTGCCGATTCCTGGTTGTTCACCTTCTCAGTTGTCTATTTGTTCACTCCCCCTCGGTTCTCGGGAGTACTCCTGGCTTCGACTTCTTACTCAGTTGTCATTGTGATTCATCCCTCTGGGATTTCCTCTTCGATCATAGCTGTTATTAAAATTGTTCCTCCGAGGTTGTTGGTATCTCCAGTAATCCCCTTCTTCTGCACTAATATAATTGATTCGGGGTCGGTACGGATGATTATTATTATAATTACCCTGGTTGTTATGATTGGCATTAACTCCTGGATTATTTCTAAAATTATTATAATTTTGGTTGGTTCGGTAATTATTATAATTATTGTTAATTCTATTACCAGGATTGTAATTTTGATTGGGCCTGTTGTTACTATTATTATTGATTGGATTGCGATTGAAGTTTGCTTGCTGGTTATTATTTGGGGTAACATTTTGGTTGTAAACACGATCATTGCCATTAAAGTTATAATTATTCCGGTTATTCATATTATTATTGTGATTATTATTCATTCCATGGTTATTATTTCTTGAACCGCACTGATCAGTTCATTGTCTACTTCTTTTGTAGTAACCCTTGTGCTCATAATTTTCTAACAAGTCAGCCATTGTGTGGACCGTTTTAATCTGGCTTCCCAGGCAATTCCTGCGTCATAATGGTATGCCATTTTAGTTACTAGGGATTCTTCCGGTATTCTTGGCTCCAGGTGTCTAGCCAAACACACCTTTCCCCAGAAGTAAGTAGTTGGAGACGTACCTCTATTTACATCATATCTTCCCTGACAAATGTTGTCCCTGATAATATTTTGTATAGCTTCGGACCAATATTTTTCTTTAAATAATTTTTTAAATTGAGCGTAGTACATTATCTCATTCCTGGTTGCTGTCCACCAGTTGTCCGTAATCTCCCTAAAATGCTCATCTAACATCTCTCTAATCGAGCTCCAGATAGTTATTCTATGTTTGTTAAAATGTTCCTCTATTCTGGCCAGGAATTCCATGGGGTTTCTATGATAATTTTTGAAATAAATCCCTTCTCTGGTTTCATTTGTGGAAATATGAGTGATATTATTTGGTCTGGTTCTAATTAATTCAATTTCTTCTTGATTTTGGCGTACTTGACCAGTTAAATTGTTCACTGTAGTGTTAATATTGTCACACCTTTCTCCGGTTTGTTTCTGTAAATTTACTAAGTTTTCTTGTTCCTTCTGTATTCCTTCTGTTTGAATACGATTATCTTCTTGGACCTGGTATATTCTGGCATTTACCATTGCTTTATTTTGTGTAATGGTTTCGTTAGTTTTTCTCAATCTCTCATTAGTGTCAGCTATTTCTTGCTTCCTTTCCTCATCGATTTTGTCCATCTTCTGGTTAATTGTATCATTTACCTGTTCAATTCTACCATTAATTCTTCTTAAATTCTCTTCATTGATTTGTCTGAATTCTTCCTTCATTTGGTTATTATTTTCACTTATAGTTTGCCTAAAGGTTTCATTAGTACTTTCCTTAATACTGTCGATTTTCTCATTTATCCGTTTATTCTCCTCCTGGATTTGTCTTAAATTCTCATTATTATGCTCGGTTTGTCTCCTAAAATTTCATTAATTTCTTCTTTGTTTTGGTCAAATCTCTCCTCCATTTGTCTTATTAAATTTTCGTTCATTTGCTTGTTTTGTTCCTCCATTTGTTTTAATAAGTTTTGACTCAAAATTTCATTTTGTTTCTTTGAGTTTTCAGTGAATCCTTCCTTGATGTTCTTCAAATCTTCCTTCATTTCTTCCTTCTGCTTCTTAAAATTGTCATTCGTTTCTTCCTTATTTCTGTCCATTTTTTCACTCATATTATTCATTAACTCCATTAATTTTATAAGATTCGGGTCTCCTCTATCTTCCTCTTGCTACCATCTCCACATCCTCCACCGATGTTACTTCTTCTCTTCCATCCTGACTCCTTTCTCTGCCTCCTTCGTCCATTTCAATGATGTTGCCCTCTTACGCATCTTTATTATTTCTTGGAACCTATAGCAGTCGCCAGCTAAAAATTAAGAAATTAATTTGCTTGTTTTAATTTCTTCACCTAATATTCCCTAATTTCAGCCTCACTAGTTGGTGCGCCAATTTTTTACTCAACGTGTATCCCGTGTTAATTTGCCTCTCGTTGGATGCGTCAATTTATAATTACTCCTCTGTAGCTCCCGTGTTAATTTTTTAAATGTTAAGTTGTAATAAAGATTGGTTTGTTCAATGATGAAAACCGATTGAGTAAATAGTGTATCAGTTGTTCGTGATTTATTTATGTTGCGTGTTTTGTAACGTGATTTCATATATAAATTTTATGAAATGAATTATTCTGCCTTGTTTTAATAATCAGAATTATTATTATTTCAATTCAGCAGTTAAAACTTCACAATTAATTCGAATGTAGCGGTCGAGTCATCCCAAACAATTCTCAATGTTCACCTTCGATATTAGGCTTAACCCTATTCGTTAAGGTTAATCTTGGTTTTGTAGTTTATGTGATTCCAATGACTCCTCGACGTCTTCTTGGTCTTTGTAATTATAAAATAAATGTTGATTATGTCTTATTTTCATGAAATAATAACGCATGGATATGATTTATTAACATTATCATTTAATCTTTGCAATTGTAATTCAAATTGATGAAAATTTTCATTCGATACACACGTTAGTAACAATCGATAGTTATCTCAGGAGTGAATAATAAAAATAGGTTAAACATATTTCGTGGGATTTCTTGTGACCGCTACAAAAAGCTCCATTACATAATAAACATTATGCTCTTGTAATTTACGTTTTATGTTTTTTAGTAATTGGAATTCATTACTGTGTTGTTTATGTTCATATTTCTGTGTGTGTTGTAATTTGCGTTTGATATCGTGGCGTATGGTGTCTTGGTCTATGTTATGCGGGGGTATATGGCTGCTTCAGCATCAAGGACTATGTCACATGTATGTCTTTTATTATTGTTGTTATTAGTTGGAATGTGCCTAAATTGTGTTTTAGACCTTTATCTAATAGGGTTATTTCTGCATTTGTGAAATGGGTCAATGTTGTATTTACAGTACGTGCGTGAAACTTATGTGTCAGTGTAGGGATGGTTTCGTTTCTGCGTGTTAATAGGTTATTGATTTTTCTGTTATGTCTTCCTGTGTTCTTAATTGGATTTTCTCTATGATATTTCGTGTATATTGTATTACGTGTTCTAATTCAATGTGGTGTATATTTGTGTGAGTTTTACGTGTAGGTTGTATGCCGTTTTGTTTAGTGTATCTTTTTTGTGGTATAAATCTTTGACGATGTTATCCAGGTGTATTATTTCTGCTTTACGTTTGGTTTGTATTGCGGTGTGTGTGTTATTTTTTATTATGATTTGTGCATGTGTGGGTATAATGTTGTGTTTGCGGCATGTTTTGTTGTATGCGATGTTTAAGGATGTTTTTGTTATCTGTATTCTGACATTTCTGTATTTGTGGATGTAATACGCTGTGCTGGCGGTATTATATTTATTAATTATAATAAATTATTATTAATTATACAATTACAAACAATTTGGTACTAAACATGCCTTGGTTTATACCTGTAAAACCTTAGTACTTAGTGAATTTTTCTGATATATGATGAAACAATTTATAATGGTTGATGGTAAGTTATGTCTTGACTCCATGAGATACATATATTTAAATTAACTAACTAATAACATGAACTCTTATAATATATCACAAAACTCTTAATAATAATACTTGGTTTGACAATTTTAATTTATTCATACTGTTGAACTATTGTCTGTATGATAAATCATTTTTACTTTCTGTTAATAACAACAAAACACTTTTTATAAAAAATAAATAGTACACTGTTTAACTGTAGTTTGTGTCACTATTATTATGCCACTTTTCAGTGTTTATTACCACCTTTCTCACTGTAAGGGGTTGTGCCCCTTATTCTCTCTTTTTATGTACACAATTTTGTTTAACAACATTTTTATACTAAAGTTAATACAATTAACACAATTTATTTTAGTTGATACAATTTTATTTTTTAATTTGTACTCTTTATCGGGTTTGTTTATTCATGGTAAGTTATTTAGGTCTATTAGGTTTCTTTTATTGAAATTTAGTTTGTTTACTGCCCTATTCTACTGGGTAAATACTGGCTGGGTCTTGATGATATTAAATAAGTCAAAGGTTGATGTTGTTGAATCATATTTGGTTCCTTACTGATTTTTTAAAACTTGGTATTTTCTTTTAATTAGCTATTGATTATGATTTCGTGTTGCCTCTCTGGATAGGGTTTCATTATTATATTTATAATTCTTTTTACAACATTTTGTTTCGTTACACTATTTAGGAATTTTGGTAGTTTATTCTTCTTTTGTTTTACCTCATATCTTATCTAAATAATAGCGTAAGGTGATCTTACATATTTTTTTTTGATTTTGGTAATTTATTCTCCTTTCTTTTCCATTGGTTGGCTTGGTCAGTAATCCGAAAATCAGTCCCATTTCTCGGTGTTCATCAGCACTTAGTTTACCCATGGTCCATCATTTCCTCTGCACTTGTCGTCCTCCTTCTCTTTTATTTTCTGATTCACCAGTTCCCTGTTCTTATTCAACATTTCTTCGATACCTTCAGAAGTGCTGCCTAGTGTTTCATTCAATTGTGTGAAACCACTATCTAATGTTTCATTAGGTTGATCTGCATTGTAATTGGTTTCTTCCCATTTCTTATTCATCCCCGTTTTTGTCTGCTTGACTTCTTCACGATACCCTATTAGTATGTATCTTAATTCTTCCCTATTCTTCTCACTGTCTTCCTTCAATTGTCGTTGAAGTGTTTCACTATTATTCTCGATCTTATTATTCAGTAATTCCAGATCTTTCTTGATCTGTCTCTTTAACTCCTCATTCTTGTCTTCTAAGATCTTTTGGTTTCTTTTCAAGGCTTCATGGTTGCTTTCCATTTTATTATTCAGAAGTTCTATGTCCTCGTTGAGTTGTTTCTTTAATTCTTCACTGTTTCTGTCCAGTTTTTCGTTTAAGAATGCCCTGTCTTCCTTTCTTTGTTCTTTAGTTTCTTCCTTCTGGTTGGGTTGGGTTGTCTGGTTGGTCCCCTTGGGCCTCCTCTTCGATCAGTTCCTCAATCATTTCCATTTCTTCTTCATCGGTATCCTCAGTCCTCTTCTTAGATTTTCCCCTGGTGATCATAGAGTGTTTCATAATTTTTCGTAACCGCCGCTAGTCTTTAATTCTAGCCCCACTAGTTGGTCGCCAATTTGTAACGAGAAGACTCTTATGTCGTCTTTGTAGAAGTGTTAAACAGTGTGTTCACCTCACACGTTGTAGTCGTTACTTTATGTTTAAGCTGACGATGTCCGTCGCAATCTCACAAATTACCAGTACTTGCGAGTGTGAACCTTACCTGTCCTTCTATACGTGATTGTAAATCCCGGGTGGCGCCAAATTGTTTAAACTGAAAACAATTAAAAAACTAGGACGGTTGAGCGGTCGTTCGAGACGGTATGATTGATTCAAATTACTCCTGCCACTTGCGGGTTGATTAATATCACTGATAGTTCGCAGAGTTTCCGATGCCTAGCGCTTAAAGTCACTTTCGCTCATCGCTAATGTACACAAATCATATAATACAATTTACTATGAAATAAAGAACAGTGGTTACAACTCTGTACTAGTTTATTAACTTGTAATTAGTTGTTATTCAATATTATACAAAATTATATCTGGATTTTAAACAAAGTTGCTCCGGCAATAATAAGACAATTATTTCTCAAGGGTTGGCGAAAGCTGATTCAGAACGATTTATCTCGACATGGCATCGATGAATGTGTATTCTTCTTTCGTTCAATAAATTGGGGTTCTTATGGTTACAAAAAAATATTAATAATGATTACAATAAAGTACACTACCTTACATTGATGGTACTTATATACTATAAGGTTTAATTACAATTCGTTCCTGAAGTTTTAAAACGTGTGTGTTAAAAGTTAGTAATTTTCATCCAGGTTATTTTCTAGTTTCATACAAGTTTAGTGTTTTATTTTTAATTAATCCTTGAAAGAAATTTGATTATCAGTTCTTAGTGAGAGTTAACAGTGTTGTGAGAAAAAGTTAAAAAGAATTTATTCCATAAATTCGGGTAATTCAGCAATACTTACCAAATCTGTTGAATTATGGTGAAGAGTTATTCATTTCGAAATAGGTTGGGTCCTCTTTGTCATCAATCTTCCCTCATTTTTGAATTTAATTACGCCTGGGGTCTTTTTCAGATAAGTTGGTCTAAATTATTAATTTGGAATTTAATAATCTGGTCTCTGGCCTCGGTTGGATGGACTGGTTCCTCATCAGACTTCTTGTTTCTTCTTGTTATTAATTTTGATTACTTTTATACTGTTTTACATTAAAATTGGGTCGATTACAGCTTGGCGTCTATTCGTATTGAGCTTCAATAATGAACTAACAGTTTCTAACGGAATAATAATAAATAACGTTCGGTTGTTATGGCAACTGTCTGACTCTCATTGGCTGTTCATAATTTAAGTCTATTGTTATGATATTTGAATTTGTATTCAAAATGACTAAATATCTTCTGATTGCTATTATTCTTCTGTCTTCTTATCTATGTATGAGATATTATGACAACTGTTCCTATTTTCTTTCAAAGATCATTTTGACATCCCACAAAGCTGGGTTTGTTTATGTATTAATGTTTTGACAATTATGTTAATATTATGTAATTACATTTCTTTCTTATTTTATGTTCTTAATTTAACTTTTACATCTTAATATGATTCACTAATTTTACTTAACTAGTTACTTGCCTTGGATTTTCTAATACAATAGTTAATTTCTTACAATTTGTTGATTTTGGATTTATACAGTTAGGCATGTTATAGGCCTAAGTAGTAATTGGCTATATTTTCTTATTGTATACAATTTAACGATTATTTTGCCTTTACATATATTTTACTTAGTGTCACTTATGACTTGCTTACTTTTTGAATTGATTTGGGTTGTTTTATAATAATTGTATGTTCTCATTACCTTACACAATCATGGCTTGTCTATTATTTACTATTACAGTACTTTTGAAACATAACATAAAATCTAGGTTTATGGTCTGTATTCCTTTTTTCAGCCATATTGTAACTAATTAAGACGTCCGTCTTTGTTTAAGCCCCGTGATGGAAGCCAATCTGTAACTACAAGTTTTATATGTTTTGTTTTTTGTAAAATAAGTACAACGTTTGTGTGTTGTTTGTTTGTTCGTCTCACACCTTGTCGTTACATCAATGGTTGCCGCTAACGAAGTCCGTAGCGATGTCACAATTATCAGTACAACCGAGTGGAAACCTTACCTGTACTTCCATCCCGGGTCGCACCAAATTGTTTGTTGAAAACAATTAAATTTATGAAATAATGTGTTAAAAAGGTGTTTTCAGCGATGACGGCCAGGGCATTCGAATCGGTTCCCGCCTTTGTACAGCTTGCTGTATCGAACAGGTAGAGAAAGCGCTAGTCGTCTATTCTGTAAGTTCGCTAACACACACATATATAATACAATTCCCTATGAAATAAAAACAATGGTTACACTCTGTACTGTTTCTTTAATGGTTGTTTGGTAATTATGCAGTTTGACAATAATGTTATTATTTGGTATTTAATAAATTTGCTCTGACATTTGTCATGAAACGCTTTCTCTCAAGTTGACGAAATCGGTATTGAAATGAGCTATTCTATGCAGTAATGGCTGCGGTTTATAGTTTACAATTATACTCGTTCAAAATCTGGAGTCCTTTTGATTACAAGGAAAACATTAAATATGATTACAATAAAAAAGTACACTACCGTACATTATTCGTACTTAAATAATATAAAGTGTGGCTACAATTTGTTCTGCAGTGTAGTAATATGTGTTTCAAAAGTTCGCAATCTAGTGTGAGGTTATTTTTTAGTTAACAAGTTTTTCTATGTAAGTTTATTTTATCTAATCCTTGAAAGAAATTATTTTTAATTCATAGTGAGAGTTTGTATAGATTTCAGAAATATTTAAAGTGTTTTGATTCCTGGAATTTGGGTATTTAAATGATACTTATCAGTTCAGAAGGTTTGTGATAGATCGTTGTTCGTTTGAAATGGAAAATTCATCAATTTTGAGTGATTTAGGCTGCTGGCGTCCTTTTCAGATTAGTCTTGGGAATTTCTTCTTTTAATTTTCATTTAAATTGTTCCTGGACATCAGTTAAATGTTATTACTTTTCATCTCCTTCTCACTTGTATATGTTTTTGACTTTTGATTAGTTTTTTAACATTTTAAAGTAAAATTTATGCCATACAAAATTTTGCGTCCCTACTATATAAGCGTCATTATACGAGTAATGAGAGTTAACGGAAAATTAGTAACCAACGGCTCGTTTCTATGGTTACTTATCACCTTTGATTGGCTAAGGCATGGTTTATTATCATTGTTATTATATTTGAACTTTTATTCAAAATTACTGTATATTTTCTGATTGATTTTATTCTTCTGTATTCCTTCCTGAGTATTAAATATTATCACTACTGTTTGTCTTTCCTTTCAAAGATTAAATTAACACCTCATAATGTTGTGTTCTATTAGATATTAACTTTTGTACAATTATGTTAACATTTGTTAATTACATATTTCTTTTAAGTTAAGTTCTTATTGTAACATTTTTCTTTTAAAATGATTTACACATTATTCTTGGCTAGTTACTTGCCTTAGATTTGTTAATTTCCTTGTGGATTTTATACAATTTGTAATTATTTGTTTTGACAGTTAGGCATTTCAGAGGCACTAGTAGCCATTGATCATATTTACTGAATTTATACAAACGATGTCTCATTTTATTCTAATGTGTTTTGTTTTGTTATTATCCCATTTGTATGGTTCTGTTATTTTCTACATTAACTGATTTTCTAGTGTAATTAGATTTGTATTGTCTTAACTCCTTAATTATCTATTTTGCCTTTGTTAACAATATGGCTACCACTCCCTATTCTTCATCAATTAAAACTATAACATCTAGGCGTATGCTCTGTACAGTTTCTTCAGTCATACCCTATTCATAAATATAATTACACAATTATTTAACAATTATTAAGTAAAGTTCGTTTACAACTCATTTCATTAATTACTATTTTTTGGGTGTTAAGTAATATCACACCTTTTGAATTTACTTAATTGATTTTCCCTTATAATCTGGGGTGTTTATTTATTACATTATTAACTTCTTATTTCCTAATTAATCTCTACCTTCAATCCATGTTAACACTATCTGTTTATCTTTTCATGGGATTCTCCCTTTTAATTACAATTGTTTACAATTAAACTTAATTTTCTTAAAATCCTTTATTAATTAACAATGTCATCATCACCTTCCAGTGTTCATTTCTTATTACTAATTGTTTACATTTAATATTATCATTAACCATATATTTTTAATTATTAATTTGGTTCACTTTTAATCACATAGTGTTTCCTCATCACTCTTCCGTGTTTATTCACATTATGAAGTGCTTACATCTAATTCTATCATTAAAACTTTATTCTTAATTATTATTTGTTTCACCATTAATCAATTATTGTTTATTATTGATTATTAAGCGTTTTATCGCCATAAATATGGTTTCTAACTATTTTGGGGTTTTACACTTTCACTATTGCACTCTTTAACTGTTTACTTTAAGTGTTTCTTAGTGGGTAATCCCTATAATTACTTCTCTTTGTCACTTTCTCACTATTTCTTTCTTTACAAATATTATACATAGTATTACTAAGGTTATATTTCTATAGAGTTTTATTACATCTAACTCTAATTCTTGGGTTAGTGTACTTTTCTTTTTATTATATTACTTTACTGGGTTCTGGTTAAATCAGTTACATTAATTATTTAATTGATAATAATATTTATTTCTGTTATTGGATAATCATTGGCTTTATTCCCAATATTATACTTGAGTGTACCATTTCTCCCTTACATATTTTATATTATTGGTTTGCTTCTTATCCCTTGGTTTCACTTTAGTTTCATTTTCATTTTTCTTCTTCTTCTCCTTCATTTTCAATTGGCTTCATTTTAATTTGGTTCTCCCCTTCTCGTTTGGTTTTATTTCATTTGGTTGTATGAATTCATTCACTTCCTTCAATTGGCTTTCTTCTTATTTGGTTTCGGTTTTTCCCCTTCTTCTTTGTTTTCCTGTTTGTTTGGTCAATCACTTGGGTTAGGTCATGTCGCCGTTTGTCGTGTTATTGTCATTTTATTTTCATTAGTTTAAACATTTTATTATTCAAATCATTTTTTATATAGTAGATTCATCTTTTTTATCCCTGGTATTGGGGTAGCTTAGTTGTGTTGTAACATGATGCCTCTCCTTCAAAATTGATCATTTTATTAAAACACTAGCATAGTTTTTTATGAAATTATCAGTTATATATTATGTTTCCTTTTCTTTCTGGTTTGTTTCTTCATTCTTATTTCTCTTCTTACTCGATTCATTCCATTTTATTTGGATCTGTTTTTATTTATTTCCATTAGTGTGTTCTCCCTTTTATACAATTTTTTCCCTAACTTTTTAGTAGCTGGTTTCTTCCATTACTACTCATTTTTTTCTGAGAGCAGAGGAACATCATCTCTGCTCAGTTTATTTTTTGATTGCTGGACTTATTCAACAGTCAATCTTAAATACATTTTTTGTCAACTTGTGACTGAAATTAATAATAATAATATATTTTGGGATTGTCCACCTTGTGGTTTGTTTTTAAATCACTTTGGCCTTTTACTCATTCTTTCTTCCGCTGTACCTTTGCTATATACTGTCATCTGCTCATACAGTTGATTGTTTTTATTTATTTATTTGTTAATTTCATCATATCTAACTTTTCATTAGTTTGTTTTTCCATTCTTCTTGTGATCATTGTAATTATCTTAGACATCTTTTTTTCCTTTTTCTTGGTTGATTACCATTATTTTGCTTTAGCCATTATTTGTATATTTGCTTTATACACAATATTTTTTGTTTCTTATACCAGTTCAGTTTTTTTTTTTCTTTGAATACATTAAATTCATTATTATTTTAGGTATTTGTGTTAGCAGTTCTTGTTTGATTGTATTTTTGTTTATTTTATTTTGTTTTAAATATTATACTTAATAATTTTTGTAAGTTAGTTTTTCTTACTTTATAGGAATTTTTGTAACTTATTCCTTTCTTGGTATTTTTTGTTTAAATAATATCGTAAGTTTGTGGTTCTTACATTTTTATAGGAATTTTTGTAACTTATTCCTTATTTAATACTTTATATTAGGCCTCATAAGTCATCGAAATATGGTTGTAAGTTGTGCTCACATAATTTTTGAATTTTGGTATTTGTTTATTTTATTTATTGTAATTTATTTTTCTTCATAAAACTTTTTTATAGAAGCTTGGTTGTAAACTCCTTTTATCTTTTTTGTGGTTATATTACTTATTTGGTAAGTATTGTTACCATTATCTTTGGTGATGACATATGGTGATACATAGGGTTATACATAGGACCTTGTTATTTATACTTTTTTGTAAGGTGATCTTCTCCTTTTCTTTCATTATTATTGCCTTCTCTTGTATATTACTCTCTTTGTTGTTTTTCTTCTCTACTCCTTCAAATGTTAGATGTTTGAACATGTATTCTGGATAATTTTTAAATTTATTTATTATGGTTTATTAGTTCTCATTTAATTCGTCTTAGTCGTTTAGTCATTTCTTATCAATTCTTGCTTTGGTGATTCTTAATTGGTTTAATTAATTTAATACTCCTTCCTTTCCCTTGGTTTGCTTGGTCGGTAATTCGAAGATCAGTCCCATTTCTCTGTGTGTATCTTCCTTTTGTTTACCCATGGTCCATCAACTCCTCTGCACTTGTGGTTCGGATGACCTCGGTGTATAGGACTATCTTCGTTCTCGTGAAATAGGTATCTTCTATTTTGTACCATAATTCCTCTACTATTGTATGTTCATTTGTCTCCATGACTGCTTCATTCACTACAATTTGATTAATCAAAGAAGTTGTTAATTGTACCTCCTTTGTTAATGTTATTATTGGTTTTTTATTCAGCATTTGTATTTCTGGTATGCTCCCGTGTTTTAATGACCTCCTTAAATTGTGACACACTATCTTGTTGTGAGTCCTTTCAAATTTGGGTATTTTCCATTTTCTCATTCATTTGCTGAAGTTTTCCTCCGCTGGTTTGTTGTGAATTCCTTTTATTTTGGGTATCTTCCATTCAGGTATTGCTTTTCTCCAGTTTCTTCTCGCTTGTCAGTAGTTCACTCCTTCTAGAATTTCTTTTAGAGTTCTCCTGCACTCCATAAAATTTATCCTTTCGGTATGGTTGGTCATTGGTACACTAAACACATCGATTAGTCCGTTCTTCATCATCTCCACTTCTTCTCTTGTTTTTATTAGTTTTCTGTGATGCCTTTTCTCAGTCTTCATTTCCACGTATTCATCATTTGTTTCATTGTTATTATTTTCAGGCAATAATACACTTTGGTCTTTTTTAAATTCTATCTCCTTGCTACCTGCAGAAGTGTTGTCTAGTGTTTCGTTCAATTGTTTGAAACCACTATCTACTGTTTCATGAAGTTGATCTGCTTTGTAATTGGTTTCTTCCCATTTCTTATTCATCCCCGTTTTTGTCTGCTTGACTTCTTCACGATGCCCTATTAGTATGTATCTTAATTCTCCCTTCATTTCTTTTTTGGATGTCCTCCTTCAATTGCCGTTGTAGAGCTTCTTGGTTTTTTCTCAAGGTATCACTGTGTTCCTCCATTTTTTCGTTTATCTGCTGTTTCAAGGTTTCATTATTTCCTTCAATTTTGTTGTTCAAGGTCTCAATATCTTCCCTGATTTCTCCCTTCATTCTGTCTATTTTTTCATCGAGTTTTTCATTCAATTCTTCATTGTTTCTGTCCAATTTTTCATGTATTTTCTTATTATCTTCCTGGATTTGGTCTACTTTTTCATTCGTTTTCTTTGAAGTTTCGTTCATACTATTCATTAACTCCATTAATTTTAGTATGTTAGGGTCTCCTCTAACTTCTCCCTTGTCACCCGCCTGTTGTTCCATTTCTTTGTCTGGGGTTTGGTTTTCCGGTTGGTCCCCTTGGGTATCCTCTTCGATCGTTTCCTCGATTATTTCTTCAGCCTCCTCCATTTCTTCGGGTCGGTTCCTTCAGTTCCTTGTTTAGCTTTAAATCTCGTAAACATAGAATGTTGCATATTTTCCTGTAATCGCCGCTAGTCGTCCTTTTCTAGCCTCACTACGTTGGTCGCCAGTCTGTAACTAATTAAGACGTCCATCTTTGTTTAAGCCCCGCGATGGAAGCCAATCTGTAACTACAAGTTTTATATGTTTTGTTTTTTGTAAAATAAGTACAATGTTTGTGTGTTGTTTGTGTGTTCGTCTCACACCTTGTCGTTACATCAATGGTTGCCGCTAACGAAGTCCGTAGCGATGTCACAATTATCAGTACAACCGAGTGGAAACCTTACCTGTACTTCCATAGGGGTTTGTGAATCCCGGGTGGCACCAAATTGTTTGTTGAAAACAATTAAGTTTATGAAATAATGTGTTAAAAAGGTGTTTTCAGCGATGACGGCCAGGGCATTCGAATCAGTTCCCGCCTTTGTACAGCTTGCTGTATCGAACAGGTAGCGAAAGCGCTAGTCGTCTATTCTGTAAGTTCGCTAACACACACATATATAATACAATTCCCTATGAAATAAAAACAATGGTTACACTCTGTACTGTTTCTTTAATGGTTGTTTGGTAATTATGCAGTTTGACAATAATGTTATTATTTGGTATTTAATAAATTTGCTCCGACATTTGTCATGAAACGCTTTCTCTCAGGTTGACGAAATCGGTATTGAAACGAGCTATTCTATGCAGTAATGGCTGCGGTTTATAGTTTACAATTATACTCGTTCAAAATCTGGAGTCCTTTTGATTACAAGGAAAACATTAAATATGATTACAATAAAAAAGTACACTACCGTACATTATTCGTACTTAAATAATATAAAGTGTGGCTACAATTTGTTCTGCAGTGTAGTAATATGTGTTTCAAAAGTTCGCAATCTAGTGTGAGGTTATTTTTTAGTTAACAAGTTTTTCTATGTAAGTTTATTTTATCTAATCCTTGAAAGAAATTATTTTTAATTCATAGTGAGAGTTTGTATAGATTTCAGAAATATTTAAAGTGTTTTGATTCCTGGAATTTGGGTATTTAAATGATACTTATCAGTTCAGAAGGTTTGTGATAGATCGTTGTTCGTTTGAAATGGAAAATTCATCAATTTTGAGTGATTTAGGCTGCTGGCGTCCTTTTCAGATTAGTCTTGGGAATTTCTTCTTTTAATTTTCATTTAAATTGTTCCTGGACATCAGTTAAATGTTATTACTTTTCATCTCCTTCTCACTTGTATATGTTTTTGACTTTTGATTAGTTTTTTAACATTTTAAAGTAAAATTTATGCCATACAAAATTTTGCGTCCGTACTATATAAGCGTCATTATACGAGTAATGAGAGTTAACGGAAAATTAGTAACCAACGGCTCGTTTCTATGGTTACTTATCACCTTTGATTGGCTAAGGCATGGTTTATTACCATTGTTATTATATTTGAATTTTTATTCAAAATTACTGTATATTTTCTGATTGATTTTATTCTTCTGTATTCCTTCCTGAGTATTAAATATTATCACTACTGTTTGTCTTTCCTTTTAAAGATTAAATTAACACCTCATTATGTTGTGTTCTATTAGATATTAACTTTTGTACAATTATGTTAACATTTGTTAATTACATATTTCTTTTAAGTTAAGTTCTTATTGTAACATTTTTCTTTTAAAATGATTTACACATTATTCTTGGCTAGTTACTTGCCTTAGATTTGTTAATTTCCTTGTGGATTTTATACAATTTGTAATTATTTGTTTTGACAGTTAGGCATTTCAGAGGCACTAGTAGCCATTGATCATATTTACTGAATTTATACAAACGATGTCTCATTTTATTCTAATGTGTTTTGTTTTGTTATTATCCCATTTGTATGGTTCTGTTATTTTCTACATTAACTGATTTTCTAGTGTAATTAGATTTGTATTGTCTTAACTCCTTAATTATCTATTTTGCCTTTGTTAACAATATAGCTACCACTCCCTATTCTTCATCAATTAAAACTATAACATCTAGGCGTATGCTCTGTACAGTTTCTTCAGTCATACCCTATTCATAAATATAATTACACAATTATTTAACAATTATTAAGTAAAGTTCATTTACAACTCATTTCATTAATTACTATTTTTGGGTGTTAAGTAATATCACACCTTTTGAATTTACTTAATTGATTTTCCCTTATAATCTGGGGTGTTTATTTATTACATTATTAACTTCTTATTTCCTAATTAATCTCTACCTTCAATCCATGTTAACACTATCTGTTTATCTTTTCATGGGATTCTCCCTTTTAATTACAATTGTTTACAATTAAACTTAATTTTCTTAAAATCCTTTATTAATTAACAATGTCATCATCACCTTCCACTGTTCATTTCTTATTACTAATTGTTTACATTTAATATTATCATTAACCATATATTTTTAATTATTAATTTGGTTCACTTTTAATCACATAGTGTTTCCTCATCACTCTTCCATGTTTATTCCACATTATGAAGTGCTTACATCTAATTCTATCATTAAAACTTTATTCTTAATTATTATTTGTTTCACCATTAATCAATTATTGTTTATTATTGATTATTAAGCGTTTTATCGCCATAAATATGGTTTCTAACTATTTTGGGGTTTTACACTTTCACTATTGCACTCTTTAACTGTTTACTTTAAGTGTTTCTTAGTGGGTAATCCCTATAATTACTTCTCTTTGTCACTTTCTCACTATTTCTTTCTTTACAAATATTATACATAGTATTACTAAGGTTATATTTCTATAGAGTTTTATTACATCTAACTCTAATTCTTGGGTTAGTGTACTTTTCTTTTTATTATATTACTTTACTGGGTTCTGGTTAAATCAGTTACATTAATTATTTAATTGATAATAATATTTATTTCTGATATTGGATAATCATTGGCTTTATTCCCAATATTATACTTGAGTGTACCATTTCTCCCTTACATATTTTATATTATTGGTTTGCTTCTTATCCCTTGGTTTCACTTTAGTTTCATTTTCATTTTTCTTCTTCTTCTCCTTCATTTTCAATTGGCTTCATTTTAATTTGGTTCTCCCCTTCTCGTTTGGTTTTATTTCATTTGGTTGTATGAATTCATTCACTTCCTTCAATTGGCTTTCTTCTTATTTGGTTTCGGTTTTTTCCCTTCTTCTTTGTTTTCCTGTTTGTTTGGTCAATCACTTGGGTTAGGTCATGTCGCCGTTTGTCATGTTATTGTCATTTTATTTTCATTAGTTTAAACATTTTATTATTCAAATCATTTTTTATATAGTAGATTCATCTTTTTTATCCCTGGTATTGGGGTAGCTTATTTGTGTTGTAACATGATGCCTCTCCTTCAAAATTGATCATTTTAATAAAACACTAGCATAGTTTTTTATGAAATTATCAGTTATATATTATTTTTCCTTTTCTTTCTGGTTTGTTTCTTCATTCTTATTTCTCTTCTTACTCGATTCATTCCATTTTATTTGGATCTGTTTTTATTTATTTCCATTAGTGTGTTCTCCCTTTTATATAATTTTTTCCCTAACTTTTTAGTAGCTGGTTTCTTCCATTACTACTCATTTTTTTCTGAGAGCAGAGGAACATCATCTCTGCTCAGTTTATTTTTTGATTGCTGGACTTATTCAACAGTCAATCTTAAATACATTTTTTGTCAACTTGTGACTGAAATTAATAATAATAATATACTTTGGGATTGTCCACCTTGTGGTTTGTTTTTAGATCACTTTGGCCTTTTACTCATTCTTTCTTCCGCTGTACCTTTGCTATATACTGTCATCTGCTCATACAGTTGATTGTTTTTATTTATTTATTTGTTAATTTCATCATATCTAACTTTTCATTAGTTTGTTTTTCCATTCTTCTTGTGATCATTGTAATTATCTTAGACATCTTTTTTTCCTTTTTCTTGGTTGATTACCATTATTTTGCTTTAGCCATTATTTGTATATTTGCTTTATACACAATATTTTTTGTTTCTTATACCAGTTCAGTTTTTTTTTCTTTGAATACATTAAATTCATTATTATTTTAGGTATTTGTGTTAGCAGTTCTTGTTTGATTGTATTTTTGTTTATTTTATTTTGTTTTAAATATTATACTTAATAATTTTTGTAAGTTAGTTTTTCTTACTTTATAGGAATTTTTGTAACTTATTCCTTTCTTGGTATTTTTTGTTTAAATAATATCGTAAGTTTGTGGTTCTTACATTTTTATAGGAATTTTTGTAACTTATTCCTTATTTAATACTTTATATTAGGCCTCATAAGTCATCGAAATATGGTTGTAAGTTGTGCTCACATAATTTTTGAATTTTGGTATTTGTTTATTTTATTTATTGTAATTTATTTTTCTTCATAAAACTTTTTTATAGAAGCTTGGTTGTAAACTCCTTTTATCTTTTTTGTGGTTATATTACTTATTTGGTAAGTATTGTTACCATTATCTTTGGTAATGACATATGGTGATACATAGGGTTATACATAGGACCTTGTTATTTATACTTTTTTGTAAGGTGATCTTCTCCTTTTCTTTCATTATTATTGCCTTCTCTTGTATATTACACTCTTTGTTGTTTTTCTTCTCTACTCCTTCAAATGTTAGATGTTTGAACATGTATTCTGGATAATTTTTAAATTTATTTATTATGGTTTATTAGTTCTCATTTAATTCGTCTTAGTCGTTTAGTCATTTCTTATCAATTCTTGCTTTGGTGATTCTTAATTGGTTTAATTAATTTAATACTCCTTCCTTTCCCTTGGTTTGCTTGGTCGGTAATTCGAAGATCAGTCCCATTTCTCTGTGTGTATCTTCCTTTTGTTTACCCATGGTCCATCAACTCCTCTGCACTTGTGGTTCGGATGACCTCGGTGTATAGGACTATCTTCGTTCTCGTGAAATAGGTATCTTCTATTTTGTACCATAATTCCTCTACTATTGTATGTTCATTTGTCTCCATGACTGCTTCATTCACTACAATTTGATTAATCAAAGAAGTTGTTAATTGTACCTCCTTTGTTAATGTTATTATTGGTTTTTTATTCAGCATTTGTATTTCTGGTATGCTCCCGTGTTTTAATGACCTCCTTAAATTGTGACACACTATCTTGTTGTGAGTCCTTTCAAATTTGGGTATTTTCCATTTTCTCATTCATTTGCTGAAGTTTTCCTCCGCTGGTTTGTTGTGAATTCCTTTTATTTTGGGTATCTTCCATTCAGGTATTGCTTTTCTCCAGTTTCTTCTCGCTTGTCGGTAGTTCACTCCTTCTAGAATTTCTTTTAGAGTTCTCCTGCACTCCATAAAATTTATCCTTTCGGTATGGTTGGTCATTGGTACACTAAACACATCGATTAGTCCGTTCTTCATCATCTCCACTTCTTCTCTTGTTTTTATTAGTTTTCTGTGATGCCTTTTCTCAGTCTTCATTTCCACGTATTCATCATTTGTTTCATTGTTATTATTTTCAGGCAATAATACACTTTGGTCTTTTTTAAATTCTATCTCCTTGCTACCTGCAGAAGTGTTGTCTAGTGTTTCGTTCAATTGTTTGAAACCACTATCTACTGTTTCATGAAGTTGATCTGCTTTGTAATTGGTTTCTTCCCATTTCTTATTCATCCCCGTTTTTGTCTGCTTGACTTCTTCACGATGCCCTATTAGTATGTATCTTAATTCTCCCTTCATTTCTTTTTTGGATGTCCTCCTTCAATTGCCGTTGTAGAGCTTCTTGGTTTTTTCTCAAGGTATCACTGTGTTCCTCCATTTTTTCGTTTATCTGCTGTTTCAAGGTTTCATTATTTCCTTCAATTTTGTTGTTCAAGGTCTCAATATCTTCCCTGATTTCTCCCTTCATTCTGTCTATTTTTTCATCGAGTTTTTCATTCAATTCTTCATTGTTTCTGTCCAATTTTTCATGTATTTTCTTATTATCTTCCTGGATTTGGTCTACTTTTTCATTCGTTTTCTTTGAAGTTTCGTTCATACTATTCATTAACTCCATTAATTTTAGTATGTTAGGGTCTCCTCTAACTTCTCCCTTGTCACCCGCCTGTTGTTCCATTTCTTTGTCTGGGGTTTGGTTTTCCGGTTGGTCCCCTTGGGTATCCTCTTCGATCGTTTCCTCGATTATTTCTTCAGCCTCCTCCATTTCTTCGGGTCGGTTCCTTCAGTTCCTTGTTTAGCTTTAAATCTCGTAAACATAGAATGTTGCATATTTTCCTGTAATCGCCGCTAGTCGTCCTTTTCTAGCCTCACTACGTTGGTCGCCAGTCTGTAACTAATTAAGACGTCCATCTTTGTTTAAGCCCCGCGATGGAAGCCAATCTGTAACTACAAGTTTTATATGTTTTGTTTTTTGTAAAATAAGTACAATGTTTGTGTGTTGTTTGTGTGTTCGTCTCACACCTTGTCGTTACATCAATGGTTGCCGCTAACGAAGTCCGTAGCGATGTCACAATTATCAGTACAACCGAGTGGAAACCTTACCTGTACTTCCATAGGGGTTTGTGAATCCCGGGTGGCACCAAATTGTTTGTTGAAAACAATTAAGTTTATGAAATAATGTGTTAAAAAGGTGTTTTCAGCGATGACGGCCAGGGCATTCGAATCAGTTCCCGCCTTTGTACAGCTTGCTGTATCGAACAGGTAGCGAAAGCGCTAGTCGTCTATTCTGTAAGTTCGCTAACACACACATATATAATACAATTCCCTATGAAATAAAAACAATGGTTACACTCTGTACTGTTTCTTTAATGGTTGTTTGGTAATTATGCAGTTTGACAATAATGTTATTATTTGGTATTTAATAAATTTGCTCCGACATTTGTCATGAAACGCTTTCTCTCAGGTTGACGAAATCGGTATTGAAACGAGCTATTCTATGCAGTAATGGCTGCGGTTTATAGTTTACAATTATACTCGTTCAAAATCTGGAGTCCTTTTGATTACAAGGAAAACATTAAATATGATTACAATAAAAAAGTACACTACCGTACATTATTCGTACTTAAATAATATAAAGTGTGGCTACAATTTGTTCTGCAGTGTAGTAATATGTGTTTCAAAAGTTCGCAATCTAGTGTGAGGTTATTTTTTAGTTAACAAGTTTTTCTATGTAAGTTTATTTTATCTAATCCTTGAAAGAAATTATTTTTAATTCATAGTGAGAGTTTGTATAGATTTCAGAAATATTTAAAGTGTTTTGATTCCTGGAATTTGGGTATTTAAATGATACTTATCAGTTCAGAAGGTTTGTGATAGATCGTTGTTCGTTTGAAATGGAAAATTCATCAATTTTGAGTGATTTAGGCTGCTGGCGTCCTTTTCAGATTAGTCTTGGGAATTTCTTCTTTTAATTTTCATTTAAATTGTTCCTGGACATCAGTTAAATGTTATTACTTTTCATCTCCTTCTCACTTGTATATGTTTTTGACTTTTGATTAGTTTTTTAACATTTTAAAGTAAAATTTATGCCATACAAAATTTTGCGTCCGTACTATATAAGCGTCATTATACGAGTAATGAGAGTTAACGGAAAATTAGTAACCAACGGCTCGTTTCTATGGTTACTTATCACCTTTGATTGGCTAAGGCATGGTTTATTACCATTGTTATTATATTTGAATTTTTATTCAAAATTACTGTATATTTTCTGATTGATTTTATTCTTCTGTATTCCTTCCTGAGTATTAAATATTATCACTACTGTTTGTCTTTCCTTTTAAAGATTAAATTAACACCTCATAATGTTGTGTTCTATTAGATATTAACTTTTGTACAATTATGTTAACATTTGTTAATTACATATTTCTTTTAAGTTAAGTTCTTATTGTAACATTTTTCTTTTAAAATGATTTACACATTATTCTTGGCTAGTTACTTGCCTTAGATTTGTTAATTTCCTTGTGGATTTTATACAATTTGTAATTATTTGTTTTGACAGTTAGGCATTTCAGAGGCACTAGTAGCCATTGATCATATTTACTGAATTTATACAAACGATGTCTCATTTTATTCTAATGTGTTTTGTTTTGTTATTATCCCATTTGTATGGTTCTGTTATTTTCTACATTAACTGATTTTCTAGTGTAATTAGATTTGTATTGTCTTAACTCCTTAATTATCTATTTTGCCTTTGTTAACAATATAGCTACCACTCCCTATTCTTCATCAATTAAAACTATAACATCTAGGCGTATGCTCTGTACAGTTTCTTCAGTCATACCCTATTCATAAATATAATTACACAATTATTTAACAATTATTAAGTAAAGTTCGTTTACAACTCATTTCATTAATTACTATTTTTGGGTGTTAAGTAATATCACACCTTTTGAATTTACTTAATTGATTTTCCCTTATAATCTGGGGTGTTTATTTATTACATTATTAACTTCTTATTTCCTAATTAATCTCTACCTTCAATCCATGTTAACACTATCTGTTTATCTTTTCATGGGATTCTCCCTTTTAATTACAATTGTTTACAATTAAACTTAATTTTCTTAAAATCCTTTATTAATTAACAATGTCATCATCACCTTCCAGTGTTCATTTCTTATTACTAATTGTTTACATTTAATATTATCATTAACCATATATTTTTAATTATTAATTTGGTTCACTTTTAATCACATAGTGTTTCCTCATCACTCTTCCGTGTTTATTCCACATTATGAAGTGCTTACATCTAATTCTATCATTAAAACTTTATTCTTAATTATTATTTGTTTCACCATTAATCAATTATTGTTTATTCTTGGATTTCGTTGTCCATGACGTGTCCGTTACTTAACTAAATATCACTATAATATTGACGACTCGGAACACAATGTTTTTTATAAGTAAAAACGTAAAGTTTTACCTTACAGCCTAAACCGGCTTTCACCTATAGAAGGCTTCATCAGAGGCTGTCGTTAGTAGCGCTGCTCGTCTTGTTGTTGGCGACGAGAAAGTGTTTCGAAAGATTGAAGCTGTGTGTGTGTGGTGAGATGTGTTCGAATAATGCGTGCGATTTGAATTGTGTCTGTTCGTTTAGGATGTCGTTTTTATTTGTTTTTGTGTGTTTGTATATTTCTAATTGTTCTAGAGTGTCTAGTTTTCGGCCTTTTGTGTGTACGTGTAGTATGTTCATGTTATTGTCGATGTTTTTATATGTGTGGTTTGCTTCAATGAGGTGGTTTGCGAAGGTAGATTCTGTAGTGGTGTGGAGTGCTTTTGTGTGTTCAATGTATCTCTGTTTGAAGCTACGTCCTGTCTGGCCTATGTAGAATTTACTGCAATTTGAACAATTTAGTTTATATACACCGGGTAGATCGAATTTGTTTTGTGCTTTGGGCATGCGTTTTGATAGTGTGTGTTCTGTTTTGTTAGTAGTTTTGTAATACTATACAGGGGAAACAAAAGACAATGTGAACAGTTACTAACGCACATAAACAAAATACATAAAAACATAACCTTCACTGCCGAATACGAACACAACAACACCATAAACTTCTTAGACCTCTCCATCACAAAACTAGAACACAGGCACAAATTCAGTATATACAGAAAACCAACTACAACTGACACACTAATACACAACACCTCCAATCACCCAATACAACACAAACTAGCTGCTTTTAGAACCATGATACATAGACTTAACAACATCCCCTTAGATGAAATAGACTACAAAGACGAACTAAACACGATAAAATATCTAGCAGAATCTAACGGTTATGACAGAACAATAGTCAGTAAACTCCTACACAAAACACAAAACAAACAACAGACAAAGACAGAAAACAACAAATTCATAACACTAACATACATCAACAAACAAACAGAAAAAATTGCCCACAAATTCAAAAAAGCAGGATACAGAATCGCTTACAAAACTACTAACAAAACAGAACACACACTATCAAAACGCATGCCCAAAGCACAAAACAAATTCGATCTACCCGGTGTATATAAACTAAATTGTTCAAATTGCAGTAAATTCTACATAGGCCAGACAGGACGTAGCTTCAAACAGAGATACATTGAACACACAAAAGCACTCCACACCACTACAGAATCTACCTTCGCAAACCACCTCATTGAAGCAAACCACACATATAAAAACATCGACAATAACATGAACATACTACACGTACACACAAAAGGCCGAAAACTAGACACTCTAGAACAATTAGAAATATACAAACACACAAAAACAAATAAAAACGACATCCTAAACGAACAGACACAATTCAAATCGCACGCATTATTCGAACACATCTCACCACACACACACAGCTTCAATCTTTCGAAACACTTTCTCGTCGCCAACAACAAGACGAGCAGCGCTACTAACGACAGCCTCTGATGAAGCCTTCTATAGGTGAAAGCCGGTTTAGGCTGTAAGGTAAAACTTTACGTTTTTACTTATAAAAAACATTGTGTTCCGAGTCGTCAATATTATAGTGATATTTAGTATTGTTTATTATTGATTATTAAGCGTTTAATCGCCACAAATATGGTTTCTAACTATTTTGGGGTTTTACACTTTCACTATTGCACTCTTTAACTGTTTACTTTAAGTGTTTCTTAGTGGGTATTCCCTATAATTACTTCTCTTTGTCACTTTCTCACTATTTCTTTCTTTACAAATATTATACATAGTATTACTAAGGTTATATTTCTATAGAGTTTTATTACATCTAACTCTAATTCTTGGGTTAGTGTACTTTTCTTTTTATTATATTACTTTACTGGGTTCTGGTTAAATCTGTTACATTAATTATTTAATTGATAATAATATTTATTTCTGATATTGGATAATCATTGGCTTTATTCCCAATATTATACTTGAGTGTACCATTTCTCCCTTACATATTTTATATTATTGGTTTGCTTCTTATCCCTTGGTTTCACTTTAGTTTCATTTTCATTTTTCTTCTTCTTCTCCTTCATTTTCAATTGGCTTCATTTTAATTTGGTTCTCCCCTTCTCGTTTGGTTTTATTTCATTTGGTTGTATGAATTCATTCACTTCCTTCAATTGGCTTTCTTCTTATTTGGTTTCGGTTTTTTCCCTTCTTCTTTGTTTTCCTGTTTGTTTGGTCAATCACTTGGGTTAGGTCATGTCGCCGTTTGTCGTGTTATTGTCATTTTATTTTCATTAGTTTAAACATTTTATTATTCAAATCATTTTTTATATATTAGATTCATCTTTTTTATCCCTGGTATTGGGGTAGCTTATTTGTGTTGTAACATGATGCCTCTCCTTCAAAATTTATCATTTTAATAAAACACTAGCATAGTTTTTTATGAAATTATCAGTTATATATTATTTTTCCTTTTCTTTCTGGTTTGTTTCTTCATTCTTATTTCTCTTCTTACTCGATTCATTCCATTTTATTTGGATCTGTTTTTATTTATTTCCATTAGTGTGTTCTCCCTTTTATATAATTTTTTCCCTAACTTTTTAGTAGCTGGTTTCTTCCATTACTACTCATTTTTTTCTGAGAGCAGAGGAACATCATCTCTGCTCAGTTTATTTTTTGATTGCTGGACTTATTCAACAGTCAATCTTAAATACATTTTTTGTCAACTTGTGACTGAAATTAATAATAATAATATATTTTGGGATTGTCCACCTTGTGGTTTGTTTTTAGATCACTTTGGCCTTTTACTCATTCTTTCTTCCGCTGTACCTTTGCTATATACTGTCATCTGCTCATACAGTTGATTGTTTTTATTTATTTATTTGTTAATTTCATCATATCTAACTTTTCATTAGTTTGTTTTTCCATTCTTCTTGTGATCATTGTAATTATCTTAGACATCTTTTTTTCCTTTTTCTTGGTTGATTACCATTATTTTGCTTTAGCCATTATTTGTATATTTGCTTTATACACAATATTTTTTGTTTCTTATACCAGTTCAGTTTTTTTTTTCTTTGAATACATTAAATTCATTATTATTTTAGGTATTTGTGTTAGCAGTTCTTGTTTGATTGTATTTTTGTTTATTTTATTTTGTTTTAAATATTATACTTAATAATTTTTGTAAGTTAGTTTTTCTTACTTTATAGGAATTTTTGTAACTTATTCCTTTCTTGGTATTTTTTGTTTAAATAATATCGTAAGTTTGTGGTTCTTACATTTTTATAGGAATTTTTGTAACTTATTCCTTATTTAATACTTTATATTAGGCCTCATAAGTCATCGAAATATGGTTGTAAGTTGTGCTCACATAATTTTTGAATTTTGGTATTTGTTTATTTTATTTATTGTAATTTATTTTTCTTCATAAAACTTTTTTATAGAAGCTTGGTTGTAAACTCCTTTTATCTTTTTTGTGGTTATATTACTTATTTGGTAAGTATTGTTACCATTATCTTTGGTAATGACATATGGTGATACATAGGGTTATACATAGGACCTTGTTATTTATACTTTTTTGTAAGGTGATCTTCTCCTTTTCTTTCATTATTATTGCCTTCTCTTGTATATTACACTCTTTGTTGTTTTTCTTCTCTACTCCTTCAAATGTTAGATGTTTGAACATGTATTCTGGATAATTTTTAAATTTATTTATTATGGTTTATTAGTTCTCATTTAATTCGTCTTAGTCGTTTAGTCATTTCTTATCAATTCTTGCTTTGGTGATTCTTAATTGGTTTAATTAATTTAATACTCCTTCCTTTCCCTTGGTTTGCTTGGTCGGTAATTCGAAGATCAGTCCCATTTCTCTGTGTGTATCTTCCTTTTGTTTACCCATGGTCCATCAACTCCTCTGCACTTGTGGTTCGGATGACCTCGGTGTATAGGACTATCTTCGTTCTCGTGAAATAGGTATCTTCTATTTTGTACCATAATTCCTCTACTATTGTATGTTCATTTGTCTCCATGACTGCTTCATTCACTACAATTTGATTAATCAAAGAAGTTGTTAATTGTACCTCCTTTGTTAATGTTATTATTGGTTTTTTATTCAGCATTTGTATTTCTGGTATGCTCCCGTGTTTTAATGACCTCCTTAAATTGTGACACACTATCTTGTTGTGAGTCCTTTCAAATTTGGGTATTTTCCATTTTCTCATTCATTTGCTGAAGTTTTCCTCCGCTGGTTTGTTGTGAATTCCTTTTATTTTGGGTATCTTCCATTCAGGTATTGCTTTTCTCCAGTTTCTTCTCGCTTGTCGGTAGTTCACTCCTTCTAGAATTTCTTTTAGAGTTCTCCTGCACTCCATAAAATTTATCCTTTCGGTATGGTTGGTCATTGGTACACTAAACACATCGATTAGTCCGTTCTTCATCATCTCCACTTCTTCTCTTGTTTTTATTAGTTTTCTGTGATGCCTTTTCTCAGTCTTCATTTCCACGTATTCATCATTTGTTTCATTGTTATTATTTTCAGGCAATAATACACTTTGGTCTTTTTTAAATTCTATCTCCTTGCTACCTGCAGAAGTGTTGTCTAGTGTTTCGTTCAATTGTTTGAAACCACTATCTACTGTTTCATGAAGTTGATCTGCTTTGTAATTGGTTTCTTCCCATTTCTTATTCATCCCCGTTTTTGTCTGCTTGACTTCTTCACGATGCCCTATTAGTATGTATCTTAATTCTCCCTTCATTTCTTCATTTCTTTTTTGGATGTCCTCCTTCAATTGCCGTTGTAGAGCTTCTTGGTTTTTTCTCAAGGTATCACTGTGTTCCTCCATTTTTTCGTTTATCTGCTGTTTCAAGGTTTCATTATTTCCTTCAATTTTGTTGTTCAAGGTCTCAATATCTTCCCTGATTTCTCCCTTCATTCTGTCTATTTTTTCATCTTAATTATTATTTGTTTCACCATTAATCAATTATTGTTTATTATTGATTATTAAGCGTTTTATCGCCATAAATATGGTTTCTAACTATTTTGGGGTTTTACACTTTCACTATTGCACTCTTTAACTGTTTACTTTAAGTGTTTCTTAGTGGGTAATCCCTATAATTACTTCTCTTTGTCACTTTCTCACTATTTCTTTCTTTACAAATATTATACATAGTATTACTAAGGTTATATTTCTATAGAGTTTTATTACATCTAACTCTAATTCTTGGGTTAGTGTACTTTTCTTTTTATTATATTACTTTACTGGGTTCTGGTTAAATCAGTTACATTAATTATTTAATTGATAATAATATTTATTTCTGATATTGGATAATCATTGGCTTTATTCCCAATATTATACTTGAGTGTACCATTTCTCCCTTACATATTTTATATTATTGGTTTGCTTCTTATCCCTTGGTTTCACTTTAGTTTCATTTTCATTTTTCTTCTTCTTCTCCTTCATTTTCAATTGGCTTCATTTTAATTTGGTTCTCCCCTTCTCGTTTGGTTTTATTTCATTTGGTTGTATGAATTCATTCACTTCCTTCAATTGGCTTTCTTCTTATTTGGTTTCGGTTTTTTCCCTTCTTCTTTGTTTTCCTGTTTGTTTGGTCAATCACTTGGGTTAGGTCATGTCGCCGTTTGTCGTGTTATTGTCATTTTATTTTCATTAGTTTAAACATTTTATTATTCAAATTATTTTTTATATAGTAGATTCATCTTTTTTATCCCTGGTATTGGGGTGGCTTATTTGTGTTGTAACAATATTCCTTCTCATAAACTTAATTGAACAAATCTTTTAACAGTTACTATGCTAATGTTGTTTATTTTTTGTTTATTCTTAACTGTTTTGGTGACTAACATTATCACATCAATTATTTTATCTTACTAATTATCCCTTTGAACATAGGATATTTTACTTATTTTGCATTTATATTTCTTATATCTTTTCTTTTTCTACCTAACCATGGTAACACTAATATTTTTACTCCTTATGGGATCTTTTCCCTGAATTTTCTAATCTACAATCACTCTTAATTCTAATAACAATAATGTTCTCCCTCTCTGGCACTTTTCACCATTAAACTGTAGTGTTTATTACTGGTTTTTAGGTGTCTATACTGATCTGTAGGGTTTTATATTTATTTCAGGGTTACACTGGCACTTTGCACTTTTTTATGTTATTTGAGTGTTACTAGTGGGTGTTCCCTAAAATTAAATTCTCTTTTCTCACTTAATTATGTTCACTCCCTACCTATTTCTCACTTCTGGGGTTTTTACTACTTTACTCATAATTGTTAGTTATACTGTTAACAAGGTTCATATCATTATAGAGTTATTCGTAACATTTAATCTCTATTTCTTTGGTTAGTGTACTTTAGTTGTCTTACTTTATTTGATTGTAACATTGTCATTTACATTTATTATTTATTGGATTCTTTTTCATTATCATTTGAGTTTACTATTTCTCATTTACTTTTCTTTATCATTTGTTTGTGTGTTTTTATATCTTCTCATTTTATTTCATTTATATTTTGTTTGTTTCCTTTTCATTTACCTTCTCATTTGATTTCATTTTATTTCATTTTCTTGAGTCAATCACTTGGGTTGGGTCATAGTCATTTGTCTCGTCATAGTCATTTTATTTTCATTAGTTAAACATTTAATATAGTTGATTCATAGTTTTTCCCTGGTATTTGGGTGGCTTTTTGTACTGTAACATAATGCCTCTCCATCAAAATTGATCATTTTGGTAAAACACTAGCATAGTTTTTTATGAAATTATCAGTTATATATAATTTTTCCTTTTTCTTCTTGTTTATTTCTTCTTTCTTGTGTCTCTTCTTACTTGTTCCACTCCTTTTTATTTAGTTATTTTTTGTTAGATCTGTTTTTCCTATTTCCATTAGTGCGTTCTCCCTGTTATATAATTTCCCTAACTTTTAGTAGCTGGTTTCTTCCATTACTACCTTTTTTTATGAGATCAGAGGAACATCATCTCTGCTCAGTTAATTGATTGCTGGGACCTATTCTCAGTCAATCTTAAATACCTTTTTGTCATCTTGTGACTTTCGTTAATATTTTGGGGATTGTCCACTCCATGGTTTTTAGATCATTTTAACCTTTTACTCATTCTTCCTTCCACTGCACCTTCGCTATATTCTGTTATCTACTCACACAGTTGATTGTTTTTATTTATTTAGTTGTTAATTTCATTATTTCTAACTTTTAATTAGTTTGTTTTTCTCTTCTTCTTGTGATCATTTTAATTATTTTAGACATCTTTTCTCTTCTTCTTCTTTGTTGATTATCATTATTTTGCTTTAGCCACTTGCTGTACATTTGCTTTATACATTATTTCTTTTTCTTTCTTGTACCAGTCCACATTTTTTTTCTGAATATTCTATATTCTTTATAATTTTATGTATTTGTCTTGGCAGTTCTTGCTTGGTTTTATTTTTATTTATTTTAATTGGTCTCCTTTCTAATTCTCTTGTATTATTAATTCTTTTTTTTCACTTTATTTGTTTATTTTGTTTTACTCATATATTTTCTAAATATTATTGTTCTTACTTAGTTGGTTGTTCTTACTATTTAGGAATTTTGGTAGTTTATTTTTCTTTTGTTTTATCTCATATCTTATCTAAATAATAGCGTAAGGTGATCTTACATATTTTTTTTTGATTTTGGTAATTTATTCTCCTTTCTTTTCCATTGGTTGGCTTGGTCAGTAATCCGAAAATCAGTCCCATTTCTCGGTGTTCCTCAGCACTTAGTTTACCCATGGTCCATCATTTCCTCTGCACTTGTCATCCGGATCACTCTGGTGTATAGAACTGTTTCCGTCCTTGTGAAATAGGTCTCTTCTACCTCGTACCGCAATTCTTCTAATACCATGTGTTCATTAGTATCAGTGCCTACCTCAATCACTTTAGCATTTTGTTTATTAACCAAAGAAGTCAATTGTACCTCCCTCATTAATATTATCACTGATTGTTTATTCAGCATGTCTATTTCTGGTAATTTCCATTTAAATATAGATTTGCTGAAGTCCTCCTACAATCTTTATAATCCATTAATTCACTATGGTCGGTAATTGGTAAATTAAACAATTAATTAGTCCATGCTTCATCATCTCCACTTCTTCTCTTGTTTTTATTAGTTTCTTTTTATATATTTTTCCTATATCTTTTGTTTTCTTAATCTTCTTAATTATTTGGTTCTTCTTTACTTCTCTACAGTTGATTTCTATGTGCTTAATTTTCTCTTTGTTTTTGTTATTTTTATTTTCAGAAAACAATACACTTGAGTCTTCTTTATTCTCTATTTCCTCCTCCTTCTCTTTTATTTTCTGATTCACCAGTTCCCTGTTCTTATTCAACGTTTCTTCGATACCTTTAGAAGTGCTGTCTAGTGTTTCATTCAATTGTGTGAAACCACTATCTAATGTTTCATTAGGTTGATCTGCGTTGTAATTGGTTTCTTCCCATTTCTTATTCATCCCCGTTTTTGTCTGCTTAACTTCTTCACGATACCCTATTAGTATGTATCTTAATTCTTCCCTATTCTTCTCACTATCTTCCTTCAATTGTCGTTGAAGTGTTTCACTATTATTCTCGATCTTATTATTCAGTATTTCCAGATCTTTCTTGATCTGTCTCTTTAACTCCTCATTCTTCTCTTCTAAGATCTTTTGGTTTCTTTTCAAGGCTTCATGGTTGCTTTCCATTTTATTATTCAGAAGTTCTATGTCCTCCTTGAGTTGTTTCTTTAATTCTTCACTGTTTCTGTCCAGTTTTTCGTTTAAGAATGCCCTGTCTTCCTTTCTTTGTTCTTTAGTTTCTTCCTTCATTTGGTCTATTTTTTCATCGAACTTTTCGTTAATTTTTTCATTACCTTTGTCTATTTTTTCGGCTAGGAAATTCATCAGGTCTTGTATGCTCGGACCTCCTTTTACTTTTTCATGATCTCCCGCCTGTTGTTCCCTCTCACTATCTTGAATTGGTTTCTCCGGTTGGTTGCCGACTATTACTTCTACTTCTGGTTCTGGTTGGGTTGGGTTGTCTGGTTGGTCCCCTTGGGCCTCCTCTTCGATCATTTCCTTAATCATTTCCATTTCTTTTCGTCGGTATCCTCAGTCCTCTTCTTAGATTTTCCCCTGGTGATCATGGAGTGTTTCATAATTTTTTGTAACTGCCGCTAGTCTTTAATTCTAGCCGCACTAGTTGGTCGCCAATTTGTAACGAGAAGACTCTTATGTCGTCTTTGTAGAAGTGTTAAACAGTGTGTTCACCTCACACGTTGTAGTCGTTACTTTACATTTAAGCTGACGATGTCCATCGCGATCTTACATTACCACTACTCGCGAGTGTGAACCTTACCTGTCCTTCTATACGTGATTGTAAATCCCGGGTGGCGCCAAATTGTTTAACCTGAAAACAATTAAAAAACTAGGACGATTGAGCGGTCATTCGAGACGGTATGGTTGATTCAAATTACTCCCGCCACTTGCGGGTTGATTAATACCACTGATAGTTTGCAGAGTTTCTGATGCCTAGCGCTTACCATCACTTTCGCTCATTGCTAATGTACACAAATCATATAATACAATTTACTATGAAATAAAGAATAGTGGTTACAACTCTGTACTAGTTTATTAACTTGTAATTAGTTGTTATTCAATATTATACAAAATTATATCTGGATTTTAAACAAAGTTGCTCCGGCAATAATAAGACAATTATTTCTCAAGGTTTGGCGAAAGCTGATTCAGAATGATTTATTAACATAAGACAAGATTTATTGCTTAGTGTCACTTATGACTTGTTTACTTTTTGAATTGATTTGGGTTGTTTTATAATAATTGTATGTTCTCATCAACATCAATTATTTTATCTTACTAATTATCCCTTTGAACATAGGATATTTTACTTATTTTGCATTTATATTTCTTATTATATCTTTTCTTTTTCTACCTAACCATGGTAACAATAATATTTTTACTCCTTATGGGATCTTTTCCCTGAATTTTCTAATCTACAATCACTCTTAATTCTAATAACAATAATGTTCTTCCTCTCTGGCACTTTTCACCATTAAACTGTAGTGTTTATTACTGGTTTTTAGGTGTCTATACTGATCTGTAGGGTTTTATATTTATTTCAGGGTTACACTGGCACTTTGCACTTTTTTATGTTATTTGAGTGTTACTAGTGGGTGTTCCCTAAAATTAAATTCTCTTTTCTCACTTAATTATGTTCACTCCCTACTTATTTCTCACTTCTGGGGTTTTTACTACTTTACTCATAATTGTTAGTTATACTGTTAACAAGGTTCATATCGTTATAGAGTTATTCGTAACATTTAATCTCTATTTCTTTGGTTAGTGTACTTTAGTTGTCTTTACTTTATTTGATTTTAACATTGTCATTTAAATTTATTATTTATTTGATTCTTTTTCATTATCATTTGAGTTTACTATTTCTCATTTACTTTTCTTTATCATTTGTTTGTGTGTTTTTAGATCTTCTCATTTTATTTCATTTATATTTTGTTTGTTTCCTTTTCATTTACCTTCTCATTTGATTTCATTTTATTTCATTTTCTTGAGTCAATCACTTGGGTTGGGTCATAGTCATTTGTCTCGTCATAGTCATTTTATTTTCATTAGTTAAACATTTAATATAGTTGATTCATAGTTTTTTCCCTGGTATTGGGGTGGCTTTTTGTATTGTAACAATATGTGTGTTTGTGTATGTGCACTTTTGTATAAATTCATACAAACTTTATTTATACTTTACATTTCTCCAGCATACTTTTTTACTGTATATTTAATCTGCCTACAGTCATTACAAGTGACCCCAAGACTGAAAAGCAAAAAAGAAGAGAGAAAAAGTGCAGTAGCGTCACAGGCAAAGTAAGTAAATTAATTAAAAGAAAAGTACAAATTTTCTGGTTTATTTGAATGTTGTTAATTGTTGAATACCAAATTTCAACTTTGCTGTTAGGATTTAAAACTTTGTATCATCTGTACCGTAGTTACTAGGTAATTTATTTAGTTATTTTTTAATTTTATGTACTCAGGCAGTCTGAAAAGTTCTCAGCTGAACCGTCCTATTGTCTGTTGTTCATAGGTCTATTGTTAGTATCTGTGTGGAACATCTAGTCTTCCTATCAAATAATTTGATTTATTTGGCCATTTGAAACAAAAGTGTTATTCTTATTCCTTAAAATGGGAAAATTTAGTATCGCATGGTCACAAAGTTCTTTACAAAAGAAAGTTGAATACCAAGTGAAATATATTCAAAGTCATTAAAGTGTATGGGGACGCTTCTCCTTCATTTTTAATAAAAAAAAAAAAAAATGGGCTGCTGAATTTAAATGTGGTTGTACCAGCCTGGAAGACGATCCACATGAAGGATGTCCAAAAACAGCAACAACACTGGAAACCATTGAAAATGTGGTATTGGACAATCGCCAAATTAAAGTGCATGACATTGCTGAGACTATAGCCATTTTGAAAGAATATGTTAGACAAATTTCATATGAAGAACTGTAAACAAAAAAGCTTTGTGCCAAGTTGGTTCACACGCACTTGCTCACACCAGATCCAAAACATGTGTGAATGAAAATATGTGAACATTTTAAAAAGAACAAAACAGATCTTGTGCATTGGTTTATTATAATGGATGAAACCTGGATCCACTACTACACACTAGAGTCCAAGCAATAGTCAAAACAGTGGACAGAAGTTGGTTGTTCAGAGCCAAAGAAGGCAAATCCATCAATCAATTCCATTAGCAGGAAAAGTCATGGTGTCGTTTTGGGTTGATAAAGGTATTTTGTATATGGATTACCTTGAAAAAATGCAACTGGGGAATCTTATTCCAATCTTTTATCAAAACTAGGTGAAAAAATTGATGATAAAAGGCTTATTACAGAAGAAAAAATTGTTTTTCACAAGACAGTGCATCTTCCCACAAAAGTGTTTTGGCAATGGGATCAAGGTGTGATTGCAGCTGTAGAGGACAGAATAGTAGAATAGTGGAACTGGAATGAATGCATTACCTTAAAAGGAGATTATGTTGAAAATAAACATATTTTTGAAATCTTGTTTTTATTGTCAGCCGAGAACTTATCAGACCGTCCTCACATGTACTAAATGATTCTTTGAGAGAAAACTCCTAAGCTACTCTTTACTTCCTAGCGCCAGGAATGGATGGAGTCTATTTCTGTTTCTTTTATAGTCATAGGTCTCACAGTGACTGATGTTATTCACAATGACACATCCATTTTGTTTACAAAATTCAAAGTTTCCATTCACCTGAAGATGTATTTTCTTCACAAACTACACCAGCACCTGTGTATCCCCAATTATGGGACTTGGTATTTACGTTCCCCCATTATAATAACCTCACATTTTTGTAAACAATTATGTTATCTACAATTTTTTTGAATATTTCTATGAGGATATATTAAGAGACATGTAGGAGTAATAGAACACTTTTTTATGCTCTATACATAATAGAGTACTACAGTAGACACCGTCTCGTCTGGCCACCTCGGGACCAGACCCTAGGCCGGATTTCAAAATGGCCGGACGAACCGAATATATGCTATAATGATGAAATAAAGCTCTTTAATGAATGATCCATACAATAAATGACACAATATGGTATATATAAATTACTAATAATTATAATTACTCACCCTTACTCCATGGTACCAAGTAAAAATACAAACAAGGAAAATGACTACAAACTCACAGAGATATTACTGCGTTTGGCAAAAATAACACAACTCTTTATAGAATATGAAAAACACATGAACATTAAAAGTGTTACTACAGAACGTAAAACTTGGAAATAAAAATTAAAAGAAATCAGTTATCTTCTTCTGCTTTTTTTGTTCAACTGTTTTGTTGAATGCGAAATCACGCCATTTCTTGATGAACATAACATATGTAACATCAACTGCAGTTACTTCTGTTTGTTGCTCGATGTACGTTGTAATAAAACCCTGTATGCCGGTCTTTACAAAAAAAATAATAGAACAAATTTTATTTAAAATAAAATAAATTTTATGTTTTAATAGATGTTTGTAATTAAGAAATAATGCTGTTTTAAATGTTCTGTAAAAATTTTAAGAATCAGGAAGGTATTTATTAACTATTGAGCACTTCTGGAAGATCTGAACCAAGTCTGGAGTTAATCAGATTAACTCCGGTCAGCAATCGATTGATGATTTTCCTTGCTGGTCCAATATCTCACTGAAAAAAAATTTTCTTCTTCTTGAAGTCTCTTTGCCTTAATAAATAACCTTAAATTAGCCTGTGAAATAATAACAGATAAATACAATTGAAATAAATGGATTTATTAAACAATTTAATAAATAATCGATTTTTTATCAATTGAGAACAATTATCGACTCCGTCTCAGGGAATTATCGATTCGTGCATACAGTAGAAAAATTATTATAAGTATTATAAAAAGGACAGGTTCTTTGAGCGATTATATTAATAGTCAGAGAAGGGTAACGAGAAAGTATAACATTAACAATTAAAGTAATTTCATTAATTATTATTTAACAATATTTAAATAATTCTGATATATAATGTTTAATAAATTGTTTTGTCAGACCATATGTAGCTTCGATGACGTCACTCGATGTGGAAGGCAGATTCGTATTTTCAAGATGGCCGCTATTAGATCTGGCGAGGTTACTGAGAAAGTCGTTGTGTTAAAAACTCACAACAAAATTACCTTCATGAATGTTTGAAATGTCCCTGCACTGGTGTAATCTGTCTATTAGGTTGTTTGGTGTGTTCTGAAAAAGTGTTCTGTGTATACTGGTGTTAATTAAGTTATTTGGTATGTGTTCACTTCTGTGGGTTAATTTGTCTGTAAAAGTGGTTATGATTTGTAGCGTGAATTATATCAAATATATTGTTTTACTGTTTTAGATCACTCGTATAATGAAGTCAGGTGTTAGTTTTCACTATTGTCGTTAAAGTTTTGGTAAATTTAGTTAAAAAAGTGTTTAATTCATCTAACTCTCGATTCACTTATATTAATGGCTAACCGTAGTACCATTTTCTACTCGATTTTAAGGAACGTTTTATCACACAACTATTCAGCTTGACATTCAACAAAAGACTATTTTAACTTGGTCAAAATCTGGCCCAGTTAATCTTTGAAAAAGTATTGTTAACATATTTCGATTACCCATACACATGACACAAAATTACATTATATATGGAATTTATTTATTTTATTCATCACTTTCATGAATTATGAACCTTATCATTGGTTTAATCATCTCATTCCTTTTAAATTGATATATTATAGTCCATATCTGTAGACATTTTGTGGAAATTACCAAATTTCTTTCCTTTTTGGAAATCTAGGCTCAAACATTGATTTCCGCCTTTATACAATTTTTCTTCCATTTTAATTGTTATTAATACTATTATAATAAATTTTAATTAGTCATATTTCTCTTCCTTTCCTTAAATACATATAAATTGAACCTTTGAACTGGTTTTTTGTGTTAATCTCTGAATTTGACATTGCTCTTTAAAATTAATTAACTTATATATTTTGAAAATTTACAATATTTTAAGGTATATTTCCTTATTATCATTTTAACTCATAGGATCATTCCCAGTAGTGGTTAACTGATCTACCTTATCTAAATCTTGCTAGTTTACAGGATTTATAAGTGAATTATACTGGTTTATATGGTTTCTGTGAATTCACCAAATGGCCTAGAGTTTAGAATTTTACATTTCTGTCTTTCTCAAATAAATTTAATCCTACCACTCCTCTGACTTTACATAGTTATTATTACATGAAAATAAAATGGTTTATCACTTATTGTGAGGTGTAGTATTTAATTAACACTACTGTTATAAAAAAAATAATTATGAACATTATTTAGCAATCTGTACAATTGAACATATTGCTGACATGGTTTGAACATATACATTTAACTCCTTTGAATTAACACAGCATACCTACTGAAACATTATTAATGGTATGTATGCTGTTATTTAGCAAACATAACTTATTTTTAACACATATAAATCTTATTTTCTAATAATTCTTACAAATACATTGATTTTATGGCTGTGAACAAACAGCCTATTTAAACATTTTAAACCTATGAATACTAAATTAATGCCAGTCCTTTCTGGTCTAAACCATTATTATTTATGATCCCCTTCATCAGTAAACATGACCACCCATACTCTAGTTATTAGCATTTTTTACAAATGTCTTGTAAATAAAGAGTTACATTAAAATAATAAAATACTGGAAATCTTCCATTTTATTATTTTATGATGCTGTTTATTATTGGATATTAAAGTTGTTATATAGCATATTGATAAGTCATAGTATCACTAACTTTAAGTTTATTGCATTTCCAAAAAACACTTACACAAATTCACTTTCACTGGTGGTTCTGATATTTTGAGTCTCACTATCTCAGACCAGACCTTTAGTAATCATGGACTGTTAAGACTTGTCTATTTCCTTTATCACACAATAGCTTTAGTCGGTTCACTTCTTATAATACTATACAACACTTTAGGTTTCTAAATAATTACATTTTTATAGGATTTTGGTATGTTATACTTTCTTTTTAATCGTTTTTGTGGGTTTGGGGTTGATGGTAGTTAATAATAATAATAGGTTTTACAACGGTGTTTCTTTCATACTATTTCTTCCTCTCCTCCTGTCTTCTTTCTTGTCTTTCTTCTTATCTTCTTTCTTGTCCTTCTTCTTATCTTCTTTCTTGTCTTCATTCTTCTGGTCTTCTTGTTTTCATTCTTCACTCTCGGGTAAACCAAGGTACTTCGTGTTATCTCGACTGATGTTTAGTTTGGAGCATCTAATTTATTTACTGACACGGACCTTGCTCTTCTCTAAAGGTTTCAGGGTATTGTTTTCTTCCTGATCACAAAATTTATTCTTCCTTCTTCTTGTCTTTGGGGTATTTTGGTGTTCACCACTCTTAAACTGACTCTCTTTCTTCTTGATATGGTGTTATTTAATTTGGTTACTGCTCCTAACGTCCTGGGTAAATTCCTGATCTTATAATATGAGTTGCTTTTAATAATTTCTTTGATTTTTTAACAGTGGTTTTTATATAATGCAATGAGGATTTTTATTTTATTGTGGTTCATTCCTTTGATTTCATTAAATCTCATTCAATTTTATTTTAACATATGTTGTGTAATTAATTTTTATGATTTTATATGACTTAATAAGTAGTGGATTTTCTGTCACGCTACAACGTCGTTGCTAATTCCAGGGCTGCTCTTCCCTCAGCATGCCTCATTTTTCCCTCGAAATTCCCTCTTCGTCATTGACTTCTTCTTCTCCTTCGTCTTCTTGACAAATGACAGCATAATTTCATCATCGTTTAAGATCTCATTTTGAAGCTCCTCATCTTGACCAGCAATCCATTCTGCAACATCTTGTTATACATGATCATCAGAGTGAGGCAATTGTTGTAGATCTTTTAACAGAGATGCATTGTCATCTGGTTCAAAACCCTGAAGATTTGGTTCATCTTCTTTAGGGTTGTCCTCTTTATTCTTTTCAATGAGAAGAAAACAATTTGGCCATGCTTTTCTCCAAGACTTTGTAAATGTAGATGATGGCATTTCATCATATGCCTTAGCTACCATATAGATCACGTCTTTCATGTTGATTGTCTTTATGGCCGGAATGAGACCTGTGCTGCCTTCATTGTCCAGTTTACCTAGAATTTTCGAAAGAAGCTTTCTGCGGTACCTTCTCTTAAAAGACTCGATGACCCCTTGGTCCATTGGTTGTGTTAGACTTGTGACATTAGGTGGCAGGAATAACAATTTTATATCACTGTAACCTTCACACTCAAGTTCTTGCGGATGGGTAGGTGCATTGTCTAGCACTAAAAGTGCTTTAACTGGTAACTTCAAACTTGTCAAATGATGTTTCATTTTAGAAACAAATTCACTTTCGAACCACTCCTTAAACAGATTCGAATCCATCCAGGTTGATTTTTGTGCTCTGTAGTACACTGGAAGGGATGACGTGTTTAAATTCTTAAAAGCTCTGGGTTTTGCTGATTTTCCGATTACAAACAAAGGCAGCTAGTGGGACCCTGAGTCATTTGAACACAAATCTACTGTGATTATCTCTTTAATGGATTTAAATCCTGGGGCTGAAGTTTCCTTAGTTGTAGCAAACGTTTTCTTGGGCAAGAGTTTAAAATTTCAACCCCGTCTCGTCAATATTATAGACTTGTTCTGGACTAACATATTCACTAGCAATGATTTCAGACAGTTTTTTTGAAAAACCACTAGCTGCTGATGGGTCCGCCAACAATTTTTCACCACAAACGCCATGAAATGGACTCTATGACGCTTTTTCCAGCATGATAGCCATCCATCACTTGCCGAGAATGTACCGGCATCTTGAAGTTTTGAGTGTAGGATAACTGCTTTTTCTTTTAAAATTGGTCCACTTATCGGAGTGCCTCTTCGGCGTTCCTGCATAAACCATAACCACAAAGCATCATCTACTAATTCGTTATTTTTGTTTTTTTAAAGTGCATCGTGTCGAAAGCACTTTTTCAGTTTCAATTTGAGTGCAGAAAGTCTCAATCGATTTTCTGTTTCGGCGCCAGTCATTAACAGTAGTCTTGCCTACATTAAACTCTTGGCAAATACTCTGGACCAATTCACCCTTATCGAGATGCTGAAGGACTTGTAATTTTTGGTCCACAGTCACGAACGTGTGTTTTCGTTTCGCACTGTAAAAGTGATTTTATTTACACAGATACATAAAGTATTACTATATACACAGATATATTTATACAGAACTCACAACATAAGACATACGTCTGCACATGAACAAAAGCGCGAGTCAACTGAGCTACATATATTTTCTGTTTAACAAGAAGTTGGGGCCTGTCGCTGGACGCTCGTCTAGACTGTGTGACTCACCATATGGCTGGCCGAACCATCCGACGGCCGATCCAACCGAGGCCAGACTAGAGGGCGTCTACTGTAATATAATTTTATTTTCAGAGTATACTAGTGACTTATTACCTCTGCATTCTTATTTATGAGGGAAAGTCAAAAAGTAAAAGGAATGTCTCTTCCTCCCAATGAATAGAGGGGAAAACTGATTGCTTTGTTGTAAATTATAACCTCACAGTGTCTGTTAATTTCATTATTAGGATTCTTGTTTCATTATTAGTGGCTTGCAACTGTATTTAAAAGTTAATTTAAAATTCGTTCTACATTACTCAATTGCTTCAAGTGATACTAGGTTTGATCAAAAAGTTCATACAGTTCTTGTTTATTTTAAAAATTATGCCTTCATTAATATACTGCCCTCTTCAAATTAGTCTCAGTCGAATGTAACACAATTAAGCCAGCTGTTTTGCAGTCTTCAAAATACTGCAATCATGCACTTTTTGGTATAGCCTTGAGATCGCTTAGCGATTTTTATTTTATGTCTTCAACGGTCGCAAAAATTATTATCTTGTCGTCTTATTACGTCTTGTCATTGCATGGAAATTATCACTATTGGGAAGAGGAAAGATCAGATTGGGACACATCTGGTGAATACGGCAGTTGCTGTCTCATCATTATGACATTTTCTTTTCCCTAGCCTGGCAAACAAAATTCTTAACAAGCAATTCTTATCAGGCTGCAATTTTTATAAATTATTTTTCCATAAATCTGACCATTATCTATGGATAGCTTCATACAAAGTGCATAAAATGCCCAAATAGTACATTTACTTACCACTGCACCTAGCAATTAAATTTCGTGTAACACAAAAACAAAATCTTCATCTGACAACTATGAACTTCAACTCATTCATGGCAATCTTTAAAGCTTGTAAACAGCTTGTTCATTCACAGTAGTCTTGCCAGAAGCCTTCTGAACACATTCACCAGGACAGAGCATTTTATCTCACAGTTTACACAAAATTTAATACATGTTCTTCGTTTTCAATTGTAAAATGACAAAAAATCGCTAATACATTAAAGGATGAACTTACTCAATTAGCTGCAAAATCTAAACTATACGTCAAATACAGCTAAAATTTTAGACAACTGTCACTAATATGTGTACCAACATCACACAAAAACAGTTTTTTATCAGACACTTGTAGCAGTGGAAATTGCAAAATTGCACAACATTTTTAATGAAACCTAGTACGTTTTCTAAACTTAGGGTGGATGAAACCTGCAGAGATTATTTGCAGTAGCAATATAGAAAAGTCTACATCTTTCCTTATCACTTTGACAGCTGTGACAATACCATGAGTGGATCCATGTTAATATGCAATATTTTTATATCAGCCTCATTATTCTTAATACACGTACAAAGAGGATTAGCAGGCCAGCAGGTATGAAGCTTGCTTACTAGTCTAGAGGTCTATGTTCAATATCTATGTAGTACTACCAAGTTCAGGTGTGTTTTTCAACTTCCGAGTCAACTCAGCCTGTATAGAGTAGCAACTATGATAACATTAGGTGACTGAAACATAGTCCTGGTTACACTACTTGTAAGTGTGCCATGAAGCTCAACCGTGGCAGCCTAACCACGGTTTTCCAAGTCATTTTAATGGTAGGAAATAGAAATTATTATTATTGTTATTATTGCTGTTACTATTAATACAAACACACACATTCATTCGTCCACATGTCTCATTTATTAAACTTCTGAAGAGTGGATATTGTTATGACGGTCTCATGGATCGTCTTGTACAATGGAAGCAGAGTAACTAACACCAGTGAAGTCACGAATTGCAAACGTTAATTTGACACAAACAATGGTTAGAAATCAACAAAGCCACTCTTATACAGTAACTCAAGTTAAATTTGTCCAACATGCAACAATAAATGTCACCTTATTATGGTTTTGCACTATTTAAGACAACCTTCCACTAAACCGCAAGTCACAATAGCAAACACCCTGAACCTCACTCTAATATTGCTGGTCTGTAACTGAACTTCGCTACTTCGAAATCCAATATTTATACCTTGGCCACCTTACATTATAATAACATAGCAGACCTCAGTCCCAGTGGAATATTCGAGTAATGTCTGGAAGGAACATCTCGAGTGACCTATGGCATTATATAATTCTGCATGTTTGGAACAGCTTCTTTCACTGCTGCATGCCAAGGGTCATGTAGGCACTTCTGTTATTTTTCAGGTTAGTGTACCACTCCTTAAGCCTGTTCATCCTGAACTGCCAGTCTGTCTCTGCAGTAATACTCTGCCAGGCGGTCCAGGTGGACAGCCTTGCATTTTCGCTTTTCTTCCTGTTATATGTGATAAACAACATCATTGATTCTCTTTTTCACAGTTTAAGGTAATTTTCCAGTTAGCTTGAAGTTTTGGGGACGTTGTTCAACCAAAGTTGGTCTCCTTCTTCAAAACCCATATCTTTGTTGCAAATGTCATACCACATTTTCTGTATGTTGCTGGCTATCTTTAGCTGTCCTCTTAGCAACGATTCATTTCTCATGGTTGGTTCTCTAACTGTGAAGAATAATTCTGTGGCTCTTGGAACTGACATCAAGTCCTCAGGAAGAGAATCTCCTGCCCAAACACTACGTTTGCTGGAATCATGCCAGTTGTGTTGTGTACTCATCACCTATATGCCAGTAGGAATAATGATATACACTGGTCACAGTCTGTTTGGTTCTTGTCAACAACCTTTTGCATAACATCCTCCTCAGCTACTTCTCCCTAGGGTGCTTCCTTTAACTCAGGCACATGGAAGAGCCTTTCCTTAAAGACTAGAGTTGGTTTTCCAATTACCTCTTCTGTCGCCATACAAATTGGTACTTTCTCTACTAGTTCTTCTGTTTCCAATCCAACAACAATGGTTCCTCTTCTCTGCACCTGTTAACTCTTTTTTCAGACACTTTCATTACCGTGATCAAATAGTTGGTTGATCCTATTCATCCATGAAAAACTTTATCTTTTCTTGGCCAACTCTCAGGACATTCTCTCTTAAGTCCACAATAAACCCATAGTAATTCATAATATCCTTTCCAAGAATCACTTCATCGACAATGCTCCAATGAACATTTAGTGGCTAGTAGACCCAGGCATACATGTATGTCAACTTTCCTAATACTTTGACCGTGCAGTGCTCTCAGTCACAGTCCGTTTGGGAAAAGAGCTCAATTGATGCTGGAGGTGTCTGACTGTATCAGGGTGCACAATGGAAACTGTGGTGCCTGTGTCAACTATATAATTGCCACAGGTTTGTCTTTAATTAATCATTAATTTAAATAAATTAATTTAATTAATTTAAGTAACCATAAAGTGACTCGGTACGTAAAACATGAATAGATTTTAATTAATCCTTTGACATTAAAGTTATCTGTGATTTTATGAAGCATGTAGACTGTACACTGGTTTGTATCTTTCTATCTCCAACTGGTGCATTCACGCTCCTTCTCTCTGATTTTTCGTTTTCAAACAATCTGCTTGATTGTTGTGATAAGTGGTCACTTTTCCCACAATTGTAATGTTTAGGTGTTTTGTCATTTCCCCTTGGTTAAAAAAAATATTGTGGCACTCTGACTTCTTAAATTGTTTCTCTTGATTCATCTCTTTATTCTACCCATTATGACGTCTGTGATGTTGGATCCATTTGGCAACATGATGATATACTTTTATTAATATAAGTCACTGACTTGACAGTTTCAAAATGGAGACCATGAACGAGAGAATTTGAGCTGTCTGATGCCGTCCCATTCTGAACACTTGTTGCAATTTACTGTCTCTGATACCAGTAATAAACGTAATGAGAACAATCCATGTCACCAAGGCCTCCGATATTTCATCATAAACCAATTTCATCAATTAGTCGACTTTGCTTCAAACTCCTGGAGGCTTTCCCCGGAAAGCTGTTGCCTTCCCTTGCTGATATGGTTTATAGCCAAGGTGACCTGAAGGGTTATGTAGTATGTGTTGTCAAACATGAGGTGTAGTGGACTCCTACCCTACAAATACTGCCTTCATGTGATATCTTGAAAATGGCAAAAGGAAAATAATTTAAATCTGGAAATTTAGGTACACTGTTACATGACTTTCTTAATATTTTGTATGTCAGCTTTTACTGAATAATGGAGTTGGTCGGTGAATCAGCTATAGCCACGTGCCATTAATCATAAAGGTTTATCACTGCAGTTAAACATATATATTCTTTGAATGAAAGTAGATATATGTTTTTTGAATGACTGATATAGCAGTATACGAGTTAGTCAAATATAAACTAGAATTTTTTGTAAACAAATTTATTAATTACTTTATTTACAAACTACACACACACATCTCTTTCCACATAGTTTCCATTAACATCACACACATTTTCCAGCTGACTGGCTCTTTTTTATCCCATTTTCATAAAATGTTTTGGGACATATCAGAAGCCAATGGTATATAATTCTTCCACCTCTTCATTATCAGAAAATCATTGTTCCCCTAACACTTCTTTCAGAGGTCTAAACAAATGGTAGTCACTTTGTGACAAATCGGGACTGTAAGGTGGTTGTTCAACAGTGACCCAGTGGATTTGCTGCAATTTTCTTGAGTTATGTTGGCAGTAAGGGGCATACCATTATCGAGTAAGAGTAACACACTGTGGGTCGGAACATCATGTCTTTTGGACTGAAATGTTGCTTTTACTTTGTCCATCATTTTACCACATAAAGTGTTCTTAGATTGAGAAGAAAAGCTATATAAATAACTCCTCTGTAAAGTCCCCAAAAACATTGGCAAGAACCTTACTTGCCAGTAATTTAATTTTGTTTTTGCCTTTACAAGAGTGATTTCATTTTGCAAACACCATTTCAGGAGTGTAATGGTGTACCCATGTTTCGTCACAAGTAAGAGTGTGCTTCAAAAATGCATCGTCTTCAGCTTCGTATCAAGTCAAAAGTCTGACAAATTTCAGCTCTCTCAGTTTCGTGAACGGTATCCAAAATGCGGGGAAGCCCTTGTGCAGAAATTTTCCTCTACTTCAACTCATTTTTAATAGTAGATTGCACACTGGCTTATTCTGATTTTTGCACTAAGTTTATCTTAAATTGATCTCTTGGTCACATTTAAAGATTTTGTGAACTTCATTAATTTTTTCAAGTGTTATACCAGTTTTTGGCCAACATGGATCAGTCAAATTTTACACAAAATTTTGACCACTAGGAAAGGACTCATGCCGTGCAAATACTTGTGTTTTTTAAAATGTCTCATCACAAAACTGAGTGTAATCGTTGCAAAATTTTACTTGGTTTAATGTTTTCATTTGTTAAAAATTCAATTATAATAAGTTATCCGATGGCACTAGGCACTAGCCGCTGACTCAACTTTTAACGACTAACAGAACAATAGCATGGGGACACGAACTGCAACAATGAGTATAGGACATGCCCACTGCTCGTGCCTGCATAGTCTTGAAACCATGCGTTCACATGTCCACTGTTGCAAAGAATTTCCGGTTTATATTTGACTGACCCTTGTTTTAACCAAGTGGTCCTTTGGTTTTATTTGGTAGCCAACGTAAAATTAGAAGTGTATTTTGTAGCTTAATTGGTTTACTACATAATATCCCATATTTTCAGATTGTGGAGCTATATAAAAAAATACATATTATAACGTTGCAGAAATCTGATCATATAAAGTATCCATAAGTATGATAAAAATGCTAAAAAGTAATATAATTTAATAATTAAATAATGAAGAAAAAATATAAAATGTAGTTAAGAAAGAAGAAGGAAAAATTGTAAACAAAAGTAATCATTAAAAGAATAGACGAGACTGACAAACAAATGACTTTGACCCAACCCCCAGACATTGGCCAGATAAAGACAAAAAAGATGAGAAAAGGTTCACAGAGATTAAGAAGACAAATCAATGATAAGAGACACAAATAAGTAAAGAAAATATGTAATTAATAATGAATAAAATGATAATAAAGAAAGTACACTAACCGTAAAAAATAAATAAGACAAGTATTGTTAAATAAAGTATATTGTTAAGGACCTTATAATAATAAGAAAATAAGGCACAAAATGTTAAAGAATAGTGGTAAAAGTATATCTAAAGTAACATTGAAACCAAGAGTGAGAGATAGGTAGGGAGTGATAAAGATAAACAGTGAAGTGATGAGTGTATTAAAATAAACAACTTATAATATTAAGAAAAAAGAATAGTAAACAAGTGTGACAAACCAAAATATAATCAAATGATGAATGGGCAATTAAGTTAATTGTGTTAGACTGTGTAGTAAGGCGCAACGTTTCTTTATTTAATTCATTATAATTTCGGTATTAGATTTCTTTCTTTCTCTTATCATGAGTGTGTGATATTTTATTTAAATCTTTCTCACTGTGGTCATGTGCCAGTTGTTAATAAAAACCACGAAAACCAAAACTTCCTATATTCCCAAGCCTGTACAGGAGGAAAGGACCCTTTTAACCTTTATACACGTCACATCGCCTTGAGTGATGACCTCTCTCCTGATTGGTTGTTTGATACTCCTGGAGGCCCAGTCTGAACCCTGTGACCCGGGCGTGGTCCCATAGTAACCAGAATCTATAAAAACTGACAACACATTGAGATCGCGGCTTATTCTTCTTATTGCTCTTAGTCTGACATAGTTCGCATATATTGGGGAACGGGTCGGGTGTGTGTACCGCGCACATCGTAGACATGTACACTCTATCACTCCTCGTAGCTACTGTGTGGTGTGCTGCGTGTTGTAAGTACTGAGATATAATTCTACAAGACTGTTCAAAAGTGTTAACAAGAGTATGTTTTAAACGTCAATTTTGATAAATGATAAATAAAGTAATGTTTATTGTAAAGCTAGACTCAGTAACCAATCATTTCACACAACCCACTCACGTTGCTTAATAATTTGTTGTTGATTCACCGCTCGGTCATGACAACTGTAAGAAACAGAGTAATTGTGGGTGTAAGGAATAGAAAAACATATTATGTCAATATAAGAATCACCAGGGTGATTATCTTTATAGAAGAGATGGTGTAGGTATAACACTCACCAAAATTGTTATTTTTAATTTAAAGAAAGTTAAGTTATTGGTTTAGTGTTTAAGGGAGTATATACAAGAAGAAATAATTTCACAGTAATATGTTTGTAGGTTTTATGTAAGTAATGAAGTTATAAAGAGAGTAATGGCAGGACCTTTATAAGTAAAAACAGGCAATATAATAATTATATTTAATGAGAATAAACATGGCTGAACCATATACAGACCATTAAGTTATTTATTTGTTATGTTTTATTAATAGATTTAAGTGTTAAAGAGGTGTGTGAGAAATGGGAGTAGGTATAAAAATAGTAATGACATAAATTTAACAAAGCAACAAAGTAATAACTATAATATAAATTGAAAGCAAAATATCAGATAAGAAATAATTATGTAAAAGTATAATAACATCAATAGATTGTAAAACAGTTCGAAAATAATTCAAAAGACAAGAAGCACGAAATGAAAATAAGCAGACAAGATATGCTTAATAAATAATGTTTAAATAGAACAAAATAAGAAATTATAAGATGTAACAGTTTAGGCCTATAAATGACATAGCTGTCTAAATTCAGAAAACCAATTGTAAACAACTGAAAACTATATTTAAATAAAAAGGCAAAGTAAATTATGTAATTACCATCAACTAACAAAAATAACATGTCAGAATTATGATAAACAATAGAAATAAGTAAATTATGTATTAACATAGTATTATCAATTTTGTACAAAAGCATTAATACATGGCTTAGACCAGTCTTGTGAGATATCAAACTAATCTTTGAAATAAAATAGGAACATCTCTATGTTAATATTTCAAGCATTGAAATTATCCCCAAGTAAATATAGTCATTATAAAATATTTGTTCATTTTGAACAAAAAACCAGGATTTATAACAATAGTTTCAACTGTACTTAGCCAATCAGAGTTAATGAAGAAATTTGTGTTAGTGGTTGAAATCACAATCAGAATGATCAATATTGCACACATTTATAACATGATTAAGAAGTAAATGAGAGAGGGCAGATAGATAAGATTAAGAATTATATTTCATAGTACTAATTGGTTGTTTTAAAATAAGGGTGTGTGACTGACCCACGTGTGTGGAGAGGAAGAGGGTAGTTTAAAAGGATGCGCACACACACACACACACACACACACACACACGCACACACACACACACACACACACACACTGAAACACAAGGAATTTACTAGAAAAATATGCAAATGTACAGATGGTGAGACAGAGTTTAGGGGGTGGGGAAGGGTCATTAATTTTTAGTTTGTTGTGGGTGAGCAGGGTGGGGGAGAGGGGTGAAGGGTTGGGTATGACATATTTTCTGTCTATTCCTGATCTGACGATGAGCTGTGAAGCTTGAAAGCGCTAATCGGAATAATTTTTATATAGTGGTGTGCAATATTGATCATTCTGATTGCAATCAGAGTTAAGTCAGTTACCATGACTACAGAACGTTATTATAATTTTGACCGTTATGAAACGAGAGTTCCATTATTAACTATCCAGAGGTGAAGACGCTATATTGAGGCTGACCATTTTAAAGAAAAATAATGAAGAAAATCAAACTTTAATGAAACCCAATTGATTAACTAATGTCAACCATAGTTTCAGTAACACATGAAGGGACAATAAATGAATATTAAAACTACAATTAAATAAAAACTGGATGAACTAAGAAACAGACACCAGAAGTAGACAGCATCCATATCTTTGGAATTAAACGAAAGAAATAATTCATTGGTGAAGACACTTGATGATCCATAACACGAACAATGGGATTTTGTTAAGTATAAAATAAATTATAACTAATTACGAACCAAACTGATTAACCATTTTTCTAATAAATAACTCTCACTCTAAACTTTGAATGCAAATTTCTTTCAAGGATTCGTATTTAATAACACTGTATGTAAAAGAAATATAACCTATGTCCTAAACTGATAAAACCGACCACACTTTTAACACGATAAAGTTGAGTTTTCATGTAAACCTTGTTAGTATTTAAGTACCACAATTGTAAGGTGGTGTACTTTATTTAAACATCTTGTTATAAACCTTTTTCGTACTCAAAAGAATTCACTGGCAGAATAAATTGTATAAATAAGAAACGCTAGTCATTGTAGCTTCATACGACTGCTGCCACCTTTGCTATCCGCTGAGTGAAAACTAATTTGTGGCCAAGGCTAAACTTTGTTATAATAACATTTATTGTACGATTATTATTCAAAAATTAATGAATTATTGAACAAATTAAATCATTATGAACTTTTACTAACTGTCTTGTATTTATTTGAATAGTATTATGTATGTTATGTGCTTTAGCGGAGAGTAGAATTCTTTGCGCTAATTTTATGTTGGCGACATGTCCCAACAACGAGCGAAAGTCGAGTTCCCGCCAATCAGCGAGGTAATTTGAATTATTCTTTACAGTATCCAGGAGACAATCTAACTGCAAAACTTTTAATTGTTTTATAAAAAACAATTTGGCGCCTTTCGGGAGTTAAAAAATACAACATAGGATAGGTAAGGACTTCGATACTGGTTACTCGTACGTTCGCGATGGACGCAGTCTGTGTGAGTTATGTTCCAGAGTGACGACGACTTGGTAAGACACAAGAGTACACATTACACTCTTACTCTTTTACATTTTTGCAGAAGACTAGATAGAGGCTCGTTATAATATTCATGAGAACCGTGACTAGAATTAATAATTGTATGGTAAATCAATAGTACGGGCTAATAAAGCATAGTAGTGGTAAAGTAAAGGGACTTAACAAAAGAACTAATTTTGGAGGCAGAATCATAAATAGGAAACAGAATATCACTATAATATTGACGACTCGGAACACTAAGTTTTTTATAAGTAAAAACGTAAAGTTTTACCTTACAGCCTAAACCGGCTTTCACCTTTATTCGAACACATCTCACCACACACACACAGCTTCAATCTTTCGAATAACTATCCCGTCGCCAACAACAAGACGGACAACGCTACCTATGGCAGCCTCTGATGAAGCCTTCTAAAGGTGAAAGCCAGTTTAGGCTGTAAGGTAAAACTTTACGTTTTTACTTATAAAAAACTTAGTGTTCCGAGTCGTCAATATTATAGTGATATTTAGTTAAGTAACGGACACGTCATGGACAATGAAATCCAAGAAGGAAACAGAATTTTTTCATATTTTGTAACCAACTTTTCTGAAAACTATAAATCACCAGTGAGTGTTTTCACTATTTAGAGATGATATTATGTTCAGGTACAAAACGTAATTATGAATTGATTTTCTTTCTGTCCAACATATATTGTTACGTAGTAATGCTTTCAAAAAGTTGAGGGTGTTCTACACGATTCTCGGCTACTCGAGCAGGTGCAGCATCTCTGTCAAGGCCGTGAAGTCAAGCACTTCAGCCTGTTCTAGTACTCGTACTACGCAAATTATTCAGGAACACCTACAGGCTATATATAAGCAACAGTAGCCTGCTTAGTTAGTTACTTACACCTGGTGTTGTCATAGAGTGCAGATCAAGTGGTTGTTGTGGAGTAGTTGAAGGTGATTATTGTGTTAGAATAATGCAGAACTCTGCATTAATAGTTGACATTATTATTGCGTATGGTCAAATTTAACTTGAATTATTGTGTGAGAGTGCCTTGTTGATTACAAATTGTTATTTGTGAATAATTAAAGCTGGTAATTATTGACTTTATTGGTGTCAGTATTTTGTTTCCACTATACAATACGACGATCCCTGAGATCGTCATAACAATATAAACAGTTTACTTATAATGGTATAGATTGTGAAGTGTGTGTGTGTGTGTGTGTGTGTGTGTGTGTGTGTGTGTGTGTGTGTGTGTGTGTGTGTGTGTGTGTGTGTGTGTGTGTGTGTGTGTGTGCGCGCGCAAATTTGCATGTATGTGTGTGTTTATTTAAAAAAACAACAAATTAATTAATTTTAGATTTAACACAAGCTTAACACTTTGAGTACCTTAATAGTTTGTGCATAGACCATCCCCTATGACCAGCGGTTTTTTAAAAAAAAAAGCACTGTTGTATAAACACTCATAAATACTTAATACAATGTAATGCTAAAAAAATAATTATACCACACTTTTTCCTACTTTCCTCTTATGAAAATACTTATATTTTTATTATTGATTTTGTATATTGCAACTAAAGCTGTTTAAAAATACGTTTTTTTGTACAATTATTTTAACCAAAGAATTCTGTCAAATATGGTTTAACGATTTTAACTAATAATATAGTAATTAAAACAAACACACTCGCTGCTATCAATAACACGCAAAATAAATACAAAATAACCTCAGAAAAACCGCAAACCTCATGTAAACAAAAATCGCAACTTCCACCTTGAACACGCAAAATTAAACAAAATCATGACGCTGCCAACTGTACAAATTATTTTTCTAAAAACTATTTTCTTCAGTCAGTGCTGCAATCTGATGGCAGAAACACGAACTAAAATGTCAAATAAAACTTCTGCATTCGTTCTGTGGCATAATAGTACGATGCAAAGCATTTGAAAGCATTGAAAAGTGAGTGGCATAATATTACGCCGCCTGTCAAAATACCAAGTCCACTGGCGGCGTAATATTACGCCGTTGGTCCTCAAAGTGTTAAAAGTAAGTAAAGGGCTGTGTACAATTTTATATATGTTATATATATAGGCTAGACAGACTTCAGAAGAGTAATGAACTTCAATTAGGTGTCTTCACTGTTCTTGTCTCTGGAGGTAAGGTAGAAATTGGCAACTCTGTGAATATTGATGTAGATTGCTGTGTTCCTGAAGCAGGCACATATGAAGAGGTGACTTTAACATAGATATAGATAACATAGTTATCTGTTTATCAAGCTATTATGTAAAAACATGTTTTAGTTACCCAATTAACAAAAATTTACAGGCATTGCACAAATGCAATGCACAGAGAAGTGTGTGTGTGCAAATTTGCATGTATGTGTGTGTTTATTTTAAAAAACAACATTAATTAATTTTAGATTTAACACATGCTTAAAAGTAAGTAAAGAAAATGCTTCAATAAATCTAAAAAATATATATATATTTATGTTCATTCACCAATCAATGAATTCATTCTTCATTTACCAATGTACAGATTATAAGTTAAATGTAGTTGCATTCATAAGCGAAGTTTTATATGTGTACTACGTTATTGACAACAAAGAAGTAGTTTCTATGGAAACGCACCGGTTCCCATTTTCAATCACGCACCAGTGGTCGTTTTCAAATGTGCGACACGTCCTTATAAACATTTTCAATGTTAATAATTTTATTCCAAGTTTTACACACATAGACAAATAATGCTCAATACTATATACCTGGTGTGGTATTTAATCCAATATGAATGTGTTTTATTGTTTCCTTAAAGTAATTTTGTAGTTTGCAGAGTATGTAATTACAGATTTTCATACAAAACAGATTCCTTTGTTCTTTATTTTTCACCAGTAACACTATACAAAAAATACAATATATTCATATTTTACTACTGTTTTGAGGAAAAAAGGAAATCTTAAGCAAAAGACCATTGAATGTCCTGGCTACACATTAACAATAAATTGGATAAAGTCTCATTTATTTTCAAAACAGCTAATATCACTGATGCATCGTGCATACAACAGAGGTCTCTTAACCACTTCAAACACCTACGCTACCCTCAACATCAGAATACCAAAATAATGGTGGCTCCTAATGGGCCACCTGTGATGAAGTTTGCAATGAGTGAAAGTTAGTTATGCAAAGATACAAATTTTTATCAAAAACATTAGTGTTCCATAGCAGAAAAGTGTGTACATCTTAAAAATAATTCATCACAATAAAAACGTTACAATATGTGGAAATTTTAATTGCTTGTGAAACAAATTTATCTAAACATTTTATGATCCAATTTTTAAGAAAAAGAAACACTAAATAGTTAAAGTACATTATACTTGAAGAAGTTAAATATAATTAAATTTAATATGGTTTAAATTAAATATATAGACATTCTCTATCTAGGTTGTTCGATCACGTATAGGAGTAATCTGTGACTCTGATTGTTTCTTGGTTACAGTGCTCATAGAACTAATGTTTAGTAACACTCAAAAGCACGCTCTGTTATAATCAAAAGGGATAGGATATCAGTAAATTAACAAATAAGAATCAACTAAGATGATACCAAGAAACAATGGAATCAGAACCTACCAAGTGTGATGCTGTAGAACAAGAGTGGAGGCAAATTGCAATCAGTGTTATAAGATCATCTGAACTAGTGGGGGAGGTTACTAGGAGCATAATTTAGAATGATTCGATGAAGAGTTCTGATGGGCTACCAGATGTAATAATGAAGCCAGAAGTAAATATATGCAGCAGGAAACAAGAAGCAACAAGTATTGCAATAAAAGAAGAATGGCTATAAAACATTGTAGACAGATAAAAGGGAGCACTGTAATAACAAGATAAGGAAAATTTATGACACTAATAACAATCGTATCTGTAGAAAGTTCTATAGTATGCTAAATATCAACAAGGCAAGAATTTAAACCAAGAGATTATTTGTGTAAAGATAAGTAATAAGTAACTTGCTAGTTAACAAGACAAATATATGTAAGAGATGGGAGGATTATTTTTATGAGATAGAGAATAAGGAAAGTAGTGAAGTACAAGACAATGAAAAATCTATGACTGTAGAACCAGTGCTAGAAGGACCATTGCTAAATGAATTCACAGATGTCAAAAGTAATAAAGCACCTGGATGCAACACATTCACTGTGGAACTTATAAAGTACAGAGGAAGAAAATCTATGGAAGTGAATTCGCAAACATTTAGAACTACTTTGGGATAGAAACCATGACCAAAGAATGGAAATGAGGGTACATACACCCATCACAAAAAAGGAGATAAACAGGTTTGTGAAAAACGATTGCATCCTCGAGCAGTGAAACAATGTGAATGAAGCAACTCAGGCATTTTACAAACTTCCTAATATATGTAGGCAGATTATAAGATGTGAGGTAATTTTACTAAATGATTTATGAAATGATTAGGCTTTTTGCTGCAGTATATACAGTACTTTCCAAAGATTCCACTGACAAAAGTTACTTTTGGTACACATACCAAACTTGCAGTACCAAAGAGATCAACAACAGACAGTAATGTAATCACAGTTTTAATTATAAATGTCTGTAGACTGCACTTTGTATAGAACTTTGCAGTTCGTTTTTACAATTACAACATCCCTTTGAACACTAATTATAATAACTATCAAAGTATTTACACCAGTGACTAAGACTAAAGTCATAAAATTATTTAATTTATTAAATAACAAAAAAATGAATAAACATTTAATATCAAGTAAGTGTATGCCTATTTAATTCTTCCTTTTAAGTTTTGCTGTAACAGCTGGAAAAATGGCCATGTCATGTCACTCACTAAGAAATTGTTCATAAATTTAAAATTATCAAAAATTGAATTTGTGTTATAAAATGTAAATATCCTGTAGAAAATAATACTCTATACATGCACTTCAACATCAAGTTAAAAATCGATTGTGACATCAAGTGTTACCGTTGACTTCATTGGTTTGTGTTTTGTTTTCTTGTTTGCATTGGTTTCTGTATCACTGTATCATATGTCATGTAGATTTGATCAAGATCATTTGTTCAAGAAACATTCCTTTTGTAAATTAGTTGTATGTGTATGAAATAGTTTGCCTTTCTTGGATATTATTTATGTCATAACAGAATATTTAATGTTTCATAACATATCATTAAATGTTCAATAGAAATTTAATGTTCAATCAACGTTGGTGTTAGTTTTACTTATCTGTCAAGATGAGATTATGTTAACTTTCAAAACAACATGATTTCACATTTTCTAGTGACATGGCCACATGGAATATGACAAATAAATATATACTTTTTTCAAAATGAAAATAATTCAACCAGATATGAGTAATACAAAGTTAAGCCATGCTTTACATTAAACCTCAGAGTGAGACTTCTAACTTGCAAACTTTCAGTAAACTGTTAAGTAGGTTAAAATGTAATATTTCCAGGTTTCAAGATCATGTCCCAATGAAGTAAAAATTAAAATTAGAACATGACCCTACTGCACAGAAATATTCAGTTTCAACATATGTGACACTAGCTGTGAAAGTCTGCAAGTTCATATTAAATTCTTTAAATGTCTTCAGATATCTATTTGAATAATGATGAGATGAAATAATTTGAATATTAAATGCAAGCAAAAGCATTTTCTCCTCTTGATTAGTAGTTATTAGTCCAAAAGCCAAGAGATGATATTAACCAATTGTTCTGTTATACGAAAGTCATACTTGAATATCATCAGATAAATCTTAAAAGTGAAAGCTCTATGAGCACACACAGAGGGGTAGAAAGTTTGTTACAGTTGTGAATTGTACCAATAATAAATAGTCTAAATTTTTCATGTGTTTCAAAGTTATGTCATAATGTATCTAATATGTCTCTTTCCATGGCGTCACATCAAATGACTTCTATAACTCAGTTCTTCTCCAATTTCTTGATCTCCAGACACCTACAACATCCCATCCTCAACAATATGTCTCATGTACTTTCAAGTTCTTCCTCTTCACTTCACCACCCTTCAGAAACATCATCAACTGATGTCCCACCAACCTGTCTTGTCTTCAAATTATAATTCTCAGAAAACTCCTTTCTCCTATTACTCCTAGAAGCCACTCATTATATACTTTGTGTACCTATTTTACTTTAAATACATTCTCCTGTAGTACCACATTTCAAATATTTCTCTTGTTCACCTGTTGGCTGCCCCTGTTGTTCAGGATTTGCATCCATGTAATGGAAAGTATTCAAACTTCAGACATGTATGTTCAGGAATCTCTTCCTAATTCTAACCCAATATAGTAATAACACATTTTTCTTCTGGAAAAGCCCTTTTGACTTGTGCTACTCTGCTTTTGGCTTCATACATTCCTTGCGTGATATGCGATCTAAGTAAGTGAATTCATCCGCCTCCTCTATACAGGCTTTCTTGGTTTTAATATGTAATAAGGCCTTACTTCATGCTTAGAGCTTTTCTGTGACTTCTGTTTAGCTTTAGTTGATGCTTTAATACAAAAAACAAACAATAATTCAGATCCCCGCACCAATCCCCTTCCTCTACACACCACCCCCACTACACCTTCCAAGCAACAACCGTTACTAAGTACTGGCAGTCTGTGTCTAAGCTGATGAAGGTGAATACAACGCCGAAACGCGTTCGACGAAAAAGACAAGTAAGTTTTCACATGAGAAAGTTTTCAATATTATATAAAGTGTAGTGCTGTGAAAGAAGATGATGAACAAACAAGACAACCACATAATAGTTTTCATTATCAATTCCATGCTTTTATTCATTTATAGTTATAACCCTTTAATCACCAGATCAGAAGTCTTGTTCATCCTCCCATTGCATTTCACGTATTCCTACAACGCCGAGTTTCAGTTTGTTCGTTTCCCTTTCCAGAATTTTCAATTTCACTATTTTACTTAGACACCTAATATAGCAAGTTCCCATCCATAAGAAATTATATGATTTTACACTCTTTGTAGCCTCCTTGAATATTTACCTTCAGAACTATTCTACTATTGGACTATTTTACCTTCAGAACATTTTACTCAAGAGGAAACAAACTTTTCTTTCTACAGTAATTGTACAAGAATCAACTTAGAAGAAATTGCTTGTCCTTGGGATACCCTCTGGGTCTTTAATGTAGTGGTTTCCCCTTGCCTTCTACAGTTGACATACATAGTTTCCTTCTAAGACAAGAGGGTGCCTTGTAACCTTTGGTTACTCCTCCACTCTTCAGTCACTTTATCTTCAGATCCGCATTATCCACCTTGATCAGTGTATGAGACTCAACTGGTATTGCTCGTCCTCTCCAGTAGTTTAGGAATGTCTAAAATATGTGGCTCTAACTGGGGAAGAATCTGTTTGAAAAATTCAAACATATGTTTTGTCTCTGCATGGTTAGGTGGTAGAAACAAACATAGGACAGATAGATTGACAGTTAAAATGATGATGATGAAAGTTATGCTTTATGGAACAAAGTGATCACACTGTACATTTTCAAGACATCAAGAAATAGAATCAGAATTGTGAAAATATCAGAATTCTGTTTAGTTGCAGTATCATCAGAATGCTATAAAGAATGAGAGAGATTTTATTGTAAATATGGCACAATTGAATGTCTTAGACCAATAGTATCACATAGTATTTAGATTAATTTAATTTACAGTACTGGTAACTGACTTTAAAGTAGGATATAAAACAAACAATTGCAAAATCTCAAGATTATCACAGTCTGTCTTATTTTATTATTTGGCTTCTTTTCCATATACATTGGCACATAAGTAACATAGTCAAGTGTAAATTTATGTATTATAATGATTTAAACTTTTTGTAGTATACCGCGTTTGAAGGAATAATTAATTTTTGTATTTGACTTTTTATAGGAGGTAGTTATACGCTTCAATAACTGCGCACCTGCTGACAGAAAGGGTGTTACACTTAAACTTATGGCTGATGCACACTGTCAGAAATTAAATTTTGGGAACAAAAATTTCATTTTTCAGGAAGCATTACAAGTCAGTACTTCAAGCACCACATGTCTTCCTAATGATCATGTAAGAGCAATAGAATGTTTTTAAATAATGTACTTTACTAATAACTCAGACTGCTAGTTCATGTATTTAACCAGTTGTAGTTTGTATGTTTGTGTTTAGTTAAAGTCAACTACTTTTTTCACTTACCGGTAACAAAAATATGCAGTATAACAGGGCTCATACAGTACAAATAAAATTGTTTTAGGGTTATTTTTGTCCGAAACCATATTTATAAAATAAATAGAGATTGGTAGCTTCAACAGATGTGTACTGTAAACGCATTTGTTGAATTTTTCAAAAGTATTCAAAAATAAATATTTTTTGTTTTGCTTTAATTACAGGGAAATCCATGTGTTATATATGTAGCTGAAGACAACATACTGAGATTTTCAAATGTATGTGTTGGTTTTGAAAAAGAATTGGCTCTACATTTACATTTGCAGAACTCTGAGTTAGTTCCATGTGAAGTTACTGCCACAATTCTGAAATCAGACAAACAGAATGGTGATCCAGTGTTTACTGTATCTCCCACAAAGATGACTGTCCCGTCACATTGTGCAAGGCCTGTGCTGGTTGGATTTTCACCTAAGAGGATAGGGGTAATAAATTAATTTATTCCATACATTTGTACAAATATGATGAGTCTAGCATTGTGATGGTACAATTCTGGTACAATCCTAAATTTATAAAAACATGGTACAAAAGACCATAATTATTGTATTTATTTATTTTAACAATTATTGGTAATAAATTTTGGAATATGCCATAATCCCTGTAAAGTTTTGGTGAGTGGACTATATAATTATTTTATACAACGCAGATGGGAATTGACAGGATTCCGACCGCTTTCATTGTAAAACGGCTAACACAGCAAAAAATCGTGTGTCACATATAGCGATAACGAGACGAGCCCTGATGACGTCAGCGGAAGGAATGCACATTTCTGTAAACAACTCGAGGCTGTAAACAACGAACAAAAGCCTGGTGACGTAGTTTTTGCCCCACCTACGCAATGTTAAACAAAGACTCTGTGTCATTTTCGCCTAGACAGTGAACGTAGCCGGCCAGCAGAGATTCACTAAGTGTGAATTTTAACTTTTACACCACCAAAAGTGGTTAAATAACTATTTTAAAAATATCAGAAATGTTGGGGAAGTAACCATTCGAACAGGTGTCATCGGCCAGTGGATCGTCGAACTAAGTGCGGCTAGAATCTGCCCAAAGTGTTTTCGAGGGTAGACACGACGGTGTGGGCCCGAAGACAGAGTAAAAGAGAACAGATTGTGCACGATAGACGGATCCTAGCAGTGCGGTGAGACCTGTCTGATATTTTGGTGAGATCGTTCCAATATTTTTTTTATTATTCAAATACATCAACATCATTGTGTAATAATGACCAATTCAAAATTCATTCAATAATGAGCTCATAAAATAAAATTGTACCAGAGAATGAGAGAGAGAGAGAGAGAGAGAGAGAGAGAGAGAGAGAGAGAGAGAGAGAGAGAGAGAGAGAGAGAGAGAGAGAGAGAGAGAGAGAGAGTGACCTAAATAATTTAAGTGCTGGGTTATGCAGGTACCATTTATTGTTTAGCATATTATACTATATTTTATTATGTTATTACCAATGTTTATTTTGGAGGGTTAAAAAACCTGTAATTCTTATTAATGTTCAGATAAATGGGAACATGCCCCGAGGCGTAAAAATGTGAATGTTTGGCACAATTTGTTTTTTGTAATAATATATGGGAATATGTGATTTGAATAAAGGGTCATTGGTAAAAAATACAAGTACGAGTGAATTATTTCAGGTACATTTCGCTATTACTGGTTCGTTTAACACGAATTTTGGACCTAATAAAGGTAAGCCTAATATCATATGTTGTTGCACAGATTTCCATCATGGCGCCCGATAATTATTCAATGTTGTATTTGCTAGGTAAATTTTATGTGACACTAATTTGTAGCTTCACAGCATATTTTATTTATATTAACATAAACATTGAGCTGTTTTAATAGGGGAATAGTGGTCATTTGGTTATGTTACCCCAGCATATTATTTATACTTAGAATAAGAAAGAACAAATACTATAAGTTTAAGATTATTTTATAGACAGCTTTTGATGGATGAGTGGTTCACGTATTTTATGGCATACGTGTTAAGGAGTCTAACAATAACAAATCAGACGTGGTATGACAATGGTTAGTGTGTTGACAATATAGTTTGAACTTAAAAGTATCCAATAAGCATTATTTGATGCAAGTGATTATTGATGGTAGAATCTGATAACTTTGTTCTTTTGGCAAGAGTTAAACTGTTATTTGTGGTGTCAAGAATTTCAACAGAATGTATTTATTGACCACTTATCTGCTAAAAATTAAAATAGCATGCATTATGTGTAAAGTTTTAATTAATAATGTGGAGAATGTCCATACTTGTGGAGTAATAGAACATGCGTATGTAATACCTGCCAATCATAATGCATTACTAGAAATAAAAAGATGACTGCACAGTGAATAACAGATAGACTATCCATCAGTAATCAACAGAAATCATGATATTGCGTGTTCATGAATTTTTTATTATCTGTATTACTGAATTTTTGAATGTCATACTATTGTTAGGTTGTATATGATATATATAGGTTGTTTGTTGTATAGGTTGTTTTCATTGTAAATGAACTTTACATTAGATTTGTAACTTTATCAGAAACATGTGATGAACAGAGTTAATGAGATATATTTATAGTATTAGCAACTACCAACAAAAATAAATACCATTTAAAAAAGTTAAGAAATGTAGTGAGGATTCATGTGAGTAGTGGATTTATCTGTAAGAAACGGATGTTAGCTATCATTGATTTAGTTTCCAAAAAAGTGGTGTTTCAGGAACACTAAAAGTCAGCAGCCATCTTCAAACAAATAATTCTATAGCACAAATTTTAATTTACAAGATAATGATCTATCATAGTAGTGATAGAGAGCCACGTGAGGATGACAATCTATATGAGCTATGAAAATCTGCATATAAGTAATCAAAATGAGTTACCTTTGTACCTTTGTCAACAGTTGTATGGAACTAATGACTGTGGGATCAGCCAACCTACTTAAGAAGGTCATACAAATCAAGAAGCATGGCTGAAAGGATATCAACCAGAGGTTTATAAGAAATGCGATGAAGCGAAGCTACAGATTCTTCGAGGAAACCAAGAAGCAAGACCTTGAGGAGGAGAAGATATTTAATCCAGGAGATGCGGTGTTGTGAAGCAACCACACTCTTAGCAATAAGGCAGATGCATACCATACAGAGTTAGCCTAGAAGTTGGTGGGACCGTTTGAGGTAGATCAGTGCCTGGAAAATGGTGTGTATTCCCTGAGGACATCTGCACCAGTGAAAGTCCATGTAGCCAAGTAGGAGATGGTGAAGCAACCTCTAAACCTGACTACATTAGGGCTAGCACACAGACAGAAGATAACAAATCCAGTGATGACTCTTCTCTCCATACTTCCAAACAAGCAGGTGGCAGAAAACAAGCAGAACAAAGTCAATTTGGATAACAATTTTGTTCTATATGGAGATGTAACATCAAGACTGTGAATTCTCTAAAATTTAAATTAAATCTGTTTATTAACACATTACATATTCACTATCTGTGTATATACTTACTTACTAGCCAACAACCCTTGGCTGTTGGGCCATTTGGCGGCGCGCTGACCAGTAGAGACGTGAGAGCCTTGCCGTATCATCCTCGTCTTGGACCTGTGTGTCTGAGAGCAAGGCTGGACATGTAATTAGGCGATCCGCATTCATGGAAGCGTATCCACAGAGAACACATTCAGGAGACGACAACACGCCGATGCGGTGCAGGTGGGAGGCCACGTAGTCATGACTGGTTGTAGTTCTAAAAAGAGCAACACTAGTTGCTCGGGGTAGAGTTCTGTTGATGGGGCTGTCCGTAACCAATGTTGCCCATCTTTTTCCCACACAGGCACTTAATTGTTTTTCTTTTAGCCATAGGCTTATTGAGCAGTTTATTCTTGCTTTCGCAGATGCATATGCATATATCTGTGTATATAATACTGACATATTTTATAGAGTTGATAAATCAGCATTTAATAAAATCTACAACAATAAATTTCATAAAATAATAATTATTATTGTAGGAAAGCTTGTCTCCATTATAATTTGTGCTGGGTAACTTAATAAACATAATACCTATGTGTCTAAATTCCTGCTTGTGACTTTTGTTAGTATTTCAGTATTTCCTAGAGCTCTCTATCCATTCTCTAGTAGTCTCCATGTATTGTAATTGACTTATGTTTTTATAATTTCTAACAAATGAAACTGAACAATCTTGCTTTATGTTAAGAACAAACATACACCAGTAGTCTATAAATAGTGTGTTTCATAAAATGTAAGTAGAAAGTGACTGGATTTATAACACTTAACATGTTTTTGTATTCCTTCAGGTTTTCCATTATGTCTTGCAGTTAGAAGTAGAATCACCAAATTCATCAGAATCTCAGAAATTTGTATGTACATTAATTGGTGAAGGCCATTTACCGCAGGTCTCAATAACATGCCCCTTGCCAGTACTTGGTTGTAAACCTTCAGAATATATATTAAATTTTCCTCCAACACAAACTGGTTCTTATCATGAAAAATTATTTTCTTTCCAAAACACTGGAACTATTTCATGTAAGGTAGGTAAGATGCTTATTTACTTTATATAAAAATAGTACACAGAAAATAAAGTACAAAAAAAATTAGGTTACAATTATCTTATGTATACTAAAGACATATACACTTTGTATATTTAAGTGCTGATAGTGGTGTAGAATAGTGTAAGAGTGCTTGCTACACATAACATTCATTCATCATGCTGTACTATGGATTCAGCTCAAAATCAAATCAATCCAACTACCTAACATGCTAGGCCATTAAAACAATCTGTTTGAGATGGCAGAACTCAGTCAGTAACAATCACAATGTCTGTATATAGACACACACAATCAATCCCTCTCCACACCATGCATCTTCTCAGACAGAAGTTGTGTGGGGCATCTTGCACCTTGGTTTGTTTGGATTGTCTGGGTCAGAGCCTGATAAACTTCAGGCACCAAAAAGTTCAGTGTGGTTGTTTGTTTGCCACAAGGAGTAAGGTTGCGAGTCCCCTTTGCATGATGTGGTATGCAAAAGAGAAGTTCATGAATTAATTGCTCCAGACTGACTCCATGCTGGGAGCCATAGTGACATCATGGCTCCCTTAAAAATTTGTCCACAGGGGCACAGAGGTATGCTGGTGTGGTGGATAGGCTCAGATGCCCAAAGGCATTGTCTGGATTGTTGAGCCACTGTCCAAGTCAGATGGCTCCTGTAAGTAGGTACTTGCACACCTTGTGTCTTTCTGTGCCTGGGATAACAGTGCAGCCAAAACGGCAGAGCAGATGCACACTGTTTAATTTTGAATTTTGAATATTGCTAGGTGGACCAGACTGTGATCCCACTTCTGAGATACATCTTTGTGGTTTGTGGTTCCCTTTAACACTTTGGGTGCCGGACGTTTCTGCACAAAACTTCTATAGAGTGTCGGCAGCTGACGCAAAATACTTCTATAGAGTGCCGGCCATTTTTAATGTTTTTCAAAAAATTCTTGTGAAACTATAACATAACCTAGTAAAATGGTACTTACCTTGTTTTAAACATGGGGCTTTCCACTTCATAATGAAATATAAAATTTAATTGTTTTGTGTAAACACTGTCAATGAAACTTTACTTCTTTATACACAATTTTTATTAAAAGAAAGCTGTTGAAACTATTGTAGCACACTAAAAATATTATGTCACTTTAAATAACTTAGATGTAGTACATTTCACTATTAAAACACAAAACATGAGAAAATGTATCACTAATATTAGTTTGTGTAATACTTTTTTTAATGAAAAACTTTGAAGAACTAAGAACACTAACAAAAATTATGTGACAGCAAAAACAACATCATTAGAAGTGATCCCGTATTTAAAGAAACATAAAACTATGTCATGTCAAATGACATGATTGGCACTCTATGAAAGTTGTCACCATATAAATTGATGTGATCGGCATCCTAAGTATTAAGGATTCAGCCACAGGAGCTCAGAGCAGTAATGGCATGGGTAATAGTTGTGGCCACTTTGATGCATTGGCTGGAATGCAGAGTTGCCATGCCCGGACAAATGGCTCCTGCAAGGCAATACTTGGACACCTCATGGTTTCCTGTGCCTGTGATGACAGCACAGCTGAGGCAACTCAAGTTGATTCCATCTATCTGATTGCTCATTTGAGAAATGCTGACTGCAGATTTGTTTCTCCCTAATGGTGGTATGGTATTAATTATACCATGACTGTAAGGCTATTATACCATGTGTGTGCATGAGGCTCTAACACTTGAAGGAAGATAACAATTATATTTTAGTGTAAATGTTACGTCATGTGCTGTTCAAAAAATGATCATTTAAATTGCATGTAAATATTTGTATAATCTGTTTGAACAACATGTAAATTTACAGGTGAAGACAGTCACATGGAAACAAAGAAAATGAAGAATAGTAATTACCCAGTTCATAATTCATAATAATGTAAATTATTATAGAGTACAGCATGCATAAAACAAGTATTATTAAATGCTAGCATAATGTAGTCAAAGCTAATAAACTTACATAAATTATATGTTTATAAACAATAACATTGTCCATGTCCAACAAAATAGACTGCAGGAACCTTGAATGTTTATTATATACATTTCAGGTTATTTTAGAACTTCATGAAAATGATAAAAATGTGTTCTCACTGGTTCCAGACAGTGACACAGTGCCAGCAATTCATATGTGGAACCCAGAACGTAAGTACCTAGGAGTCAGTTGTTATTATTTCTATTTCTAATGAGGGGTTGGGTTTGTCATATTGAATAGACACCACAGCATTACCTAGTTTACGTGCCTAGTTTATTTGTATATTTGTCAGTACAAATAAGATAAAATGAGAGAATAGAGAAATAAAAATACAGATTTGTAAAAGTCTTATGTTTTATAGGTTCCACAAGCCTCCAAAATTTAGATCATAAAAACTGTTTTTTAAATTGAGTCTGAATTTATAATTTTCTGTTTAGATGAATCCAAATATGACCTCAGTTTTTCCACAATCTGCATCACCATTTTACACAGGAGTATTTAGTCACTGTAATTAGTAGAGCATATATTAAACAAGTGTGTTTAGAAAAAAAGTTATAAAAATGTGTGGGGAAAGTAGACATATTTCTTTACAAAAAATTTCATTTTAAAGCTTCAAACATCTTTTCTTAGTGATAGGTTTCACAGAAGTTGCATTGTTGCCTTCTTATGAAAAATAGGGCTAACCTCCTTTTCTCAGTTTCTATTACTTAGGGGCTTGTTTGGCCTCGTCACACTGAAATTGTTGATCCACATTCTGTTTTTAAATATTTAAATTAGAATTGTCTATGGACCTTAAGCTTCTGGGAAAATCGGGACTGGAACGTTCATGCACCATGAGGAACAGATTACAGAGATGATGACAAATTTGGAAGTTGTATAATAACTTTCTTATTCTTTGCATGATATACTTTTAAGTCACAAGACCAAAAATAACAGTAATTATGATGACTTTTTGTCTCCCTGTAAATCATAGAATATCATTCTAAAAGATTCGTAAGTAATGCCTGTTAACCACTTCCTTAAATTCTCCATTTAAATATAACAGACTTTATAAGAATCTCATCGTATGTCTGAACCGCCCAGCTCCACCTCAAAGTAAGCTGGTTCATTTTTCTAATGGCCCTGCAATAGTTTTTTGATTTTTTATTTAATCAGACTTCTCACAACATAACAAAAGTTATCTTGATGATTTACACAAACACCACAAAGGTACAAAACAAGGTTCACCTTGAAGCCGAGGTTATAAAATAACCAAGCACAATACATAACTCTCTAGTTACCCTTCTGTTTGGAGATCTACTGCAGTTAAAAAAAAAATGCCCACAGTAGTGGCTGTGAATCACTTATTCACAGTTTATGTTGTACAGTGAAAATATCTTTGGGAGGATATTACTGTTAATAAAAAAAAGAACTATTAATGTATAAAATATTAATTGGACAGTATCCTATTGATAATTATTAATTATTATTTGCAGATTTGTATACAATTTCCAAAATATAACAAAAACTGGTGTAAACACTTTGTAACCTTGTCTTAACTGAAAAATAAAAAACTAATAAAAATCAAAGTACAATTTTGTAATAAAATTGTAAATGATTTTGAGTATGATTTTTCAATTCAATGTCTAAAAGTGCATAAAGAAGAATGCTAAGATGAAGAAAAAAGTTTATTTGATCATTAACATGTGTTATTATTAAGTTTATTAATAAAACATCTCGGACATCGACTTTATAAATTTGTAATACTGTACTTTCTGCTACACAGTCCTATAAATTTTTGTTACAAGACTTAGATAAATTTGTAGATATACATTGTGTATTATATTTATCAATTCTAGGTAGGAGAATTAAAGTTCTAAAATAGCAGTTTTACATCAATAAAAGGAATTGATGTACTGGTAAGCCTGGAAAAACAAATTATAAAAGGAGTGATTTCAATATAACAAGCAACATATGTAGTGTTGTCTTGATCTCAAAAACCAATACTTAAATTTTATTATAAATTATTGTACAATATTTTTTTAATATTTCAATTGAATGCAGTGTATTAGCAGGGAAATATTGTGTGTTATAAAATAAATGTTGATAATTATAAGAGTATATGTGTGTTAAAATCAGCATTATTTATATGATTTGCAGAGAATAATTTAATTTTAATTGTAATCTATAATTTAAATTCAGATTATGCTTTTAGGTATTAAAGTAATGTTATCTTAGTATCATAATTTTAATAGCAGAGTAACAGAGTAGAAAAATAGTTATCTCTTCTAATAATAGTTATCGCTGGGGGTTACAATTTACTTACTTATATAAATCTTTATTTATAAAACTAATGGTCATTTGTTAACACTGTCTGATATACAGACTGCCCTACCTACCATTAGTGTCTATCAAAAGCGTGTTTTGTTATCAACTCTGTACATTACCATCTGATCTCTTACAACTGTCTTAAGTTCTTCTGATCCCTTCCAAAAAATATTTTTGATCTATGGAATGAATATAAATGAAATTTTATTTGTTTCTATTATTGCTTAAGTCTTTATATTTTTTATACTACAATAAAGGCTTTATATTAGACTACAATAAAAAATAATATTATTTATGCTCTAAAGCAAATTTTTATTTGTTCCAGTTGGCTTTGAGAATAGTACGATTCTTCTTGTAAGTCCAAAACAGCTGTGCACTTTTATTGTGAGATTTACACCAAAAGAAAAAAAAGAAGAATGTTGTAAAATAAATCTTTTTACGATGAATAATCCTTATGAAGACCAGTGTGTAAAAGTTAGTGGGCTTGGTTATTCTGATGATGTCTTTCTGAAAGGATTGGTAACTTTTTATAATGTGATAAATGACTCAATGAACATGAGTGAATCTGAAAAAAACAGAGATGAGGAAGCAAGTAAAAGTGATTTACCAGCCAGAAATGGATCGCAAGACGTAACCGAAGCTTTTGACAGGAAAAAATCAATACTTAAACAGAAATTTCAAAACAGGATTAGCCTGGGCAAGTCCAGGCTTAAAGCAAGCAGCAGAAAAAAATTACAAAGTATTGTAGGAGATTCTGAAGACATATCAGAAGACAGTGGTGAACAAACATTATTTTCAAACAAGTATGTATTCCAAAACGTGTATATGTGCACGTGTGTGTGTGTGTGTGTGTGTGTGTGTGTGTGTGTGTGTGTGTGTGTGTGTGTGTGTGTGTGTGTGTGTGTGTGTGTGTGTGTGTGTGTGTGTGTGTGTGTGTGATGAATGTAAACTGTTTGAGTTAAATTGAATGGCATATTAACAATTCGTATGTTTATATATTTTTAAAACCCTTTGTATTAATATCTTTCACCAAGTGCCCAACGAGTTATCAGTTAATATCATTAACAGCTCTTTGATTGATTTAACACATGCATTTTATTTTTCTCAACTCCGAACATTTCGATTATACTGTACTACTATGAGGGATCTTTATGCTCGACTGGGACTGTGCACAAAGTCTTAACCAATCCAGATTTACATAGTAAGCTCACCCACCAGTTAAGAAACAAACCCATAATTTACAGCTAAGTAGTTCCTCCCCAGCAACCAAATATTACAATAAGTTATGGAAATGAAAACATAAACACAAAAATGTATGTATATACATTATATAGTATATATATATTATAACATTGCCAAACCCTGATCACATTTGATATAAATAAGTATGTAAAAAATGCCAAGAAACCATATATTTTGATAGATAAATGATAACGAGAATGAAAGTAGTAAATATAATCAATAGTGAAGGAGGAAGAATACAACCAAAGGTGGTTACAAAACAAGAAAATACGAACTAGACTAACAGACAACTGACATTGACCCAACCCCAGAGATTGGCCAGATACTAACAAAAGTAAAGCGAGACAAGAAGACAGTGAAGAAAAAAGAAAATAAAAAATTACATGGCCATAACAATTAACTCACAAGATTGTTTTAAAAGAGCATAATTTTTTATTATTGTTAATAATTTATGTTTAAATTTTTATTAGTGGTAACTTGTAAATGACAGTATCTCAGCAATTGTTATACATAAAAAAACCATGTGTAGATATGATTGTATGTATATCCTTATCTATAGGTGATGTGTCAGCTGTTATGTTTAAAATTACACTCATACAGACAGGGAATAGAAATGTGTGCGTGGTTCAATCAGAGAACAAATTGTATAGTCTACTATATACTTTGGAACTTTTACTAGGATTATTTCAGCAGTATGTATGTTATCTCAGCATTATGTGTTTGAAAGTATAAGGTTTTGGAGAGTTTATTTATTCGCTAATATTATTGCTGTTGCTACAGATGTAGTAGGTTTCAGTTAACACAATATATTTTAACATTATTAAATTGTTGTTATTATTATTAACTATGACATTTCAGACCAATTTTTATCACTTTAATGACAATGTATACAAAGTTATGTTTTATTAGAAAGATGTATTTACAATACCATGTTGTTTGAATATTATAAAATGATATGTGACAGTCTGAAGTTAACAAAAGAGACATGAACTCATTAGACAAAAAAAAAAACTTTGTAATAATAGTGAGATCGTGAGAAATATAAGGGTAATTAGAGATAGGTAGGGAGTGACAAAGATGAACAGTGAAGTGATAAGTGTAATAAAATAAACAGCATATAATCTTAAGAAAAAAGAGTTAAACAAGTGTGACAAACCCAAAACATAAGCACATGTTAAATGAGCAATTAAGTTAAGTATATTAGACTGAAAGACACAGAATAATTGTGAATGTAAAAAACAGAAAAAATATTATCTCAGTATAAAAATCACCAGGGTGATTACTGTTATAAAAGAGATGGTGTATGTATAACACTCACCAAATTTGTTCATTTGTTAATTTAAAGAAAGAAGTTATTGGCTTAATGTGTAAGGCAATAAATACCAGAAGAAATAGTTTTACAGTAATATGTTAGTATGTTTGAAGTAAGTAAGGAATTTATAAAGAAAATAATAGCAATACCTTTATAAGAAATAATAGGCAAAATATATTAATTATGTGTAACGAAAGGGAACATGGCAGAATTATATTAAAACTTAGAAATAAGTAAATTATGTATTAACATAGTATTATCAATTTTGGACTAAAACATTAATACATGGCTTAGACCAATCTTGTAAGATATCAAACTAATCTTTGAAAGAAAATAGGAACATCTATGTAAAGATTACAACCATTGAAATTATCCCCAAGTAAATATAGCCATTATAAAATATTTATTCAAATTAAACAAAAAATTCAAAGTTTGATAACAATGTGTTTATTTTGAGATCGACCAGGTAGAATAATTACGTTACCATGGAAACTGTGGAGTAACAAGAAAAAATACCGTTAGATTTTTTTACTGAATGCATGACGCTTTAATGGTATAGACGCTAATTTTCGAGTGACCAAAATTGTCAATTAAAACATAGAAAATATCAGAAGAAGTTACTACTAAGTGTATACTAAGACATGAGACAAGGACTGGAATCATATTATTGAAGTTGAGGCCAAATTAACGAAAAAAGAAAATAAATTACTACCAATTAAACTGGAAAAGTTGCCTGATGTCCTGAACCCAGCAAATTAAAGAAGATTATAGTATAACCCATGAATAACAGATCGTATGAATTCGCCATAACTACGGAAGTGATAAGTACCTCTTAAATTACCCAAAATATATAAATAAACTCACGTTAATTATCTCACTAAAGGTCGAAATCTCACTGAACTGAAATTAATTACTTTCAAAGATTAAAAATAATATTAAGTCACTGACAATTTATAAACTAACCAATATAAACTGTTGTTAATGATCCATAACTTGTAAACACTTTTACTACACTGCGCTAAACAAATTATACCTACACAATATGTTAGTTAAGTTTACTTGATGTAAGGGTGTGTATTTTTATTGTTTTAAACATTTGTAATCCTTTGAACGTAACCTCAAGAACCTATGACAAACCAACATTAATAACTTGTATACAATTTTCAACAGACGCCATCATTAAACGTCTGTTTATCAATTCAAATATCGATTGTCAAACCCTGTAATTGTCTCATATAAATAACCGGAGCATTTGTATTAGAATAATTTGTATTAAATGAATAACAATCACTAATAAAAAATGTGTAAGTATTGAGTGTAACCACGGTGTTATAATTTCATTAGGAGGTGCACAATATTTCATGTACATTTTAGCAGATGACTAACGATTTACACAGCCCACGCATCGAACGGCTGTGCGCTCCAGTGGGTCTAGCTGGCGGAAATATTTGAATTATTCAAACTGCCTGAGCTGCGCTGGTCATACACCTTTGAATTTTATTTTAATTGTTTTGAGAAAACAATTTGGCGCCACCGGGAATTTCATACCCCTAATGAACATCAGGTAAGAACATCAAGACCTGGTTATTCGTACGTTCGCAACGAAAGAAATCTGCGGAAGTTGCACGCATTTGAACTACGGATAGAGAAGACACATTACACCCATCACACACAAATTGTACATTATTCACATTTTGCAGAGTAAAACGGTAGCCGCGTTCACACGTCTACTTTACGAATTGACGACCAACCGCTGGAGCTAGAAGAGAGAAATACGATCTTCTAACGGCGAGAAAAAAGGTCGGCTAATAAGTATAAAACGGTTCGCTACACACTATTCAATAATAATTAACAGGAAAGGTAAACCGTTAGTATACAAAGTGGCTTCCATCGCGGGGCTTAAACGAGGCGGACGTCTCGTTACAATACAATATATATATATATATATAGTATAGTATATAGCACTTACGCTTGTAACAACAAACTGCAATCACTACTTGTTTTATTTTTATGCTTATTTTTCTGTAATATTAGTTTTATTTGTTTGTTGGAATTATTAAAATTCAAATTCCAATGTCAATAAAAAGTGGTAGACATGTACTACTACTTTAAAAATACAGATATGCTGTTTGCATGCAAAGTGTAAACATGATACATTTTGTGAATGGTGTGTGACTTCATCCAACTGAATATGACTAAGTTGTGTTTGCCTTGCTATAACAACAGATGGTTTCTAACCACCAGCATATTGTCAAGCATTGCCAATTCCAAGGAGCTGTTGCTTGTATTGAAACAATTGTTTACTAAACAAATCTGGCTTGGCAGGTAAGAAGGAACCCAGGAAAAAGTTCAAATGCAGAAAGGAATTGTTGCTAAAGAGGGATATTATTATCTTGTGACAATGAATCCCAGTGAGAAAGGGCCCCTGATAAGGACTTACAGTGAGTGAACTGTCTCTCCATGGAAGTATCCCAGAAAGACAAGGAGGACAAAATGTTGTAAGGAGGTAGATTGTTAAATAAATGGCCAGCTGCTTATCAGTGGCTGATCAGTTGGTAATATAAAACAGAAGGAATTTTCTGTAACAGGGTATCTACAAGAGGGAGAAGCTATCTAAGACAAGAAGAATTATGAAATTGCCAAGTAATGAATGTGTCCATATAATGAGAGATATCAGTTTCCATCTTTATAACTGAGATAAATTGCAGCTCATGCGTGATAGGTGTGTGGTAACTTCTGTGAAAATTTATAGAGAATACATGTAAAAAATTTCTTGAAACAGATTTTCTGCATTTCTTTTTAGATCCTAAGTTACAATAGTCTCTATCATCTTTTAATGATTAACTTGTTTGGCCAAGATCAGAGCAGGACAGTTGTTAAATTGAATATAATTATTTCACTACAACTCGGAACACAAAACTTTTTATGGGTAAAAACGTAAAAGCTTTACCTTACAACCTGAACCAGTTTTCACTTTTAAAAAGCTTCTTCAGAGGTTGCCGCTGGTAGTACTGTCCATCTTGTTGTTGGGGATGAAATCGATTTTTGAAAGATCGATGTTGTGTGTGTGAGGTGTGATATGTTCGAATAATGCGTATGATTTGAATTGCGTCTGTTCGTTTAGGATGTTGTTTTTATTTGTTTTCGTGTGTTTGTATATTTCCAATTGTTCTAGAGCAGCGGTTCCAAACTTTTTCAGCCACGGAGCCCTTTTTGAAGGAAAAGTTTCTCGTGGAGCCCCAAGAAGTGTTTAGCTTTTTTTTCTTTTTAGTATACGGAAGTATGAATAATATTATATATTAATAAAGGAAACAATAGTAAAAAAGAACTGGAGACAATATTATTTATTATGTAAATCTACAAAATGATATAACAACTAGTTAAGATATTTAAAAAATGTTACAATGTTACATGTACACCCGAAGTTAATATGAACAATGTGCCTGCTTCTTGCGGCAGAGTTTGTCAATGTCCGGTGTCACAGAAGTCAGTTGAAGACGCATATCGTCTTCTGCATCCAAACGAGCTCGATATTTAGTTTTTGTAGCCATGTACCTCGAAAAGGCTGTTTCACAGAGGTACGTAGTACCAAAAGGCAGTAAGAGCAATTTAGCTTTTAAACTTAATATCGAAAGATCCTCCCCTAACTGAGCCTAAAATTCGGGAAGTGGTTTGCTTTTAAATGATGCCTGACAGTGGCTGTCCGAAACCATGTCTATAAGGACCTCATATTCTACCGCAGTGAGGGCTGCTGGTTTTGACGTCACTGAAAATGGATCTACAATCCACTCAGAATTCTTTTGAATCGATTCCTGAGTATTCCTTGGAAAGTATGAATTCAAATTTTGAAGCAAATTGTTAAGGTGTTCTTTTATTATTGCTGGCAATGATTCATTCATTGTTATGTTATTTTCTTCTAAAAAGTTTGAAGTCAATGGGAAACATGTCAGATCCTTATTCTCGGTGCTTTCTATGTAGAATGCTATCTTTTTCTTCAGTGCAGCAATTTTGTCATTAGCATCGAATATTGTCTTCCGTTCCCCTTGTATGGATGTGCTGAATCCATTCATTTTCGAAAAAATGTCTGCCAAGTAACATAATTTGCACAACCATTCCTGATCATTCAAATAATCTGCTAGCAAACTGTTTTGGTCATTCAAAAGTGAAGAAACTTCGGTTCGAAGTTCAAGTAAACGGGACAACGCTTTACCACGTGACAACCATTGTACCTCTGTGTGTAATAACAATGACTTGTGTATACTTCCCAAATCTTCACACAGTATTCTAAGCAGCCTACACTGCAAAGGTCGTACCTTAACAAAGTTGATAATTTTGAAGGCGTTGTCTAGTACCTGCTTTAATAACGCTGGCATTTTTGTTGTTGCGAGGGAGTGTCGGTGTAGTACACAATGACTACTTGTGCAGTTTTTTGAAACTTTCTTGATTCTTGTAACAACACCAGCAACATGATCTACCATGGCCTTTGCGCCATCTGTGCACACGTCAATGCAATTGTCCCACGGTATTGAGTTTTCAATGAAGAAGGCATCAAGCAGGGAAAAAATTTCACTACCGCTTGTAGAGGATGGAAGTGGCTTGCAGAAGAGAATATCTTCATGAAAATAACCTGAAAATTCGTAGCGCACAAACGTCATTAACACAGCTAATCCGGCTACGTCCGTAGATTCGTCAAGTTGTAGCGAAAATTTCGTTTGACTGATACGGGAAATTATGGTATCTTTAACATCGTTTGATAGATCCTGGATTCGATTACGCACAGTGTTATTTGATAAGGGCACACTGGAGATCAAGTTTGCAGTTTTTTCATCAACCATGCACTTCACTACCTTCACTGATAGTGGTTTTATAAGAGTTTCAGCAAGGGTGTGAGGTTTACCAGCAAGAGCCAGGTCATGACTAACCAAGTACGATGCTTTCAGTGCTTTCTCGTTATTTGTCTTTACATGAGATACAAATGTTGTCTGAACTGCATGGAGTTCGTCACTTTTTCTTTTGAAATAGTCCATCAGCAAACTCAGTGAATCCCATGTCCAAATATGAATCGAAATATTTTCGTTTTTTACTTCCTTTCGATACCTCTTCACAAGGCATCGTAGACTCTGAAGCAGGATCATGTGCAGCATACTCCGAAGTCAATCCCAAGGAATTCGCACTATCTTCTTCGAAAGTAAGGTTACAGCTGTTGTTATCCCCTTTTAACTGAGCAGTGGTTGATGGTTGACGACTCTCAGGTCTTACGGAGCCCGTCTTAAGCCACAGTTCCATTTCAACGAAAGTTTAGCAGCTAACACTTCTGCAACAAAGAAATAAATCAAATTACCATGCAGGTATAATTTTTACAGGTTAAATTGAATTAGAAAAAATGTTATATTTGTATTTAGTTTTTAGTGTAAAATTAGCATTCATTTGATACCCCACATGATTTTTTCGAAATTTTTTGAAATTTTAGTGCCCCCCTTAATGCCTATCGCCACACAATTGACTTAATTTACTACATACAATTGACCTTAACTATCAATTGACTTTATAGGTTAAGTACTTTTTACTCACACAAAAGTATTTCTTGTAATTTTCTGAGCATTCCATGTATCATGAGTTTTTTAACTGAAGAAACTGAATAATAAACGCTGCCTGCCCGGTATATAAAACATAACAGGGATTTCGAGAATCATCGAATAAGTTGTACTTGGCAAGCAAGAAAGATCGAGATTGTTCCAGTGACGAGTAGATCTATCTATTATTACTGCTTCCATCTAGCGAGAAGAACCCAAACTACTATCTGAGAAAGCACTTTCCGCTTGATGTAAGTAGTTTCGTTTATCCCGCTAGATGGAAGCAGCAATTTAATTTTTGTCATCTTCATAACTGTGGACGGAGCCCCGGAGAGTCACTTGCGAAGCCCCAAGGGCTCCGCGGAGCACACTTTGGGAACTGCTGTTCTAGAGTGTCTAGTTTTCCATGTTATTGTCGATGTTTTTGTATGTGTGGTTTGCTTCAATGAGGTGGTTTGCAAAGGTGAATTCTGTAGTGGAGTGGAGTGCTTTTGTGTGTTCAATGTATCTTTGTTTGAAGCTACGTCCTGTCTGGCCTATGTAGAATTTGTTGCAATCTGAGCAATTTAGTTTGTAAACACCAGGAAGATCGAATTTGTTTTGTGCTTTGTGTGTGTGTTTTGATAGTGTGTGTTTTGATAGTGTGTGTTCTGTTTTGTTAGTAGTTTTGTAAGCGATTTTGTATCCTGCTTTTTTGAATTTGTGGGTTATTTTTTCAGTTTGTTTGTTGATGTATGTTAGTGTTATGAATTTGTTGTTTTCTGTCTTTGTCTGTTGTTTGTTTTGTGTTTTGTGTAGGAGTTTATTGCCTATTGTTCTGTTGTATCCGTTGGATTCTGCTAGATATTTTATCGTGTTTAGTTCGTCTTTGTAGTCTTTTTCATCTAGGGGGATGTTTTTAAGTCTATGTATCATGGTACTGAAGGCAGCTAGTTTATGTTGTATTGGGTGATTGGAGGAGTTGTGTATTAGTGTGTCAGTTGTAGTTGGTTTTCTGTATATACTGAATTTGTCCCTGTGTTCAAGTTTTGTGATGGAGAGGTCTAAGAAGTTGAGCCGCCTCATTGCCCCTTCTCAAAGTTTAAGAAATTTTTTTTTGAGAGAAAAAAATCTTTTTTTTTTGACAAGGGGAAGGCAACCCGTAATTTTTAGAACTAAGCAAATGACCTAGATGAAGAATAAAAGGGGAGCCCATTGTGACAGGACTTGCAAATAAAAGTCAGGGTTAACGTAACAACATTTATTTTTGCGTAGATGATATAGCACAATGTACAACAGATATACATACATTTGTTTAAAGACAGAAATGTTCAGTTGTTCAGCCTAAACCTTCATGAGGCACTCAGCAATTCATCACAATTCATCATCATAAATCAATACAAAAATACGCAATATAAATAATAAATCAATTGCAACATTTTTCCAACAACCAATCATTCACACTTTAGTGAAGGAAGGAGAGCGACCAGCCATGATTAATCATTCGGTTTGTTGCTTTAAGATAACTCTGAACAAGTTCAATTAATATGGCATATGACCATCAGCACCAAGCCAATGCATGGCTTTTAAAAAACCTCTTTTTAGTTGACCTTAGGCCTTTCATAGTTAGCACTCCTTTTAGGCCTAGAGCAACCACTCCAGGTAATGATCAATCATTGCTAAATCAATTCCCCTTTTTTTTTACAATGCCTACTGGCAAATAATAATCATAATCTCATAATAACCCAACGGGGGGATACTAACAATCAGTGCTCGTACATTCGTAAATACCTTTTCAACATTAATGACTCATGTATATAATCTACTATAATCTTTATAAAATTAGCAAACAATCAGTACAGCTCGAGTTCGCCCAGGCTGCAAGCATGCACACCCGATTGGACTGCGAAATAAAAAACGCTCAAATGAACCTAAATAAAATATGAAAAAGAAAGACAGTAAGGTAACACGAGAATTTACAAATTTGAATGACTTCCGGATAGATATGGCGGACAGCATGAGCTGACCAGGCGTGATAATTCATGACACTGCACAAACAGTTAATCCAGTTAATCCAAGGAAATAAAGAATTTGAACAAAAAGAATGAAGCAATCACACTGTACATGCCTGCTAGTCTGGCATACAATTATTGACTCACAATTATTGACTTATTAATAGTTTAGTAATCAGTGCCACTGAATTATGGGCGTGCACATAATGAACCGACCTGTTCAGTTTTGATCAACTACTGTCTAACTGCAATATAGTTCACAAAAACGGAATGTAACTGTTTTATACTTTTTATATTTCACTCAATAGGTGTGACAGAATATGTCGCGAGGTCGACTTTACATAATTGGAACTGTAAGATAATATTTTAAAAGATTGAAAGTAAGACGGCTTTCATACTTGATAATTTAATAGCCTCTGGTGAGCTCTAAAGCAGCAACATGCAGAATTGCTAATAAGACATAAATAATATAAAAATGACTTACCGTATCTCACGACTGGGTTGATCCTGACACTCAAGGCAGGATAGACTGGTTGGGAAAAGGATGGGTGAAATGCACGGATTTCTACCTGCCGAGGAGGCCCGACTCGTGGATGATGACACTAAGATGGTTGACGTACGACAAAAGCTACAAGTTCATGTGCATGTATGAGCTCTACAAAAGCCATAGTGCCAACTTCGGAAAATGAAAATAATGACCGGTTCGATCCGAAATATCGAACACCGGCCCCCGTTGACCGCAATGGGTCAACCACCAACTACACCAAAAGACATGGCCAAAATACATTACAAAAATTTGGCTTTTGGTGAACAGGAACACTCTCTGAAAATTACCCTCCAACATAGGAGGGGGTCACACGCAAACACAAGAAAATACAAACATACAGAAAACATGCAAAACGTGCAATGAATTAGAAAACCATGCCGAATAACTCCGCCGCGGGCGCATCGACCAGGCGAGCAATCCGAAAGGTTCGGGTAGAGCAGACCAAACCCAATAACATCCAATAAACAATGGCCCAGCCAAACACAATGTAAAACTCAGCAAATCAACTTAGTTAGTTCCCTAGGTTTTTTCTTTACATTTTTTCTCCTTTTTTATTTTTTTTGTTGTTCCCTTTATTCCCCCCTTTTTTCCATTTTTTCTTTTTTACTTATTTTTTTGTTGTTGATTTGTTGAGCATCCATAACTCCCAATAAACTGGCACAACGCCATGCCAGAAACATTCCACAATGTAAAATTCACTGCGGACAACAGCTGGAAGGAATCACCTGGGAAATCCCAGCAAAGTGTCCAGTAAGCCCACAACAATCATTGAAACTAATTCTGCTCACCCGAAAAAACAAGATAAACCCAATTAAGAAGATATGGGCAACCGGTATAATTTAATAGCCGGTCGTTCAAAAGAACCTGTGGAGGTTTTAACTGAAGCGCAACGAACAACCCCGTCGCTCCCCGGAAACACAGCTGAAACTCGGCCAAGAGGCCACATCAGGGGGGAGAATTCTGTTCCTCCATAACCACCAGGTCCCCAACCATTAAATTTCTTGATTTAGACGACTACTTCTATCTGGCATGAAGTGCCATCAAGTATTCCAAACGCCACCTTTTCCAAAAGGCTTGGAGCAAAGCGGCAATTTGTTTGTAATGACGGACGGTCCCTTCATTTAATGAGACTTCAGCTTCCGGGGGCGCGGTAATGGGGCGGCCAACCAAAAAATGACCAGGCGTTAGAGCCTGGTAATCACTAGGATCTGAGGATAGGGCAGTCAAAGGACGGGAATTTAAGATTCCCTCAAGGCGAATGCATAACGACGAAAATTCTGCTATGGTCAGCGACCTGGTCCCAATCATGCGTTTCATGTGAAACTTGGCCGACTGGACAGCCCGTTCTCACAAGCCACCCTGATGAGGGGCAGACGGAGGGATAAATTTAAATTCAATGTCATTGTCGACAGCAAAAGCTGTTATCTGAGCTGACAGGTCAGGATTGGAAAGAACATTTTTGAGCTCCCGTTTAAGTTCGGAGCGCGACCCCACAAAATTCCTACCACAATCCGAATACAGTGTTTTCGGAGCCCCACGGCGACTAATAAACCGTCTCAACACATCAATAAACTGGGGCGTTGAAAGATCCATAACCACTTCAAAGTGAACTGCTTTAGTGGCTAAGCAGATGAAAATGCATAGATAGGCTTTGACGATAGGTGCCTTCCGAACAGCGTAAGCCCGTACCAAAAAGGGGCCAGCATAATCCATGCCGGAAGAATAAAATGGAGGTGCTGGATTAACCCTAGGGATTGGCAAATCCCCCATTAACGGGTTGGTGGAGCGCGGACGTGCCCTGAAACAAGGAGGCCATTTCCAAATTATGGTTCTTATTGCCTGACGTGCGGACAAAATCCAATAATTTTGGGCAAGCTGAAATTGAACTTGCAAGAACCCAGCATGACCTAACCACACATGGGTGTGATGAATTAGCAACCCTACTAGGTGGTGATGCTTGGGCAGTAAAATCGGAAAACGATTTCTAGTAACCGCAGAGTTGGTCAAGCGACCGCGTACTCGAATGAGGCCAAAATCATCTATAAACGGGACCAGGCGCTGAATGCGGACCGGGAGCCGCTTACCTAAACGAAGAGCCGCGAGCTCCTGTCCAAACACACTGCGCTGAATGTAGCGTAAAATATACTTAACAGCCAACTTCTTCCAATCCATGGCTGTGGAAGCTTCAATCCGCGAAGGCATAGCCCACCTTAAGATGACTGAGGTAACCCCTACCACTAAGGGCCACGAAGACAAGTGCTCAAACAATTCCACCCGGGGCTCCTGAGTGAGAAACGAAGAGACCTTGGTCTCCAAGGCAACATCTTGCACGTCGTGATTCGGGCGATAATTAATAGGGGGCCAGCATAGAGCATCAAGCTTTAACCAATCTGGCCCTGACCACCACAATGTCGACGACCGGAGGCTGGAGAGTGACGTACCTCTAGAGGCTAAATCAGCGGGGTTGGAAACACCATGAACATGACGCCAAGATTTAGTATCGGTCCACTCGGTAATGGCAGCCACTCGATTAGCAACTAAACGTCTTCAATTTTAAAGGTGGCATATTCAGCCAATCCAAGACAATCGTCGAGTCCGTCCATAAGAAAACTTGACTCAATTGAATGCATGACGAGAATAAGCCAACATAATGACGAACAAGTTTGGCTAACAGATAAGCTCCCAACAACTCCAAACGTGGGATTGATAAAGTTTTAAGAGGTGCCACTTTAGTTTTAGACGACACCAATGAAACCACCGGAGGACCAGAGTCAGTATAAATGGACAGATAGAGGACGGCAGCGTAACCCAACTGGGAAGCATCACAGAAACCATGCAATATTACCCTTTCAATATGCCCACCTTTAGGGAAGAATGGCCGGGAAATAGTAATTACCGGAAGATGATTCAAAGAGGACAGGAATTGACTCCAATAATCATTTAAGTCATCACTTAGAGGAGCATCCCAGTCCAAGCCCTCAGCCGAGAGTTTTTGGAAAAAAGCCTTGGCCCTGAAAATCACTGGCGAAAGCCAACCACATGGGTCAAATAATTGTGCCATCTGAGATAACACGACACGTTTGGTAAATTGAACCTGAGCATTGCTGCAACAGGCCAAAGGAGGAAAGGAGAAGCAATCGGTAGAATGGTCCCAACTTAAACCCAGAATATCCTTATCCTTAGCAACGACGGAATCACTTGGAGCGGCTGATTCAGGTAGGCAGTCGGGTTGATTAGTGCACCATTTTTTCAAATTGAACCCTCCTGAAGACAACAACAGAATTAATTCCCGTTGTAATTTGCAAAGCTCTGATTTTGAATCAGCGCCAGCAGCAATATCATCCACAAAAATATTACGGCTAAGTACCGCCGCTCCCGCAGGAAAATTAACTGCCTCATCCTGAGCCAGCCGCTGCAAGGTTCGCAACGCCTGAAAAGGGGCGCAAGCCAGCCCGTAAGTAACGGTACGCAAAGCGAAAACCTTTAGTGGGGCGGTAACCTCCTCACGCCATAAAATACACAGGTACGCCGAGTCATCAGGATGCATAGCAATTTGGCGATACATCTGTTCGATGTCGCACGTGAAAACATGGCTAAACCGCCGAAACAAAGTCAAAACGTCGGACAGTAAGGTCTGCAACTTAGGGCCGACACATAACACGTCATTTAAGGAAATCCCAGAGGACATCTTCATGCTGGCGTCAAACACCACCCTTATTTTTGAAGTATCACCTCTAACTTTAAAGATACCATGATGAGGGATGAAATATTTTGGAAAATTGGGGTCAGACACCAATGACATATGCCCCTGAGCGACATAATCCGTTATAAATTGTACATACTGGCTCTTAAACTGACTGTTCGCCGCAAATTTCCTTTCTAACGCAAAAAACCGAGACATGGCTCCCTTAAGGGAATTTCCCAAAATGTGAGAAGAGTTTTTGAAGAACGGCAAGCGCACCTGGTAACGACCCGACGGCAACCGACTTGCTGACTCCATGTAAAACCTTTCAGCAAAGTGATCCTCTTCAGATAATTGGTGGGGTACAGCTGGAGGCTCTTCGACCTCCCAGAAACGATGAACTTGCTCAAGTAGGTTTGGTATATCCGTTGATAACGTTGTGACGGAAGGATAAAAGTGGTGGAAATGACAGTGAAGCTGATGTGCAGATACCAGATCGAAAGGAAGGCCAGTGAGACCGCTAGCACAAGTCAATGCACAATTAAGTGCAATTAGGGCTCTACCCATAATCACAAACCCAAAACGTGTCCTAACTGCAACAGGCAAACCTGCACCCAAAGGAATAGTCTCTCCCATAAGAATAGCCGCTACAATATCGGCTCCAAACAACGCATCAATTGGGGCTGCTACATCGAAGGTAGGGTCAGCTAACAAAAGATCTTTTGTAGCCTGCTTAACTTCAGGCAACACCTGGAACCTAGGTGAGTCCGACGAGATCTTAGAAAGAATTATAAAGGCATGGTTAGATGCCACAACCTCGCGTTTTAAAGTTTCCAAGGACAGATGGCACACCTTTTTTGCTTTGGTGGCAATATCACCTACCCCATTGACACTTACTGAAGCGTCAAAACAAGCACACTTTAAGCGAGATGCACATGCTTCAGTTATGAAAGAAGCATGGGACGCGCTATCCAGGATGGCCTTAACTACAATATAACCACCATTCGGAGACGACAAGACTGCTAGACAGGTGGCTAACAGAACCCCTGCAGGATGGGGCAGAGACACGGTCAGAGTAGTGCTCGACAGATCAACTTGGTCTACAAGCGATGACCCCGAAGCCTTGAGTTCAGCTGGGTCAGAAATCTGTGAACGAGACGGAGACGGACGGGCACTTTTAAAATGAAGTAAAGTGTGGTGGTACTTAGAGCCACACGTTTTGCACCAGCCCGAATGTTTATGTTGGAGGCACGAAAGACAACATTTTTTTTATTTTTAAGACTTTGAAAACGAGCCCAAGGGTCCTTACTCAGCCACGCCGGACACTTGAGAAGCACATGGGTCCGGGAATCGCAATGAAGGCAACGTGAACTAGATGCATCCCGTTGCGTAACCTCCGCAGATAACGTAGACACAGCAAGAGGAGTAGCCTTAGAAAAAGAAACCTTCTGGGTTTTCTGGTGGCTAGTGCTAGGAAGAGCAGGTAAAGCCAATTCCAAAGATGCCTGTTCTTTCTGTTCCGCCATAGCGGTTAAAAATGTCATAATTTCTGTTAGGGCAGGGAGATTCTCTTTGTCCGTAACAGACGCCTCAAAGCGTTCACTCAATGATAGATCCAGCCTAGACAATACAAAAGACGCATATATTGCTTGATATATATCAGCAATGTTTAGAGCTGACAACGCTGAAAAGTTGTCCACCAACTTTCTAATAGACGCAGCTGATCGCATAGAAGCGGCTGGTAACTGAAGCAGATTGGTACAATAAACCCGGGCGGCCAAACGAGGATTGTGATAACGGGTCTTAAGAGTTGACAGTGCAAGCGAATAACTATCGTCAACTATGGGAAGCGCGGCAACCTTCTCATACGCCTCACCCTTAAGATGAGTCAGTAAATATAACAATTTTTGCTTTGGAGTGAGGGCAGGACTTTCGTCCACTAATGTGGTGAACTTTGACCAAAACTCGGACCAACATTTGGCCTGGCCATCAAAACAAGGTAACGAAAGCTTCGGCAACTCATGAACGAGAACACCTGAGTGCCCGCCACTTGCCGATGAGAACCGACCGGAACCAACCGGTATCTCTGGTTTTGTTAGTTTTGAAGCGAAAATGCTACCCCGGACATAAATATCCTCAATTTGCGCTACCACTGAAAAAATGTGGTCCTCGTCCAATCCCTCGGGCAATGACTCGGCCGATAGGTAAGGATCGACCTTACCTAGAAGATCTTGATATTTTTCGGACAACCTGGAGGCCAAGATACCGGCTTCATGTTGATCCACGACCCTTAATTGCGGCAACCCTTCCAACCTATTTATTAAATGCTGCAACGCAAGTATTCCCACCGAAGTGGTCCGGTCAAAAGCTGCCAGCGACAATTTAGCAGGCATACTGAATTAAAAAATATCACGCAACCGACAACCACCCTTAACAAGAGAATTAGAAATTGAACAATAATCACGACCCGACTTAGCCTAACCGTGATCGAGATAACTAGGCGTCTCACACAACTACTTTGCATACACAATACCGAGCAAGATAAATACAAAGGTAAATTAGTGCAAGGCAAAATACAACTTACACAATCCAACAGGCAAATAATACCAAACACAATAAATTAAACACGCAACAAATTGATTTACACAGCGCAAAAGCACGACAACAAAACCACAAGTTACACAAGATTACAGCACATACGGTGCAAAATAATGGTACACAAAAGTGCACCCAAAAACAAACATGTATAATACCAAATAGAATAAATACACACAAAACACAGCAAGGACAATGTACAACAATTCACCAGTTACCGAACCAAACACAATAACTGGGACACATTCAATGCCAAAATTGATGGTCAACGCGGCGTGTATGGACAGGATATCGCATGTGCAAATTATAAACCGCACCTACAGGTAATAGTCAACCAAAAAAATTAGATTAAATACAAAGGCAGGCTATTCCGAAATCCGGATAACCTAAAACCGTTCCCTTTACGCCTGACAGTCGCAAACACGTAGCGCACAATTTCACGTGGGACGCAAACCGTAACAGGACGGAAACAAACTTCACCAGACTTGACCCAGTAAATAAACGACTACCCCAACAAACAAGGTGCAAAATTTTTACACAAAATTTGGCCACCTGGTCATGCACACACGACGACACTGCTGACACCAAGCAACAGCATTGAAACGCAAACTCGTAGTTCACATGCGTACGTATTATACCAACGTGCTTCCGTGCAATAGCATGCAAATGACAAACATTCATGAAATTTAAAAAATTAACCGCATGCAAAACAACCACGAGCAGGCACAAAAAACGAAACGGCACGGCACGTTGGTAATTAAAATAAAAATCACGCAGCCAAAACTGACTTATAACCCAATTACTGAAACTCGACCCACCAGCAGCAACATGCACAAAATTACGAAACACGTGCTCCCAGTCGTGACGGCAAGCAATTTAATTGATAAGCTAGCAACCTCATGATACCTCTGGTAGTAAATAGATGTAAGATAATATTTTAAAAGATTGAAAGTAAGACGGCTTTCATACTTGATAATTTAATAGCCTCTGGTGAGCTCTAAAGCAGCAGCATGCAGAATTGCTAATAAGACATAAATAATATAAAAATGACTTACCGTATCTCACGACTGGGTTGATCCTGACACTCAAGGCAGGATAGACTGGTTGGGAAAAGGATGGGTGAAATGCGCGGATTTCTACCTGCCGAGGAGGCCCGACTCGTGGATGATGACACTAAGATGGTTGACGTACGACAAAAGCTACAAGTTCATGTGCATGTATGAGCTCTACAAAAGCCATAGTGCCAACTTCGGAAAATGAAAATAATGACCGGTTCGATCCGAAATATCGAACAGGAACAGTTTCACCTGGTTTAAAGCTGTTACTGCGTGCTGAGGCAGATGGTCGGCTCAGGTCCCAGTGGGTAGTGAGTTGCTGTTTCAGGTAGCCGGGAGATTCATCCTGTATTACATGTCGGGTCCCATGCCTAACGCTGGCGACAAAATAGGAGAGCTAGCCAGCAATGCTCCGGCTGATGGCGACGGGTGTAGTTGTCGCCATCCTTCTGTCCCGAGTCCCTGGCTGGTGCGGGAACCCAGAGGTCCTTTATAAAATTATCCCCCCATGGCAGAAAGTAGTAGTAGTACAGACAGAATTCATATTTTGACGCCGGCGTTCAGATGTTAAACGATTGACGTAGGAGAAGCAACTGACTGGCTCCCTCGCGTGAGAGCCGTTCCGGCTAAACCGTGGTTACGGCGATTACCCAACAGATCGCGTTACGATGCACAACTGACGGCTCACTGCAAACGCCGATGCCACGCAGCATAACTATCCAGGAGACGTAATATAAAATAATGAACTCTCGCCGCGATGTTTTTATTAGCCGCGGCACAAAGTTTATGCTATTGTTGTGTTCGTATTCAGCAGTAAAGGTAATGTTTTTATGTATTTTGTTTATGTGCATTAGTAATTGTTCACATTGTCTTTTGTTTCCCCTGTATAGTATTAGAATGTCATCTGTGCCAATATAGTATTTTATGTGAGTGTCTGTCATTGTTTGTGAGGATTTTTGTTTTTTCTAAGTGTTGGAGGAAGACTTCTGCTAGAATGCTGGATATGGGTGAGCCCATGGGTAGACCATCATTCTGTGTGTAGAATTTATTGCTATATGTAAAGTAGTTTTGTTTTGTGATAATGTTCAGAGTTTCTGTTATTTCGTTGATAAGTTCGTCTGGTGTGTTGTTCTGTTTGAGAATGGTGATTGTTTTAGAGATGGGGATGTTTGTGTACAGGTTTTTAATGTCAAAGAAGGCTAATGTGGCATTATGGGTGATGTGTATGTCTTTTATTTTTGTTACTAGGTCTGTGTTGTTTTTTACTGCAATGTTGTTGTCTAGTTGTGTGTGTTGTCTGATAATTTTGTCTAGATGTTTTGCGATTTTGTATGCAGGGGCTTTGCAGTAATTGATAATGGGGCGGATTGGAATTTCTTCTTTATGGATTTTGGGAAGCACTTGGAGGGTAGGGGCTGATGGTCGGATTTGTCTCATGTAGGGCTTTTGATTGTGTGTCATTATGTGTTTGACTTTGTTGATTAGTTGTTTTACTGTGTTTTGGTATCTGTAGGTGGGGCATGTTTTAGTTCTGTATGTTGTTTTGTTCCATGAAGTTTTGTACTTTGTTGTGTAGGTCGTCTGTGGAGATGATTACAGTCGTGTTGCCTTTGTCTGCTTTTACTAATGTGATATTGTGTTTGTGTGCCTTTTCTCTCAGTTTGATGGCTGTGTGTATTTCTGAGTTGTGGTTCTTGTTGTCTGGTGTCTCATATGCTCCTATTATATTGTTTACGGTCGTTATGTCTTAGTGTGTCTTGATGTTCTGGTGCTGTGTTTTATATATTTGTTTCAGTGTCAACTATGAGTTTTGTTAGTGCTTGGTTGTTTTGTTTGTAATGTAGGTTATGTTTTAAGCCTTTATCAAGGAGTGTTTGTTCGTTTTTAGTGATTGTGACGTTCGTGAGGTTTACTGTACGTGGGTAGAATTTGTGTGAAGGAATTATATTTGTGCTGATTGGTGTCAGGTTTTTAATTTTTCTCTCGTGTTTTGTCTTATGTTATGTATTTGTTTTTTTGTCTATTCATTTGTGTGATGTATTAGTTCAGTCATGTAACTGTGTCCGTATATGTTGGCGATGTGTAGGTGTAGCGTCAGCGTTTTGCGGTTGAGAGCGTCTTTTTTCTTGTATAACTGTTTTATGGATTCTTTTATGTATGTCCTTTGTGCAATGTTTTGTGTTTTTTGAACGGCCTGATTGTTGTGTTTGATTTTGATTTGTGCGTATTTTGGTGTGATTGATTTATTGAGACATGTTTTGTTGCATGTTATGTGCGTAACGATCTTTCTAACCTTCAATATTGTGAATTTGTAGTTTTGGACTACAGCTCGTCTTGCTGAGTTAAATTCTTGGATTTCGTTGCCCATGACGTGTCCGTTTCTTAAAAGTGAAAACCTGTTCAGGTTGTAAGGTAAAGCTTTTACGTTTTTACCCATAAAAAGTTTTGTGTTCCAAGTCGTAGTGAAATAATTATATTTAGTTAAGAAACGGACACGTCATGGACAACGAAATCCAAGAAGTTAAATTGAAGATGTGTTTCAGAATTCACATGTGCAGTAACATCACTCAGAATCTAATTTATAAACTGCTCATTATAACTTGCCCTTGTTTGAATAAAGAACTCATTTGAACTTTAATTACTAGTAATTATAGGAGCAAGGTTTCCTAAGTATGGGTCATGAACGCTCCAGTAATCTATATGAAAAATATATTGTACTAACCGTCTGTGACTTCTCGTATGATGTCCTTTCTTATTGCGACATGTTTCGAGACACTTGTCTCATTTTCAAAGCATAAAATATTTAGCACATATCATTCACTGATATACTTGTCAAACGTTAAAACCATAAATAGCACAATTTAAACATATAAACTATATACTTTTTGTAACATGAATCGGGCAAACAGTGTACACTGCGCAGCGACCCACCGCGCATTAACTGCAAATGATTCTTGTTATCTTAGTATCTCAACGCGGTGTCGTACAATATATTAGATTTGAATAATAACTGGTCGATCAAGATGTGTGGCTTGGTACTAGTGTCCCTGAACGCTTTGTACACCTCAAATTCCTCGAGTGCGTTCATATAACGTCCTTTACTACAAAAGTGGAGGGGTTTTAAATTTGTTCCGAAATCGGTGTAATTATGATTTTCATTAATAAGGTGTTTGGCAAATTTTGATTTGATGGTATCATAGTTGCGACAGATAGTGGGTGGTTTGTGTTCGTTAAATCTTATGAGGAAACCACGGCCCGTCTGGCCCACATAGAAAGCGTCACAGTCATTGCATAACAATTTATAAACGCCCGTTTTATTCTCAAGGCAAGTGGATTCGTGGGTGCGAAGATTATTTAAGATATTATTTGTAGTCTTGCAAGTGACTACAATATCACTGTTTTTGTTTATGAGTGATTTTAAAATGTTCAGCATGAAATTGGTGTATGTTGCGGTGATATATTTGTATGGTTTTTTCTCCCATGCAGTCATTGATAATTGGTAAATGTTCCTTTTTTCTGTTTTCATGTTTCTTGAGAATGTTGTTTACGACGTTGGTATTGTAACCATTTGCAACCGCGATGCATTTGATGGTATTTAACTCATTACGAAAATCTTTGTTATCAAGGGGCAAAGATAATCAAGGGGTAAAGTCTATGTATCATGCTGTGAAACGCAGCCATTTTTTGCGGTATGGGATGAAATGATGTGGCATGTATCACGGTGTCTGTCATCGTTGGTTTTCTGTATATATTAAAATTTAATTTATTGTTGGTGTTTTTTGTGATTGTCAGATATAAAAAGTTTAGTTGTCCATTGTCTTCATGGTCCAAGGTGAATTTCATGTTTGTTAATATTATTTAGATAACTGTGTAATCGATCAATCTGCCGCTGTGTACCCTTATAAATTAAAAACGTGTCATCGACATATCTACCATAAAATATAATATTGTTGCTATGTATATCATTCTCAAAGATATAAGAATTCTCGAAGTAATTTAAGTATATATCGGCAAGAAGGCCCGAAAGAGGTGAACCCATAGCTAATCCTTCTCGTTGGCTGAAATATAATTTGTTATGGGTAAAGTAATTTTGGTCGAGGAGCAACTTTAATAACTCAATCAATTCGTGTATACTCTTGATATCTAGTTTTTTGGTATTTATGAGGTTCTTCTTCAGTATCTGTAGAGTTTCGGATATCGGTATATTTGTATATAAGTTAACGAAATCGAGGGACGCCAGTTTATATGAGGGTTCGATTTTTAGTTTTTTAACTTTATCGACAAAATCAATGCTATTAGTTAAGCTGTAGTTATTCTTCAATATTACATTCTGTTTGATTATGTGGAGTAGTTTTTTAGTGGTTTTATAACCCGGAGCAGTGGTAAAATTCACTAACGGTCTTATAGGGGTATTCTATTTGTGTAACTTCGGTAGTACTGTTAATAGGGGCGCTTTTGCGTTGATAGGTTTCATATATCTCCTTGTCCGTTCATCAAATAGATGTATGCATTTATTTATACATTGATTTAGACTTTTAGTATATTGTTCTGTAGGGTCAGAAGTTTATCTAACTATGTTATTGTCTGCTATAAAATCTTGTATCTTTTCATTATAAGTATTCGTGTCCATGATAACTACAGTGTTGCCTTTGGCTGCTTTAGTAACTAAAGCATGATTATCAGTTAATTTCTTTTTGAGATTAACTAAAGTTTTTCGTTCTTTGTTATAATTGGTTGAAAAAACAGAGCGAATGTTCTTATTGCTGTTATGTCTTTCAATAATCTTATTAAACTTGTCATTTATTAAAAACCACATCTTATTTTATTCTTGTTGGTCAGATATCGCTTTGACAACAGTTTCGGCGTTTAAAATTTCTGCAATAATATGTTTGCGGCAAAAATTGGATGTATGTAATGGTAAATTATATTTCAAACCCTTATTTAGTAATTCAGTTTCGTCTGAGTTTAATTCGATGGAAGTCAAATTCTGTAATCGTGTATAGAATGTTTGTTTATGTTAAATATTATCAAATGTCTGTAATTGATCTTTCATTAATTTTTGAAGTTTGTTTGCCTGTGTGACACGCATGTGATAAGTAATCTGTTGTATATCTCTGTTTATAAAATCAAGATAGTATTCTAATGCGGCAGGGTGTGTGATATCTAGTAACCTCAAATGTATTTTATATAATTTTGAGTTTAAATATGCTTTTTTGATGCGAAGAGATTTTAATTCCTCCTGATTTTATGTGGGCCAGACGGGCCGTGGTTTCCTCAAAAGATTTAACGAACACAAACCACCCACTATCTGTCGCAACTATGATACCATCAAATCAAAATTCGCTAAACATCTTCTTAATGAAAATCATAATTACACCGATTTTGGAACCAATTTAAAACCCCTCCACTTTTGTAGTAGAGGACGTTATATGAACGCACTCGAGGAATTTGAGGTGTACAAATTCAGGGACACTAGTACCAAGCCACACATCTTGAACGACCAGTTATTATTCAAATCTAATATATTGTATGACACCGTGTTGAGATACTAAGATAACAAGAATCATTTGCGGTTAATGCGCGGTGGGTCGCTGCGCAGTGTACACTGTTTGCCCGATTCATGTTACAAAAAGTATATAGTTTATATGTTAAATTGTGCTATTTATGGTTTTAACGTTTGACAAGTATATCAGTGAATGATAAGTGCTAAATATTTTATGCTTTGAAAATGAGACAAGTGTCTCGAAACATGTCGCAATAAGAAAGGACATCATACGAGAAGTCACAGACGGTTAATACAATATATTTTTCATATAGTTAACGGACACGTGGCTTGGTACTAAAACAGGTATATTCCTACTAAAATATGCTCCAGTAATTCATGAATTATATTTGTTGAGTTATAAAACAGTGCAAGAAATAATAATAATATAAACCTGCAGCTTCAAAATTGAAACTATTGAGGCAGTAACTACATGAAACAAGTAATTGCAGTTGATTAATATAAATTTATTGGAATCCAAACAGTTTCATATATCCCACTGGCATTTTATAGCATGTTTATATAGAAACTTTATTATGACTTAAAATAATCATATTTTGTACAGGTTTGTTTATATGAGATAATACTTGTCTTATGCATTATCTCTTCTTTTTCTTCTCCTTAACCCAGAGGTTGGTGGGCTTGCAATTTCTTCTTCCTTTTCAAAGACAGTTGTGACAGTACAAAAAAGTCCGATATAAAAAATATGGTATGCAAGGTAGCAAACTATTGTATTCCGATGTTTTAAAGTCATTTCTATGGGTGACATAATTTCCCTTGGTTTTGCCGACAACGACGCAGTTCCGAGACGACAAAATAATTTCAAGGACAGCAGTGTACGTGCAGCTAAAAAGACTTATAATGGTTACAGCCACTAATAACGGCGCTACTTGCTCACGTTTCATTGGCCAACAACGCCAAACGTCATAAAACCACCATGACGTTATAAAAATACGTAACTAACCAGGCTATTATATAATGAGAAACAAAGAACGATGACGTTTTACTCACATACACATACGTAAAATTTGCATAATTTTCGTCCCAGTACACAGAAGTTCATCATGGCGACCACACGCTAACAATAGTGTTGGCTTGAAATAGTCAAGTTTAAAGTATTGCAAAGTGTTAACAATGTAATCAAAAGCAAATCAGTGTTAGTTACTTTCAGAGTTTGAGCAGTATAAAGCAATATTAAAAACGTTAAATGTAAATTCAGTGCAGCCAAGAAAATGTAACCACGCCGTTTGGAATCAACATGTGACACTCTACTAGAACGTCCAGTTTACTGACAAGGGAAGTGGCAACCAAAATTTTTATTTAAAGAGCTCTTTTAATCATAAAAAATATAATCATGATGTGTACACAGTCAAAAGTAAATTCAAAAATGTTTGTATGAATGTGAGTGAGTGAGAGAGGTGTGAACGTTAGATGTCGACTTCCAAATGGGGGTTGGTTTGCGTTGACTATAATTAGATATTATCAAATCACATGATCATGAAACTAAGTCATAGCCAGTAAAATTAATTGTTTGAATTAGCCTTTAAAATTAAACATAAAGGAGTGGTGATAGTAAAGGGCAGAAATTAGTAATGGCCGCCGTGTCAAGTTGTTATATGGTGTACACGATTAAAGAAATTCCTGAATAAATTACGATTGATAATAGTTACTGCAATTAAATGTATTCTCATTTCAATGACCATCTCTGTCAGCATTCTCGCTGAGCAGAATCCTGGATCCTTAGGTAATAAAAATTTATATAACGAAACTGAAATAAACAGGTGCTATAATTATGGTAGATACCATAAGTATGGTAAATGTGACACACGTGTTTAACTCGAACAATGTAAACAGACCCGAATATAAGTTACTAGAGATTTTATATGACAAATACATTTATATTTATTTAAAAATAAAAAGTGAGATATCACAAATGGGCCCGAACTGGTGACTATATAAAATATATAAATACATTTTATATAATAAGCCTGAATTGCGGCAGAGTGGACATTGAAAATGAGAATGCGGTTGTAGGTTAGGTGGTAACGATAATATAAAGCGACAAACCATTAACAAATTTTATAATGGCAGAGAATAAAGAAAATAGTTCTTTATTAAACATAACTGATAGTACAAATAATAGTCAAATAAGCATGACAGAATCAGTAGTTATGAGTGAAGGAATAGTGCACTCAACACCAGTCCCAAATAACAGGGCTGAGAATAACGAAATTATGAAAATGATGCAAATGCTTTTCAATATACAGAACAATAATTTTAATATAAAATGTGAAGAATTAAAAAACGAAATACAAAGACAAAATGGTAGTATTGACAAAGTGGACAAATTGAACAAAGACGACAAGGTAAGTGGGGTAGAAAATTACGATAAAATAAATAAAGATATAGTAATAGGTGATAATAGTGTGGAGGTTGGTAGTATAAATGAAATTTTATGGGGAATTGAATATAATGATAATGGAATGATAGTGTGTGTTGAAGGGTTAAAGAGAGAGAGATGGTATGATAAAGAGAAATATATTGAGAGAGAGAAATGTTGTTGGGAGAGTTATTATGAGAGATGTTTTAAGAGAGAGAGATGGTATGATAGTGAGAGATATTGTGAGAGAAAGAGGGAGGTAGAAATTTTTAAGATAAGCAGAGATTATGAAGAATTTATGGAAAAGTTAGGAACAGAGATGAGATATAATAAAAATAAGAACTTACTTTGTAATGAAGCTGATATAGCAGTAGGAGAGGATGATAATGAAAATAATGACTTTATAACGTACCTAGTGGTGACTGATTATACTGGAGGTGACAGGACAATAACCAATCGTGACAAGTTGTATGTTGAATTGATAGGGAATAACCCTATTAATTATGATGGTTTTATAAAATATAAGAATTTAAATGTGTATTATATTAATGATGTTAATATAACGTATTTAATAAAAAATAAATTGTACAGACCGAAGATAAGACTATTGTTTAACGATGGAGGGTAGACCTTCTATTGTGTTATGAACATTTAATTGTGTGGACAGTGTTTTTTAAAAAATGGACTGATCAGGACTGATTATGGTAAATGATTTAATGATTATGTGAATTGTATATTTTTGTGTATTGATGTCTATGTATTTGTGTATTTTTGCTGTTGTGTACTTTATGTATTTTTTTATGTAAGCATGTATTGTACGATTTTAAATAAGGAAGAAAGTTTAAATGATATTATGGAAGTTAGATTTTAAAGGGTTAGTAAATGATTAAGCAGGTAATGTATTTGGATATGAAAGGTATTGTTGTTAGCAGATAAGTGATGAATTTCTAATGGTATATTAATGTGAAATGTTGTAAAGAGTTTGGGAATAAGGATAAATCAGGGCATTGGAGTTAGTTGAATAAAGTTATTGGGAGTTAGGGAAAATAAAGTGCTGAGATGCTGATAATATATAAAGAGGTGTTAGATATTTTAGGGACACAGTGGTTAGTGATTATATGTAGAGGTGAGTAATGTGAGTGGTAATTATATTTGTTGTTGATGGTGATATTTTGTAATAAGGGTATTGGTGTAGGAGTCCAACGAGAGATGTTGAGACAGGAAGGGACCGTTTAGCGCCGGAAAGGGTTATCTGAAAGGGTCAGGAACCGATAAGGGAATGAGTTGGTTAGAGGGAATACACACATACTAGTACAAAAATGAGCGGTGCCAGAGGTTTTAAATGGGATTTGTGAAGGGGGTTATTATAGAGATATTGGTGTCATAATGTATTAATGGTTAGAAGCGGTTGTTAATAGTGAAAAAGAGGTAGTAAGGTTAGGTTGACAAATGCCAAAGTAAGATAGAGAAAAATGAATAATAGAGAGTCACCCAAACTAGTAAGGATAAAAAGGTTAGAAAAGAAAATTCATAGTAGAAAGGTAAGGTAAATGGAAAGGTAAATGACAAATTTGAGAATTTTGCATAGAATCTAAATGAATGTTAAATGGTAAAAGTTAATAGAGAGTCGATAGTAATAATGTTATAAAGTTCTGCTACAAGTTATGTAAATATGAATTAAGTAATGTGAATTGTTCAATGTTAGTGTTGAATGCTTATGATGTACAATGTTTTATTGTGTTTTATTATGATGACAACAATAGTGTGTGTGGATAGGAGGTTACTACCAAGATAGTAACGATTATAAGATTAAAATTTTGTAAAGTTTGTCCATTCTCTAGAAATGATTCTGTTATAAAGAAGGTTAAATGTAAGAAAAAGTCGTAAAGAAATTATAAAACTTTTAAATTGTCTGCCATGATATAGATATTGTAAGATTATATGAAGTAAATTATTAGGGTTAATGGTTGTTGCTAAAGCAGTAAAATACATTGTTGTTTAGGTTAAGAACAATTGTTTTCATGGGATAAAAGGGAGTGAATATAGTTGACAGAAGTCAGAAATGTGTACTAGGTACCGGATTGTGAAGGGGAGCAATTTCTATCTTAATTCTTGTTATACATTGTGTGAAATTTTTAGAATTAAGCAAACCAACGCCCCAAAACGCAAACCAACGTACTAAGAGGAAACATATCAGTTGTGGATATGGATATAGAGAAGGCCACTATTTTAAAATTTTGTATTGAATGTTTCAGAGTTTTATGGTGTGGTGACCGCGGTCCTGAGCTGGCCGGTGCGTCAGAACAGGAGCATAAAGTGCCTCATGGCCTTATGGTGTAGGGATCTCTCTGGAGAAGTCCAATAAGGTCAGAAGGTGCGAACCTCATCATTGAACCAAGGGTAAGTGATTGAATTTATATTTTTTTTTTGTAACACTACAGGGGGTTGTGGCTCCATATCTGAGCTGATCCTTTTAGAGAAGTGTGAATGAGTCAATGAAAGTTTTTGTGTCTCGACACAAAACCTTTCATTGAGGGGGTTTTGTGACAGTACAAAAAAGTCCGATATAAAAAATATGGTATGCAAGGTAGCAAACTATTGTATTCCGATGTTTTAAAGTCATTTCTATGGGTGACATAATTTCCCTTGGTTTTGCCGACAACGACGCAGTTCCGAGACGACAAAATAATTTCAAGGACAGCAGTGTACGTGCAGCTAAAAAGACTTATAATGGTTACAGCCACTAATAACGGCGCTACTTGCTCACGTTTCATTGGCCAACAACGCCAAACGTCATAAAACCACCATGACGTTATAAAAATACGTAACTAACCAGGCTATTATATAATGAGAAACAAAGAACGATGACGTTTTACTCACACACACATACATAAAATTTGCATAATTTTCGTCCCAGTACACAGAAGTTCATCATGGCGACCACACGCTAACAATAGTGTTGGCTTGAAATAGTCAAGTTTAAAGTATTGCAAAGTGTTAACAATGTAATCAAAAGCAAATCAGTGTTAGTTACTTTCAGAGTTTGAGCAGTATAAAGCAATATTAAAAACGTTAAATGTAAATTCAGTGCAGCCAAGAAAATGTAACCACGCCGTTTGGAATCAACATGTGACACTCTACTAGAACGTCCAGTTTACTGACAAGGGAAGTGGCAACCAAAATTTTTATTTAAAGAGCTCTTTTAATCATAAAAAATATAATCATGATGTGTACACAGTCAAAAGTAAATTCAAAAATGTTTGTATGAATGTGAGTGAGTGAGAGAGGTGTGAACGTTAGATGTCGACTTCCAAATGGGGGTTGGTTTGCGTTGACTATAATTAGATATTATCAAATCACATGATCATGAAACTAAGTCATAGCCAGTAAAATTAATTGTTTGAATTAGCCTTTAAAATTAAACATAAAGGAGTGGTGATAGTAAAGGGCAGAAATTAGTAATGGCCGCCGTGTCAAGTTGTTATATGGTGTACACGATTAAAGAAATTCCTGAATAAATTACGATTGATAATAGTTACTGCCATTAAATGTATTCTCATTTCAATGACCATCTCTGTCAGCATTCTCGCTGAGCAGAATCCTGGATCCTTAGGTAATAAAAATTTATATAACGAAACTGAAATAAACAGGTGCTATAATTATGGTAGATACCATAAGTATGGTAAATGTGACACACGTGTTTAACTCGAACAATGTAAACAGACCCGAATATAAGTTACTAGAGATTTTATATGACAAATACATTTATATTTATTTAAATAAAAAGTGAGAAATCACACAGTCTCTTAATCACCATATACTTTCTTCTTCCTTTTATCGCATCTGTACACTCCTGTCTGAGCCTTCCCTCCTACTACCCCCTCAATCATTTCCGTCATCTGGATGGTGAACCAGTTCGAATGGCAGGTGACCAACTATACTGCTTCTCCTTTCCACAGTGGTTTCAGTCAGATTCCTTCTTTCATCCACTCTCTTCAAAACCTCATCATTAGGCATGAATCCATTCTTCCATTCATGGCATTCTCAAGGTCCCCTTAATCACCACATCTCAAAAGCTTCAAGGTAGCTCCTCTCCAATTTCCCAGAATATTTAACTGGAGACTGCCCCACCATACTCACCATTCTTAAACAAGGAATATCCTATTGAATTTTTAATGGAGTGGTTTCCTGTTGCCTTCTCGATCCTGTGCTATTGACATAATAGTTCGTCTGCCTTTAGGGATGATTCCCCATCCAAAAAGCAAGATAATACCCTGTCCTTTTATCCATTCATCTGCCCTCCTTAGAGGCTATTGGCACTTGGTAAAAGTCAACCCAAACAGAAACGGGAAACAGGGTCTCCTTATCCCGGGAGACCCTCAGTCTCTGCATTCATTAGCCTCTTGTTTATATAATATGTATAAGCATGTGTTGCCTCCCTTTCTGCCATGGGGAGGTGAATATCAAGGTTTTCCCTTCATTGAGTCCAGGACGTTAATGACATTACTCAGACTCTTCAGTACTTTTGTGAAGTTGTACATTATATGACATTTTAATTACATTTACATGGCATTATTTCTTTATTGTTGAACCATTACATTATAGTTATTCTTCTATACCTAAATAATTATTTTTATAGAAATGAATTTGCCTCATGGAGGTTTACAAAGAAATTTCAAAACTGTTGGTGGTCCTATGTCATTAAATTTTAGGGACCACTGTTTTAGAATCCATCTGATGGTTAGACAAATATTGTCAATTCACAAAGACACATGTATCAATATTACATTTTAATTAGCACATCCCAAGTAAAAATTAGTTTATTAATAATAGTTTGATAATGTGATGTCTTGTTGTATTGACAGATCTGAGGTTCCAGACAATGTGAAGTATATGCTAGACTTTGGATCTGTGTGTGTGTCAGAAGTTAAAAGAGTAATGTTTAAAATATGTAACCAAAGTACCACAAATTTATATCGTTTTGAATGGATTCCAGTTGAAAACATAACTCTCAGTCCAAGTGCAGGCCACCTTTCACCTGGTTGTGATAAAGAAATAGTTGCATCTTTCTACAGTAATGAATGCCAACAAGATGTAAAAAAGGTTTTAACTGCCTACAGATATTTTCTTAAACAAATAACATAAATTTTATTTTTTTGATAACACTAACGTTTTGTTTATCTTCATTATAATTAAGCTTATACGAGGGCTATTTTTTTTCAACCTCCATTAAAGTAGGAATAACAAACGAGAATAATTATAAAAAATGTATTATATACAAAATATTTGTACATCTCTCAGCTGCTTTTCTATATAATCGCCATTTCGATTTAGGCACTTATCATAACGTGGCACGAGTTTTCCTATGCCCCCATCAAAGAAAGCTGCCGCCTGGTCACTTAGCCAACCGTTTACATTGGCCTTCAGCTCATCATCACTCATAAACCTCCGCCATGCTAACCACAGCTTTATTTCGGTGAAAAGATGAAAGTCGCTCAGCGCTAAATCCTGGCTATACGGTGGATGTTTAAACGCCTCCCGTTTGAACTTCCGGAGGAGATCCTGTGTCTGTGCTGCAGTGTGAGGGTGAGCATTGTCATGAAGAAAGGCAATGCCCGATGACAACATTCCTCTTCTTTTGTTCTGTATTGCTCTTCGTAGTCACTGAAGAGTGTCACAGTACGAGGCTGAAGTGACGGTTGTCCCCCGTTCATTACATTCAGTCAATAATACGCCTGTTCGGTCCCAAAACACAGTAGCCATGTTTTTTGTTGCAAAATGTTCGCTTGAACTTTACCACTCTGCCTGGGGACTCACTATGCTTCCACTGTTTGGACTGCTCTTTTGTCTCGTCATTTTCATATTGCACCCATGTCTCATCTCCCGTCACAAGCTTGTCCAGAAAACCCTGTCCTTTCTCGTGATAGCGTTGCAAAAATTCTAAGGCTGCGCCCATTCGCTGAGTCTTATGGTTGTCAGTGAGTATTTTCGGCACCCACCGTGCACAACTTTTTCTGTAGCCAAGCTCCACGCTTACAATGTCATACAGAACTGACCTTGAGATTTCAGGAAATTCGACAGACAGCTCAGAAATTGTGAATCTGCGCCTTTTGCGAACCACTTGATTCACTTTTTCAACAATTTCTTCCGTTGCTATGACATCATGGATGTCAGTTCGTCCTTCTTTATACTTTCTGCGCCATTCTCGTACACAACCATCACTCATAAAATTGTCGCCATAAACATTACTCATTCGACGATGAATTTCGGCTGCATTACGCCCTTCGGCGAGAAGAAAGCGAATTACGGCGTGCACTTCACACTTGGTGGGCGATTCGATTACATTAGACATGTTATCACGCTTGTTACTCAACAATGACTGAAGGGAGGGAGTGCACCTATTGATGTGTGGTAGGGAATAGGCCAATGTGCATGCGCTGCATATCTCCATTCCAATATCACATGTGGGTCTCATCGGGTGGCATCTCGGAGGTTGAAAAAACAATATCCCTCATATTTGTATGGTGTGTAAACTGTGTGTGTGTGTGTGTGTGTGCATGCTTTATTGTACATGTTAGGATTTGTCTGTTTGTCATATATAAAGGTATATGAACTGTAGTGAATTTTTTGTGACCATCTCTTTATATGGAGTAGTATTAGGTGACTAATACCTGCAACTTTGCTATACAAGGTCCTGGAATATATGTTTTACAATCACTTACAATTACATGACTCAACGCTGACTCTTGTTAATCAATATGCTCTCACCTACTTCATAAAGTACTTGCTGTTTATTTTTGTTTTTTTTTACATTAAAATGGGCCATTAGTAAGTTTGAGCCTCCTTTTATTTTTAACAATATTTTATTGACTGTTTCCAAGTTATTTTTACTTCCATGTTCTGTAAGGAAATGGAAGTATGGTGATCGCAAAAACAAATTGTGTTTGAGATAAGTGCTGATTCTGATTGTACTACCCTCAAAACACGAAGAAAAGTCATTTTCCGAAAAGTGTCTGTGTCTGTATATAGAATTTTGTCTATGGCAAATGATAAAAAACCACAAAGTCAAACAGAATCAAATAATTCTGTGCATATTGTAACGTAAAATGTGTGTGCAGGGTATTTAATTTATTTGTTTTAACATAAACGAAAAGCCCAACTGTTGTGAGCGTCTCTTTGTAATAGAATCTTTATGTGGTTTGTAAAAATTAATAACTAGTGTTATTTGTGTTTAATAGGTCAAATTGTAACTTCTCTTATCATTTATGGGTAAACCGTATTTCTCTCTGTTGTATTCAAATGTTGCCGCCTCGCCACCTGATTGGCGCACGCCTTTCTGCAGTGTCGACTCGGCTAACGTTTTGCTTTGATGCTTTCACTTCAATATATTCTTATTTATTATTGTAAATTAATTGAATCAAACATACAGAGTTGCAGAATGAGAACATTTATTGACCCTTTAAAAGATTTCAATTTCCTTATAATACATCAAATTTATTTTTTGTACCGGCTATTACACTTGTTCGGTTGGTACTTGCTCAGTTCCCGTGTTTTGTACACAAGTCGTCTTAACGTTAGTTTACAGTTAAAATGTTTTTTCTCAGGGGTGTTAATAAGTCCTTTCGGCTACAGAAATATATACTTACGGCTAAGACACACAAATTTATAACAATCCTTAATACTAGTTACACAAAAAAATTAATATCTTATCCTATTCGAGTAAGTAATTACCAATGAAAACTTAGTAAAATTTTGGGTTAGGTTTTGTTCGTTAGAAAGGTTTGTCAATTATTTATTATATTTTGCTTTTAATAATTATTAATTGATTAAAGTTTAAATAGTGATTTTAACAAAGCATTTAGTTCTAAATCGGAATAGTGTTCAGTGAAGTGAAATAGTTATTTATTAATTTTTACCAAAAAATTGTGAATTCGATAATGGGATTATGTTTATACTCATCGATATTCCGCTGAAGATCCTGCTGTCGCCTTCTTCTTCCGGATAACTCCTGAGATGTCGTCTTCTTCTATTCTTCGGAAGTTTATTTCTCGGGCGTCGACGGTTATCCTCGCAAACTCCGGCCTCGCACTCCTTCTGTGATCGTCCGTCTTCTTCTATTGATCTATGTCCCGATGATCTTCCTTCGCGATCCGTTGTCGTCTCTCTTCTTCGCTGCGTCTTCCCGGCTTCCTCGGATAATTATGGTTCGTTGATAATTTTTATTACACAAAATTTTATTCAGGATTCCCTGGGATGTTGTTATTATCTTCTTTTGGTTTAAATCAAGTTAAAATTCACTTTAGTAACAAAAATTTAGTGTGAGAGCTACTCGATCCACTCTCGGCGTCGGTCAATAATACAGTAATGCAAATCTAACGGTTTTTTGGCAATAAATTTCTGGTTGCTATGGTTACCTAATAAATTATGCTAATTCTCATTGGTCATTAACTTAAGTCATTGTTATGTTTTAACGTCTTTTTTAGTCTAATTTTACCAAAATATCTTCAAATGAAGATTTCTATCTTATACTAATAGCTAGAGTTATTACATGAGTACCATTCTTCCTAATTTTTCATAATGATCATTTTGACATCCCTCATGCCCACTTTTGAATAGCTAATTACATTTTTATTATTTTTCACATTTATATTTTACATATATTTTATTAAAAATTGGTTGTTCTTCATATATTTTGGTATTAGGAATACTCATTTAATTTGTTTAACCATTTGGTATACTCTGCTTTAACTTTGGAATATTATTTGTTCTCAAATCTATTAAACTTTTATTTAACAGTTAGGCCTAGAGCCTAGATTTTATTCTACTCCCATCTAACATTTCTTAATAACATATTTGGTAATTCTAATACAATTTTATAAACAAAACAAGCAATAAACATCAGTGTTCCTAACTCCACTTCTTATTGTAAAATATTCCTTGCCAGGTTCAAGCCTGAAATTAAACTTCTAATTAGTTTTCTGTTTTTTACTATTATTTTGCTTATCTTATAATTTACTATATTCTATGGTTTTTTGAACAATAACAAAACTCCTATAATACTACTGTTAAACTGTACCTTACACGATATGTCTTACTTACTAATCCCTTCACTTAAATACAGTGTCTGTACTTCTTATTTTACTATTCATTCTAATAACTTAATTTTTACCTTATTTTATAATTCTTACTTCCTATTACCTAAATTCATAATAGCACAATCAGTTTAATCTTACTTGCTAACATAAAGTTTATCAAAGATTGTTTAGCTATTTTATTATAGTCTACTTATAAAATACTTTATTCAGCACCCCCACTGCACTTTTCCCTTCCTAGAAGGTTTCTTTATTTATTATCACTATCACTTTTTTTTCATTACATGCTATACCTAGCATTTCACCAATTATCTATTTTTGTACACATTTTTAATTCACTCACTTATTTATTCACACGGTTTGTCTGATTATTTTGATATCACTGTGTGGTTATGGGTCATAAATAACTAGTTTACTTTCAAATCACCCTGATCACTTTTGGTTATTACTTAATTATTGCTTTTGTTCGGCTCAAAGCATCTTTTATTGGCTTTGACTATTATTATCACTATTAATTTGGGTATGGTTAGTTTCTAACTCCCTACCTTATATTATAATTACATTCCTTTATGAATAAAATATACATGCCATTATTATTTTCCATTAACCTTATTACCCTAGGTAAATCTCATCTACTCTACAATTATATCAGTTCATTATTTAAATTACAATATAATGGTCATCATTTGGGATTATTTGATTACACTTAGATCTCAACTGCTTCTTCATTGTTTCTTGGTTCCTTTGGTATTTATCCGATCTATTGTGTCAAGTCACTGTCAGGTTAACAGTCATTTGTCATTTGGGTTACTGGGTTATTGATCGCTGAGTTTATAAGTTTTTGCCTCTTATTCTTATCTTCAGCTTTTTATCTTTATAGTTAAATATCACTGGATCTTCACTACCTTATGTCATGTTACATAATGCATCGCCACCAAAATTGATTATTTTGAAACAATGATTATTATATTTTTTCTGAAATCATCAATATAGTTCATTTTATCAAGTTGTTATTATTCAGGAATTCATCCATCGCTACTTCTTCTGTATTCATTTTTTATTAAGTCATGGTTCATAATATGATATTTGGTATTATTTTCTTTCTTTATTATTCCCTTTTATGTTCTATTTCCCTAAAATTTTTCTTCTCTCTCCTTCATATAAATTGGTACTAGCCAGAGGGCACGTGTGGCTCTATTACTCTGCTATCCATTTAATACACATTTTGAGTTCAGAGGCCTTGCCTATCTGCTCAATAACATAAATAATTGTTGGACGTATCTCAACATAAAATCATCACATAATAATATTCATAATAATTATAATAATAGTCGTTCATTTCCGACTCACATAATATTAATGCAATAAAACACTTTTGGGATTAATTATTCTCTCTTTTATACATCTCATGACTTTTTCATCTCAGTAACTTATTTGGATTCCTTCGTTTAAGCTTATGGCGATATTTAATAAGCATTTTGTATTATTTTATTTGCTTATTTTATATGGTAGTGATTTTATTTGTCATCATTTTAATGCTCATTGATATTTAAAATTAACATTGTAGCTGGTTTCTGGCTCACTTATATGTTCTGTTAATTGTTCAGTTAATCTGTCAGACTTGTTTTTTATTTGATTGTCTTGTCTTTTCTTTTGTGAAACATTAATTTTTATTATTCCCTTTTGTGATAGGGTTAGTTAATGATGTTATGTAGCGTCATCATTATTTATGTAACATTTAATTATTTTATCTCAATTTTTATGATATTTCATTATACATATTTTTCAAAATTACTTGGGTTTACACATTTTGTTTCACACTTGGTCGTAAGTTTGGCCTTACCTTGTTTTGAATTTAGCTTATCTATCTTCTAAATTCCCCTTCATTTATAACAATAATAGTTCCAATCAAATACTTATCGTAAGTTGTGCTTACATTTATTTTTGAATTTTGATAATTGTTACTTTCAGAATTCTCTTTAATTTTCTGACACTGGTTCATAATACTTTTTTAAAGAAGACTGGTTGTAAGTCCCTTTTATTTTCTTAGTTGTGATCTCACTTATGACATAGGTATTGTTTTTGTTGTCTTTTACTATGAGGTAGGGTCCATTGTACAATAACAGCAATTTCTTTGTGATTCCCTCTCTGGAACTTGGTAACTCTCGGTTTCGTATTAGTACCTTTTCTCCTTCATTATACCGGATTGCTTTCGGTTGAATTTTGTGATACTTGGCCCTTTTCTTTTCTGTTTGCACCGCTATCTTACTATAGAATCTAGCGTTATCGAATTGGTATATTGGATTGGTGGGGGAATTGACAAGTTCTTCTATGGCCCGAGGTGGTGGTTTTCCGTACATGATGGTGTAAGGGGTATCCTTAATGGATTCATGATAGGCGAGATTTATGAAATTTTCAGTGGCTTCGAGGTACTCACTCCACTTACGTTGCTGATCGTGGCAGTATGTACAAAGAATCCTCCCAACTTCACGGAGCACTCTTTCAGCTGGGTTGCTGTTTGGGTGGTAAATTGAAGTCTTGTATGTTCGGATGCCCAGATCCATTAATGTGTCTTTCCATCGTCTTCCCCGGAATTGAGTACCATGGTCAGTGATAATATTCGTGGGACTCCCCACCTCAGTAATGTATCTCTGTGTGATAATGTTCAATACTTTGTTTGTAGTAGCACGGTTGATCGGGTATAATTTAATAAATTTTGAGTAATGGTCCATGATAATGACTATGAATTTGTGCTGCTTTCTCCCTCCACTTCGTGGCATAGGTCCACATATGTCTAAGAAGACTCGTTCCATTTTATTTGTAGAGGTTATTGGTTGCATTATCCCTTCCTTCCTGTCGTTGTTGCATTTAACAAGTTGACATATGTGACAGTTTCTTATGGTCTTCCTTACCCTCCGGTTAATGTCTTTCAGATAGGTGTGCTCTTCTAACGCTTTTGTCACCTTCAGTGCTCCCATGTGTCCGTACCTGAGGTGGTATTCCATTATGATCTCAGCTGCGGTTTCTTTAGGTATCATCAGTTTCCACGTATTCTGGTTGGGTTTAGTCTTAACAAATAAAATATCTTCGTGTACACAATAGTAATGAGTTGCTTTTTCTTCTTGTCGATCTAGCCTCTCTCGGTTTTGATTTAATTTTGTATCCTCTTTCTGGTGTTGTTTCACTTTATTCACTATCACTTCTAGGTCGGCGCTATTTTTCATAATGTTAAATACCTTTACTATGGTCTCCTTCTCTCCATTGAAAGTTTGCTGTTCTGTGTTAATTCGTGATAGAACATCAGCTGCTGTGTTTTTGCTGCCAGGGATATACTCCCAGTCGATGTGATATTCTTGGAGAGCAAGAATCCATCTGGCTAATCGACCATGGCTGAGTTTGCAGTTCTTCAAAAAGGAAATAGACTTATGGTCGGTGCGCACGGTGATAGGATATCCAAGAATGTAAGTCCGAAATTTTCCACAAGAAAAGACCACACTCAACGGTTCTTTTTCGGTTACATGATAATTGCGCTCACATTGGTTTAATGTTCGGCTGGCGAAACTTATTACTTGGTGGTTTCCATCTTTGTCTTCTTGGTAAAGCACCGATCCCAAGCTAATGTTGCTTGCGTCGGAGTTCATGTAAAAGGGTCTATTGAAATCGGGGTGGTTTAACATGATTGTGTCTAGGAAGTGTTTTTTGATAGTGTTGAAGATCGTTTCCTGTTCTGGGCCCCACATCCACTTGTTTTTGGATGACAGCTGTGGTGATAGTTTAGTAGTCAGCTCTGAATAATTTTGCTGGAATTTTCTGTAGTAGTTACAGATGCCCAGGAACGACTGTAACTGTTTCTTATTTTTAGGGGTAGGGAAACGTTGAATGGCATCTACTTTGTCGATTGAAGGTGTTATTCCTTGTCGTGACAGGTTGAATCCAAGGAATTGGACTTCTGCTGCTATCAGCTTAGACTTCTCTAGTTTTAATGTTACATTGTTGGTGGATAATTTTTCCAGTACTCTCTCTACTCTCATACAGTGCTCCTCCCAATTGGATGAGGTGATTAGCAAATCATCGACGTATACAGTGGTATAGTTCATAGTTTCAGGACCCAGTATCTGGTCCATGCAGCGGACAAATATTGCTACCGAGTTTACTAGCCCAAAAGGTAGTCGCTTGAACTGGTAGTTCCTGCCTTCAAATATGAACGCTACGTATTTTCGACTGGCTGGGTGCAATTCTACTTGCCAGTACCCGCAAACTGTATCCCAGGTACTGATAAATTGCGTTCCATGAAACTTTTTTAGGATCTCCTCAATTTCACCAGGAGATGTCCTGTCGTTGATCAGTATTTTATTTATTTCTCAGGCGTCGAGACACAAACGTACCCTTCCATCCTTTTTGGTAACAGCTACTATAGGACTGGTGTACTGCGAACAACTATACTCAATGATATCTTCTTCCATCATTTTACTAATTTCTGTGCGCACTGCTTCCTTTGCTGCATACGCTATGGGGTATGATTTTTTATTGAAATTGGCCACTTCTTTGAATTTCAACTCGCACTGATACCCCCGTACCTTACCTGGTTGGTCGGAAAATACATGTCGGTACTTGTTGTAAATTCTTATTAATTTCTCCACCTCTTGTTCCGTTAATGGATTCCCGTCTTGGGTCCCTCGAAACTGTCGGATTTCCTCCAATTTCCGATTCCATAGAATGTCATTGTTTAGTTGACTGTCTGGCTTCACTTCCCACCTCCGGTCTGGTGAATCACAAATTGCTCTTATGTTATATATCGTACTTATTGGTATGACCCCTTTGCTGCCAGTTAATTCAGCTACCCATTCTCTGCCTTCATATTTCATGGTTACCTTTGATAGTTCCATATCGATAACTGCAGAGTACTTTCTCAGTATATCACAACCAATCAGAATATCGAATGGTAAGTTGTGGGCAATTAAAAATATCATTGGCAGTGTCTCACCATTACTTATGACTTCTAGAGACACTTGTCTCTTAATGGTTTTGTTCTGCCTCCCAGTGGCTCCAATTGAAATAATGTTACTTATTGGTAACGTGGGTAAGCTGATCTTACTCTCTTTTTGAATTTTTTCATACATGTTTATATCAATTAAAGACATGTTTGCACCTGTGTCAATCATAAATTTTACATCTACATTATATACCTTGGCGGTAACATAGGCAATTTCGTTATCCAGGTGCTTGATTACTGTGGAATTTTCTTCCATTAGCTCCTCTCGGATATTTTTCAGATAATGGTTCTGAATTATTATGATAGTGTCGTCATTAGTCTCGTTTGTCTGTCTAGTTTGTAACCCAATAGATCGGATCAGTGACGGGTCCTGTGGTATTCTCACTGCCGCTGCTCGTTTAAATGCTGGCCGTTGCCTTCGGCGCGGTCCTCTGTTCTGACGGGGTGATTATTTTCAGTGTTATGCCTTCTCTCGATCGAGTGGTCATTGCGAGTTTTTTGTTCCCGACTCCTTCTGTTTTCTTCAGCACTCCGGCTCCTCGGTCTTCTATAACTACGTCTCCCGTCGGTTCTACCTTCTGCATTTACATAGTTTACCCATCGCCTGTATGTTTGATTCGGTATCGACTGGTTATTATTGTGGTATTGATTATTTGGTCTGTTATAACCACCTCCATTTTGGTTATTTCCCCTATTGTAAGGATGGTTTGCATTGTTATTGTTGTTGGGGTAATTCTGATTATAGTTTCTCGGGTAATTACTGTTGTTGTTATGGTTATTAAAAACTCGATAATTATTGGGGTTGGCTGGCGGATGATCGGCCGGGGTGTGGTTTCCTTGCGGCCCACTTGGTTGATTCCGGTTATCATAATTCCTGTAGTTTGGTGTGTTCTTCTGTCTGTTCAAGACATAATGTTTCTCCCGCTCATACTCTCCCAATAATGCGGCCATCTCTTGTATAGTCTTGATTCGTCCACTTAAACGGCTTTTTGTGATTTCCCCGTCGTAGTGGTATGCCAATTGCGTCACTAGGCACTCTTCAGGGATGTTAGGTTTGAGGTTCCTCGCTATGCTTACCTTACCTAAAAAGTAAGCGGTTGAGGACTGTCCTAGGTAAGGGTCGAATCGGCCGTTGCTTATGTTATTTCTCACCACATGCTGAGTCGCCTCCGACCAGTATTTGTCCTTAAATAATTTTTTAAATTCACTAAAATTATTTATATCTGGTCTCACCGCCGTCCACCAATTGTCATGGACTTCTTTGAACATGTCATCAATCATGCTTTTGATGATTGTCCACCGTGTCTCTCTGGTTCGGGCTAAGTTCTCCTCTACTCGTTCTATAAACTCAATTGGGTTGCGTTTATAATTTTTAAAGTTTATCGTCTCTCTATTTTCGCTACATGATATATGTGAGCTCATGATTGGTCGATCCTTCAATGCATTGATCTCTTCCTGCAGGCGTAGCTCTCTTGCCCTAAATTCAGCTATTTTCCCTTCTTGGGCGGTTGTGGTGTCCTTCACTTCACTTACTGATGCATCCAATCTGTTATAGTTCTCTTCGACTCTGGTCTGTATTTGTTCTAATTTGTTGTTGGTTTCTTTCTGGAGTCCTTCAACCCTCCTCTTACCTTCGCCTTCAACTTCATTCACCTTGATCAAAGTCTCTTCTCGGACTTGCATCACTACTTCGCTGGTTTTCTCTATCTTCTCTTCCGTTTCCATTACAGTTTGTTTCAGTTCTTCTCTGTACTCCGTCAACTGTTGCTGTAATGTATCCTGGTTGTATTCAATTTTGTCGTTCAACGTTTCAATGTCCTCTTTCATGAGTCTCAAGGTTTCACTGGTTTTCTCATTACTTCTCTCTATCTTTTCACTGATCAATTTATTCTCCTCCTCCATTTTCTGTCTTAAGGTTTCATTAAATGCTTCGATATTTCCATGAATGGTCTTCCTTAAATCTTCTTTAGTGCTGTCCAATTTCTTCTCCATCTTCTCATTATTTCTGCCCATTTTCTTGAAATTGTCAGTTATTGATTCAAATTTCTTATTCAATTCTTCTTTGTCTTCTCTTCTCCTTCTCTCACTGCCCTCATTAATTTCTTCCTTCTGCTTCTTAAAATTATCATTTAATTCTCCCTTCATTAATTCCCATAATCGCATTAAGTTCGGGTCACCTCTGGTCTCCTCCTGCTGCGTGGGTTTATCTGTTTCCATGGGAGTTAATAATTCTTCTACATCTTCCACCGAAGTTATTTCTCTTTCTTCCATTCTGGCACCTTTCTCGATCTCCTTTTCTAATCTCCTTACTTCCTCTTCTGCCTCTTTTCCGCGTATCATCGTCTGGTATCTCGTCCCATGTTTTGCCGGTTCCATTTCTGTAGTCGCCGCTAGAATCTGTAAGGTTTAAAGGTATGTTTCCTTAACTATTCTAGCCCTACTAGTTGGCGCGCCACTTTGTAACGTAAAATGTGTGTGCGGGGTATTTAATTTATTTGTTTTAACATAAACAAAAAGCCCAACTGTTGTGAGCGTCTCTTTGTAATAGAATCTTTATGTGGTTTGTAAAAATTAATAATTAGTGTTATTTGTGTTTAATAGGTCAAATTGTAACTTCTCTTATCATTTACGGGTAAACCGTGTTTCTCTCTGTTGTATTCAAATGTTGCCGCCTCGCCACCTGATTGGCGCACGCCTTTCTGCAGTGTCGACTCGGCTAACGTTTTGCTTTGACGCTTTCACTTCAATATATTCTTATTTATTATTGTAAATTAATTGAATCAAACATACAGAGTTGCAGAATGAGAACATTTATTGACCCTTTAAAAGATTTCAATTTCCTTATAATACATCGAATTTATTTTTTGTACCGGCTATTACACTTGTTCGGTTGGTACTTGCTCAGTTCCCGTGTTTTGTACACAAGTCGTCTTAACGTTAGTTTACAGTTAAAATGTTTTTTCTCAGGGGTGTTAATAAGTCCTTTCGGCTACAGAAATATATACTTACGGCTAAGACACACAAATTTATAACAATCCTTAATACTAGTTACACAAAAAAATTAATATCTTATCCTATTCGAGTAAGTAATTACCAATGAAACCTTAGTAAAATTTTGGGTTAGGTTTTGTTCGTTAGAAAGGTTTGTCAATTATTTATTATATTTTGCTTTTAATAATTATTAATTGATTAAAGTTTAAATAGTGATTTTAACAAAGCATTTAGTTCTAAATCGGAATAGTGTTCAGTGAAGTGAAATAGTTATTTATTAATTTTTACCAAAAAATTGTGAATTCGATAATGGGATATGTTTATACTCATCGATTTTCCGCTGAAGATCCTGCTGTCGCCTTCTTCTTCCGGATAACTCCTGAGATGTCGTCTTCTTCTATTCTTCGGAAGTTTATTTCTCGGGCGTCGACGGTTATCCTCGCAAACTCTGGCCTCGCACTCCTTCTGTGATCGTCCGTCTTCTTCTATTGATCTATGTCCCGATGATCTTCCTTCGTGATCCGTTGTCGTCTCTCTTCTTCGCTGCGTCTTCCCGGCTTCCTCGGATAATTATGGTTCGTTGATAATTTTTATTACACAAAATTTTATTCAGGATTCCCTGGGATGTTGTTATTATCTTCTTTTGGTTTAAATCAAGTTAAAATTCACTTTAGTAACAAAATTTTAGTGTGAGAGCTACTCGATCCACTCTCGGCGTCGGTCAATAATACAGTAATGCAAATCTAACGGTTTTTTGGCAATAAATTTCTGGTTGCTATTGTTACCTAATAAATTATGCTAATTCTCATTGGTCATTAACTTAAGTCATTGTTATGTTTTAACGTCTTTTTTAGTCTAATTTTACCAAAATATCTTCAAATGAAGATTTCTATCTTATACTAATAGCTAGAGTTATTACATGAGTACCATTCTTCCTAATTTTTCATAATGATCATTTTGACATCCCTCATGCCCACTTTTGAATAGCTAATTACATTTTTATTATTTTTCACATTTATATTTTACATATATTTTATTAAAAATTGGTTGTTCTTCATATATTTTGGTATTAGGAATACTCATTTAATTTGTTTAACCATTTGGTATACTCTGCTTTAACTTTGGACTATTATTTGTTCTCAAATCTATTAAACTTTTATTTAACAGTTAGGCCTAGAGCCTAGATTCTATTCTACTCCCATCTAACATTTCTTAATAACATATTTGGTAATTCTAATACAATTTTATAAACAAAACAAGCAATAAACATCAGTGTTCCTAACTCCACTTCTTATTGTAAAATATTCCTTGCCAGGTTCAAGCCTGAAATTAAACTTCTAATTAGTTTTCTGTTTTTTACTATTATTTTGCTTATCTTATAATTTACTATATTCTATGGTTTTTTGAACAATAACAAAACTCCTATAATACTACTGTTAAACTGTACCTTACACGATATGTCTTACTTACTAATCCCTTCACTTAAATACAGTGTCTGTCCTTCTTATTTTACTATTCATTCTAATAACTTAATTTTTACCTTATTTTATAATTCCTACTTCCTATTACCTAAATTCATAATAGCACAATCAGTTTAATCTTACTTGCTAACATAAAGTTTATCAAAGATTGTTTAGCTATTTTATTATAGTCTACTTATAAAATACTTTATTCAGCACCCCCACTGCACTTTTCCCTTCCTAGAAGGTTTCTTTATTTATTATCACTATCACTTTTTTTTCCATTACATGCTATACCTAGCATTTCACCAATTATCTATTTTTATACACATTTTTAATTCACTCACTTATTTATTCACACGGTTTGTCTGATTATTTTGATATCACTGTGTGGTTATGGGTCATAAATAACTAGTTTACTTTCAAATCACCCTGATCACTTTTGGTTATTACTTAATTATTGCTTTTGTTCGGCTCAAAGCATCTTTTATTGGCTTTGACTATTATTATCACTATTAATTTGGGTATGGTTAGTTTCTAACTCCCTACCTTATATTATAATTACATTCCTTTATCAATAAAATATACATGCCATTATTATTTTCCATTAACCTTATTACCCTAGGTAAATCTCATCTACTCTACAATTATATCAGTTCATTATTTAAATTACAATATAATGGTCATCATTTGGGATTATTTGATTACACTTAGGTCTCAACTGCTTCTTCATTGTTTCTTGGTTCCTTTGGTATTTATCCAATCTAATGTGTCAAGTCATTGTCAGGTTAACAGTCATTTGTCATTTGGGTTACTGGGTTATTGATCGCTGAGTTTATAAGTTTTTGCCTCTTATTCTTATCTTCAGCTTTTTATCTTTATAGTTAAATATCACTGGATCTTCACTACCTTATGTCATGTTACAATATGTGCTGGAGTTGTACAGAACTCAAAGTCTATTAATTTTTGTGATGATCGGGTAAGGGGGAGGGGTAGTTTACCTGCAATGTTTTACATTTTAACGAGAGTAAAGTACTTAATTTTGATAAAGTATCCTGGAAAGAAGGTCATAATAATCCACTGTAGAAAGGTAGATGAAATATCTATAAATGAAAAGGGTAGTTGAAGGGAGAGGGGGTAATTTTTTGAAAACTAGCTTTTTGATGTCGAATAAAGTTCTTCATTTTGAAGGATAAGATAACTTAGACATTGTATATAATGAAACTATTACTCAATAAAAGTGCAAAATATCAAAAATGGGGTTGTTTGGTTAAGGGGAAGGAGTAGTTTAATTGCATTGTTCTGTGTTTTAACAAGAGTAAAGTACTTAATTTTGATAAGTAAGTGCCCCAAAAATAAAGTCATATTAATCCACCGTAAAATGGTAAATGAAATGGAGCTGATCTCCACTCTAATCCTCCTATAAATGGAGAGGGTAGTTGAAGGGGGGCGGGTGATTTTTTGAAAATTACTTTCAGATGATTATCTGCATAGTTCAGTTACTTTATAAGTATAAGGTAACTAATTTTTTTATAGATAAAGTGACTCAAAAAAATAACATTATATTAAACGACTACCTCAAAATAACAAAAATATCTATAAATAGTGAAAATAGTTTGAGGTGGGGAATATTGTTTTAGGAATTATCAAACCGAATTCAAGTAAATGATTTTAAATATTAATCTTAGAAAATGAAATTCATATATGGTTCTCCATACAGACATTTGACAATATCCACTATTTCTAAGTAAACAGCTCAAAGAATGGTGTCCCTAAACTTTGAATAAGAGTAGTTCTATAGTCTGTTGCCCCTCCTTGTATACCTCCTGTTAGATGTACTCAATAATGTTTTCTCAGCAAAATGGTCAGCTCCACTGGGCTGCCAGTTTAATCTGTATAAAGTTTCTTCTCATCATAGAAAATTTTGCTAAAATAAAGCACATTGCACTCTTACTATGCATGTCTTATAAGTAGGTTATGCTCCAACATGGCAGAAGAATACATGTGTAACAAATGGTATTGTACAAGATAAGATGTCTTTACTTATCAAATATATATTTCATGATTGTTATAAACTTCACGCTTGACCAAAATTTCTTTCCTTTTTTATTCTTTTATGACATACCATTTTTGCTATCTTTTCATCATGGATTTCCTTTTCTTGCCATGTAATCTTTCCAGATATGTGGTTAACCACATGAAAGTGCTCTGGTACATTTATCGCTCACAGAGAAATTACAAAGCTTATGATCAGTACATTATTTCTCTGTATACAGACTGTACAGAAAGTAATGTGGCACAGTCAGTTTTGGCAGTCTAACTAATTTCAGTTTCATTTTGTGTATGTTTCCATTGATATGAAAACATAAATTTCATATTCCATATTACATTACAGTAAACATTGAGATGATACTGAGTTGGATCTCATGGAAATTCACAAATAATGAGAGATATATTTGTCAATATAAATGTAGTGTAGATTATAAATTATGTTCAAATCAAATATAAAAGAAGATAAGTAAGCTGTCAGAACTATTTATCTGCCAAGTGTCATTTTAACCGTGTAATCTACTGACATTTTTTTACTGCAAGTCTGATGATTTTATTTCATAGTGTCAACACTAATTTGATCACTGTGTATATCAGGTATCACATTGACGCTTACTTAAAAGTTAAATATTATACACATATAACAATACCATGCAGCTTTTATATGTTATCATCATCTTCAAGGATTAAACCAAGAATGGTTTGTTCCGGTCTCAAATAAGCAAAGATTAGAGCTGGTTACTCCAGCGCTATGTCCCACACCTCTCCATCCCTTCGGCTTATAGTTCCATAGTTGTTTGGGGATGCAGCAGTCATCCATTTGGCAAAGATGTTCCCACCAATTCAGCCGATACTGAGCGATCAAGTATCAAGTATACTCATAATATTCAGTTCATCCTGTATATCTGTGTTTCTTATATGATCGTGGAGAGTATACCCTGCCATGTTCCTGAGAAATCTCATTTCAGCTGCTTGGATGTGACTGGCCTGACCTTTCGTTAAAATCCAATTCTCAGACTCATAAAAAAGTGTGGGAAGAGCCATCTACCTTGTAGAATTATGTGTTCCTTTACTTGCTGACTTAAGGGTTTGGCTAATGGTCCCGCACATAAGGTTGAACATATGGAACTTATTCACAGTGTCGTTGCGTGCATTATAAGACACACCATAGCCCAGGTATTCAAAATTGCTAACTTGTTCCAGGACAGTACCATCTATAACAATTTTTGCCCGTACGGGATCAGTTCCATGAAAAGCCATCACACCTTTTTATGTATGAACTAAATTGAAACTACCATACTTTTTTCAAATGCTTTCAGTTTTTGTTGTACTCCTATGCTCTTAATGTTTGATTGGTTCTTACTATTGTCTTCTCTTTTCCCAGTAATATGCTACATATATATAAAAAGTAGTATTTAAACTTCCTGTTTGGAAGTAATAAACAAACATTCTTCAGAAGTTATACCTTGTTAATATACTTGCGTTATTTATGTTCTTAATATATCTCTAATATTTTCTAATAGGACATAATCAGCTGCAGAATCTGTCAGATTGAACACACAAGGTTTGTGCCTGATGATCTAGTTTTACACACTGACAAAGATTGGGACACTGAGAGAAAAGTTGTCGAGTGGATACAAACTTCTGCTGATGACCCAGTCAGGTTAATGTTATCAATTTTAAAGTCAAGAATGTTGTGTGTGTGTGTGTGTGTGTGTGTGTGTGTGTGTGTGTGTGTGTGTGTGTGTGTGTGTGTGTGTGTGTGTGTGTGTGTGTGTGTGTGTGTGTGTGTGTGTGTGTGTGTGTGTGTGTGTGTGAAATATTTGTCATTGGTAATGAGAAAACCCTGGATCCAAATTTAATTAAATTTCCATTTAGTGACTGTACAAAAATACAACACATATTTGTAGACATATACAGTATTATGCTTTATTTTATCCCTACAATTTTATTTAAGCAGGTATTAAGCATCTGTTAGCATACTCTATTCTACATAACGTGAAGTTATTTCCTACATACATTTTTTTAAATTTGTAATACAGTAACAATTATGATGTTATAATACCATATGAAAGTTATAAAAAATGTTAGCAAAGGACACCAGTGCCGTTACAGACTATCATTATTCACTTTTATTTTAATTAACAAAATTTTATCGATGGATTGTAAATTTAAAACATATAAACATCATTTTTGGCACTCCACTATTTTTATAACTTCTGATAAGCACTTTTGAGCAATTCGAATCACTTTCAGATCAGAATAAAAATTGTGTTAACCTAATACCCACCTCCTATCCGTAATCACTTTAATTGTGTACATTTGCTGTAAAAGAAATCTATTTTATATGCTGATTTGTGCTTACAGTATACAGAGGGTGTTAAATTGTGAAGAGGAACCACCATATGAAACAATAGCAGGTACAACAAGGATTATTCATGTGATGATTACTGTAGTTACAGATTATGCAGATGTTACATGCAGCACAGACACTGTTGCGTTCCCACAGACACTGGCATATGAGGTGAGACGCTGCTGATGTTAAGAGACTTACTGATCTGTAGTAACAATAAAATAATTCTCCATTTTAATAACAATTTTATAAAGCGTTTTTCTAAATATTATAATCACTGCTAATAATACAATTTATGTAATAACTGACTTTTTCAATATTTAACTGTCAGTGTTTAAAGATACTCTTTCAAGTTTTATGGATGTAAAGTGTATAGAACTAATTTGCAGATTGGCTTTTCAACATTATGGTTAGAACATAATAAATCCGTTATTACAGATTTACAGTGTGACATGTTAACTGTAATCACATGTTACCAAATCAAAATAAGAATGATTACAGATAATGTTGCTGAAAAGAATGCAAAATACTATGTAAATACTACCAAATATACAAAATGAAATTAATTTACTAACCTGACAAAATTGTTTTTGTAATATGAACTCACTATAAATATGTAAAAATATGTAATTTCACAAAAGTATGCTTCATACGAATATCTTTTTTTTTGTTCATTCATGTTAACCCATTTACTGTAACCAAAATCATTCACACATACAGCAGTATGTTTTAATAAACTATTTTACACTGTTCTATTTATTGTTTTTTTTTTTTTTTTTATAAAATGACCTCACTGCTATCTATTAATTTGCAATTTTTATTTCATAGTAGATTGTCATCCTATCATCAAAGTTTTTTTTTTTTAGAGTGATGATTAATATAATTTTAGTTCACATCTCATTGGCTCACTATTATAAGACTTTGTACCTTTTTCCTTCCCAAAATCAGCCTGATACTCCACTATCTACAACTCTGCTATACAATTTCCTTTCTCTTTTTAATTGATGACTCCACCACCTTTTACATCATATCTAACAAAGACAGCCCTCTATAACTGTTACAGTATGATCTTGGTCTTTTCTTTTCCCATCTCTGTGGTATTTTCTGCCCCTCAATATCATCAGGAATAATTCGTATGACATATATCCTATATCCTCTCCAGCAGATGTTATATTCTCAGCTGTTATTCCATTTTGTTTTGGTCTTTTGTACTTCTGAATCGACTATACAGTTTCTATAAATTCCTCCTCTGTTGGCTCTGCCATTGACTCTTCTTCTCCCACCACAACTCTTTCATTTCTTCTACATGCCTTTGTTGAACATAGTTTCTTAAAACTATTCCTGCCATTTCTCCCTCAGTCCCTCCTCTTCTCCTATCATCTTGTCATCTTTAATCTACAATGAATGATTAAAGTATTGCTTAACTCTATTATCTTCTCTATATAAATTACAAGTTTCTTTTCTTTTGTAATAATTCTTGGTTTCCTCAACATTCTTTTCATTTCTGGCCCTCTTTTTTTATCGTATGAGCCACTGTGGACTATGTTTGGTTCAACTGGTTCCCTTCTTCTCCTCTCTCTTCCTCCTTTTCCATACCTCCTTCATTCTTGATCAGTGTCTCCTTTCATCAGTCCAGATGGCACCTGTCCTCTTCTTGGGTTTTCCTGAAAACCTTGGTCATTTTTTAATTTATTTTTGAGTGGAAAGCATTCAATGTTCTTCTTGAGTAATCTAGAGTTCTTCTATGTCTTTTTCTGTTTCTTTGAACCACGTATTGGGCATATTAAGCTTTCAGCCCTCTTGTGTGTGTGTGTTTACTTTGGCTCAGTGATATCTGTCTGTTTGCTTGTTGACCTCACTTTAAATTTACAGTGCCTTAATCTTCAGCTTATTCATTATCACAGTTTCCCTCATGTATCTTATCTTCTGATCCGTCTTGAACAGGAGTACTTTTTGCATTGCTCTCTGTATAGCAGACTCCAACCTTTTCCTCATACATAATTTTTTTATACTTCTTTCTTTCCACAACTCTTCCATATTGAATTCCTAATTGAACCTCTCTCTCTCTCTCTCTCTCTCTCTCTCTCTCTCTCTCTCTCTCTCTCTCTCTCTCTCTCTCTCTCTCTCTCTCTCTCTCTCTCTCTCTCTCTCTCTCTCTCTCTCTCTCTTCTCATGTGTGTAAATACACACAAAATAGATAATGCAGAAAGAAAGATGAGAAAAAAAACCTAAAAGTAAGAACAGGGAAAACAGATGCACAAAATAATTATGCAAAATTTAAAAAACTAAAATAAACTTTAAAACAGATAAAGTTAGAAAAACATTGAAAACATGATACTAATCAAGACCAGGGATCTTGTGTTTACAAAACCTATGTCTTCTGTATAAACTAATCAAATAAACTTTCAACATTTTTCTGTCTGAAAACCAATTATATAAACATTATACATTACTTGATCAATGGATAATCTGTAGACAGATTATTGAATAAGACTTACCCAAAAATAGTAATATACACAAACAGTTTTATTTTGTACTTTTGAGTTTCTTTGACAGTAAATACATTGTGTGACCAAATTTTAAATGTATGTCACAGTATGAAGAGATCACATTGACTTTGACAAACAACAGCTCCATAGAGGCCGAGTACAAATGGAATATGGTAGATATTAAAAGAGATATGGTGGACGAAAGTACTGCTGCAGAATGTGGCCTTGTGTCTGTTAGTTCTGTGAGACCTAAACTTCAGCCTCTTCCATACAAACATAGACGACCAGTAACTGCCTCTTCTTCAGCTTGTAAAAGGCCTCGCCCACTTACTAGTGCATGTTAGTAACATATTCCGAGCTATGTAAAAAAATAGACCTTAAGTCATATCTTTTATATATAGTGAGCAGAAGAAACGTTGGAGAGAATCCTGTTTGTATAACCATTATTTTAGACAGTAATAGTAGCAGTAGCTTATAGTAACCAGCTGTAGGTGATCAAACTGTTACAACATATTCTGAGATTAATTTCATTTTGAGACAAAGAATAAGTAATCTAATTGAAAAGCATAACTATATAAATTGTATCTAAAATACCAGAATGCAGTTCTTTATAAAAAAAAAAATAGTGCATTTACAGGTACTTTTAGAAACACTGGAAGCAGTCTGTAGATTATTTCCGTAACTAACTCAAGTTATTATCAAAAGGAAAGCAAATGTGAACAGAATTTACCAATTATGTATAACAATACTTGAAAATATCAAATTTTAAAGAGATAATTAGCAATATGAGCCTCATATACTATCACATAACACATCTGTAGATGAGGCAAGTTGTGCGCTAGAATTCAGTATTATAATAAATAATTTAAAAGTAATTAAATATTAATCCAGTCTATTGATGTGTATCTATTTTTATGGTATTAGAATGTTTATCATGTAATGTGTTCTTCTTCATGACAGTGTCACTATTCAACGAAAAAGTAGACAAAATAACAAGTACTACTGGTCTATTATACTCAACATCACTTCAGTTTAACCCAATTTCTGTGGAAGCAGGATGTGGGAAAATTCCTCCAAATTCTGCTGTTACTTCAACAATTATTTTCGCTCCAGCTGAACTGTACTCCTACACATGTAAACTACTTCTGGAGTAAGTAATTATCAAAATCAAATGTAATTAAAAGTGTGGCAGTTTGAAATTAAGTTAATGTGTCAGTAGTTATTAGGGATTATTACATTTGCAACTAAATGACAAAATCTATTAATAAAATAATATTTGTGATGTTTAAGTGAAGATATAATTACCATGTTTGTGGCACAGTCCACATCCGCATCTTCAGCCATATTCGTTTAACATCTGATAAGTAATTAATCTGCAGAATTAAGTAGGTTGGTTCTTTCTACAGGTGGCTAATAATAGGATTGAGTAGTGTGTATTAATTATGATGATGTGAATGGTTTTGAGAGTTCAGTGTTTGGTTTTTAAATATTTTGTATTGCATTTTGTATTAATTTGAATTAGTTCAGTGCTAATTAGTTTGGGTTTTATGCTTGTATATATGTAAAGTTTCCCAAACAGTCATAATAGATCCTTTATACAGTATATGTTATACTAGTGTCATGTTTTATTAATTTTTGAAAATTTGTGATGGCTTTTGTCAATATTTGTTTTTTATACACTACTTTCCAAAATACTACTTTCTTTCTTTGTATAAAGATATATATGTTTGTCTGGTATACTGTATTTAAAAAATGTTGTAGCTTTTGCATGCAATTTTGTAAATGACATTGTTGCACATATTTGTTTATTTATATGTTTGTTGTAAGTTGATATTTTTAGTGTGCTATTTTAGTTGAATGACCGAAGCAAGTTCTTAGTTTCAAGTTGACCATTTGGCATTTGTTTATCTGTCTGTTGGAGTATGTCTCATGATAACTTTTGAACGCATCAACCGATTTTTGTAAAACTTGGCACACGTGTTCATACTTTTACCCTATTGTAAACAGAACCCTGTTGTTGTTTATATCAGTCTCCCAAAAAATAGGGTGACGGGGGGGGGGGCAAAAATGTGAAGGGCTCAAAATTATTAAAAAATTGTAAAAACCCAAGTGGGGGTATCAAATTAAATGGAGTTTGAACTACAGTCTCAATAAATATAGTGTTCTTTTTTAAAATATCAAAATTTTTGGATGTCAGAGCTTACAAAACTGGGTGAAATGTTTTGATTAAATCTCAAAAAGTAATGTTGGGTATCAAATTAAAGAGAATTTTAATGATCATCTGAATGTAGTGTTAAGTTCTGGAAATTTCAAAATTTTTGGACCACAGAACCCAAAAAAGAGATCAAAAATTTTTTTAATTATGAAAATGCAGCATGGTCAGACTAAAAGGAATTGTACCACAATTCTGAATGTTTCAAATTTTTAGTTTTATTGTAAGTTTGTGTACTCTACAATTGTTATATTACTAAAGAAACAGTAGAGCAATCAGGACTTTTATAATTTTTCCATAATTGAAAAATTATATCAAAATTTATGTGATAATAAATGTACTGCCTTCAAAGTGGTGAGCGAGTTCTGCAGCTCAGGGAGCATACAAGTATCGATATTTTCTAATATTTTCTTAAGTTTTTTTTATTCTGTTATTTTTAATATGAATGTCACTCATTTCATTGTGTTATTGACATTTGTAGTAAGGTATTATTGTCTGTACTTCTTTTTGGGTTACCCCTAAAATGTGCTGTTTTGTGTTCTGTATTTCTTTTATTTTCTATTTTGTTTATTGTATGTTTACAAAAGCCATTATTTTTTATTAAAATAATTGTACTTTGTTCTTTCTACTATTCCTTGTACTTAAATTATGTATTAAGAGAAACCTAGTTAGGTATTATTTTTTGTAGTAAAACATATTGTAACATTACAATGTTGCAAAGTTGCATAATATTATATTGTATGTGTACAAATTTACATGTAATTTATGTTTGTGATGCCCCACGTTGGAAGCGACATTCTATGCAATGTAACAAATTGCAAATTTAATATAATTTAAATTTGTGGAGCCCCACGATCTTGGAGCGCCAAATTTATGCAACGTTACATATACATAAAATAGGCGTGACCGGTCTCACGTTCAAGATTGACAAATTATTTAACAATATAACATTTAAATTGGGTGTCAGGTGTATCTGCAATAAGAACTCTATGTAACTTGAAACGGTAATTAAAATTTATTTGATACTATTAAAAAATGTGCACATGGCACTGACTTCGATTTAAAACATTCGTTATTATTTGTTGTTATGCCATAAGGCTTAAGCTATATACATCCTTACTGACTAAATATTCTATTCTACTAATTATTGTATAAAAGAAAAATCTCATTTTCAAACTACTCAGTCAATTAATGTGTCTCAAAATATCAATATTTAAATCTCTTTTTCTATATTGTAATGTACTCAAAATATTGGTTATTGAGTAACTAACTAACTAACTTATAATAGTAAATACTAATAACTCAGTATTAGTTATTGAATTTATCTTTTGTTTCTCAGTACTGTTTTCTCAAATACTAATTGTTTTCATTTAAATGCTTTGTAATCAATTATATCATATTAATTTGAGCTCTTGTTACGTTAATCATATTTCTAAAACATCTATGATTTTAATCCTACTTTACAAGAAACATTGCTCTTACTTTTAAATAAAATAGAAATGTCTTTAATTGTCTTTGAGTTCTTTGTATGATTAAGATATAAATAAGTTGTTTATCACCTTATTGTCGTCAATCATACTCGATCATTTTTTGATCCATCGGTATTTGTCCTCGTCTCGCCTCCAGCATCGGCTGTCTCTCTTCTCCTCTTGTCCAGCGTCAGCTGTCTCTCTTCTCTTCTTGTCCAGCGTCGTATCACTCTCTCTCTCTCTGGAACTCTCCTCTTGTCCAGCGTCGTATCACTCTCTCTCTGGAACTCTCCTCTTGTCCAGCGTCGTATCACTCTCTCTCTCTGGAACTCTCCTCTTGTCGAGCGTCGTATCTCTCTCTGGAACTCTCCTCTTGTCCAGCGTCAAATCACTCTCTTGTCTAGTGTCGAATCACTCTCTGGAACTCTCCTTGTGCTGTTTCTGACGTTAATGGATCTTCTTATGTATTTCTTCTTATGTACTGATGTTATTAATTAAAATGATTGTCTTTACAACTTAGTTGCATAGTTGTACGTAACTGGAACATTTAAAAAAATAAATACGCCGTGCTGACGGGCATAAGCTCCTGCTGCACCGTGGATGATTTAAGAAAGAGAACCACTGTAGCTTGCGTGTCCTATTTATACCCATGTCTTGGTCGACACCTGCAGTGGTACGAAATCGACATGTTAGAAACTGTCTCTGGCTTCAGTTCCCCCACTCTTTGTCAAATTCGCTATTTTTTATATTTCTGCGAATTGCAGAGTCCTGTAAGTATACTCTTATACTTATCTTATAACTATTTTTACAACACATGTTCATTGTAATTTTAGACATTGCAACTTAACCCTTTCGATTTGTACACAGTTATTTCACTGTTACACTCGTACGGTGTGTCACTTTCGCGTGGTTTTCGTACACAGTATTTAGTAAATTTTATTACATTTTATTGTGCTTTTGAATTTTAATTCTTAATTATAGTTTATGAATAATTACGGAAAAACAGTAATTGTGCAATTATTCATCTTGGGGTGGCAAACTCGCCTGCAGAGACCTGCGTTCACACACACTAGCAAAATACTGGTGTACACACTTTCAGTTACATTTGTGTGTGTGTGCACGTCGATTCAGGTCGAAACACCTGTTCATATTTTTGTCTGAGCCAAGCTTGCAATCCCTGACATGGTTATTTCTAATATATTATTAATTATTTACAGTTTATTAGGTAAATTAAAATTTTTATTTTCCATGCTCAGTACATCACTTATTTGTACTGTCGCATTATTCCTCTGCCTGGTAACAAAAAAATTTAATAAATTTATTTATTATAATTTTTTTTTATTTATTTATTATTATTATTTGCAAAAAAAAATGTAACAAATAATAAAGAATAATATTCGTCATTTCACCCTTAATTGGAGTGTATATAAATGTCTTACCTCCCCTCTTCGTACGCTCACTGCTCGTGACCTTGTAGTAGGGTGGCTTCAACAAACAGCTGATCTGACTGGTTTCATTGACCTCTTGTTTTCATGTGTAGAACTTCCTAAATGACGTTGCATGGAATTTACCAATTTCTTTCTTCTGTATCTCATCATATACGATGAAAGTGTTCTGTCCTACTTGCTGTCTTAACGTATACGGTCCATTATAAAGTCTGAAGAATTTCTTCGTCGTATTATCACTCCATTTTCCCACTGGATTTGCTTTGAGTAGTATACTTTCTCCCACGTTGAATTGTTGTAGCTTGTGAGTTAGATTAAATCTCTCTACTCTCTTGTTACCCCTTTCTATTATCCGTTGCCTTGCGTATCCAATTTTCACACTTATTGGTACAGGTACATTTTGGTTATTAGGTTTGTTTATATACTTAGTCCAAAATCTGTTTGGCTTCTTATCTTCTTCTAATTCCATTGGAGTGTATCCTGTTGCTTCACTATAATTTTCATTAATGGCTTTTTCAAGAAATGGTAAATATTCTGCCCATTTATTGTGTTGATCATGGCAATATATTCGTAAATATTTACCTAATTCTTTGTTAACTCTCTCAGCAAGGTTTCCTTGAGGATGTCTTATGGATGTGAGTACTGGTTGTATTCCATTTTCCCTTAACGTCCTCTCCCATTTTTCACTTTGGAATTGTACACCTTGATCACTGAGTGCCTTCTTCATTTTTCCATATAACGGAATATATTTCTGCAGTAGTATCTTTAGAACAACTTTGGTTGTGGGTCGCATAATTGGGTACAGTCGGACTGCCTTGGAAAACACATCGATACATACCAATATGTGCTTCACACCTCGACTTGATCGTGGTAATGGTCCCAGAAAATCCACTGCAATTAGCTCTCCTTTGTTCTCCTTCTGTATACTCTGCATTCCTACATATGTGTGTAAATTCGGTCCTTAATTTTACATTATCTTACTCATACATTCTTACCTTCGCTTCTAATCTTCCTTAGCTCTTTTCTTAACATGACATTACTTTATCTAATACATTACTTATACACTACATTAACATTCATTACCTTTTATTACATTTCTTTAATATTACCTTTCTGATCGCTACTACTTTCTTGAAATACACTTCCGTAACAGAATACTCTTTTAGCTTGTAGTGTGTCGCATGATCGGTTACAGAGAAACTGTCTTGGAAAACAACGATATTTTTCTCGAAGTCCTTAATCCTAAGTAGTCTCTGCCCTTATGACTTTTCACTCTCGCTTTCTTCTGTGTCCTTGTATCTTCAATAAGTGTTCGCTTGATCAGTCGTTCTAACAATTATGGCAATTATTGCTCATCTTAATCATTTCTTCATATTTATAACATATCAATAATAACATTCCTTTACCATTACTTTCTTAAATATTTCTCTACAATAGCATTCCTTACCATCAATAATACATTTCTTAATTATACTCTCTTATATTATTATTAATCATTAATAGTAATATTATTTTTCTCATTTAAAAATAATTATTTATTTTCAGGTATTGAGTTCGGTTCGGTGTGTCGTTAGAACTGACACCCCTCATTATAACAATTGGTTGTTGTACACAGGAAATTCATTGTTTTCACCCTCGCGTAAACAACGTCTGCGTCCATTGTATTATCCCCTCGTTACCTTCCCATTGCATTGCTGCGACGTTTGTGTGCGTATTTACCTTGTGAACGTTTGTTTTGATCGTATAAGTCACCTGTTTATAGTGCAACGTTTTCATTTTGCCTCTCTTTCTCTCGTAACGGTCGCATTCCATAATTCTCTCATCATGAATGCATTGCGTATGTTCAGTCTGCTTGAGGCCCATATAAACAGCTGTCGACGGTTTTTTCATACGTCGTTTATGATAACCTCTGTAGTTTTCATACTTACAGTTATAATTATCATTATTATAATTATCGTGCGTATATCTAACATAATATTTACCACAATTTTGCGTAGTGATTCGTCTAGATAACTTACTACGTTTCTTGTTATACCTACAGTGATATTTACCTCTGTAAGTGTAGTGCCTTTTGTGTTTCACCTTATGTGACTTACTAGTGTGTGTGTGACTCACAATAGGGATATCGCTATTAATAAGGTATGTTTTATTAACCTTTATTTGCTTCTCCTCCTTAATGTTAATTACTTTTATATAATTATCGTTAGTAATTACACACGTATTTTCAATTAGTATGAATTCTTCACATACTATCTTTTCACATATTAGCTCCGTTTGTTTATTAATTATTCCACAGACATTTTCTGCGATCGTGTCAATACGTCTGTTTGTATTAACAATTTTTTCAGTTAACTTCGCATTACTGTCAATTATACTTTGTTTTATTTCAATATTATCAATTTTTAACTCTTCTAGACTCTCTGTAATTTTTATGGTGTCCTGTCTAAAATTTTTGGACTGTAGCTCTAATTTATTTTCTAAACTTTCTGTTTGTTTTGTTAATTTATTTTCTAACCTTCTGTTTGTTTCTTATTAGATTCTTTTAATTCGTCTAATTTAGCATTTATATTTTCCATTTGTTTTGTACTTATTTCATCGACCCAGGCACGCATCATCATTTGGAATGCCTCGACGTCTAAATTTCCTGGAGTCGTCATGTTGAAGTATTATTAAAATATTTACTTAGTAGTATTTCTTTAACAATTATTATTGATAACCGTTCCCTACTTATTTATTTATTTCTGTATTTTTATTAATAGTTATTATTAATACTCATTACAGTTACACCTGTTACATAGACAAACAATATTACTTGTGGGCGCCAGCTGTGTGATTACACAACAATTAACATTACATTCAGTTACTGTTTAATATAAATAATAATTACATACTATACATTTTTCATTTAACACACTCTTTATATTTTAGAGCAACCATTTAGCTACATAAAAAATTTTAATAGTTAAATGATGGGGATCGGGCCATACGTTCATGGGCTACAATTTATGTAACAAATTTTTGTACATAAATTTAGGCATGTCGTGCCCCACGTCCAGGGCAACATTCTATGTAACATTAAAATTTTGTTAAAATTACTTTCAAATACAAATACACTTCTATTTGTGTTTGAATAGCCCCACGTTCTTTGGGAGCCATTTTATGTAACATTACAATGTTGCAAAGTTGCATAATATTATATTGTATGTGTACAAATTTACATGTAATTTATGTTTGTGATGCCCCACGTTGGAAGCAACATTCTATGCAACGTAACAAATTGCAAATTTAATATAATTTAAATTTGTGGAGCCCCACGATCTTGGAGCGCCAAATTTATGCAACGTTACATATACATAAAATAGGCGTGACCGGTCTCACGTTCAAGATTGACAAATTATTTAACAATAACAATATAACATTTAAATTGGGTGTCAGGTGTATCTGCAATAAGAACTCTATGTAACTTGAAACGGTAATTAAAATTTATTTGATACTATTAAAAAATGTGCACATGGCACTGACTTCGATTTAAAACATTCGTTATTATTTGTTGTTATGCCGTAAGGCTTAAGCTATATACATCCTTACTGACTAAATATTCTATTCTACTAATTATTGTATAAAAGAAAAATCTCATTTTCAGACTACTCAGTCAATTAATGTCTCAAAATATCAATATTTAAATCTCTTTTTCTATATTGTAATGTACTCAAAATATTAATAGTTATTGAATTTATCTTTTGTTTCTCAGTACTGTTTTCTCAAATACTAATTGTTTTCATTTAAATGCTTTGTAATCAATTATATCATATTAATTTGAGCTCTTGTTATGTTAATCGTATTTCTAAAACATCTATGATTTTAATCCTACTTTACAAGAAACATTGCTCTTACTTTTAAATAAAATAGAAATGTCTTTAATTGTCTTTGAGTTCTTTGTATGATTAAGATATAAATAAGTTGTTTATCACCTTATTGTCGTCAATCATACTCGATCATTTTTTGATCCATCGGTATTCGTCCTCGTCTCGCCTCCAGCATCGGCTGTCTCTCTTCTCCTCTTGTCCAGCGTCGGCTGTCTCTCTTCTCCTCTTGTCCAGAGTCGTATCACTCTCTCTCTCTGGAACTCTCCTCTTGTCCAGCGTCGTATCACTCTCTCTCTGGAACTCTCCTCTTGTCCAGCATCGTATCACTCTCTCTCTGGAACTCTCCTCTTGTCCAGCGTCGTATCTCTCTCTGGAACTCTCCTCTTGTCCAGCGTCGAATCACTCTCTTGTCTAGTGTCGAATCACTCTCTGGAACTCTCCTCGTGCTGTTTCTGACGTTAGTGGATCTTCTTATGTATTTCTTCTTATGTACTGATGTTATTAATTAAAATGATTGTCTTTACAACTTAGTTGCATAGTTGTACGTAACTGGAACATTTAAAAAAATAAATACGCTGTGCTGATGGGCATAAGCTCCCGCTGCACCGTGGATGATTTAAGAAAGAGAACCACTGTAGCTTGCGTGTCCTATTTATACCCATGTCTTGGTCGACACCTGCAGTGGTACGAAATCGACATGTTAGAAACTGTCTCTGGCTTCAGTTCCCCCACTCTTTGTCAAATTCGCTATTTTTTATATTTCTGCGAATTGCAGAGTCCTGTAAGTATACTCTTATACTTATCTTATAACTATTTTTACAACACATGTTCATTGTAATTTTAGACATTGCAACTTAACCCTTTCGATTTGTACACAGTTATTTCACTATTACACTCGTACGGTGTGTCACTTTCGCGTGGTTTTTGTACACAGAATTTATTAAATTTTATTACATTTTATTGTGCTTTTGAATTTTAATTCTTAATTATAGTTTATGAATAATTACGGAAAAACAGTAATTGTGCAATTATTCATCTTGGGGTGGCAAACTCACCTGCAGAGACCTGCGTTCACACACACTAGCAAAATACTGGTGTACACACTTTCAGTTACATTTGTGTGTGTGTGCACGTCGATTCAGGTCGAAACACCTGTTCATATTTTTGTCTGAGCCAAGCTTGCAATCCCTGACATGCTTATTTCTAATATATTATTAATTATTTACAGTTTATTAGGTAAATTTAAATTTTTATATTCCATGCTCAGTACATCAATTATTTGTACTGTCGCAATATATTAAATAATTTGTTACTGTTCAGAGTTTGGTGATTTAGTTTTTATGAAATAGCTTTATCATTACTATACTTGCACTAGACTAACTGAAATAACTTCCATAGTCTTTAGAGTGTGCTTTAGAATTCTTAGGTATTAGAGAAAAGAAAGTCCTCGCCTTGTTTTTTAGTTGTCTTGATTATTCATCTCTTCTTTCACAGCACTAACACTTATCTAAAAATGAACTTTTTCTTGTGAAACTTACTGTTTTTCGTTGAACGCGTTTCGGCGTACGTATTCGCCTTCTTCAGCTTTGAGTCAGACTGCAGTCTGTCTCAAAGCTGAGACAGACTAGATAGTAATCTAAGTTCATTTTTAGATAACTTGTTTTTTAATTAAAGACATCTAATTCTCCTGTGTACTGAACTCTTCTGTCCTTCATAATTAGTCAATTAATTATTAGGAAGATATTGAGATTTTTAAGGAACAAAATTGTGACTGTAATTTCTGGTGTATGAATTTGTTCTGGTGCTGAGGGAACACTATTATTACTTTGTGTTCCCTGTGTCATGTATTGACTTTAGCACTCTGAGGCTCTTTGTTATTTCTTGTGATTTATATTTTGCATTGTGTTACAAACTGATGATAGCTTGATTTTCTCGTGCTCTTTCATTATAAAAGTTAGCTCGTATAAGAAAGGTTTATAAGCTAGCATAGAAAATTGTCAGCAACGTACTGACTACTGTAAAAGTTAATCATGCTGTATTTCACCACAAATTAATTATAATCAACTGTTATAAATGTAGAGTAAAAGGAAAAGATCCTGACAAAGAACCTGTTGATGTATCAGTAGCAGGAACTAGCATGATGCCGTGTTGTCATCTTTATATTCAAGATTACAAACCCACAACCATGCGTGTTGTTGATTTGCACACTCATGTTTTGGAATTTACCATAATGGGCCTGGACAAAGTTGTTACAAAGTGAGTATTATCAAAATTTGTGCGATCGTGGATCTTTGTGTGGGGTGTGAGAAAGGGTGGGTGTTTTAAAAATACTAACTTGGCATATTTGTATGTCTCTTAGTTGTTAATGTTTTTTATTATACTATTCCATTTTATAAATATTACAGCATATTAAGCAGATTTTTAAACTTGTAATTAGCACTAACTATAATAAATTATTCTGATGCGGAACACAATAATTAGTGGACATATCATGGACAATAAAATTCAAGAACTTGTAATTGGTTCTTCATTACATGCAAGCCAAATACAGAAGTCTATGCAAGAGAGTAGAAGTGTGTGTACAATTGACAATTTATATTCTATTGTACCATTGTGTGTGTGTTTGTCTGTGTTAATTTTTTTAAATTGATTTCCTAATGTACCTAATTTTAAAAACACTATTTTTCTATTTTTTTTTCATAGGTTAGTAAACATGATTAATCCAACAGATGAAAATTATTGTTTTGAGTGGTATGAACGGAAAAAACCTCTGCCAATCACTGTTTCCCCATTTTCATGTTCCAGATGTTCTGGTCACTTACAGTCTAGAAAAGAAATGGAAGTAAGTTTTTAATTAGATCTCTGAAATATCTGCTGAAACTCTGTAGTACTTTCAGGTTTCATGGCCAGAGATTATTTTATAGAACATAAGAGAGCAGTTTCTCATCTAATACGGCAGCTGGTTGAACATCAAGTTGATAGCTAATAAGAATCCCAAATTGGTTAGCTAATCAACTGCCAATCAGAAGACTTTTCAATCCAATATAATGATATAAGAGGATTGTTCAATAGAAACACGCTTGATCTGCGCAGCTGTGGCTTTTTCGCCATGTCAACAGAATTCATTTGTTTATATTGTCTGTTTAAGTACTAGTGACGCGTCTGCCAAAAATATTTGCAGTTTGGTCTATTCTAAGCATTGTGACTGGGTTGAAAAATGGCATCTACGATAGAAAATCCATCCAAAGATAATCTGTGTGCTGTTATTCAGTTTTTGGCTGCTGATAGGCGTCAGACAATGAAAATTTATTTGAGAATGAAAGCTGTATATGGTGACTATAGTTATTCTCATATGGCAGTGGTTGATTGGTGCAATAAATTTTGACAAGGAAGAGAATCCACTAAAGATTTGACCCGCCCCGGACCTGCACGTGTTGCAGCATCAGATGAAAATGTGAGACAGCTGGAAACTGCTTTACGTCCAAATAGGCCCATCAAAGTTAGAGAACTTTCTCAAATGTTGAGCATCAGCATGAGAACTGTTCATTCCATCATTCGTAGTCTTGACTAGCATAAAGTTGCTGCTCAGTGGATTCCACGACTGCTTGCTGATGAGCAGAAAAATTTGCATTCGGCCTTATCATTAGCATTTGATACACTATCAACAACAAAATAATGCCTTTCTACCCCAAATTGTTGCTGGTGATGAGTCTTCATGTTATCACTATGAACCAGAATCCAAACGTCAGAGTATGTAGTGGAAGCATGCACAATCTCCGGAGGCGAAAAAATGTCGGTCCCCACCTTCAGCAGGAAAAGTAATGGTGACCATATTTTTTTGATTATCAGGGTGTGCTTCTCTTAGATTTTAATGAAGCTGGTGTCAACATCAACACTGAGCGATATACAGACAGCTTAATATGCTTACGGGTTAGCGTCAAGAATAAACATCCTGGGAAGCTCACAAATGGTGTCATTTTTCTGCATGCTAATGCTCAACCCCATGTAGCCCAGACGATTCAAGATCTGCTTGGTCGTATGTAGTGGGAAGTCTTACAATGTCGACCTTACAGTCCCGACTTGTCCCTGTGCGATTATCATGTTTTTGGCCCATTAAAGAAATCACTAAAAGGAGGAGGTTCAAATCGGATGCTGAGATAGTTTGCTGTTAGCGAATGGTTCCGCAAACAGCCACAAGAATTTTACCAGCGGGGAATCTGCAGGTTAGTGCAACAGTGGGACTCATGCCTTAATGTCAATGGAGACTTCTTTTAAAATCGTTGAATAAAAAATGCTTTACAGCCTCTAAACGTGTTTCTATTGAACAATCCTCATAAGTAAGGCCAGTATAGCAGACCACTGGCTGCCACATATAGAAAAATGTTGTGAAGTTATTCAACATGGAGCTTAAGCTTCCAGGTAAAAAATGTCCCACTGTTTCTCTTTTCAACATCTGAGAAGCTTTGTGTTCACTATATTAGTTACACCATGAATCAATTGTTACACCAATTAGGTTAGATCAAGTATTGGGTCAGGAAGTGCTACAATTCACCACAGTTTATGTAGACGACCTGTTGATTACCTCATCCAACTGGGAGGAACATTGTCACAGGGTGGAATATGTATTGAGTACATTAGCAGAGAACGACATAACACTAAAACTCGAAAAATCCCAATTAATAGCGAAGGAGGTTCAATTTTTAGGTTTCAATTTGACTGAACAAGGTATTTCCCCATCACAAGAAAAGGTTACTGCAATCCAGAAGTTCCCACAACCAAAGAATAAGAGGCAACTCCAATCCTTCTTAGGACTGTGTAATTACTACCGGAAGTTCCAACGCAATTATTCCGCATTGACATCTAAATTTCAGGAACAGCTGTCTTCCAAAAACAAATGGACATGGGGACATGAACAGGACGCTATACTACAACAGATAAAGGATAAATTCTTAGAGACAGCAATCCTTCATCATCCAAATTTTGATCACCCATTCTTTTTGAACTGTGACGCAAGTGATGTCAGTCTTGGGACGGTATTGTACCAAGAAGACACAGAAGGAAACCATTTAGTCATCAGTTTTGCCAGTCGTGTGTTAAACCACTGTCAGAGAAGGTATAATGTTACGGAAAAGGAACTATTAAGCATAGTCTTTGCTTGTAGTAAATTCCGAACGTACATTTTGGGATATCCTGTAACTGTCAGAACAGATCATAAGTCCATCTCATTTTTAAGAAGTTGCAAGCTGAGTCATGGAAGGCTTACAAGGTGGATACTCGCCTTGTAGGAGTATAATATCAAATGGGAATATATTCCAGGGAGTCAAAACGTGATAGCAGACGTGTTATCTCGAATAAACCTGGACACCCAGAACAAACCTGGACACCCAAACCTAACCTAACCTAACCTAACCTAACCTAAAAACACGTTTTTTTAGGTTAGAAGTACAATAACTTTGTTAAATGATTAATAAATGCATAACAGTTAAGAACAAAACTTGTAAAGAATTTAATTCTGAGAAAAATGGTGTAAATCAAGTCAATAAAAATCAACAAAAAATTCCAATTTTGGTTAAAAACAATACAATACGTTTTTAGGCAAAGATTTTTCTGTTTTACATCGGATATCATGAAAGTTATGGGAGATACAGTTCTGCGACCCGTTTTATTCGATTTTTCAGGTCAAAAACCATAAGAAACAACAGAATTCGCCCCTTAATTTACCTTCCCAGAATTTCAGAAAGTCTTCATTTGCCGAAATCCGGGCAAAATTTTTCGCTAGCCGTAACTCGCTTACAAAGCGTTTCCAGACATATGTTTATACGAACATTTTCTCTTCTTTTACACTATAGAACCATTTCTCAAGTTATTTCCCTCTCCTTCCGGGACACCCTGTATATCAATTGATTTCATACATCAATTAACAGAACATCAGCTTCATGATGTGTGATAGACCAAGGAAACCACTGCTCATAAAATACCCTTCAAAAAAAAAAAACAACTAATACAATAAATTGTAATTGTAAATTGTAAAGAATTGTGTTTAAGTAAAATGTTGATGTATGTCTGTAGCCTAAATGTCTAGGTGACATGAGACATTTGACATCACATCATAAACTTCTAAAATGTAAATATAAGAACTGTTATATGTGAAGGAAATAATGTTACTTTTTCATGTTGCAGAACTGCTACATAATATTAAGTTTTTAAACTTAGTTTTAGGTACTCCCTGCAATATTTTTTTATACAAATTTACTAGCAATAAATTTTTTTTTTTTGATAAATTTAAAGCAAATATTAGTTTTTTTAGAGAGATCATAAAAATTTATAGATGTAACCTGTTATTACTAAACTGCATAAAAAAGCAATAGACATACTGAAAGTTGGCAGAAAAATATTTGAGTTAACATCTAGTTTTAGAGTTGATGAAATAAAATAAAAATGGCTTTGAGGAATTTATTTTAACACTAAAACCATTAATTTTACCAATGAAAAGGTTTAGGCTTATAACCAACTGTTGTTAACTAAGTTTGACAAGAATGACAACTATTTATTTTTCTTATGTTTTATAATAATTAGTAAAAGAAAAACTACTACTTCTTCAAAGCAGCTTTTTTAATATTTTGTAAAATTTTTATTATATTACATAATGGTTCAATTTGAGATTACATAAGTGAAAACATGTTTTCTGATGTTTCATGTTTCAGATCAAGTTCACTTTTGTACCTCCTAAACCAGGTGTATTTGAATCACACTGGATCTTACATATACCTGGAAGACAAATCAGAAAGTCAATTATATTAATAGGCATTGCATCGGAGCCTAATGTGTTCTTTGTTCCATCCTACCTTAAGCTGAAACCTACTCTCAAAGGCTAGTAATCTAAAAATAATTTTTTTAAATATTATAATAGTTTATAATTTAATAGATAACAGATACTCAGTTGATTCCGGCTGTTCTATGTATGTGCAAAGATATTAACTAGAATTAATTAATTAATTCAAAATTAAACAAATTTAAGATTGTTTGAATACTATGTTTTTGTTTAATCTTAACATTAAACCATAACATTTTGCTGACAAAACTCATTTATTACTTGAACTAACTGTTTTGCCATGCAAGTGAAGTCAAGTCAGAGTCAGGGCGTATGTTCACAAAATTGTTGTTTTCCTAAGCAGATTATCCCAATAACATTTGGAGTGTTATTGGTATTATTGGTGCAGTCAGTGATTGCAGCTTTGAAGTATCAGCTTTACATCTTTTGATGGCCAGAGCACCTGATATCCAGACATATATAGCAATTAACATATTCAATACATTGTTAGGGACCATGGTATATACAGTTCAGAGATTCAGGCAGTTAGTTGTAAGTGTTGTATATTAGGGAAACCCCAACCCACGTTGTAACACAACGATAATTATTGGAATATAGATAATGTGTATGAGTGTGTTTTGATTGTGTGTTACTTGCAGATACGCTCCGGTATCCACAATAATGTTGTACAATAAAATATCCAAAATTATAATTATTATGATCAGTCTGATTGTGGTTAGTAAATGTGTGGGTATCACTGGTTAAATCTTTTAATTTAAAAGTATTTTTCGCACTCCGCTGGTAACCTCCCCACTTACCATATGTGGATATTGCTGTTCTGTTAGGTGACTGCTCAGCTGTAACACACACGCTACACATACAAGTAGATATTCTGTTTGAATATCAAACGTGATCAGCATGCACAATGATAATAATATAACAACTAAATAATGTTCTGAATTATCAGGAATATTTAAATTCTTCCGCCACCTTTTGATAGAACTGGCTATGAAAAAATGAACTATTTTAAGTTTGAAATTAAACTCCTTTTCCACTGGTAACAAGATATAGAGGTTTATTAACAGTTAAGAATGCTATAAAATCTTTAAAAATTAACAATCAGTCACTAATAATTTTACTGAGAATAATTACAATGAACAAATTTAAAATGAAACTCTTCTTAGCCTCAGGCTGGTAACACTGTAGGTTATACAATAGTTTTTATTTAGAGAGGTTATGTCCTCTTACATAAGTTAATTACCAAGTTTGTGTGATTCTTTTAAGTAGCACGATGCCAGATACAAGATGTGGCGTTTTATAATGATATTTAATAAACAATTAATAAAAAACAAACAAACAAATGTTAAAATTGAAAATTGGTACCATATAATAGACAATTATGGTATTATCGTACGCGGGAATTCGTACCCAGTACACAGTAGTTACTTTGACAATAAACAAGTGCGTTGATTTGCACTGCTAAAATATATTATTATATTTCAATAATTCACTGTAGGAATTATTTATTTACAAGAGAAAAAGTTATAAAAAAAAAACTCTTGTTATAGCTTTCATCTGGTTTGGATTATATGAGAACAGACTTATGACAAAAAGGTGGCAAATTGTGGTTATGATTTTTAGGTTATCTCATAATGTGAATAGTTATTAGAGTTAATTATATTAAGCATTAATTTCTTCTTAATCTAAACATACATATGTTATTTATAATATTTCTGATGCATAACTATCAGTAGAATAGAATATTCTTTCGCGTAAAAATTAAAATATTTATCTTCAATAGTAACAATCAAAAACAACATTAGTCAATTGAGCGACTATTTGCTGTGCTCGTATTTTGTAATAAGTACATTAATCATGACTCTTTTAATTATGAAAAATAATTAAAACATTTATTTATCAAGTTAAAAATTGCGAAATAATTATTTCGTCAATTCTGATAAATTTCATCAGCATTATTATACTTCGCTATTATTGATTAGCGTAGTATCTAAACAATCGGTTTTTTCAGAAATTTTTATTTCTGTTTTATGGTTAATTAATGAAAAATATTGTACTCCCTGGTTTATTTTCAACACAACACTCGAAAATACGACCGATATTATACACTGGTCGTATTTAAATCTTATTCACTCTGCACTGTACACACGTTAATGCTTTGTGTGGTATTTAGGTTAGGTGTATGTTGTTTACTGATGTTTACGTGTCGCGCACAATTCAAAATAAACTTCTTCATATATTTGGTCCGCCGAGTGATACGTCCTGTCTAGTTGATGATTGATAGATGACTGTCACGCTCCGTCGGAACGTCTGCGGCTTGTCTGCCGGTTTTCATTCATTCGATTGGTTGAATTCTTTGAACTCTCCGACCCAAAGTACCTTGACTTAGTAAAATTTTTAATTTATTACCAATTTTGCGTTTGGGTTTGAGATTAGAATGACGTAAGCACTGGTGCAAAAAATAATTAAAAAGTTTAAAATCGTGATAACTTTCTTATTATTTGCTTAATCGTTGAATGGTTAGTGCCAATAAATCGCGGACATCCTGAGCTTTAAATAAAGTCCAAACAAGATTGTAATCCGTCCATTATTTAAATCACTACAACGATTTTATCGATTTTTATGGTGCATCTTATATTTAATAAGTTTATTACACCAAAACTTAACTAATTACACTAAAACACTTTTGATTAAACGATCTGAGTCTATTTCTCAACTGTTTAATACAAAATTTGGGAATAATTGTCACCCAAACAATGTTTGATCATGGCGTCTTTAGCGTCCATATTCGATTATTCATAATTGTCCTTAAAACTATTTTTTCTTATCTAATAACATCGGTATTGTAATCTAACAATAATATAAATGTTTATTTACACGGATTTGTACTTTAGTATATGCACAGAGCTGTGTTTCATATACTATTAGTATTGTTTCACTACCCTCCTATCTTTTTTCTTAAAATTGTCACTTTATTTATGGTTTTTCTATATAAGGTATATTATGTTATAAATGCAACTAGTGTACAACTATAGTACCTAATTCATTTAATATATTTGTTAGCTTTTAGCTATCTGAGAACCCTTCAATTTCTAGTAATGGGTTTGTTTACATTAGGTCATGACATGGTAGTCAGTTATTTTGTGATAAATCAATAATAAAATTGTTATTATTATATTTGACATAGATTCTCAAAGTAGTATAAGACATCCTTCTGACCATTGATAACATTTTTATCTACTTTTGAACAAGTTTGTATGTTGCATTTTGCCTAAACAACTTGCTACTTATTGTTTGTTTACATTCTGATTCCACCATCATGGTCATTTAGTTTTTAATAATTTATCTATAAAATGACTATTCTTATGGTTATGGTCCATTCTCATAGTAGTATTAAGTGTCCTTCTTACTACTGGTAACACTTCCATTAATCTCTGTTCAAGTTTTAATAAAGTATTTTGCTTAACTAGTTGGTTACATTGCCTCTGCTCACTTCTGGCTATGCATTCATAGTCAGCTAGTTTACAATATTTTGGTCACAAAACTATTGTCATTATACTTGTAATCTGTTCTCATAGTAGTACCAGATGTTCATCTAACTACTGGTAATACTTTCATCAATCTTTGCACATGTTTTAACAATGTATTTTGGTTAACTAATTTGGCATATTAGGTTCCATTTCCTATAGCTTTGTGCCATCATATTTGGTCTACTTTATTTGTAGTGTATTCCAATATAATACACTGTTTATTAGGGTGTATCATTACTTAGAATGAATCTTTGATTGACACAATTGTTGATGGTTGTTTGGTTAAACTAACATGTATGATTTTTTGTTTCATAGGTGCCTTTCCTATGGGGTTATGTAACAATGTACAACCTATTCTAATGCAGCATTTTGCTACTACTAACATGACTTCAGTATGGTATTCTATTACAACAGTTTAATTGTTTTAATACACATGTTTACACTACTTCTTCTTAAACAATAATACAAATATTCTTGAACTAATGATAATACCTTTCTTGTCATGGTTTGTAACTAATTTCTGTCACATTTGTTTGATATTTAACAAACTACTTTGTTTGTTATTATTTTCTCTGGCCTTTCTGTGTATTGTATTCTGTTTTGCCGTGGCATTCAGTTACATTTCTTTTGAAATTTACAAAGGTTTTTATTTATCAAGTTCTATAAACAATAATATAACTGTTCTATCTTACATTTTTTGGTGGTCTTATGACTATCTATTTGGATCACAATCTTCATTAAACTAGTCACACTAACTGTTTGTGTATTTTTTGACTATTTAATTCTTGATGTTTCCACTATGAAAGTAACACATTTTCTTCCGCTATAAACCTTATCACTGGAATTGTTTGTGGGGTTTATTAGGTTAAAATTAGTTAACTGGTCACAGGTTCTCACACTTATATTAAGTACTCACTATAACTGTTTGTGATTTCTTAAAATGTTAAACACTGTTTCTTCTTAGTTGACAATCGCTATTCTTTTAGTTACTAGTATTGTCTCTAGTACACTTGATGAATGATGATTTCTTGTATGGTCTATCCATTTTCTTCTCTCTTCCTGTCATGTTTCCTTGTCCTTCTTCTTCCTTTCTTCTTTAGGTTTGAACGTCTTCTTCAATATTTTCATTGTAGTAGTCGTTGTTTCACAATATTCATAGTTGTAAATATATTAGTTTGTCTGCCATCATTGTGGTTGCTCTTGAGTTGTCTCTTCCTTTGTTTTGCATAGTCGTTTTATTGGTTCCCTTCACTGTTGGAATCCTGTTGTCTTCTTTTACACTTTTATTATAGTCACTATCTTCATTTGTTCCCCTCACTGTTGGAATTTTGTTGTAGTCATTTTGTTTTACACTTTCATTATCTACTATCTTTTTTGGTTCCCCTCACTGTTGGAATCTATTGGGCCTGGTTTCTAACATTTTATTTTGGCTCATGGTCATTTTCTTTCTTCATTTCGAGTACGATGCTGCTATGTTATACTTTCTCCTTCATAATTGGAACTTTACACTAATATATCTGTAGATACACACTTTTGTTCACATAGTTTTATTTATCTAGAAATACTTTTATGCTTTTCCGTCACTTGACGTTATAATTGCTTACTTTATGTAACTACCATATTTGGTAACGTTACATATGCCTTCCTATAAGAATTGATTAATTCTGAATCAGTATATTTATTTTCATTGTAGAATTCATCAATTGTTGTACGTTTCCATGTCGATTCATATGCTTTTTACATATATCCCTTCACTTTCTTCTATTTGAATCATGATTATTTCTCTTCTATGTAATTATCTCCCTTGTTTATTTAGTTCCCTAATTCCCTAACATAAGCTTAGCTGGGGCAGTTCAGAGCGGCTCACTTTGGCTATTCAACTCCACTGGCCATACTAACTTCAATAAATATGGAGGCACATCTTCTCCATCAATAATAATAAATGATTGCTGGCATTATTCATCAGTCAATTCATCTCAAATAATTAAAAAAAATAATAATAGTGGTCGTTCTTCCGACAAATAATAAATATCCTTGGGATTAACTCACGCATCTGCGGTTTACACATTGTTATACTCTCTTTTTCTTGATTCAACTCAACTAAATTCTTCACATATTACAGGGATATTTTGTTTTACATTTCATCACAGGTATACTCTCATGATTATCTTCGTTAGTATATTACTTTTCATTCTTCTTCATCATCGATTAATCTCTTCTCTTTGTATCACATTAAACGTCATCTCGTCATATTCTTCATTTCAGGGTTTACTCATCTAGATATAATTCATGAATATATTTATTTTTTCTCTTTTTTCATGGTTTCAGTTGAGATATAGTATATGTGGTATTGGCCTTCTTCTAGTAAATGACACTAGAAAACAATGTGGTTGTGTGTGGTTTCTTGTCTACATTAATGATACTTATTTAGTTTTGCTCCTCCAACTTCTTATTTTCTCTTTCTTTTTTCATTGGTAGTACGGGTATGATGTTAACTTTACTAGTTGACTTGGCTCTTGGAAATAGTTGTGCCAGGGATGGAGGATGTCAGTCTCGTATAGTACTTCTTCTCTTTGTTAGTAGTACGGGTGTGTGGTGAATTACTGGTTGACTTGGCTCTTGGAAATTGGTGTATTATACATACATTGGTGCCAAAGATGGAATTTGTCGATCTCGTATAGTACTTCTTCTCTTTGTTAGTAGTACTAGTACTATTATTTGCAAATACAATTTTCTGGATCCTTTACATAACTTCTTTGAGAACATATTTTTTCTCACATTATAAAATTACAATATATTCAACGTTCATTTCATAGTTATATAGTTACTTCTTATTTAATATAAACACACAATAATCTTCATAGCAATATTCCATCCTTTCTTCATTAGTCAACATCTGTTTTCATAATTATATTTTCATTTTTCACTTATTAATAAACAATAATCTTCATCGCCACATTTCACTTTTTATCTTTATATTTTAATCTCCGATATATCGTTTCATTGAATCTTGTGTCAGCATTATTGGTTATCATAATAGTTCGTCCCATATTTCAGGGTATTTTTTATTCATTTTAACCATAATCATCGCTCTCCTCTCTTCTTGTCGTTCGGACTTCTTCAGTATCCATACTCCTGTCCGTTCTTGACATATATCGGGCTATCATTTGGTTCTTCCATTTGAATGCTATTAGGGCTGTGTCTGCCTTCCGTTCTTCTGTCTTCTTTCTCTCTCTCTCTTCAATGTATTTGTGTCCATTGTTCTCCAGGTTGTGGTTAGTACTGACGTTTGGTAACTCCCTCAATTCTGTTTGACCGTCATCCGTCTTCTGGTTGGGTGCTTCCATTAATTGGCTCCTCTTCTTCCTCAGTTCTCTGATTTCTCTGGCATATCCTTCGATAATCCGGTCCCATTTCTCTTGATAGCCTTCCTTTTTCTTAAAATATCCCACTCTTCTTTTGGAAATCCGTGGTTGAGATGCTTTGTTGGTCATCTTCTTCTTCGTTGTTACATAATCTTCCTCTTCGTCCATTGTCATGAAACTCCTCCGATACTCCTTCCTGAAAGTCCCTTCTTCATGGTTGACGATTGGTAAGTTGACCATATTAATCAGGCCATCTCTAGTCATTTCAATTAATTCTTTTGTGATTCTTGCCTTCCTTGGACGCATGGTTCTTCTTTCTTCCATTTTCACCTCTTCCTTTTCTTGAATTATTTGGATCTTCTTTTCTCCACTATCTTTAGGCTCTGGATTCGTCTGTTCCATGTTTTTATCTTCAAGTACTTTTTCAACCTCCATTTGATCGTCTACTATTAATTCTCTTCTTATCTTCTTAACACTCTCTTCTGCCTCTTCACAACATCTTTTTATTGTCTTTCCTGATTGCTTATAATCATCCTTCACTACCGTGTTTGTTGACTCCACGCTCTCCTTGTCATCTCCCTTTATTCTCTTATTCATTCGGTCTAATCTCCTATTGATCTCGTCGATTTTCTGGTTGGTTTGGTCGATTTTAATCCCCAATTCTGCAGATAAGTCTTCCTTCATTATTGCCATTTTCTTCTCCAATAGCTCTTCAGTCTTTTTCTGTCCGTCTTCCATCCTCCTGTTGGTTTCATTTATCCTGTCATTTAATTCCCCCCTCAACAATTCTATATTTTTCTGGTTCTCTCTCTGGCCTTCTTCTATTTTCTGGTCCGTAGATTTCTGGCCTTCCTTTAGTGACTCTATTTTTTGATCCGTGGACTTCAGGCCTTCCCTTAGTGACTCTATTGATTTGTTGGTACTTTGCTCTATCCTCTGACTCAACGTTTCCATTGTTTTATTAGTGCCTTCAATAATCATCCGCATCATCTCCTGGTAATCCACGCTTACGGGTTTCGTTGGTCTCTCTGGTTGGTTTGTTTCCGGTAGAGCTTCTTGTGGTATGATTTCCGGCTCCTCATCAGGTTGCTGAACCTCCTCCGCCGGTTCAGGTTGTTTGTCCTCAATTTTTAATAGGATTTCTTCAACGTCTTCCGTTGACGTTGCCTCCTTCTCTTCCAGTCTGGCCTCCCTCTCTGCCTCTGCTGCTCTCTTTTTTGAGGTTGATCTCCTTGTGTACATCTTGTCGCTGGCAATGTACTTGCTGTCTCTTGACGGATTGGGTTATTAAATTATTGGTTAAATTGTCCGTTTTTTCCCTAATCCGTGCCCCACGTTGGGCGCCACGTTGTAACACAACGCTGATATTTATTGGAATATAGATAATGTGTATGAGTGTGTTTTGATTGTGTGTTACTTGCAGATACGCTCCGGTATCCACAATAATGTTGTACAATAAAATATCCAAAATTATAATTATTATGATCAGTCTGATTGTGGTTAGTAAATGTGTGGGTATCGCTGGTTAAATCTTTTAATTTAAAAGTATTTTTCGCACTCCGCTGGTAACCTCCCCACTTACCATATGTGGATATTGCTGTTCTGTTAGGTGACTGCTCAGCTGTAACACACACGCTACACATACAAGTAGATATTCTGTTTGAATATCAAACGTGATTAGCATGCACAATGATAATAATATAACAACTAAATAATGTTCTGAATTATCAGGAATATTTAAATTCTTCCGCCACCTTTTGATAGAACTGGCTATGAAAAAATGAACTATTTTAAGTTTGAAATTAAACTCCTTTTCCACTGGTAACAAGATATAGAGGTTTATTAACAGTTAAGAATGCTATAAAATCTTTAAAAATTAACAATCAGTCACTAATAATTTTACTGAGAATAATTACAATGAACAAATTTAAAATGAAACTCTTCTTAGCCTCAGGCTGGTAACACTGTAGGTTATACAATAGTTTTTATTTAGAGAGGTTATGTCCTCTTACATAAGTTAATTACCAAGTTCGTGTGATTCTTTTAAGTAGCACGATGCCAGATACAAGATGTGGCGTTTTATAATGATATTTAATAAACAATTAATAAAAAACAAACAAACAAATGTTAAAATTGAAAATTGGTACCATATAATAGACAATTATGGTATTATCGTACGCGGGAATTCGTACCCAGTACACAGTAGTTACTTTGACAATAAACAAGTGCGTTGATTTGCACTGCTAAAATATATTATTATATTTTAATAATTCACTGTAGGAATTATTTATTTACAAGAGAAAAAGTTATAAAAAAAAACTCTTGTTATAGCTTTCATCTGGTTTGGATTATATGAGAACAGACTTATGACAAAAAGGTGGCAAACTGTGGTTATGATTTTTAGGTTATCTCATAATGTGAATAGTTATTAGAGTTAATTATATTAAGCATTAATTTCTTCTTAATCTAAACATACATATGTTATTTATAATATTTCTGATGCATAACTATCAGTAGAATAGAATATTCTTTCGCGTAAAAATTAAAATATTTATCTTCAATAGTAACAATCAAAAACAACATTAGTCAATTGAGCGACTATTTGCTGTGCTCGTATTTTGTAATAAGTACATTAATCATGACTCTTTTAATTATGAAAAATAATTAAAACATTTATTTATCAAGTTAAAAATTGCGAAATAATTATTTCGTCAATTCTGATAAATTTCATCAGCATTATTATACTTCGCTATTATTGATTAGCGTAGTATCTAAACAATCGGTTTTTTCAGAAATTTTTATTTCTGTTTTATGGTTAATTAATGAAAAATATTGTACTCCCTGGTTTATTTTCAACACAACACTCGAAAATACGACCGATATTATACACTGGTCGTATTTAAATCTTATTCACTCTGCACTGTACACACGTTAATGCTTTGTGTGGTATTTAGGTTAGGTGTATGTTGTTTACTGATGTTTACGTGTCGCGCACAATTCAAAATAATCTTCTTCATATATTTGGTCCGCCGAGTGATACGTCCTGTCTAGTTGATGATTGATAGATGACTGTCACGCTCCGTCGGAACGTCTGCGGCTTGTCTGCCGGTTTTCATTCATTCGATTGGTTGAATTCTTTGAACTCTCCGACCCAAAGTACCTTGACTTAGTAAAATTTTTAATTTATTACCAATTTTGCGTTTGGGTTTGAGATTAGAATGACGTAAGCACTGGTGCAAAAAATAATTAAAAAGTTTAAAATCGTGATAACTTTCTTATTATTTGCTTAATCGTTGAATGGTTAGTGCCAATAAATCGCGGACATCCTGAGCTTTAAATAAACTCCAAACAAGATTATAATCCGTCCATTATTTAAATCACTACAACGATTTTATCGATTTTTATGGTGCATCTTATATTTAATAAGTTTATTACACCAAAACTTAACTAATTACACTAAAACACTTTTGATTAAACGATCTGAGTCTATTTCTCAACTGTTTAATACAAAATTTGGGAATAATTGTCACCCAAACAATGTTTGATCATGGCGTCTTTAGCGTCCATATTCGATTATTCACAATTGTCCTTAAAACTATTTTTTCTTATCTAATAACATCGGTATTGTAATCTAACAATAATATAAATGTTTATTTACACGGATTTGTACTTTAGTATATGCACAGGGCTGTGTTTCATATACTATTAGTATTGTTTCACTACCCTCCTATCTTTTTTCTTAAAATTGTCACTTTATTTATGGTTTTTCTATATAAGGTATATTATGTTATAAATGCAACTAGTGTACAACTATAGTACCTAATTCATTTAATATATTTGTTAGCTTTTAGCTATCTGAGAACCCTTCAATTTCTAGTAATGGGTTTGTTTACATTAGGTCATGACATGGTAGTCAGTTATTTTGTGATAAATCAATAATAAAATTGTTATTATTATATTTGACATAGATTCTCAAAGTAGTATCAGACATCCTTCTGATCATTGATAACATTTTTATCTACTTTTGAACAAGTTTGTATGTTGCATTTTGCCTAAACAACTTGCTACTTATTGTTTGTTTACATTCTGATTCCACCATCATGGTCATTTAGTTTTTAATAATTTATCTATAAAATGACTATTCTTATGGTTATGGTCCATTCTCATAGTAGTATTAAGTGTCCTTCTTACTACTGGTAACACTTCCATTAATCTCTGTTCAAGTTTTAATAAAGTATTTTGCTTAACTAGTTGGTTACATTGCCTCTGCTCACTTCTGGCTATGCATTCATAGTCAGCTAGTTTACAATATTTTGGTCACAAAACTATTGTCATTATACTTGTAATCTGTTCTCATAGTAGTACCAGATGTTCATCTAACTACTGGTAATACTTTCATCAATCTTTGCACATGTTTTAACAATGTATTTTGGTTAACTAATTTGGCATATTAGGTTCCATTTCCTATAGCTTTGTGCCATCATATTTGGTCTACTTTATTTGTAGTGTATTTCAATATAATACACTGTTTATTAGGGTGTATCATTACTTAGAATGAATCTTTGATTGACACAATTGTTGATGGTTGTTTGGTTAAACTAACATGTATGATTTTTTGTTTCATAGGTGCCTTTCCTATGGGGTTATGTAACAATGTACAACCTATTCTAATGCAGCATTTTGCTACTACTAACATGACTTCAGTATGGTATTCTATTACAACAGTTTAATTGTTTTAATACACATGTTTACACTACTTCTTCTTAAACAATAATACAAATATTCTTGAACTAATGATAATACCTTTCTTGTCATGGTTTGTAACTAATTTCTGTCACATTTGTTTGATATTTAACAAACTACTTTGTTTGTTATTATTTTCTCTGGCCTTTCTGTGTATTGTATTCTGTTTTGCCGTGGCATTCAGTTACATTTCTTTTGAAATTTACAAAGGTTTTTATTTATCAAGTTCTATAAACAATAATATAACTGTTCTATCTTACATTTCTTGGTGGTCTTATGACTATCTATTTGGATCACAATCTTCATTAAACTAGTCACACTAACTGTTTGTGTATTTTTTGACTATTTAATTCTTGATGTTTCCACTATGAAAAGTAACACATTTTCTTCCACTATAAACCTTATCACTGGAATTGTTTGTGGGTTTATTAGGTTAAAATTAGTTAACTGGTCACAGGTTCTCACACTTATATTAAGTACTCACTATAACTGTTTGTGATTTCTTAAAATGTTAAACACTGTTTCTTCGTAGTTGACAATCGCTATTCTTTTAGTTACTAGTATTGTCTCTAGTACACTTGATGAATGATGATTTCTTGTATGGTCTATCCATTTTCTTCTCTCTTCCTGTCATGTTTCCTTGTCCTTCTTCTTCCTTTCTTCTTTAGGTTTGAACGTCTTCTTCAATATTTTCATTGTAGTAGTCGTTGTTTCACAATATTCATAGTTGTAAATATATTAGTTTGTCTGCCATCATTGTGGTTGCTCTTGAGTTGTCTCTTCCTTTGTTTTGCATAGTCGTTTTATTGGTTCCCTTCACTGTTGGAATCCTGTTGTCTTCTTTTACACTTTTATTATAGTCACTATCTTCATTTGTTCCCCTCACTGTTGGAATTTTGTTGTAGTCATTTTGTTTTACACTTTCATTATCTACTATCTTTTTTGGTTCCCCTCACTGTTGGAATCTATTGGGCCTGGTTTCTAACATTTTATTTTGGCTCATGGTCATTTTCTTTCTTCATTTCGAGTACGATGCTGCTATGTTATACTTTCTCCTTCATAATTGGAACTTTACACTAATATATCTGTAGATACACACTTTTGTTCACATAGTTTTATTTATCTAGAAATACTTTTATGCTTTTCCGTCACTTGACGTTATAATTGCTTACTTTATGTAACTACCATATTTGGTAACGTTACATATGCCTTCCTATAAGAATTGATTAATTCTGAATCAGTATATTTATTTTCATTGTAGAATTCATCAATTGTTGTACGTTTCCATGTCGATTCATATGCTTTTTACATATATCCCTTCACTTTCTTCTATTTGAATCATGATTATTTCTCTTCTATGTAATTATCTCCCTTGTTTATTTAGTTCCCTAATTCCCTAACATAAGCTTAGCTGGGGCAGTTCAGAGCGGCTCACTTTGGCTATTCAACTCCACTGGCCATACTAACTTCAATAAATATGGAGGCACATCTTCTCCATCAATAATAATAAATGATTGCTGGCATTATTCATCAGTCAATTCATCTCAAATAATTAAAAAAAATAATAATAGTGGTCGTTCTTCCGACAAATAATAAATATCCTTGGGATTAACTCACGCATCTGCGGTTTACACATTGTTATACTCTCTTTTTCTTGATTCAACTCAACTAAATTCTTCACATATTACAGGGATATTTTGTTTTACATTTCATCACAGGTATACTCTCATGATTATCTTCGTTAGTATATTACTTTTCATTCTTCTTCATCATCGATTAATCTCTTCTCTTTGTATCACATTAAACGTCATCTCGTCATATTCTTCATTTCAGGGTTTACTCATCTAGATATAATTCATGAATATATTTATGTTTTCTCTTTTTTCATGGTTTCAGTTGAGATATAGTATATGTGGTATTGGCCTTCTTCTAGTAAATGACACTAGAAAACAATGTGGTTGTGTGTGGTTTCTTGTCTACATTAATGATACTTATTTAGTTTTGCTCCTCCAACTTCTTATTTTCTCTTTCTTTTTTCATTGGTAGTACGGGTATGATGTTAACTTTACTAGTTGACTTGGCTCTTGGAAATAGTTGTGCCAGGGATGGAGGATGTCAGTCTCGTATAGTACTTCTTCTCTTTGTTAGTAGTACGGGTGTGATGGTGAATTACTGGTTGACTTGGCTCTTGGAAATTGGTGTATTATACATACATTGGTGCCAAAGATGGAATTTGTCGATCTCGTATAGTACTTCTTCTCTTTGTTAGTAGTACTAGTACTATTATTTGCAAATACAATTTTCTGGATCCTTTACATAACTTCTTTGAGAACATATTTTTTCTCACATTATAAAATTACAATATATTCAACGTTCATTTCATAGTTATATAGTTACTTCTTATTTAATATAAACACACAATAATCTTCATAGCAATATTCCATCCTTTCTTCATTAGTCAACATCTGTTTTCATAATTATATTTTCATTTTTCACTTATTAATAAACAATAATCTTCATCGCCACATTTCACTTTTTATCTTTATATTTTAATCTCCGATATATCGTTTCATTGAATCTTGTGTCAGCATTATTGGTTATCATAATAGTTCGTCCCATATTTCAGGGTATTTTTTATTCATTTTAACCATAATCATCGCTCTCCTCTCTTCTTGTCGTTCGGACTTCTTCAGTATCCATACTCCTGTCCGTTCTTGACATATATCGGGCTATCATTTGGTTCTTCCATTTGAATGCTATTAGGGCTGTGTCTGCCTTCCGTTCTTCTGTCTTCTTTCTCTCTCTCTCTTCAATGTATTTGTGTCCATTGTTCTCCAGGTTGTGGTTAGTACTGACGTTTGGTAACTCCCTCAATTCTGTTTGACCGTCATCCGTCTTCTGGTTGGGTGCTTCCATTAATTGGCTCCTCTTCTTCCTCAGTTCTCTGATTTCTCTGGCATATCCTTCGATAATCCGGTCCCATTTCTCTTGATAGCCTTCCTTTTTCTTAAAATATCCCACTCTTCTTTTGGAAATCCGTGGTTGAGATGCTTTGTTGGTCATCTTCTTCTTCGTTGTTACATAATCTTCCTCTTCGTCCATTGTCATGAAACTCCTCCGATACTCCTTCCTGAAAGTCCCTTCTTCATGGTTGATGATTTGTAAGTTGACCATATTAATCAGGCCATCTCTAGTCATTTCAATTAATTCTTTTGTGATTCTTGCCTTCCTTGGACGCATGGTTCTTCTTTCTTCCATTTTCACCTCTTCCTTTTCTTGAATTATTTGGATCTTCTTTTCTCCACTATCTTTAGGCTCTGGATTCGTCTGTTCCATGTTTTTATCTTCAAGTACTTTTTCAACCTCCATTTGATCGTCTACTATTAATTCTCTTCTTATCTTCTTAACACTCTCTTCTGCCTCTTCACAACATCTTTTTATTGTCTTTCCTGATTGCTTATAATCATCCTTCACTACCGTGTTTGTTGACTCCACGCTCTCCTTGTCATCTCCCTTTATTCTCTTATTCATTCGGTCTAATCTCCTATTGATCTCGTCGATTTTCTGGTTGGTTTGGTCGATTTTAATCCCCAATTCTGCAGATAAGTCTTCCTTCATTATTGCCATTTTCTTCTCCAATAGCTCTTCAGTCTTTTTCTGTCCGTCTTCCATCCTCCTGTTGGTTTCATTTATCCTGTCATTTAATTCCCCCCTCAACAATTCTATATTTTTCTGGTTCTCTCTCTGGCCTTCTTCTATTTTCTGGTCCGTAGATTTCTGGCCTTCCTTTAGTGACTCTATTTTTTGATCCGTGGACTTCAGGCCTTCCCTTAGTGACTCTATTGATTTGTTGGTACTTTGCTCTATCCTCTGACTCAACGTTTCCATTGTTTTATTAGTGCCTTCAATAATCATCCGCATCATCTCCTGGTAATCCACGCTTACGGGTTTCGTTGGTCTCTCTGGTTGGTTTGTTTCCGGTAGAGCTTCTTGTGGTATGATTTCCGGCTCCTCATCAGGTTGCTGAACCTCCTCCGCCGGTTCAGGTTGTTTGTCCTCAATTTTTAATAGGATTTCTTCAACGTCTTCCGTTGACGTTGCCTCCTTCTCTTCCAGTCTGGCCTCCCTCTCTGCCTCTGCTGCTCTCTTTTTTGAGGTTGATCTCCTTGTGTACATCTTGTCGCTGGCAATGTACTTGCTGTCTCTTGACGGATTGGGTTATTAAATTATTGGTTAAATTGTCCGTTTTTTCCCTAATCCGTGCCCCACGTTGGGCGCCACGTTGTAACACAACGCTGATATTTATTGGAATATAGATAATGTGTATGAGTGTGTTTTGATTGTGTGTTACTTGCAGATACGCTCCGGTATCCACAATAATGTTGTACAATAAAATATCCAAAATTATAATTATTATGATCAGTCTGATTGTGGTTAGTAAATGTGTGGGTATCGCTGGTTAAATCTTTTAATTTAAAAGTATTTTTCGCACTCCGCTGGTAACCTCCCCACTTACCGTATGTGGATGTTGCTGTTCTGTTAGGTGACTGCTCAGCTGTAACACACACGCTACACATACAAGTAGATATTCTGTTTGAATATCAAACGTGATTAGCATGCACAATGATAATAATATAACAACTAAATAATGTTCTGAATTATCAGGAATATTTAAATTCTTCCGCCACCTTTTGATAGAACTGGCTATGAAAAAATGAACTATTTTAAGTTTGAAATTAAACTCCTTTTCCACTGGTAACAAGATATAGAGGTTTATTAACAGTTAAGAATGCTATAAAATCTTTAAAAATTAACAATCAGTCACTAATAATTTTACTGAGAATAATTACAATGAACAAATTTAAAATGAAACTCTTCTTAGCCTCAGGCTGGTAACACTGTAGGTTATACAATAGTTTTTATTTAGAGAGGTTATGTCCTCTTACATAAGTTAATTACCAAGTTCGTGTGATTCTTTTAAGTAGCACGATGCCAGATACAAGATGTGGCGTTTTATAATGATATTTAATAAACAATTAATAAAAAACAAACAAACAAATGTTAAAATTGAAAATTGGTACCATATAATAGATAATTATGGTATTATCGTACGCGGGAATTCGTACCCAGTACACAGTAGTTACTTTGACAATAAACAAGTGCGTTGATTTGCACTGCTAAAATATATTATTATATTTTAATAATTCACTGTAGGAATTATTTATTTACAAGAGAAAAAGTTATAAAAAAAAACTCTTGTTATAGCTTTCATCTGGTTTGGATTATATGAGAACAGACTTATGACAAAAAGGTGGCAAACTGTGGTTATGATTTTTAGGTTATCTCATAATGTGAATAGTTATTAGAGTTAATTATATTAAGCATTAATTTCTTCTTAATCTAAACATACATATGTTATTTATAATATTTCTGATGCATAACTATCAGTAGAATAGAATATTCTTTCGCGTAAAAATTAAAATATTTATCTTCAATAGTAACAATCAAAAACAACATTAGTCAATTGAGCGACTATTTGCTGTGCTCGTATTTTGTAATAAGTACATTAATCATGACTCTTTTAATTATGAAAAATAATTAAAACATTTATTTATCAAGTTAAAAATTGCGAAATAATTATTTCGTCAATTCTGATAAATTTCATCAGCATTATTATACTTCGCTATTATTGATTAGCGTAGTATCTAAACAATCGGTTTTTTCAGAAATTTTTATTTCTGTTTTATGGTTAATTAATGAAAAATATTGTACTCCCTGGTTTATTTTCAACACAACACTCGAAAATACGACCGATATTATACACTGGTCGTATTTAAATCTTATTCACTCTGCACTGTACACACGTTAATGCTTTGTGTGGTATTTAGGTTAGGTGTATGTTGTTTACTGATGTTTACGTGTCGCGCACAATTCAAAATAATCTTCTTCATATATTTGGTCCGCCGAGTGATACGTCCTGTCTAGTTGATGATTGATAGATGACTGTCACGCTCCGTCGGAACGTCTGCGGCTTGTCTGCCGGTTTTCATTCATTCGATTGGTTGAATTCTTTGAACTCTCCGACCCAAAGTACCTTGACTTAGTAAAATTTTTAATTTATTACCAATTTTGCGTTTGGGTTTGAGATTAGAATGACGTAAGCACTGGTGCAAAAAATAATTAAAAAGTTTAAAATCGTGATAACTTTCTTATTATTTGCTTAATCGTTGAATGGTTAGTGCCAATAAATCGCGGACATCCTGAGCTTTAAATAAAGTCCAAACAAGATTATAATCCGTCCATTATTTAAATCACTACAACGATTTTATCGATTTTTATGGTGCATCTTATATTTAATAAGTTTATTACACCAAAACTTAACTAATTACACTAAAACACTTTTGATTAAACGATCTGAGTCTATTTCTCAACTGTTTAATACAAAATTTGGGAATAATTGTCACCCAAACAATGTTTGATCATGGCGTCTTTAGCGTCCATATTCGATTATTCACAATTGTCCTTAAAACTATTTTTTCTTATCTAATAACATCGGTATTGTAATCTAACAATAATATAAATGTTTATTTACACGGATTTGTACTTTAGTATATGCACAGGGCTGTGTTTCATATACTATTAGTATTGTTTCACTACCCTCCTATCTTTTTTCTTAAAATTGTCACTTTATTTATGGTTTTTCTATATAAGGTATATTATGTTATAAATGCAACTAGTGTACAACTATAGTACCTAATTCATTTAATATATTTGTTAGCTTTTAGCTATCTGAGAACCCTTCAATTTCTAGTAATGGGTTTGTTTACATTAGGTCATGACATGGTAGTCAGTTATTTTGTGATAAATCAATAATAAAATTGTTATTATTATATTTGACATAGATTCTCAAAGTAGTATCAGACATCCTTCTGATCATTGATAACATTTTTATCTACTTTTGAACAAGTTTGTATGTTGCATTTTGCCTAAACAACTTGCTACTTATTGTTTGTTTACATTCTGATTCCACCATCATGGTCATTTAGTTTTTAATAATTTATCTATAAAATGACTATTCTTATGGTTATGGTCCATTCTCATAGTAGTATTAAGTGTCCTTCTTACTACTGGTAACACTTCCATTAATCTCTGTTCAAGTTTTAATAAAGTATTTTGCTTAACTAGTTGGTTACATTGCCTCTGCTCACTTCTGGCTATGCATTCATAGTCAGCTAGTTTACAATATTTTGGTCACAAAACTATTGTCATTATACTTGTAATCTGTTCTCATAGTAGTACCAGATGTTCATCTAACTACTGGTAATACTTTCATCAATCTTTGCACATGTTTTAACAATGTATTTTGGTTAACTAATTTGGCATATTAGGTTCCATTTCCTATAGCTTTGTGCCATCATATTTGGTCTACTTTATTTGTAGTGTATTTCAATATAATACACTGTTTATTAGGGTGTATCATTACTTAGAATGAATCTTTGATTGACACAATTGTTGATGGTTGTTTGGTTAAACTAACATGTATGATTTTTTGTTTCATAGGTGCCTTTCCTATGGGGTTATGTAACAATGTACAACCTATTCTAATGCAGCATTTTGCTACTACTAACATGACTTCAGTATGGTATTCTATTACAACAGTTTAATTGTTTTAATACACATGTTTACACTACTTCTTCTTAAACAATAATACAAATATTCTTGAACTAATGATAATACCTTTCTTGTCATGGTTTGTAACTAATTTCTGTCACATTTGTTTGATATTTAACAAACTACTTTGTTTGTTATTATTTTCTCTGGCCTTTCTGTGTATTGTATTCTGTTTTGCCGTGGCATTCAGTTACATTTCTTTTGAAATTTACAAAGGTTTTTATTTATCAAGTTCTATAAACAATAATATAACTGTTCTATCTTACATTTCTTGGTGGTCTTATGACTATCTATTTGGATCACAATCTTCATTAAACTAGTCACACTAACTGTTTGTGTATTTTTTGACTATTTAATTCTTGATGTTTCCACTATGAAAGTAACACATTTTCTTCCGCTATAAACCTTATCACTGGAATTGTTTGTGGGGTTTATTAGGTTAAAATTAGTTAACTGGTCACAGGTTCTCACACTTATATTAAGTACTCACTATAACTGTTTGTGATTTCTTAAAATGTTAAACACTGTTTCTTCGTAGTTGACAATCGCTATTCTTTTAGTTACTAGTATTGTCTCTAGTACACTTGATGAATGATGATTTCTTGTATGGTCTATCCATTTTCTTCTCTCTTCCTGTCATGTTTCCTTGTCCTTCTTCTTCCTTTCTTCTTTAGGTTTGAACGTCTTCTTCAATATTTTCATTGTAGTAGTCGTTGTTTCACAATATTCATAGTTGTAAATATATTAGTTTGTCTGCCATCATTGTGGTTGCTCTTGAGTTGTCTCTTCCTTTGTTTTGCATAGTCGTTTTATTGGTTCCCTTCACTGTTGGAATCCTGTTGTCTTCTTTTACACTTTTATTATAGTCACTATCTTCATTTGTTCCCCTCACTGTTGGAATTTTGTTGTAGTCATTTTGTTTTACACTTTCATTATCTACTATCTTTTTTGGTTCCCCTCACTGTTGGAATCTATTGGGCCTGGTTTCTAACATTTTATTTTGGCTCATGGTCATTTTCTTTCTTCATTTCGAGTACGATGCTGCTATGTTATACTTTCTCCTTCATAATTGGAACTTTACACTAATATATCTGTAGATACACACTTTTGTTCACATAGTTTTATTTATCTAGAAATACTTTTATGCTTTTCCGTCACTTGACGTTATAATTGCTTACTTTATGTAACTACCATATTTGGTAACGTTACATATGCCTTCCTATAAGAATTGATTAATTCTGAATCAGTATATTTATTTTCATTGTAGAATTCATCAATTGTTGTACGTTTCCATGTCGATTCATATGCTTTTTACATATATCCCTTCACTTTCTTCTATTTGAATCATGATTATTTCTCTTCTATGTAATTATCTCCCTTGTTTATTTAGTTCCCTAATTCCCTAACATAAGCTTAGCTGGGGCAGTTCAGAGCGGCTCACTTTGGCTATTCAACTCCACTGGCCATACTAACTTCAATAAATATGGAGGCACATCTTCTCCATCAATAATAATAAATGATTGCTGGCATTATTCATCAGTCAATTCATCTCAAATAATTAAAAAAAATAATAATAGTGGTCGTTCTTCCGACAAATAATAAATATCCTTGGGATTAACTCACGCATCTGCGGTTTACACATTGTTATACTCTCTTTTTCTTGATTCAACTCAACTAAATTCTTCACATATTACAGGGATATTTTGTTTTACATTTCATCACAGGTATACTCTCATGATTATCTTCGTTAGTATATTACTTTTCATTCTTCTTCATCATCGATTAATCTCTTCTCTTTGTATCACATTAAACGTCATCTCGTCATATTCTTCATTTCAGGGTTTACTCATCTAGATATAATTCATGAATATATTTATGTTTTCTCTTTTTTCATGGTTTCAGTTGAGATATAGTATATGTGGTATTGGCCTTCTTCTAGTAAATGACACTAGAAAACAATGTGGTTGTGTGTGGTTTCTTGTCTACATTAATGATACTTATTTAGTTTTGCTCCTCCAACTTCTTATTTTCTCTTTCTTTTTTCATTGGTAGTACGGGTATGATGTTAACTTTACTAGTTGACTTGGCTCTTGGAAATAGTTGTGCCAGGGATGGAGGATGTCAGTCTCGTATAGTACTTCTTCTCTTTGTTAGTAGTACGGGTGTGATGGTGAATTACTGGTTGACTTGGCTCTTGGAAATTGGTGTATTATACATACATTGGTGCCAAAGATGGAATTTGTCGATCTCGTATAGTACTTCTTCTCTTTGTTAGTAGTACTAGTACTATTATTTGCAAATACAATTTTCTGGATCCTTTACATAACTTCTTTGAGAACATATTTTTTCTCACATTATAAAATTACAATATATTCAACGTTCATTTCATAGTTATATAGTTACTTCTTATTTAATATAAACACACAATAATCTTCATAGCAATATTCCATCCTTTCTTCATTAGTCAACATCTGTTTTCATAATTATATTTTCATTTTTCACTTATTAATAAACAATAATCTTCATCGCCACATTTCACTTTTTATCTTTATATTTTAATCTCCGATATATCGTTTCATTGAATCTTGTGTCAGCATTATTGGTTATCATAATAGTTCGTCCCATATTTCAGGGTATTTTTTATTCATTTTAACCATAATCATCGCTCTCCTCTCTTCTTGTCGTTCGGACTTCTTCAGTATCCATACTCCTGTCCGTTCTTGACATATATCGGGCTATCATTTGGTTCTTCCATTTGAATGCTATTAGGGCTGTGTCTGCCTTCCGTTCTTCTGTCTTCTTTCTCTCTCTCTCTTCAATGTATTTGTGTCCATTGTTCTCCAGGTTGTGGTTAGTACTGACGTTTGGTAACTCCCTCAATTCTGTTTGACCGTCATCCGTCTTCTGGTTGGGTGCTTCCATTAATTGGCTCCTCTTCTTCCTCAGTTCTCTGATTTCTCTGGCATATCCTTCGATAATCCGGTCCCATTTCTCTTGATAGCCTTCCTTTTTCTTAAAATATCCCACTCTTCTTTTGGAAATCCGTGGTTGAGATGCTTTGTTGGTCATCTTCTTCTTCGTTGTTACATAATCTTCCTCTTCGTCCATTGTCATGAAACTCCTCCGATACTCCTTCCTGAAAGTCCCTTCTTCATGGTTGATGATTTGTAAGTTGACCATATTAATCAGGCCATCTCTAGTCATTTCAATTAATTCTTTTGTGATTCTTGCCTTCCTTGGACGCATGGTTCTTCTTTCTTCCATTTTCACCTCTTCCTTTTCTTGAATTATTTGGATCTTCTTTTCTCCACTATCTTTAGGCTCTGGATTCGTCTGTTCCATGTTTTTATCTTCAAGTACTTTTTCAACCTCCATTTGATCGTCTACTATTAATCACTCTTCTTATCTTCTTAACACTCTCTTCTGCCTCTTCACAACATCTTTTTATTGTCTTTCCTGATTGCTTATAATCATCCTTCACTACCGTGTTTGTTGACTCCACGCTCTCCTTGTCATCTCCCTTTATTCTCTTATTCATTCGGTCTAATCTCCTATTGATCTCGTCGATTTTCTGGTTGGTTTGGTCGATTTTAATCCCCAATTCTGCAGATAAGTCTTCCTTCATTATTGCCATTTTCTTCTCCAATAGCTCTTCAGTCTTTTTCTGTCCGTCTTCCATCCTCCTGTTGGTTTCATTTATCCTGTCATTTAATTCCCCCCTCAACAATTCTATATTTTTCTGGTTCTCTCTCTGGCCTTCTTCTATTTTCTGGTCCGTAGATTTCTGGCCTTCCTTTAGTGACTCTATTTTTTGATCCGTGGACTTCAGGCCTTCCCTTAGTGACTCTATTGATTTGTTGGTACTTTGCTCTATCCTCTGACTCAACGTTTCCATTGTTTTATTAGTGCCTTCAATAATCATCCGCATCATCTCCTGGTAATCCACGCTTACGGGTTTCGTTGGTCTCTCTGGTTGGTTTGTTTCCGGTAGAGCTTCTTGTGGTATGATTTCCGGCTCCTCATCAGGTTGCTGAACCTCCTCCGCCGGTTCAGGTTGTTTGTCCTCAATTTTTAATAGGATTTCTTCAACGTCTTCCGTTGACGTTGCCTCCTTCTCTTCCAGTCTGGCCTCCCTCTCTGCCTCTGCTGCTCTCTTTTTTGAGGTTGATCTCCTTGTGTACATCTTGTCGCTGGCAATGTACTTGCTGTCTCTTGACGGATTGGGTTATTAAATTATTGGTTAAATTGTCCGTTTTTTCCCTAATCCGTGCCCCACGTTGGGCGCCACGTTGTAACACAACGCTGATATTTATTGGAATATAGATAATGTGTATGAGTGTGTTTTGATTGTGTGTTACTTGCAGATACGCTCCGGTATCCACAATAATGTTGTACAATAAAATATCCAAAATTATAATTATTATGATCAGTCTGATTGTGGTTAGTAAATGTGTGGGTATCGCTGGTTAAATCTTTTAATTTAAAAGTATTTTTCGCACTCCGCTGGTAACCTCCCCACTTACCATATGTGGATATTGCTGTTCTGTTAGGTGACTGCTCAGCTGTAACACACACGCTACACATACAAGTAGATATTCTGTTTGAATATCAAACGTGATTAGCATGCACAATGATAATAATATAACAACTAAATAATGTTCTGAATTATCAGGAATATTTAAATTCTTCCGCCACCTTTTGATAGAACTGGCTATGAAAAAATGAACTATTTTAAGTTTGAAATTAAACTCCTTTTCCACTGGTAACAAGATATAGAGGTTTATTAACAGTTAAGAATGCTATAAAATCTTTAAAAATTAACAATCAGTCACTAATAATTTTACTGAGAATAATTACAATGAACAAATTTAAAATGAAACTCTTCTTAGCCTCAGGCTGGTAACACTGTAGGTTATACAATAGTTTTTATTTAGAGAGGTTATGTCCTCTTACATAAGTTAATTACCAAGTTCGTGTGATTCTTTTAAGTAGCACGATGCCAGATACAAGATGTGGCGTTTTATAATGATATTTAATAAACAATTAATAAAAAACAAACAAACAAATGTTAAAATTGAAAATTGGTACCATATAATAGATAATTATGGTATTATCGTACGCGGGAATTCGTACCCAGTACACAGTAGTTACTTTGACAATAAACAAGTGCGTTGATTTGCACTGCTAAAATATATTATTATATTTTAATAATTCACTGTAGGAATTATTTATTTACAAGAGAAAAAGTTATAAAAAAAACTCTTGTTATAGCTTTCATCTGGTTTGGATTATATGAGAACAGACTTATGACAAAAAGGTGGCAAACTGTGGTTATGATTTTTAGGTTATCTCATAATGTGAATAGTTATTAGAGTTAATTATATTAAGCATTAATTTCTTCTTAATCTAAACATACATATGTTATTTATAATATTTCTGATGCATAACTATCAGTAGAATAGAATATTCTTTCGCGTAAAAATTAAAATATTTATCTTCAATAGTAACAATCAAAAACAACATTAGTCAATTGAGCGACTATTTGCTGTGCTCGTATTTTGTAATAAGTACATTAATCATGACTCTTTTAATTATGAAAAATAATTAAAACATTTATTTATCAAGTTAAAAATTGCGAAATAATTATTTTGTCAATTCTGATAAATTTCATCAGCATTATTATACTTCGCTATTATTGATTAGCGTAGTATCTAAACAATCGGTTTTTTCAGAAATTTTTATTTCTGTTTTATGGTTAATTAATGAAAAATATTGTACTCCCTGGTTTATTTTCAACACAACACTCGAAAATACGACCGATATTATACACTGGTCGTATTTAAATCTTATTCACTCTGCACTGTACACACATTAATGCTTTGTGTGGTATTTAGGTTAGGTGTATGTTGTTTACTGATGTTTACGTGTCGCGCACAATTCAAAATAATCTTCTTCATATATTTGGTCCGCCGAGTGATACGTCCTGTCTAGTTGATGATTGATAGATGACTGTCACGCTCCGTCGGAACGTCTGCGGCTTGTCTGCCGGTTTTCATTCATTCGATTGGTTGAATTCTTTGAACTCTCCGACCCAAAGTACCTTGACTTAGTAAAATTTTTAATTTATTACCAATTTTGCGTTTGGGTTTGAGATTAGAATGACGTAAGCACTGGTGCAAAAAATAATTAAAAAGTTTAAAATCGTGATAACTTTCTTATTATTTGCTTAATCGTTGAATGGTTAGTGCCAATAAATCGCGGACATCCTGAACTTTAAATAAAGTCCAAACAAGATTATAATCCGTCCATTATTTAAATCATTACAACGATTTTATCGATTTTTATGGTGCATCTTATATTTAATAAGTTTATTACACCAAAACTTAACTAATTACACTAAAACACTTTTGATTAAACGATCTGAGTCTATTTCTCAACTGTTTAATACAAAATTTGGGAATAATTGTCACCCAAACAATGTTTGATCATGGCGTCTTTAGCGTCCATATTCGATTATTCACAATTGTCCTTAAAACTATTTTTTCTTATCTAATAACATCGGTATTGTAATCTAACAATAATATAAATGTTTATTTACACGGATTTGTACTTTAGTATATGCACAGGGCTGTGTTTCATATACTATTAGTATTGTTTCACTACCCTCCTATCTTTTTTCTTAAAATTGTCACTTTATTTATGGTATATAAGGTATATTATGTTATAAATGCAACTAGTGTACAACTATAGTACCTAATTCATTTAATATATTTGTTAGCTTTTAGCTATCTGAGAACCCTTCAATTTCTAGTAATGGGTTTGTTTACATTAGGTCATGACATGGTAGTCAGTTATTTTGTGATAAATCAATAATAAAATTGTTATTATTATATTTGACATAGATTCTCAAAGTAGTATCAGACATCCTTCTGATCATTGATAACATTTTTATCTACTTTTGAACAAGTTTGTATGTTGCATTTTGCCTAAACAACTTGCTACTTATTGTTTGTTTACATTCTGATTCCACCATCATGGTCATTTAGTTTTTAATAATTTATCTATAAAATGACTATTCTTATGGTTATGGTCCATTCTCATAGTAGTATTAAGTGTCCTTCTTACTACTGGTAACACTTCCATTAATCTCTGTTCAAGTTTTAATAAAGTATTTTGCTTAACTAGTTGGTTACATTGCCTCTGCTCACTTCTGGCTATGCATTCATAGTCAGCTAGTTTACAATATTTTGGTCACAAAACTATTGTCATTATACTTGTAATCTGTTCTCATAGTAGTACCAGATGTTCATCTAACTACTGGTAATACTTTCATCAATCTTTGCACATGTTTTAACAATGTATTTTGGTTAACTAATTTGGCATATTAGGTTCCATTTCCTATAGCTTTGTGCCATCATATTTGGTCTACTTTATTTGTAGTGTATTTCAATATAATACACTGTTTATTAGGGTGTATCATTACTTATAATGAATCTTTGATTGACACAATTGTTGATGGTTGTTTGGTTAAACTAACATGTATGATTTTTTGTTTCATAGGTGCCTTTCCTATGGGGTTATGTAACAATGTACAACCTATTCTAATGCAGCATTTTGCTACTACTAACATGACTTCAGTATGGTATTCTATTACAACAGTTTAATTGTTTTAATACACATGTTTACACTACTTCTTCTTAAACAATAATACAAATATTCTTGAACTAATGATAATACCTTTCTTGTCATGGTTTGTAACTAATTTCTGTCACATTTGTTTGATATTTAACAAACTACTTTGTTTGTTATTATTTTCTCTGGCCTTTCTTTGTATTGTATTCTGTTTTGCCGTGGCATTCAGTTACATTTCTTTTGAAATTTACAAAGGTTTTTATTTATCAAGTTCTATAAACAATAATATAACTGTTCTATCTTACATTTTTTGGTGGTCTTATGACTATCTATTTGGATCACAATCTTCATTAAACTAGTCACACTAACTGTTTGTGTATTTTTTGACTATTTAATTCTTTATGTTTCCACTATGAAAGTAACACATTTTCTTCCACTATAAACCTTATCACTGGAATTGTTTGTGGGGTTTATTAGGTTAAAATTAGTTAACTGGTCACAGGTTCTCACACTTATATTAAGTACTCACTATAACTGTTTGTGATTTCTTAAAATGTTAAACACTGTTTCTTCGTAGTTGACAATCGCTATTCTTTTAGTTACTAGTATTGTCTCTAGTACACTTGATGAATGATGATTTCTTGTATGGTCTATCCATTTTCTTCTCTCTTCCTGTCATGTTTCCTTGTCCTTCTTCTTCCTTTCTTCTTTAGGTTTGAACGTCTTCTTCAATATTTTCATTGTAGTAGTCGTTGTTTCACAATATTCATAGTTGTAAATATATTAGTTTGTCTGCCATCATTGTGGTTGCTCTTGAGTTGTCTCTTCCTTTGTTTTGCATAGTCGTTTTATTGGTTCCCTTCACTGTTGGAATCCTGTTGTCTTCTTTTACACTTTTATTATAGTCACTATCTTCATTTGTTCCCCTCACTGTTGGAATTTTGTTGTAGTCATTTTGTTTTACACTTTCATTATCTACTATCTTTTTTGGTTCCCCTCACTGTTGGAATCTATTGGGCCTGGTTTCTAACATTTTATTTTGGCTCATGGTCATTTTCTTTCTTCATTTCGAGTACGATGCTGCTATGTTATACTTTCTCCTTCATAATTGGAACTTTACACTAATATATCTGTAGATACACACTTTTGTTCACATAGTTTTATTTATCTAGAAATACTTTTATGCTTTTCCGTCACTTGACGTTATAATTGCTTACTTTATGTAACTACCATATTTGGTAACGTTACATATGCCTTCCTATAAGAATTGATTAATTCTGAATCAGTATATTTATTTTCATTGTAGAATTCATCAATTGTTGTACGTTTCCATGTCGATTCATATGCTTTTTACATATATCCCTTCACTTTCTTCTATTTGAATCATGATTATTTCTCTTCTATGTAATTATCTCCCTTGTTTATTTAGTTCCCTAATTCCCTAACATAAGCTTAGCTGGGGCAGTTCAGAGCGGCTCACTTTGGCTATTCAACTCCACTAGCCATACTAACTTCAATAAATATGGAGGCACATCTTCTCCATCAATAATAATAAATGATTGCTGGCATTATTCATCAGTCAATTCATCTCAAATAATTAAAAAAAATAATAATAGTGGTCGTTCTTCCGACAAATAATAAATATCCTTGGGATTAACTCACGCATCTGCGGTTTACACATTGTTATACTCTCTTTTTCTTGATTCAACTCAACTAAATTCTTCACATATTACAGGGATATTTTGTTTTACATTTCATCACAGGTATACTCTCATGATTATCTTCGTTAGTATATTACTTTTCATTCTTCTTCATCATCGATTAATCTCTTCTCTTTGTATCACATTAAACGTCATCTCATCATATTCTTCATTTCAGGGTTTACTCATCTAGATATAATTCATGAATATATTTATTTTTTCTCTTTTTTCATGGTTTCAGTTGAGATATAGTATATGTGGTATTGGCCTTCTTCTAGTAAATGACACTAGAAAACAATGTGGTTGTGTGTGGTTTCTTGTCTACATTAATGATACTTATTTAGTTTTGCTCCTCCAACTTCTTATTTTCTCTTTCTTTTTTCATTGGTAGTACGGGTATGATGTTAACTTTACTAGTTGACTTGGCTCTTGGAAATAGTTGTGCCAGGGATGGAGGATGTCAGTCTCGTATAGTACTTCTTCTCTTTGTTAGTAGTACGGGTGTGATGGTGAATTACTGGTTGACTTGGCTCTTGGAAATTGGTGTATTATACATACATTGGTGCCAAAGATGGAATTTGTCGATCTCGTATAGTACTTCTTCTCTTTGTTAGTAGTACTAGTACTATTATTTGCAAATACAATTTTCTGGATCCTTTACATAACTTCTTTGAGAACATATTTTTTCTCACATTATAAAATTACAATATATTCAACGTTCATTTCATAGTTATATAGTTACTTCTTATTTAATATAAACACACAATAATCTTCATAGCAATATTCCATCCTTTCTTCATTAGTCAACATCTGTTTTCATAATTATATTTTCATTTTTCACTTATTAATAAACAATAATCTTCATCGCCACATTTCACTTTTTATCTTTATATTTTAATCTCCGATATATCGTTTCATTGAATCTTGTGTCAGCATTATTGGTTATCATAATAGTTCGTCCCATATTTCAGGGTATTTTTTATTCATTTTAACCATAATCATCGCTCTCCTCTCTTCTTGTCGTTCGGACTTCTTCAGTATCCATACTCCTGTCCGTTCTTGACATATATCGGGCTATCATTTGGTTCTTCCATTTGAATGCTATTAGGGCTGTGTCTGCCTTCCGTTCTTCTGTCTTCTTTCTCTCTCTCTCTTCAATGTATTTGTGTCCATTGTTCTCCAGGTTGTGGTTAGTACTGACGTTTGGTAACTCCCTCAATTCTGTTTGACCGTCATCCGTCTTCTGGTTGGGTGCTTCCATTAATTGGCTCCTCTTCTTCCTCAGTTCTCTGATTTCTCTGGCATATCCTTCGATAATCCGGTCCCATTTCTCTTGATAGCCTTCCTTTTTCTTAAAATATCCCACTCTTCTTTTGGAAATCCGTGGTTGAGATGCTTTGTTGGTCATCTTCTTCTTCGTTGTTACATAATCTTCCTCTTCGTCCATTGTCATGAAACTCCTCCGATACTCCTTCCTGAAAGTCCCTTCTTCATGGTTGACGATTGGTAAGTTGACCATATTAATCAGGCCATCTCTAGTCATTTCAATTAATTCTTTTGTGATTCTTGCCTTCCTTGGACGCATGGTTCTTCTTTCTTCCATTTTCACCTCTTCCTTTTCTTGAATTATTTGGATCTTCTTTTCTCCACTATCTTTAGGCTCTGGATTCGTCTGTTCCATGTTTTTATCTTCAAGTACTTTTTCAACCTCCATTTGATCGTCTACTATTAATTCTCTTCTTATCTTCTTAACACTCTCTTCTGCCTCTTCACAACATCTTTTTATTGTCTTTCCTGATTGCTTATAATCATCCTTCACTACCGTGTTTGTTGACTCCACGCTCTCCTTGTCATCTCCCTTTATTCTCTTATTCATTCGGTCTAATCTCCTATTGATCTCGTCGATTTTCTGGTTGGTTTGGTCGATTTTAATCCCCAATTCTGCAGATAAGTCTTCCTTCATTATTGCCATTTTCTTCTCCAATAGCTCTTCAGTATTTTTCTGTCCGTCTTCCATCCTCCTGTTGGTTTCATTTATCCTGTCATTTAATTCCCCCCTCAACAATTCTATATTTTTCTGGTTCTCTCTCTGGCCTTCTTCTATTTTCTGGTCCGTAGATTTCTGGCCTTCCTTTAGTGACTCTATTTTTTGATCCGTGGACTTCAGGCCTTCCCTTAGTGACTCTATTGATTTGTTGGTACTTTGCTCTATCCTCTGACTCAACGTTTCCATTGTTTTATTAGTGCCTTCAATAATCATCCGCATCATCTCCTGGTAATCCACGCTTACGGGTTTCGTTGGTCTCTCTGGTTGGTTTGTTTCCGGTAGAGCTTCTTGTGGTATGATTTCCGGCTCCTCATCAGGTTGCTGAACCTCCTCCACCGGTTCAGGTTGTTTGTCCTCAATTTTTAATAGGATTTCTTCAACGTCTTCCGTTGACGTTGCCTCCTTCTCTTCCAGTCTGGCCTCCCTCTCTGCCTCTGCTGCTCTCTTTTTTGAGGTTGATCTCCTTGTGTACATCTTGTCGCTGGCAATGTACTTGCTGTCTCTTGACGGATTGGGTTATTAAATTATTGGTTAAATTGTCCGTTTTTTCCCTAATCCGCGCCCCACGTTGGGCGCCACGTTGTAACACAACGCTGATATTTATTGGAATATAGATAATGTGTATGAGTGTGTTTTGATTGTGTGTTACTTGCAGATACGCTCCGGTATCCACAATAATGTTGTACAATAAAATATCCAAAATTATAATTATTATGATCAGTCTGATTGTGGTTAGTAAATGTGTGGGTATCGCTGGTTAAATCTTTTAATTTAAAAGTATTTTTCGCACTCCGCTGGTAACCTCCCCACTTACCATATGTGGATATTGCTGTTCTGTTAGGTGACTGCTCAGCTGTAACACACACGCTACACATACAAGTAGATATTCTGTTTGAATATCAAACGTGATTAGCATGCACAATGATAATAATATAACAACTAAATAATGTTCTGAATTATCAGGAATATTTAAATTCTTCCGCCACCTTTTGATAGAACTGGCTATGAAAAAATGAACTATTTTAAGTTTGAAATTAAACTCCTTTTCCACTGGTAACAAGATATAGAGGTTTATTAACAGTTAAGAATGCTATACAATCTTTAAAAATTAACAATCAGTCACTAATAATTTTACTGAGAATAATTACAATGAACAAATTTAAAATGAAACTCTTCTTAGCCTCAGGCTGGTAACACTGTAGGTTATACAATAGTTTTTATTTAGAGAGGTTATGTCCTCTTACATAAGTTAATTACCAAGTTCGTGTGATTCTTTTAAGTAGCACGATGCCAGATACAAGATGTGGCGTTTTATAATGATATTTAATAAACAATTAATAAAAAACAAACAAACAAATGTTAAAATTGAAAATTGGTACCATATAATAGATAATTATGGTATTATCGTACGCGGGAATTCGTACCCAGTACACAGTAGTTACTTTGACAATAAACAAGTGCGTTGATTTGCACTGCTAAAATATATTATTATATTTTAATAATTCACTGTAGGAATTATTTATTTACAAGAGAAAAAGTTATAAAAAAAAAACTCTTGTTATAGCTTTCATCTGGTTTGGATTATATGAGAACAGACTTATGACAAAAAGGTGGCAAACTGTGGTTATGATTTTTAGGTTATCTCATAATGTGAATAGTTATTAGAGTTAATTATATTAAGCATTAATTTCTTCTTAATCTAAACATACATATGTTATTTATAATATTTCTGATGCATAACTATCAGTAGAATAGAATATTCTTTCGCGTAAAAATTAAAATATTTATCTTCAATAGTAACAATCAAAAACAACATTAGTCAATTGAGCGACTATTTGCTGTGCTCGTATTTTGTAATAAGTACATTAATCATGACTCTTTTAATTATGAAAAATAATTAAAACATTTATTTATCAAGTTAAAAATTGCGAAATAATTATTTCGTCAATTCTGATAAATTTCATCAGCATTATTATACTTCGCTATTATTGATTAGCGTAGTATCTAAACAATCGGTTTTTCAGAAATTTTTATTTCTGTTTTATGGTTAATTAATGAAAAATATTGTACTCCCTGGTTTATTTTCAACACAACACTCGAAAATACGACCGATATTATACACTGGTCGTATTTAAATCTTATTCACTCTGCACTGTACACACGTTAATGCTTTGTGTGGTATTTAGGTTAGGTGTATGTTGTTTACTGATGTTTACGTGTCGCGCACAATTCAAAATAAACTTCTTCATATATTTGGTCCGCCGAGTGATACGTCCTGTCTAGTTGATGATTGATAGATGACTGTCACGCTCCGTCGGAACGTCTGCGGCTTGTCTGCCGGTTTTCATTCATTCGATTGGTTGAATTCTTTGAACTCTCCGACCCAAAGTACCTTGACTTAGTAAAATTTTTAATTTATTACCAATTTTGCGTTTGGGTTTGAGATTAGAATGACGTAAGCACTGGTGCAAAAAATAATTAAAAAGTTTAAAATCGTGATAACTTTCTTATTATTTGCTTAATCGTTGAATGGTTAGTGCCAATAAATCGCGGACATCCTGAGCTTTAAATAAAGTCCAAACAAGATTATAATCCGTCCATTATTTAAATCACTACAACGATTTTATCGATTTTTATGGTGCATCTTATATTTAATAAGTTTATTACACCAAAACTTAACTAATTACACTAAAACACTTTTGATTAAACGATCTGAGTCTATTTCTCAACTGTTTAATACAAAATTTGGGAATAATTGTCACCCAAACAATGCTTGATCATGGCGTCTTTAGCGTCCATATTCGATTATTCACAATTGTCCTTAAAACTATTTTTTCTTATCTAATAACATCGGTATTGTAATCTAACAATAATATAAATGTTTATTTACACGGATTTGTACTTTAGTATATGCACAGGGCTGTGTTTCATATACTATTAGTATTGTTTCACTACCCTCCTATCTTTTTTCTTAAAATTGTCACTTTATTTTATGGTTTTTCTATATAAGGTATATTATGTTATAAATGCAACTAGTGTACAACTATAGTACCTAATTCATTTAATATATTTGTTAGCTTTTAGCTATCTGAGAACCCTTCAATTTCTAGTAATGGGTTTGTTTACATTAGGTCATGACATGGTAGTCAGTTATTTTGTGATAAATCAATAATAAAATTGTTATTATTATATTTGACATAGATTCTCAAAGTAGTATCAGACATCCTTCTGATCATTGATAACATTTTTATCTACTTTTGAACAAGTTTGTATGTTGCATTTTGCCTAAACAACTTGCTACTTATTGTTTGTTTACATTCTGATTCCACCATCATGGTCATTTAGTTTTTAATAATTTATCTATAAAATGACTGTTCTTATGGTTATGGTCCGTTCTCATAGTAGTATTAAGTGTCCTTCTTACTACTGGTAACACTTCCATTAATCTCTGTTCAAGTTTTAATAAAGTATTTTGCTTAACTAGTTGGTTACATTGCCTCTGCTCACTTCTGGCTATGCATTCATAGTCAGCTAGTTTACAATATTTTGGTCACAAAACTATTGTCATTATACTTGTAATCTGTTCTCATAGTAGTATCAGATGTTCATCTAACTACTGGTAATACTTTCATCAATCTTTGCACATGTTTTAACAATGTATTTTGGTTAACTAATTTGGCATATTAGGTTCCATTTCCTATAGCTTTGTGCCATCATATTTGGTCTACTTTATTTGTAGTGTATTTCAATATAATACACTGTTTATTATGGTGTATCATTACTTAGAATGAATCTTTGATTGACACAATTGTTGATGGTTGTTTGGTTAAACTAACATGTATGATTTTTTGTTTCATAGGTGCCTTTCCTATGGGGTTATGTAACAATGTACAACCTATTCTAATGCAGCATTTTGCTACTACTAACATGACTTCAGTATGGTATTCTATTACAACAGTTTAATTGTTTTAATACACATGTTTACACTACTTCTTCTTAAACAATAATACAAATATTCTTGAACTAATGATAATACCTTTCTTGTCATGGTTTGTAACTAATTTCTGTCACATTTGTTTGATATTTAACAAACTACTTTGTTTGTTATTATTTTCTCTGGCCTTTCTTTGTATTGTATTCTGTTTTGCCGTGGCATTCAGTTACATTTCTTTTGAAATTTACAAAGGTTTTTATTTATCAAGTTCTATAAACAATAATATAACTGTTCTATCTTACATTGTTTGGTGGTCTTATGACTATCTATTTGGATCACAATCTTCATTAAACTAGTCACACTAACTGTTTGTGTATTTTTTGACTATTTAATTCTTGATGTTTCCACTATGAAAGTAACACATTTTCTTCCACTATAAACCTTATCACTGGAATTGTTTGTGGGGTTTATTAGGTTAAAATTAGTTAACTGGTCACAGGTTCTCACACTTATATTAAGTACTCACTATAACTGTTTGTGATTTCTTAAAATGTTAAACACTGTTTCTTCATAGTTGACAATCACTATTCTTTTAGTTACTAGTATTGTCTCTAGTACACTTGATGAATGATGATTTCTTGTATGGTCTATCCATTTTCTTCTCTCTTCCTGTCATGTTTCCTTGTCCTTCTTCTTCCTTTCTTCTTTAGGTTTGAACGTCTTCTTCAATATTTTCATTGTAGTAGTCGTTGTTTCACAATATTCATAGTTGTAAATATATTAGTTTGTCTGCCATCATTGTGGTTGCTCTTGAGTTGTCTCTTCCTTTGTTTTGCATAGTCGTTTTATTGGTTCCCTTCACTGTTGGAATCCTGTTGTCTTCCTTTACACTTTTATTATAGTCACTATCTTCATTTGTTCCCCTCACTGTTGGAATTTTGTTGTAGTCATTTTGTTTTACACTTTCATTATCTATTATCTTTTTTGGTTCCCCTCACTGTTGGAATCTATTGGGCCTGGTTTCTAACATTTTATTTTGGTTCATGGTCATTTTCTTTCTTCATTTCGAGTACGATGCTGCTATGTTATACTTTCTCCTTCATAATTGGAACTTTACACTAATATATCTGTAGATACACACTTTTGTTCACATAGTTTTGTTTATCTAGAAATACTTTCATGCTTTCCCGTCACTTGACGTTATAATTGCTTACTTTATGTAACTGCCATATTTGGTAACGTTACAACGTTCAAAGTGATATTTTGAATATTGATTAATCTTGGTTCTCAAATATGTGATTGGAACTTACAGGACGATTCTCGTGACACCTGCTCGTCATTACCAACCTCTATAAAGAACTGTGAGAGTAAGTGTCAGTCAGTACTTATGTGCATTCGGTTAAGTTAGTTTTTAGCCAGTATTTTTTTAGATTTCTGTTAAGTGAGAATGTACAGTAAGTGCATGTGTTAGATACCACATTTGTGGATCAGTAATATTTTTGTGTTTTTGTTTGTGTAAATTATGATTGTGTCAATAATCGATATCACAGTTGTGAATCGAAATATGTAGTTTTAATTATTAAAATTATTTGTGATAACGATAAATAAACAGGGTGTCTCGACAGTGATGTGAGTGTTTTTATTTTTATCGCTGCCTTGAAGACGACAAAACTGGCAACCGTGACAGACATGAGGCGAACCTACGGACCTTCGAGTTGTGAATCAAAATATGTAGTTTTAATTATTAACATTATTTGTGATAACGATAAATAAACAGGGTGTCTCGACAGTGATATGAGTGTTTTTATTTTGATCGCTGCCTTGAAGACAACAAAACTGGCAACCGTGACAGACATGAGGCGAACCTATAGACCCTCGAGGAAGCCAAGAAGCATGGCATTGAGGAGGAGAAGATATTAAATCCACGGGACTTGGCATTGTGAAGGAATCACACTCTCAGAAACAAGCAGATGGATACCATGCATTGGTAACCTAGAAGTGGGTGGGACCATGAGGTATATCAGCGTCTGGGAAATGGTGTGTATTTCCTAAGAACATTTCCATCAGTGAAAATCCATGTAGCCAAGTTGAAGGTGGGAACAACCTCTATAACCTGACTACACAAGTCCTAGCATATGGATGGAGGAGAGCAGGTCCAGTGGTGACTCTCCAGACATCGAAGAGCCACGATACAACCATTGGCCAGGAAGACAGATTTTGTGGGTACTGAATAAATTTGTAATGTTTTATTATTTGTGAACTTTGAAGATTTTGTATATGTATGTGGTTGTCACTTTTTTAAGGTGTGATAATTGTTGAGTATTAGGGAAATGTCAACCCACATTCAAAGTAATATTATGAATATTGATTTATATTATTAAAACTATTTGTAATTAGAATACATAGGTTATGTATGTAGGTTATGTTACTCATGTGTATATATACATTATCCACAATTTATGTTTAACTTATGTATATTGATGCACACTATTTATAGAACACACTAAAATGTTCTATATCAGTGTACAAAATACATTTGTAGCATGGACATAGTTTATTCTACCTGGTTCTCAAATATACATTTGGAACTTACTGGACGATTCTGGTGACACATGCTGGTCATTACCAACTTATATAAAGAACTGTGAGAGTGAGTGTCAGTCAGTATTTATTGAGATTTTGGTTAAGTGAGATATAGAGTCAGTGTGTGTGTTTGATACCACATTTGTGGATCAATATTACATTTGTGTGTTTTTGTTTGTGTAAATTACAATTATGTCAATAATCAATATCACAGTTGTGAATTAAAATGATGTATTTTTAATTGTAAAAATTATTTGTGATAACAATAAATAAACAGGGTTTTGACAGTGGTATGAGTGTTTTTATTTAAATCGCTGCCTTCAAAATGACAGAAGTAACTAAGTAGGATAAAGTACAATTTTGCATATAAATTATTAGGTGTTCCTAAGTAAACTATGATAGTTGAAGTAAAATATGAAATTGGTGTGGTAAGTTTTGGAGAAAATATATTGATAAGGGCGATGAAATACTATCAGAGACTGATCAGAGGGCTGTGTAGAAGGGTTCTGTGGCCGACTTGCTCCAAGTACATTTAAACTTCTAAATAAGGCAAGAACCCAACACAGGGTGCTTTTGGATAAACAGACTTTTGGGACAGCATTATTATGGAATCCTTGTCACTGTAAGTCAAACAATTATTGGTTTAGAGATGGTAATAAAGAATGGAAAATAAAATTGGTGTGAACACTTGAACCGCTTGCCTGATATCCGTCTACCCGTGGCTGCCCCTTGGATTATCACCCTACTTGGAAGAGAGATGTCGGTAGACCAAGGAGGAGATGGGTTCCGGAACTGGTCTAGGGCCTAAGGGGAACTTAGGCCATCAAGTAAGCAAGCAAAACTTGAACTAGCTAGTAAAAAGTATAATTTAATTTTCATAGGAGAGTTGTGATTATATTGTTTTACAATTTTAACTACTTATGCTTATTCTGGATTGTAAAAAATAGTGATAATGTGATGGATAATATAAAAATAATATAATGTACTAGGCAGACAACTCAGCCTGTGCAAAAATGTAATTGGACTTGTAACTGAAATTGAGCAAACCTAAATAAAGGGAAATATTTCATTTCACCACAAAACAGGGAAGTATACAGTTATATTAAGATCCTTTATTTTGCTGTTTATAGTTGCAATTATGTATATGCGATAAAAATGTTATGATATGCAGTCATTAAATTACGTAAGACTATTTACGTTTGAGAATGTTTTCAATAATTCAAGATAATAGTGAGCATGTATATTATATAATTTTTTGTTTAGAAACTAATGTCAAAAAATGTTATGATAATATCAAGTATGCAGTTCATGAAATTTAATAGTTCAACAAAACACAATTTTCAGATCACATTCTTCACTAGTGTATGAATAAGGAGAAGCGAATAAGACAAAACCAACTACAGTAATCTGTAGATCACATGATGTACATTTATAAAGAAATTGAGCTTCATTTGTTTTATTACATTTTTGAAGCAAGAGCACATATTGTAATAAGAGTAAATTGAAGATATTTGAGATGAAAAGTGTCCTGATAGTAGAAACTAAAACATCAAATCAACAATAACAGAATAAGTTTATTACCTCTGTGTTCTAAAGGATATGGCTAATGTTTGGCTACATTAAAGGTTTAGACAGTCACTGGAATAACTTTTAAATGCATGAAGTAGCCAGGATAACAGATTCAAATCAAATGTTCAGTTACAGATCAGTCCAATTGAGATTGAAAATGATTAATTTTAAACAATTGAGTGATTACTCTTCATCTCCCTGATGAAATAAGTTGTATATAATACCTGGAAAAATGTATTAAAATAATGTAAAAGTGTGTGATTCATAAGGCCTATACTGAAATATTAGTCCTTTCCTTCAGCCAACACATAACAGCTCTAATAACTAGCATAAATAATTTTATTGTTTCATTGAATGAACAGGGAAATAAGGGGATAGCTCCTTTACTCAGAGAAACCAATCCTGTTAACTATAAAGGCCTCCACCATATAACTTTTACGTATGGGAACCAGTGACATAACTGCCAAAAAAGAAAATTCTAGAAAATTTGTTCATAGTTATAAACATATTTAATTTATGTAATTAAACTCCATCTAATTTTGTGACTTAGAGATAACATGCAAATATGTAGTAAAGTGACATATTAACTTTTATAATTATTATATTTTATTGTACTTATAAAATGTTTTTATAAATTGTCATTTTAAGTATAGTGGAAATGGTGTTTTAAATTTCATGTTTAGTTTTGTCAGTACTCTACTATCTTGTATCTAATAACAGATTTTGTAAATAGACAAACTAATATTACTGATATCAGTTATTTTCTATATGTTAGCAGTCTTCATTACAACTTTGTCGAATTTTGTTGCTTCTCTGCTATATACACTTTTCCCTCAAACGAGGCCTTTCGGTTTTGCAACCATTATCAAGTTCTTCCTACAACAACATTAAAATATCTACTTCCCTTATATATATATATATATATATATATATATATATATATATATATATATATATATATATATATATTACATTTAATATTTATTCATAAATTTACCTCAAGATGTTATTTTTCTATTTGGAACATGTTTCGGGTACTATCTTGTTCCCATCCTCAGCCTTCCGTTTTTTTTGTCTGGTGAAGTACATATGTGTTGTTGGTTGACTATTGTGGCTTCCTGTTGGCTTCTGGTATTTCAAGTTGGTTTTATTGTGTGTGATTGTGGTGTATGTGTTAGTTTTTTGTGTATTTTCAATGTTGAGTGCTTTGAATATTGTGTCATGTTTTGTATTGATTTGTATTTGTTCAGGTATTAGTTTGTTTTCTGTTTTATGTTTGTATATTTGTAAATTTTCCCATATGTTCATTATGGTGCCTTTGTGTGGTATATGTTTTATTAGTGTTACATTGGTTATGTCTGGGAATTCATGTCCTGTGTTTATTGCATGTGTGGCTAAATTGGATTTATATATTTCTGGTTTTTTGTATGCATTTAGGTGTTCAAAATAACGTTTTTTCAGCTGTTTTTTTGTTTGTCCTATATAACATTTATTGCAATCTTGGCATTCAATTTTGTATATACCGTTAGTTGTTGTATTATCTTTGTTGTGTGAGCTATTTAGATTTTGTAATTTATTTTTATTAGTTTTGTATGCTATTTTTATATCTGTGTTTTTAAATAGTTTTGTTAGTTTTGTCATTTTATTATTTATATATGTGAATGTGGCCCATTTTTTGTTGTTGTTATTATTTATGTGTTGTTCAGTTTGATTAATTCTTAATTGTTCAGTTTTTATTTTGTATTTGATTTTATTTTCTATTTTGATCATAGTATTTTTATTGTATCCATTTGCATAACCAATTTGGTATATTATATTTCTTTCTTTGTCAGTTTCTTGTTTGTTTAGGGGCATTTTGTACATTCTGTTAAATAACGAATAAAATGCTGCCATTTTATGTTGTGGTGGGTGGTCAGAATGGTTAGGTATAATGATGTTAGTGGAAGTTGGTTTTCTATATATTGCACATTGTATGTGTTTGTTGTATCTTGTGATGGTTATGTCTAAATAGTTGATTTTGTTATGTTTTTTAGTTTTCTTCTGTGAATTGTATTTTGGGATGTATGTTATTGATTTGTTTCAGTATGTTCTCTGCATTTGTGTTTTTGTTATTTGATACATATAGTCCATCATCTACATATCTTATGCATATGCCATTTGGGTCATGTGTTTTTATGATATTTTGTATTTTGGTGTCTATGTGTTGTAGGAATATTTCTGCTATTATGCTTGATAATGGTGATCCCATTGCTAAACCTTCTTTCTGTTGATAAATTTTGCTATTAAATTCAAAGTAATTTTGTTTTAGTATTAGTTGGAGACTATTTTTTATTTCGGTTATATATTGTTTGTTTTCATTTTGTTCTTTAAGTTTGTTTATTATTATGTCAATTGTTTCTTCTACTGGGATATTGGTGTACATGTTTGTTATGTCATATGATGTGAAAAATGTATTTTCATTTATATTTATTATTTTTAGTTTGTCTATTAATTCGTATGTATTTTTTATGTTATGATGGTTATTTGTTAGATGGTTACTTTTTAGTTTTTGTGCTATTATTTTTGCTATTTTGTAACCATCTAACAAATAACCATCATAACATAAAAAATACATACGAATTAATAGACAAACTAAAAATAATAAATATAAATGAAAATACATTTTTCACATCATATGACATAACAAACATGTACACCAATATCCCAGTAGAAGAAACAATTGACATAATAATAAACAAACTTAAAGAACAAAATGAAAACAAACAATATATAACCGAAATAAAAAATAGTCTCCAACTAATACTAAAACAAAATTACTTTGAATTTAATAGCAAAATTTATCAACAGAAAGAAGGTTTAGCAATGGGATCACCATTATCAAGCATAATAGCAGAAATATTCCTACAACACATAGACACCAAAATACAAAATATCATAAAAACACATGACCCAAATGGCATATGCATAAGATATGTAGATGATGGACTATATGTATCAAATAACAAAAACACAAATGCAGAGAACATACTGAAACAAATCAATAACATACATCCCAAAATACAATTCACAGAAGAAAACTAAAAAACATAACAAAATCAACTATTTAGACATAACCATCACAAGATACAACAAACACATACAATGTGCAATATATAGAAAACCAACTTCCACTAACATCATTATACCTAACCATTCTGACCACCCACCACAACATAAAATGGCAGCATTTTATTCGTTATTTAACAGAATGTACAAAATGCCCCTAAACAAACAAGAAACTGACAAAGAAAGAAATATAATATACCAAATTGGTTATGCAAATGGATACAATAAAAATACTATGATCAAAATAGAAAATAAAATCAAATACAAAATAAAAACTGAACAATTAAGAATTAATCAAACTGAACAACACATAAATAATAACAACAACAAAAAATGGGCCACATTCACATATATAAATAATAAAATGACAAAACTAACAAAACTATTTAAAAACACAGATATAAAAATAGCATACAAAACTAATAAAAATAAATTACAAAATCTAAATAGCTCACACAACAAAGATAATACAACAACTAACGGTATATACAAAATTGAATGCCAAGATTGCAATAAATGTTATATAGGACAAACAAAAAAACAGCTGAAAAAACGTTATTTTGAACACCTAAATGCATACAAAAAACCAGAAATATATAAATCCAATTTAGCCACACATGCAATAAACACAGGACATGAATTCCCAGACATAACCAATGTAACACTAATAAAACATATACCACACAAAGGCACCATAATGAACATATGGGAAAATTTACAAATATACAAACATAAAACAGAAAACAAACTAATACCTGAACAAATACAAATCAATACAAAACATGACACAATATTCAAAGCACTCAACATTGAAAATACACAAAAAACTAACACATACACCACAATCACACACAATAAAACCAACTTGAAATACCAGAAGCCAACAGGAAGCCACAATAGTCAACCAACAACACATATGTACTTCACCAGACAAAAAAAACGGAAGGCTGAGGATGGGAACAAGATAGTACCCGAAACATGTTCCAAATAGAAAAATAACATCTTGAGGTAAATTTATGAATAAATATTAAATGTATTATATACATCAAGAAACGGACTGTAGCAGAAAGTGATTGAAATATATATATATATATATATATATATATATATATAATTTGTGATGTTTTCAATTTGTTTCTTCTGCAAGTAGATAATATTGTATATTCTTTTTAACACCTGACGCACGTTTCACTGAAAAATATCAGTATCATCAGAGGTTTCTAAGTGAATTAATAACAATCGAAACAATTCTATTAATATAAAATTAACGAATAATCGAATTTGTATCGATTTTAATGTAAAATAAAATAACTGATAATCGATTTAGGTCGATTAGTTAACGATTGTTTTTATGTTTATTTTCTTCAGCAGCTGTTTTCTCGGTTATATTTGAAATTTTGTTTATATTTTATTCATTTTTATTTTTATTTTTATTTTTTAGTAAATTTATAATTTTAAATAGATCGTCTTGTTTTGTTTTCATTTGGGTTTGTTCTTTAATTAATAAATTATTGTTATTGTATTTGTAAATGTTAAGATTTTCCCAAATATTCATTTTTTGACCTTTTTGTATGTTTTTAATTAATTTTATATTTTCAATGTTTGGAAACTGGTGGTTATTATTTAGACAATGTGTGGCTAAATTAGATTTATAAATATTTGATTTTAAATATGCATTGCGGTGTTGAACGAATCTATCTCGTAGTTTTTTCTTCGTCTGGCCCACGTAAAATTTATTGCAATCTGGACATTCTATTTTATATATTCCATTTTTATTGTGAGTATTGGATTTAGTTTTAGGTTTTATTTTATTAAAAATTATATTATCTGTATTATAAGATATTTTTAAATTAGTATCTTTTATTAGTTTTTAAATTAGTAATATTTTATTTAGTTTTTGAGTTATATTTCCGTAATAAGTGAAGGTTGTATATTTTATATTATTATTAATAGATGAATTTTTAAATGTAGTGTTTTTAGGAATTTTATTAGTGATTTTATGTTTAATTTTATTTTCTAATTTATTAATAGTTTTTATTTTGTATCCATTTTTAACTGCTATTTGTTGGATAATTTTTCTTTCTTTGTTTCTTTCTGTTATTTAATGGGATCCTAAGCATTCGGTAAATCATGGAATTAAATACTGCCATTTTGTGTTGGGGAGGATGATTAGAAGTATTTGGTATTACTAAGTCAGTTTGAGAAGGTTTCCTGTATATTGCGTATTCAAAATTTGTTTCATTTTTCTTTATTGTTAAGTCTAAATAATTTAATTTATTATTAGATTCTTCTTCTAACGTGAATTTTATTTTAGAATGTAAATTATTTATGGAGTTGAATATTTTATTTATATTTATACCATTGTTTTGGGAAATGTACAGAGTGTCATCAACATATCTAAAATAACATCCTAATGGGTCGTTTAATTTTATTATATTTATTATTTGTTCGTCGAGTTTTTGTAGGAAGATTTCTGATATGATAGCGGAGGTTGGGGCTCCCATAGCAAGGCCATCTGTTTGATAGTACAATTTGTTGTTGTATTGAAAATAATTTTGATTTAAAATTATTTTTAAAGTATTAGTTAACTGTTTAATGTATGTGTTACTTTCGTTATTTGTTTTCAGATTATTTATTATAATATTTATAGTTTCTTCAATGGGAATGTTTGATACATGTTTGATATGTCGAATGAATATAATTTTGTATTTCTGTTTACTTCTACGTTTATTAGATGTTCCGTGAGTTCGATACTATTTTTTATATTGTGTTTTTCTGGAGGTTCAATTTTATGTTTTAAGATTTGAGTTAGTAATTTTGATATTTTATAATTTGGTGTGGTCCTAGCGTTTATTAAAGGTCTGATAGGTTTATTGATTTTGTGTAATTTTATTAAAGAATTTAATTTTGGTGCACAAGGATTATCCATTTTATATTTAAAGGAGTCTTTAGGATTTATGATTTGGTTACTATTTTTTAGTATATTTGTTATTTGTGTTTGATATTTATTTGTGGGATCTTTATTTAATGTTATGCAATTATTATTAACTATAAATTCTTCTGTTTTATCGTCTAAATCTTACTGAGAATGATGATGCAAGAAACATCGAGTTACTTATATAGAAAATGATATATATATATATATATATATATTTCAATCACTTTCTGCTACAGTCCGTTTCTTGATGTATATAATACATTTAATATTTATACATAAATTTACCTCAAGATGTTATTTTTCTATTTGGAACATGTTTCGGGTACTATCTTGTACCCATCCTCAGCCTTCCGGTTTTTTTGTCTGGTGAAGTACATATGTGTTGTTGGCCACAATATATATATATATATATATATTGCAACATGACATAAGGTAGTGAAGATCCAGTGATATTTAACTATAAAAATAAAAAACTGAAGATAAGAATAAGAGGCAAAAACTTATAAACTCAGCGATCAATAACCCAGTAACCCAAATGACAAATGACTGTTAACCTGACAATGACCTGACACAACAGATCGGATGAGTACCAAAGGAACCACGAAACAATGAAGAAGCAGTTGAGACCTAAGTGTAATCAAATAATCCCAAATAATGACCATTATATTGTAATTTAAATAATGAACTGATATAATTGTAGAGTAGATGAGATTTACCTAGGGTAATAAGGTTAATGGAAAATAATAATGTCATGTATATTTTATTGATAAAGGAACGTACTTATAATATAAGGTAGGGAGTTAGAAACCAACCATACCCAAATTAATAGTGATAATAATAGTCAAAGCCAATAAAAGATGCTTTGAGCCAAACAAAAGTAATAATTAAGTAATAACCAAAAGTGATCAGGGTGATTTGAAAGTAAACTAGTTATTCATGACCCATAATCACACAGTGATATCAAAATAATCAGACAAACCGTGTGAATAAATAAGTGAGTGAATTAAAAATGTGTATAAAAATAGATAATTGGTGAAATGCTAGCTATAGCATGTAATGGAAAAAAAGTGATAGTGATAATAAATAATGAAACCTTCTATGAAGGGAAAAGTGCAGTGGGTGTGCTGAATAAAGTATTTTATAAGTAGACTATGATAAAATAGCTAAACAATCTTTGATAAACTTTATGTTAGCAAGTAAGATTAAACTGATTGTGCTATTATGAATTTAGGTAATAGGAAGTAAGAATTATAAAATAAGGTAAAAATTAAGTTATTAGAATGAATAGTAAAATAAGAAGGACAGACACTGTATTTAAGTGAAGGGATTAGTAAGTAAGACATATCGTGTAAGGTACAGTTCAACAGTAGTATTATAAGAGTTTTGTTATTGTTCAAAAAACCGTAGAATGTAGTAAATTATAAGATAAGCAAAATAATAGTAAAAAACAGAAAACTAGTTAGAAGTTTAATTTCAGGCTTGAACCTAGCAAGGAATAATTTTATAATAAGAGATGGAGTTAGGAACACTGATGTTTATTGCTTGTTTTGTTTATAAAATTGTATTAGAATTACTAAATATGTTATTAAGAAATGTTAGATGGGAGTAGAATAAAATCTAGGCTCTAGGCCTAACTGTTAAATAAAAATTTAATAGATTTGAGAACAAATAATAGTCCAAAGTTAAAGCAGAGTATACCAAATGGTTAAACAAATTAAGTGAGTATTCCTAATACCAAAATATATGGATAACAACCAATATGAAAAATAATATAGCAACCAGAAATTTATTGCCAAAAAACCATTAGATTTTCATTACTGTATTATGACCGATGCCAAGAGTGGATCGAGTAGCTCTCACACTAAAATTTTATTACTAAAGTGAATTTTAAATTAATTTAAACCAAAAGAAGATAATAACAACATCCCAGGGAATCCTGAACAAAATTTTTGTGTAATAAAAATTATCAACGAACCATAATTATCCGAGGAAGCTGGGAAGACGCAGTGAAGAAGAGATGACAACGGATCGCGAAGGAAGATCATCGGGACAGAGATCAATAGAAGAAGACAGACGATCACAGAAGGAGTGCGAGGCCGGAGTTTGCGAGGATAACCGTCGGGACAAGAGAAATAAACTTCCGAAGAACAGAAGAAGACGACATCTCAGGAGTTATCCAGAAGAAGAAGGCGACAGCAGGATCTTCAGCGGAAAATCGATGAGTATAAACATAATCCCATTATCGAATTCACAATTTTTTGGTCAAAATTAATAAATAACTATTTCACTTCACCGATCACTATTCCGATTTAGAACTAAATGCTTTGTTAAAATCACTATTTAAACTTTAATCAATTAATAATTATTAAAAGCAAAATATAATAAATAATTGACAAACCTTTCTAATGAACAAAACCTAACCCAAAATTTTACTAAGTTTTCATTGGTAATTACTTACTCGAATAGGATAAGATAGTAATTTTTTTGTGTAACTAGTAATAAGGATTGTTATAAATTTGTGTGTCTTAGCCGTAAGTATATATTTCTGTAGCCGAAAGGACTTATTAACACCCCTGAGAAAAAACATTTTAACTGTAAACTAACGTTAAGACGACTTGTGTACAAAACACAGGAACTGAGCAAGTACCAACCGAACAAGTGTAATAGCCGGTACAAAAAATAAATTTGATGTATTATAAGAAAATCGAAATCTTTTAAAGGGTCAATAAATGTTCTCATTCTGCAACTCTGTATGTTTGATTCAATTAATTTACAATAATAAATAAGAATATATTGAAGTGAAAGCGTCAAAGCAAAACGTTAGCCAAGTCGACACTGCAGAAAGGCGTGCGCCAATCAGGTGGCGAGGCGGCAACATTTGAATACAACAGAGAGAAATACGGTTTACCCGTAAATGATAAGAGAAGTTACAATTTGACCTATTAAACACAAATAACACTAATTATTAATTTTTACAAACCACATAAAGATTCTATTACAAAGTGACGCTCACAGCAGTTGGGATTTTCGTTTATGTTAAAACAAATAAATTAAATATCTCGCACAGACAGACTTACCGTTACAAAGTGGCGCGCCAACTAGTAGGGCTAGAATAGTTAAGGAAACATACCTTTAAACTTTACAGATTCTAGCGGCGACTACAGAAATGGAACGGGAAAAAATCGGCAGAAGACAGACCAAGCTACGCGAAAAGGAGGCGGAAGAGGAAGCTAGGAGATTAGAAAAGGAGATCGAGAAAGGTGCCAGAATGGAAGAAAAGGAGATAACTTCAGTAAAAGGTTTGGAAGAATTATTAGCCCCAGCAGAGCCAACTAGAACCACGGAAGAAATGAAGATGGATAGATTAATGGAAATGTTTCAAAGGATGGAAGAACAAAGAAAGGAGGATGATAAAGAAAACAGTAAAAAACTAGACAAGAAATTTGAGTTAATTAATGAAAATTTCAAGAAAATGGACAAAAATAAGGAGGAGTTGAAAAAGGAGATGAGTGAAAAACTGGACAGCACTAAGGAAGATTTGAGGCGGACCATTAACGGAAATAACGAGAAATTAAGACAGGAAATGAAGGAGGAGAATAAATTGATTAGTGAAAAGATAGAGAAAAGTAATGAGAAAACCAGTGAAACCTTGAGACTCATGAAAGAGGATATTGAAACGCTGAATGATAAAATTGAATATAACCAAGATACATTACAGCAACAGTTGACGGAGTACAGAGAAGAACTGAAACAAACTGTAATGGAGACGGAAGAGAAGATAGAGAAAACCAGCGAAGTAGTGATGCAAGTCCAAGAAGAAATTTTGATCAAGGTGAATGAAGTTGAAGGCGAAGGTAAAAGGAGGGTTGAAGGACTCCAAAAAGAAACCAACAACAAATTAGAACAAATACAGACCAGAGTAGAAGAGAACTATAGCAGATTGGATGCATCAGTAAGTGAAGTGAAGGACACCACAACCGCCCAAGAAGGGAAAATAGCTGAATTTAGGGCAAGAGAGCTACGCCTACAGGAAGAGATCAATGCATTGAAGGATCGACCAATCATGAGCTCACATATATTATGTAGCAAAGGTAGAGAAATGATAAATTTTAAAAATTATAAACACAACCCAATTGAGTTTATAGAACGTGTAGAGGAGAACTTAGCCCAAACCAGAGAGACACGGTGGACAATCATCAAGAGCATGATTGACGACATGTTCAAAGAAGTCCACGACAATTGGTGGACGGCGGTGAGACCAGATATAAATAATTTTAGTGAATTTAAAAAATTATTTAAGGACAAGTACTGGTCGGAGGCGACTCAGCACGTGGTGAGAAATAACATAAGCAACGGCCAATTAGACCCTTACCTAGGACAGTCCCCAACCGCTTACTTTTTAGGTAAGGTAAGCATAGCGAGGAACCTCAAACCTAACATCCCTGAAGAGTGCCTAGTGACACAATTGGCATACCACTACGACGGGGAAATCAAAAAAGCCGTTTAAGTGGACGAAACAAGACTATACAAGAGATGGCCGCATTATTGGGAGAGTATGAGCGGGAGAAACATTATGTCTTGAACAGACAGAAGAACACACCAAACTACAGGAATTATGATAACCGAAATCAACCAAGTGGGCCGCAAGGAAACCACACCCCGGCCGATCATCCGCCAGCCAACCCCAATAATTATCGAGGTTTTAATAACAATAATAACAACAATAATTACCCGAGAAACTATAACCAGAATTACCCCAACAACAATAACAATGCAAACCATCCTTACAACAGGGGAAATAACCAAAATGGAGGTGGTTATAACAGACCCAATAATCAATACCACAATAATAACCAGTCGATACCGAATCAAACATACAGGCGACGGGTAAACTATGTAAATGCAGAAGGTAGAAACGACGGGAGACAGAGTTATAGAAGACCGAGGAGCCGGAGTGCTGAAGAAAACAGAAGGAGTCGGGAACAAATAACTCGCAATGACTACTCGATCGAGAGAAGGCAAAACACTGAGAATAATCACCCCGTCAGAACAGAGGACCGCACCGAAGGCAACGGCCAGCATTTAAAAGAGCAGCGGCAGTGAGAATACCACAAGACCCGTCACTGATCCGATCTATTGGGTTACTAAATAGACAGACAAACGAGACTAATGACGACACTATCATAATAATTCAGAACCATTATCTGAAAAATATCCGAGAGGAGCTAATGGAAGAAAATTCCACAGTAATCAAGCACCCGGATAACGAAATTGCCTATGTTACCGCCAAGGTATATAATGTAGATGTAAAATTTATGATTGACACAGGTGCAAACGTGTCTTTAATTGATATAAACACATATGAAAAAATTCAAAAAGAGAGTAAGATCAGCTTACCCACGTTACCAATAAGTAACATTATTTTAATTGGAGCCACTGGGAGGCAGAACAAAACCATTAAGAGACAAGTGTCTCTAGAAGTCATAAGTAATGGTGAAACACTGCCTATGATATTTTTAATTGCCCACAACTTACCATTCGATATTCTGATTGGTTGTGATATACTGAGAAAGTACTCTGCAGTTATCGATATGGAACTATCAAAGGTAACCATGAAGTATGAAGGCAGAGAATGGGTAGCTGAATTAACTGGCAGCAAAGGGGTCATACCAATAAGTACAATATATAGCATAAGAACAATTTGTGATTCACCAGACCGGAGGTGGGAAGTGAAGCCAGACAGTCAACTAAACCATGACATTCTATGGAATCGGAAATTAGAGGAAATCCGACAGTTTCGAGGAACCCAAGACGGGAATCCATTAACGGAACAAGAGGTGGAGAAATTAATAAGAATTTACAACAAGTACCGACATGTGTTTTCCGACCAACCAGGAAAGGTGCGGGGGTATCAGTGCGAGTTGAAATTCAAAGAAGTGGCCAATTTCAATAAAAAAACCTACCCCATAGCGTATGCAGCAAAGGAAGCAGTGCGCACAGAAATTAGTAAAATGATGGAGGAAGATATCATTGAGTATAGTTGTTCGCAGTACACCAGTCCTATAGTAGATGTTACCAAAAAGGATGGAAGGGTACGCTTGTGTCTCAACGCCCAAGAAATAAATAAAATACTAGTCAACGACAAGACATCTCCTGGTGAGATTGAGGAGATCCTCAAAAAGTTTCATGGAACACAATTTATCAGTACCTGGGATACAGTTTGCGGGTACTGGCAAGTAGAATTGCACCCAGCCAGTCGAAAATACGTAGCATTCATATTTGAAGGCAGGAACTACCAGTTCAAGCGACTACCTTTTGGGCTGGTAAACTCGGTAGCAATATTTGTCCGCTGCATGGACCAGATACTGGGTCCTGAAACTATGAACTATACCACTGTATACGTCGATGATTTGCTAATCACCTCATCCAATTGGGAGGAGCACTGTATGAGAGTAGAGAGAGTACTGGAAAAATTATCCATCAATAATGTAACATTAAAACTAGAGAAGTCTAAGCTGATAGCAGCAGAAGTCCAATTCCTTGGATTCAACCTGTCACGACAAGGAATAACACCATCAGTCGACAAAGTAGATGCCATTCAACGTTTCCCTACCCCTAAAAATAAGAAACAGTTCCAGTCGTTCCTGGGCATCTGTAACTACTACAGAAAATTCCAGCAAAATTATTCAGAGCTGACTACTAAACTATCACCACAGCTGTCATCCAAAAACAAGTGGATGTGGGGCCCAGAACAGGAAACGATCTTCAACACTATCAAAAAACACTTCCTCGACACAATCATGTTAAACCACCCCGATTTCAATAGACCCTTTTACATGAACTGCGACGCAAGCGACATTAGCCTGGGATCGGTGCTTTACCAAGAAGACAAAGATGGAAACCACCAAGTAATAAGTTTCGCCAGCCGAACATTAAACCAATGTGAGCGCAATTATCATGTAACCGAAAAAGAACTGTTGAGTGTGGTCTTTTCTTGTGGAAAATTTCGGACTTACATTCTTGGATATCCTATCACCGTGCGCACCGTCCATAAGTCTATTTCCTTTTTGAAGAACTGCAAACTCAGCCATGGTCGATTAGCCAGATGGATTCTTGCTCTTCAAGAATATCACATCAACTGGGAGTATATCCCTGGCAGAAAAACACAGCAGCTGACGTTCTATCACGAATTAACACAGAACAGCAGACCTTCGATGGAGAGAAGGAGACCATAGTAAAGGTATTTAACATTATGAAAAATAGCTCCGACCTAGAAGTGATAGTGAATAAAGTGAAACAACACCAGAAAGAGGATACAAAATTAAATCAAATCCGAGAGAGGCTAGATCGACAAGAAGAAAAAGCAACTTATTACTATTGGGTACACGAAGATATTTTATTTGTTAAAACTAAACCCAACCAGAATACGTGGAAACTGATGATACCTAAAGAAACCGCAGCTGAGATCATAATGGAATACCACCTCAGGTACGGACACATGGGAACACTGAAGGTGACAAAAGCGTTAGAAGAGCACACATATCTGAAAGACATTAACCGGAGGGTAAGGAAGACCATAAGAAACTGTCACATATGTCAACTTGTTAAATGCAACAACGACAGGAAGGAAGGGGTAATGCAACCAATAACCTCTACAAATAAAATGGAACGAGTCTTCTTAAACATATGTGGACCTATGCCACGAAGTGGAGGGAGAAAGCAGCACAAATTCATAGTCATTATCATGGACCATTACTCAAAATTTATTAAATTATACCCGATCAACCATGCTACTACAAACAAGGTATTGAACATTATCACACAGAGATACATTACTGAGGTGGGGAATCCCACGAATATTATCACTGACCATGGTACTGAATTCCGGGGAAGACGATGGAAAGCCACATTAATGGATCTGGGCATCCGAACATACAAGACTTCAATTTACCACCCGAACAGCAACCCAGCTGAAAGAGTGCTCCGTGAAGTTGGGAGGATTCTTCGTACATACTGCCACGATCAGCAACGTAAGTGCAGTGAATACCTCGAAGCCACTGAAAATTTCATAAATCTCGCCTATCATGAATCCATTAAGGATACCCCTTACACCATCATGTACGGAAAACCACCACCTCGAGCCATAGAAGAACTTGTCAATTTCTCCAACAATCCAATATACCAATTCGACAACGCTAAATTCTATAGTAAGATAGCGGAGCAAACAGAGAAGAAAAAGGCTAAATATCATAGAATTCAACCGAAAGCAATCCGGTATAATGAAGGAGAAAAGGTACTAATACGAAACCGAGAGTTACCAAGTTCCAGAGAGGGAATCACAAAGAAATTGCTGTTATTGTACAATGGGCCCTATCTCATAGTAAAAGACAACAAAAATAATACCTATGTCATAAGTGAGATCACAACTAAGAAAATAAAAGGGACTTACAACCAGTCTTCTTTAAAAAAGTATTATGAACCAGTGTCAGAAAATTAAAGAGAATTTTGAAAGTAACAGTTATCAAAATTCAAAAATAAAGGTAAGTACAACTTACAATAAGTATTTGATTGGAACTATTATTATTATGAATGAAAGGGAATTTAGAAGAAAGATAAGCTAAATTCAAAACAAAGTAAGGCTAAACTTACAACCAAGTGTGAAACGAAATGTGTAAACCCATGTAATTTTGAAAAATATGTATAATGAAATATCATAAAAATTGAGATAAAATAATTAAATGTTACACAAATAATGATGACGCTACATAACATCATTAACTAACCCTATCACAAAAGGGAATAATAAAAATTAATGTTTCACAAAAGAAAAGACAAGACAATCAAATAAAAAACGAATCTGACAGATTAACTAAACAATTAACAGAAAATATAAGTGAGCCAGAAACCAGCTACAATGTTAATTTTAAATATCAATGAGCATTAAAATGATGACAAATAAAATCACTACCATATAAAATAAGCTAATGAAACAATGCAAAATGCCTATTAAATATCGCCATAAGCTTAAACGAAGGAATCCAAATAAGTTACTGAGATGAAAAAGTCATGAGATGTATAAAAGAGAGAATAATTAATCCCAAAAGTGTTTTATTGTATTAATATTATGTGAGTCGGAAATGAACGACTATTATTATGATTATTATGAATATTATTATGTGATGACTTTATGTTGAGATACGTCCAACAATTATTTATGTTATTGAGCAGATAGGCAAGGCCTCTGAACTCAAAATGTGTATAAATGGATAGCAGAGTAATAGAGCCACACGTGCCCTCTGGCTAGTACCAATTTATATGAAGGAGAGAGAAGAAAAATTTTAGGGAAATAGAACATAAAAGGGAATAATAAAGAAAGAAAATAATACCAAATATCATATTATGAACCGTGACTTAATAAAGAATGAATACAGAAGAAGTAGCGATTGATGAATTCCTGAATAATAACAACTTGATAAAATGAACTATATTGATGATTTCAGAAAAAATATAATAATCTTTGTTTCGAAATAATCAATTTTGGTGGCGATGCATTATGTAACATGACATAAGGTAGTGAAGATCCAGTGATATTTAACTATAAAAATAAAAAGCTGAAGATAAGAATAAGAGGCAAAAACTTATAAACTCAGCGATCAATAACCCAGTAACCCAAATGACAAATGACCTGACAATGACCTGACACAACAGATCGGATGAGTACCAAAGGAACCACGAAACAATGAAGAAGCAGTTGAGACCTAAGTGTAATCAAATAATCCCAAATGATGACCATTATATTGTAATTTAAATAATGAACTGATATAATTGTAGAGTAGATGAGATTTACCTAGGGTAATAAGGTTAATGGAAAATAATAATGTCATGTATATTTTATTGATAAAGGAACGTACTTATAATATAAGGTAGGGAGTTAGAAACCAACCATACCCAAATTAATAGTGATAATAATAGTCAAAGCCAATAAAAGATGCTTTGAGCCAAACAAAAGTAATAATTAAGTAATAACCAAAAGTGATCAGGGTGATTTGAAAGTAAACTAGTTATTCATGACCCATAATCACACAGTGATATCAAAATAATCAGACAAACCGTGTGAATAAATAAGTGAGTGAATTAAAAATGTGTATAAAAATAGATAATTGGTGAAATGCTAGCTATAGCATGTAATGGAAAAAAGTGATAGTGATAATAAATAATGAAACCTTCTATGAAGGGAAAAGTGCAGTGGGTGTGCTGAATAAAGTATTTTATAAGTAGACTATGATAAAATAGCTAAACAATCTTTGATATACTTTATGTTAGCAAGTAAGATTAAACTGATTGTGCTATTATGAATTTAGGTAAAAGGAAGTAAGAATTATAAAATAAGGTAAAAATTAAGTTATTAGAATGAATAGTAAAATAAGAAGGACAGACACTGTATTTAAGTGAAGGGATTAGTAAGTAAGACATATCATGTAAGGTACAGTTCAACAGTAGTATTATAAGAGTTTTGTTATTGTTCAAAAAACCGTAGAATGTAGTAAATTATAAGATAAGCAAAATAATAGTAAAAAACAGAAAACTAGTTAGAAGTTTAATTTCAGGCTTGAACCTAGCAAGGAATAATTTTATAATAAGAGATGGAGTTAGGAACACTGATGTTTATTGCTTGTTTTGTTTATAAAATTGTATTAGAATTACTAAATATGTTATTAAGAAATGTTAGATGGGAGTAGAATAAAATCTAGGCTCTAGGCCTAACTGTTAAATAAAAATTTAATAGATTTGAGAACAAATAATAGTCCAAAGTTAAAGCAGAGTATACCAAATGGTTAAACAAATTAAGTGAGTATTCCTAATACCAAAATATATGGATAACAACCAATTTTGGATAAAATATATGTAAAATATAAATATGAAAAATAATAAAAATGTAATTAGCTATTCAAAAGTGGGTATGAGGGATGTCAAAATGATCATTATGAAAAATTAGGAAGAATGGTGCTCATGTAATAACTCTAGCTATTAGTATAAGATAGAAATCTTCATTTGAAGATATTTTAGTAAAATTAGACTAAAAAAGACGTTAAAAAATAACAATGACTTAAGTTAATGACCAATGAGAATTAGCATAATTTATTAGGTAACCATAGCAACCAGAAATTTATTGCCAAAAAACCGTTAGATTTTCATTACTGTATTATTGACCGACGCCGAGAGTGGATCGAGTAGCTCTCACACTAAAATTTTATTACTAAAGTGAATTTTAAATTAATTTAAACCAAAAGAAGATAATAACAACATCCCAGGGAATCCTGAACAAAATTTTTGTGTAATAAAAATTATCAACGAACCATAATTATCCGAGGAAGCTGGGAAGACGCAGTGAAGAAGAGACGACAATGGATCGCGAAGGAAGATTATCGGGACAGAGATCAATAGAAGAAGACGGACGATCACAGAAGGAGTGCGAGGCCGGAGTTTGCGAGGATAGCCGTCGGGACAAGAGAAATAAACTTCCGAAGAACAGAAGAAGACGACATCTCAGGAGTTATCCAGAAGAAGAAGGCGACAGCAGGATCTTCAGCGGAAAATCGATGAGTATAAACATAATCCCATTATCGAATTCACAATTTTTTGGTCAAAATTAATAAATAACTATTTCACTTCACTGATCACTATTCCGATTTAGAACTAAATGCTTTGTTAAAATCACTATTTAAACTTTAATCAATTAATAATTATTAAAAGCAAAATATAATAAATAATTGACAAACCTTTCTAATGAACAAAACCTAACCCAAAATTTTACTAAGTTTTCATTGGTAATTACTTACTTGAATAGGATAAGATAGGATCAACTTCCGGCAATACAAATGCAAGCCGATGGAGTTCCTGGCTAGGGTAGAAGAATATTTGACCAAGCATAAAATTACTCAATGGAGCCATAGCAGGGAGATATTCGACGAGTCTTTCCGAGACATAACAGATAATTGGTGGATGGCCAACCGGAGTGAAATTTCCGACTACCAACAGTTCCGGAAAATGTTTAAGACAAAATACTGGTCTGAGACCACCCAGAACTTGATCCGTGACAATATTTGTAATGGAAGATACAGGTCACAATTAGGTAGCAGTATGACAGCATATTTCTTGGGGAAGGTGTGTATGGCAAAACACCTTGAGCCAGCAATCCCAGAAGAATGTTTAGTGAACAAGATATCGTATCACTATGATGAGGACATTATCAGGGCCCGGAGAGGTAGTCAGATCAAGACGATCCAGGGAATGACCGAGTTACTAGAGGGATACGAGAACGAGGAGTATTATCGGCAGAGCAGAAAGAGAAATGAGAGACCAGAAGCAAGGCCGACTACCTACCCCAATAACGGCAATAACAATACAAGTAACCGGAACCAGCCCAATAATTACGACGGCCCTAACAACCCGCCGCGTCATAACCAGTTTAACGGTAATTTTAACGGCGTAAGGAATAACAACCCCTACCCAAATAATAGAAACAATTTTTATCAACAAAATAATAATGTCCCATACAGTCAGAGAAATCCATATCCCAACAATAATGGTGACAGACCTTACCCACCTAACCGAAATTACTATAATAATAATTTTAGTAATAACAATAATAGCAATAGTAATAACCGAGTGTCGCGCCCTAGGGTAAATTTTATAAGAGCAGAAGATCGCGGACCCAGGAGATATTATCAACCGAGGAGGAGCAGCTTCCACGGCGCCGACCGAAGATGGAGGAGTGCGGAACGAGACGGCCCAAGACACGAAGAGGGAAGACGAAGTACCAGCCTGGAAGATCTTGGCAGACAACCGAACAGGGCGTTAAACATCAACCAGGGTACAGAACGTCAGGAGACAAACCAGAGTTTCCCGAACGATGCCTCGGTCAATAATAACATAAACAATGACCAAAATACTTTAAACGAGAGGAGGCAGTAATCAACAACAATGACCCGTTACTGCTTATACTTCCTGGGTTAGAAAAGGATGATTTGCAACAAGCAAACAATAATAAGAATATCACTATCATAAGTAACCATTATCTGAAAGACATACGAACTGAACTTTTGGAAGAGAACGAGAAGAGTCTCAGCAACAGTAATAATGAGATAATTTATATAACAGCGGAGGTGGAAGGAGTTCCCGCTAAAATAATGATAGACACAGGAGCTAATATTTCAATAATAAACTCCAATGAGTTGGAGAGAATACAGAGTACATGTGGTAAAACTTTGCCAATGTTACCAGTCAACAACATTGTGTTGGTAGGTGCAACTGGCCGCCAGAATAAAACCATTAGGAAGCAAGTTTCCTTAAGTGTCGTTAGCCGTGATATAGCTTTAGATATGGAATTTTTAATCGCCACTGGATTACCATTTGACATCTTAGTCGGTTGCGATATTCTTCGTAGATATTCGGCAGTAATCGATCTTAATTTAAATAAAGTATCACTTTTCCCAGACGGAGTAACATGGACCGCAGATCTGGTAGGAGGCACAACTATACTTCCTAGCCCAATACATCAACAACTTCGGAAAATTAATATTATAAGAAACAGCCCTCTTTATAAACCCATAATATACAATCATGGAGGAGAGGATTTATGGTCAGTTAAGATCCAAGAAATACGGAATTTCCAGTGCGGAAGCGATAACAAGAAAATACCAACACATCTGGCTGATCGTCTAATCGCTATATATGAGAAATACAAGGCAGTGTTTTCTGATGAACCAGGGAAGGTAAAAAACTACCAGTGCCAACTTCGTTTTAAAGAAAACGTAGAGTTTAACCGGAGGTCATATCCAATAGCGCAGTCGCTCAAAGAAGCCGTGAGAACAGAGATAAACAAGATGATAGAAAACGACATAATTGAGATTAGTCAATCACCTTACACTAGTCCAATTATTGCTGTTCCGAAGAAAGACGGACAAGTCCGGCTCTGTTTAGATGCGCGTGAGTTGAATAAGACAATTGTGAATGACAGAACTTCTCCCGGTGAAATAGAAGAAATCTTAAAGCGTTTTCATGGTACTAGATTTATTAGCACCTGGGATACGGTCTGTGGTTATTGGCAGGTAGAGCTGCATCCACAAAGCCGCCAGTATGTAGCGTTCATTTTCGAAGGGCGCAATTACCAGTTCAAGAGACTGCCCTTCGGACTTGTCAATTCTGTCGCCATATTTGTGGCATGCATTGGACCAGATTTTGGGACCAGAAGCGCTCCAATTTACCACTGTCTATGTTGACGATTTACTAATTACATCCGGAACCTGGGAGGAGCACTGTTACAGAGTGGAATTTGTACTAAACAAACTAGCGCAGAACAACATAACACTGAAGTTGGAGAAATCCAAGTTCATAGCGCGCGAGGTACAATTCTTGGGTTTCAACCTAGACAACCGAGGTATTACCCCATCAGCAGAGAAAGTGGAGGCAATTCAGAGGTTCCCGCAACCAAGAAACAGGAAACAATTGCAATCTTTCCTCGGACTCTGTAACTATTACAGGAAGTTTCAGAGCCGATATTCCGAGTTGACCGCCAAGTTTCAACCACAGTTATCTGCCAAGAACAAATGGACTTGGGGTGAAGATCAAGATATTACTTTCCGCTTGATAAAAGAGAAGTTTCTGGAGAGTGTTATACTTCGCCACCCAGATTTTAAGAAACCGTTCTTTCTAAACTGTGATGCTAGCGATCTAAGCTTAGGAACGACATTATACCAGGAAGATGAGGAGGGACAACATCTGGTAATAAGCTTCGCTAGTCGCACACTAAACCAGTGCGAAAAGAACTACAGTGTGACAGAAAAGGAATTGTTGAGCGTGGTGTTCGCATGCAGCAAGTTCCGAACGTACATTCTCGGATATCAAGTCACGGTACGAACTGATCATAAATCCATCTCGTTCCTTCGTAGGTGCAAATTGAGTCACGGCCAGGGCTTAGGTGGGTACTCGCCCTACAAGAATATGACCTGAAATGGGAATACATTCCAGGAAAGAAGAACGTGGTAGCGGATGTGTTGTCACGTATAAATCTGGAAGATCAGACTTTCGAGGGAGAGAAGGAGAGCTTAGTAAAAATTTATAATATATTCACGACCAGAGCCGATTTACAAGCTTTGCTAATAAATATTCGAATCCATCAGCAGTCTGATCCTAAGCTGAAAAACATTGTGAGTCGTTTGGAAGCCAATGATGAAACCATTTCTAAATACTACCACCTTAACAAGGGAATTTTATTCATAAAAACCGCCTTAGACGATGAGACATGGAAGGTGATAATCCCACACCAAATCGAAAAGGAGGTCATCATCGATTACCATGTCAGGTATGGTCACATGGGAGCGTTAAAAGTGATACAGGCTCTAGAGGAAAATTGTAAGATCAAGAATATCAACCGCAAGGTGAGAATGTACATCAAATCCTGTAAGATCTGCCAATGTGCCAAAATAAACAATGAAAAGACAGAGGGTATCATGATACCAATAACTTCCAACGCAAAACTGGAAAAAGTGTTTTTGGATATCTGCGGACCATTTCCCCGTAGCGGTGGTCGGCACAGATATAAATACTTGGTAATCATAATGGATCACTACACCAAGTATATAAAGCTATATCCGGTTAATCGGGCAACAACAGCAAAGGTTTTGGCGGTGATTATCGATTCGTATATCCCAGAGGTCGGTAGACCATCTTCCATTATTACCGACCATGGTACACAATTTAAGGGGAGGAGATGGCAAGACACTTTATTAGCACTTGGGGTCAAAACGTATAAGACATCAGTCTACCACCCAAGTAGCAATCCGGCTGAGAGAGTACTAAGAGAAGTGGGTAGGATATTGCGCACGTACTGTCACAACCAACAGAAAAAGTGGCAAGAGTACCTAGCAGCGACAGAAACATTCCTAAATTATGCCCACCATCCAGCTATAGGAATTCCACCATACTCAGCCATGTATGAGAAGCCGACTCCCCGAGACATTGAACAAATCATTGAATTTCCAACGAACAATAATAGGAAATTCAACTAGTTGAAGTTTTACAATAAGGTAGCAGAAGATCAGGAAAAACGGCAAGCCAAATACCAGAAGGCAATAGGGCGAATTGTAACATATAAAGAGGGTGAAAAAGTCCTCCTAAAAAATAGAGAGCTGCCTAGCACCTTAGAAGGCATAACCAAAAAACTACTATTACTATACACTGGCCCATATGTTGTGGTAAATGATAAGCATAACAATACATATGAATTGAGGGAAATCGTTTCAGGAAAAATCAAAGGAGTGTACAATCAAGCTTCTATGAAGAAATATTATGAAGAATGAGTTGTGAGTTTTAGAATTTTGAATTTATTTTTAAAAAAATTCTAAAATAATGTAAGTACATCTTACAACCTAATATTTTGAGAAGAACATTCTGGAGAATTAAAAGAAAAAGAATTTTTAATAATTTTAAAAATTCTAAAATAATGTAAGTACATCTTACAACCTAATATTTTGAAAAGAACATTCTGGAGAATTATAAGAAGGAATTTAGAATTTATATTTGAAAAAATTCTAAAATATGTAAGAACAACTTACAACCTAATAATTTGAAGAAAAAACTTTATGGAAGAAAGAGAAAGAGAGAGAATTTTGTACTTATTAATTATAAAAATTTAAAATTGAGTAAGTACATCTTACTACAACCTAATAATTTTGGAACAAACTTTATGGAAGAAAGAAAAAGAAAGACTTTTGAATTGAAATATAATTATAAAAATTTAAAATTGAGTAAGTACATCTTACTACAACCTAATATTTTTGGAACGAACTTTATGGAAGAAAGGAAAAAGAAAGACTTTTGAATTGAAATATAATTATAAAAATTTAAAATTGAGTAAGTACATCTTACTACAACCTAATAATTTTGGAACAAACTTTATGGAAGAAAGAAAAAGAAAGACTTTTGAATTGAAATATAATTATAAAAATTTAAAATTGAGTAAGTACATCTTACTAAAACCTAATAATTTTGGAACGAACTTTATGGAAGAAAGGAAAAAGAAAGACTTTTGAATTGAAATATAATTATAAAAATTTAAAATTGAGTAAGTACATCTTACTACAACCTAATAATTTTGGAACAAACTTTATGGAAGAAAGAAAAAGAAAGACTTTTGAATTGAAATATAATTATAAAAAATTTAAAATTGAGTAAGTACTTCTTGCTACAACCTGATAATTTAGAACAAAACTTTATGGAAGAAAGAGAAAGAGAGAGAATTTTGAACTTAATTAAAAAAAAAAAAAAATTTTAAATTGAGCAAGCACAGCTTACTACCACTGAATTATGAGAAAAACATTTTGGAAGAATTAAGAAGAAAGGAATTTTGAAGTTAATATACGAAAAATTTAAAAATAAAGTAAGACCAACTTACTATAACTAAGTTTGTGAGAAAACTTTATGGTAAATAATTAAGAAGAATTTGAATTTGGAGAAATACCAAAACATTCAGAAATAATAGTAAAATCACAGTACTATAAACAATTCTGAATGAAACAATTCTGGGAATAAATGAATTAAACAGAATTTGAATGTTGATAGAACGTCAGAACTTTGAAACAAGATAAGATCAACATATTACAAGGTTTTATGAGAAATACTTTTTAATTAAATAAAAAGAATAGTTTGAATTTTACATTAAAACTGACCAAGTTCCAAAAAATAATTATGTGTCAATTATAATTGAATTGAGAAGAAAATAAAGTGATTAATTCAGAAAAGAGAATTAATTTTAATCCAGAATAAATGCTAGACATTCACAATAGCATTTGAAGGAGTAGAGAAGAATAACAAAAAAGAGTGTAATATGCAAGAGAAGAAAAAATTTGGAAGCAAAGAGACTAATTACCTATGAAACGATAATGAAAACAGTTAATTAAGAGCAAAGAAGAACAACTCATACCAAACATATGGAGAAGATGATTTTGAACCAATGATAATAATAAGACCTATATGAAATGCAAAGAGAAGAAATACCACATGAAATATGATATAAATGAATTAATGTTAATAAATGCGAAGGCGGATTAATGACTTTCTAAGAGAAAGGAAACAACCAAAATGTTTAAATAAAATGATCAATATAACAACCTGTATATCCAATGTAAAGATACAATGTTAAAAAATTAAATATAATATAATAAGACCATTCACATAATGAATAAGAAAGACTATATATAAAGACCATACTAATACTATGAGTAACCAGAAGAAAATATAAAGAGAATTCAGATGGAGAAGAAAGAGAGTTACACTGTAAACAGTAACCAGAATTATTAAAAGAAAGGTTTTCAACCATAATTAAATTAAATATATCAGACAAGTTAAGAGTTTTGAAAAAATATATATGTAATGAGTATAATAATGATTATGAAGATTTATTAAGATAGAAAATGTGAGATAATCTGAGAGACTACGAAGTGGAGAATCCAAAGATATTTTTATTAGTCGAAAATGAGACTACTTTTTATTTATTTATTCGATGACTGACTGAAGATAATTCCAGCAGCATTATGTTTTTGAGCAGGGATGGATATGCCTCTGTACTCAATTTATAGAAGTGGTGTATGGCCAGCAGAGAAGTAGCATACAGTGCCCCTCTGATCTGCCCCAGCCCACGTGATAGGGAATGTTAGGGAATTAATATCCCAAGGATACAACACGAAGTTGATATAGAAAGAAAATGTATTACAATTATAATATATCTCAGAAGACACTAACTATCCGAACAGGATCAGTAGTAAGACAAGTAACCATATATATAAAATTAATAACACTCTAATATAAAAAAGTCGACATAAAGATGGAGAAGAAAATGAATTATAAGAAATGATGAAATTATCATAAGAAATTATTTCATCCATAAACATGTCTGAAATAATTACTTCTGGAGGAGAGCAATCTGTAACGTGACAGATATAAGCATAATATTGAATGGCAATTGATCATTAGAATAATGAAGTTATAATGTTTAAATTTGGAAGAAAGCATTAAGTTTAATATAAATAGATTAATTCATAGCAACTGTGGAAAGAAATCATTATTATAAAGAAAATACAAGTTCAAATAAAATGAGTTACTAGTGGTGAGTCATCCAAGACCAGTCTCATAACCAAAGGTTTTCAAGGTATAACCCAGGAAGGTAAAAAAGTAGATAACAAAGCAGTACTGAATATGACCAAACCCACAACGAGGAAGAATAAATAGAAGAGAAACCCTAAAATAAGCCAAGATCAAACAATACAGGTGGTGTATTTCTGAAATAAAGAAGAAGATGGAGAAGATCCCAAGAAACCTGATGGCATCAAGAAGAAGATGGAGAAGATACCAGTCCCAGAAGGCAGGAGAAAAGAAGACTGATGAAAGAAGAAGAAGGCAGCATCCTGAAGAAGATGTCATGCTCTTATAAAAGACACCCAAATCCCTATATCCCCAAAATAAATATTTAAAAATAAAAGTATAACGAAATGAAAACCACATGTATATAAATTTAAGAGAGAGGTGTATAAAGTAAAAGTTGCCTGTGAACTAAGATGAAACAATAATATAGTACCCATGGAACAAATCTCCATTGAAAAAACGCTAACCAATTTATTGTGTTAATAAGACTATACGACCATTTAGCATTAACATAATATATAAGTGCAAAGTGAACCAGTGATAGTTTTGGGTATTATAAAAAATGAACCTTGTGTTTCATTCTTGGCAATCACAAACATTGAATGCAATGAAATATGCAATTTTCAATGACTTGAAATGTGTACTGTGACAATATGTTGTTTATAAGACATAAATCTGTTTAAAATAACATTTTGTTTTATATGCAAAAAGAAAAACAGATTTCATAATACTTTTCGAACAATTCATACTATTTATTTATTAATGACAGGGTACAATTCCCCAAAGACAATGTGTAAAAGACGGTATAAAAACTGTAGAATCCTACTTATAATAATAGTTAGAAATAAGAATATAAATATAAGGTTTTTATGTATATAGTATAAGAATGTTTAAAAATGTTTTAGATATAAGGCCATTTGTTTGGGTCTGATACAACTAACATCAGAACTATAAAAATAGTTACCACTTGTAAATAGTAGAGAGTAATTAAGATGTTAGTTAGTAAAAAACCTTTTTTGTAAACCATATTTCCATGTTAGAAATAAGGATTTTGTTGTAAAATGTCTGACTTGAAGACAACCATTTATTTAAAAAAAATATTCTTTATTTGTTTAACTATTATTTGTATTGTAACCAATACTAATTGTTTTTGTGTAATTTGAAAACATGTTTAATTTATAATACTATATGTAAAAGTCAGAGAGGGTATCACACATCATATATTGTTTGTAAAATATTTTGTAAGAAAAATTGTTAAAAAATCATAGGCCAAAAGAATGGAAACCAAACTTCATCAAAACAGAGAAATTGCTCATTTAAATGCAAATAAACAAAAGGGGTTTAGACAAAATAAACTTGAGATCAAGCCATATAATTGCACATACCATTTAGAAAGATTTTAATAAATTATATTCAGAATTATAAATAAAAATGAAAATGACTAAACTCAGAAATTTAGACATGGGAGTCATATATTCCAGAATAATGTTTCAGAATACAACTAATTCAATTAATTACCAGAAAATCAGGGAATATAAACCTTTTAATACAATATAGGATTATTAATATTAAATATAACGGATAAAATGGATGAATTTTATATAATGACAGGAAGTAAATTTTGATGTTTTGACTTTTCAGAGAATAACAAGAATGAAAGTAAAATTACTAATTTTGGACAGAAAACACTATAAAACGGCATTATTTAATCTGAAAATAAGCTGAATGAACTGAAAGATTAATTTAAATAACATCTAGCGAATAAAATTGACAAATAACCAAAGTTTAGGCAATCATATAGTGAACTTTAAAGTGTGCACAGGATGTGAAAATATATTTGAACAATGTTAAGGATAATATTATATGGGCTAAGAGTTTAATTGAAACTGAAGGAAAGAGTTAGTTGATTATTTGTATTCGAACGGTTAATATGACAAGCGTTTCGTATCGAATCTAACCTAACTTACAACGGTGAAGTTGAGCGGTGAAGAGTACGTTATTGTGAAATCGCAAGTGATCTATAAAATACATCTAGAACTCTCATATTATAAAAGAAACAATCAAGAAACAATACATAACACTGAACAATACATTTCTACTCCGAAAAACACCACAAAACACCAGAAAACTGTATAACACATTAACCAAGTATTAGTGTCGGTATCGGGAAAAGTGATTGAACTTATAATTACACGGATATACTAAATACAACCCAGAAACATTACACCAGTCACTACACAACATTTAACAAGAGAATTGCAGACACCAGAACAGGAATACTGCCAGAAAATACATTATTTGGAACGCAGCAGGAACGAGAGACATTTTGATCAACTTGACGGCAGCCATCTTTCTTTGACAATTCCAATGCCTGTCCGTGAACATATCAGCTGTTGGTGAAAACAATTATATTATTTTCAAATTATTATTCAATGTCTGTATTTAGTAATAATTATTAATTTGTTGTAACGTTATACTTTTTAAATATTGGCTCGATTTCTCTGACTTTGATAATAATTGGCTGTTTAAAGAACCCTGTATGATTTTTATATAATATAATTTGTAACTTTTTCGATATCCTGAGAATCGATATTATAATCGATAAGAGTCAATATTGTTATTAGTTAATAAAACATTAATATTCTTCAACACTAAATAGTTCTTTATTTCATAAATATTACTAATTATCACTAATATAATTCTAATTAATAATCTATCAGGACTTTACCACCTATAAGTGAAGATGACCTAAAAAATAAAAAGGTAAACAAGTATCGATTGGTTTGAAGACAATCTTATGAGTGGTGATAGTTTATTTAAAATATACCAAAACTTTAATAAAAATTTTCAGAAGAGCATTACACTTTTTAAAACTTCACAGCCCTATATTAATTAATTGATTATAATTAATTAATTAATTAAATTAAAAAAAAAATTTTAATTATTTTTTTTTATAAACATAATTTTTTTTAAAATTTTCTTCAAAACAATAATTTTTGTTTTGAAACTAACGGTGAAGCTGAACATATATTTCTTCATCAACATTACGCTACTCGACCGGTCTTGCTACCATTGAGACTCGACCAGCTGGGAAACTTAAGGAAGTGTTTCAGGCCAGTAAGACGTCGAGAGCCACACCAATTAAACACACCAATTTAAGAACACACACATCAATCATTTTATTAATTTTATTACAATATGTATATATATATATATATATATATTACAACAGAACACAGGATGATAAGATATGCTGTTTATATCAGAGTACATGAATGACAAGCATTTTCTTGTTTAAATTTGTTTTGTGTAATATTTTGTTTTTTAGTCATAAGTTTTGTATTTAAAAAATGATAAGCATATATGTTACACCAAACTCTTCATAAAAAATTGTACTATATTGTCATGTATTTTTTGTATGAAATGGTGCGGGTGTGATAATCTGCGATCGATATAGCGGCAGTAGTAGTTAACCGATTTACATGAAAATTTGACAAGGAATTATTTAAATAAATAGCTTCGATTTGTGTATACTCTGAGGTTTGTAATTATTTCAGAAATATGATTTTTTAAGTAAAGCAAAACTCAAGTGTAACTCTTATCAATGATAGGGTAATAATAATTGTAGATAATTCCCATGCAGGATTATGCAAAGTTATACAAAGTGTTTCATGAATTTTGTGTATCTGGTTGTTGTTCTATCAATCATGTGACTTGGGCTTGGCCTATCAAATTATACCAAATGCAGTGAGATTCATACGTTGCAGAGCTTGGTTGAACACAGTCTGTCTGTCGACGTTGCTACGGGAAGTTGTGCCCTGGGTAAGAGAGTTATTCTCTTACAAACGTAAAAAGATCTTATATAAAATAAACCATAAACCTTAAAATTCTTAACGAAGTTTTGCGGTAAGAACCAAGAAGGAATAGAGGAATATTTTATATAAAGTAAACTATAAACCTTGATTAACGAAGTTTTGTGGTAAGAATCAAGAGGATAAATAATTAAGTAAAATTTAAAATAAAATTCAGTGCTGTGTCGTGTAAGTTAAGATATCCGCATAGGGAACTTAAAGACACTACAAGATATCGTGGAAGCAGTTAAACATAACTACGAGACTCTGAAATATCGCCACTGGAGCTGCTTGCTGTACAAGGACGATGAGACGAAGAGGACACCAGGAAGGAGTGAAGCTGTAGAAGAGGACGACGAGACGGGACCGACGAGACGAGAGGAGGACGTTGCAGCAAACAAGTAAAAGCGATTTATATTAATCGAACAATACAAACAATTTAATATACTATCAATACATGACAATTTAAAAAACATTATACATCTTTATAAACAATATTTGTATGTAATAAATAATATTTCATCTCCTCCATAATAGACTTTTATCGATTTCTACACACTCACAATATCCTTATTAGAATAATAAAGTTTGATCTGTTGCATAAGGATATTTGGCGCTTGCCAATGTAGGGCTCGATTAATGAATTAATTTAAAAAAAAAAAGAAATATTTATTTGAGTGTGTAGAGACTAAATTCATTGAACTATTTATAGGTGCTGTTCTATGTTGTCAGGGAGTGTAGATAAAAGTTGGAATACTCTCTCTTATCAGATATTTGAACAATAGAGTTATTATCTGTATGGAGGTTGAATTATTATTGTTATCTGTGTTAGATTACGTGATTACATTTGATTGTGAGACTGGACTATAATAATAATAACATAAACGGACATTATTAGAAATAATACGTATAAAAAAATATTGCCGTTACTATAAATAAAACTATAATATTTTATAAATTTAAAAATAAATAATCAATATGGCCGAATCACTAGAATTACAAAATACATTAGCGGCTTTAATGGCCAATATGCAAAAGATGTCCGAAGACAGTAAGGCCAATATCCAAAAGCTGTCGGACGAAAATAAAGCAAATATGCAAAAACTATCAGAAGAAGTAGCATTAAAGCAAAATAAGTCATTACAATCACTTCACGATGAGAATAAAAAAATTTATACAGCCGTTCATGAACAGGCTAAACAAAATAAACAACTTTTAGAGTTAACCGAAAAACGTATAGCTGATAAATTAGAATTAATTTGTAGTAGTAGTGAGACCGCCTTAGAAAGGAATAAATCTCACAGCAGGGAATGTGAAGCCAAAATTAAGTTGAATTATTCTCTTAGGCAGGAAAATGAATGTAACAATGCGATTGACCGGTATAGTCCCGTCGACATACAGGAACCAGCCGGTAATCGCATAGATAAGATAGCAGCTAAGGGTGGTGCGCCTGATAAGGAGATAACGGATGGTCAACGAAAGCATTTAAATAATCTTTTAAATAAATATGAATCAATTTTCAACACACAGCACACAATTAACAACGCTTATGAACATAAAATTACAAATAATATTTTAAATAAATTTGAAATGAGAAATAGGGAAAACCTTATCAAAGTGTTGGTTCACATCCATCCAGATTGGTATGATCAAAGGGTAAACGGTGGAGTATTTAAAAACAATAAATGTTGTTTGCTATACCGTGTCTGTAAGATGCAGATCCATTCTGGTAATGTTTTATCAGTCAATAATGAAATGTATAAACACTTGAGAAGTCCATACAGTTGTAAAAATGAATATGTAAATAAGATATTTGATGAATACTTGGGTAAACAAAGTAGTTTTGTTCCTGAAGCTGGTGCATTTGAGGAAAAGCACACAGGTAAGGTTAATTCTGACAGAAGATTAGAACTGTCTGAGTGTTTTCAGCCACATATGAAACGAAATGCAGGTGTTATGTATACAGTCAGAGATTCACTGTACAGCAAATATGTGTTCGTCTTTTATGAATGCGTATGCAGACAAATCCGAGACATTACAAAATTTTAAAATGCACTTAGATACTGATCCCTGTAAAAACTTGATGAAAATAATGTTTGAGATGATACCAGAAAAATTTCAATCAAACAATGAGTTCATATTGTACAAAGGAGATTATATTATGTGTAGCCTGGGTAATACAACTGGCATTACATATAAACCTTTAAAAATTAAATCAAAACAATGTATCGGCAATTACCGAAACAAATGCAAGCGTAGAGCAATCAAAAAACGAGAAAGGTTGCGCGGCATGAGTCTGTGCGATAAATTAAAAATTAAAAGAAGGATAATACAAATAATTAAACTAGAATGCCAGAATATAAGTAGAATGACTGGTAGGAAATTGTATAAAATTATGTGTAAAATAAGAATAATTGTAATCATGATGAAAAATGTATGGTTGAACTGTAGATATAGCCGAATGACGTCTGACATTGACATCCTTATCAGTGTTCAGCAATGTTTGGTGATAAGCAGCCATGTGCTTTTGTTTGTTTACAATTAGAGTTGTCAAAGTGACAGTTGGGGAAATGTTTGATAGAAGCTATTCAGTTATTTTGATTTTTGAAGTTATTATGTTATTATTTCGATGATTATGATTATTGGGAAGAAATTATGTCAATTTAGGTTAAAAAAAAAAAAATTGTATTCCATATAAAAAAATTTTTTTTTTTACACGTGGAGGGGTTAATCCTCCAACAGAACACAGGATGATAAGATATGCTGTTTATATCAGAGTACATGATGACAAGCATTTTCTTGTTTAAATTTGTTTTGTGTAATATTTTGTTTTTTAGTCATAAGTTTTGTATTTAAAAAATGATAAGAATATATGTTACACCAAATTCTTCATAAAAAATTGTACTATATTGTCATGTATTTTTTGAATGAAATGGTGCGCGTGTGCGGGTGTGATAATCTGCGATCGTTATAGCGGCAGTGGTAGTTAACCGATTTACATGAAAATTTGACAAGGAATTATTTAAATAAATAGCTTCGATTTGTGTATACTCTGAGGTTTGTAATTATTTTAGAAATATGATTTTTTAAGTAAAGCAAAACTCAAGTGTAACTCTTGTCAATGATAGGGTAATAATAATTGTAGATAATTCCCATGCAGGACTATGCAAAATTATACAAAGTTTTTCATGAATTTTGTGTATCTGGTTGTTCCATCAATCATGTGACTTGGGCTTGGCCTATCAAATTACACCAAATGCAGTGAGATTCATACGTTGCAGAGCTTGGTTGAACACAGTCTGTCTGTCGACGTTGCTAGGGGAAGTTGTGCCCCGTGTAAGAGAGTTATTCTCTTACAAACGTAAAAAGATCTTATATAAAATAAACCATAAACCTTAAAATTCTTAACGAAGTTTTGCGGTAAGAACCAAGAAGGAATAGAGGAATATTTTATATAAAGTAAACTATAAACTTTGTAATTCTTAACGAAGTTTTGCGGTAAGAATCAAGAGGATAAATAATTAAGTAAAATTTAAAATAAAATTCAGTGCTGTGTCGTGTAAGTTAAGATATCCGCATAGGGAACTTAAAGACACTACAAGATATCGTGGAAGCAGTTAAACATAACTACGAGACTCTGAAATATCGCCGCTGGAGCTGCTTGCTGTACAAGGATGACGAGACGAAGAGGACACCAGGAAGGAGTGAAGCTGTAGAAGAGGACGACAAAACGGGACCGATGAGACGAGAGGAGGACGTTGCAGAAAAACAAGTAAAAGCGATTTATATTAATCGAACAATACAAACAATTTAATATACTATCAACACATGACAATTTAAAAAACATTATACATCTTTATAAACAATATTTGTATGTAATAAATAATATTTCATCTCCTCCATAATAGACTTTTATCGATTTCTACACATTCACAATATCCTTATTAGAATAATAAAGTTTGATCTGTTGCAATATATATATATATATATATATATATATATATATATATATATATATACTAACCCTCCCACGCATCACCGGTTACATTCAACCAATAGGAGGCAGTACTTACCGCCCAGTCCTTGTTAACCCCGCCCCTTACTCAATCAACCTGATCTCGTCACATACATTATCCTCTAGAAATCTCCTAGAGCTTTCTACCTTCTGAGCCTATCCTGTAACCGTATTATACATTTTATACACTACTCTTTCAAAATATAGTATAATATATCCTCATTACTAAATTCAGTCTTTATGTTCATCAGCACATTACTATTCTTTTTCCTTACTTTTAATATTTCTAATTCTTCATACAATTTGCATTTACTTATGTTATTACTTATGCGAATTCGTAGTTCTGTCTCCTTCTCCTCTCGCATGCTCTCTCAATCTAAGTTCGAACTTACGTCCTGTTTCACCCAGGTAAACCTTATCACACTGTTTACAGTTCAACTTATAAACACCGCTTTTCTGTAATTCAGGCGTTATTTTAATACTACTATTCTTTATATAATCAAAAACTGTCTTTGTCTTTTTTACCGCTACATCTATATTGTGTTTTTCAAAGCACTTGATTATGTTCCTCGTTTGAAATCCCAGATACGTTATAGATCCTATGTATTTCTTTTCTTTCTTCTCTTCTTGTCTACTATTTCCTTCTATTCTTTTTACAATTTTCTCTACTATCACCGGTTTATAATTATTATTTTTCGCTATTTCTTCTATTCTGTTTAACTCTTCTTTTTTACATGAATCATGTTCTAAGTATTTTATTGCCCTATAACAAAATGAGTTTAGTGCAGCCATCTTGTGACTTACGGGATGGTATGATTCCTGAGGTATAATTAAGTCTGTATACGTTTCTTTTCTAAATACATCAAATTTAAAAACACCACACTCTATCTTTATATTTAGATCTAGGTAATTTATTTGTACTCCACCTATTTCCTCTTTGAACTTAATTTTATTTTCAATTTGATTAATTTCATTCGTAAATTCTGCGAATTCTTCATTTGTTCCCTCCCACACCGCCAAAATGTCGTCTACATACCTTATCCATTCCTTTATTTTATCCTTATATTTTGATTCCATTAGGACACGCCTCTCAAAACAATTCATATATATTTCCGCCATTACTGGTGACAACGGACAACCCATTGGTAGCCCCTCCTTTTGAATGTAATACTTATTATTAAACCTAAAGTAGTTTTGGTGTACGCACACTGTCAGAGCTTTTATTAAATCACTTTTGTACTGATACTGTCCTAAATTGTTATTTTTAATAATTTCTACAGTATCTGACACGTCTAACGACATAAGTTTCGTATTTTCACTTATTTTTACTAACTTCAACCGTTCTATTACGTTTCTACTATTTTCTACACTATATGTTACCTCAAAATCGTATATCCTCCTAAGCAACTTGCTCAATTCTTTCGATATCTTATAACTAGGCGAATTAATAAACGAAACTATTGGCCTAAACGGCATACATTCTTTATGTAATTTTGGTTGACACCTCAACCTTGGCGCTTCCGGGTTTGAATCTATAAGCAATTTCTTCTTCTTATTGCTTAGGAATGTTATTTCTTTTAACACTTTTTTAATTTGAGCTTGGTATTTGCTTGTGTAATCATATTTTATACCTTGATATGGGCCTTCTTTTATAAAGTCTTCTGTCTTGTTTAAGTATCAATCTTTCTTCATTACAACCAAAGTATTTCCTTTGTCTGCTTTAGTAACTAGTAGATTATTTTCTTTATTTTATTTTTCAATTTCTTTACATCCTTCGTGACCTGTTCTTCCACCTTATTTCTTCTATTTGTACTTTTATTATACATTTTTTCAACGATTTCTTTTAACTCATACCTCATTTGTTTTTTAGGATCCTCATTTTCTATTTTCTCTACTATTACTTCACACTCCACTAATGCCTTTTCCCTATTTATGCCAACAGGTGGTGCATATTTTAAATACTTATCTAATAATTTTTGTTCCTTTTCTGTGAATGTAACTTCTGTAAGGTTAACCACTCGTTGGGCAAAACCTTCCTCACTACTCTTTTTGTTACCTACCCTTATATTTCCTTTTTTGGATAGTTTCTCTAATTTACCAAGTAATTAGTGGTTTAAATTCTTTAATTTCTTATAAGGTTCAGAAGGTAGAAAGCTGTAGGAGATTTCTAGAGGATAATGTATGTGACGAGGTCAGGTTGACTGAGTAAGGGGCGGGGCTAACAAGGACTGGGAGGTAAGTACTGCCTCCTATTGGTTGAATGTAACCGGTGATGCATGGGAGGGTTAGTATATATATAAGGGAAGTAGGTATTTTAATGTTGTTGTAGGAAGAACTTGATAATGGTTGCAAAACCGAAAGGCCTCGTTCGAGGGAAAAGTGTATATAGCAGAGAAGCAACAAAATTCGACAAAGTTTTAATATTACTGATCCAGTAACAGTCGGGATTATCAGTACTCCATATTCTTTGAAATCTATTCAATAATGTTTATGAGTAAATACTGGATTTTGTTAATGTACAAAACCACATAACTCCCTAATTCATGTACAATACATGTATGCATGTGTATGACTGTGGATAAGATTCATATATTCTAAACATAAAATAACATTTTGTTCAAACAGGTGTTACTGCTAGAGGATCAGTAGCATTAGTTAATAATGAAGATACAGACTTAAACTTCTTTGTTGATAAAAGTTCATTACTTTCTGAGAGTTCTGCATATCTTGACATTAATCCTATGCAAGGAGTATTAGAAGCAGGCAGTCAAACATTGCTCAGGTAACATGGTATTTTGTCAGCAATTAATTTTGCTTCAAGCTTATTTATATGTTTACAATATATTATAAGATCTAACCAACAGCAAAATTTTAAACTCATGTTCTCTGGTATCCAAGTCACGATTCAATACAGATTAAAATTAATTTACCTTTTTTTCATCCGTCGTGTGACTTCTTATTGTATTTAATTAAATAACACGTTTCGAGGCTCAAGGCCTCATCTTCAGATTTCAGTCCAGTGTGGACGTCGTTAACACATGAAAACTAAACTACTACACATTAAAATAAAACACACTACACAAGTTAACCGATGTCTGGATGCGCACCCTTTGCCGTCTCGCGACGCACTGCCTGCAACTCCTCTACGGACTCGTCACAACGCCCCACCATCGATTGCTGTCTATTCCTGCTGTAAATTAATTTGTCCACAACCATATCGTATAGCTGATGTGATTTAAAATTCAGCTGGTCATTTAGCATGTTACTAAATGTCATGATCATTACTAAAGAACATCTACCTAAAAATAACTTAAAAGCCGGTAAATCCAAATATGCCGAACACTTAATGGTGCATAACCATAATTATACTGACTTTGACAACAACTGCAAGCCATTACATCTCTGCAATAAGGGATGATACATGAACGCAGCCGAAGAATTTGAAATATACCGGGCATTTAAGTGCAATCCTAGTAACATGCTAAATGACCAGCTGAATTTTAAATCACATCAGCTATACGATATGGTTGTGGACAAATTCATTTTAAGCAGGAATAGACAGCAATCGATGGTGGGGCGTTGTGACGAGACCGTAGAGGATTTGCAGGCAGTGCGTCGCGAGACGGCAAAGGGTGCGCACCCAGACATCGGTTAACTTGTGTAGTGTGCTTTATTTTAATGTGTAGTAGTTTAGTTTTAATGTGTTAACGACGTCCACACTGGACTGAAATCTGAAGATGAGGCCTTGAGCCTTGAAACGCGTTATTTAATTGAATACAATAAGAAGTCACACGACGGATGAAAAAAAAGGTAAATTAATTTTAAACAGCAAAATTCTTGTCATGGTGTCATGGGCTATGCATTTTGTGCCAACTTCTGTTATTTTTACAGTTTAATTTTGTTCACATTGATGTACAGTTAGGTACATGCAAAAGGTCAGTTTATATTAAAGTGATAAAATATGAGGGATTTTCATAAAATAAGTTCCACATTTAGGTAAGTAAAGCTTCATAAATTCAAGTGTGTAGTGAGACCATCTATATAATAAAATATATTATATACAAAATTAGAAAGTTTAGTAATAATTCTTAGTTAGTAAACAAGGGACAATTTCATTTTTTAATGATCAACACACCTTTCTTCGTAAGTTGTACTTTCAGTTATCTTTACCTAAACAAATATACTGTAGGCCTATAAACATAAACAATTTCAGTTCTTCCAATTCTTATATCCATGTTCGATATTTCGGATCGAACCGGTCATTCTTTTCATTTTCCGAAGTTGGCACTATGGCTTTTGTAGAGCTCATACATGCACATGAACTTTTAGCTTTTGTCATACGCCAGCCATCTCAGTGTCAACGTCCACGAGTCGGGCCCCCTCGGCAGGTAGAAATCCGTGCATTTAACCCATCCTTTTCCCAACCAGTCTATCCTGCCTTGAGTGTCAGGATCAACCCAGTCGTGAGATACGGTAAGTCATTTTTATATTATTTATATCTTGTTAGCAATTCTGCATGCTGCTGCTTTGAGCTCACCAGAGGCTATTAAATTATCAAGTATGAAAGCCGTCTTACTTTCCATCTTTTAAAATATTATCTTACATCTATTTACTACCAGAGGGTTCATGAGGTTGCTAGCTTTTCAATTAAATTGCTTGCCGTCACGACTGGGAGCACGTGTTTCGTAATTTTGTGCATGTTGCTGCTGGTGGGTCGAGTTTCAGTAGTTGGGTTATAAGTCAGTTTTGGCTGCGTGATTTTTATTTTAATTACCAACGTGCCGTGCCATTTCGTTTTTTGTGCCTGCTCGTGGTTGTTTTGCATGCGGTTAATTTTTCCAATTTCATGAATGTTCGTCATTTGCATGCTACCGCACGGAAGCACGTTGGTATAATACGTACGCATGTGAACTACGAGTTTGCGTTTCAATGCTGTTGCTTGTGGTCAGCAGTGTCGTCGTGTGTGCATCGCCAGGTGGGCAAATATTGCGTCAAAATTTTGCACCTTGTTTTTTGGGTAGTCGTTTAATTACTGGGTCAAGTCTGGTGAAGTTTGTTTCCGAGCCTGTTAAGGTCTGCGGTCCACGTGAAATTGCGCTACGTGTTTGCGACTGTCAGGCGTAAAGGGAACGGGTTGGTTTTAGGTTATCCGGGGTCGGTATAGCCTGCCTTTGCATTTAATTTAATTTTTTGGCATGACTATTACCTTTAGGTGCGGTTTATATTTTGCATATGCGATATCCTGTCCATACACGACGCGTTGACCATCAATTTTGGCATTTAAGGTGTCCCAGTTATTTGTGTTTGGTTCGGTAACTGGTGAATTGTTGTACATTGTACTTTGCTGTGTTTTGTGTGTATTTATTCTATTTGGTATTATACATGTTTGTTTTTGGGTGCACTTTTGTGTACCATTATTTTGCACCGTATGTGCTGTAATCTTGTGTAACTTGTGTTTTTGTTGTCGTGGTTTTGCGCTGTGTAAATCAATTTGTTGCGTGTTTAATTTATTGTGTTTGGTACTATTTGCCTGTTGGATTGTGTAAGTTGTATTTTGCCTTGCACTAATTTACTTTTGTATTTATCTTGCTCGGTATTGTGTATGCAAAGTAGTTGTGTCAGACGCCTAGTTATCGCGAGCACTGTTAGGCTGTCGGGTCGCGATTATTGTTCAGTTTCTAATTCTCTTATTAAGGGTGGTTGTTGGTTGCGCGATATTTTTTAATTCAATATGCCTGCTAAATTGTCGTTGGCAGCTTTTGACCGGACCACTTCGGTGGGAATACTTGCGTTGCAGCATTTAATAAACAAGTTGGAAGGGTTGCCGCAATTGAGAGCCGTGGATCAACATGAAGCCGGTATTTTGGCCTCCATGTTGTCCGAAGAATATCAGGACCTTCTAGGTAAGGTCGATCCTTACCTATCGGCCGAGTCATTGCCCCAGGGATTGGACGAGGACCACATTTTTGCGGTGGTAGCTCAAATTAAGGATATTTATGTCCGGGGTAGCATTTTAGCGTCTAAACTAACAAAACCAGAGATACCGGTTGGTTCCGGTCGATTTTCATCGGCAAGTGGCGGGCACCCAGGTGTTCTCGTTCATGAGTTGCCGAAGCTTTCGTTACCTTGTTTTGATGGCCAGGCCAAATGTTGGTCCGAGTTTTGGTCAAAGTTCACCACATTAGTAGACGAAAGTCCTGCCCTCACTCCAAAGCAGAAATTGTTATATTTAGTGACTCATCTTAAGGGTGAGGCTTATGAGAAGGTTGCCGCGCTTCCTATAGTTGATGATAGTTATTCGCTTGCACTGTCAACTCTTAAAAGTCATTATCACAATCCTTGTTTGGCCGCTCGGGTTTATTGTACCAATCTGCTTCAGTTACCAGCCGCTTCTATTAGAAAGTTGGTGGACAGCTTCAATGCTAACTTTTCAGCGTTGTCAGCTCTAAACATTGCTGATATATATCAAGGCGTGATCTATCATTGCGTGAACGCTTTGAGGCGTCTGTTACGGACAAAGAGAATCTCCCTGCCCTAACAGAAATTATGACATTTTTAACTGCTATGGCGGAACAGAAAGAACAGGTATCGTTGGAATCGGCTTTACCTGCTCTTCCCAGCACTAGCCACCAGAAAACCCAGAAGGTTTCTTTTTCTAAGGCTACTCCTCTTGCTGTGTCTACGTTGTCTGCGGAGGTTACGCAACGGGATGCATCTGGTTCACGTTGCCTTCATTGCGATTCCCGGACCCATTTGCTTCTCAAGTGTCCGGCGTGGCTGAGTAAGGACCCTAGGGCTCGATTTCAGAGTCTTAAAAATAAAAAATGTTGTTTTTCGTGCCTCCAACATAAACATTCGGGCTGGTGCAAAAATAGGTGCAAAACGTGTGGCTCTAAGTACCACCACACTTTACTTCATTTCAAAAGTGCCCGTCCGTCTCCGTCTCGTTCACAGATTTCTGACACAGCTGAACTCAAGGCTTCGGGGTCATCGCTTGTAGACCAAGTTGATCTGTCGAACACTACTCTGTCCGTGTCTCTGCCCCATCCTGCAGGGGTTCTGTTAGCCACCTGTCTAGCAGTCTTGTCATCTCCGAATGGTGGTTATATTGTAGTTAGGGCCATCCTGGATAGCGCGTCCCATGCTTCTTTCATAACTGAAGCATGTGCATCTCGCTTAAAGTGTGCTTGTTTTGACGCTTCAGTAAGTGTCAATGGGGTAGGTGATATTGCCACCAAAGCAAAAAAGGTGTGCCATCTGTCCTTGGAAACTTTAAAACGCGAGGTTGTGGCAACTAACCATGCCTTTATAATTCTTTCTAAGATCTCGTCGGACTCACCTAGGTTCCAGGTGTTGCCTGAAGTTAAGCAGGCTACAAAAGGTCTTTTGTTAGCGGACCCTACCTTCGATGTAGCAGCCCCAATTGATGCGTTGTTTGGAGCCGATATTGTAGCGGCTATTCTTATGGGAGAGACTATTCCTTTGGGTGCAGGTTTGCCTGTTGCAGTTGGGACACGTTTTGGGTTTGTGATTATGGGTAGAGCCCCAATTTCACTTAATTGTGCATTGACTTGTGCTAGCGGTCTCACTGGCCTTCCTTTGGATCTAGTATCTGCACATCAGCTTTACTGTCATTTCCACCACTTTTATCCTTCCGTCACAACGTTATCAACGGATACAACAAACCTACTTGAGCAAGTTCATCGTTTTTGGGAGGTCGAAGAGCCTCCAGCTGTACCCCACCAATTATCTGAAGAGGATCACTTTGCTGAAAGGTTTTACATGGAGTCAACAAGTCGGTTGCCGTCGGGTCGTTACCAGGTGTGCTTGCCATTCTTCAAAAACTCTTCTCATATTTTGGGAAATTCCCTTAAGGGAACCATGTCTCGGCTTTTGCGTTAGAAAGGAAATTTGCGGTGAACAGTCAGTTTAAGAGCCAGTATGTACAATTTATAACGGATTATGTTGCTCAGGGGTATATGTCGTTGGTGTCTGACCCCAATTTTCCAAAATATTTCATCCCTCATCATGGTATCTTTAAAGTTAGAGGTGATACTTCAAAAATAAGGGTGGTGTTTGACGCCAGCATGAAGATGTCCTCTGGGATTTCCTTAAATGACGTGTTATGTGTCGGCCCTAAGTTGCAGACCTTACTGTCCGACGTTTTGACTTTGTTTCGGCGGTTTAGCCATGTTTTCACGTGCGACATCGAACAGATGTATCACCAAATTGCTATGCATCCTGATGATTCGGCGTACCTGTGCATTTTATGGCGTGAGGAGGTTACCGCCCCACTAAGGGTTTTCGCTTTGCGTACCGTTACTTACGGGCTGGCTTGCGCCCCTTTTCAGGCGTTGCGAACCTTGCAGCGGCTGGCTCAGGATGAGGCAGTTAATTTTCCTGCGGGAGCGGCGGTACTTAGCCGTAATATTTTTGTGGATGATATTGCTGCTGGCGCTGATTAAAAATCAGAGCTTTGCAAATTACAACGGGAATTAATTCTGTTGTTGTCGTCAGGAGGGTTCAATTTGAAAAAATGGTGCACTAATCAACCCGACTGCCTACCTGAATCAGCCGCTCCGAGTGATTCCGTCGTTGCTAAGGATAAGGATATTCTGGGTTTATGTTGGGACCATTCAACCGATTGCTTCTCATTTCCTCCTTTGGCCTGTTGCAGCAATGCTCAGGTTCAATTTACCAAACGTGTCGTGTTATCTCAGATGGCAAAATTATTTGACCCATGTGGTTGGCTTTCGCCAGTGATTTTCAGGGCCAAGGCTTTTTTCCAAAAACTCTGGGCTGAGGGCTTGGACTGGGATGCTCCTCTAAGTGATGACTTAAACGATTATTGGAGTCAATTCCTGTCCTCTTTGAATCATCTTCCGGTAATTACTATTTCCCGGCCATTCTTCCCTAAAGGTGGCCATATTGAAAGGGTAATATTGCATGGTTTCTGTGATGCTTCCCAGTTGGGTTACGCGGCCGTCCTCTATCTGTCCATTTATACTGACTCTGGTCCTCCGGTGGTTTCGTTGGTGTCGTCTAAAACTAAAGTGGCACCTCTTAAAACTTTATCAATCCCACGTTTGGAGTTGTTGGGAGCTTATCTTTTAGCCAAACTTGTTCGTCATTATGTTGGCTTATTCTCATCATGTATTCAATTGAGTCAAGTTTTCTTATGGACGGACTCGACGATTGTCTTGGATTGGCTGAATATGCCTACTTTTAAATTGAAGACATTTAGTGCTAATCGGGTGGCTGCCATTACCGAGTGGACCGATACTAAATCTTGGCGTCATGTTCATGGTGTTTCTAACCCCGCTGATTTAGCCTCTAGAGGTACGTCACTCTCTAGCCTCCGGTCGTCGACATTGTGGTGGTCAGGGCCAGATTGGTTAAAGCTTGATGCTCTATGCTGGCCCCCTATTAATTATCGTCCGAATCACGACGTGCAAGATGTTGCCTTGGAGACCAAGGTCTCTTCGTTTCTCACTCAGGAGCCCCAGGTGGAATTGTTTGAGCACTTGTCTTCGTGGCTCTTAGTGGTAGGGGTTACCTCAGTCATCTTAAGGTGGGCTATGCCTTTGCGGATTGAAGCTTCCACAGCCATGGATTGGAAGAAGTTGGCTGTTAAGTATATTTTACGCTACATTCAGCGCAGCGTGTTTGGACAGGAGCTCGCGGCTCTTCGTTTAGGTAAGCGGCTCCCGGTCCGCATTCAGCGCCTGGTCCCGTTTATAGATGATTTTGGCCTCATTCGAGTACGCGGTCGCTTGACCAACTCTGCGGTTACTAGAAATCGTTTTCCGATTTTACTGCCCGAGCATCACCACCAAGTAGGGTTGCTAATTCATCACACCCATGTGTGGTTAGGTCATGCTGGGCCCTTGCAAGTTCAATTTCAGCTTGCCCAAAATTATTGGATTTTGTCCGCACGTCAGGCAATAAGAACCATAATTTGGAAATGTCTTCCTTGTTTCAGGGCGCGTCCTCGCCCCACCAACCCGTTAATAGGGGATCTGCCAGTTCCTAGGGTTAATCCGGCACCTCCATTTTATTCTTCCGGCATGGATTATGCTGGCCCCTTTTTGGTACGGGCCTACGCTGTTCGGAAGGCACCTATAGTCAAAGCGTATCTCTGCATTTTCATCTACTTAGCCACTAAAGCAGTTCACTTTGAAGTGGCTATGGATCTTTCAACGCCCCAGTTTATTGATGTGTTGAGGCGGTTTATTAGTCGTCGTGGGGCTCCAAAAACACTTTATTCGGATTGTGGTAGGAATTTTGTGGGGTCGCGCTCCGAACTTAAACGGGAGCTCAAAAATGTTCTTTCCAATCCTGACCTGTCAGCTCAGATAACAGCTTTTGCTGTTGACAATAGCATTGACTTTAAATTTATCCCTCCGTCTGCCCCTCATCAGGGTGGCTTGTGGGAACGGGCTGTCCAGTCGGCCAAGTTTCACATGAAATGCATGATTGGGACCAGGTCGCTGACCATAGAAGAATTTTCGTCGTTATGCATTCGCATTGAGGGAATCTTAAATTCCCGTCCTTTGACTGCCCTATCCTCAGATCCTAGTGATTACCAGGCTCTAACGCCTGGTAATTTTTTGGTTTGCCGCCCCATTACTGTGCCCCCGGAAGCTGAAGTCTCATTAAATGAAGGGACCGTCCGTCATTACAAACAAATTGCCTCTCTGCTCCAAGCCTTTTGGAAAAGGTGGCGTTTGGAATACTTGACGGCACTTCATGCCAGATCGAAGTGGTCGTCTAAGTCAAGAAATTTAATGGTTGGGGACCTGGTGGTTATGGAGGAACAGAATTCTCCCCCCTGATGTGCCCTCTTGGCCGAGTTTCAGCTGTGTTTCCGGGGAGCGACGGGGTTGTTTGTCGCGCTTCAGTTAAAACCTCCACAGGTTCTTTTGAATGACCGGCTATTAAATTATACCGGTTGCCCATATCTTCTTGATTGGGTTTGCCTTGTTTTTTTGGGTGAGCAGAATTAGTTTCAATGATTGTTGTGGACTTACTGGACACTTTGCTGGGATTTCCCAGGTGATTTCTTCCAGCTGTTGTCCGCAGTGAATTTTAAATTGTGGAATGTTTCTGGCATGGCGTTGTGCCAGTTCATTGGGAGTTATGGATGCTCAACAAATCAACAACAAAAAATAAGTAAAAAAAAAAAAAAGGAAGAAAGGGGGGGAATAAAGGGAACAACAACAAAAATAAAAAAAAAATAAAAAGGAAAAAAAATGTAAAAAAGCTAGGGAACTAACTAAGTTGATTTGCTGAGTTTTACATTGTGTTTGGCTGGGCCATTGTTTATTGGATGTTAATGGGTTTGGTCTGCTCTACCCAAACCTTTCGGATTGCTCGCCTGGTCGATGCGCCCGCGGCGGAGTTATTCGGCATGGTTCTAATTAATTGCATGTTTTGCATGTTTTTCTGTATGTTTGTATTTTCTTGTGTTTGCGTGTGACCCCCTCCTAGGTTGGAGGGTAATTTTCAGAGAATGTTCCTGTTCACCAAAAGCCAAATTTTTGTACTGCATTTTTGGCCATGTCTTTTGGTGTAGTTGGTGGTTGACCCATTGCGGTCAACGGGGGCCGGTGTTCGATATTTCGGATCGAACCGGTCATTCTTTTCATTTTCCGAAGTTGGCACTATGGCTTTTGTAGAGCTCATACATGCACATGAACTTTTAGCTTTTGTCGTACGCCAGCCATCTCAGTGTCAACGTCCACGAGTCGGGCCCCCTCGGCAGGTAGAAATCCGTGCATTTCACCCATCCTTTTCCCAACCAGTCTATCCTGCCTTGAGTGTCAGGATCAACCCAGTCGTGAGATACGGTAAGTCATTTTTATATTATTTATGTCTTGTTAGCAATTCTGCATGCTGCTGCTTTGAGCTCACCAGAGGCTATTAAATTATCAAGTATGAAAGCTGTCTTACTTTCCATCTTTTAAAATATTATCTTACAATCCAGTTTTCTTAAACACATCCTCTCCCTTAGGCACACTGTCACAAAATGCTCGGCAATAGTAGCAGTAAGCCGAATCAGTCACAACACAATGAAATTTTTAAATTGCCAGTCAGCCAATTTTCAAAGAAATTAAGCCGTGTTACTCCTTTTCGTTTCTTATCTCCCATTTCCCAGCACTTATCAACACAAAAAACCAAATCAATCACAACAATAACGAATTAAGAAAGGTACAACCTGTGTGTACTTTAACGGACTACGTATACGACCAAGTAACCGACCGCACTTGTATCAGTAATCATTAACAAATAACAGTTCCAAACGACCGTCTTTTAAGATTCGTGAACAAAGCCATCAACATCTTCCGGTGTTCAAAAACAAGTCTTTTTTTGTGTGTAAAAGGCACGCATTTTATTCCAGTTAATTAGGTCTCTAGCGTTTGTTTTTTTTTTCGAACAGAAATATTATTTTGACGTATATCATTCAAATCTGTCAAATATTCCCCTTACAAGTTTCTTCGAAAGAAATAAGAATAATAAATTTATGGCAACTAGTCATCTGATAACAGTACAGACGATGATAAATAGTGCTTACTGTGCTCGCAAGCATAGAAACTGTCTCCTGTTTGACTATTTGTTAGTTTTTATTTATAAACAACTGGAAACAAAATTTTATAATGCTCAGAACATTGGGGGGGGGCGAGAGCCCCCCTTGCCCTTCCCAAGTTACGCCTATGTCTGGATGTATGCATATTATGTACAACTTAAAATTAGATTATTCAAGTTGTCTTGTTTGTTCATCATCTTTTTTCACAGCACTACACTTTATGTAATAATGAAACTTTCTCTTGTGAAACTTACTTGTCTTTTTCTGTAGAATGCGTTTCGGCGTGTTCGCCTTCTTCAGCTTAGAAACAGACTGCCAGTACTTTATAACGGTTATTGCTTGGAAGGTATAGTGGGGGTGGTGTGTAGAGGAAGGGGATTGGCGCGGGGATCTAAATTATTGTTTGTGTTTTGTATAATCGTGTCGAAAAGTGTATGTGATTTATATTGTAATTGGTCGTTAAGTATGTTGTTTGGTTGTGTTGTGTGGTGTTTGTATATTTCATATTGTTCAGCTGTGTTGAGTTTTCGACCTTTGGGTAAGTAGTGTAAATTTTCAAGATTGGTGTCTATGTTGGTGTAGCTATGGTTATGTGTGTGTATGTGCGTGGCAAACGCAGAATGTATATTGTTGTTGGATAAGGCCTTTAAGTGCTCAGAGTAATGGGATGAAAAAGATCTTCCCGTCTGGCCTATGTAGAAACTATTGCAGTTATTACAATTTAATTTGTAAACACCTGTTCTATTGTATTTGTCTATGTCCTTGTTTGTATCGTTGATGTGTTTTTTGATGGTATTGTTATACCCTGATTAACGAAAGAAAGTGACTGGCGGAGCGGCCGCGCGGTGACCGAGTTTGTAGTAAAAACATTCCACTTAATAACCTCGTGGAAACGTAAAATACAGGGCTAGAAATGTCTAATGAACTGTATTTTAATCATCAATTAAAGACGTTTTTAACAAACTTTTCTAATTTTTTAAATCTTTTTTCAATTAATTTATATTGAGAGTTAAATACAAAAATACATGAATTTGAATTAAAAATTTAGGGTTTATCATTTTTATTACGTAAGAACTCAGAGGTTAAGCATCGGAAAAACATTTCTTGTAGACAAATGGTAGTCCACCTTCTTTAGTACAATATATCAAAAATTGAGATTCCTACGATTAAAATTAACGACGTTATTAATTTTTTTCTAATGTCCTGTTAACTCAGTTGTTAAAAGTTGTACATGAATGAGATTTGCGTGACGCTCTCTTTAGATAACTAAGTGTAGAAGACATATACAACTTACACCTTGTACATGATAGGAATACTACAATACACCACAAATTAAAATTTACACTGGAAATTGAACAAAACAATAGTATAAATTTTCTAGACCTAACAATTAACAAAACTAACAATACACACACATACAAAATATACAGGAAACCTACCACAACCGACATGGTTATACACAACACATCAAACCACCCAACACAACATAAACATGCGGCCTTCAACCATATGCTCCATAGACTAACTAAAATACCCTTAAGTAAACATGATTATACTGACAAACTCAACACAATGAAATACATAGCAATAAAAAACGGATACAACCCCAATTTAATAAACAAACTACACAAACACATCAAAAACAAAAACAACAAAACGCAAAATACCATCAACACACAACACAATAAATACATCACACTCACATACCATAACTCCAACACATACAAACTTGCCAACACATTCAGAAAACACAAGTACAAAATAGCGTACAGAACTAACAATACCATCAAAAAACACATCAACGATACAAACAAGGACATAGACAAATACAATAGAACAGGTGTTTACAAATTAAATTGTAATAACTGCAATAGTTTCTACATAGGCCAGACGGGAAGATCTTTTTCATCCCATTACTCTGAGCACTTAAAGGCCTTATCCAACAACAATATACATTCTGCGTTTGCCACACACATACACACACATAACCATAGCTACACCAACGTAGACACTAATCTTGAAATTTTACACTACTTACCCAAAGGTCGAAAACTCAACATAGCTGAACAATATGAAATATACAAACACCACACAACACAACCAAACAACATACTTAACAACCAATTACAATATAAATCACATACACTTTTTGACACAATTGTACAACAAACAAACAATAATTTAGATCCCCGCGCCAATCCCCTTCCTCTACACACCACCCCCACTATACCTTCTAAGCAATAACCGTTACAAAGTACTGGCAGTCTGTTTCTAAGCTGAAGAAGGCGAACACGATGCTGAAACGCGTTCTACAGAAAAAGACAAGTAATTTTAGTACGTAGGCTTTCACGGCCGGTGTCAATATGATTGGATAAAACTTCCGGGCTGAAAGGCCGTGGTCGATTGCTTGATGCATTGGCGCTAATGCATCAAGCAATCGACCACGGCCTTTCAGCCCGGAAGTTTTATCCAATCATAAAGACAAGTAAGTTTCACAAGAGAAATTTTCATTATTATATAAAGATTATTCAAGTTCACCTCTTGAAGAAGTGGTCTGCATTAGTTGGAGCACACGTGGTGTTTCATGAATACAGATTTACTTAACAGCAAGTACTATTGTTGTTATCCATGTATCTATTATCTTCAGGGTTGTAAAGGATTGAGTGGCTGGTAGCAGTGGTTGAATGTTACCAAAAGCATAAGGTATGGAGGATGTTCCCTCTAGCTTATATAGTAGTTATTGTTATAGCAGTAGATATAACTGTTATAGTAGTTGTTTATATAGCAAGTAATATTGTTGTTGTTCATGTACCCATTGTCTTCAGCAGTGTCAGATTATCCATAATGTTAGGGTATGCTGCAGCACCGGGCACCAGGGCCTAGCTGTCAGAGGGGGGACCATCCACCTGAATTGACTTAGCGAAGCAAAGCTTATTATCACATTACACAATTGCTTGGTTTTCTTATGTAGTTATTAACTATGAAGAGTGTGTCAAGTTGGAAAATCAAGTGAAAGTTCTTATAGAAATTTACTCAAACTATTTGAATAACAATCTCCTAATAAAATTGAGGCACTTTGTGCCATGATTAAAATTTCAAGACAGAGGTTTTTTCAAATCGTTCGAACGAAAATGATATATTCCATGATACTGCAGTTTGTTCGCTCAAAATATTAAACTTGATTATTGACTGTAAAACGATTGATATATTTCTGAATATATACATTGTTTATTGTCTGCTTTTGACGATTCCAATAGCTAACTGCAAATCTGAAAGATTGTTTTCTGTATTAAAACGCATTAGAGATATGTTGAGTTCAACTATGGGAGATGAGAGATTATCTTCGTTAGCAAGGTTGAATATTGAAAGCAGAATAGGCTACTTCAATCGTTCGATTTAGAAGAAATTATACAAGACTTCGTTAAGGCAAAATCAAGAAAAAATGGATTGATTAGTATTTTCTAAGCTTAAGTACAACTATACTCATTGTAATCACTATTTAGCTAATAATTTTAGAGTTTAATAAAACAATTGTTAACTTTAAAAATTGTGTATGCCATTTACCGGTATAAATAATGGATATAAGACTGAATTTTGAATTGGGGGGGGCACCAGTCTGATGGCAGTATAGGGCACTATGCACTTCTAATCCACCCTTGGTCTTCAGGGTTGTAAAGGATTGAGTGGTTGGTTGCAGTAGTGGATGTGCGTTACAAAAAGCATAAGATATGAAGGGTGTTTGCTCTAGCTTATATAGTAGTTATTGTTGTTATAGCAGTAGCTTATAGAGCAAGTGCTATTGTTGTTGTCCAAGTGTCCATGTATCTATTGCCTTCTGGGTTGTAAAGGATTGAGTGGCTGGTTGCAGTGGTTGAGTGTTACAAAAATCATCAGGTATGAAGGGTGTACCCTCTAGCTGATAAGATAGAGTATGTTCAAAAAACATGTTCTTGTTGTAATTTTTTAAATAAAGAACATATTAAAGAACTGTTAAATTAACAAATTTAGTCATTCACTATTGTACTTAATATTGAAAGTTTCTCTTTTGATTGTAGCATCAGCATGATCCCAGTCAGAGGCGGGACAGCAAGGTTTAAAATGAAAGTTAAAGTACAAAAACTCAAGCAGCCACTTGTGATCATTGTAGATGGTGAATGTTTTATTATAGAACCAATTTTAACCTATGAGTGTTCAAGCAAAGAAAGAATAGACATGTCTGCAGAAGAATATAACATTGTAAACTTGGGAACTGTATGTATTATTGTACTGTTAATATAATAACTACTTTTAACACCTAGTACTGATATATACATATAGTAAAAATTCGGTTAATCCAACAATTAGATACAGCATGGTGATTTATTGTGTACACAAAAAGCAAATAAAATTAGAACCTAATCAATATAATAAATAGAGTTATTAGATTTATGATCCTAGGGATCCTGTGCCTGTTTAGTAGTTGAAAATAAACAACTACAGTGACTGCGTCCTGAATTTCTACTGGGCAAATGAATGTAATACAAAACATCTTTAGCTGCTTTATCAGATTCATTTGTAATGTCCAGCCATTTTCTAGCTAAGTTTATTGTTTGCTAAAACAGTAAATCAGTTTATACTGTAACAGTTACTAGTTTACTATAAATGAAGTGAGATTATATTTTATTTCTAATCGAGTTTACTAATAATATAATGTTACTAATAAACAAGGGCTTCTGCATCTGGTGTTTTTGAATCCACTATCTTTTTAGCATGGTCACGGACCATGTCCGTTGTTTGATTTAACAGGTTACAAGTACATACATAGTGCATATGTGTTATATATAAACACATCCATCTTAATACATCTAAAACCAATCTACGTTATGTAAATATTATAAACTTGACATACTATTAAATTATCTTGTTGATTCATCCTCTTCGTTCACTTTATTAAATTTATTAATGTATATAAACTTTCCGTATGAACTTACTATTCGTTGTCACTTCCCCAAACGTTTCGAGGTGATGTTCCTCTTCCTCAGTGGGAGTAATACTGAATGTCGATTACAGAATATCCGTTACGGATTATAGGTGTGTGTGGTGGGGGTTGATGGTTGAACCTCAGCGCCAATCCCTTCCCACCATAAACCCCCACCACACACACACACACACACACACACACACACACCTACAATCCGTAACGTATATTCTGTAATCGACATTCAGTATTACTCCCACTGAGGAAGAGGAACATCACCTCGAAACGTTTGGGGAAGTGACAACGAATAGTAAGTTCATACGGAAAGTTTATATATATTACTAAAAATACTATTAAATACTTAATTGTGTGTGTGTGTGTGTGTGTGTGTGTGTGTGTGTGTGTGTGTGTGTGTGTGTGTGTGTGTGTGTGTGTGTGTGTGTGTGTGTGTGTGTGTGTGTGTGTGTGTGTGTGTGTGTGAAGTATATAATGAGGATACTGCATTTGTGTAATAGTATCATGTTACTGATGTTTGTGTAATTGAGCCTTTATTTATGATGTGTGTTGCTAAACGTTTATCTATTTTATATGTTAATGTTTATTTATTTTATATATCTATTCAAATCTTTAAAGTATTATATTAATTGTTTTTCTGTCTGGAGCATCCTTAGTGGATTGTTTTGTCTAAAATGTAAAACAAGTTAACACCTGAACAAATTCTAATAAACACAAAATGCAACCCAGTTTTTAAAGCACTAAATACTGAAAACACTAGTAAAACAAAAATACTCAAACACAACATTGTAATCAGCAAAGATCATCGTCAACAACCAACCACAATAACCAACCTAAGCCTGGACAACAGATCAACGTGGCACATGATAAGCATATAGTATAATACTTGAAACATGTCTTAAGTAAGAAAATACATATTTAATTCATGTGCTGATAAACAGTTAATACCATATATAAAAGTACACAAAACAATATAAGGCTTTAAAAAAATTGTATAAAGATAGATATATAAGTGAGTATAATATCCATATAAAGGAAATTTATTAATCATTTATTCAGTTTATATTGTTTTCAGACTATTTATTATTACTAACTGTAAGAACTTTTTTTCCAGTTAACAAGCAGAATTCCAGAGAATCTTATTTTTACGCTGACAAATGTTGGAAAGCCAACCATTTACTACTGCTGGGCATGGGATAGTGAAGCTTTTGAAAAAGCTGGTGTGTCTGTAAATTGTTTCCATTTAAGAGGAACCGTTACATCACATTCAAAAGCAACATTGCATGTCCAGTTAACTCCGCTTAGAAAGGTTGCTTTCGAAAATATTAGGCTTACATTAGAGGTAATACACAAATTTTATACAAGAAAAACATTTTTTGTCATGAGTACATCATGTTAAATAATATATTAAAGAATATGTGTCACATTGTTAATCAACGAACAAAAATGGTGGTATGAGCATTTCTTATCAGCACGTGGTTTTTGTGACTGTAAGTTTTTTTATGAATGGTTGTCATATCAACATACATTGCACTATTTTAGATAACAAATTTCAGAATTTTTCTGGGGGGAACTGTCCATCAATCTGACTGTTAGTGTACAAGAATACTAAAACTTTGCTCTGCCTGCTAAGGGAAAGTGTACTATCTGCAAGAATCTCAAACTTAAAACATAGCCGGTTGATCTGTTGGTAGCAGAGACTACCATACATGTCAGTCATAGTTAGAAATACAGTATTTTTTTATTATTGCATAAATTCATCATTCTCAAACATGTTAGAAACAATATAAAACTCATAGAGTCAAAATTTATAAAGGCCATCCCAGGTTTAATTTTCAGTATTGGCTCTCATGCAAGCTGCCGTGCTCTCTCTCACCTATGTGTTTCCCCTATACTTCTCTCCATTTCTGTTTTTGTAAAGTTGCCACTTATACTAAACATAAAGTACAAATTTTAAAGAGTTCTATATTTTATTGATGTTCCACATGGTGTGCTACACATTTCTGTATAAATTATATGCCTGCAACACAGTTATCTTCTTCATAAAAAAATATATTATAAAATTTTGATCACTTGTACAAATCAGCATAACCTTTCAATCAACCAGTGACTGACTGCTGCCCTAATATAAAATTTATGGATTTCATTTTGGCACATTTTATTTACAATAAATTTCCACACACAATACTATCAAAACACACACACAAAGAACAAAACAAATTTGATCTACCTGGTGTTTACAAACTAAATTCACCTCATTGAAGCAAACCACACATACACAAACTTCGACAACAACATGGATATTCTACACGTACACACAAAAACGACATCCTAAACAAACAGACACAATTCAAATCACATATATTATTTGAACATATCACACCCCACACAGACAACATCGATCCTTCAAAAGTCGGCACCGTCGCCAAGAACAAGTTGGACAGCGCTCCCAGTGCCAGCCTCTGATGAAGCTTATAATAAGTGAAAACTGGTTCAGTTTTACATTTTTACCAATAAAAAACTTTGTGTTCTGTGTCGGTACCGGTAGTGATATACTTATATTTAATAAATTTCCTTTGTTATGGACACATTTTAATAGCCAAAGTGCAATAAATAAAATTTTTATTGATTTTTTTATCACTGTAATTAATGTATGCAGCAGTGTGTGTATTAAAATTTTCAGCCTGTAAGGAAGTTTTTATTTCTTGAGATAGAGATATAGTACAAGTGTCAAAGTTGTAGTAGTCTAAAGTTATTTTTAATGCAAATTCTAATATTCTACAATGGTTGTTTGGACCATATGTATAATTACTTGTAATGTTTGTACCAGATGCGTCTGGAGACTAGAGAGAGCCATTGGTGCCAAGTTTTGTCACCACCTTATTTCACATTAACTCACTGTGCTTATAGACTTTTTCTGTTAATAATAAAAAATCCGTTTTTACAAATTTCATATCCAGTATTAAACAGACAACTGAAACATACAAAATGTGTGAGACATTTGTACTCACGAATAAAGTCAAAAGTGACAGTGTTACTGTTGAAGACAAGCACACATTTGTTCTAACTTTACTTATATAGTTCATATTTTACAGTATATTATCTGACATATACAATACTATAATAGATAATATACATTTTATATTACTTTTATCATTGTGTATTTTAATTTTTTTTAAGAATATGTTTAGCACATTTACAATTCAGGATTATTACTGTACCTAATTACTTTTTCCCTTGTACAAAAATTTTTTGATTGCTCTCCCCATTAGTTACCTGATATTTTACATTGACTGCACACACACCACTTATTCATTAAACAATATAAACACACCACCAGTTATAGGTAAAGCTCTTTTCTTTGTTGATTAATTTCGTGTTATTTTGTATAAAGAACTAAGTAATATCACTTCAGGTAACTGTCAACACATAAGTATTTACAACGTAAGTAAAATACTAATAAAATTGTATAATTTCGTCCCTCATTTTAAAATGTTCACTCCGTGGAGCAGTAAACTGACCTCATTGCATGGGTGACATCTACTTCAAACATCTTCAATGTGCGAATGCACTACTGCCACACACAAAATCTAGCAACAGTGTAGTCCAGTTAATCAATAATGAAAATTAAATCTGGGACAGCCTATAGATGTGGCAATTTTATGTAGCAGGGTAGTCACTTCTAATTACCACTACTACATATAATATGGATATTTATACTCTTAGATCATGTTACACTCATAAGTTCATAAACTTAAAATTAATGTAGTTTTGATTCTCAATGATTTTGTTGTCTCAACACTCTATCTATGACTACTCAAAGTGATTTGATAACGTTTGACACTTGAATAGATACTATCAAAAATACCATTATCAATTTCTCTGTACTCTAGATCATATGTACTCTTGTTTATCTAATTATAATTCTGTTCAATGTTATATTCTAAAAGCTTATTCAACTTAATTTTCATAAAGTAAAAATCACCAGACTCTACATTAAAATTATCTATGTAGTTTTTTATTTTGTTTACACAGCCCTTGAAAATACTTCTTTTTTAAATTTAAAACATTAAAATTAAAGACTATTAAATTCAGAATGACAAAAGAGAAAAAATTAGAAGTTTTGTAAACAGATTGTAACACAATAAAATATTTAAACATCAACACACTCCCACTTACCTTGAACTTTCGTTTACTTGTTCGGCCAGATCATCTAGTGGTGGAAACCCTTTTTCGTATAGCGAATTTACCAGCACAGAAAATGAAGTTAGGTTGTTGAAATGATTATGCTAACACATATATAGCAACTTGAAATAAAATATTATTTTATTTTATTTTGATACGACATTCTTTGTTATGCTCCCATTTACATCAGACACCCTTCTCCTTTTTCTCTACATACTTTTATATAATTAATTTTCAATTACTGTAATGATATCTACAAAGACATTATTTACTACCATATTGCTAGGAAAAAACATATTTTGAAAAGACAGCTTAACATATCTTATATCTATATTCTAAGGCAACCCAGCCCTTGCTCACTCACTCACTCATCCCTTATCTCCCCCCTTTTTGATTTAGCGCTTTTTAAATTTTTAAATTTTCATAATTAATTTTGTTTATTATACTGTTACTTCTCTGGTGTTGTCCCTGCCGACCACGTGTTGCACTCAGTATATTTTGGTCACTTGTTTGTCCGAATTGAGTTCTCACTTTTTTAATTTTGATACCACTGAAGATTAATTGATGTCTCACAGTTTTCGACCACTTTAATGTATAGTTTAAATCACATTTTTGATACTTTTAATAAATTTTCGGCTCGCGAGCCTTTTACGTTCAACCGGCCGGTTTTGTTGACTGGTGTTAAGCGGCTCCGGTCGATTTAAGATTCGTTTATAGTTATCCGTAATATATTTTCACTATTTCGGCCGGTCGGTCTACATTGTCTAACGTATTTTAGGCGAACCGCGCGCCAACGCAACTGCGCGCTTTAGATGTTAGATGCCGACTGACTCCGAATTCGACGTTTTTTCAAGATGGCCAAAACATTCTCCTCTTGGCATCTTGTGTTTTCATAGGCTGAGCGGGAGTCACGTGACATCTCATTGAGCGCGAGTTTTTTACCAAAAGCGTGCTCTCTCCGGCTCGCCAAAAAGTTCGTGACAATTACTCTGTGCGGGCAGGCAAACGCGCAATCTTTCACATTCCATAGCACCTGGAGTTGGCGTATGAACCCTATCTGACAGAACAAACGTGCAGCTGGGTGTTTCGAAAGTCACACACTGCTTTAAAATTGAAACCCTGTCTGGGCGATTCCCCGTCATTACCATTTCTAATTAATAAAATAAAACCCCATAATTCTGTACCGTTACAATACCCACCCAATGAGACGTTTTCTGCTGAAACAGAAAAACTCTCATTGCTAAAACCTAAGAGGACCAGTGAGGATATGGTGCCAACAACCCCCCTTAATTCTTTAACAAATCATGGGTAATCTACCCCCCTTTCGGCGACTGTGGCTGTACCTGAATGACTCCACTGGACTTCTCTGTTCGAGATCCCAACACCGTAAAATCAGACAGGCACTCACCACAGTATCACCTAACCTTGTAACATTCATTAAAAAATATCAATAACTAGCCTTATACCAAACCAGATCCTCAACTGATATATCTCCCCCTTATATGGACTGGCTTGCCTTTAGCAAAGTACTGGATGCTTTCTTATCTTAAAATAATACAACTTAATTCAAATAAACATTCCTTACTTCACAAAAACCTAACCTCAAAATAAACATCATTACTTTTAAGTTAACACAACCGTCTCATCTTTACATATGAATATAATCCCCTCACATTACTCAACTTTTAATTGTTTGTCTTGCAATATCATTTCAAACTGAAAATAAATTATTTATATTTCATTCATTTATTCAAATGAATCTAAGTTCATGATCAAAAATTCACACTTTAAGTTAATTACATCATCTCTTTCAATTCATTGCTTTAACTGCATTTTCTATTTGTTAACTTCATTATTTCTCCCATGACCTTTAAATCAAGCCTTCAAATTTACTTTCAAAATTCATATTTTTTAAATGAACTTAATTTTCCTTATAAATCCTGTAATAAAACATAGATTTGTCATAAAATAAGAATTTTTGTTTAATTTAAAAAAATATATATTATTATATTTTTTTCTTTTTTTTTTTAATTATTTATTAATTAATTTTTGTATTATATTTGTGTAAATTTTAATTCGTTTATTTAATTTTTTATCAACTTATGTCACTTGGTGTAATTAGAATTATGTTCTGCGTTAATATGATTGTCTCCGGTACTAATCGATTTGCGGTTCTTCTTCTTCTAAGTGTAGCCTCCTTCCACTTTGGTAATTGCTGCTTTTCGTGTAGTCCGTGATTAAATATTATCTTATTTTATTCTATTTATATGGTTTAGAAATAAATAGAAATCAATTTTGCAGAATTCCAAGTTTTATTGACAAATTAATTAAGGATCGATTGGAAATCGATTATTCAATCAGTTAAAATATCGACTCATTCTCTCAGGGCAAACGATTATTTTTATATAAATTATTAAAATTAATTACAGGTTCTTTGAGCTGTTATATTATATAGTCAGAGAAAGGGCAAAGTCTGGAAAGTATAACACTTACAATTACTAGCTTAACTATCTAAAAATACAAAGATCTGATTTACTGTAATATATAATGTTTATTAAAGAATTTGTTCGAACCAAACGTTATGATGTGCAGCTAGCGGACCAGCAGAGGATCATGGGATTCCAAAATGGCTGCTTCATGTTGCTTATGTGAAATGACGACGGCTCGACTGAATTCTCTGCAAATAAATATCACCTTTCCAAGTTTTCCTCGTCTCAGCAATGGTGATTAATCCCTCTGGTAATAGTGTAGTTGTCCTGGATCAGTGTTCAGTGATTCGCCTCGTTAAATTGTGTTGGATAATGTTTTTAATTCACTTTATGCCATAAGGTCGATAATGGCAAGTTCCGTCTCAATATTCCGAATTATCATTTTTATGTGTTTTAGGAGTTAATTCACTTTTTTCTGTTCAGTATTAGTTTAATTTACTAATTGTATTGGTTTATCCCACTGAATTTAGTGGTTGTTTAAGTTTTTTCCAAAATTCGCGATTTCAAAATTATTCGACTTGGTTAGACCTTCGCCATGTTTTACTCCTTCGCTATATGTGAATATTTTGCGAGAGCTGGCTTACGTGTGTTCTGTTCAACGTATAACCATCAACTGTTCTATTTTCTTCTTCATCCGAAATGTCTTAGCCAGTTTAATATTAAAAAGACATTGTTTTAAATTTCTAGCATTTCCACTACATAACTGATTTTTACATTATATGATTGAATACATTTTTACTATTATTTAATTTTATTAAATACCTAATATATAATCTCTTTCTATAGCTAATTCTACGTGATTTAATACCAAATATGATACTTTTACAATGTTTTCCATCTCGAAATGCTCTATTTACTGTATTTTTAATAGGTAGGCCTAATATTTTACTTCCTGTCATTTTAAATGGTTTACAATTTTTATGAAGTTATTTATTATTGAACAAGATCCCTGATTGAAATAAAATGTTTATCTTTCCTTAATTCCTTGTAATTTTATTAATTAGTTATCCTTTTTTAAATATTATTCTTTAATTTGGGACTCCCCCCTTTGATTTTTCTGTTATTACATTTGCATTTTTTCCAATAATCTTTCATACCATTTTCCAATATCATTCTAAAGTATAGTTTCAGTTATAATACACTGTGCCTAATTTACATTATACAAATTTCATCAGTTTAATTAATTTACGTGACCTATTCATCAATTATAATGTTGTTGAGATTTACCATTTGTCCAGATTTTAGATTTGTTCACATGTAATGTTTGTAACCCCTCTTTCAATTTTCCCTTTTTTTTATTTATATAAAAAAAATATAAATCCCCTTTTTTTTTTTGAAAGAGAGGCCACTAGTTATTTAGAACTAGGCAAGAGCCTAGAGAAGCCAAAAATGCGATGGGTCCAGTATGACGGGACTTGCAAATGAAACTCTGCTTTAAGACAACAATAACAAGATTTATTAGAGTCATTTCTTTTGTACAATCAATTCCCCAGTATATGATATCTGCGCCTGCAAATAATTAAGTTAAACTTACACAATCCATAGAATAGATCAAATTCATTAATAGAGTTCAATATTATACATATGCACATATTTGCATCTTCATACAATCAAATTAGAATTACAAGGGCTTTCCAAGGGCGCCCGGACTAGATCCAACAAACTATGACATGTTATGGACCTGTGGATAAAGGCACCAACAGGTGTTGTCCACAGGTTAAAGCACCTCCCCCAAACCCTTAATTAATAACCAAATCAAAACCCAATTAAATGAAAATGTATATAACCACGAAAATCCCCCTACAAGGTACCGAGACACCCGTGCATGCATACTTAATGCTAATATCACTTAGTGACAGTCAGTGCCGCCCATATTTACAGTAAAAATAACTAACATCAATTCGGGTGATGCATGACCCTGGCTGAGTTTACAAATTCTCTGAGGCGTAAGCATTAGTAAAAAGGAAAAGATAATATGTAACCCCAAATGTCCCGTTGGACTTGTGCGCAACAAAGTTCTAAACTGGAGCATTTCCAAAACGTCTCAATGTAAGGTGTAGCGGCCACAAACATTTTTTTTTTTTTAAAGGCATAAATGTCACCTGGTTAACAGCATAAGGTTTGAGGATCTTGTCGTGTGTGTGTCCGTCCATTCGTCCTGACCGCTAGACGGAAAGTGATTGGATTTACTTCATGGAAGGCAGGTGATCGGCCATCCGCTGGAGCGAGACAGATTGACGACTAATTCGGGAACCCTGCACAATTATATGGGTAATTACTCACAGGTTCAATAAATCACAATACCCCATTCACCCAGCTGAACCCACACTTCACGACATGCCCAGTTTAAAATCTCCAGAAAATTTACTTATGCATTGAAACCCTATCGAATTAAATAAATCATTACCAATATAACACCTTTAAATATATAATATATTCAAATATATTCATTCAACATAATAAATTATTTCAAATAAATAGTTATTCATAACTTTTCGTCAATCACTTAATCACTTTCGACATGAGCTAGCAAACTTTAACAGGTTCGTGAGGTACAGTACGTTCGTTTCACCAAAATCACAAAATAATTAACTTACGCCCCATTCTAATATAATGAATTAAATAAACAGGCACAAAAACTGTAAAACACTATCTGTTAGCCAGCGTTAACATTTGAAACATGAACAAACAGAAATTAGCCTGATGCACGCCACGTGCTGACTTTATGCAAATATATCGCCCGGCATCAGCGTTGATATTAAGTAAAATACAATTTAGTTTTATTAAATAGTAAGTAATATGCCTTAAACACACTTACCGGAGAGTCGCGTAGTCGTTTATCTAGGCATAGTTATATATAGTAGGTAAAATTCTAAGTCGGAGCTGCCAGGCGAATACAGACGAGCTACTACGCTGAACGCTGAGAGTGAACTGGTTATTATAACCACTGAAAATTTTTACAAAGCTACAGACCCAGAGCGCGCGCGGATCGGCACGGCGGAAGCATAACGAGACGGGCGCCGGTAATACTTAATTTATTAATTCGACGCTGCCCGTTCTCGTTAACATAAAGAAAAACAGCCGAGTTTTCCAAAACACGGCACACCCCCACCCCAAAAGGGCAACTTGGTTGCCTCACAGTTAAACTCAGGGAGGGTACCCTGCAGTGTACCCCCTTCCAAAGCAACCTAGTGGACTTGGTGATCATGGTGGCCCAGCAGCACTTGCTCTCAGGAGAACAGCAGCTCTCACAACTGCAGCCATTCTCATGCGACCCCCTCCGCTCTGCCACCCCACGGGACCGCCCCAACATGTCACCCTCTCCGGTGACCATCACCTACTCCCACCGGTCCCACTCACATACCCGTCCTAAAACCAAACAAGGTATCTCCCACCTTGGTATGTGAGTGACCGTACTACTTCTCGTCCATCTCTTGGACCGGCCAGCCACATGCACCCACAAGGCATCTCCATCCTTGCCATATGGCTGGCCCACATCCCTACACAAGGGCGGATGGCCCCGCTTAGCCAGGCAGAGAGGACCGCACCAAGGGCACGCGAACATTAATGTCAACTCTTACTCAACAAAACCCCATGGAATACAACTGGAAATGCGGCATGGACCGACCCTACACTTACCAAAAATCGAAATCAAACCACTATGAACAAGGAAACAACAGCACATTATCACTCTCCACCTCATAACTTTCAGAACCAAAACAGGGGAACTTACAATTCTCAAACTCTCTAACTTTCTCCTTTTTTTTTTTTTTTTTTTTTGGGTAGGAAAATTGGGAAGATGAAAAGGGCAAGGATCATTAAAGGGTCAATAGCTAGGAGTAAGGGTGAGGACATGGCTCCCTCCGGAAATAAGGATAAATGGAGGAAACCAAGGCTCGCGTGGGCAGGGACGCAACCCTGAAATAGATGAACACCACTGGGAGTGTGGGGAACATCTACCCGCTACCCGTTAACCGCTTCTTCTCATCTTTCTGTGATGGACTTTAGGTACCCGTTCCTTCCGGACACTACTCTCTGAGAAATTATCTCGTGTTGAGCAGTACTGGCTGGTTTCCTCTGAATCACAATCAAGGCAACTTACATCGCTCCTTTCACTCCGCTTTGGATTATCCTCATCATCTAACTCCTCTTCTTCTACAATTTTCCCTTTTCTGTCCCCATAATCCAAATCAACCTCATGACACTGCAGCTCCTCACCATCTTCCAGTTGCTCCTCTGATCCATCTTCAACCACATGTTCCCTCAGCTCCTCACCAATTTCTTCATCACCCTCGTCACCAGCCGCTTCACAAACTTCTTCACTAACCTCGTCTCCGATCTCATTTTCATCAACACCTTCATCATCAACATCATCGCCATCACGTCCACTACCACCCTCTGAACACTGCACATCTTCATCCTCCTCTAGTTGCTCACCTGGTCCGCATGAAACTTCTTTCCGTTCTTCGGAATCCTCAACACTACTCACAGAAGGCATCTGCACATCTTCACACACTACATCATTCTCACTCACACACTCCACAATGCTGCCACCAAATTTCTCCTCAACTTCTACCTCACTTGCGGCATGGACATCCCCTTGTCCATCCGTAACCTCAGAAACACTTGCAGCCTGGACATCCCCTTGTCCATCTGCAAACTCAGACTCTTCAGTCTGCCTAACACTTACAACTATACGTTCCTGTGCAGCATCTGCAGACCGCTCTTCTGCCTCTTCCTTCAATTCCTCTCCTTCACCACTCTCAGCAACTACAACGTCCTCAACATTTTCCACCCTGGAATCCAGCTGTCCAGGTTCATGTGCAGTGACTAAATTAATTTCTACTGGCGATGGTAAAGCTACACCATCAAGTGACTTCTCATATCCCTGCGTAGGCGATGATGATATTACCGGATCTGGATCCGTCACGAACCGAGATGGAGATACTGGAACAAATTCTGCGGCATCTGGATTCAACCATGATGTCCTCTTCGAGTCCTGTAACTCAATATCCACAGACGTTTTCTTGTCGTGCTGTATCGATCCACAGAAGTTATTCCGCTTTTCTTCTTCTGCTTCACCTTCTTCATCTACTACTCTCTTAGGCACTTGTACTTCCTCTGGAACCTTTAAAGTTTCCTTTTTCTCCGAATAGGAATAACGCCTTGGTACAGGCTCCCTACTTGCCGATGTTTGTTCCCTAACATAATTTCTTCTTCCCCTGTTAATTTCGTACTTCTTTGTTTTCGGTGCTGTAGCTGTTGTTACCGTCTTCTCACTTGCCATCCCCTTGTAGCCTCCATTACTTCCGGAATATTCCGTTTTTCTGACTGTCTCTTGTGTTCTCCACCGACCACCATGTTTGTCCTTTTCAGCTCTTCCTAATAAACCACTGGAGTATGGGACATCTTTAGCAGCTCTTCCCCGGGACTCATCATTCTCCTGGACCCTCCTGGCATGCGCACACCACCGGTCCAGGTCTGCAAAACAACGTGGAGGCTCCGCGAAAACCAGCCGGGATCTCTCTTGGGGATTCATACCTTCTCGTATTACCTGTATGACTTCCGTCTCGGGCAACCCCAACCTTAATATACGGGCAGCTTTCCTTACATCGTGCACGAAACACCCCAACGCCTCTCCATTGGCCTGTAGGCGATAGAATAACTCAAACTTAAGCTGGGCACGTCGTCGATGGGGTATGAAGAAATCCAACACTTCCCCATGGAAAGCATCGACACTGCCGCCCCGACGCAGAGTGTTGGTGACCAACCCTGCCAATGAACCCCTGCAATATGGGTATATAAGGGACAAGACCTCCCCATCGGACACCCCCGGGAAATCTGCCAACTGCAGAACAAGATCTAAGAAAACCAGCAACTGCTCCTCATCTATTCCATCTAACACTGAAAGTTTCTGGAGAACTCCTGAAAGAGGGTGGGGCAATTTCTGGTAGCATACCCCCGCCAGAATTGCACAATTCAAAACACACAACAACAAACATAAATTCCCACGAAACACCTAACACAAAAACATGACCTACAAAAGGAAAAACTTGAGTACTCTCTCTTCCATCAAGTGGACCCCCGGGTTCTCTAGCGCTGCGAAAACCTGACCCGCTCCAGAATCAACTCTCCGTCAGCCACCAGACTCAAAAGAAGAAATGACACCAGACACTAACACCAACATACAATCCACACCACCGAACACCTACCACAACATATAACATTTCAGCCAAGACATTAGCACAAATTTCAGTCGGACGGTACCGACTTCCAGTTGGGCCATACCGCATCCCGCTAACCGCACGCGCTATTACTTCCATACAATAAATAAGGGAGCCCATCCCCACGCGATCTCCGGTAAGGTCCAGTCTCAAAAACAACAAAACCCAACTACAACACATGCCACGTGGCGGCACCAGGTTTACAATTCAAATCACATAGCAATAATTCATACATAATACATACATACGATATCAACCCTGCCATTGCATCTATCTATTTTCATTTTCAAATATTTCTGAAGTTGATGTTTTCTCCAAACTATTTCCGAGTTTGCAAGCCCCATCACACCAAAGGACCCAAGGGTTCAACCCTAAATTGAACCACGCTCTCTGCTACCATTTGTAACCCCTCTTTCAATTTTCCCTTTTTTTTTATTTATATAAAAAAAATATAAATCCCCTTTTTTTTTGAAAGAGAGGCCACTAGTTATTTAGAACTAGGCAAGAGCCTAGAGAAGCCAAAAATGCGCTGGGTCCAGTATGACGGGACTTGCAAATGAAACTCTGCTTTAAGACTACAATAACAAGATTTATTAGAGTCATTTCTTTTGTACAATCAATTCCCCAGTATATGATATCTGTGCCTTCAAATAATTAAGTTAAACTTACACAATCCATAGAATAGATCAAATTCATTAATAGAGTTCAATATTATACATATGCACATATTTGCATCTTCATACAATCAAATTAGAATTACAAGTGCTTTCACTTCATAAGAATAGCTCAAAATGTTGTTATAATTCAACACTAAACATAGGCATCGCCAATTAATTGATCTTAATATCACTGAGCAGCATACAGTTATTTCTAAATAATGTAAGAACGGCACATAGTATCGACCCTCCCAGTAAGCCACATAAACCATAAACATGATATATATATATATATATACACACATCTATAACAATGTATAAACAATCTAACAGTCAAATAAAGGCATGACACACCACATATAATTAACATAGATACACATAAGAAAAAAATATATATACACATCTACATATAAATACCACACACCATGTCCACCTGGTTAACAGCATATATATTGTCATCGTAACACCCTCAAACCACCTTAATCAGATCAAGTACCCGCCCCCCCCCCTTAAAACTTCTCAATTGACAAACCCAAAACCAAATAATAAGTCACAAAGACCAGAGTTGAAACACCCCAAGAATTCTAAGTATGTGAAAGGCCAAAGTCAAATTGGCAAAAAAGTCAGAACGGCACTCAAGTACCAAGCATAAAAGGTAAATATCAATTTCGTACCCCAAATAATAATAAATGTGCCATCACGAGGTCAACATGGCTGCCAGGTTGCATAAACTGCATATTCTCATTTCTTTTATTTTCTTACCAAAAAAAAACAAATTTTCAAGCAAGATCAGTGGAACGCAACCACCCAAAAATAGTTTAGAACTGGTATTCATTTGTTTTACATTCTTTAACATTTATCAATGAATTATTATTATGAATTATTAAAAAAGGAAAACTTAACAATTCTTGTGCTGGCTATGGCAAAAGTTTAGTGGTTACAAAATTATTTAAACAGTAGGAATGAATTTCATAAAGCAGAATCTAGGGATTTAATTTGATAAAACATACTTGAGGTGTTCATAAAGAACCCACTTGACCTCAGGCACGGTCATGCGCCCGGACTAGATCCAACAAACTATGACATGTTATGGACCTGTGGATAAAGGCACCAACAGGTGTCGTCCACAGGTTAAAGCACCTCCCCCAAACCCTTAATTAATAACCAAATCAAAACCCAATTAAATGAAAATGTATATAACCACGAAAATTCCCCTACAAGGTACCGAGACACCCATGCATGCATACTTAATGCTAATATCACTTAGTGACAGTCAGTGCCGCCCATATTTACAGTAAAAATAACTAACATCAATTCGGGTGATGCATGACCCTGGCTGAGTTTACAAATTCTCTGAGGCGTAAGCATTAGTAAAAAGGAAAAGATAATATGTAACCCCAAATGTCCCATTGGACTCGTACGCAACAAAGTTCTAAACTGGAGCATTTCCAAAACGTCTCAATGTAAGGTGTAGCGGCCACAAACATTTTTTTTTTTTTAAAGGCATAAATGTCACCTGGTTAACAGCATAAGGTTTGAGGATCTTGTCGTGTGTGTCCGTCCATTCGTCCTGACAGCTAGACGGAAAGTGATTGGATTTACTTCATGGAAGGCAGGTGATCGGCCATCCGCTGGAGCGAGACAGACTGACGACTAATTCGGGAACCCTGCACAATTATATGGGTAATTACTCACAGGTTCAATAAATCACAATACCCCATTCACCCAGCTGAACCCACACTTCACGACATGCCCAGTTTAAAATCTCCAGAAAATTTACTTATGCATTGAAACCCTATCGAATTAAATAAATCATTACCAATATAACACCTTTAAATATATAATATATTCAAATATATTCATTCAACATAATAAATTATTTCAAATAAATAGTTATTCATAACTTTTCGTCAATCACTTAATCACTTTCGACATGAGCTAGCAAACTTTAACAGGTTCGTGAGGTACAGTACGTTCGTTTCACCAAAATCACAAAATAATTAACTTACGCCCCATTCTAATATAATGAATTAAATAAACAGGCACAAAAACTGTAAAACACTATCTGTTAGCCAGCGTTAACATTTGAAACATGAACAAACAGAAATTAACCTGATGCACGCCACGTGCTGACTTTATGCAAATATATCGCCCGGCATCAGCGTTGATATTAAGTAAAATACAATTTAGTTTTATTAAATAGTAAGTAATATGCCTTAAACACACTTACCGGAGAGTCGCGTAGTCGTTTATCTAGGCATAGTTATATATAGTAGGTAAAATTCCAAGTCGGAGCTGCCAGGCGAATACAGACAAGCTACTACGCTGAACGCTGAGAGTGAACTGGTTATTACAACCACTGAAAATTTTTACGAAGCTACAGACCCAGAGCACGCGCGGATCGGCACGGCGGAAGCATAACAAGATGGGCGCCGGTAATACTTAATTTATTAATTCGACGCTGCCCGTTCTCGTTAACATAAAGAAAAACAGCCGAGTTTTCCAAAACACGGCACATGTTTTATGACTAATACAGCTTGCTTATACCCTTTCTGACTTTCTATTATTATATAATCTTAATTAAAATTCTCTTACTTAACTACATTAACATTTAGTTTTAAATCCTTACTATTAATACATAACAAATATTTGAAAACAAAAGTTGTACTCTAACTCAGACATTTCAGTCTTGATTAATACTGGTAAACATATAATGAATATCTTATAATAAAAGAATTGTATTCCATCTCAGACACTTAGCCTTGATGGATACTATTAAACATAGTAAATATTTAAGAATAACAAAAAACATAATGCTCTATTTCCAACATTTAAGTATAGAGTTCCTTGACCTTAATATAAACAACACATCTGTCCCTTCATTATTTAAAGTAATCCTTAAAATTAAATTTATGCAGTCTTGGCTGTTTTTATTTTATTTTGGGGATGTACCTTTTGTCACTTCACTGATTTATTGCCTGCTCTTATTTTCATTTTAATAAATGTTATTAGATAAAGAGTGGCCCTCACTTAGAAATATTTTTATACACTGTTTTCATAATAATATTCTACCATTAGTCACTTTTGTTTATATCTTCTTTATATATATTTTTATTTTTTGGTGTTATACTTTCACTAGTTAATTATACTTTCTTTTGGGGTTTGGTTTTTATATTACTGGGTTTGCTTTGGGTATTTCCCTACTTTATTTTATTCTACTCCGTGGTTTCTTCCATTTTCAGTCCTGTTATTAGGGATGTCGGTTTGTTCTGGGTTTTTCCTTACTTACTCCTATCCTACCTTGTTTCTTCAAAATTGGTCCTTATATTAGGAGTGTCGGTTTGTTCTGGGTTTTTTCCTTACTTACTCCTATCCTACCTGGGTATTTCCTTACTTTATTTTAGTTTTTTGGTGTATTTTTCATTACTCATAGGTGTTGCTTAGTTGTTTTTAATTTATTTTTATTTCCTTAAATTATGATTGCATTTTCCTGTGGTACTTATTTGTTTGTATTTGGATTTTTCCTTGATTTCATTTTATTTTAAATTTATTTATGATCATTTTTCATTCATTATAATGTGGATAATCTGTCATGCTACAATCCTTATAATTATATGCTGACAATTATTTTAAAATAAACAACTTATTCCTATCAACTCCATTACAACTACATTTGGTTACAAAATCTAATATAAAATATCGGTATGGAGAACCATACATGACTTCTATATTCTAAGATTTATTTTTAAAATCGTTTTTGAAATGAAATATTACCATAGAAACTACTTCTTTCTACTTACTGCTTCAGCCTTAACCACAGTACTGTGGTCACTAACATATACCACCTCACATTATCGCACTCGATTAAATTATGATTGCATTTTCCTGTGGTACTTATTTGTTTGTATTTGGATTTTTCCTTGATTTCATTTTATTTTAAATTTATTTATGATCATTTTTCATTCATTATAATGTGATAATCTGTCATGCTACAGATTGCTCTCCTCCAGAAGTGATTAGTTCAGACCATACCTTGAGTATGTATGAAATAATTGCTTATGATATTTTTTAGTTATTATATTTCTAGTCTTCCTTTCCATTTCTATCTTTGCTTATTCACACTTGAGCTTAGGTTTTTTTTCCTTAAATTGATTTTTCCTTGATAGTTATTGTTATCTGAGGTTTATTATTATTTACCTTTATTTTTTCCTTAACTTGGTGTTTTATCCTTGGGATATTCATTCCCTAACACGTGAGCTGGGGCAGTTCAGAGAGGCACTTGTGGCTACATATACTCTGCTGGCCATACTACACTACTCATTGAGATCAGAGGAAATTCATCTCTGCTCAAAACATAATAATACTGCTGGAATTATCTACAGACAGTCATTAATAAAAATTATACAAGAATAGTCTATTTTTCGACTATTAAAAAACATCCTTGGATACCTCACTTCGTATTTGCTCAGATTTGTTAATATTTCTATCTCAGTTATTTTTCTTTTCAGTTATTCTCCTCATTTGTTAGCTCTGCTGATATATTTACTCTTATCATAGTTGGAAGCTCTTTTAATATATTTATTTTTCTCATGGTTGGAAAGTCTGTTGATATAATTGTCACTAGTTATTGTATAAACTTTTTATCTGAATTCTCTTTAATTCCTTTATTGTTCGTACCATCTTCTTCTGGTTTTTTGGTAGCATATATATTATTATATTTTTTTTTCTTAGTTCTTATGAATTGTTCCACTGGATGCTAATGTTATTACAATTATTCTTCTAATTGTCTTTATTATTATTGAAATTCAAATTATGATCATAGTTATATTATATATTTATTCTTTTCAAAAAATTATTTCACTCTTGTTTTCATCCAAATTAATTCCTTAATTATATTATTTATGTGGTCATTGCTTCTATTTGTATTTCGTAAAGGTTTTATTATTTTCATTCCAAAACAAGTTTATTCATTTTATTTGTATCATTTTATTTGTGTCCTTATAGTTTTTTAGAGTTTGGTAATTCAATAATTACTTAATATTAAATGCGGTTAATAATTGTGATAAGTTGATATTATTTTGTAGTGGTCATTCTAAATTTAAATTCTTCTATTCCAAATTATTTCTCATAAATAATCGGTTGTAAGTGGTTCTTACTTCCTTTAGGTTTTGGTGGTTTTATTATTCCATTCAAAATTATTTCTATAAATACTTGTTGTAAGTTGATCTTAACTCCTTTTAAAATTTTGTAAATTTTTCAAAATTCCTTTTCTTTATTTCCAAAAATTAGAGTTCATAAATAATTATTCGTAAGTTGTTCTTATTTTGTCTTAGAATTTTTTATAATAATTCTAAATTCACTCCTCGTAGTATCTTTTTAAGGAAGCCTGGTTATACACGCCTTTGATTTTTCCTGAAGCCATCTCCTTTATTTCATATGTGTTATTGTTATTTATTTTGGAGACTATATATGGTCCTGTATACAGTAGCAATAACTTCTTCATTATTCCTTCTAGCGTGCTGGGTAGTTCACGATTTTTCAGCAGTACCTTTTCCCCTAGTTTATACGTTATTATCTTCCCAATCGCCTTCTGATACTTGGTTTGGTTGCCGTTCGGGATCATCTAAACTGGTACTTCGTCTAGGTTGATTGTACCTTGGACCATCACGTTCTCCGTTTCTCCGTCGATCTTCATAATCGTGGAAACTGTTCCGCCGCTGATGGTTATATCTTCATTGACTATCGTCTTCGGCCCATATGAAATTTACTCTGGGTCGGGAAACCCTATTGTTATTGTGGTTGTTATTTTGTTGGTAACCCCGATTATTATTGTAATACCGTTCGGTATTATTTTGGTTGGGATTTCTCTGACTATTATTATTATTATTATTTGAGTTCTGGTAATAATTGTTTCGATTACTCGGGTAGTTGTTGTTATTCCTGTTGGGATTGTGGTTATTCTGGAAATTATTATTATATTATTATTGTGGTTATTATTATTATAATAATTTGAATTGTTGCGGTTCCCTTGGTAGTTATTTCCATTATGGTTATTACCGTTATTGGGGTACTGATTATTTCTTATTTCCGGCCGATCATTCCTCCTTCTACTTTGCCGATAGTAATCTTCATTCTCATAGTTTTCCAACAATTCGGTCATCGCTTGCACCGTCTTTATCTGGCTACCCCTTCTCGCTCTTTTTATGTCTTCATCGTAATGGTATGACAGCTTGTTCACTAGGCATTCTTCTGGTATGGCCGGTTCCAAATGCTTCGCAAGACACACCTTTCCTAGGAAATAAGCGGTCATAGTGTTACCTCCTTGGGTATTATATCTGCCATTACAGATGTTGTCCCGTATTAGGTTCTGCGTTGTCTCCGACCAGTACTTTGCCTTGAAGAGGTTTTTGAATTGCTGGTAGTCCGCGATCTCACTCCGGTTCGCCATCCACCAATTGTCCGTCATCTCTCGGAACGATTCGTCCAACAGTTCCCAGTTGTTACTCCACCTATTGCCCCGATGTTTGGCAAAGTATTCTTCGATTCGGGCCAAGAACTCCATCGGCTTCCTTTTATACTGGCGGAAATTCAGCCATTCCTGATTCTCGTTCATTGGAATACCCGTAATGTTAGTGGGTCTGTTTCTAATTACTTCCATCTCTTCTTGGCTCTGCCGTACTTGACCGGTTATGTTCGTCATAGCAACTTCCATACCGTCACACCTTTCCATGACTTGGTTCCGTACCTTCCCTAATTCTTCTTGGGTTTCTCTTCTGTTTTCTTCCGCCTTCTTTCGACTGTGTTCTTCGATATTAGTGAATTTGGTGTTTACTTCTTCCTTTAAACCCTGTACTTCTCGCTCAGTCTGGCTACACCTTTCGTCAATTTCCATTATTTGTTGTTTTATTACGATGGTTTCTTCCTCTAATTTCTTGTTTGTGGATTCCTTATTGTCGTTGATTTCCTTGCTCAACTATTCCTTTAACATCTCTATCCTTTCGTCTAACTTGTCCAGATTTTCCTGGTTAACCTCCCTTAATTCTTCTCTTAATAGTTGGTTATCCTCCTTCAATTCTTCCAACTTCTCCTTCATCTTCTCTTCCATTTTCTTGTTATTTTCCCTTAACTCTTCCTTCAACTGTTGGTTGTCATTTTCCATCTTCTTACTGTTTTCCTCCATCTACTCTTCCATCTTTTTACTGTTTCCCTCCATCTTCTCTTCCATCTTCTTACTGTTTTCCTCCATCTTCTTATTAGTTTCATCAATCTTCTTATTTGTATTTTCAATTTTATTACCCAATTCTTCCTTGGTTGTTTTGAATTCTTCCTTCAACTGTTGGTTATCACTTCCCATCTTCTTGCTGGTTTCTCCTATGTCCTTCCTTAATTCTTCTTTTGTGGAATCCACTTTCTTACTAGTTTCATTAATTTTCTCCATCATCTGCCTGAACATTTCTTGTATTGCCACGTTCTCTGTCCGTGTTGGGTTTTCTAACTGTTTTTCCTGGATATTGACATCCCCTGTTTGTGTTGGTATGTCGGGTTGTTCCTCTGGTTGTGCGGTTTGTTTCGGTTCCGCAGGAGGTAATCTTCCTTCTAAATCTTCCACCGGAGTTGCCTCTTTGTCATCCATGTCAATCTTTTCGATTTCTTTTTCGGCTTCTGCCGCCCTTTTCTTAGATAACGCCCGTTTCTTCATTTTAATTATTCTTCTGACTTGATAACAGCTGCCAAGCTAAAATTAGGAATTGGGCAAATTATAGCGGCCTGTCAATCGCTAATTAAAGCCGCTTCAGTTGGACGCCAATTTTGTAATAAAACGTATATTTGTAATAAAATTAGAATTTTTGTTTAATTTATAAAAAAAATATTATAAGTTATATTTTCTTTTTTTTATTATTTATTAATTAATTTTTGTATTATATTCGTGTAAATTTTAATTCGTTTATTTAATTTTTTATCAACTTATGTCACTTGGTATAATTAGAATTATGTTCTGTGTTAATATGATTGTCTCCGGTACTAATCGATTTGCGGTTCTTCTTCTTCTAAGTGTAGGCTCCTTCCACTTTGGTAATTGCTGCTTTTCGTGTAGTCCGTGATTAAATATTATCTTATTATATTCTATTTATATGATTTAGAAATAAATAGAAATCAATTTTGCGGAGTTCCAAGTTTTATTGACAAATTAATTAAGGATCAATTGGAAATCGATTATTCAATCAGTTAAAATATCGACTCGTTCTCTCAGGGCGAACGATTATTTTTATATAAATTATTAAAATTAATTACAGGTTCTTTGAGCTGTTATATTATATAGTCAGAGAAAGGTCAAAGTCTGGGAAGTATAACACTTACAATTACTAGCTTAACTATCTAAAAATACAAAGATCTGATTTCAGAGGCGGCTCACTCATAAGGGCACATGGTCACGTGCCCCTCCAGAAAATCACGAAATAAATAAATATTGTAGAAACGTCCTCGTTTCGAATGATAGCAATAGTTTGTAACAGTGATAAATCTGGAGAAATGTGGCAACGCGAAAACAAATGTGGCAACATAGCGACGGTCACAGAGACGTTGTGACCCAATATTACTACTCCCTTCCTCTTCACTACTCTCTTGTGGTGGGAGAGCGTAATGCTAAATTCCCATAGCGTTCGGTCACACTAGACTATGTGACCATTGACCAAAAATTAACAGTCTTCAAGTAGTAAACTCTGAATCCTGTAGGTGCGCCACATTACTGCAACTAATGGATATGAATCGGAGCTATTTAGTAGACTATTACATTTTACCGCCATCTGAGCTGTGCTATAGGCTGATACTAATAATTACTGTTACTTTCTTAGTATATATTGTTACGAAATAATGTTATTATAATGTTTCTATCGTGAATATGATTATAATAATTTTTGCGATTTTATATAATTTTAAATTATATTCTCATTGAAGGAAATATTAGAATAGAATGTGTACCTAGAGCGGTTATGTTATGTGCTACACGATAATTGTGGTAGCAGTGCTTATAGTAATTGTATAAATTGTAGTGTTACAAGTGGTTTTCAGTAATCAGTGTTACGCACGCGTGTAAATAACGGTGTTGAAAATATTCAAGTGTCGGTATTTTGGGTGCTTGTGTAAATCTCTGAGACAAAATGAATGATGTCAAGTATTTACAGAGTAAAACTTTGTGCTATGAAGATAGGTTAATAGCAAAACAATTGGGTCCACCAAGACCGCAGTTGTCTATCAACCAAGTGTTTAAGAACAAAAACAGAACCTATAATAGAACGTTCAATACCGCAGTGTAAAAATGGGAATGGATATGCGGATGCCCCACAATCAATGCTTTATTTTGCTTTGCTTGTCTTGTTTGGCAGTGAAGACACGTGGACTAAGTCGGGCGTTAAAGATCTGAAACATTACCAGAAAAGAGTAAGAAGCATTCGCTGTCTAAATGTCATTTAGACAATGAAATGAGTTTAGCCGTGCTAGGTATTGTAAATATTAGGTTGCAACTCGATGATGGTTACAGAATTTCTGTTCGTAAACATAACGAACTTGTAGACAAGAACAGATACATCTTGTCTCGAATAATTGATGCGATTAAATTTTGTGGGGAATTTGAATTAGCTTTACGTGGCCTCGATGAAACAGAAGAAGCAGACAACAACCCAGGGATTTTTAAAGGACTAATCAATTACACTGCAGCACTTGACAGTGTTTTGAAAGATCATTTAGAAAATTCAACAGTGTTTAAAGGAACCTCGAAAACAATTCAGAACGAACTTTTAGATGCCATTTTGTCAGTGTGTCGAAAAAATATTGTGACTGAAATTTCTACGATAGACTTCATATCACTTCAGGCTGATGAAACACTGACAGTTCGTGCAAAACACAGATGGCACTGATTTTGAGATATCTCATTGAAGGGAGAAAAATTGAAAGGTTTTGGGGTTTTTTTGAAGTCCCTTTTGATAAAAGTGCTCGAAGTTTAGCTTCGACAATTTTAGGACAGTTGGAAGAAATAGGAATAGACAGGTCCCCGGAAAAACTAATTTGTCAGACTTACGATGGTGCATCTGTTATGAGTGGTCAGAAAGGAGGGGTCCAGTGTTTGGTTACAGGGAAGTATCCAAATGCAAATTTTATTCATTGTTATGCCTATCAAGGGAATCTGATTCTTCAAAACTCAACATCGTCTGCCTCCCAGAGAGAATATTTTTTCAAGACCTGCAAGGAATAGGACCATATTTTTCAAGATCTCCAAAGAGGATGGATTATTTAGTAGAAATTGTAAAAAAAAAATTGGGTCTGTGCCTCCTACAAGATGGTACTTTCAACACAGGGCTGTTAATACTGTGTTTGAACATAAAGATAATCTAATAAAATGTTTTGAACACATTAGGGACATAGAGATTTCTGACAAAAGTGCTTCTAGCCAGGCTGCAGGATTTGTACGAACTTTGAGGGATCCTCAGTTCATTTTCTGGTTGACTTTTTTCCACAAAATTATGCCTCATGTGGCGATTTTCTTTGATTGAATTCAACAAAGAAACATTGATGCAATAAAAATGAGAACATTTGTTAAAAATGTTGTGAGTGCAGTGGTTAATATTCGTAAGACCTAATATTCTGAAGACAGTGAAGTGTCTGTAAGTGAGCCTGTGACTAAGAGACAGTGTGTTGAACAATTAAGTCATAGGAGCAACCGTGTGGCCGCTTTGGAAGTATGTGATATGATTGTGAACTATATTAATGAAAGATTTCAATTTTCAGATCATTTATATGTTTCCAAATTGTTTTTAGTTGAAAAGTTCCCACAGTACTGTGTTGAGTTTCCGGAAAATGATTTTCAGACTACAATTAAATTTTATCCCACAATAAATGGTCCGAAACTGAGAACCGAACTTGAAGTGTTATACAGTCGTGAAGATTTACGTATTGCTTCTGGTGCAACACCCTTATTACAGTTTTTCCTTGATAATAACATGTTTCGTACCTTCTCAGAGTGTGTGACTATTTTAAAGATAATTGTTACCATACCGATGACAACTGTTGAAAGTGAAAGGTGCTTTTCTCCATTGAAAAGAATAAAAACATTTTTAAGAAATTCCATGGGTACTGATAGACTGAATGCATTGGCTATGCTATCCACAGAAAAAAAATGATTCATGGAATTCAAGATTTCAAACAAGTGATAGAGGAATTCGCTACATATAAAAACAGGAGAATGGAATTGTTATACAAAAAGTGAAATACCAGGTAAGACATTCTGTATTTTTTTACCTAAGTACTAATTACCGCCAATGGTGGCCCACCTTAGATCCTCCCCACTGTGTGCCCCTCCCATTTCATTACTCACGAGCCGCCACTGTCTGATTTAATATATAATGTTAATTAAAGTATTTGTTCGAACCAAACGTTATGATGTGCAGCTAGCGGACCAGCAGAGGATCATGGGATTCCAAAATGGCTGCTTCGTGTTGCTTATGTGAAATGACGACGGCTCGACTGAATTCTCTGCAAATAAATATCGCCTTTCCAAGTTTTCCTCGTCTCAGCAATGGTGATTAATCCCTCTGGTGATAGTGTAGTTGTCCTGGATCAGTGTTCAGTGATTCGCCTCGTTAAATTGTGTTGGATAATGTTTTAAAATTCACTTTATACCATAAGGTCGATAATGGCAAGTCCCGTCTCAATATTCCGAATTATCGTTTTTATATGTTTTAAGAGTTAATTCACTTTTTTCTGTTCAGTATTAGTTTAATTTACTAATTGTACTGGTTTATCTCACTGAATTTAGTGGTTGTTTAAGTTTTTTCCAAAATTCGCGATTTCAAAATTATTCGACTTGGTTAGACCTTCGCCATGTTTTACTCCTTCGCTATATGTGAATATTTTGTGAGAGCTGGCTTAGGTGTGTTCTGTTCAACGTATAACCATCAACTGTTCTATTTTCATCTTCATCCGAAATGTCTTACCCAATTTAATATTAAAAAGACATTGTTTTAAATTTCTAGCATTTCCGCTACATAACTGATTTTTACATTATATGATTGAATACATTTTTACTATTATTTAATTTTATTAAATACCTAATACATAATCTCTTTCTCTAGCTAATTCTACATGATTTAATACCAAATATGATACTTTTACAATGTTTTCCATCTCGAAATGCCCTATTTACTGTATTTTTAATAGGTAGGCCTAATATTTTACTTCCTGTCATTTTAAATGGCTTACAATTTTTATGAAGTTATTTATTATTGAACAAGATCCCTGATTGAAATAAAATGTTTATCTTTCCTTAATCCCTTGTAATTTTATGAATTAGTTATCCTTTTTTAAATATTATTCTTTAATTTGGGACTCCCCCCTTTGATTTTTCGTATTACATTTTCATTTTTTCCAATAATCTTTCATACCTTTTTCCAATATCTTTCTAAAGTATAGTTTCAGTTATAATACACTGTCTCTAATTTACATTATACAAATTTCACCAGTTTAATTAATTTACTTGACCTATTCATCAATTATAATGTTGTTGAGATTTACCATTTGTCCAGATTTTAGATTTGTTCACATATAATGTTTTATGACTAATACAGCTTGCTTATACCCCTTCTGACTTTCTATTATTATATTATCTTAATTAAAATTCTCTTACTTAACTACATTAACATTTAGTTTTGAATCCATACTATTAATACATAACAAATATTTGAAAACAAAAGTTGTACTCTAACTCAGACATTTCAGTCTTGATTAATACTGGTAAACATATAATGAATATCTTATAATAAAAGAATTGTGTTCCATCTCAGACACTTAGCCTTGATGGATACTATTAAACATAGTAAATATTTACGAATAACAAAAAACATAATGCTCTATTTCCAACATTTAAGTATAGAGTTCCTTGACCTTAAAATAAACAACACATCTGTCCCTTCTTTATTTAAAGTAATCCTTACAATTAAATGTATGCAGTCTTGGCTGTTTTTATTTTATTTTGGGGATGTACCCTTTGTCACTTCACTGATTTATTGCCTGCTCTTATTTTCATTTTAATAAATGTTATTAGATAAAGAGTGGCCCTCACTTAGAAATATTTTTATACACTGTTTTCATAATAATATTCTACCATTAGTCACTTTTGTTTATATCTTCTTTATATATTTTTTTATTTTTTGGTGTTATACTTTCACTAGTTAATTATACTTTCTTTTGGGGTTTGGTTTTTTCTTATTACTGGGTTTGCTTTGGGTATTTCCCTACTTTATTTTATTCTACTCCGTGGTTTCTTCCATTTTCAGTCCTGTTATTAGGGATGTCGGTTTGTTCTGGGTTTTTCCTTACTTACTCCTATCCTACCTTGTTTCTTCAAAATTGGTCCTTATATTAGGGGTGTCGGTTTGTTCTGGGTTTTTTCCTTACTTACTCCTATCCTACCTGGGTATTTCCTTACTTTATTTTAGTTTTTTGGTGTATTTTTCATTACTCATAGGTGTTGCTTAGTTGTTTTTAATTTATTTTTATTTCCTTAAATTATGATTGCATTTTCCTGTGGTACTTATTTGTTTGTATTTGGATTTTTCCTTGATTTCATTTTATTTTAAATTTATTTATGATCATTTTTCATTCATTATAATGTGGATAATCTGTCATGCTACAATCCTTATAATTATATGCTGACAATTATTTTAAAATAAACAACTTATTCCTATCAACTCCATTACAACTACATTTGGTTACAAAATCTAATATAAAATATCGGTATGGAGAACCATACATGACTTCTATATTCTAAGATTTATTTTTAAAATCGTTTTTGAAATGAAATATTACCATAGAAACTACTTCTTTCTACTTACTGCTTCAGCCTTAACCACAGTACTGTGGTCACTAACATATACCACCTCACATTATCGCACTCGATATTCACTGATGATGGAAGTCGATGGCATTGCCGAAACGTCTGGTTTTGTAGAAAACATTGGACTACGGCCAAATATCCCGAGAAGGAATTTTAACAAAAACTACTTAATATCACTATAATATTGACGACTCGGAACACAAAGTTTTTTATAAGTAAAAACGTAAAGTTTTACCTTACAGCCTAAACCGGCTTTCACCTATAGAAGGCTTCATCAGAGGCTGTCGTTAGTAGCGCTGCTCGTCATGTTGTTGGCGACGAGAAAGTGTTTCGAAAGATTGAAGCTGTGTGTGTGTGGTGAGATGTGTTCGAATAATGCGTGCGATTTGAATTGTGTCTGTTCGTTTAGGATGTCGTTTTTATTTGTTTTTGTGTGTTTGTATATTTCTAATTGTTCTAGAGTGTCTAGTTTTCGGCCTTTTGTGTGTACGTGTAGTATGTTCATGTTATTGTCGATGTTTTTATATGTGTGGTTTGCTTCAATGAGGTGGTTTGCAAAGGTAGATTCTGTAGTGGTGTGGAGTGCTTTTGTGTGTTCAATGTATCTCTGTTTGAAGCTACGTCCTGTCTGGCCTATGTAGAATTTACTGCAATTTGAACAATTTAGTTTATATATACCGGGTAGATCGAATTTGTTTTGTGCTTTGGGCATGCGTTTTGATAGTGTGTGTTCTGTTTTGTTAGTAGTTTTGTAAGCGATTCTGTATCCTGCTTTTTTGAATTTGTGGGCAATTTTTTCTGTTTGTTTGTTGATGTATGTTAGTGTTATGAATTTGTTGTTTTCTGTCTTTGTCTGTTGTTTGTTTTGTGTTTTGTGTAGGAGTTTACTGACTATTGTTCTGTCATAACCGTTAGATTCTGCTAGATATTTTATCGTGTTTAGTTCGTCTTTGTAGTCTATTTCATCTAAGGGGATGTTGTTAAGTCTATGTATCATGGTCCTAAAAGCAGCTAGTTTGTGTTGTATTGGGTGATTGGAGGTGTTGTGTATTAGTGTGTCAGTTGTAGTTGGTTTTCTGTATATACTGAATTTGTGCCTGTGTTCTAGTTTTGTGATGGAGAGGTCTAAGAAGTTTATGGTATTGTTGTGTTCGTATTCGGCAGTGAAGGTTATGTTTTTATGTATTTTGTTTATGTGCGTTAGTAACTGTTCACATTGTCTTTTGTTTCCCCTGTATAGTATTAGAATGTCATCAACGTATCTGTGCCAATATAGTATTTTATGTGAGTGTCTGTCATTGTTTGTGAGTATTTTTGTTTTTTCTAAGTGTTGGAGGAAGACTTCTGCTAGAATGCTGGATATGGGGGAGCCCATGGGTAGGCCATCGTTCTGTGTGTAGTATTTATTGTTATAAGTAAAGTAGTTTTGTTTTGTGATAATGTTCAGAGTTTCTGTTATTTCATTGATAAGTTCGTCTGGTGTGTTGTTCTGTTTGAGTTTGTTTTGTAGGATGGTGATTGTTTCAGAGATGGGGATGTTTGTGTAGAGGTTTTTAATGTCAAAGGAGGCTAATGTGGCGTTATGGGGGATGTGTATGTCTTTTATTTTTGTTACTAGGTCAGTGTTGTTTTTTACTGCAATGTTGTTGTCTATTTGTGTGTGTTGTCTAATAATTTTGTCTAGATATTTTGCCAGTTTGTGTGCAGGGGCATTACGGTAGTTGATAATGGGGCGGATCGGAATGTCTTCTTTATGGATTTTGGGAAGCGCTTGGAGTGTAGGTGCTGATGGTCGGATTTGTTTCATGTAGGGCTTTTGTTTATGTGTCATAATGTGTTTGGCTTTGTTGACTATTTGTTTTACTGAGTTTTGGTATCTGTCGGTGGGGTCGTGTTTTAGTTCTGTGATGTTGTTCTGTTCTATGAAGTCTTGTACTTTTTTGTGTAGGTTGTCTGTGGGGATAATTACAGTCGTGTTGCCTTTGTCAGCTTTTACAAATGTGATGTTGTGTTTGTGTGCCTTTTCCCTCAGTTTGATGGCTGTGTGTATTTCTGAGTTGTGGTTGTTGTTGTCTGGTGTCTTATGTACTCCTATTGTGTTGTTTATATTATGTCTTAATGTGTCTTGATGTTCTGGTGCTGTGTTTTGTATATTTGTTTCTGTGTCAATTATGAGCTTTGTTAGTGTTTGGTTGTTATGTTTGTAATGTATGTTATGTTTTAGGCCTTTATCAAGGAGTGTTTGTTCGTTTTTTGTGAGTGTGACGTTCGTGAGGTTTACTGTACGTGGGTAGAATTTGTGCGAGGGAATTATATCTGTTTTGATTGGTGTCAGGTTTTTTATTTTTCTGTCGTGTTTTGTCTGTATGATATGTATTTGTTTTTTTGTCCATTCATTTGTGTGATGTATTAGTTCAGTCATGTAATTGTGTCCGTATGTGTTGGCGATATGTAGGTGTAGTGTTAATGCTTTGCGGTTAAGAGCTTCTTTTTTCTTATATAGTTGTTTAATTGATTCTTTTATGTATGTTCTTTGTGCGATGTTTTGTGTTATTCGGGCGGCCTGGTTGTTATGTTTAATTTTGATTTGGGCATATTTAGGTGTTAGTGAATTGTTTATGCATGTTTTGTTGAAATTTATGTGAGCTACAATCTTTCTAACCTTCAAAGTTGTGAACTTGTACGCTTGGACGTTGGCTCGTCTTGCTGAGTTAAATTCTTGGATTTCGTTGTCCATGACGTGTCCGTTACTTAACTAAATATCACTATAATATTGACGACTCGGAACACAAAGTTTTTTATAAGTAAAAACGTAAAGTTTTACCTTACAGCCTAAACTGGCTTTCACCTATAGAAGGCTTCATCAGAGGCTGTCGTTAGTAGCGCTGCTCGTCATGTTGTTGGCGACGAGAAAGTGTTTCGAAAGATTGAAGCTGTGTGTGTGTGGTGAGATGTGTTCGAATAATGCGTGCGATTTGAATTGTGTCTGTTCGTTTAGGATGTCGTTTTTATTTGTTTTTGTGTGTTTGTATATTTCTAATTGTTCTAGAGTGTCTAGTTTTCGGCCTTTTGTGTGTACGTGTAGTATGTTCATGTTATTGTCGATGTTTTTATATGTGTGGTTTGCTTCAATGAGGTGGTTTGCAAAGGTAGATTCTGTAGTGGTGTGGAGTGCTTTTGTGTGTTCAATGTATCTCTGTTTGAAGCTACGTCCTGTCTGGCCTATGTAGAATTTACTGCAATTTGAACAATTTAGTTTATATACACCGGGTAGATCGAATATGTTTTGTGCTTTGGGCATGCGTTTTGATAGTGTGTGTTCTGTTTTGTTAGTAGTTTTGTAAGCGATTCTGTATCCTGCTTTTTTGAATTTGTGGGCAATTTTTTCTGTTTGTTTGTTGATGTATGTTAGTGTTATGAATTTGTTGTTTTCTGTCTTTGTCTGTTGTTTGTTTTGTGTTTTGTGTAGGAGTTTACTGACTATTGTTCTGTCATAACCGTTAGATTCTGCTAGATATTTTATCGTGTTTAGTTCGTCTTTGTAGTCTATTTCATCTAAGGGGATGTTGTTAAGTCTATGTATCATGGTCCTAAAAGCAGCTAGTTTGTGTTGTATTGGGTGATTGGAGGTGTTGTGTATTAGTGTGTCAGTTGTAGTTGGTTTTCTGTATATACTGAATTTGTGCCTGTGTTCTAGTTTTGTGATGGAGAGGTCTAAGAAGTTTATGGTATTGTTGTGTTCGTATTCGGCAGTGAAGGTTATGTTTTTATGTATTTTGTTTATGTGCGTTAGTAACTGTTCACATTGTCTTTTGTTTCCCCTGTATAGTATTAGAATGTCATCAACGTATCTGTGCCAATATAGTATTTTATGTGAGTGTCTGTCATTGTTTGTGAGTATTTTTGTTTTTTCTAAGTGTTGGAGGAAGACTTCTGCTAGAATGCTGGATATGGGGGAGCCCATGGGTAGGCCATCGTTCTGTGTGTAGTATTTATTGTTATAAGTAAAGTAGTTTTGTTTTGTGATAATGTTCAGAGTTTCTGTTATTTCATTGATAAGTTCGTCTGGTGTGTTGTTCTGTTTGAGTTTGTTTTGTAGGATGGTGATTGTTTCAGAGATGGGGATGTTTGTGTAGAGGTTTTTAATGTCAAAGGAGGCTAATGTGGCGTTATGGGGGATGTGTATTATATGAAATAGATGAAATAGACTACAAAGACGAACTAAACACGATAAAATATCTAGCAGAATCTAACGGTTATGACAGAACAATAGTCAGTAAACTCCTACACAAAACACAAAACAAACAACAGACAAAGACAGAAAACAACAAATTCATAACACTAACATACATCAACAAACAAACAGAAAAAATTGCCCACAAATTCAAAAAAGCAGGATACAGAATCGCTTACAAAACTACTAACAAAACAGAACACACACTATCAAAACGCATGCCCAAAGCACAAAACAAATTCGATCTACCCGGTGTATATAAACTAAATTGTTCAAATTGCAGTAAATTCTACATAGGCCAGACAGGACGTAGCTTCAAACAGAGATACATTGAACACACAAAAGCACTCCACACCACTACAGAATCTACCTTCGCAAACCACCTCATTGAAGCAAACCACACATATAAAAACATCGACAATAACATGAACATACTACACGTACACAGAAAAGGCCGAAAACTAGACACTCTAGAACAATTAGAAATATACAAACACACAAAAAATACACATCCCCCATAACGCCACATTAGCCTCCTTTGACATTAAAAACCTCTACACAAACATCCCCATCTCTGAAACAATCACCATCCTACAAAACAAACTCAAACAGAACAACACATCAGACGAACTTATCAATGAAATAACAGAAACTCTGAACATTATCACAAAACAAAACTACTTTACTTATAACAATAAATACTACACACAGAACGATGGCCTACCCATGGGCTCCCCCATATCCAGCATTCTAGCAGAAGTCTTCCTCCAACACTTAGAAAAAACAAAAATACTCGCAAACAATGACAGACACTCACATAAAATACTATATTGGCACAGATACGTTGATGACATTCTAATACTATACAGGGGAAACAAAAGACAATGTGAACAGTTACTAACGCACATAAACAAAATACATAAAAACATAACCTTCACTGCCGAATACGAACACAACAATACCATAAACTTCTTAGACCTCTCCATCACAAAACTAGAACACAGGCACAAATTCAGTATATACAGAAAACCAACTACAACTGACACACTAATACACAACACCTCCAATCACCCAATACAACACAAACTAGCTGCTTTTAGGACCATGATACATAGACTTAACAACATCCCCTTAGATGAAATAGACTACAAAGACGAACTAAACACGATAAAATATCTAGCAGAATCTAACGGTTATGACAGAACAATAGTCAGTAAACTCCTACACAAAACACAAAACAAACAACAGACAAAGACAGAAAACAACAAATTCATAACACTAACATACATCAACAAACAAACAGAAAAAATTGGCCACAAATTCAAAAAAGCAGGATACAGAATCGCTTACAAAACTACTAACAAAACAGAACACACACTATCAAAACGCATGCCCAAAGCACAAAACAAATTCGATCTACCCGGTGTATATAAACTAAATTGTTCAAATTGCAGTAAATTCTACATAGGCCAGACAGGACGTAGCTTCAAACAGAGATACATTGAACACACAAAAGCACTCCACACCACTACAGAATCTACCTTCGCAAACCACCTCATTGAAGCAAACCACACATATAAAAACATCGACAATAACATGAACATACTACACGTACACACAAAAGGCCGAAAACTAGACACTCTAGAACAATTAGAAATATACAAACACACAAAAACAAATAAAAACGACATCCTAAACGAACAGACACAATTCAAATCGCACGCATTATTCGAACACATCTCACCACACACACACAGCTTCAATCTTTCGAAACACTTTCTCGTCGCCAACAACATGACGAGCAGCGCTACTAACGACAGCCTCTGATGAAGCCTTCTATAGGTGAAAGCCGGTTTAGGCTGTAAGGTAAAACTTTACGTTTTTACTTATAAAAAACTTTGTGTTCCGAGTCGTCAATATTATAGTGATATTTAGTTAAGTAACGGACACGTCATGGACAACGAAATCCAAGAATTTAACTCAGCAAGACGAGCCAACGTCCAAGCGTACAAGTTCACAACTTTGAAGGTTAGAAAGATTGTAGCTCACATAAATTTCAACAAAACATGCATAAACAATTCACTAACACCTAAATATGCCCAAATCAAAATTAAACATAACAACCAGGCCGCCCGAATAACACAAAACATCGCACAAAGAACATACATAAAAGAATCAATTAAACAACTATATAAGAAAAAAGAAGCTCTTAACCGCAAAGCATTAACACTACACCTACATATCGCCAACACATACGGACACAATTACATGACTGAACTAATACATCACACAAATGAATGGACAAAAAAACAAATACATATCATACAGACAAAACACGACAGAAAAATAAAAAACCTGACACCAATCAAAACAGATATAATTCCCTCGCACAAATTCTACCCACGTACAGTAAACCTCACGAACGTCACACTCACAAAAAACGAACAAACACTCCTTGATAAAGGCCTAAAACATAACATACATTACAAACATAACAACCAAACACTAACAAAGCTCATAATTGACACAGAAACAAATATACAAAACACAGCACCAGAACATCAAGACACATTAAGACATAATATAAACAACACAATAGGAGTACATAAGACACCAGACAACAACAACCACAACTCAGAAATACACACAGCCATCAAACTGAGGGAAAAGGCACACAAACACAACATCACATTTGTAAAAGCTGACAAAGGCAACACGACTGTAAATATCCCCACAGACAACCTACACAAAAAAGTACAAGACTTCATAGAACAGAACAACATCACAGAACTAAAACACGACCCCACCGACAGATACCAAAACTCAGTAAAACAAATAGTCAACAAAGCCAAACACATTATGACACATAAACAAAAGCCCTACATGAAACAAATCCGACCATCAGCACCTACACTCCAAGCGCTTCCCAAAATCCATAAAGAAGACATTCCGATCCGCCCCATTATCAACTACCGTAATGCCCCTGCACACAAACTGGCAAAATATCTAGACAAAATTATTAGACAACACACACAAATAGACAACAACATTGCAGTAAAAAACAACACTGACCTAGTAACAAAAATAAAAGACATACACATCCCCCATAACGCCACATTAGCCTCCTTTGACATTAAAAACCTCTACACAAACATCCCCATCTCTGAAACAATCACCATCCTACAAAACAAACTCAAACAGAACAACACACCAGACGAACTTATCAATGAAATAACAGAAACTCTGAACATTATCACAAAACAAAACTACTTATAACAATAAATACTACACACAGAACGATGACCTACCCATGGGCTCCCCCATATCCAGCATTCTAGCAGAAGTCTTCCTCCAACACTTAGAAAAAACAAAAATACTCACAAACAATGACAGACACTCACATAAAATACTATATTGGCACAGATACGTTGATGACATTCTAATACTATACAGGGGAAACAAAAGACAATGTGAACAGTTACTAACGCACATAAACAAAATACATAAAAACATAACCTTCACTGCCGAATACGAACACAACAATACCATAAACTTCTTAGACCTCTCCATCACAAAACTAGAACACAGGCACAAATTCAGTATATACAGAAAACCAACTACAACTGACACACTAATACACAACACCTCCAATCACCCAATACAACACAAACTAGCTGCTTTTAGGACCATGATACATAGACTTAACAACATCCCCTTAGATGAAATAGACTACAAAGACGAACTAAACACGATAAAATATCTAGCAGAATCTAACGGTTATGACAGAACAATAGTCAGTAAACTCCTACACAAAACACAAAACAAACAACAGACAAAGACAGAAAACAACAAATTCATAACACTAACATACATCAACAAACAAACAGAAAAAATTGCCCACAAATTCAAAAAAGCAGGATACAGAATCGCTTACAAAACTACTAACAAAACAGAACACACACTATCAAAACGCATGCCCAAAGCACAAAACATATTCGATCTACCCGGTGTATATAAACTAAATTGTTCAAATTGCAGTAAATTCTACATAGGCCAGACAGGACGTAGCTTCAAACAGAGATACATTGAACACACAAAAGCACTCCACACCACTACAGAATCTACCTTTGCAAACCACCTCATTGAAGCAAACCACACATATAAAAACATCGACAATAACATGAACATACTACACGTACACACAAAAGGCCGAAAACTAGACACTCTAGAACAATTAGAAATATACAAACACACAAAAACAAATAAAAACGACATCCTAAACGAACAGACACAATTCAAATCGCACGCATTATTCGAACACATCTCACCACACACACACAGCTTCAATCTTTCGAAACACTTTCTCGTCGCCAACAACATGACGAGCAGCGCTACTAACGACAGCCTCTGATGAAGCCTTCTATAGGTGAAAGCCGGTTTAGGCTGTAAGGTAAAACTTTACGTTTTTACTTATAAAAAACTTTGTGTTCCGAGTCGTCAATATTATAGTGATATTTAGTTAAGTAACGGACACGTCATGGACAACGAAATCCAAGAATTTAACTCAGCAAGACGAGCCAACGTCCAAGCGTACAAGTTCACAACTTTGAAGGTTAGAAAGATTGTAGCTCACATAAATTTCAACAAAACATGCATAAACAATTCACTAACACCTAAATATGCCCAAATCAAAATTAAACATAACAACCAGGCCGCCCGAATAACACAAAACATTGCACAAAGAACATACATAAAAGAATCAATTAAACAACTATATAAGAAAAAAGAAGCTCTTAACCGCAAAGCATTAACACTACACCTACATATCGCCAACACATACGGACACAATTACATGACTGAACTAATACATCACACAAATGAATGGACAAAAAAACAAATACATATCATACAGACAAAACACGACAGAAAAATAAAAAACCTGACACCAATCAAAACAGATATAATTCCCTCGCACAAATTCTACCCACGTACAGTAAACCTCACGAACGTCACACTCACAAAAAACGAACAAACACTCCTTGATAAAGGCCTAAAACATAACATACATTACAAACATAACAACCAAACACTAACAAAGCTCATAATTGACACAGAAACAAATATACAAAACACAGCACCAGAACATCAAGACACATTAAGACATAATATAAACAACACAATAGGAGTACATAAGACACCAGACAACAACAACCACAACTCAGAAATACACACAGCCATCAAACTGAGGGAAAAGGCACACAAACACAACATCACATTTGTAAAAGCTGACAAAGGCAACACGACTGTAAATATCCCCACAGACAACCTACACAAAAAAGTACAAGACTTCATAGAACAGAACAACATCACAGAACTAAAACACGACCCCACCGACAGATACCAAAACTCAGTAAAACAAATAGTCAACAAAGCCAAACACATTATGACACATAAACAAAAGCCCTACATGAAACAAATCCGACCATCAGCACCTACACTCCAAGCGCTTCCCAAAATCCATAAAGAAGACATTCCGATCCGCCCCATTATCAACTACCGTAATGCCCCTGCACACAAACTGGCAAAATATCTAGACAAAATTATTAGACAACACACACAAATAGACAACAACATTGCAGTAAAAAACAACACTGACCTAGTAACAAAAATAAAAGACATACACATCCCCCATAACGCCACATTAGCCTCCTTTGACATTAAAAACCTCTACACAAACATCCCCATCTCTGAAACAATCACCATCCTACAAAACAAACTCAAACAGAACAACACACCAGACGAACTTATCAATGAAATAACAGAAACTCTGAACATTATCACAAAACAAAACTACTTATAACAATAAATACTACACACAGAACGATGACCTACCCATGGGCTCCCCCATATCCAGCATTCTAGCAGAAGTCTTCCTCCAACACTTAGAAAAAACAAAAATACTCACAAACAATGACAGACACTCACATAAAATACTATATTGGCACAGATACGTTGATGACATTCTAATACTATACAGGGGAAACAAAAGACAATGTGAACAGTTACTAACGCACATAAACAAAATACATAAAAACATAACCTTCACTGCCGAATACGAACACAACAATACCATAAACTTCTTAGACCTCTCCATCACAAAACTAGAACACAGGCACAAATTCAGTATATACAGAAAACCAACTACAACTGACACACTAATACACAACACCTCCAATCACCCAATACAACACAAACTAGCTGCTTTTAGGACCATGATACATAGACTTAACAACATCCCCTTAGATGAAATAGACTACAAAGACGAACTAAACACGATAAAATATCTAGCAGAATCTAACGGTTATGACAGAACAATAGTCAGTAAACTCCTACACAAAACACAAAACAAACAACAGACAAAGACAGAAAACAACAAATTCATAACACTAACATACATCAACAAACAAACAGAAAAAATTGCCCACAAATTCAAAAAAGCAGGATACAGAATCGCTTACAAAACTACTAACAAAACAGAACACACACTATCAAAACGCATGCCCAAAGCACAAAACAAATTCGATCTACCCGGTGTATATAAACTAAATTGTTCAAATTGCAGTAAATTCTACATAGGCCAGACAGGACGTAGCTTCAAACAGAGATACATTGAACACACAAAAGCACTCCACACCACTACAGAATCTACCTTCGCAAACCACCTCATTGAAGCAAACCACACATATAAAAACATCGACAATAACATGAACATACTACACGTACACACAAAAGGCCGAAAACTAGACACTCTAGAACAATTAGAAATATACAAACACACAAAAACAAATAAAAACGACATCCTAAACGAACAGACACAATTCAAATCGCACGCATTATTCGAACACATCTCACCACACACACACAGCTTCAATCTTTCGAAACACTTTCTCGTCGCCAACAACATGACGAGCAGCGCTACTAACGACAGCCTCTGATGAAGCCTTCTATAGGTGAAAGCCGGTTTAGGCTGTAAGGTAAAACTTTACGTTTTTACTTATAAAAAACTTTGTGTTCCGAGTCGTCAATATTATAGTGATATTTAGTTAAGTAACGGACACGTCATGGACAACGAAATCCAAGAATTTAACTCAGCAAGACGAGCCAACGTCCAAGCGTACAAGTTCACAACTTTGAAGGTTAGAAAGATTGTAGCTCACATAAATTTCAACAAAACATGCATAAACAATTCACTAACACCTAAATATGCCCAAATCAAAATTAAACATAACAACCAGGCCGCCCGAATAACACAAAACATCGCACAAAGAACATACATAAAAGAATCAATTAAACAACTATATAAGAAAAAAGAAGCTCTTAACCGCAAAGCATTAACACTACACCTACATATCGCCAACACATACGGACACAATTACATGACTGAACTAATACATCACACAAATGAATGGACAAAAAAACAAATACATATCATACAGACAAAACACGACAGAAAAATAAAAAACCTGACACCAATCAAAACAGATATAATTCCCTCGCACAAATTCTACCCACGTACAGTAAACCTCACGAACGTCACACTCACAAAAAACGAACAAACACTCCTTGATAAAGGCCTAAAACATAACATACATTACAAACATAACAACCAAACACTAACAAAGCTCATAATTGACACAGAAACAAATATACAAAACACAGCACCAGAACATCAAGACACATTAAGACATAATATAAACAACACAATAGGAGTACATAAGACACCAGACAACAACAACCACAACTCAGAAATACACACAGCCATCAAACTGAGGGAAAAGGCACACAAACACAACATCACATTTGTAAAAGCTGACAAAGGCAACACGACTGTAAATATCCCCACAGACAACCTACACAAAAAAGTACAAGACTTCATAGAACAGAACAACATCACAGAACTAAAACACGACCCCACCGACAGATACCAAAACTCAGTAAAACAAATAGTCAACAAAGCCAAACACATTATGACACATAAACAAAAGCCCTACATGAAACAAATCCGACCATCAGCACCTACACTCCAAGCGCTTCCCAAAATCCATAAAGAAGACATTCCGATCCGCCCCATTATCAACTACCGTAATGCCCCTGCACACAAACTGGCAAAATATCTAGACAAAATTATTAGACAACACACACAAATAGACAACAACATTGCAGTAAAAAACAACACTGACCTAGTAACAAAAATAAAAGACATACACATCCCCCATAACGCCACATTAGCCTCCTTTGACATTAAAAACCTCTACACAAACATCCCCATCTCTGAAACAATCACCATCCTACAAAACAAACTCAAACAGAACAACACACCAGATGAACTTATCAATGAAATAACAGAAACTCTGAACATTATCACAAAACAAAACTACTTTACTTATAACAATAAATACTACACACAGAACGATGGCCTACCCATGGGCTCCCCCATATCTAGCATTCTAGCAGAAGTCTTCCTCCAACACTTAGAAAAAACAAAAATACTCACAAACAATGACAGACACTCACATAAAATACTATATTGGCACAGATACGTTGATGACATTCTAATACTATACAGGGGAAACAAAAGACAATGTGAACAGTTACTAACGCACATAAACAAAATACATAAAAACATAACCTTCACTGCCGAATACGAACACAACAATACCATAAACTTCTTAGACCTCTCCATCACAAAACTAGAACACAGGCACAAATTCAGTATATACAGAAAACCAACTACAACTGACACACTAATACACAACACCTCCAATCACCCAATACAACACAAACTAGCTGCTTTTAGGACCATGATACATAGACTTAACAACATCCCCTTAGATGAAATAGACTACAAAGACGAACTAAACACGATAAAATATCTAGCAGAATCTAACGGTTATGACAGAACAATAGTCAGTAAACTCCTACACAAAACACAAAACAAACAACAGACAAAGACAGAAAACAACAAATTCATAACACTAACATACATCAACAAACAAACAGAAAAAATTGCCCACAAATTCAAAAAAGCAGGATACAGAATCGCTTACAAAACTACTAACAAAACAGAACACACACTATCAAAACGCATGCCCAAAGCACAAAACAAATTCGATCTACCCGGTGTATATAAACTAAATTGTTCAAATTGCAGTAAATTCTACATAGGCCAGACAGGACGTAGCTTCAAACAGAGATACATTGAACACACAAAAGCACTCCACACCACTACAGAATCTACCTTCGCAAACCACCTCATTGAAGCAAACCACACATATAAAAACATCGACAATAACATGAACATACTACACGTACACACAAAAGGCCGAAAACTAGACACTCTAGAACAATTAGAAATATACAAACACACAAAAACAAATAAAAACGACATCCTAAACGAACAGACACAATTCAAATCGCACGCATTATTCGAACACATCTCACCACACACACACAGCTTCAATCTTTCGAAACACTTTCTCGTCGCCAACAACATGACGAGCAGCGCTACTAACGACAGCCTCTGATGAAGCCTTCTATAGGTGAAAGCCGGTTTAGGCTGTAAGGTAAAACTTTACGTTTTTACTTATAAAAAACTTTGTGTTCCGAGTCGTCAATATTATAGTGATATTTAGTTAAGTAACGGACACGTCATGGACAACGAAATCCAAGAAAAAACTACTTCTTTGTTGCCGATAACGTTGTCCGGTAAAAATCAGACATTAACCAAACAACCATCAACAATTGTGTCAATCAAAGGTTCATTCTAAGTAATGATACACCCTAATAAACAGTGTATTATATTGAAATACACTACAAATAAAGTAGACCAAATATGATAGCACAAAGCTATAGGAAATGGAACCTAATATGCCAAATTAGTTAACCAAAATACATTGTTGAAACATGTGCAAAGATTGATGAAAGTATTACCAGTAGTTAGATGAACATCTGGTACTACTATGAGAACAGATTACAAGTATAATGACAATAGTTTTGTGACCAAAATATTGTAAACTAGCTGACTATGAATGCATAGCCAGAAGTGAGCAGAGGCAATGTAACCAACTAGTTAAGCAAAATACTTTATTAAAACTTGAACAGAGATTAATGGAAGTGTTACCAGTAGTAAGAAGGACACTTAATACTACTATGAGAATGGACCATAACCATAAGAATAGTCATTTTATAGATAAATTATTAAAAACTAAATGACCATGATGGTGGAATCAGAATGTAAACAAACAATATGTAGCAAGATGTTGAGGCAAAATGCAACATACAAACTTGTTCAACAGTAGATAAAAATGTTATCAATGATCAGAAGGATGTCTGATACTACTTTGAGAATCTATGTCAAATATAATAATAACAATTTTATTATTGATTTATCAAAAAATAACTGACTACCATGTCATGACCTAATGTAAACAAACCCATTACTAGAAATTGAAGGGTTCTCAGATAGCTAAAAGCTAACAAATATATTAAATGAATTAGGTACTATAGTTGTACACTAGTTGCATTTATAACATAATATACCTTATATAGAAAAACCATAAATAAAGTGACAATTTTAAGAAAAAAGATAGGAGGGTAGTGAAACAATACTAATAGTATATGAAACACAGCCCTTTGCATATACTAAAGTACAAATCCACGTGAATAAACATTTATATTATTGTTAGATTACAATACCGATGTTATTAGATAAGAAAAAATAGTTTTAAGGACAATTGTGAATAATCGAATATGGACGCTAAAGACGCCATGATCAAACATTGTTTGGGTGACAATTATTCCCAAATTTTGTATTAAACAGTTGAGAAATAGACTCAGATCGTTTAATCAAAAGTGTTTTAGTGTAACTAGTTAAGTTTTGGTGTAATAAACTTATTAAATATAAGATGCACCATAAAAATCGATAAAATCGTTGTAGTGATTTAAATAATGGACGGATTATAATCTTGTTTGGACTTTATTTAAAGCTCAGGATGTCCGCGATTTATTGGCACTAACCATTCAACGATTAAGCAAATAATAAGAAAGTTATCACGATTTTAAACTTTTTAATTATTTTTTGCACCAGTGCTTACGTCATTCTAATCTCAAACCCAAACGCAAAATTGGTAATAAATTAAAAATTTTACTAAGTCAAGGTACTTTGGGTCGGAGAGTTCAAAGAATTCAACCAATCGAATGAATGAAAACCGGCAGACAAGCCGCAGACGTTCCGACGGAGCGTGACAGTCATCAATCAATCATCAACTAGACAGGACAATGTCTAGAGAAAATAAACCAGGGAGTACAATATTTTTCATTAATTAACAATAAAACAGAAATAAAAATTTCTGAAAAAACCGATTGTTTAGATACTACGCTAATCAATAATAGCGAAGTATAATAATGCTGATGAAATTTATCAGAATTGACGAAAGAATTATTTCGCAATTTTTAACTTGATAAATAAATGTTTTAATTATTTTTCATAATTAAAAGAGTCACGATTAATGTACTTATTACAAAATACGAGCACAGCAAATAGTCGCTCAATTGACTAATGTTGTTTTTGATTGTTACTATTGAAGATAAATATTTTAATTTTTACGCGAAAGAATATTCTATTCTACTGATAGTTATGCATCAGAAATATTATAAATAACATATGTATGTTTAGATTAAGAAGAAATTAATGCTTAATATAATTAACTCTAATAACTATTCACATTATGAGATAACCTAAAAATCATAACCACAATTTGCCACCTTTTTGTCATAAGTCTGTTCTCATATAATCCAAACCAGATGAAAGCTATAACAAGAGTTTTTTTTATAACTTTTTCTCTTGTAAATAAATAATTCCTACAGTGAATTATTAAAATATAATAATATATTTTAGCAGTGCAAATCAACGCACTTGTTTATTGTCAAAGTAACTACTGTGTACTGGGTACGAATTCCCGCGTACGATAATACCATAATTATCTATTATATGGTACCAATTTTCAATTTTAACATTTGTTTGTTTGTTTTTTATTAATTGTTTATTAAATATCATTATAAAACGCCACATCTTGTACCTGGCATCATGCTACTTAAAAGAATCACACGAACTTGGTAATTAAATTCTTGGATTTCGTTGTCCATGACGTGTCCGTTACTTAACTAAATATCACTATAATATTGACGACTCGGAACACAACTTTGTGTTCCGAGTCGTCAATATTATAGTGATATTTAGTTGGTAATTAACTTATGTAAGAGGACATAACCTCTCTAAATAAAAACTATTGTATAACCTACAGTGTTACCAGCCTGAGGCTAAGAAGAGTTTCATTTTAAATTTGTTCATTGTAATTATTCTCAGTAAAATTATTAATGACTGATTGTTAATTTTTAAAGATTTTATAGCATTCTTAACTGTTAATAAACCTCTATATTTTGTTACCAGTGGAAAAGGAGTTTAATTTCAAACTTAAAATAGTTCATTTTTTCATAGCCAGTTCTATCAAAAGGTGGCGGAAGAATTTAAATATTCCTGATAATTCAGAACATTATTTAGTCGTTATATTATTATCATTGTGCATGCTAATCACGTTTGATATTCAAACAGAATATCTACTTGTATGTGTAGCGTGTGTGTTACAGCTGAGCAGTCACCTAACAGAACAGCAATATCCACATATGGTAAGTGGGGAGGTTACCAGCGGAGTGCGAAAAATACTTTTAAATTAAAAGATTTAACCAGCGATACCCACACATTTACTAACCACAATCAGACTGATAATAATAATTATAATTTTGGATATTTTATTGTACAACATTATTGTGGATACCGGAGCGTATCTACAAACAAACAACACATACGATCAAAACACATCTACATCTATAATTATACATTATAATATATATAAAAAATATGCATAAAATTAATGGGTTGTATAAGTTAATGATTGATCTCCATTAAGTAGTGCTCAAGTTTCCAAAGTTTTAATATTATGATGTCCGTAATTAAAACATCAGAGCAGGTTTAGTGTGAATGAGGGTACACTGTGGACAAAAATTTTCAACATTTCCTATTGAGCGTTGCTTAGAGTAAAGCTGCGAATCTACAGTGTATGTTTCACAGAACAAACACGCGAAAAAGAAGTCACTCATGGACCCTCAGCATCTTGCAGAGGGTTCATTCCCTAAAGACGAAAAGTCTGTCTATGAATCGTTCCTCTGTAAACACGTGCAGTTACATTGCCCAGCGATCCACAGGAAGCAAATTGATGTCCATTTTTTCGGCTTGCACGCGTTATGTTGGTGTGGGTTTCGGCACTTTCCATTTAAAAAGCATGCAAATGTAAGAAAATAAACATGAGTGAGGCCAGAAATAACGTGAATTGTGTGTGTGTGTCTTACCTGCCTTTTTATTGCTGTAGGCATAATAATAAAATGGAAACGTAAACATTACATAACTGAGATATGCTTACCTGCCACAAACGATATATTATTTTATACATGGAGGAGTTCAGTGACATACACACGTACAGAAGTCATCTTCAAAAATACTAGAAGTCGTCCACGCTTTTATGTTGGCAGTGTAACTTACAGGAAGTTTTTTGATGTTTTTAAAACATCTAGGATGCAAACTTTTCCCGATAACTAAAAGTTTCCTTTTTTCGGTTCCCGTCATGTTCGCACAAACAAAAACTGTAACTCTTTGTTTAGAGAGCTTCCCACCAACGCACTTTTCATTTTTAAATTTGAAAGTCTTATCTGGAATTAATTTATAAAAAATTCCAGCTTCATGTCCATTAAAGATGTCTTCATCTTTATATGATCGTCTAATTTCTGGCCAAGTGTTACGCACCCAATCGCCTGTAACGTTCAGATCTACGCATTTTGCCTCACCACAAATTTTTGCAAAGGAAATCGAGTGTCGGGCCTTAAATCGATCTAGCCATCCGTTGGAGCACGTAAAATGGCTGGCGCCGGCAGTCCTGTTACAGTGCTTATTGCTTGCATAAAATGTATGTCTGTAGCCATGGGCTAGCGCGCGCGCGCACATATATACGTTTATATGAAATTTAGAGTAAAATATCTGAGAAATATTTGACGCTATAACAGAGTAGTACAATATTTAGTGACGTTAAAACCGGGAATTTTTATAATGTTAAAGATATCAGTTTGACCGGACTTATGACAAAATAACACTACACCCGAGTTGAAGTAACAGCCGAGGCCGTAATAACCAAGTTCCACTGTATATATAAAGATATTAACTCAAACATAATTTACATTAAAATGAAAAAATTATAATTTTATTGCCTGGCAACAAAATTATTTTATTTTTAACAATTACCATTGTTTCAAAAAGTTTAAATAAAATTTTCAAGTACTTTACTCTTGTTAAAACGTAAAAGGTTGCAGGTAAACTACCCCTTCCCCTTAACCGATCTTCACCAAAATCGAAAGTCCTTGAGACCTCTACAATTCAGGGACGTATGCAAAAACGTATTTGATTCTGTTTGAATTTGCGGCTGTTATCGTTTGCCATAGAAAATACGCTTGATAAAAAACGTTGCAGGTAAACTACCCCTTCCCCTCAACCGATCTTCACCAAAAACAATAGGTCTTGAGTACTCTACAAATCAGGGCTGTATGCAGAAAATTATATGATTCTGTTTGAATTTGCGGCTGTTATCGTTTGCCATAGAAAATACCCTTGTTAAAAAAACGTTGTAGGTAAACTACCCCTTTCCCTTAACCGATCTTCACCAAAAACAATAGGTCTTGAGAGCTCTACAATTCAGGGCAGGGCTGTATGCAAAACATTATTTGATTCTGTTTGAATTTGCGGCTGTTATCGTATGCCAAAAAAAAAAAAATTCCCTTGATAAAAAAAACCGTTGCAGGTAAACTACCCCTTTCCCTCAACCGATCTTCACCAAAAACAATAGGTCGTGAGTACTCTACAAATCAGGGCTGTATGCAAAAAATTATTTGATTCTGCGGCAGTTATCGTTTGCCATAGAAAAAAAATCTACAGACACACAGACACACACACAGACACTTTTCGGAAAACGACTTTTTTTCATGTTTTGAGTGTAGTAGAATCAGAATCTGCAATAATCTCGAACACGATTTTTTTGCCATCACCATACTTCCATTCCTTAAGGAATATGGAAGTAAAATGAAAACCAAAATACAATCTTTACTTCAAAGAAATTTTTTTTTTTTTTTAAGAATTAAATGAATTTAATTTCCAGAAATATATTCTGACAATTAATAAAAAGAAACAACATTAATAAATTAAATTAATTAATAAAAAGAACCTATGAATTAATTACATGAAACATACTATACATTTAACACCAGTCATCAGCTGATGTCTGATTACCAGGTGAACGACCTTACTCTAGGTACACTGAATACAAGTAACACAAATACACACAATTATCCAATTTAAATCATAAAATGTCCTTGTTGATTATACAATCATTACCACATTGAATCTAGTATTTAAAATCATTTATTCTCATAAGTGAATGTTCATCACTAATCATTGAATCATAAAGCACATAGTAACTATTACCATAACAGTGAGTCAACAATACACACCTCTTTAATCAGAGCCAAGCAAACTTAATTGCACCGTGATTACGGTTTAGTATCATTTTAACTGAATATTCAGTTACCTCCTACTTCTACATCATCATTTTTTATTATTCCCCCCCTAAACCCAGTTACAATTAGGTAAATCACCTGCCGGGTAAACCGGATCAAGCATTTACCTTGTGCACTATCTGTGCCCCTGGCTTGTAACGGCCAGCTCCTTTTCCACATACACTATTTTTTCCTGATGGACTGTAGCGCCCATGTGCATCCACAAGAACTGAAGTTTAATTAGGGTATAGATGCTGCCTACACCGTTCTTGTTTCAGCATTATAAAAAATTCGGCATTATTGATGTCCGAGGACACCAGTAATCCTACTAAATATTACTTATATGCCCTTAATACGGCACTACCACCCCCTTCGATGATAGCCGCTGTTCCATAGTTCTGGTGATTCCCCTAATTTACCCCCCGGTTAATTTCTAAAGTCACCAATTTTGAAAATAATAACAAGCATGACTAGGATACAATCCACCTAACCACACTTGCTACCGATAATCCAAATCCACGGTCAGGGTTCAGTGACGCCGTGACCGCCCGAAAGTGGGGAATCACATGTCAATAATATATATGTTACATATTTAAGATTCCTACACACACTAACATAATAAACATTCATAAAGAACATAAACCTCATTCAATCAAAATAAACATCTCATTTGCATCTGAATAAAATTTACAAACATTCCGACTTTAATTTCAATTGAACCTTTTATTCCTCAATCTTTGATTATTTATTATTTATTGTACCATTAAATTCTCCAAAATTCAAATCTATTATCAACATTCATTTTACATAACATTTTACACACCTTCCCTAAGTTAACTTCTTTCAAATTCATTTAATTTCTTTATTGAAACATTTTACTTTACTTCCATTTCGTTATAACATTCCTACTTACATATGGTTAATCATAAACTCAAAACTATAAACATTCATTGCAACAAATAAAACATACATAACCCTATGTACTTTCTGATACATTATAACAACCATATGCCTCCACAACTACACACATTTTACCTTCACTCATTTACTATTTATTATAAAGTTAAAATCTTAGGAAAATCATTTACCTTCATTACCACGGTTCATTTATACAACATTAATTAATTAATTAATTAATTACAAATTATTTAATTCAATCCGTTTTTTAAAACACAAAGTTACTTTAATCACCTTATTCCAAAACAATTACAATTCATTTACATTATAACCTTCATAATTATTCTCATTATTTATTTAGTCTGATACAATATTATTATTATTAAAATCAATTCCTACTACATACATACATTGTTTACATGAAATACATAGTACAACCTAACCTCTTACACAAACACAATTGACCTCACTATAAATTTATCTACAATTTTTTCGTCATCATATTATTGTTTACCACACCTCATTACAATTACATAAGTTAGCCAAGTAATTACCATAAACTAAAATAATTAAATGTTCATTCACTGTTTCTAACCACCATCATCGTAATTAGTCTTATCTTACGTTTACACAATTCATTTACAGTTAAAGACATATTGTTATTATTATTATAATAATCACCATCATTAATTTCATCCATTGTATCACTGTAGTAGTTACAAACCTTATTGCATAGTATTAACTCAAAATTCCTGTCGACATTTGGTATGGTAAATTCTCCCTTAGTATTTTCCGTTAAAATCAGCTAAGTTATATCATCATCTACTGCTGCTATACCAGTTTCAACCCAGGGTAAGTACTCAATATAATTATCAGCTCTCTCTATATCTAACATCTCTACTAATTCTTTATACCTTCTACCAATCTCAAATAACTCTATCTTCCTATCAACATGCAACTCTCTCTCAAAATATCTCTCATCATCACTCCATTTCACACTTTTCTCTTCCATCCCATCCAGAGGGCACTAAATCATTAAAACACTTCCTGGCTCTTCCAGGAACCTCATTAAAACTCAAAGTATTTGTAGAACATTTATCTACCCAATACATTCGTGAAGATCTTTCTTCACCCCCCACAACACCACGGGAAAAATTTACCCTCTCCAACCCCTCTACCTCTAAATGCTCTTTCCACTCTTTCTCTAATTCATCAATACGAATTACTACTCCGTCAATCACTTCTAACAAATTTACTCTCTTATCATCATCGCTGTTACCCACTGTATCACCTTTAAATATCCCGTTTTCAACTATCTTATCACCACTATTACTTGTTAACTCCTTATTAGAATTATCATTATTACTCACCTTGTTCTCAGTTGCTTCATTAATTACATTCTTACTACACTTACCGGTATTTCTTGTAACATTATCTACATCATCTTGTATTTGTTTTATAACTGTCTGGAAACGTTCATCAATACGTTTACATAATGCATTACTCAGATAATCAAACTTTACATTTATACTGTTCTCAAACTTCGCGTTCTGTTCTTTAATTTCTTTAAAATTAGTATCATTTTTAACATTCTGTTGTTCACATTTTATTTTCTGTTCGTTAATGTCATTTGACAGTTTACGGAAACAATCGTCATTGGCATCAAAACGTTTATTCACAAAATTCATTATATCGGCCAATGACAGTTCTCTTATTTTTGTAACTACAGGAGTCGACTTCGCTTCTGCGTTATTTATTATAATGGCCTCGGTTACATTATTTTCAGTTACTGATTGACTGCTTGAATCAGCTGTTTGGATTAACTGACCTTCTAATTCGCTCACACTCAGTGACGGGTTCATTGACCCAAAACCACTTTCACTCATAGCTGAGTCTATTAAATTAATTTCTTTTTCGTTCTCAGACATTTCTCTTGTTATTATTTATTGGCTTACTAATCAATTATTAAATCTTACTTATAATCAAACATGCACAATTTATCAACACCACCTTATTACATATACGTTACATAAATTTTTACGTAATTTCTTCTCAATTTCCGCCAACCAGATTCCATTCTCTGTGCTTTGAAATAGGCCAATTTGGGATAAATATAATTTTTATCCCAAATCCTGGTCACGGCACCATTGTAACTTTTTATAATTTACAATAAAATATTTAAACATCAACACACTCCCACTTACCTGGGTTACATCAAAGTTCCCACAGTCCCACAATTACTCTGTGCGGGCAGGCAAACGCGCACGCTTTCACATTCCACAGCACCTGGAGTTGGCGTATGAAGCCTGTCTGACAGAACAAATGTACAACTGGGTGTTTCGAAAGTCACACACTGCTTTAAAATTGAAACCCTGTCTCGGCGATTCCCTGTCATTACCATTTCTAATTAATAAAATAAAACCCCATAATTCTGTACCGTTACAAGATAAAATGACAATGGATTTTGGTTATCTGTTGTTGTATAATACCAGCTGTAGAATCCTTGAAGAACTGTTGTTTTCATAAACTTGAAGGCACTTCTCTGATTCATACCTCTAACTACATCATTGTGTGCTTGTAGAGAACACTGGTTCATAAACCCTAACGATAAGATGTACAGTGTCATAAAAACTTTCCAAAGTAGTCCTTTGTTACCAACACTACTGTGAATTTTTAATATCACAAATTGTATTATATGATGTATTTTCTATATATTATTTACATGTATGGGAAAGTTCACTTGCTATCTAAGCACTGTAAACACCACGACTTATTACTTTGCATAGTCTACCAGAAAATATATGACATTAAGTGCAGCATAAGGTCATCCACTATACTGGCACTGCATCATTGCCTCATAAGTAAAAGGCACATCACTTGATAATCCATTTGGGCGTCTGGCCAAGGGGGACAGAAAACTATGTTGATACCTGGTTAATGTTGAGAACTTGCGTGTACTGTAATAAAAACCCTGATAACTCTACAAAGTTCCTTTATTTAGAAATGATGCAAATAAAGTATACAAACCTAACTGTGTATGTGCACTTAGCACGTTGTCCTAACTTGGACTGCTAACTATACTCAGAAGTTGTTAAATTGGCACCATATAAACTGCAGCACACATCATACAACTAGAGATGGAACATAGTAACTGAGACTTCAATTAATCTCGTCTGTATATAAAGCAACTATATTTAATAATCTGTAGTCATATTCAGTCGTTACATCATGGATGAGAATCAGTTTACAACTATTTGATTTTACTGCCTTTGTTAGTAGACTTTTATTTGATACTGAAATTATAGAATGACCTGTTTATTATGTTAGTTTGTTATTAATATATATGCCCAGATCTCGTAATAACAGATGACAAAAAATGTTCACAAGTATTTGAAGTAGATATGGATCACCAACTCTGCCCCTTCCTTAAATATTAAGTTATAAGAAATCGTGTGTCTGGTGTAAGGTCTGATTTTCCTGCTATGACAGTTTATATATTTTGCTGAAATGATATAGTAAAAAACTGTTTCTGTTTCAGACAACAAAGGGCCCACAATACAATATTCTTCTTAGTGGAACAGCAGCAATTCCATTATACAAATTTTCTTTTGATAACTATAATTTTGGGGTATGTTTTGTGCAGACATCAAAATCAAAATATTACAGAACAGGCCTTGTCTTCCACAACAAAGATGAAGTACCATTATTGTAAATATTTGATACACTTGTTGTTTTAAATATATTTAACTGTGTGTGTGTGTGTGTGTGTGTGTGTGAGAGAGAGAGAGAGAGAGAGAGAGAGAGAGAGAGAGAGAGAGAGAGAGAGAGAGAGAGAGAGAGAGAGAGAGAGAGAGAGAGAGAGAGAGAGCAAATTATTTTTAAATTACTCCATTTGCTTCAAGTACCACACACACACACACACGCACACACAAATGCATGTGCACATATACACGCAACTTTCTTGGATACAGTACAATTTTTTAATGAAAACTGATGCCATTATGCCACATTTTTAGATAAACTACTTTCTTCCATTACTTTGCTTTAAAATAATTTTCACTCAGGCATTGTTACCTTAAATAAAGTAGAGAGACTGGTCCAAAGTTACCACAACTAATGAGGTTCTTTCCAGTTGGAGACTGTAAACTAGAAAGTATTACTGGATGGGGGCATATCATCTTACTTAGATGTCCATATGTCTGTGGAATCCATAGCTTTAATTACCTAAGCTACTATCTACTAATTCCAACATATGAGGTTAATGTGGAAGTCCATAACAACTGAAAACATCAGCCCTTGTTACTGGAGGCAGTGACCTCTTATTATATTAATGATGAGTATAATTATAGAGCAGAAGTATGATTTAACATAATATATAGGTTAGGATAGGTGTAATATGAGAACCAGTGCTTGATTCTTTTTCTAGGTGCCTGCAGTATTCTAGAGTCCTTAAATAGAGGACTAGCTATAACAGTTATAAGATGAACTGAGTAATACAAAATGATTTGTGGGATTGTCAGAAGTTTGTTAAAAAGGTGAGCACCGTCTAAAACTAAGAAACGGGACAAAGGAACTTTGATGAATTGACTGGAGGAAAAGAACTTCTTTAAATAAGGTTGTCATAAATTATGCCACAGTCATCCAAATTTATTTTCTTACTGCCATTAGTCAAGGTGAAGAAATAGAAAGAGTATTCAGTACTTTAATCTACTATATGTGAAGAAAAAAGTTATAATAGTAAAAGAGACTTTATGAAAGTGTAGGGAAATTTGAAAAAAATTTAGGATAATTTTTCTTTTTTTTGGGGGGGGTAATAAAAAAAAGACAGATGGCTTATGGACCTTGTAGTGTCACAGGGATAATTTATATATATATATATATATATATATATATATATATATATATATTATAACATTGCCAAACCCAGATCACATGTGATATCAATAAGTATGTAAAAAATGCTAAGAAATAATATATTTTAATAAATAAATAATAACGAGAACGAAAATAGTAAATATAATTAAGAATGAAGGAGGAAGAATAGTAAACCAGAGGTGATTATTAAATAAGAAATACAAACTAGACTGACAGACAAATGACATTGACCCAACCCCAGAGATTGGCCAGATAATAACCAAAATAAAGCGAAACAAGATGGAAGGGAAGGAGAAGAAAAATGAATTTAAAAGTGGAACAAACCAACTACAAAGAAAATAAAATGTACCAAGGTGATAAGACACAGACAAATAGTGTAGAATAGGGAAGGGGGAGATGATACCATCAAATACCATAAAGGAAACGAAACCGGTGAATAACCAATATAAAAAAGAAATATTAGTATTGTCTAAGTGACAAATGTAACTCATAATTAATAAAAACCCATTGAATAAAAATACACTAACCCACGAATTAGTAGTATATATATGTAAGTAAGAAATCTAGAAAAAGACATGAACTTATTAGATACAAATAAAATTTGTAAAGATAGTGAGATAGTGAGAAATATAATGAAAATAAGTGACAAAGAAAAATAATAATAGGGTTTACCCACCAATAAACGTGTAAAATAAAAAAGTGATAACAGTGAAAGTGATATGTGAAAAAGGATATTGTAAACAATAGTATGATTAAAAAGATAGTGATAGATAAGTAAACACTCAATAAATCAATGATGGACCAATGAAGGATTTAAGAGTGGGATTGTAAAAAATTATATAGTTAAGGGTAATTAGAAATAGTATTTAGAGTAGAATTAGATAAAGGATACAATATTACTCAGGGGAGAAAGCCCAGATAAAACAGTTTGTATTAATGTGGAATGGAGGAGATAGTAATAGTGAAATAAGGTTTTGTGTTAAAATTAAATATACAATGAATAAAACACCCCATGTTAAAAGGGGAACTAACTTTAGTAAGTTTACAAGAAGTAAGAATGATTATCACTCAAAGTAATAACTTGTAAAGAATTGTTTATTTCAATGTTATGAAGAGGATATGGCTGAAGGGAACTTAGAGTCCATAGGCCTAATTGTTATATTTTAAGTATTAGGACATAGAAAATAATCTTGACATATGATCAGAACAAAAACAAACTCAAGACACAACAACCACTAAACCAATCAATTGTAACAACAGAACAAAAACTTTGTAATGAAATGAAATATAATTAGAATAAATTAAATAAAAATAATCAGTGGCTACTAAGGCCTAGGAAATGTATAACGGTCAATGACAAATAATTGCAAACTGTATAAAAACAACCAGGAAATTAAGAAATTCAAGGCAAGTAAATAGCCGAGAATAATTTGTAAATCAGTTTAAAGGAAAAATATTAGAATAAGAACTTAGTTTAAAGGAGAAATGTAAATACCAAATATTAACAGATTTGTACAAACATTGATATTTCATAAAACCATACATTATGTGATACCAAATTAATCTTTGAAAGGAAATAATAACAGTGGTGATAATATTTAATATGTAGGGAAGAGGACTGAAGAATATAATCAATAAGAAGATATGCAGATATTTTGAATAAAAATTCAAAATTTGATAACAATAGACTACTTCAGAATTAACCAATCAGGATTAATTGGTTACTATGACAACAGTTGTTTGGTTGCTAATTACCGTTAGATTTTTTTACGGGATATATGACGCTTTTGGTTGAATAGACGCTAGTTTTGGAATGATCAAAATTGTTAATTAAAACGTCAAAAATATCAAATGAAATTACTAGCAAGTGAACCCCAAGAATGAAGACGATGGCTGAAACCATATAACTAATGTCGAAGCCGAATTAAAGAAAAAAGAAAATAAAATCCAGCCGATTAACTTGGAAAAGATGCCCGAAGTCCCGAACCAAAGAAAATTAAAGATGATTGCAGCCTAACTCCATTAATACCAGATCAAATGAGTTCATCCTGTCTACTGAAGTGATAAGTACCTATTAAATTACCCGAATTTCTGACTAAACTCACGTTAATAATTTCTCACTAAAGGTCGAAATCTCACTAAACTGAACATAATTACTTTCAAAGATTAAAAAACTAAGTCACTGAAAATTTATAAACTGGCAAAGATAACCTGTTATTAATTACCAATAGCTTGTAAACACTTTTACTACACTACACTAAACAAATTATACCTACACAGTATATTATTTAAGTTTAACTGATGTAAGGGTGTGTATTTTTATTGTTTTGAACATTAGTAATCCTTTTAACGCAATCTCAAGAACCCGTGACAAACGAACTATAATAATTTTGTATATAATTTCCACAGACGCCATTACTGAAAGTCTGTTAATCAGTTCAGATATCGATTTGTCAAACCCTGTAGAGTTGTCTCATATATAACCGGAGCAATTGTGTTACAAAGGGAAACATAATTTGTATTAAATGAATAAGTGATCATTAATAAAAAATAATTAAGTATTGAGTGTAACCACGGTGTTACAATTTCATTAGGAGGTGGATAATAATTTATGTACATTTTAGCAGACAAGTAGTGTTGACGACTAGCGACCGCACAGCCAACGCAACGAACTACTGGCCGCTACAGACGGCCGAGACAGGCGGAAACATTTGAATTATTCAAACCGCCTGAGCGGCGCAGGCCATACACATTTAAAATTTTTTTAATTGTTTTAATAAAACAATTTGGCGCCACCGGGATTTTCACACCCCTAGTGAACAACAGGTAAGAACATCGAGACCTGGTTATTCGTACGTTCGCAATGGACGAAATCTGCGGAAGTTGCATTCATTTGAACGACGGATAGAGAAGACACATTACACCCAGAATACACATACAAATTGTACATGATTCACATTTTACAGAATAAAACGGTAGCCGTACACACGACTACATTACAATATATATATATATATAGTAACAGTCTTCAACATTTTAAGAACATAAATGAACTTGGAGAAGACAAATGGTATTATAAAAAATGTGTAATAAACATTGTAAGACATATTTAAAAGATGTCCCAAATATTCAGTCTTGACAGTTTTTTCTATAACTACGTTTGTTGCCTTAACATTATTTTTCTATCTTCAGAGAATCTGATGTGAACTGATGTAAAATGTCTACATTTTATTGTTGTTGGAAGTACACCTGTATCATTTCAATATCTATTTGTAGTAGATAAACTATTCTGTTGTGTCTACTTTTATTTTAATCATACAGACTTTAAGTATATATTCTTGACTTGAATTGACTGATAAAGGAAATCTTATGGCAGGTTAGAAAAGAAATCTGAAGATAGTGATGCTTTCACTGTAGAGATGACACAGAGCAAAGTTCCCCCAAGAGGAGAATTGGTTATACCCATTTATTTCCATCCTGTGATGTGTCAACCGTATGAAGAAGTTGTCATGTTTTCTGTGAACAATTCCTTCGCTTTCAATGTAGTTCTTACTGGTGAAGTAGCAGAGTTAAGTGTAAGTAATTTTGTCTGTTTTATTTATATATTATTTATAAATATGTTATAAATAATTAAACTTCAACTGATAACTGCATGTTATATTTTTTATTAAAACTGTAAATAAAATTTTTCAATGGATGGTTAGTGAGGATCGGTAAAAAATAACACAAATTTTTAACTTATTTGCGTCAACGTTTCGACAATGTTTATTGTCATCATCAGGACCCCTGTGTATGAAATACGAAAGAAATGTCAAACACAACGGAACAATTAAATATTTCGGTGAACGTGTTCGTGTATATGAGTGTGTGTGTGCGTGCATATATATTGTAACAACACCTGTTACTTATTTACTTGTTAGTTAAACGATTAGTTGGTTGGTAACCAACTAGTTAATGAGTTCTGGGGTTTATTCAAGCTCCACGTTGGTATGCGCCAATTTGTAACAACTAGCCGATGTTACGTGTGTAGCGAGTGTAATACTGTTACGGGTTTCTTGCTAATGCGACCCTGTATAATGAACCAAGCTGTTATTAAGGAAAATGTTTATTATGTAGTCTTATAGGTGACCTCCTGTAACTCAATATTAATAGACAAGTTTATTTATTATATCGTTATTGCAACTTTTATGTAGACCATAACACGGTTTTACCCAATTACTAAATGTTTACCTGATGATAATTCTATATTTCAGGCATTTTAGTTAATAAATTGAGAATTCTCTCCAACCCTAGTCAGTCCGTATTATTTAAATCAATGCAAAAGTTGTGATGGAAACACGCTAGTTCGGCAATCTCACGTTCTACCAGCTGTCGACTATAAGCGCTGTTATTCGTAATTGACTTACTCTTATAGGTTAGCTTGTTCACCAGATTTTTAATCACCTTTTTTACCTGTAAATTAATCCACCACCAAAATACAATACCTATTCTACAATAATATAAAACATCATTACATACAAGAAGGATTCTTTATTTGTATTACTTTTTTATTTTAACTTCCAACAGTGCTCTTCACGGTTATAAGATAGTTATATCGATTGTACAATGTTGAATCGATTGGTTAGTTGACTATTCCTTTTTAATACAAATTAAATATAATGTTAATTATCTCTTATCCCAGGGTACGTGTGATTCTTTTAACGATTAGTAAGGCCAGGTAATGCAAAATTAAGGTTACTAAGTATTACAAAATGTTATTAGTTCTTAATGTATTAAAATTAAATATAAGCTGGTGTTACCGTACTGTGCGATTCTCAAGGTAGCAGTGCCTGTTTACAAACGCTGGAAGATTTACAGTTGAGGTTACGTTAGTCCAGAAAAGGTGTTCAGATTATTAATAAAATTGGAAGGGTGATGTCCTGGAGGGCAACAGGAACTCTTCTATTCTTCGTTCTCCTTCACGATCCTTGTGGTTGTCGGTCCCGGAGGAATTGGTGTCGTATTATAATTTCTTTCTTGAAAGTGAGGTTTACGTCTCCAGTAACAAAGGTTCTTGAGTATTTTTTTGTCTATAATTCCATTAATTCAGACTTCTTATTCCATCAGTGAGTCTCCTGGTTAAATGGGAAATCGGGTTCAACACTAATTCCAATGGAATTACCTTGAAGAATGAAATAATAATTCCGCTACCATTTGGAGGTATATGGGTATATTTCTCAAAATCTAATTCATTGATTATTAATCGGTTTAGTTTGTAGGAATTGGTTTTTACTTTAATTTGTTAATTTTTATTCATTTTATGTTAATTTATTTCTTTTTTTCTTAAATTTGTCTACTGATCTGAACTCAATAGCATATAACAATCGAATAATTGAAAATCAACAAGCTTCTGTACATTTTAGTTACCCTAACAACCATTACTTTCTGTCATTGGATAATATTTGATATCCTAGAGCCAGAATTATAAAATATTACTACTCTTTTTAATAAAATACTCCATGCTTGGAATTATATCAAATTACATAAAACTCTCACCTAATCTACCTTATTAAACCATATATATTTTACTATAGTTTCATCTGACTGGACTTATTAAAAAAGGTATTAATTCCCTTTTACAAATATTAAATTTAGGCCTATAGGTTTTCTTACACCTTTAATAATATTGTTTTGTTTTTTAACTTAATTTTTCTCTACCTGACCTACTGTACAAATAGTCATTGGCTTATGGCCACTTACATCAATTTTAATTTCCTGGTTTTAATTCATGATTATATTTAGTTCTTCATTGAACCCTTCATTATTTCTTAACATAACTATAAGAACTACTTGCTAACTTTGTGACATTTATTGCCTTCCTGGCTGAGTTTACAAACATTAATTTAAACATCTTCATTAATCAATTACAGTAAATACATTTAACATAATATAATACTTAACCCATGTACTTATACTTAATTATTTAAATACAATTTTAACATAAATAAAAGGAGTACCACAGACTAAGTACTTCTTTAAAGCAACAACTCCACTCTTACTATCCACAAAACATAAGATAAATATTCTGTAAACACTATATCATGTTACAGCATAACACCAAGTACATTTCATAACACCTTAAATATTAATTTGAATAGTATTTTATAATTTATTCCTACACATTAAACTCCTCCCATTAGACACAATGTTTATGTTTTACATCCCATATTATTTATTACATTTTTTAGATTTAGGTACACTTTAGATGTTTTAATTACTTAGTAACCTTAACATGTACCTCTAATGTATTCTTCAGGTGATACGGGCCCTCTTGTATTTCATTATAACCGGCTTGGTGCATTGTTCTAATCATATTTACCTAGTTTTTTATGTAACGTCGGGGACCTCAACTCTGTTACATTACAATATGTATCATTGTGTAACGGGGCTATTTTGAGGGATATAATTTTAATTTTAATTTTTCAATTATTTGGAACTGATCGGTTTGGACACCCTTACGGTAACTCAGACATATTTGTTGGACACTCTGTATACAATTCCGTACTGGTCGGTGCCTAGCACCAGCGATAGCAGCGTTGGAATGGGAACCAGTGCGCACATGCCTGTATTTTCCGTTGGGGAGAAAAGAAAAACTTTGCAGCTGTAAGCGTGCGCCCGTGGGCCTCTACAATACTCTCGACACCAAAGTCATCAACAGAACGGAACAATGTGGTTGATTAGACTGGCCACATGAGCGGCTCAGCCAATCACCGCTCGAGCTCGCGGAAGTGAGCATCACCAATGCACATCGGAGCGTCGGTCAGTCGGAAAACAACATCTACAAGTGCCGGACGCGAGCAGTGTGTGCGTCCGCCGGCTGGGCAGTGTTCATCTAGCCCGTGCAAAAAATGGGGATGCCGGGCATAGATAGTTCGGTCAATAACATGTAAACCGCGTGGTGGCGTCGGAGCGCGGTTTGACTCAAATTTTAATAATGTAGAACGACCGGCAGAAAAGTGAAGATATAGCAAAATCGAACAGTTCGGTAGTGAGCAAAATTTGGTGAAGACATAATTTGGACATAATCGGTACAATACAATGGATGGAGTGCAGCGTGGGCTGTGGAGGAAAATACCGACAGAGTAACTATGATACAACTAATAATTAAAAAAGCGCTTTAATTTAAAAAAGGGGTATTTGAATAAGATGTAAATGGATATGCAAATGCTGGGCAGCCTTTATTAGTTATTAAGTTTAAGCAATTATTTTCTGTGTTTTGTTCAGTATGATAACCATCTGTTACAGGTAGATTGGACCTAAATGTGGTTTCGAGTAGAGTTCTAAAAGTACAATAAAATTCAAAAACGTATAAAGAGAATAATGGTATAATAAAATTTAAGGTTTGTTTACAACATAACCATGTGTTAGTTTAGTTATTTCACCATTACCACTTCCTAGCGTTCTGTGCTGAAAGATTCGTCTAACGAACCCGGGAATTTTCTGAATTATTATTGGGAGGGAGTCAGATTGCAAAATTGTCCCTTTTGTTTTATTAAGGTAGAGTGTAATGTTTCGATGTATAGCCTAAAACATCGTGGCGACTCTGGACTTCTGATGGCTGTTTTTTATATGAAAGGTAAGTAAGCGAAAAGATCGCAGGTAAGTTCCTGGCAGTATTTTTTATTAAATTTATTTCGATTAAATATTGTTTATCAACAATTGGCGACTCGCTGCCAGGATCCTGATATAATTTTATACGAGGTAGACCTATTTTAAAGCACAGAAAATAGGAATTGGTAACGGCGTATTTGTAAAAAATTATCGTACATAATTACGTTGAATAAGGTTATGTTTTGGTAGCGCTATTGTGTGTTTACTTTTACGTGTTGCTAACTGTTTTATGTGTGGGGTATTTTGATTTTAAGTCTATTTTAAGTGGGCGTTATATAAAGGGTATATTATAAAGAATTTTTGAACATGGCCGAGGCACAAGAAAATAAAGTGAGTGGATTAGGGGAGGCATGGAATACTATGGAATTCGTACATGGGTTTATGAATATTTAGAGGAGAATGACTGATGATGATAAGCGTAGATTAATTGATCAGCTGAGACAAATGGAGGAACAAAAAACGGGATTATTCGCTCCTTGGGGACGAGCTAAAGAGTTAAGAGGGCAAACAGAAGAGTGTAAACAAGAAAGTAAAATAGTAGAAAATGGTAGTCACGAGATCAAAAGTGATAACGGTGACACAATTGAAAATGTAGCGATAGAGAGTGATACATGGAATGATAGTGGAGGTAAAAATGATGACACTTTTACAAACAATAATGCTAGTTTAAATGCAGTGGAGATAAAAAATGAGGTAAGTGAGGTCAAAACAAATGATAATCAGAAAGGGGTTAGTTTAAATGCAAACAAGGTGCTAATTGACAAGGTAAGTGGAAATAATAGTGACAACTATAATTATAAGGTGAATAATAATGTTAGTAATGATAACGTTAACCAGAGTGAAATATTGTTGAATAAAAATATTATAGATATCTTGAATAATAGTGGTGGTGATAATGAGAGTAGAAAGTTAGTCGGTGTTAGTAACGGAGTAGTAATTAGTGTTGATGAATTAGAGAAAGAGTGGCAAGAGAGATTAGGTGAGTATGTAGGGCAAAGGGCAAATTTTCCCTTAGTTTATGGTGAAACAGAGGTTTCACCGGTTGTTTATGAGGACAGAGTTTCCTCCTGTAGCTGTATGGAAGACGAGGTGTCTTCAGATGGTCCATTTATTTTGTATGATGATCTTGGAAGTGCCAAGACATATAGTAAGTTTGTGTGGCCCTTTGCATGGAATGAGATAGTTTAGGGGGGTAGTGACAGGTGTTATGATGATGAAAGATGTTTTGAGAGAGAGTTGTGTGCAGATAATAATATATCAGTTAAAGAGAAAATATAAAGAGTTGAGAGAGAGGTTAGAAGTGGTGAAGATAAACAATATAAAATACTTACCTTGTGAAATAGAGATTGATAATTATTTTGATGATACCTTTATAAATGATAAAATAACTTACCTGATGTTAACCAAAAGTACTGATGGAGACTGGACAAAAATAACTAATAATATATATAATACTTTCACTTATGAACTTACTATTGTCACTTCCCAAACGTTTCAAGATGTTGTTTCTCTTCTTCAGTGGGTTGAGTACTAACTGTCGATTACAGAATAACCGTTACGGAATGGAGTGTGTGGTGGGGGTTGATGGTGGGAAGGGATTGGCACTGAGGTTCGAATTATGTGTGTTGATCAGTGTGTCAAATAGTGTATGTGATTTGTAATGTATCTGTTCATTTAATATGTTGTTTGGTTGTAGTGTGTGATATCTGTATATTTCAAATTGTTCAGCTGTGTTTAGTTTTCTACTTTTTGGTAAGTAGTGTAATATTTCCATGTTGTGTTCTATGTTTGTGCAGCTGTGGTTTTCGTTATGTAAATGTGTGGCAAATGTGGAATGTATGTAGTTTGTGGTGAGGGCTTTTAAATGTTCAGAAAACCTGGAAGAAAAAGATCTTCCCGTCTGGCCGATGTAGAATTGTTGACAATCATTGCAATTTAATTTGTAAACCCCTGTTTTGCTGTATGTGTCAATGTCTTTGTTAGTATTGTTTATATGTTTTCTAATGGTGTTGTTGGTTCTGTAAGCTACTTTATAATTTTGTTTCCTAAATGTGTTTGCAATTTTATGTGTATTGGAATTGTAGTATGTAAGTGTTATGTATTTACTGGGTTTTGTGCTGTTGGTCAGATGTGTTTTATTTCTTTTTGTGTTGAGGATTCGTTTGTGTAGTTTATTTATTAATTCGGGGTTGTATCCGTTTTTGACTGCTATGTATTTAATTGTGTTTAATTCATCTTGGTAGTCCTGTGTGTTTAGGGGTATTGACGTGAGCCTATGGAGCATGTAGTTGAAAGCTGCATGTTTGTGTTGAGTTGGGTGGTTGGATGTGTTGTGTATGACCATGTCTGATGTGGTGGGTTTTCTGTATATTTTGTATGTGTGTGTTGTTTGGTTTGGTGATTGTAAGGTCTAAAAAGTTTATGCTGTTGTTTAATTCTATTTCAAGTGTGAATTTTAATTTATGGTGTAAAGTGTTAGTGTATTTGTGGAAATTTTCTATTTGTCTTTTGTTGCCGTTGTAAAGGAGTAAAATGTCGTCGACATACCTGTGCCAATATATTATTTTATCGGTGTATTTGTTGTTGTTCAGTATGTGTTTCTGTTCTATGGTGTGTATGAATATTTCTGCTAGTATACCTGATATAGGGGAGCCCATGGGTAGTCCATCTGTTTGTGTGTAATATATGCTATTGTGTGCGAAATAATTTTGATCTGTGATAATTTTAGTTAGATGGATGATCTCGTTTATGTGTGTTTCGGGTGTGTTATTTATTTTTAGTAATTGTTCTAATGTAATTATGGTTTCTTTTATGGGAACGTTGGTGTATACTGGTATACCAGTAGTGAGTGAAACATGTTAAAAATAACTTTTAATAATTACATAGTGAACATCCCCTAATCAGGTTTTAGTTATATGTAATATATTTTACTATGCTATATGCTGACTGTATGTATAAACAATTTGTGTACCAATCTAATATCCAATTGTTGATTACTGTTTGTTTAATTAATTAAAATATCATTACATTTAGTAATTTAAATTGTTATACTGTATAAATTAAGTTCTGTCATACTATAATTTGCTCGTTTTCTTAAAGATAATATTGGAAGATGTAAACAAACTATCTATCTCAAGTCTTCACATATACAATTGTGAAGTTATTTAATTTTAATACATTTAAATCATAAAATATTTATATTTTATCTCCCACTTACCTTTTTCCTTCAGCCCAGGGTTACATCACACGAACTGCGAAATGCAAGTATGATTTCAGGTTATCTGAATAACGGACTCAACTCTCATTGATGTGACAGAATTAATATTTTATTTCATTTTATATTAATTCAGATTCTTTAATTACTCATATTTCCTTTCCAAAATAACATTTTACTGTTTATTAACACATGAATAGCACGTCAAACATTTACTTTACATTTAATTTACTCTACCTACACGTTTACTTAAAAGGTTCATTTGCATATAAAATCTTATTCAAGTGGCTTCTGCTTAATTTTCTTTGGAAATACAAGACATTCTTTTACATGATCAACATTCGCATATCTAGCTGCAGACTTTAACATAAATAACTAATACAACTAACTCCTTAACCTAAAAAGACAACCCAGTAATTGCTCACTCACTCATTCGCACACCTACCCCATTTAATTAAGCACTTTTTTCTTTTATTTTATATTTTCATAATTAATTGATTTGGTATACTGTTACGTGGTATCGGCGTCCCTGCAGGTCACTTGTTGATCTCCACAATTTTTTTGTTCACTTTTGTCCGAAAGGTCCCACTGTTAATTTTGATATTACTGGTTAAATTCTGCACTGTTTTTATGGTTCTGAACTCACATTTCTATAATTAAAATTTTTCTTTTAGCACGTGAAACTACGGTACAGCCGGCCGGCTATAGGTGTGGAAAACGACAAAGCAGTTCTCTCAGCGTCTATATAAACCACGCCTTCTTCATCCATGGCAACTTCGTTCGTGATTCGTTGATAAAGATCACATGACACAATAATGAGTCGTCACGTGATATCGCTTGTTGAGCGAGTTTGGGTATTTTTGTTCTGTCTTGGGGCTCGCCATAAGGTTTTTATTTATCCCCCAACGGAAAATACACGCATGTGCGCACAGGTTCGCATTCCAACGCTGTTGTCGTTTGTGCCAAACACGGACTGATACGGAATTGCATACAGGGTGTCCAATCAAGCATGTCTGCGTGACCGTAAAGGGTGTCCAAACAAATCAGTCCCCAATAATTTATAAATTGAATAAAAAATATACCCTTCAAAATAGCCCCGTTACAATACCCCCCCCCCAATAAAAGATCTTCTGCTGGAACAGAAGAACTCTCATTGCTAAACCCCTAAGAGGATCGGAGAGGATATGGTGCCAACAACCCCCCGTTAATTTCTTAACACTTCATGGGTAAACTACCCCCCTAGCTCGGCGACCATGGCTGCACCTGAACGAGATTACTGGACTTCTCTATCCGAGATCCCAACACCATAAAATCGAACAGACACCCACCACAGTGCACCTAACCTTCTAACATTCTACCCCCAAAATCAACCCCCTGGCCTCATACCATGCCAAATCCGCAACCGATATATTCCCCCTTACATGCACACTGGGCTGCCTTTAGCAAGTACTGGGCGCGTACACACACTCATGATTACTTTCTAAACAAACTCATCATTTAAAATTTCCAAAATATTTATCTTTAAACTCAAAATTCATTTACGTTTAAAATCAAATTGCTATATCTCCATTACTCTCTCAACTCTATCAATTCTCTTCACTACTAATAATAATCCTAAAGAAAAACAAATTACACCTTATTAAAACATGAATTCACTTACTCTAACATTTGTTTACACATATATTCTAAACAATATAATTCAAGAAACACTAGTAACACACATAAACAATAATATACTCGAAACTCAAAACATCATCTATATGACAGGCATAAAAAATAATTTATTTTTTTTCCAACAAAATTTAAATTTATCAAAATATACTTTTCTCAATATTCAGAAACTTTTAAAATCATTTAATTCAATTAAACGACAAAATTGCATCAATCAATTGCTAGAAACTGGTCTTGTCTCTAATATCAACCATCAGCTGATCTCTCTGGGTCAAGTCAATGACCTTGACATACATATGTTACATTAAGCTACATCATAAAATACATGAAACATCTTTAAAATTCTTTACCTTTAAACACAATACAACATAATAAAATAAGATATTTAAAATTAGCATGGTGATTATTATCTTATAATAAACAATAAAATTTACATTTAAATTGACCAAAATTACACATTTTATAGCTTCATACCATTCTCAAATTCTATTACAATCTGTCACTTGTTTCAATTACTTTTATATTTTGACTATGACTTTCTTTCTTTAATATTTTCATTCTCAATTAGTTTGGGTGACTCAATTATTCATAATAACTCACTTTATCAACTTGGCATTTATATATACTCTTACCCCCCTTCTGACGCTAATACTCACTTAACAGCTTTAACTAGTATGACACCCATCTATCAAAACATCTACCAACCATTCTCTACTCCTAACTTACTACTCAACTCATTTCGCATCATTCTACCCTCATAACAAAATATTCTCTACCCCTTTTGTACTCAGGATGTGTGTTCCCTTCCCACTGCTCATTCCCTTAAGTTGGTTCCTGGACTCCCCCTAGGTAACCCTTTCCGGCACATATCGGTTCCCCTCCCGCCACAACGCTTTTCGTTGAGGACTCCTTAGCACACCACCCCCCTTACAAAATTCCACTATCAACTAATTACTCTCCCATTGCATCACTTTCATCTACAAAATATCACCTTTTATTTATTACCTCAATATATCACTCCTTACTCTACATATTTTCCCCATAGCTACTGTGTCACTATCAATACTCAAATTCTACATTACATTTATTCACAACAATCATCTTACTTTGTTCAACTCCCCTTCTAAACTCAACTTGGACTGATTTAAATGTCCTAACGAAATAATAATCACCCAAATCTAACATTTACCCCATTTTACATTACATTTACCATTGAAAATTCAAAACTAGCTCCATTCATTTTACCATTTATTTCAAAATCTCTTAAACACATTGAAAATACTAATTTCAATCATTAATTATATTCAATTTTAATTATATTCAAACATTTAATTACATTGAAAATTTGCAAATCATTTATAAGTGACAGGCTACATAGATGACTCCAGCAATCAGCTGATTTTCTTGGCAAGGTGAATGACCTTTCTACAGATATGTTTTTAAAATTATATAAAGTGCAAATGTTTATAATTCTTACCCCTAACATACTACATACAATTAATACAAATACACAAAATTATATAGTCATTATCATATACTTTACATTTAAACATTGAACATTTTGCTTTACATAAATTGCATTTGAAAACTCATACTTACAGTACATCACTCACATACTGCCATAAACACAAAATATCAACACCAAACACCAATAACTCCATGTACCTTCTGAAACATTTTAACAATCATGTTATTCCACAAACTAAACACAATTTAACATTTATTTATTTATTTATTTATTATTATCAAATTTAAATCTCATAAAATAATTTAAATTCACATCAAAATTCAATTATATAACATTGTAAATCAATCAAAATATTTAAACATCTCAAATTACTTTAATTAAATCAATTATTCAAGAACACAACATATTTCAATTATTATCAAAACAATTACAATTTATTAATTACTTTCATAATTATTCTTGTTATTTATTTAGTCTGCTCAAAATATTATTATTGTTATTAAACACTTTCTACTACATACACATATTGTTTACATTACATACTTGTTACAATACAGACACAATTAATTTCACTAAAATTTATTTACAAATCTTTGTCATTATTTTTCTGTTTTCCACACCTCATTTCCTAATTCAGCCAGGTCATAACCACAAAATAAAATATTTAAAATGTTCATTTATTGAGTCTATATTTACCCTCCATCATTGTATAATAGTCTTATTTTTTTATAACACTTCTCATTCTTACTCACACTCAATTTATTATTATTATTATTATTATTATTATTATTATAACCCATTAACTCTATGTCATTCATTGTACCATTATAATTTATAGGATTATTCCCTTTTATTATTTCATAAACCTTGTCAATATTAGTTATTTTTATCTTGTTGTTGCATCCTCTTCGTTCACTTATTAATTTAATAATATATATAATACTTTCACTTATGAACTTACTATTGTCACTTCCCAAACGTTTCAAGATGTTGTTTCTCTTCTTCAGTGGGTTGAGTACTAACTGTCGATTACAGAATAACCGTTACGGAATGGAGTGTGTGGTGGGGGTTGATGGTGGGAAGGGATTGGCACTGAGGTTCGAATTATGTGTGTTGATCAGTGTGTCAAATAGTGTATGTGATTTGTAATGTATCTGTTCATTTAATATGTTGTTTGGTTGTAGTGTGTGATATCTGTATATTTCAAATTGTTCAGCTGTGTTTAGTTTTCTACTTTTTGGTAAGTAGTGTAATATTTCCATGTTGTGTTCTATGTTTGTGCAGCTGTGGTTTTCGTTATGTAAATGTGTGGCAAATGTGGAATGTATGTAGTTTGTGGTGAGGGCTTTTAAATGTTCAGAAAACCTGGAAGAAAAAGATCTTCCCGTCTGGCCGATGTAGAATTGTTGACAATCATTGCAATTTAATTTGTAAACCCCTGTTTTGCTGTATGTGTCAATGTCTTTGTTAGTATTGTTTATATGTTTTCTAATGGTGTTGTTGGTTCTGTAAGCTACTTTATAATTTTGTTTCCTAAATGTGTTTGCAATTTTATGTGTATTGGAATTGTAGTATGTAAGTGTTATGTATTTACTGGGTTTTGTGCTGTTGGTCAGATGTGTTTTATTTCTTTTTGTGTTGAGGATTCGTTTGTGTAGTTTATTTATTAATTCGGGGTTGTATCCGTTTTTGACTGCTATGTATTTAATTGTGTTTAATTCATCTTGGTAGTCCTGTGTGTTTAGGGGTATTGACGTGAGCCTATGGAGCATGTAGTTGAAAGCTGCATGTTTGTGTTGAGTTGGGTGGTTGGATGTGTTGTGTATGACCATGTCTGATGTGGTGGGTTTTCTGTATATTTTGTATGTGTGTGTTGTTTGGTTTGGTGATTGTAAGGTCTAAAAAGTTTATGCTGTTGTTTAATTCTATTTCAAGTGTGAATTTTAATTTATGGTGTAAAGTGTTAGTGTATTTGTGGAAATTTTCTATTTGTCTTTTGTTGCCGTTGTAAAGGAGTAAAATGTCGTCGACATACCTGTGCCAATATATTATTTTATCGGTGTATTTGTTGTTGTTCAGTATGTGTTTCTGTTCTATGGTGTGTATGAATATTTCTGCTAGTATACCTGATATAGGGGAGCCCATGGGTAGTCCATCTGTTTGTGTGTAATATATGCTATTGTGTGCGAAATAATTTTGATCTGTGATAATTTTAGTTAGATGGATGATCTCGTTTATGTGTGTTTTGGGTGTGTTATTTATTTTTAGTAATTGTTCTAATGTAATTATGGTTTCTTTTATGGGAACGTTGGTGTATAGGTTGGTTATGTCGAATGAAGCAAGTGTGGAATTGTGGGGAATGTGTACATGTTGAGTTTTATTCACTAGATCTATACTATTTTTGACAGTGGTGTTGTTTGTTAAATTTATGCTATTTCTGATCAATTTATCTAAATGTCTAGCTATTTTGTGTGCAGGTGCTTGTGTGTTGTTTATAAGTGGTCTGATGGGAATATTGGGTTTGTGTAATTTCGGTAGTGCATTTAGTGTAGGGACAAAAACTATTATTAAACAATCATAATTTAGAAACATACAATTTACACAATAACTGTAGAACTTTATGACTTACATCAGATAGTTGACATAAGGTTACAAACAAAAGTTTCTGGTAAATTTTACTAACAAGTAAACTTGGATAATAATTGTAATCATATTGTAAATTATAGTCAATAGTACGATAGAATATTGTAATTTATGTATATGTCCACAATCACACCTTCTCTCTCACCCATTCTCCCCCTACCAATTCTTCTCACAGCCTCTCACTCTAACCTGAAATCGCTCTATCACTCACTATCCCTCCCACTCACTCTCTCTCTCTCACTCTCTCTCTCTCACTCTCTCTCTCTCTCTCTACTCATACAACACCTTCTCACTCACATTAACCACTCGGGCGCTCTGTCTCTCTCTCACTCGCAATCTAAACAGTATATACCATCAATCTAACAAGCAGACGTGTACATACACACACACTAGCACAACATAGACACACACACACACATACACACAAACACATACACACCACACAAGCCAACTACACATTCGAACATCAATACATAAGTATAACACTATTTTATTCTCTTCTTTTTTTCACCTAAGTGTAAATTATGCACAATGGAGATGACCACTGTACTGAGTTTAAAACTGATCGAATATGTGTCTATAAGAATTGTTATATGTTACTTAGGTAATACTAAATAATATGATCAGTGAGCCACTTACAATTGTTGCTGACGCCAAACACACAACTGTAAAATTTGCCCGGACCAACACCCTATTTATAAAACAGAACAGACGACCCTTTGAAGGAAATGAAAGTAACATGTGTTAGGAAGGCAGTTGAGAAAAGATTTGCACTATGAAGGGGAGTGACGCTAATTAATATCTGTAACGAGCTGGCCTACAAAAATGACCAACACATCCTGTAGGGAGACTACTGATTATTTCTTCGAATTCATGCCTTGACGGTGTGTATAAGTTGAGCATAACTGGACGAAAGATTTTGAGTATCAGTGCAAAAATTAATGAAGTGAGGGTTTTATACTTTACTTATTACTTGTTCTTTTCTTATTTTATGCTTGTTGATTCAGATTGTCTTCATTTTTTAATAACGTCTTGGTTTATATAATTATTTCTTCTTTTTGACACACTCGGAATTGATATACTTGGTTGGAATTGATATACTTGGTTGAACTTTTTGTTCTTCGCTCCACAGAGTTGACCTGTTCGCATTTCAGTCTAACAATCAATTAATTCGTTTTCTTACTCTTTCAAATGGTCTTGACCAAATTTTGCTAATTCCTCGTTAGTCAGTTCAGCTGAACTCTGGGTCACATGACAAGTATTATTTCAAATAAATGGTTTTTTCACCTTCCAGTATAAATTACTCCCTAACTGTTACCTAATTTTACTTATTTTAATTTACATAATGATTTTCCTTATTTTATTACAAACAATTTGATACCTGATATGACCTGTGTGTGTGACCTAATAAGTATTTTTTGTGATTTACAAAATCATGTTTTATAGGCCATTTAGTCATTTGACTTTCACAAAATCATGTTATAATTCCTTAAACTAATTACTACATTGTGATTACTATAAAAAAGAAAATCTATTTAACAATTCTGGCTTTCTTTCACTAATTCACAGTGGTTTGACTTTTTGTTACCTAATTTTGATACTACTTTTAATGTTTAACATCTGCCTAAGCACTGTTGTTCCTTTAATTCCTTGTTTTGTTCTTTTACAATCATTATTTGTCCTGTTAATTTAAAGTCTTGTGATTAATTACAAATTTTCTCTGTAATTCTACTACATTGTATTAAAATTTATTATACCCTTATTCTATTTCTTCATTAACAAACTTTATAAACAATTTAACTTCATGCCATGTTTCCATGACTGATATTCTAACAATTTTTCAACATTTAAAATAACTTTCAACAACTATAAATACTGTTTAACATACCATAACATTTTCTTATTTCTCCAGTTTACCATAATTAGTTATATGACCAATCCTAAAACACTAGTATTGGCCTATTGCTTGGTATACTGCCTTAACTTTACCAACTGTATTGTTTTTTATTACTTTGTTACCTTCTGGTGAATTATTTAAGTTTGTTACAACACAAAAAAAGCCACCCCAAATACCAGGGAAAAACTATGAATCAACTATAGTAAATGTTTAACTAATGAAAATAAAATGACTATGACGCGACAAACGACTATGACCCAACCCAAGTGATTGACTCAGTAAAATGAAATAAAATGAAATCAAATGAGAAGGTAAATGAAAAGGAAACAAACAAAATATAAATAAAATAAAATGAGAAGATATAATAAGACACAAACAAATAATATAGAAAAGGAAATGAGAAATAGTAAAATCAAATGATAATTATTAGAATCGAATAAATAATAAATGTAAATGATAATTATTAAAATCAAATAAAGTAATGACAAACTAAAGTACACTAACCAAAGAAATAGAGATTAAATGTTAGAAATAACTCTATAATGATATGAAACTTTGAAACTATATGAATTTACGCCAAATTATAAAATACTTGGGTCCCTAGTTCAGGGCCAATGAAACTACTCAATTAATTACAAAATTATAATTAACTCTTACCTTCGGGTTTTTCCAAGAGTCATTCAGACGAAACGGCTGCAGAAAGGATTATTTGGATTTGATATGTGCAATAATTACGTTAACACATTTGATACTGTCTAAAACACATACTTATTTTTATTTATCAAAATTTTGCCTTTCTTTTATGTTATTACAATCTTTCAACGATAGTACAACTGGTTGAAATTATTTCTTATCTCTATTGAGTTTTATTTTGGCTACTATTATAAGTGATATTGTTAAATAAATAAAACATTGAAAATGAACCAGTGTATAACCTCTATATTAGCACACACACACTCATTCTGTTACATTGATCTTTAAATAAACTCCGCCCCTGAGAGAACTCTATCGTACAAAGTATTGGTGTTTTATATTTTCCTTTTATGACGAACAATCACCGGTTAGTTGGCATTAGTTTTAATATGCATATTAAATGTTTCTAGTTACCCATACGCAGCGTACTCCTAGGGTTGGTTGCGCGAACTGGTGTTGAATACTTGCTTCGATCTCACGCACTCCGGTACTTGTTTAATACGTTTACTGTTTGTGTTTAAAGGCTCTTACTGTTTTATTGGTTACACATTATACAATATGATAAAGTCGGCCGACGTAATTTTTTTTCGCACTTAGAAAGTCACTTGAAGTTTTTTAGGCTGGCCGCGCGTTCTACTGTTTGTACAGCTTTAAAACTTTTAAATGTTTACACACTTTCTTAGATAGGCCGGATTTATTTTAACGGCCTATCTTGCACCCGAGGCCACTGTTTAATTTTACACCACAAACTTTACTGTCTGATGCTGGCTGTCTGTTGTTCACTCTCTAATGACACACTGCAGACTGGGTTTCACAAAGAGCCTGCTGCTGGGCGGTTACGCAATACGTCTGGCAATTGTTTTGGCTAACTGTATGTATGTTGCACTGGGGCTCCCCACAGGTGAAAGTTAACTACTGAATTAAATACTGATTTATAGAAAATAAAATTCCCATTTCTGTACCGTTACAATACCCCCCCAATAAGAGATTGAAAGCCGAAGCGTTCAAACTCTTATTGCCTAAACCCTAAGAGGATCAGTGAGGATATGATGCCGCAACCCCCCTGGACACTCTACTAAAATTATGGGTTCTTACCCCCCTAGTCTGGCGACTGCGGCAGCACCCATCCGATCTTACGGGACTTCTCTACTCGAGATCCCACCACCATAAGCTCGGACAGATACCCGCCCCAGTATCGCCTGACTTTAGAACATTTAATTAAAAAATTGACAAGCGGCCTTCCATCACTCCATATCCCACAACTGATTTGTTTCCTCTTAGCCGTACTGGTTCATTGACAACGTACTGGCTCATTTTATATTATAGACAAAAAAATAGTGATAATAAAACAATATAGGATATATACAATACATGTACAATAGTACATATAAGTTCCAGTTAAAATGACACATTAATTATACAGAATCGTATTTACACAAAATTTCCTTGAATATTTTAATCATTATGTTTTTTATCAATTATTTATTTTATCATTACAATCAACATTCAGATCAAAATAGATTTAAAGTCATTATTAAAACTTATCTTTTCAATTAAGTTAATTTATATATCAATTTCATTTAATTTAAATCATATTGTTTTAATTAATGATTTAATAATTACATTTTTCAAAAGGATCCGACAAAATATTACCTACATTATTCAAAAAATTTACATTCCTTTCTTCACATATGGTATGTCTTTTTATTTCATAATAGGATTTTCCTACTGGCAATTATTCAGCAGACTAGCAGACTACAACAGTTGTTATTATCAACTCAGCATGGCTATAGGCATTAGTCACCACATACAACTACAACACACCTGTTTACATAAACAGTCGTCTGCAAGACTTGTTTTGTAAGCCCTGTTACAAACACTCACATAGTCTAAACATTCTGGTTACCTCACCTCTAACACCTGTACTGCATTTTTCAATTTTTGTAAATCTTTTAGATAACATATTTATCAATGTCTATTTCTTACAGTTCAAACCAAATATAATTTTAATTCACCTTTCAGTTATTATTACCTTTTAATTACAGTTTTCATTTAATACCATTATCTCAATTCATTTTTATTATTGAATTAAACTCTTTTCACACCTGTAAGCATTTTATTCTCTCTAATTGGTATTATAGACTTTATACTTACAGTACATTATCCACCTATTGACATGAGTACAAAATACACACCACACACACACCCATATCTCCGTGTAACCTCTGAAACATTTGACACAAATATTAGTTTATCTCATAAAATAATTTGAATTCATTAAAAAATTTCAATTACACAACATTTAAATCAATCAGAATATTTAAAACATATCAAATTGTTTTAAATACATTAATTACTGAAAATATAAATTATATATTTATCAAAACAATTACAATTAGTCAATTACTGTTTTCAAAATTCATTCTGTTTATTTATTTAAATTGCAAAATATTGATATTATTATTGCAACAATCATCTTACGTACACACATTATTTACTTAACATTCTACAATGCACACAAATAAATTCACTACAATTATTTACAAATCGCTAGCATTATTATTCAGTTGTACCGCACTTCAATGTCCAAAGTTGCAGGGTCAAAACCATAAAACAAAATGTTTATAACTGTCTTTTATCGTTTTATGGTTTAGCCTCCATCGTCATAGATTAACCTTGGTTTTATATAACAGTTTTCAATTTCATTACCCCACAAATTACTGTTTTGTGTGTTGTAACCATAAAAACTAAATTCATTCATTTTACCAAAATAATCATTAAACAAGTCAACATTAAGTACATTTGTTAAGTCTCCATCAGTAATTATATTCATTGTCCAGTCAGTTATTTTATCATTCATTACAACATGAGGTAAGTGATTATTATTTAAAACTGTATCATCAAAATAATCTTCACTCTCTATTTTAACAAGTACGTATTTCATATCAATTAACATCTCTTTCAACTCATTATAATCTCTCATTAGTTTATATAATTCTATTTCTTTATCAATGCACAACTCTCTCTCAAAACATCTTTCATCATCATAACACCTGTCACTACCCCCCTGAACTATCTCACTCCATGCAGAGGGTACAAAATTATTCGACAAAAATAAACAACTCAAATCTTTCACTAATAAGGGTCTCTTGCCCTCCAATAATAACATTTTTGAACACCTTGGTTCATCACAAATAAGGGGAAAATTTACCCTCTGCCCTACACATTCAGCTACTCTCTCTCTCCATTCTTTTTCTAATTCATCAACACTAATTACTACTTCGTTGCAACATATAACTTTCTCTCTCTCACTCACTATTTCACTATCTAGTTCCAATGTATTATTCTCTGATACCACCCTTTCAATCACATTACCACTTTCAATCTCATTGTTAACATTTGTTATCTTTCTCTCTACTACTATGTTTTTACCCATATCATTATAATTATCCTCTATTTTACATTCAAAATTTTCAATTACCTTTTGTCTTTGTTGATCAATTTTTTCCACCACATTACTCTCTATTTCGTCAACTCTGTTATTCAAAATTTTTAATGAATGACTCAACGTTTCATTTAATTCATATTTCCATTTTATAAAGTTACTCTCACACTTAATTTGTACTTTATTAATGTCAGTTTTAAGTTCATCAAACTTATTGTCAAATTTATTGTTAAATTCACTTTTGAATTCATTAAATTTTACATCATTATTGTCAAATTTATTGTTAAAATCGCTACTTAATTCATTTAATTTTACACTCTGTTCACTAAAAAGCAATTGCATCATTTTTATCATATCTTTATCCTCAGATTGTTTATTTTTATTCATTACAGGTGGGGTTACCTGAATCCCTGAGTCATCTATGTCAGCTGACTTACTCGATTCTTTATTTTGAACTGGGACTGGGGTCGAATGGACCTCCAACCCACTCATGACTATTGATTCGGTCAAACTATTATTTTCCATTTTTTATTTATTATTTTTACATATATAAATATGCCCGGTTTTGCTTTCACAGTCTACAATTTACAACCTCGCCCCACTCCCAAATAACCCGTTCTGCAGCTTAATTAGGTCTGGCGAATATAGGTTATAAACCCTATACTCGCATCCCTGTTCGGGCGCCAATGAAACTATATGAATTTACGCCAAATTATAAAATACTTGGGTCCCTAGTTCGGGGCCAATGAAACTACTCGATTAATTACAAAATTATAATTAACTCTTACCTTCGGGTTTTTCCAAGAGTCATTCAGACGAAACGGCTGCAGAAAGGATTATTTGGATTTGATATGTGCAATAATTACGTTAACACATTTGATACTGTCTAAAACACATACTTATTTTTATTTATCAAAATTTCGCCTTTCTTTTACGTTATTACAATCTTTCAACGATAGTACAACTGGTTGAAATTATTTCTTATCTCTATTGAGTTTTATTTTGGCTACTATTATAAGTGATATTGTTAAATAAATAAAACATTGAAAATGAACCAGTGTATAACCTCTATATTAGCACACACACACTCATTCTGTTACATTGATCTTTAAATAAACTCCGCCCCTGAGAGAACTCTATCGTACAAAGTATTGGTGTTTTATATTTTCCTTCTATGACGAACAATCACCGGTTAGTTGGCATTAGTTTTAATATGCATATTAAATGTTTCTAGTTACCCATACGCAGCGTACTCCTAGGGTTGGTTGCGCGAACTGGTGTTGAATACTTGCTTCGATCTCACGCACTCCGGTACTTGTTTAATACGTTTACTGTTTGTGTTTAAAGGCTCTTACTGTTTTATTGGTTACACATTATACAATATGATAAAGTCGGCCGACGTAATTTTTTTTCGCACTTAGAAAGTCACTTGAAGTTTTTTAGGCTGGCCGCGCGTTCTACTGTTTGTACAGCTTTAAAACTTTTAAATGTTTACACACTTTCTTAGATAGGCCGGATTTATTTTAACGGCCTATCTTGCACCCGAGGCCACTGTTTAATTTTACACCACAAACTTTACTGTCTGATGCTGGCTGTCTGTTGTTCACTCTCTAATGACACACTGCAGACTGGGTTTCACAAAGAGCCTGCTGCTGGGCGGTTACGCAATACGTCTGGCAATTGTTTTGGCTAACTGTATGTATGTTGCACTGGGGCTCCCCACAGGTGAAAGTTAACTACTGAATTAAATACTGATTTATATAAAATAAAATTCCCATTTCTGTACCGTTACAACTTGTTAGCAGTATAAATAACCGTTGTGAAGTGAGAGATAGATAGTGAACATGATTAAGTGAGAAAAGAGAAATTAATGTTAGGGAACACCAACTAGTAACACTCAAATACTATAAAAAAGTGCAAAGTGCCAGTGTAAACCCCCAAAATAAATAGAAAACCCTAGTGATAGGTATAGACACCTAAAAACCAGTGATAAACACTACAGTTTAATGGTGAAAAGTGCTAGAAAATAAGAATATTGTTGTTATTAGGATTAAGAGCGATTGTAGATTAGGAATACAATAGTATTCAGGGGAAAAATCCCATGAGGAGTCGAAATATTAGTGTTACCATGGTTAGATAGTAAAGTTTAGAAAAGAAAAATATACTAAAGAATAGAAAAGCAAAATAAGTAAAACAACCTATGTTCAAAGGGATAATTAGTTAGATAAAGTAAATAAGTAAATGGTGTGATAATGTTAGTCACCAAAAAATAAATAAGAATAAACAAAATATAAACAAGATTAGCATAGTAACTGTTAAAAGATTTGTTCAGTTAAGTTTATAAGAAGGAATATGGCTGAAGGAGGTATACAGACCATAAACCTAAATGTTGTGTTATGTTTTATAAATAATAGTAAATAATAGACAAGTTATAAAGTAAAGAGATAAATTCTTACGAACTTAATAATACTGGACAAGCCAGTTAGAAAATCATAGACAGGCCATGATTTTGTAAATTAATGAGAACATACAATTATTATAAAGCAACCCAAATCAATTCAAAAAGTAAACAAATCATTTGTGACACAAAACAAAACATGTATAAAGGTAAAATAATATTTAATTTGTGTAAAATAAGAAAATATAGCCAATTACTACTTAGGCCTAGAAAATGCCTAACTGTATAAATCCAAAATCAACAAATTATAAGAAATTAACTATAGTATTAGCAAATCCAGGGCAAGTAACTAGTTAATGATAATTAGTGAATCATATTGAAATGTAAAAGTTAAATTAAGGACATAAAATAAAAAAGAAATGTAATTACATAATATTAACGTTATTGTCAAAACATTAATACACAAGCAAACCCAGCTTTGTGAGATGTCAAAATGATCTTTGAAAGAAAATATGAACAGTTGTGATAATATCTCATACATAGATAAGAAGACAGAAGAATAATAGCAATCAGAAGATGTTTAGTCATTTTGAATAAAAATTCAAATATCATAACAATAGACTTAAATAATGAACAGCCAATGAGAGTCAGACAGGTGCCATAACAACCGAACGTTATTTATTATTATTCCGTTAGGAACTATTAGTTCATTATTGAAGCTCAAGACGAATAGACGCCAAGCCGTAAATGACTCAAATTTTAATTTAAAACAATAAAAAGTTATCCAAATTTTGTAACATGAAGAAACAAGAAGTATGATGAGGAATTAGTCCATCCAAACGAGGCCAAGGACCAGATTATTAAATTCAAAATTAATAATTTAGACTAACTTATACGAAAAAGACACCAGGCGTAATTAAATTCCAAAATGATGGAAGATTGATGACCAAAAAAGGACCCAACCTATTTCAACAGAAGAACTCTTCACCATAATGCAACCGATTTGATAAGTATTGCTGAATTACCCGAATTTACGGAATAAATTATTACTAACTTTTTCTCACAACTCTATTAACTCTCACTATGAACTGATGATCCAATTTCTTTCAAGGATTAATTAAAAATAAAACACTAAACTTATGGTTATATGTAACCAGAATATAACCTGGATAAAAGTTACAAACTTTTAACACACACTTTTTAACACTTCAGGAACAAATTATAATTACACCTTATAGTATTTGTACCATTAATGTAAGGTAGTGTACTTTATTGTAATCTTAATAATATTTTTTTTCGTAACCACAAGAATTCAGATTAATTGAACGAAATTAAAATAAACATTTATAGACGCCATGTCTAACTAAATCGTTCTGAATCGACTTTCGCCTACCTTGGGAATTAATTGTCTCATGATTGCCGGAGCAACTTTGTTTAATAACAATATATAATTTTGTATAAAAATGAATAACAACTAATCACAAGTTAATAAACTAGTACAGAGTTGTAATCACTGTTCTTTATTTCATAATAAATTGTATTATATGATTTGTGTACATTAGCGACGAGCGACAGTGACGGTAAGCGCTAGGCATCGGAAACTCTGCGAACTACCAGCAATATTAATAAACCCGCACGTGGCGGGAGTAATTTGAATTCACCATACTGTCATAGAACGAACGCTCGATAGTCCTATTTTTTAATTGTTTTCAGATTAAACAATTTGGTGCCACCCGGGAAATACAACCACATATTAAAGGACAGGTAAGGTTCCCACTCGCGAGTACTGGTAATTCGTGAAATCGCGATGGACATCGTCAGCATAAACCTAAAGTAACGACTACAACGTGTGAGGCGAACACACGAAATACACATTTATAGAGCACATACAGAGCGACTCCTTACAAATTATGACCACAACATGTGGCTCTAAGGAACGCAAAGATCTCGTCGTTACAAGTTATACTCTACATTACATTCCTATAACCCTATTTTAACAAACAAAAGATGTATTCTTATTTTAACAAACAAAAGATATATTATTATATTATAATAATATATCATGCCCATGTGGCTATGATGCTAATTAACATTTGCATAACTAAACTATTTTTTTCCAATTAAACTATATAATGGTTCAACATATGGTAACCATGTCTTCTTTCAGCGCATTTTGCTGTGTTTTATTTATTGATCATTCTTTTTGTATGATAATTAATGGTTGCCCTTTCACTTAAATATAGTCCTGTTTCTATAGTAGTAAGGAATTGGGAACATAAACAGTTATTTATAACTTTGTTATTCATACACATAATATTATCACTTGATTTGTGATAAAAAAAAGACATTTGCAACCCCTCTTTCTAGTTTTATGCTTTATAAAAACAAACAATTTTTTTTTTTTTTTTTTTTAAAGAGGGGTCACTAGTTATTTAAAACTAGGAAGAGGGCCTAGAGAAGCCAAAAATGCGCTGGGTCCAGCGTAACGGGACTTGCAATTAAACTCGGTTGTCAAACAACAATAACAATTTTTATTAGCAATTTCAAGTAACTTTATAAGTATAACTCTAAGTATTCAATATAACTTTCATAGAATTAGAAAAATTTCATTACAACTTCTACTCCCCTCCCTGGCATTACAACTTCTACTCCCCTCCCTGGCATTACAACATTCTGAAAATATACACATGTAACATCATATAATTATAATATCTGTAAACATCATCATAATAATTTCTCATAAATACAACCTCAATCAATATAGTTACATGAATACACATAGCACACATATACCACACACACATGTTCACCTGGCAGGCAGCCTCTATATATATATATTTCACCATACCTCAGGAGAATATAAACCCCAGTATCCGTGACCAAGACCCCCATCCCTAACTACTGTAAACGGATAAAGTGCCCAGCCTGCTTTAAAAACTTTTCATTTAAAAAACAAATCCATTAACACGTCAGATTATGACAGGGTTACGACAAATGAAATTATTACAAGTATACAAAATTTAGGAATGTTCCCCCAAATAGTAATGTGCCATCGCAAGGTCAACACGACTGCACGGTCTTATAAAATGTATAATGAAATTTATAATTGAAAAGTAAGAACCGGTAGTGTGTTCATATTAACAACTCAACAATTAATGCACTGGCTATGACAGTAAAAGGAATGATGAAAATTTACTCATTACTGAATTATTACACGGTTAACATAAATTTTATAAAATATATAATAAATTTATAATTGAAAAGTAAGAACCAATAGTGTGCTCATATTAACAACTTAACAATTAATACACTGGCTATGGCAGTAAAAGAAATGATGAAAATTTACTTATTACTGATTTATTACAAGGCTAACATAAATTTTATAGAATGTCTAATAACAATTTTAATTAAAAATTTTATAACAGAAAACCCTAATAAAACACATGTGAGATGTTCATACAGAATTGGGTTGACCTCAGGCAAGGCCATGCTCCGAACCAGATGTAACAAAATTTAACAAGTCAGAAACTTGTGGATGACCGCACCGACAGGTGATGATGACAGGTCAAGACACCCCCCCCCCAATCCTTTAAATAATCTTAAAAAAGCAAAACCCATATAAATCCATGAATACCATCAAGAAAATGCCCAATCAAGTACCCCGGCACCCATGCAAGCATAATTAAGACCCCTTCAAATCAGTAACATTACGTTATGAACACTTTTGCAATAAGAGAAAATTTAGCAGCCAAATTCGGTGACGCATGACCCCGTCTGGGTTTACACTTACTCTGGGGCGTAAGCGTTTGTAAAATAAATCTGACAAAATTTATAAGCACTAACTGTCCCGCTGGACTTGTGCACCAACAAAACTTTAACAGGAGCTGTTCCAGGAATAGTATCACATGTTCTACATTGTAGCGGCCAAAAATATATATTTAAGGCTTAAATGTCACCTGGTTATAGTCCGTCACAAAACCTGAGGTAATTGCAGCGTGTAGTCCATCTCGTCCTCCCGACGGCGGCTGACACGGAAAGTCACTGGTTTAATGTCATGGGTGGCGGATGATCGGCCACCAGCTGGAGCGAATCAGGAGATCGACTTAAATTAGGTACCCTGGACAATTATATATATGGGTAATTACTCAGGTGTTCAGTAATTCACTATACCCCTTTGACTCCAGCATAACTCACACACCACCACATGCTCAGTTTTAAAAGAAAATTTTGAAAATATAAGAATGCATTGAAATTACCCTCAGTACAGAATTTAGAATTAAATAACTAGCTATTCATAGACTGTTCGTCAACTTAATAATCCCTTATTACAATTTCGAGATGAGTAGCAAACTTAAACAGGTTCATAAAGCACGTTGTTTCAACAAAATAACAAAATACGGTTTCTTACGCCCCACCTGATATAATTAGGAAAAAATATACAGACATACATACTTTATAAATACTTTGTAAATACTTTATCTCAGCCAGTGTTAACGTTCAAGACATGAATAATCAGAATTTAACTCGCGCTTGCCACGTGGCAATTTCACGTATATATATCGCCTTGCATTGGCGTTGATTTAAGTTAAATTACAACTCACTTTATTAAATAATAAGTAAAGTACCTTAAACACACTTACCGGAGAGTCACGTTATGATTATCTAAGCATAGTAGATATTAGAATACAAAATTCAAACTGGTAGCCGCCGGGAGAATTGAAGATCAGTTGCGGCCGGCTGCTTGACGAGAACTGCCAAGGGCAGCGACTGAAAAAATGTTACGTAGCGCTCACCACAGAGCGCGCTTGGATCGGCATAGCAGGCGTGTAGATAACGGAACAGGCACCGCAAAGCTAATTAATCAACATGTATGGCAATGCCCGTCACATCATTAACAAGAAAATAGCCGAGTTTTTCCAAATCCAAACGAATCGTAATGGCGTGGACAAGTAAAGACACGCGTGATATACCACCGATCATATTAATCATATTTGTCATCCAAATAGAAAAGTTGGACTTGTTACTTGTTTAATATGTGATAGTGTTTTCTGCAAGTCTGATTTTACAAGAGAAGTGAACGAAGGAAAAGGATTCTTTATCTCTAGACACATAATTGTGTGCCCTGTACATCTTAACCTATCTTTTGTTGACATTCAACCATGTGACCAGGATACTGATATTGAAAATAGTAATGTCCAAAAAAAATTGTTAATTATTCAAAAACATCTAGAAAATATTAAAAATGGTCTAAGTGTGACTCAAGATGGTGTAAGTGATAATATGGATACAGATGATAAAGGTGAGGATGATGCTATATCTATCGTATCAATTGCCAGTGAAAAAAATAAAAACCGTAAGTGTGAACAAAATTTTGAATGTGAGGATTGTCAGGACTATATAAGAGAATTAAGCTATGAAAAAAAAATTAATAGTGAATTAGTGAAACAAAATAATGAGCTACGTGAACATAACCATGAGTTGCGTGAAAATAACAGTTTCTTAAGATCATCTGCTGTAAATGTTGAAAAAAATTATGTAGACATTAAAAATTCGTATGCTGATGCTGTGCTAAATTTACCTAAAAAGCAAGAATGTGCTCGTTTGACAATAAAGCCAAAGGAAAATTTCAAAGGCGATGCCCTAAATATTATCAAAGTGCAAATTTCAACCAAAACTAATGCCAAAGTTTTAAAAATTAACAAAGTCAATAATGGTACAGTTTTTCTAAAGTGTATAAATGAGCAAGATTCTGAAAAATACTAAAGGTTATAAACAGTGAAATATTGACAGCTGAAGCATGTGTTAAAAAAAATCCGCAAATAAAAATAACAAACACATCAGAAGATGTCGATAAAGTAGAACTCGAGAACGATATCATACGTAGAAATGAATTACCATCAAATAGTGTAAACATTGTACACAAATACAAACAGAGAAACAATAATCATGCTGTGCTAGCAGAAGTAACCTCTGATGCATATGCCAAGATAATGAAGAATAAATCTGTTTTTATTGGATATGAAAACTGCAGAGTGTATGACAATTTTAATATCAAATGTTGTAAAAACTGTTGTGGGTATAATCATTCATTGAGAAAGTGCAAAGACACTTTTAAAAGACAACAATCATGCTGCAAATGTTCAGGTAACCATGATGCTACAGTATGTACCTCTGATATAAATAAATATATTAATGCTAACAAATACTTAACTAAAAAAAGATCCATAGATCATTCTGCAAATGATATTCAAAACTGTGAAAGTTTTAAAGTAAGATGGGAGCAGTATATTTGTGATACAAACTACCCCTGGAAACCAGAACCTCCATTTAATTATGTTAGGCCTACAACTAGTTGATTAGATAAAATTTTGTATTTAAAAGGAAAAATAAAAAATCAAAACTAACCTATAAATAAATTTTTTATGGAAATACAAGAATATAACCTTAATGATGAATTAATTTTTAATAGTACAGAAGAGATAAATCTCAACCCCATTTTTTGTGACTGAGCTTCTGACCCTACATGTCAACATCAGAAGTATACAGAAAAATATATTAAAACTTGAAACTATGTTAAGTTCTTTTAAACATAAACCAGATGTGATAATATGCACTGAAGCTTGGCTCATGGATAATATCAAGCTTATAAATATAACAGGTTATACACATTTTAAAAATAACAGCAGAATAAATAAAGCAGATGGAGTGATTATTTATGTAAAAAGTAACCTACAGCATCAAACCATTAATGAACAATTTAATGATTTAAAAATCACTAGTGTGCTCATAGAATTAACAAATAAAAGTATTTTCAAAATTTCTGGACTATATCGTTGTCATGATTATGAGATTGACAAATTCATTAAAGATCATGAAAAATTTATCTTAAGTAACAAAACTGGTGCAAACCACATGATTTTGGGTGATGTTAACTTAGATCTCATTGAGTTTAATGAAAAAACTGAGGATTATTTCTACCAATTACTGCAAAATGGTTATGAATCAATGATAAATACTTGTACTCATCCTATAAAGAATTATAAAGATGGAACTTGCATTGACCATATTTTCATGAAAGGAATATACACAGCAAAATCTGGTAAATTAATTGACTCAATCACAGACCACTACCCCGTTTTAATATCACTACATGGAAACAACATAAAATGCAAACTTACAGTATCTTTTGAAATAAACAAAAAAAGATTTTTGGAGCTGTGTGCTTCAGAACAATGGCAACAAGTCTGTAATACACCAAATAACAATGAAGCATTAGAATTGCTAATAAACAAGATTCAAACTATCAATGAACTTTCACACAAAACTAAGCCAAAAATTCAAAAACCAAGATAGACCTGAATTACCCCTGCTCTCATTAATTCAGTTAATAACAAAAACAAATTATATAAAGCCTGGAAGAATAGTCAAGACGACTTGCTAAAAAAAGAGCTGTACTTAAATTACGAAAAACGACTTAAATCATTACTTAGGACTGCAAAAAATAGGCATGAAGGAAAACAACTACAAAACGCTGATTCTAAAAAAATGTGGAGATATGTTCATCTAAAATTGGATCGTAATTCAAAAAATAGACAAATAAATGATATTTTGATTAATAATAAACTAAACAGCAATGATTGGACAAAGGCTAATTATTGTAATGAATTTTTCAGCACAATAGTATCTACGCTGAATGAAAGTGCGACTCCTCCTATTCTGCAGCATGAAATACCAGATATATCAATTAATCAGCATACTATGTTTCTAACACCAACAAATGAGTCAGAAGTTTACCAAACTATTCGTGAACTCAAAAATAAACCTGGTGGGTGTGATGAAATTCATGCCTATAAGTTAAGCTAGCTGCTCCGTTCATAACTCCTGCTTTGACTCACATTATTAATACTGCTATGATACAAGGTACATGTCCATATCAATTTAAGAAAGCTGTAATTTGTCCTATATATAAGGAAGGTGTAAAAAGTTTGGTTAACAATTATCGACCGATCGCACTGATATCAAATTCAGCTAAGATTTTTGAAAAAATTATTTTTACCAGATTATTTAAATTTGTAAAGAAACATAACCTGTTAAGTGCTAAACAATTTGGCTTTCTCAAGAAGAAAGGTACAGATAATGCTATAGCCCTACTTAGCAAATTTATTTATGAAAATCTAAGTATTAGCATACCAACTGTTGTAACTTTTTTGGACTACTCCAAAGCTTTTGACACTGTCGATCATGGCATACTTATATCCAAATTACAGAATATGGGAATAAGAGGTGTAAGCTTATCCCTGATAGCCAGTTATTTACATGACAGGACACAAGTTGTAAAGGTGAATGGGACTAGAAGTCAGCCTATTAAAACAAATGTTGGAGTGCCCCAGGGCTCTATATTAGGACCTTTATTGTTTATTTTATATATCAATGACTTACTAGTGTTACAAGATGTATTAATAGCATATGCTGATGATACAGCAGTACCAATGAAAGCAAAGACATGGCCTGAACTTGCAACAGATATGTCAACTAAATTAGGTATTATATACTCTTGGCTCTATCACAATAATCTAGTACTCAACATAAGCAAGTCTGTTTTTATCACCTTTGGAAATTATAGAGACTCTGTTCCGCATGACTTTGAAATTAAGATAAATGGTCAAAAATTGAAAAGAGTGAAAACTAGTAACTATCTAGGAATAACATATGACTTTAACATGAAGTGGGATGTACATGTGGCTAACATTGTAAAAAAAAAAACAAATACTTAGTCTACGTTTTTTACAGACTTAAACAAATTTTATCAAAAAAGCAACTACTACAAATATACTATGGACTATTCCATAGTGTGGCAGGGTATACTATCATAGGCTGGGGGGGGGTCTATATAAATCATCTTTAGACGCATTGGATCGGCTGCAAAAGTGTATTCTTAAAATTATAGGAGTCAATGAACAGGATTCGAATAAACCATTAAATATTAAACAGGTGTTTGTAGTGAATTCTATAGTTTATCAATACAATGATCTAAAAAGTGAGTTTTTACAAAATAGAATCAACACACGGTATAAAAGTATTATATTGCTGCGACACCTATTAAGTATTGGGCAAAGAAGCTATGTGTATTATGCCATAAACTATTTTAATGAATTACCTAATGGACTGAAAAATCTAAGTGTAAATATAAAAGTGCTTAAAAAAAAATCAAAGAAAAAATTAGGAACATTGTTATTGAATAATCAAAAAAACAGTCTATTATGATATGGACCTTTGTTTCTCTTTTTTTTCATTTATTTATTGAATTGTATTATAGTACAAACTAAAATTTTGTTAAAATTGAAAAATAATTAATTTTTAATATATTACTATGATTGGTGAGGTAAAACTCACAATTAGTATTAAGTATATAAATATTAATTCTAAGGACCAACTTATGTACAGGCATTTATGCCCCCTATAGGCCTTTATTGTATAATTTTTATTATATGTAAAGGAAAATTGGTAATAAATATTATTATTATTAATATTATTATTATTTGTGATCGTTGTTTATAAAACACTTAGTTTGCTATGAGCTTTCACCACATATTTGTGGTGATTTTTGTAATCTTTTACATTTTATCGTTTTATTACTTATGGTGAAAATGTAATTTTTGTCTATACGTAAATAATTTCGGTCGCCATGTTTGTTAAGGTAAAGGTAACATGATCGAAATTTACTTTTAGGGCCAGACTTCGTGTAACATGAACCAGTTAGTGAAACAAATTACCTGAAATAAAGACATACACCAAATAACATATAGAAAGTATTTATTAATATTAAACATTGATAAGTATTACATAGATATAGATCTCTGATCGATATATTGCGTCATGGGCGTTGTCCACATGAAATTACACTCTACAAAAAATATACGCTGCATTATAATACATGTTATAGGATAAGACATACATTTATTATTTAAATGTAAATTTCAGCACAACCCAACACTTATAAATTTTAACCCACACACTCAAACACTCGCTCTTCCATACTCATGGTACAATGATTTAATGATTAATGTTGGAGCTCCTTTTAAATATAATGAAAAATTTAAAGGATTTTTTAAATAATTGATTTAAAATTTGGTATTTGGAAATAATTAAAGGATTGAAAATGTAAAAGGAACGTTCTCACCCATTTCGTGTTTTGGTTGTTATCGCTGTAGGTACTGTAAAACTTCGCGACCACTACCGCGAGTTTTACGTTTACTCGTCTCGGTCACATTTTTGTAATCGACGCACTGTACGGTGTTTTACACAGTTTATTAACCACCTATAGTGGTCTAAAAAGTTAAAATTCACCCGTAAGTGAACGGGTAGCTGGCCGGCTCTGATCAATGCTGCAGCAGAAATGACGACAATTCCTTGTTGGATTCTGCGGAAGTGGGGTGAACCTACGTCACATTTTCTTTGTTTAACTTGTTGACATCGCCGTTTTGTCGTGGTCAACACATTCTCAGCCTCTGACGTAATTAAGGCTTGGCTTGCTTATCGCAATAACTGCACACTGTTTTTGTGATGTTACACCGTTTTTTTGCTATGAATTGTTTCAAAACCTGACAAATATTGTGATATAGTCCACTCACTGCAGATTCGTATTGGGCGTTTAAGGTTGGGATTAGTATGACAAAAATAGAAAAATACAATATTTATGTTCTAGTTACCATATTTAAGGTAATTTCAAAAATGTACCATGATTGTACCATCACAAAACCCCCTCAATGAAAGATGGTGTGACGAAGCACACAAACTTTCATTGACCCTTTCATACTTCCTAAAGGGATCAGCCAGGACAAGTCGCCACAACCCCCTTACAATTTTACATAAAAAATAACAACAACTCACCCTTGGTCTGGTGATGATGACCGTACCTAGATGACCTTACTGGACTTCTCCTACGAGATCCCAACACCATAAGGCCACTTAGGCTCTTAACGCCCCTGCTCTGACGCGTTGGCCAGCTCAGGACCGCTGTCACACCACCAAACACTGAAACAATATATAATAAATATTAAAATAGTGGCTTAGTAAATCACTCCATCCTCAACTGATCTGGTTCCCCTTAGCTAAGTGCTGGTTTGTGCCAATAAGCACTGGGTTGGCTTAATATATTTATAAAATTATAATCTTCAAGAATTAAAAAGAATATCTCTTCTTCATATTACAAAATACTTCTACCCTGAGTTGAAAAATGGTTTCGATTCCTATCGATAATATTTATCTTCATTCTTTTACAATTACTATAATTGTAACATAAGCACATTAATATAATATAGTTACCAAAATTGAATAAAATATAATTGAAAATATAATAGGAAATTACACATTATAATCTCCCAAATCTGGAGAAAAACAAATTATAAAAGAATTAATAACTCTATATATTTATTTATTGAATACTCTTAGTGCATGATAAAACAAAAAAAATTATTATTATTGTTATTATTATTATTATTCTTATTATTAACAGGTAATTATTTGGCTTATTTGTATTATTAACAGCGCCAGTTAAAAGAAAAAAAATTTTTTTTTTTTCTACACATTATTCCCATGTTATAACATCATGTTGAAATTTCTATAACATAAATACATTTTACATAATAATAATACATTAATAATTAACACTGATACATTAATACATTAAATATTCTTGATTCATTTTAATTTAAATCATTTAAAATTTACAATTTCACTTAAGTCATTAATTAGACATCAATTTTATTATAATGAATTATTAATATTTATTTCAAATTTATTATTAGTATTCATACTACATTATTATTATTATTTCATTATTCACTTCTTTCTCTATACTCTGAACTTTCTACCTACCTAACTACCTAACCTTTCACCTTCTATCACTGTTTAGTCTGGATAACTCCTATATTCACTATACTTCTTTTTTTTTTTTTATAATCTTACTCACCTTCTTCTAACTGACCATCAAATTTACCTATCAATGACACCAATATCTCAATTATATACTCCATTACTACTTTCATTTAAATCCTATGGCACCGCTCGTCTTTGCACTGGGTTGGGTGTTCCCTAACTGGCTATATACATCTCTAATATTTTGCCCTTCCAAATAATTCGGCAAACACTCCCTTAAATTTATGCTATTATCTGCCACAACACTATTGGTTGGCTACTCTTTATCACCTCACCCCCACTACAGAATTCATCAACAATAATTATATGTTTATACCTCTACTTAAACACCTTTACTAATAGTCACTAACTACTGTGTCCCTAAATATTTAATAATTCTCTTTGTATTTTCTTAAAAATTCTTATCTTTCTAACTCCATTTACATTAATTGCATTACTCACCTGCATTTATCTATACCCAGGCTCTATCCCTGTTTAAACACTTACTGTAATCATAGACAATTCTCTTCTAAAATTCCTCTCTTACCTACTTATAACAATACCTCTTTTCAAAATTCAAATACCGGTATATATTCTTACTTAAACATTATTATTATTCATCAGTAATTAAAAATTTTAAATATTATTATTAAAATGTTATTAAGATATATAATAATACACACTGGTGTAAATATACCTGTAATACATAATACACATCAAAAATACATGGATATATAAATACAGTGAATACAATGAAAAATATACACTCCAACTTCATTATTGTGTCATTAATCGAAATCAGTCCATATGCAGTCCAATTCAATACCACTTTTCCTATTATTATTTAATGTTCATTTCACAATACAACAGTCTATCCACCATCATTAAACAACAAACGAATCTTAGGTCTATATAAATTCTTATTTAATAAATAGATTTTACTAGATACATTATATTCGTACTCCTTTATGAAACGGTTATTAAACAAATATTTCCAGTCACGATCAATTAGAGTTCCGTTTATCTTAGTATCATATGTCATATATCGGTTTATACTATAATTATCCCCATAATATTCCACCACAGGTAAGTACCTAATGTCTTTATTCTCATTTCTTGTTATTTCCAATTTATTGTTATTATCAGGTAAGTATTCATCATTTTCATATACCACATCTAACCCTAACCTTTCTAACAGTTGTCTGTAATTTCTGTTTACTTTAAATATTTTTATTACTCTCACAATATCTCTCTATACTTTCTCTCTTAATACATTTCTCTCCATAACACCAAAATACAGTTTCTCTCTCCAAATATGCAGGGGTCCCTATCATAAAATTGTTGCACCTCTTAGGTACACAAAAACATAAAGAAACTTTATTTGTAGACTTATTGTCTCTCAAATATAAATTAAAGGCATTCTTATCCTTATAACAATTACATGAAGACTTGTCTTCACCCCCTAATACAACATGAAAAGAAAATTCTACCCCCTGCATTCCTTGTACTAAAATACTTTCTCTCAACTTTCTTTCTGACTTCATAAATTCAAATATTTCATTATCATTCATTATACTTTCATTATCATGTTTATCCGTTTCTAACACCACAATCTTACTACCTGTATTATTTGGATTATCTATACTACATTCATTATTGGAATTATTATTTTTAAATAAGTTTATATCCAGTACAGCATTTTGCTGGGTACCGCTATTGACTTTCTGGGTTTCTACTTGATTTTCTACCACATTTAAATTATCGAGTTTTGTAATAAGCTGGTCACATTTCTTAATAAGTTTGTCGTGACCCAATTGAATTTCATTTTTCAATTCATTGATATTAATTTGAAAACTATTTTGAATTTCTTTAATTTCACTTTTCTGAACATCAAATTTAAAATTCATGTCCCCTCTGAGGTCATTAAAATTGCTACACATCATGTTATACAGACGTGTTAACATTTCGTCTGTTTTGTTTTCATGAAGTGAGATGGAGGTTACTTGTTCAGTCTCTACATTTTCGGTCGCACTCGCCTCGCCAACCTGACTAAGTGGGGTTAATGGAACATCCATCTCACTCATAACTATTTCGTCAGAGAGGCTGACTTTTTCAGTTTTATCTTCATCAGTATTCATGTTGTATTATTTTAGGTTACTAAAACGTATTTATTTATAACCTAAAATTTAACCTTACCTTTCGCACGCTTTGCGAACTATTACACTATTACCTCAAGTAACTGTTTCACATACCAGTAGGTGTACTCTACATAATTTTATTTTAGTTGAGTCCCTGTTCGGGCGCCAAATGTAATCTTTTACATTTTATCGTTTTATTACTTATGGTGAAAATGTAATTTTTGTCTATACGTAAATAATTTCGGTCGCCATGTTTGTTAAGGTAAAGGTAACATGATCGAAATTTACTTTTAGGGCCAGACTTCGTGTAACACGAACCAGTTAGTGAAACAAATTACCTGAAATAAAGACATACACCAAATAACATATAGAAAGTATTTATTAATATTAAACATTGATAAGTATTACATAGATATAGATCTCTGATCGATATATTGCGCCATGGGCGTTGTCCACATGAAATTACACTCTACAAAAAATATACGCTGCATTATAATACATGTTATAGGATAAGACATACATTTATTATTTAAATGTAAATTTCAGCACAACCCAACACTTATAAATTTTAACCCACACACTCAAACACTCGCTCTTCCATACTCATGGTACAATGATTTAATGATTAATGTTGGAGCTCCTTTTAAATATAATGAAAAATTTAAAGGATTTTTTAAATAATTGATTTAAAATTTGGTATTTGGAAATAATTAAAGGATTGAAAATGTAAAAGGAACGTTCTCACCCATTTCGTGTTTTGGTTGTTATCGCTGTAGGTACTGTAAAACTTCGCGACCACTACCGCGAGTTTTACGTTTACTCGTCTCGGTCACATTTTTGTAATCGACGCACTGTACAGTGTTTTACACAGTTTATTAACCACCTATAGTGGTCTAAAAAGTTAAAATTCACCCATAAGTGAACGGGTAGCCGGCCGGCTCTGATCAATGCTGCAGCAGAAATGACGACAATTCCTTGTTGGATTCTGCGGAAGTGGGGTGAACCTACGTCACATTTTCTTTGTTTAATTTGTTGACATCGCCGTTTTGTCGTGGTCAACACATTCTCAGCCTCTGACGTAATTAAGGCTTGGCTTGCTTGTCGCAATAACTGCACACTGTTTTTGTGATGTTACACCGTTTTTTTGCTATGAATTGTTTCAAAACCTGACAAATATTGTGCTATAGTCCACTCACTGCAGATTCGTATTGGGTGTTTAAGGTTGGGATTAGTATGACAAAAATAGAAAAATACAATATTTATGTTCTAGTTACCATATTTAAGGTAATTTCAAAAATGTACCATGATTGTACCATCACATTTTATGGTGATGATTTATCAACTCACCTAAACACTGACACTAATTTTCTCAATCCTGTTTGATTGATTATTATTCATCATTATTCACTGGTTTATGATCGTTATCACTGCACTCTTATCATTTAATCTTATATATATTTTTTGTTTATATATTATTGTACATTACTCCATTTACTAAATTCATTATCATTTAGTAAATTCATTGTCATTTATTATTGTTTTAGTTTCAATTATTTTTTTATAGGTCTTTTTTATTTTTGAGTTTTTACATTTATTTAGTCTTACTATTTTGTTACATTACAGATACCTCCCCACCAAAACATGATTATTTTTCTTAAACAAAGTTTGGGTAAAATAATCTGTTAATAGTCTTCTCCCTCTTCTGGTTTATTCGTACAATTTTTATTTTATTTTTATTTATCTTTTTTTTTCCATTGCTCCACTGTATTGCAGTAATTGGACAGGTTTCGGGGAATTAACTATGCTATGAGTTATTGTTTCTTGTTAACTTTCACAGGGGTGTAATACGATCATTTATAATTAAAATTCTTTGCTTGATAAATTCCTTCTTATTCTTCTATATCTTGTATTTGTTAAACGACTGCCTTTCTTATACGTATAGTGGTTTTCTAGCTCATGCTGGTGGTTGTAACTTAATAAATTCTTTTATTTTATTGCTCCATTGCTGATTCTTCGACTGGTTCTATTAATTCTTCCCTATCCTTACGTGGCATGGTGAATGTGTATCGATTGTGAGTGGCACATTTGCGGCCTGTTATCCTCACTCAAACATTCCCCCAGTGCATGGTACAGTGTTCTTTGGCCATTGCCCATATTAATGACTGCTGAGTGGAACCATAGCATCTTACACTCTGTCATTTCTTTAAATGGTAACGCTTGTATCTATGAACACCGTAGGAATTATGTTACCCTGACTTGACATCTCTAACTATTTTATTTTGCCTACCAGCAGCTCTCACCTTACCATGTTATGTATTGCAGTGTGGTTATACCTTTGTTCGATATTTCGAATATCGAACCGGTCAATTATTAATTTTCCAAGGTTGGCACTATGGCTTTTGTAAAGTCGATTCATGCATCGGGCCTGAACCCTTTGTCATGCGTCAACCACGGTAGTGTACACATTCACAGGCCGGATTTTGTCAGGTAGACCCCATCTCATGTAACCTATCCTTTAGTCCAACCAGTCTTTTCTGCCTGTGTGTCAAGAACAACCATTCACGAGATTTCGGTAAGTAATTTTTTCAATTATTTGATTGGTAGCAATTCTGCATATTGCATTGCTTAAGAGCTCACCAGAGGTAAAATTATACCGGTAAGAAGAAACTTCTTACCTTCAGATTGTCAATCTTTTCAAATAATATCGCACAACCTTATTTCGTAATTCTTTCATTCTGTTGAAATCTATCATACATCTTCGCTCCTGTACTGGTTATTATTTATTCTCTCTTCATTATTTCTGTTGTTATTTTTTTTTCATCCCTTTTGTCATCAAAACTCCTCCTCCTGGTGTAACTAAACAAACATTTAAAAAAATATACACTGCCAGAATCTTACCTGTCTTGCGATCTTTTCTCGCAAACTTACCTTGTTCCAAACACCATCAGAACTTCAGGGCCGCCACCTATATTTTTATAGTAAAATATGGAAAACTTTACACTTTACCTTAATTAAAAACACTGGAACAATTTTGCTATCTGACTTCCCATAATTCAGAAAATTCCCCGGAATGTTAGACGAGTTTTTCAGCACAAAGTATAGGAAATGGTTACGGCGTAATAACTACAACTACCACATGTTATGTAAAATCAAATATTATTTTATTCAAATTTATTTCTTTATCTTTCTTTCTTTATATTTGTATTTTTAATAATTCTATGCCAATAAATTTTATGGACTACTACTAAATCTTTCTATATGAACCAGTACCTTTTATAACACACACACACACACACACACACACACACACACACACACACACACACACACACACACACACACACACACACACACACACACACACACACACACACACACACACACACACACACACACACACACACACACACACACACACACACACACACACACACACACACACTCACACACACTCACACACTCTCTCTCTCTCTCTCTCTCTCTCTCTCTCTCTCTCTCTCTCTCTCTCTCTCTCTCTCTCTCTCTCTCTCTCTCATTCGGTTTACATTTATTTCTGATAACCGAAATAAATGAGCTCTTTAATCTTCAACACCCTTTTGGCCAATATATTCACGGTACCTAACTGTCCACGCTATCCAAATTGGTTCCGCCGTCTTTCCGTTCACTTTCACTGACACTGTTGTAATTCCAGTTTACATTTATTTATGTTTATTATTTAAATTCCACTGACACTATTTCTTCCTGCTGTTCTTCTCCTGCACTTTTACGTATTTCGGTAGACCTTGGATACTCAATTCACATCGGTGTACCGAAATTCCGAGGCTGCGTTACATTTACGGCTGTACTGTTTGATTAGTAGTAGCGAACTAGGCGAACCTTGTGTGCGCAGTTGCCTACCTGCCAGGCGTTAGGCGTTGGCTGCTGCCGTCAACTCGTTTCTTGATTGGTTTAAATGCAGCGAGGGGGAATAATTCGCCTTACTTCCATTATGAATTTTGGTTTGGAGATTACATACTTTCTCATGCCCTTTCGTCTCCTCTGAGCACATGTCGCAAAAGGCGGCACACACGCGCACTCTTACACATTCCGTTGTTCACCCGTGACTGCCTCTGCCTCGTACGGTTTCAACCATAGGGTGTTTAATAACAAATGTTACCCAAAATGGTTTGCTACAGATTTTAAATTTTAAATATAGAGAATAAAACCTACCCCTGATGTATCATTACACTGGTTCTATTCCTGTTATCGTTGTTGTTATTATTACTTTGGTTTGGATTATTCTGATTATTATCTTGAGTGTCATTATTTTCGTTATAATGATTATTTTTATTTTTATTACTGTCACTGACATAGTTTCTTTGATCCCTGGATCAAACTGTCTTCGGAATCTGCCCACAGAGTGTGGCCTTTATTTGTTTTTTTCCTTGATTCTTTATTTGGCTCATCTCTTTAAATCTTCATGTGTACTGTTTTTGTCTTAACTAATATTATTTCTTTGTTTCCTTTTTCAAATGGTTTGCTTGGTCGTTACACAGAAAATCAGTCCTTTTTTTCGAGACTGTGTTTGTAATTAGTTTATCCGTGGTCCATAATCTCAGTTGCCCTTCTTCCTCGGATTACTAATGTGTTCAGAATTATTTCTGTCCTTGCTAATTCTCTCGCTACTACTTTGTGTTCTGAATTTTCTGCCGTAAAATTTTCATTTATTTCAAAGCCTATTTCAATCACTTTATCATCTATTTTACTAAATGAATACTTTAATGGTATATTCATTATTGATGATCTCACTGACATTTTATTATACCTTTCTATTTTTGGTATATTCCATTTAAATATAGATTTTCTTAAGTTTTTACTCACTGTTTTGTTGTTAGCCCTTCCTAGAATTTCTTTTAAAGTTCTCCTACAATCTTTAAAATTCATTATTTTCGTATGGTCGGTAATTGGTAGCAGTGGCGGTTCGTGGCTTCGAGGATTGGTGAAGCAGAATCGGTGGCAGCCCCCCCCCATAAATTATGTGAATATGTTTCTTCCTGTTTTGGAATCATGAATAACATATGGAGACAAAAGAAAAGTATGTTAATAAAATTTATAAATATAGTAGTTAAAAATAGTAAGTACTTACAGGCTTGTATTTTATTTCTTGAACACAAGGTCAATTCTCCTCTCTTTCAAATATGCAAACTTGTCGATAATGTCGTCATAAAATGGTTGTACATTAATTAATTCGTTTAACAATTCCTTTTCTATGGAAATTTTTGATAAGCTAGTAAGTCTGTCCTCTGTCATTGTATTGCGCAGGTATGATTTTATTCTTTTTAAACAAGTAAAACTTCAAATTATTTAAAACTTCCAGGCTGAAAGGCCGTGGTTGAATGCTTGATGTTCTGCAGCTAGACGTTTCGGCCACACCACCGGTGGCCATCTTCAGCAGCAAAAATGTTCGTAATAGGTGGTATGCCGAACAAGTCGCCCAATGAACTGGGAACAAGCAACAGTGAGAGAAGGCTACGTTGTTTCTATTTATAACTTTTTGGCCGCTTAAGGTGTATAACGCGAGCCAATCAGAAGCCAGCTCATCATTCTCCACTCTGATTGGCCATGGAAAATAAACCATGCCAGACACTATTTAAGGCGATGGTTTCACCTCAGCGGTTCATAGCGACGGACGCATTCTTATGGATATGGATGGACTCCAGATGCAGGCGAGTGAAGTAACCCTGGACAGAAGACAACACCCGGGCTTCATCAAACAAATTGTTCCCAGTTCATTGGGCGACTTGTTCGGCATACCACCTATTACGAACATTTTTGCTACTGAAGATGGCCACCGGTGGTGTGGCCGAAACGTCTAGCTGCAGAACATCAAGCATTCGACCACGGCCTTTCAGCCCGGAAGTTTTAAATAATTATAGTGACACCGGCCGTGAAAGCCTACGTACTAAGAAAAACTTCGTTCTATGGAAACGCTAGTGGATGGAATAGTTACTATTAAACAAAACAGTTTGTAAGCTTCTTTAAAGATGTTCCTGTTGTCAGCTAGAAGTTCCATAAAATTTAGTGGTTCCATTTGTCTGTATTGCTTATCCTCATAAATAAGCTGTGATTCGTTTTTCAGTCTTTGGAAATCGGTAAACAGATTAGGGTAGCACACCTTTAAGTTACTTAATGCATCCGTGGGAAAGTTTTCAGAATACGTTACGAACTTTGAAGTATCCATTAATGTAACAAACTGAAGCTTTTCCATATCATTAAAACGTGTGGTTATTTGTACTGAAAGGTTATCTAAAATTTCATAATACAGAATTTTGTATTTTTCAAAAAGTTGATCACGTGTGAGTGTAATTCTTTTCTTCAACTCATGGTATTCAGTTGGAATTGTTGTTTTTGAAGCAGCTAAATCGAACATTTTCATAAATGCATCATCAGTTCTTTTGCTATTTATGAGTGTTTGAGTATTTTTAACTTGCGAGATACAGAAATTAATGTCAAATGACTTCTTTTGTAGCACATCGAAGAGAACATCTGTGGTCCAAAAATATCGTTAAAAACGACAACCAAAAAGCGTAAATTCAAAATCATTAAATTTATTTAAGAAGCCATCACTCTGCCTAATTGATGTTTGATCATAATTTGAATCATTCACAATTTTAGTGAATACTTCTTTTAATGAATCCCATTCGTTGTATATAGTATTTACAATTTTGGAATTAGACTTCCATCGCGTAATAACGGATGTAAGGGATTCGTTTTCCAATGACTGTGTCTACTGCGTAAGTTCGCTTAGCAGAACTGTGGAAAAAAGAGGGTAAACCGTTAACAGTCGCAAAAAATATCTGACATTTTGAAATGCTGTTGCAGCTTTGTTGTAGCACTAAATTCAAACGGTGCGCCATGCAGTGAACAAAAACCGCTTGTGGCACTACTTCTTTGATTTTTGCCTGAAGACCATTTAATTCTCCTGACATAACGCTTGCACCATCAAAACACTGGGCAATAAGTTTTGATTTATAGTCAAATTTTTCGAGGGACCTTGACACAACGTGAAACAGTGTGTCGGCAGTCCGACTGGAACTAACATCATAAAATCCCAAAAATCTTTCCACCAGCTTTCCTCCGGGAATAACGTATCTAATTATGATGCTACATTGAGATTTGTGGACAATGTCTGTGGAATCATCCACTTGAATTGAAAAAAATGTACTATCTTCTATTTCCTTTGCGACGTGCTCATTGTGAAATGCAGTCAATTATTTCATTCTGAATAGTCTTAGAATTGCCGGCAAAGACGGGTGAGATTTTTTTATAGTGTTCGTGAATATCTACAGGGCTTATGGAAACGAAGGTTTCTAGCAGTTCTTTAAAATTTCCACGATTAATAGATGATAACTCTTCGTGGTGACCGTGAAATGCTAATTCTTGTTTACCCAAGTAAAGAACTGCATGAATAGGAAGTTGCATGAAATGTCTGTTAAGCCGAACATTGTCATTGAAGTGTTTAATATACAACCTAAAATTTTCCTTCAAAGCATCCTCGATAGTACTTAAATTTTTCTTTAATTTTGAAAAACTCAATGCACAACGCATGTGCTCAGAAGAACCTTCATGTTTGGAAAGAGCACGAGTAACGTTACCAAAATCATCAAAGCCGTTCTTATTCCACACATTTGATTTAACACTAATAATTAAGCAGGGCATACAAAAAAGTTTATTTAAATAATAACTGCCACACAACCACTCGAACGTTGAATACCAATTTTGTTTAAAGTTGCGATTGTACACCTTGTCCTTTATTTTTGCAACCTTATTTACTTTCAATATAGGCATAGGTTTTTCACAGCTTAAAAAGTTTTTCTTATCATCATTATTCCATCTTGAAAATGGTGTTTCTAATAAAACACATACCGGATCATATGAAGGAAACATTCTGTAAAAACTTCACACACCACGAACAACGAACAAAACAAACGCGCTGGATAGGTAAAGCACTGTACACGTACACCACTGAGAAACAGCCAGCGACACTGCTTCACGTATGTGGGGGGAACGCTGAGTACGGAATACGTTGTCATGGCAACCGTGATAAACCGAGCATTGTTAGTGACATATTAACTGATGCAGCATTTGAGGTACAGAAAGCTGCTTCTACGATCTCAGCGCTTTCCGCCACCAGTAGGCTTGTATGTGATCGCAGCGAAGTTCAGCTTCTGTAACCTATTTCCATCGCTTGTAAATGTTATTTTAATTATTATACAGACGAAATTTAATTAAAAAAAAATATTTTTAAACATAAAATTTACTAAAAATTGAAAATGATTTTGTGTAAAAAGAAACACATTGAACCAGTTATTTTAGGTGAAGCCAAGCTTCACCTGCGTCACCTGATGAACCGCCACTGATTGGTAGATTAAGCACATTAATTAGTCCATTCTTCATCATCTCCAATTCTTCCCGTGTTTTTATTAGTTCTTTTCGACTTTTCTTTTTAATATCATTTACTTTTCCGTTTTCGGTGTTAGGTAATACTTCATCTTGTTTACTTGATGTATTTTTAACAGAAGATTCAATTATGTCCGCCTTATTGGTCTCTTTAACAGCAGTCACTGAAACTGTTTATAACTGTTTCTGATGTCTTTATATCATAAGTAGGCATCACTGGTGCATTATCTTCTTTCACCAAACTAATGTTTCAACCCTTTCATCATCATCACCATATCTGCTTTTAATTACATCACTATCCTTTAGGTGATCACCACAAGAATATCATTTATATCTGATGTCATAAATTCTGCTTGAACCTGTGCACCATTTTGTGTCTAGAAGACAAAACTATATCTTTTATTGTTTTTATTGTTTGGTATTTCTTCTATTTCCAGACTTAATGGTTCTATTTTTTTATCGTTATTTTCTTCTATCTCCGTTTTACTATCATTTTTTAATTCTTCCGTTCTCTTATTCAATGTTTCTATGGTTTTATTGTTATTTTCTGTCATCTGTTCCTGATCCTTTGTTATTTTTTCCATCAACTGTCGCTGATCATTTAATCTTTTGTTGTTATCATCTATCTTCTTACTGAGGGTTTCTATGTTTTTATTCTCCGTTTCACTGTTTTTATTTAACAGTTCACATGATTTATTATTATTTTCCTTTGTTGTTTCTATTAATAGTTTACTATCCTCTTTTATTTCTTCTATCAGCAGTTTGTCTCCCATTCTCTTATTACTATCTACTCTTTTCTGATTTGCTGGTTCTATTGATTGTTTCCCATCATTTATTATTTCTCTTGTGTCTTCACTATTCATTTCCATTATTTTATTGTCATCTTTCATCATTTGTTTCTGCTCATTTATTAATTTCTTGGTACTTTTCAATTCTTCCTCGAATGCCTCCATTCTTTTACATTCATCTTCCATTATCTGTTTACGCTCATTCATTTCTTCTTCACTCCACCGTTCTGTTTGTTTATTGAATGATTCTGTGTTCCGTTTTAACCTTTCCTGCTCTTCTAACTTTTTACTCAATGGTTCCATATTTTTATAGTTATTACACGACTGCTAAAAAGGAGTGTTATGTTTTCAGTGGTAGGGTATGTATGTATGTATGTTTGTTCCACTATAACTTTTTAATGGCTTTACCGATTTTGATGTTCGATGGCTCGATGGATTCCTTACTTCACCAGAAGTGTCATAGGCTATATATCACCATGAGTTGACTTCCGGTTTTGACCGGAAGTGAATACAAGTGATCGGTTCTAAGGATTTTTTTTTGTTCGTTTATTGGTCCATCAGGTGGCGCTAGTGGAAGGTATTCTGTAAAGTTCACTCCAGACAGTGCTCACGATTTAAGACCACACTCACTAATACTATGTTTAGCGCGCTATTGTGTGAGAGTATAGATGTGCAATCCGTGAGAAACAGAGAACAGCTGATCTGAAAGTATATCTATCTATATATATATATATATATATATATATATATATATATATTGGTTTGCTATATATATTTCTCTGCGAAATATGGTGAACCTGAAATACATGAAATGACGGATCAACAATATGCCGCAGCAGTAAACTTAATGAATTTTCAGCAGCGCCAATTGTTCAAAATGATTTCAGACAGATTGCTTCCAAGTGAAAATAATACTGAGCCATTACGTGTGTACGTTACTGGAGGAGCAGGCACCGGCAAAACCTTTACTCTGAAAATTATTGTACAATAGATTCGTCGTCTTTCTCATTTACATGCAAGCAGAGCTGTTACGGTAGCAGCACCCACAGGTATCACTGCAAGATTGATTGGAGGTAGCACTTTGCACTCTACTTTTGCCCTTCCTATCGAAAAAGGCAAGGTGACAGCTCTTCGCCCTATTACTGATGAGCGTCTTCAAAGGGAACGGCTAAGGTGGAAGCATATTAATTGGCTAATCATTGACGAAATCTCAATGGTACCCTATACTACCCTAAGAAATATTCACTTAAGGTTGCAACAGCTTAAAATGAATGATGCTCTCTTCGGGGGTATCAATATTATTTTGTTTGGCGATCTAATGCAGTTGCCACCTGTATCAAAAGCAGTTGGTGGTACCTACTGCTTCAAGCAGCCTCATTAATTATCAGCTGAAATTAATTTGTGGACACTGTTTAGTTTCTGTGAATTACCTCAAAATATGCGGCAAGCTAATGACACTACTTTTATAGACATTCTAAATAATTTACGAGTCGGCCAACTCACCATGCAGCAGCTAGAAATTTTAGATCGTCGAAGAGTTCCTTTGACAGATGAATTTGCTGATGGCGAGTGTATTTTCCCAACCACTAAACAGGTAGAAGAATATAATGCTATGATGACTGAAAAGTTGAAAACATCATCTAAAGTTTACGATATTGCAGCGGTGGATGTGTCTGTCAAAGCTAAGAATTACGGACAAAAGTTAAAGAAAGACTTCATACCAACGGATCCAAACAAAACTGGAGGTATTCCAAACTCTTTAGTAATCAGAGTCGGATCTAGGGTAATGTTGCGAAAAAACATTAATGTTAATCATGGTCTGGTCAACGGAGCAATCGGCATCATTAGAAAAATTGAGTGGCCTGCACTACGTCGAGATCAGCTTCAACCTGGTGAGCTTCCACAAGCCGTATTTGTAGAATTTGATGACAGATCAATTAGGGGAAATACTGCTGGTATGGAGTAAAGATAGAACCCACCACTGTTGAATATGATGCTTTGCGAGGCCAGGGCAAAGTAGAACAATGTATGCTGCCATTAATATTGTGTTGGCTGTAACAGTACATAAACTCCAAGGCACTACTTTAGACAAAGCAGTCATTTATTTGAGTAGTAATATTTTTGCCAAGGGTCAGGCCTACGTTGCACTAAGTCATGTGAAACATTAGAGGGATTAGCAATAAGTTGTCTGGATCCACGAAAATTGTTGCATGAACCGCACGATAAAAACTCACTTGAGGAATTAAATCGACTCAGAAATCTGTAGACCAAAGCTTTTTCTTTATCATTTCTAATAAATGAAATTATTTAGTTAATTATATAATTTATAAAACAATTTATCGAAATGTTTGTATTATACTAGTTATATAATAGTATATAAAATAAAGTTATACTATGTTTATAAGTTCATACGCTAATTATACTATGTACATAATAAAGTTTCTAATAAAACTATGTAAAAATTGAAATTTTTTTTGCACTTCACACATACGCACGCACACACTGCACATTCCCATTATACCTCTATTTAAACACAAAAAGGAAAAAATAAAAAAAATAATTTAAAAATTAAAAAACACGACTGCCAAAAAAATAATGAATAAATAAAAAATAAATTGATAAAAATACTAAATAAAAAAAAACTAAATAAAAATAATATTTAGTAAAAATCACAAAATTTAAATAAAGTCGATTTAAAAAGCCAAAAACAAGGTATTGAAATTCAGCTCTGATCAGATTTAACGAAAATGTTATGAATGATTAAACGCATAGTAATTTTATTAGATTTAAATTACTTTTCGATGTTGAATATATATCAATGCATCATATGAAGACTACAATTATAAAAAATATTGCTGATAAAATTTTGCTCTTCAATTTTAATTTTCAATGCAGTCGGGGGCTGTTTCTAAATAGATTTGTTCTTTTCATTAAACAGCCCCCGACTGCATTGAAAATTAAAATTGAAGAGCAAAATTTTATCAGCAATATTTTTTATAATTGTAGTCTTTATATGATGCATTGATATATATTCAACATCGAAAAGTAATTTAAATCTAATAAAATTACTATGCGTTTAATCATTCATAACATTTTCGTTAAATCTGATCAGAGCTGAATTTCAATACCTTGTTTTTGGCTTTTTAAATCGACTTTATTTAGATTTTGTGATTTTTACTAAATATTATTTTTATTTAGTTTTTTTTTATTTAGTATTTTTATCAATTTATTTTTTATTTATTCATTATTTTTTGGCAGTCGTGTTTTTTAATTTTTTAAATTTTTTTTTTTATTTTCTTTCATGGTTTCTATTAATTGGTTACTATCATTTTTTAATTCTTCCATTGATTATTGGTGACTATCATTTATTATTTCTTTCATTGTTTTATTGGTATTCTCCAATTTCTTACTTATGGTTTCTAAGTTTTTATTCATGGTTTCCATATTTTTAATTTCAACACCTACTTCCATTGTCTCATTCATATTGTCTAAGGCCTTCCTCTGATATTCTACTAATTTATTAATACCCTTTAATGCTTCCAATCTCTTATGTTTATTGATTAATTCTGTAGTTCGTTTTATCCTTTCCCGCCGTTTTATCATTTCCTGTAGGGCTTCTCTTGATGTTTCCCATTCACACTCCTCAGTTTGTTGGTCATTATCCGTCTGTTGTTTCCTCTCACTATCCATGATTGCCTCAATTTCGTGTTCTCGCCTATCTTCTTCTGTATCTTGGTCCTTCGTCCTTTTTTTTGAGGTAGCTCTTCGATGCATCTCTGAACTTATAGCAGTTGCCAGCTAAAATTCAGAATTTATTATTTTATTAGTTGCGTTGGAGTCAGTATCTTTTTTTCCTAATTCAAGCCTCGCTAGTTGGGTGCCATTCTGTAACGTTTTGACTCTTCTTGATGTTTTATGCCCCGCGTTGGAGCGCCATTCTGTAACGTGATGTCTCTTCTCTATGTTTTATGCCCCGCATTTGAGTGCCATTCTGTAACATGATATCTTCTTCTTGGATGTGTTTAAGGCGCCAATTAGTTGGAGCGCCAATCTGTAATGTGATGTACTCTTATTGATGTTTTATACCCCGCGTTGGAGGGCCTTTCTGTAACTTGATGACTACTTACCTTCTTCTTTCGTTATCAAAAGATAGTGTTAAAGTATTTATAGAAAAAAAATATTTTATATAAAAATTCAATTTTTTTTCTCTAAGTATTTAATTATTTATTTATTAATTATTCGTATTTTACTTTATTTTTGTTTTATCTTCGTTGTCCGAATTAATTAATTCAGGATTAAACTGTTAAAAATTATTAGTCAAAGTTTATTTGGGTTCCATCAGTTTAGTAAAATTTTATTTTTTAAGAAATGTTTTGAGGAAGTTTGGTTTGATTGTGGAATCGACTCGTAGAATATAGGTTATCTGCTCGTTCACTCTTTCTCGAAGATGTTCCAATCACCAACATGTGTTTTTCCTTCCTTTGATACCTAAAATCCTTTAAACTAAATTTATTTACCAAATAAAACTCAATTCAGTAGTAATTAATTCTTTTTATTTAATTATACGACTCTTGAGTCGAAAGTGTCATTTCCCGGATCGACACTTTACCTCGTGTCGATTTTCACAAAGTTTATTTTTTACTAATTCTTATTATATTGATTTTCAGGTTCTTTTTTAACTGCTACCAAAGTCAGAAATGCATTTAAGAAGTACAATACTTACAAATAATTATGAATCTTACTTACTAATACATAAATAGTTGATTTTGTTTGAGAATAGTTATTTAATTCGTTTAACCAGAGTTCATAAACATGGCGTCGTTTGGCCTCGTTTGAAATGATGACGAACTGTTTTAAAGATGGCCGCCTGCGTTCCACCTCCATTAATACTAATGTTTTTCTGTTACTTTTTCATTTAAATAAAAGAATTTGTTTTAAGTGTTCACTGTAATAATAGTTATTTATTCTTTTCCCTTCACTGTGATGTTGTTTAAAAGTGTCTGTGAAGTTATTCTTGGTGTTATGTGGTCGTTAATAGTGTCTTTAGAATAAGGTTATTCTTACCATATTTAGTTGAAACAATTTCACTTTATTTTTATTTTATACTTTACTTATTACTTGTTCTTTTCTTATTTTATGCTTGTTGATTCAGATTGTCTTCATTTTTAATAACGTCTTGGTTTATATAATTATTTCTTCTTTTTGACACACTCAATTGAACTTTTTGTTCTTCGCTCCACAGAATTGACCTGCTCGCATTTAAGTCTAACAATCAATTAATTCGTTTTCTTACTCTTTCAAATGGTCTTGACCAAATTTTGCTAATTCCTCATTGGTCAGTTCAGCTGAACTCTGGGTCACATGACTAGTATTATTTCAAATAAATGGTTTTTTCACCTTCCAGTATAAATTACTCCCTAACTATTACCTAATTTTACTTATTTTAATTTACATAATGGTTTTCCTTATTTTATTACAAACAATTTGATACCTGATATGACCTGTGTGTGTGACCTAATAAGTACTTTTTGTGATTTACAAAATCATGTTTTATAGGCCATTTAGTCATTTGACTTTCACAAAATCATGTTATAATTCATTAAACTAATTACTACATTGTGATTACTATAAAAAAGAAAATCTATTTAACAATTCTGGCTTACTTTCACTAATTCACAGTGGTTTGACTTTTTGTTAACTAATTTTGATACTACTTTTAATGTTTAACATCTGCCTAGGCACTGTTGTTCCTTTAATTCATTGTTTTGTTCTTTTACAATCATTATTTGTCCTGTTAATTTAAAGTCTTGTGATTAATTACAAATTTTCTCTGTAATTCTACTACATTGTATTAAAATTTATTATACTCTTATTCTATTTCTTCATTAACAAACTTTATAAACAATTTAACTTCATGCCATGTTTCCATGACTGATATTCTAACAAATTTTCAACATTTAAATTAACTTTCAACAACTATAAATACTGTTTAACATACCATAACATTTTCTTATTTCTGCAGTTTACCATAATTAGTTATATGACCAATCCTAAAACACTAGTATTGGCCTATTGCTTGGTACACTGTCTTAACTTTACCAACTGTATTGTTTTTTATGACTTTGTTACCTTCTGGTGAATTATTTAAGTTATACTCTTCTTGGATTTCGTTGTCCATGACGTGTCCGTTACTTATACTCACTTACTTATACTTACTTATACTCTTCATTACATTCCTATAACCTTATTTTAACAAACAAAAGATGTATTCTTATTTTAAGAAACAAAAGATATATTATTATATTAACTTACTGTCATGCCCATGTGGCTATGATCCTAATAAACATTTGCATAACTAAACTATTTTTTCCAAATAAACTATATAATGGTTCAACACATAGTAACTATTTTTCTGTCTTTTATTTATCTCCTTTCAGCCCATTTTGCTGTGTTTTATTTATTGATCATTCTTTTGTATGATAATTAATGGTTGCCCTTTCACTTAAATATAGTCCTGTTTCTATAGTAGTAAGGAATTGGGAACATAAACAATTATTATTAACTTTGTTATTCATACACATAATATTATCACTTGATTTGTGATCGTTGTTTATAAAACACTTAGTTTGCTATGAGCTTTCACCACATATTTGTGGTGATGAATTATCAACTCACCTAAACACTGACACTAAGTTTCTCAATCCTGTTTGATTGATTATTATTATTATTATTATTGATTATTCATTATTATTCACTGGTTTATGCTTGTTATCACTGCACTCTTATCATTTAATCATATATATATATTTTTGTTTATATATTATGGTACATTACTCCATTTACTAAATGCATTGTACTTCATTGTCATTTATTATTGTTTTAGTTTTAATTATTTTTTTATAGGTCTTTTTTATTTTTGAGTTTTTACATTTATTTAGTCTTCCAATTTTGTTACATTACAATACATACGCACGCACATACACGAACACGTTCACCCAAATATTTAATTGTTCCGTTGTGTTTGACATTTCTTTTGTATTTCATACACAGGTCCTGATGATGACAATAAACATTGTCGAAACGTCGACGCAAATAAGTTAAAAATTTGTGTTATTTTTGACCGATTGTACTGTCTTACTCTTTATCGCAATTAATAACATATACAAATTATCTTTTCTATGTTAATTCTTACCTTTAACGGGTCCAGGTTCCTTTTACACGAACTCACAGTCTGTAAGAGAGGTTAGTGGGTTTGTTACACAATAACCACGCTGTTCTACTGCATGAATGCCATCTGTTTATTTTCTCAATTTTAACATTTTATTTGCTTCTTTTAAATCTTTACTCAAAGTTGAGAACTCATTTCTGCTAACTTAAATCTCTTTATCTCAAACTCATTTCCTAACAATTTTACTACTTAAAAAAAACATAAACAAAACTTTGAATCATTCTACAAAAATACATTGTCTAATACAAGAACATAACTACCTTATTTCTATATTTATAACGACCCAGTTTGCCATACTCACACGTTCACACGGTAAAATTCCCCATAATTTAATTATAACCCCTTTTTTAAAATGAATTTATTTATTTTTTTATTTGAGAGCGCTCTCTTAAATTAGAAAATTTATCAAGTGAAATTGGTAGCCATCTGTACTTAACTTGGATGTTTTCTCCTCGGCACGTGCTGCACTCGATATAGGTCCGAATATGTTTTTTATTTGAATACACTTTTACACTCACATCACCCCCTTAATCCCTTCTGAAATATCAGTCTATTTTTTCAAAGATTGTTTAATACTTTTATAGAAAAATAATACTTTTTAGGTGCACGTGTTCGGGGGGTCCCGGCCGGGATAAGAGTTTTTATATGACTGCCCAAATCGTTACCAACGGGACTCCCTTCCACTGATGGTCATAAAGGAAGTTACAATGCCACTGATGTTGAATTGGTCATCACTGTTCAGGTACCACGGATTATTCATATGTGTCAAGCGTCGACGGAATCTCGAAGCCACTGGTTACGTCACTATAATGGGCAGGTTCTTGTGTCATGCTTCCGCCAACATCGGACATGGCATGGCGAACAAATTTTATAGAAAAGCCATTTTGGTCACAGCATCTCCGCGTCGTTTGTGCGCCCCGCTGTGGTTCGCGCATTTGTGTACGCCATACAGCGCTGAAGTTCTTGGAATTCTATTGCGTTGGCGAATACACATCGCATTCCAATGCCCGACTTTGTTCAAAATTCTACATCACTGTTCTTTTGTCCAACTGGGATGGTATTATGTTTTGGGCTTGCAATTAAAAATGAAATAAATTTAAATAAAATGATATACCCCATTTTGTCCCATTACAATACCCCCCCAATGAGAGATCTTCCGCTGGAACAGAAGAATTCTCATTGCTAAACCCCTAAGAGGATTGGAGAGGATATGGTGCCAACAACCCCCCATTAATTCCTTAACGCATCATGGGTAAACTACCCCCCTAGCTCGCCAACCATGGCTGCACCTGAACAAGATTACTGGACTTCTCTACCCGAGATCCCAACACCATAAAATCGAACAGACACGCACCACAGCGCACCTAACCTTCTAACATTCTACCCCCAAAATGAACACCCTGGGTCGCCTTTGGCAAATACTGGGCGCGTACACACACTCATGACTACTTTCTAAACAAACTCATCATTGAAAATTCCCAAAATATTTATCTTTACATTCGAAAAAAATTCATTTAAGTTACTTCCTCAAAAAAAAAAAAAAAAAAAACAAAATCTTTTACATGAATCCACCAACTCTATTAATTTTCTTCACTACTCCTACTAATCATAAAGAAAAAACAAATTGAACACCTTATTAAAACATGAATTCACTTACTCTAACATTTGTTTACACATATATTCTAAATAATATAATTCAATAAACACTAGTAACACACATAAACAATAATATACTTGAGACTCAAACATCACCTATATTGAAAATCATTTAATTCAATTAAACGACAAAATTGCATCAATCAATTGCTAGAAACTGGTCTTGTCTATAACATCAACCATCAGCTGATCTCCCTGGGTCAAGAAAACGACCTTGACATACATATGTTACACAAAGCTACATCATAAAATACATGAAACATATTTAAAATTTCTTATCTTCAAACATAGTACAACATAATAAAATAAGACATTTAAAATTAACATGGTTATTATTATCTTACAATAGACAATAAAATTTACATTTAAATTGACCAAAAATTACACATTTTACAGCTTCATATCATTCTCAACTTCTATTAAAATCTGTCACTTGTTCCAATTATTTTTATATTTTGACTATGACTTTCTTTCTTTAATATTTTCATTCTCAATTAGTTTGGGTGACTCAATTATTCATAATAACTCACTTTATCAACTTGGCATTTATATATACTCTTACCCCCCTTCTGACGCTAATACTCACTTAACAGCTTTAACTAGGATGACACCCATCTATCAAAACATCTACCAACCGTTCTCTACTCCTAACTTACTACTCAACTCATTTCGCATCATTCTACCCTTATATAAAAAAAATACTCTCTACCCCTTTGTACTCAGGATGTGTGTTCCCTTCCCACTGCTCATTCCCTTTTGTTGGTTCCTGGACTCCGTAGGTAACCCTTTCCGGCGCTAATCGGTTCCCTTCCCGCCACAACGCTTTTCGTTGAGGACTCCTTATCACACCACCCCCCTTACAAAATTACCCATCAACTAATTACTCTCCTATTACCTCACTTTCATCTACAAAATATCTCCATTTATTTACTACCTCAATATATCACTCCTTACTCTACATATTTTCCCCATAGCTACTGTGTCACTATTACCTCTCAAATTCTACATTACATTTATTCACAACAATCTTACTTTGTTCGACTCCCCTTCTAAACTTAACTTGGACTGATCTAAATGTCCTAACGAAATAATAATCACCCAAATTCTAACATTTACCACATTTTACATTTTCACTCTTGAAAACTCAAAACTATCTCAAATACATTTTACCATTTAATTCACAATCTCTTAAACACCTTGAAAATCTATTATTCAATCATTAATTATATTCAATTTTAATTATATTCAAATATTTAATTACATTGAAAAAATCTGCAAACTATTTCTTAGTGACATAGTACGTATATAACATCAGTAATCAGCTGATGTTCCTGGTCAGGTGAATGACCTTCTCTGAATCTCTTTCAAGCAATTCTACTGTGTAAAAGACATAACTTATGCTTACAATCCTTACTCTCTAACCTGATAAAATAATAACGCAATAACATATTAAACACAATATGATAAACATTCTCCAGTCAAAACAAAATTATCTAGTCAGCTCAGTAGCGAGTCACCATCATTAAGTTACAAAATTTTAATTCGTTGCTCCCCTGAGTAACCTCCTTTACCACACACACTATGACCCCCCCTGGACTGTGGCGTCCACAAGGACTGAAGTTTTGGAGGAATTTTGTCATCTTCTTGTCCTTGCTTCTGCCTTACATTTTTTAAAAGGGTCAGATACCATAATATCTGATTTTACATATTTACATGCCCTTAATGTGGGTCTATCACCTGGTTTACTGTTCCCACGCGAACAAAGTGATAGCCGCTGTTCCATAGTTCCGGGGATTTCCCTTACGTCACCCCCCATTAATTTCAAATCTATACCAATTTCAAGCCAACTGTGGTCAGGTTCACAATTGCTGCCCACAGCTGGCTGTCGTCCAAAACCACGATTAGTGCTGGTAAGGCAGTAATCGCCCGAAAAGGCGGGGAAATCATCTTTCATTTCAGGCATGTTATACTTCATCTTTGTGATACACTGCACGGCAACAAATCAACATATAATATGACATTATATAACAAGTTGTGCAGTGTATTTTACGCCAGTTTGGCCTCCGATGATGGTAACATACCTTGATGTTACCACCAACACTCATCGCTATCTGCAGTAGCACATGCCACCACTGCAATAGCCTAACTAATATCTAAACTTAAACCCTTCTACTTTTGCAGTCTCTACTTTCCATAATTATTTCGATTAACACCACACAACCCCCCAAAATTACCCACATATCGTATATGATAACATAATAAACATGAACAATACCATTGCTACATTTAACCAAACAATTCACATTTAAATAATTTTTTATAAAAAATTATCAACATTACAACTTGAACTTTCTATTAACTCCTTTATATATCATCATTTAATTATTTATCCCTTACCACAATTAGATTCCTCAAAAATTTCTAATTTATTATTAACATTTATTTTATCTCATATTTCAGTTATTATTACCCTTTAATTATGGTTTCGATTTAGTACAATTATCTCAACTTAGTTTCATCATTGAGTTTAAAATCTTTTCAACACCTGTAAACATTTCACTCTATTTAACTTGTATTATCAAATTCATACTTACAGTATCACTCAACACTACCATAGACACACAAATATAAACATCAAACACCAATAACTCCATGTACCTTCTGAAACATTTTAACAACCATGTTATTCCACAGACTAAATACAATTTAACATTTATTTATTTATTAATTATTGTCACATTTAAATCTCATAAAATAATTTAAATTCATCATCACAATTCAATTATATAACATTGTAAATCAATCAAAATATTTAAACATTTCAAATTACTTTAATTCCATCAAGTATTGAAAACACAACATTTTTAATTACCTTACTTCCAAACAATTACAATTCATTAATTACCAACTCATTATTGATTTTGTCTGATAAAATATTATTATTATTAAAATCAATTTCAACTACATACACACATTGTTTACCTCACATACTTGTTACAATACAAATACAATTAATTTCACTAAAATTTATTTACAAATCTTTGTCATTATTTTTTCAGTTTACCACACTTCATTTTCTAAGTCAGCAAGGTCATAGCCATAAATTAAAATATTTAAAATGTCCATTTATTGATTTTATAATCTAACCGCCATCGTTGTATAATAGTCTTATTTTTTTATAACACTTCTCATTCTTACTCACACTCAGTTTATTATTATTATTATTATTATAATAACCCATTAACTCTATGTCATTCATTGTACCATTATAATTTATAAGATTATTCCCTTTTATTATTTCATAAACCTTGTCAATATTAGTTATTTTTGTCCTGTCTCCATCAGTACTTTTGGTTAACATCAGGTAAGTTATTTTATCATTTATACAGGTATCATCAAAATAATTATCAATCTCTATTTTACGCGGTAAGTATTTTATATCATTTATCTTCACCACTTCTAACCTCTCTCTCAATTCTTTATAATTTCTCTTTAACTGAAATAATTCTATCTCTCTATCAATACACAACTCTCTACATAAATCTCTCTCACCCTATCACATTTTCTCTCTCACTCCACACAGAGGGTACTAACTCATAAAAATTCGGGGAACAACTCAAAGACCTCATGTCTTCCAATAACAAGGGACTCTTGCCCTTCAACAATAACATTTGTAAACACCTTGGTTCACAATAAACCTGGGGAAAATTTACCCTCTGCCACCCTTCTACCTCTATACTATCTTTCCACTTTCTCTCTGACTCATAAACACACATTAACATTCCATTATTACATTCTAAAACTTCATCAGCACTATTTTTAATTATATTCTCATAATTCTCACCCCTACTCACCTCATTATATGTTTCTCCACTATTCTTTACCCCCACTATACTCTCAGAATTGTAATTAACATCATTATCATCACTAGTCAATACTTTATTATCTAATACTACCTCTTCCACTATTTTGTCATCATTAATATTTGTCATAACTATAACATTGTCATCTAACTTCTTGTTTATTATCTGCTTTAATTTACTTTCAATCTGTTCCCCTACTGACTTTACCACTTTCTCAACACTCTGTTCTAATCTGTTAAAGTTAGTTTCTATTATTTCATTAGTTTGGTTTAAATGCTTATTAATTTCATTAATCTGGTTTTTCAACTCATCGAATTTATTATTTTGTACTTCAAAACTAACGTCAAATTTATCATTTTGTTTATTGAATTTCTCATTAAAACTACTCTTTTGTTCGTCAAATTTTACATTAATTTTGTTTTTTTGTTCATTGAATTTCTCGTCAAATTTACTTAACAACATTTGCATCATACTTCTCATATCGTTACCATTATCTTTGTTTTCATGTCGAGTTGAGATGGGTGTCACTTGTATTGTATTTAATTCTACTGATTCAGTGGCGCTACATTCATCGAACTGACTAACTGGTGTTGAGTGAATGCCCATCTCACTCGTAAATGTTTCGTCAGTGACGCTGACGTTTTCGTCATTATTTTTATTAGCACTCATGTTTGTTTTGTATATTATTATTTTTCTTACTTGTTCATAATACGTCTATCATTCATATTATAACATACTCTTATTTCAATCTCATTCTATACATACTTCTTATACTTAATTCTAATTTATTCGTAACTCCCATTAGCATCTCTAACATTTGCAAGTAGGCATAGCCTATACGAAAATCTAATTTCTATCGACTGTCCCTGTTACGGGGACCAATTGTACTGTCTTATTCTTTATCGCAATTAATAACATATACAAATTATCTTTTCTATGTTAATTCTTACCTTTAACGGGTCCAGGTTCCTTTTACACGAACTCACAGTCTGTAAGAGAGGTTAGTGGGTTTGTTACACAACAACCACGCTGTTCTACTGCATGAATGCCATCTGTTTATTTTCTCAATTTTAACATTTTATTTGCTTCTTTTAAATCTTTACTCAAAGTTGAGAACTCATTTCTGCTAACTTAAATCGCTTTATCTCAAACTCATTTCCTAACAATTTTACTACTTAAAAAAAACATAAACAAAACTTTGAATCATTCTACAAAAATACATTGTCTAATACAAGAACATAACTACCTTATTTCTATACTTCTAACGACCCAGTTTGCCATACTCACACATTCACATGGTAAAATTCCCCATAATTTAATTATAACCCCTTTTTTAAAATTAATTTATTTATTTATTTATTTGAGAGCACTCTCTTAAATTAGAAAATTTATCAAGTGAAATTGGTAGCCATCTGTACTTAACTTGGATGTTTTCTCCTCGGCACGTGCTGCACTCGATATAGGTCCGAATATGTTTTTTTATTTGAATACACTTTTACACTCACATCACCCCCTTAATCCCTTCTGAAATATCAGTCTATTTTTTCAAAGATTGTTTAATACTTTTATAGAAAAATAATACTTTTTAGGTGCACGTGTTCGGGGGGTCCCGGCCGGGATAAGAGTTTTCATATGACTGCCCAAATTGTTACCAACGGGTCTCCCTTCCACTGATGGTCATAAAGGAAGTTACAATGCCACTGATGTTGAATTGGTCGTCACTGTTCAGGTACCACGGATTATTCATATGTGTCAAGCGTCGACGAAATCTCGAAGCCACTGGTTACGTCACTACAATGGGCAGGTTCTTGTGTCATGCTTCCGCCAACATCGGACCGCATGGCGAACAAATTTTATAGAAAAGCCATTTTGGTCACAGCGTCTCCGCGTCGTTTGTGCGCCCCACTGTGGTTCGCGCGTTTGTGTACGCCATACAGCGCTGAAGTTCTTGGAATTCTATTGCGCTGGCGAATACACATCGCATTCCAACGCCCGACTTCGTTCAAAATTCTACATCACTGTTCGTTTGTCCAACTGAGATGGTATTATGTTTTGGGCTTGCAATTAAAAATGAAATAAATTTAAATAAAATGATATACCCCATTTTGTCCCATTACACGATCCTCACTAACCATCCACTGAAAAATTCATTGATTGACGGTCACTACAGATTTAAGGATGTAAATAAAATAATACTGTAAATTATTATTGATTATTGTAATAGTTACATAATAATACAGTCTACAGAATATTCTTAACAGAGATTTGTCACCAAATATTTTTGTGGACACTGGATCAATCAGATGATAGAGAAAAGTGTCAAATTGGTATTCAGACAAAGTGTATTACAGTTTGTAGTATAAAAAAGAAACAAAATTTGTCTAGTAAAAAATAAATTATAGCAAGGACTATAGGATTGCTGTTAAAAGAATTAATTATTAACACTGTGAAATTTTGTTAATTCTTTTGGTACAGTTGTTTCTTTATCTAACCATCTAGACCACTGTAACAAAATTCAGGAAATAATAAGGTAGTTGAAGTAACCCACTTAAACAGTCATAAACAGATACAATAAAACTTGTTCTAAACACCCGAAATAATAGAGACCGCTTCAGTACAGACAAATTTTGTGGTTCCAGTAAACATTGTAGTTTTTATATGTTATGGTATATATTTTGTATAATGTGAAATAAATTTGTGCTATTTCTGCTCAACATGGAAACAGAATGTTAAATATTTCAGAGAAGCATCTGTCAATACAGATATTCAGGTACTAAAATTTAAAATTTTCTAGTCATATTAGTTTGCATTAAAAAAAAAATGAACAAAGAAGAATATAAATAAGATGAAAAAGAAGATAGTGAAGAAGACAAAGTACAGGAACTTCAACCTAAAATCTGTACGTGTAAGCAGGCTCTTCAATCCATTAATGACATCATGCCATTTGTGTTTTCTAATTCAACTTATGGAACTAATGTATAGTGTAAAAGACTGCGTCAAGATAGGAATAACAGCATAGGAGTGTAAACAATATTTGTGTTTTAAACTTTTGGAAACTGCTCAGATTGCAACAAATTCTATATAGGCCAGACAGGACATAGTTTCAAACAAAGATACATTGAACACACAAAGGCACTACACTCCACTACAGAATCCACCTGTGCAAACCGCCTCATTGAAGCAACCCACACATATAAAAACATCGAAAATAACATGGACATTCTACAAGTACACACAAATGGCCGAAAATTAGACACTCTTGAACAATTGGAAATATACAAACACACGAAAACACATAAAAACAACATCCTAAATGAGCAGACACAATTCAAATCACACGCATTATTCGAACATATCACACCCCACACACACAACATTGATCCTACAAAAGTCGATACCGTTGCCAAGAACAAGACGAACAGTGCTCCCAACGACAGCGTTTGAAGAAGCTTTTTAAAAGCGAAAACTGGTTCAGGTTGTAAGGTAAACCTTTTACGTTTTTACCCATAAAAAACTTTGTGTTCCGAGTCGGTAGTGAATTAATTATATTTAGTGTTTTCAACATATAGAAAAAGAATTGCTAACTCACAAAGTCAGTATTATGTGTAGTTGTTTTATTTGTGTTTACAGTGTTTTGAAGTAAAATGCAGTAATTATATTTTACTATTGCATTATGTATTTTACATAATACACACTATGTGATAATAAATAATAATTAAATTAATAAAAATGCAATGAGAATCTAAACATGTACACTTCATAAAACTACCAGTCACCTAAAGTCATAAAAATGGCAGGAAGCAACATTTATAAAGTAATTATATTACAACAGAAGTGTATGTAATAAAATATAGTAAAAAGTTCATAGTAAAAATGTCAAATAAAACTGTTAGACTGGATTACTGTTTTAGTTTTAATAACTTGAAAACTTTTCTAGTCCAGAGAAAACTCTGATCCTTTGCGATTCCATTATAAACAAGTTTTATTGTATAAACAAATCCTATTATTGTATAAACAATTGGCTTAAATCTTAGTTCAAAAAAAAGAAAACATTATGTCCAAACATTTTTAGTTACAACCTTCAGGTGAGTGTTTATTATTATCTGTATCATTGACAAAGAAACCTCATTCAAGTAGTTACATATTTTAACTTTATGTATTTCAGGTTGAGTTGGTGAAAAAATCAGATAAATTAATAAACCTTGGTGCAGTTATCAAGGGCCACACAGCATCCCGAACTGTAGAATTGATCAACAAAAGCCACATATCATTAACTGCACATTTTACAGTGGTCTCAAATGAAGAAGAGGATCATGGCAAGTCAGATATTGTTGTTGAACCATCTTCACCCATTACAATGGCACCAAATAAAATAGTAAAATTATTACTTCTCTATGCACCTCAGACGACAACAAAGTCATTTATCAAGCATGTGAGTTTAAACAAGAGACAGATTTTCTAAACAGTTGTGTTTTGATTCTGTTTAGTTACATTTATAGGAAACATTAAAATCATATGTACAAACAAACTTAATCATGCTTGCATATTGTTATGATGGTCTAGTGATCGTCGTATGGTACAGTGGAAAACAAAATACAAGACACAAATTAAGTCGCTAATCACCAGCTGTAATTATCACAATTGAACAGTTTGTAATCAACAAGATAATCTCTGACAATATATCAAATAAAAATTGTTCACACGCAAGAAAAGTGTCAACTAATAGAGTAGCGCACAATAATCATTTTCCACTAATAACCACTTGAACGCACAGAGTAATCACCCGACAATAACTGAAAACTAAGCAGCAGGTATGAGCTATTTATTGTCTGCAGACTTCCATAATATGTGGCCATAACAAGCAATCGATAATTCTAGCGGACACTTCAGCGTGACCTTCGCAGAAACACACACCGTTGGGCTAATTGAGAAGCATCTCAAACAATGCTATCGAATGTAAGAGATTGTTCCGTATTACATAACACTGCCTCGCATGTTAAGTGTCACGTACACACACAAACATTACAGCTGGACTCTGCTGGGATAGCTGAGAACACACAAAACATTTTGTAATGGCATAACAATATTTATTAATCAGTGTGAATAATCACAACCCACAAAATCTATTTTCAGAACCCACAGTTCTGGCTACTGTCATATGCAATACTTGTTTTGTATTGTTCTCACAATTCATATAGCCTTTTTCATGAAACATTAGTTGCATAAGTCATTTCTTTGTATATAAAATCAGTGGTTCATGTTATGATAAAAGACTGTACTACTACTATAGTAGGGTAGTTCAAAAAGTTCTCAGCCCAACACACAGATTGCACCACGTGTAACAAATAGCTATTATTGTTCACAAGTTAGATCTACCACGTGATGTAACATAATGTTTAAAATAGCTTTATTTACTAGTTCATTTATTGTGTTCAAATAGTAAACAAGCAAAATATGCGTTTGCCTCGGTGATGACCTCTATTTTTGAAGTCAAACATTTTCCATCAAGCCATTTAATCAGATTCAGAATAGGCAGATGTCTGTAGAATCTATATCTGGTGAGTATCATGTGCATGACAGTAATTTGTAGCACGATTCATGAAGCTTTGTGACTGCAATTGACAAAGTTTGAGTGAGTGTATTGTCTTGATGAAAAAAGCATTGTTTTTTAAATGTGTATGTTTGGCCTTAATAGCCTCATTCATTATCTTCAACCAGTGGCGGTTGGTGCTATGGTTGCAGCATTGCACAACCACCAATATAGGATAACTAAACTACAAAATAGTATACTAAAACATTAAGCAGCTAAAAGTATCATAAATTTCAACGGAGACTGTATTAGTTTCTACGCGGTAATGTTCGCGTACAATTCAAATGTGGCGCGCAGGCTGGTGGTTGTAGGCCGCTTGCAACTTGAACAGTATGTGGCAGAGCTTACTACACAAACATATTGTAAATTATCGACTTACGTATCTCTTTTTATTTATTTACTTGTCACTGAATTTAACACTGTTTTGTTAAATAATTTTTTAATTATTATTTAATTGGTTCGGTTTAAATACGATATCTTGTTTAAATAATTGTTGTTTATTTTTGAGTAATTAAATGTTGTAATCCCCGTTAGTTGAATGTAAACAGTTTTGGAGACCTCTCGACATTCGTTAGCACTTCCGTTGAATTATATCGTCTGTGTATGTTAATGTGTAGTTTAGACAAAGTTATGTAAATAATTCAAACCTTCACGTACCTTTAGTCTCGTACTGGAAGTTCAGTTGGTCTCAGTTTGTTTGTAAACTGTTCAGTTTTCATAAAACAGTATGACTGTACTGTTTGTTATTAAGAGAGCACATTTGAATTTTACTTGGGCGCCATATGGAATTTCTTGAGAAATATTCCATGAAAAAGAATTTCTTTGAATAATAGAATAATTAATTTTGACTGAATTCAAATTAGTAGTTGATTGAGTGATTAAAATAATATCAGGAATTAATTTCCCTCTTATCCATTTATTTGTTTCTAACTGTTGGCAGTTCACTTGTCTGAATAGTAGCCAACTTAACTGGTTGCTTGCTTTGAATTCGCAGCTCATTAATTGTTAAAAAAGAATTAATCACTTGTTTAAATAATTACTGACAATGTTTGTTAGTTCACAATTCATATGTTTATTGCTCACTATTTACTTGGTTCAAATAAATACATTCAATTTAATATTACTAACGGATTACAAATCATCCGGCTTTTAATTATTTTAACCCAGTTGGTTTGCAATGATAACTCTAACAATAATCGATTGTTTGTTTATAAATATTAGATACCTCAAGGGTGACTTCTTTTAAATTACAGGATAAAACGCCAATGCTTTACGATACAATGCTATTACAGGAAACTGAATTACTAGGTTAGACACCTTTAATTATTGAAATTAATTGACGAAAAGTTCGTTTAACCTTGACAAATTTGAGGTTAGTTACGGTAATTCTAATACATGAATTCTTATGTTCGGAATATTATAATTCCTCTAAATAAAGTTAAGACAGTGCTTAGTACTTATTGTATTATTGTTTTTTGCGTTAGTAAACAGGTGTATTATGTTCTATACCACTAATATTTGATTCATAAACAAGGTAATTATATTGCACAGTACTCCCTGAATTATAATCTCATGGATTATTTATTAACACACTTCACGATCTGGTACACTGATCGTGATTTCACTGCACTGTTTACATGTATGAACGGTTATACTTTCTTCTTAAATAATAATTTGCTTGGTTAGGTATTGAACCTAACCTCGTTCTTTTAAATCGCACTTCTGGTAAAGATATCACTACTGGTTTTGATGCACTTTACTCTATTTAAGCTTCTTCCTCCTTGTTGACTGTTAAATTTTGATGATAATTCGGTCTGGATTCGTTGTTGGTGGTCGAGTGTAAATTGACAAAATGTGGTTTATTTACACGTGCGTTTGTATATATACTTTTCTTAGATCACCGCTAGGCGGTGTTAACTGCTTTCTAAGGTCGTTGCTGATTGGTTGAAAATGATGTCATTTTGAAGTCATTCTATTTATAGCCATTACATAATTGTATTGGAGGCGTCTGTTTTTATTGTTAATATTATTTCTTGTATTTATTCAAAATTCACAAAATTTATGATGCTAACGTTTATATCTCGCTTATCTTAAGTACAAATTAGGTTCTATTATTAGCATTGTATAGCTTGTTTCTTTCTCATTATTTTGACATGACTTGATGCCAGTTTGATTATAGTTTTCTAAATATCACTATAGTATTGACGACTCGGAACACTAAGTTTTTTATAAGTAAAAACGTAAAGTTTTACCTTACAGCCTAAACCGGCTTTCACCTTTAGAAGGCTTCATCAGAGGCTGCCATAGGTAGCGTTGTCCGTCTTGTTGTTGGCGACGGGATAGTTATTCGAAAGATTGAAGCTGTGTGTGTGTGTGGTGAGATGTCATTATTCTGATGAAGGCCTCTGATGAAGCCTTCTAAAGGTGAAAGCCGGTTTAGGCTGTAAGGTAAAACTTTACGTTTTTACTTATAAAAAACTTAGTGTTCCGAGTCGTCAATACTATAGTGATATTTAGTTAAGTAACGGACACGTCATGGACAACGAAATCCAAGGATTATAGTTTTCATTAATAATTTCTATTTTAATAACAGCTTATTCTAAATAATGCATTGTTTACATGTGTCGTCTGCTAAACGTTGCAGATCCGACTTTTAACTTTTTTCTTAATATTTATTTAACTATTCTTAATTTATATTCTGAACATAATTATTGGATTGAAATGAACATATTATTATTCATAAATGCTGCATCCAGCTGAACAATATTAATTATTAGTACACATTTGTTGATTATTGATTATAAACTTTCTTACTTGACTATTCTTATTTCAACATTTTTTTCTTATTTTCTATACTCATACTATTACTCATAGTATGGTGATTTACACCTTTATTGTCATTTATATTATAATATCTCCCTATGTTTTGTAGGGTCTCTACATGATCCTTATTTTCATGGTTTATTTGTGTCATCATTGGTTTGTTATTATTTCATTATAAGGTTTTGTTCCTTGACTATATCACATTTCTTTTTACATATTTTATCTTCTTATAACATTATCTAGATACATTTAGTGGTTACATTGATTGTTATCTGTAGCTCATTTCATTATTATAACTTATACAATTGGTTCTCTTATTTCTCATAGTTCATGATTAACAATAATATCTTTCTTTACGTTTGTCTTTCTAATTAGTACTTTGACATTATTCAGCTAATGTGCTGTTTCTAATAATACTACATGTTACAAATATCATTCTTGTCATCTTTTATCTTATTTATTTTATTTGACTTGGTTTATCAAATGTTTTACTAGCTCCCTTAACAGTCTATTTGGGAAACTTTGTCTTGTCAATTCATCTCTGTCAAATTGTCTGTTTATGTTGTAGTGTCATATTATGCAGATAGTAGATTTACTACTGTTCACTTGAAGGTCTTAACTCCTTTCATTCTTTAATGGTTTATGATTTTATTTATTACATTCTTCCTTGTTATCTATACTTGGTTCTTACTTATACTTATTTTAGTATTATCATTCACTCTTCTGGTGGTTTTAATATTATGGAATGTTTTGTGACGTTACAATATGGAAGAACGTGCGCTACCCTTCACAACGGCCCTATGTCAGCTAGGCGTTTGCAAAACGTTCTGCAACGCTCCACTAATAGTGCTGTAGAGCAACTTTGTGTATGAAATCAGCACAGCCTTCTTGATTTATAAATTATGTCAGGTTTAGTGTTTACGTTGGTTCAAGGTAAACGTTATCAGTTGTTTGAGGTTATAAAATTATAGTAATAATTTTGTATAACTGTGATTATGATAGTTTAATGTCTTTTAACTGATCTCCACTCAACCAACTACTGCAACCATCAAAATTTGGAACCACCAGCCGCCACTGTCTTCAGCAATGTTGCATACTACTCTCCTGTGATCATTTTGTCTTACCACTTTTCCATCTCATGAAACAGTTTCCACCACTATTTTTTGAGCAATTCAGCCCACTTTCATTCATTGTCTGAATGATGTTTGTCTCTGGCATGTAGATGTGAATCAATTTTTTGTCAATGGCAAAAAATCATCAAGAAACTTGATTAAATTGCATTTAAACGTGACCAAGCACTCTTTAGAAACATTCATTCAATTGTGTTTATGATCGACCATTAGAAAACACAGCACCCATCTTGCTGAAAGCATTTTCATATGCAAATATTGTGTAACGTGTTGTGGACATACTGTGACGAGATGTTAACAGTGTCAGCAAGCTCACACATTTTTATGTGTTGATCATATAACATGGGATTGTAGATGTTTTTGATACTTTTGTCAGTTGTTGGGTGATCTGAACATTCCTGACAACCACTGAATATTATCTGAAAAAATGGATGAACAACCATGTTTGTATTTAGCATTTCCACTTACAGTATAAGTGTAAAATCTGTTAAACTTTTTTACCTATGCTAGCCAATTCAGAAACTGCTCAAACACTCAGGAGATGACTTTTTTTGACAGTTACGCTTCATTTTGAAAATTAGCAACTGACTTTGAAGAACAAGAATAACCAGACACAGAACACCTTCAGTTCCTTCCCTTTGCACTTTAAATTGTTTAAACCACTAAAAAACCTGAGTACATAGTAGACATTCATCATGATAAACTTCTTTCATCAAATGTTATGTTCCTGTAGAAAATTTTGCAAGTTTTATAAAGACCATGTTGTTCCATGTTAATACTTAACATAATTTCAACAGAACTTGGATACGTGGACTGCTTCAAACAAATGTTGCTGCTGAACTGTTGGTTGCATGTTCTTGAAAATTAAATAGAACACGGAGGGGAGAGTAGAGGTTAATGACCCATGCTGCTCACTATTACCAGCATTACAGGGATGGTTATTTTAGCAACACCTTATACAAAAGGTTGAAACAATAAGTAGAACCAAACCAATGTTGGAACCTGTTCTTTGATTGCAACGTAGAGGCTTCTAAAACACACAAGTCCCAAATTCTTTTCTGAAATTAAAAAGACTAAGCTACTAAAATAAACATTGTTTGTGTACATGTGCTCTTATGTCTTTATGTCTTGTGTATATTATCATCTTGATATTACTTATTTTTTATTTCTGTATTTTTAAGGTAATAATGAATTTTCAAGATGTGAAACAAGTTATGTGTATGGTAAAAGGAAGCTGCATAGGAGCAGAGATGAGTTTAGATAGATATTATATTCCTTTTGGTTCCGTAGTGTTGGGCAATCATTCAGTAGCCAGAATAACGTTGATCAATACTGGGGATCTGACAGTCAAGTGAGTAAATGAAATGAAATAAGTATGTTCATGGGTTCTGTCACAGGATTCATTTATAAACCAATACTCAGAAAACTTCGTAATCTGTAATTAAGATAGTTTAAACATGAACATTTGAAACAAACATTATCCTGTTTCCTGTTATATTTACTGTATTCCAATATGTTAACATGATCCATGATGAGTTCATTTTGACTGAAATAGAAGAGTTAGGGGCCAGTGCTCTTCTTCTGGAAGCCAAATTTCAAGAAATCGATAGCCTAGTTCTTGAATCCTATACATACTGTGTTGAGATCAGGTTTTTGGTAACATTCAATCCAGGTGTTGCCTCTTTTCCAACATTGTTCATTCAGACAATAACAATGATGGCCAAAAAACTGTTTTAATACATTTTCAAATTGAATTATTCTGTAAATAAGACAGTTATATTAGAAAATATAGAATATTTTCCAAAACAACTGGTTGGCCTTAGTCTTATGATGGTGTAATAAAAATAAAAAGTACAATATTTGTTATACGACATGTAAAGTTATAAACGTTTTTGATAATATAATCTGCCAGAATCCTTACCTGTCTTGCGATCTGTATCTCGTAACTTACCTTCAAACACCAGAAAACTTCAGGGCCACCAATATATTAATTCAGGCTAATATATAAACCTTGTCGACACTTTCCCTTAGAAAAACTTGGATAAGTTTTGCTACCCGATTTCCCTTATCTCAGAAAATTCCAAGAGTCGTTAGACAAGTTTTTAGCACAAAGTATAGGAAGTGGTTACAGGTGAAATAACTAAGTTAACACATTGTTATCGATAAATCAACTAGTAGTTTCTTTTATTGAAAAATTACTTTCTTTCTGCTTTTAAAATGCCGTTTTGATTATTTTACAAGTGGTTGGACAACATGATGTTGCCTCACCCCAAAATTTTAATCTTACAATTTTTTATCTACCGGTAATTCTAAAACATTACCTTATGTTCCGGTAACTAGTTTTTATGAATATTCTTTTTATAGACAAACCAGTATTTCTAGCACTCTCTCTCACTCTCTATAAACCCCCTTAATTTCGAGATCTCATTCTAATTGATTTAGGTTGCATTGTTTCAGAAAAAGGAAAACTGATAGTAGTTGAAAGTCAGTCGATACTTAACATTCGCTGCACTCCTCTGTGTTGTATCATCACTACGACTTCACGCCGTGCTGTTTAACACTCCGAAACTCGGTTAGAAACTGTTGAATTGTGACACTGTTATGGATTGTTCGGTATTATTTTTTGTACTGTTATTTTGAGTTAAATCACATTAATTAAAACAACATTTTTGTCGGCCGACCCCAACCTAGTAGAGCATTCTTTTACACAACCGCACGGTTGGGGTGAATCTCGGCGACTGACGCGTCGAAGATGGCTAGGCCTCTCTCTGCGTTCATTTGCTTCGTGGTCAACAGCCGGAAGCAGGTCTCATTATAATTTTTGATTGGTTTATTCTGTTGGCAGAAACGTTTCGCATTTACCGCGTGGTGAACTTTGGGTTTGAGTCTAAGTATTTTTTCCCATGACCTTCCTCGTCCTCTGCTAAAATTCCAGCCACGACTGGTACGACTTGGTACTGATTAAGCCACAGGGTATGCATTAATACTCCTTATCTACAGGGTGGTTAACAAACATGGTGTTACCCCATTTAGTCCCGTTACAGACATTATGTAATTGTTAACAGCATAGCATAGAGAAATGTGTAAAAGTAACCAACAAAAATTAGGGTACTTTGCTTATACTTAATACAATTGCATGTTGTATGGCACAAATAATTGGAATTATATCCAACGAGTATCAGTCTCATTGTTATTATTATTATTATTACTGACAAAAGGGAAAAGAATTTCAGAAAGTGAAAGAAGTGTCATTGCAGCCCATGAACAGCTGAAACAAAAAAGGAATGAAGGTATAAAAACAATAATGGCAACTACTACTATAATAATAAGAATGTAATAATAATAATAATTCTGTTTGGAATAAAAATTATAAATATTTCAAAATTGGAATAAAAGTAAATTTATTTTTTAAATTCTTAAATAGTTATTCTATAAAAGCATAAACAAAGTTTCTAATTACATTATAAAAACTTTCGTAGCAGTCTCTACCAAAACATACAGCATGTTGTTACAGAGAAATTTTGAACGTGTTGTTAACACTTTGACGCCAGGCCCTTAACATAGTGGTCCTTCACCCATGCCAGGCCATTTTTGTAAATATTTAAAATGTTGAATCTTCTAAACTATATGGTAAAAAAATATGCTACCTATGTTTTCATGAGATCTAAGTGTCTTCTTTAAAATGGTGTGTACTGTATGTCATTGTGTTGGTTATTTTACCTGAAAGTGCTTTTCAAAGAAGTGATGTTTTTGAAAGAAAAAAAAATTGGCCAAAACACATGTTGTTACTAGAAACTCACAATTTTATTTGTACTTGTTAGAAATGAATTAAACAATACATTTCATAATGTTTATAACATATATTGGTTTATAAAGGTGTACTTTTGTATTTTTTTTTTTACAATAAACGCTTGTCTGACATTTTGACACGTAAGTGGTGTTTAGTCAACTAACATAACAGTTTGCCGCATGCTGTTTCATGTCAACTGTATATATGAAAGTGAACGCATATGCGATCTAGCTGATGATTTGGGCACTACAAGGCCTGTCATCATTTCAAAACAGCTCCAAGGACGTCTTTATACATATGGAATCACGCAAAACACATTGAAACTTCAGGACATCAATTGACGTCCATCAGCATTCTCAGAAGTTTTCAAAGGACGTCAATTGACGCCCATCAGCGTCAAAGTGTTAATATCATCAAATTGAATTCTTTAATTTCAACAAATGGAAACGGATAATCACATAAACCAAGAACTAGCAGGTAGCTTAAAGGACCAGGTGAAAATGATAATTTCTTCTCTTTTTTATTAAAATGTTTGTACTGGTAATGGAATTCTTTTTTCTCTAATTGTACATACATGATTTTTGCATTTTAGAGCAGTGCAGTTTGACTGTAAGACAGTTTCCAGTAAACAACTGCACACATGTTGCATGGGGAGACTTCCAACTGTAATAGTTAATAATTATAATTATTAATAGTTAAATAATATTTAGTCACATTGCAATTAGTATTCTTTCACTAAATGTACGTTCTTGTTACACCACTTTCTATTTGTATGTATATTAGAAGTATAGGAGAATTAACAGAGGATTTCCAAGTTCAAAGAGGAGTAAAACAAGGGGATATCTTGTCTACCCTCCTTTTCAATATATGCCTAGAAAAAGTAGTAAGGCAGCTACCAATAAACCTTGGTGCCACAAATATGAATAAAAGGTCAGTCCATTGTATATGCTGACAACATTGTTCTCGTGATAAGAAACAAACAGGCACTGGAAGAGGTGTACACCACTCTGGAGCATGCTTCAACCAACCTAGGGCTGCAAGTGAACAGCCAAAAGACAAAATATATTCTAATGTAGAAGAATTTTAGATATCTTGGGTCAAAAAATCAGATTGCAATGGAAATTTAAGACAAACTAGCCATGGGAAATAGGTGCTACTTTTCTTTGCTGCCTACACTAAAGTCCAGAAACATTTCTAGAACCTCCAAGGTTCATAATTTACAAAACTGTATTGCGGCCATTAGTACTGTATGCTTCAGGAGCCTGGACTATGACCTCAGCCCATGAAGATACGATCAGAAGATGGGAAAGAAAGATTCTGAGGAGGATATATGGAAGTGTACTAGATGCCAGAATGTGGTGTATGAGGACAAATGCCGAATTGTACTAACTACACAAGGAACCAGACATTATCACAGTAATAAAACAAGGTAGAATTGGGTGGCCAGGTCACATACAAAGAATGACAGAGGAAATGGCAGTGAAAAAAGTATTCATTGGAGGACCAGGAGGAAGAAGATGGGTGGAGTGAGAAGACTGGGGATAAGAAGGTGGCAAAGAGTCACACAGTATAGAGAGGAGTGGAGGCACGTCGTTCTGGATGCCAGGGCTCTTCATGAGTTGTAGTAGTAGTAGTATAGGTATAGTTACATATAACTTTGATAAAGCAATGTATGGCCATAGTTGTTGTATTATTGTAATAATTATTATTATATACGTAATATAAGAAATGTTTGTAAGAAGTATGCTTTTTGAATTTCTCAGTACAGTCAGAAACACACTCGCCTTACAAACAGTGTACATTGCGTGTATTAGTTCATTACACATGTTTACTTATTTGTATTGTATAATTATTATTAAAAATCCATTCACAAAATAAGACTCATTTTATTATTACTCTGGTGGCTTAGAATAGTGGTAATACACTTACACTGTAGTGTAGTGACTCACTCACTTGCAGTATGTTTTGTCTCGATCTTGCTATTGTAAATATAATTATTTCACTATGACTCAGAACACAAAACTTTTTATGGGTAAAAACATAAAAGTTTTACCTTATAACCTGAACCGGTTTTCACTTTTAAAAAGCTTCTTCAGAGGTTGTGTTGTGTGTTCCAATTCGTAGTGAAATAATTATATTTAGTTAAGTAAGAGACATGTCATGGACAATGAAATCCAAGAACTTGCTATTGTCTTGAGATGAATACAAGTGACTTGTAGTGAATGCTGTACAGTAATACCAATTGTGAGGTCTGTGCTGTAATATAGTTTTTGCTTTTAGAAAACAATACTGCTCTGCAAACTGATGGGTAACTCTGTATGGTTTACAGTCCAGTATTAATGAATGACAGTAAACTTAGACATTGGTGTTATTTGTTTACAGAAGGGCTAACAAATGTCTATAATGACAAGCTTAGTGGCCAGCCAAGTGTGGTGACAAATGACTTGGAGGAAAAAGTGAATGCAAAAGTTCATAAAAATTGTGAATTCACAATTTCTACACTTCTGTTTACAATTCTTTGTGCAATGAAAGTTTTCATGAAACTGTGATTGAAGAGATGGTTATAATAAATTGTGTAAAGATGGGTGTCAAAATATTTACAAATTGCAATGTATATAAGTAGGCAAAACTGTTTCATTTAAATTGAATTATGAACTTAAATGAAGATGAATTTTTTCTCACTTTCTCATTGGAGACAAAACATGGATTTCCTACACAAATAAGAGAGTAGTTGAAAACTTCTCACCATGAAACAGAGATAGCCCCAAGAGTATCAAATGGCTATGATTGCTTGCAAGTTCAAGCTGCCAGTTGGCAAATCATAACGTTCAAACAACTGCATTTACAAGTTTGATTGTTATGATCAAATAAACATACCTGTTATAAATGGTTCCTAACAGCAATGAAAATTGTTAAAAAGTTGGTTTCCATTTTGGGAGATTCTTCACATTGCTTCAAAGTAAAAAAATTTACTACAGACTTCAGATGTGGTCATTTCTCCATTTCTTAGGATGAACATGTAGGTTGCCCAAATGCTTAACCGACAAAACATTTAAAAAATCTACAATGCGTGTTAAACAATCGACACATGAAAATGCATGAGTTTGCTGACATTGCATGTGTGAAAGCTTTCAGTGAAATTGTATTATGTTTCCTAGCAGTCGATCAAATGGAATCAAATGAGGAATGTATTCAAATGAATGTTTATAAAGAGTTCTTGCACATGTTTAAATGCAATTTAACTGAGTTTCTGCAATGATTTACCACTGTTGAGAAAACAGAGATTTACCACTACACACCTGAGACAAAACAGCAGTCAGACACTGAGTAGAAGAAGTCAGAAGTACTCCAAAGAAAGTGAAAGCAGTTCTATCAGCTGGCAAAGTGATGGCATTTATTTTTGAGATTCACAGGATGTATGATTTAGGCTATTTAGATAATGGCAAGCCTATCAGCAGAGAGAGTACTATGTAGCACTGTTGGAGGAACTGAATGAGGCTACTAAGTCAAAATGCCTGCATTTAACAAAGAAACAGGTACTTTCCCATCAAGATGATGTACTTGGTCATGCTTTGTCAGTTGGAGTCACAAAGCTTCCTGAATGTCTCTACAAATGACTGCCACACACTGTACTCACCAGATTTAGCCCCAGTGACTTCTCCTGTTCCCACATCTGAAGAAAAAGCTTGTTGACAAAATATTCACTACAAATATGGAGGTCATTGCTGAGAAAAATACATATGTACTTATTTGATCACAACACTCTTCAAAAACTAGTAAATGCAGCTGTTTTAAACATTATGGTATGCCATCTGTTAGTTTAAACTTTTGAAGAATTGTAGCCTTTTGATACTTCTGGTGCTTTCTTTGTGTCAAGCCAAGAATTTTTCAAACTAACCTTGTACTGCTGAAAGCAAAAGCCAATGCAATGGCACCATCCATCATCCTCAAACTCACTTAGTCATGAAACTGCGACTGAAGAACTTGGCTGTAAGAAATTGGGTGCCAAATACTTACAGACTTCACGGCAACATGTATAAGTAGAGGAAAATGTTACCAACCAAATACGTATTTGGTGTATTTGGTTAACAAACACGTGGCTTGGGACTACAATAGGATTTATTCCATTTAAATCAAAATGTTACCAGTATTTTAAAAATAAAGGAAAGAATTTGTTACCACTTAATGACTGGAGGTGAAACATTGATTTCTACATAAATACTGATCAAAGCAATCCATAGATTGCCATCATTCATTATCCCCCCCCCATGACAAAAAATTTTAAACAAACACCTTATTAAAAAAAAACGATAGTTAACCATTTTCTGGTACTGGCAAAATACATCACAAGTTTTTGTATTAATATTAAAAATGGTCCACTGTTCACATGCATCTGCTTCTGAATCTACAATATAATATACTGCAATATAGAAACATTATAGTCCGATAGTTTTTGTTTAAAATCTCCAGACAGAATGCCATGATTTATTGCCCAGTATGTTAGTGAAATGATAATACTGTACCACCTTTAAACAAAAGCTACGATTAAATTCTAGACATATAAACTACGGTACAAATTGTGAGGCATGTAACTTGTTATACATTTTGTATTCCCATAATTCCCCAACCTGATTAATCATTAGCATGTAATGAAAAATTCTAAAAATAAATGTATTCATAAAGTAGTGCACTATTATAAACAGTATGAACAGCAGTGCAGTATTATTCTGGTTTAAGAATAATACTACATAGAGTATAGTACAGTTTGATTGATAAACAAATATGCATTTGATGATTTCAGATTTACTTGGAGAGTAAAGAATTCTAAAGTGTTCACAATATCACCTCAAGAGGGCTACAGCACTGCAGGCTCAGAAACCCTTCTCACAGTAAATTTTTTCCCCGATAAAATCCAAGCTGAAATTCGTACTGAGGTTTTATGTTTTCAATTTTTTATTTGTTTGTTTGTTTTCTGTTAGAACCTTATAAGCACTATACTAAATTATAGAGAATTGAGAAAGAGAGAGAGAGATCATCTTCTATATAGCGATCAAAATAATAATAATAAAATTCACATATAAATTCACAAAATAATAAAATATATTCTTGAACAAAAAGTTGTATTATTAATAATAATAATATAAAATATACAAGAAAAGTGAGCAAATATGAATGTAAATAAAAATATACACAACACAGAAAATTCAAATTTTGCTTCACATCTGTGACATTGATTAATTATTTACACAATCGGAATTTATACAATATAATAATGATCCACAAATGTGGTATCAAACACACGCACTAAACTCTGTAACTCACTAATCAAACTCTCAATAAATACTGACTAACTCTGTCTCTTACAGTTCTCTATGTAGGTTGGTAATGACACCATTCACCAACATGAGTTACTTACGAGAAACCTCTAGTAAATTCCAGACATATATTCGAGAATCTGGTAGAAAAAACTATGGTTATCTACAAATGTATAGTACTGTTGTTACAGAACATTCTAATGTATTCTATAAACACTGTGCGCCAATATACAGAAGTTATACATCAATTGTGGACAATGTAAATATTGTAATATTTTAGTTCATTTACGAGAAAAGATGGACTCTTTATATTATGAAAAATTTTAATATTTATTCTTTTATGAATTATGGTACTTGTTGCCTTCAACCACAAGTGTTAAATGTCCTGTGGGAAGAATCAACTCGTAACCAAGGGAGTTTAAGGGATACCTAACTTTGAGGTTTTAATTGGATTATTTTATTTTTCTGTTTAATTATACTGACCTTGAGTCCTGTAAAAAATAACACAAACTTATACTAAATCTGGGCGCCACCTGAACACTGGTCCAGGAAAAATGAATCAACTGAAGTTAAATCTAATTATGGAAAAATAATAAATTCTTAATTTTGTAAATAATTTGCTATTAATGAAACAAGTCAGAGTTGTAATTAAATAACGTTCAATTTATTAATTTCAAAGTTGCCTGAAGGGCTGTTAACACACTTTTAACTTTTTTAAAATAAATTACAAAGTTCAATATTCTAGATAACCCTTAATAATAATATCGGCTAAAAATTTGCTCAGTTGAGCGATTGAGTTTAATTACTTTACAATATCACAAGGTCGTGAATTCTTTGAACTACCAAGATTAATCAAAATGATGCCTTACAAATTTTCTTAACCTAGTGTAAACCTTATAAGTTAACAATCTTCGTATTTGAATGACGTATGGTTAATTGGTTTCTTACTAGGAATATATTTTAGTTAATTAAACGTCAGAGTTCAGTAATTACCAAGATTGTTTCCTTATTATTTTGTGAATTACAAGTATACTGGTTGTTATGTACAGTAGTTTAGTTATTTGAAAAAATATACCAGATCATTATTTAAATATTTGGTTAAAAACTTACAGTGTCCGTCGAAATTATTTTCTTTCACTGCCTTTAATTTAATTTATTTAATTAAATAAATTGCTCACTAACACTCCACAATTCACTTCACTGATTTAAAAAAATTTTATTCTTCGTTGGTAATCTTCACGTGTTGTTGGTAACTCGGCGTCCTAACCACAAATGTACTTCGTTGATGGTGGTCGATCAATTCTTCTTCTGCAAGTTCGTTGTCGTGTATTATGTATCACTCGTGGGTAAAAAAAATGTACTGATTTTTTAATTGGTTTAATTATACTGCTTGGTTATGTAACAAATTTGAAAGTTGTCGAGTTGATCTGCGTGGATTCCATCTTGAGTGAGATCTGAGAAAAAACTGATAATCTGGCTTGGATGCGTGCCATATTTATAGTCCAGCCAACTGCATTGTGTTACCTGACACTTATTACATCATTTTTCTATTAATTCCTTACACACGTCCATTGTTTTAATGACAAATTTGTTCGAGAATGTACTAGAACACTTCTTATCAAACCTCATAGAACAAATTTAATTTCCGGCAAACATTCTATAGTGTCTGTTTTTCTTCTTCTTCCTCTTGAATTCATTTTTAGAAATTCCCTATTTGATTCTGATTTCTTTCAGATAACTTTACAGTACTACTTACAATGTAAATTTGACTTTTATTATTGAATTCCTTGTGATCAACTGATTAATTTGGTACCAGTTAAGCCTGGATTCGAATAGGTTAACTTTAGAAAAATACAACAAGTTTATAAGCTTACCTTGTGATGATTTACTACAATTCATCATTGTCCATCTATTTTGGATAATTAGGTGTCTTACACCTTACTAAAACATGGATACATAATGTGAGTAATTATACATAACAAAATTAATATCTTTAAAATAATATAATATATGAATAATGGTGAATAAACAATGACCTTGGCTTAGGCCTAACAATTTTTACGTTACTAATTATTAATTTGTGACATTATTATCTTATGAAACAGGTTGTTCTTGGTGTTCAATTCTAGCTTAGGCTTTGGTTCATTATCATGACCACCTCCTGTTTCATAATATACAGTATTTTAAGAGCATTATATGTTAGCATCATTTTTCACTCATCTGGGCTGGTCATATTGATTTGGTCAATAATACCTTTATTTTTGCAATAATTCTTATTGAATTGTTATTACTATCAGCTGAGCAAATTGATTCTAGTTTAATCTCATTTCTTTACATCTTATTTGCCTATAATTTAGGGTTTTAAACATTAAATATTTTAATTATGACCCATTTACACTGTCTGTTTTGACAGTCATACACTATGGTTGAGCTAACTTCTGATATAACTTATACATTCAGATTTATTATCTTATGATATCTTTAGGTCTATTGACTTTACACTCTTGTGCAACTTTTAAAATGAATTTGGTTGCATTTTGACAATATATTAGTAATAATTTAAATCATTTTAGATGCATAGTACTTGCAACTATTTTCACATGGTTTTTAAATATTTTCTATGACTTTTATGTATTTTAACATTTCCTTTATTTAACATAAAATGTTCATGTTTATCTACTTGACATTTAGGTATCATTATCTTTTTGTTTTATGATAAATGATTTTTCCATTATTCTGGGTGCCGGTCACAGGCCCAGTACATAATGTGTTATAGCAATTTTTACTTCCATATTCCTTAAGGAAATGGAAGTATGTTGATGGCAAAAAAAAACGTGTTCGAGATTATTGCAGATTCTGATTGTACTACACTCAAAACATGAAAAAAAGTTGTTTTCCGAAAAGTATCTGTGTGTGTGTCTGTCTGTCTATCTATCTGTAGATTTTTTTCTATGGCAAATGATAACAGCCGCAAATTCAAACAGAATCAAATAATTTTTTGCATACAGCCCTGATTTGTAGAGTACTCACGACCTATTGTTTTTGGTGAAGATCGGTTGAGAGAAAGGGGTAGTTTACCTGCAACTGTATTTTTTTTTATCAAGGGATTTTTTTTTTTGCAAACGATAACAGCCGCAAATTCAAACAGAATCAAATAATGTTTCGCATACAGCCCTGAATTGTAGAGTTCTCAAGACCTATTGTTTTTGGTGAAGATCGGTTAAGGGAAAGGGGTAGTTTACCTGCAACGTTTTATGTTTTAACAAGGGTATTTTCTATGGCAAACGATAACAGCCGCAAATTCAAACAGAATCAAAAGATTATTTGCATACAGCCCTAAATTGTAGAGTTCTCAAGACCTATTGTTTTTGGTGAAGATCGGTTAAGGGAAAGGGGTAGTTTACTGGCAACGTTTTTTTAACAAGGGTATTTTATATGGCAAACGATAACAGCCGCAAATTCAAACAGAATCAAATAATTTTTTGCATACAGCCCTGATTTGTAGAGTACTCAAGACCTATTGTTTTTGGTGAAGATCGGTTAAGGGGAAGGCGTAGTTTACCTGCAACGTTTTTTTATCAAGGGTATTTTCTATGGCAAACGATAACAGCCACAAATTCAAACAGAATCAAATAATTTTTTGCATACGTCCCTGAATTGTAGAGATCTCAAGGACTTTCGTCAATTCTTTGGTGAAGATCGGTTAAGGGGAAGGGGTGTTTTACCTGCAACCTTTTACGTTTTAACAACAGTAAAGTACTTGAAAATTCATTTAAACTTTTTGAAACAATGGTAATTGTTAAAAATAAAATAATTTTGTTGCCAGGCAATAAAATTATAATTTTTTCATTTGAATGTAAATTATGTATGAGTTAATATACATGTATAAAAAAATATATTGTTCGTGGCAGGTAAGCATATCTCAGTTATGTAATGTTTACGTTTCCATTTTATTATTATGACTACAGCAATAAAAAGGCAGGGAAGACACACACACACACACAAAATTCGCGTTATTTCTGGCCTCACTCATGTTTATTTTCTTACATTTGCACGCTTTTTAAATGGAAAGTGCCGAAACCCACACCAACATAACGCGTGCAAGCCGAAAAAATGGACATCAATTTGCTTCCTGTGGATTGCTGGGCAGTGTAACTGCACGTGTTTACAGAGGAACGATTCATAGACAGACTTTTCGTCTTTAGGGAATGAACCATCTGCAAGATGCTGAGGGTCCATGAGTGACTTCGGAGCGCTCCTTCTTTTTCGCGTGTTTGTTCTGTGAAACATACACTGTAGATTCGCAGCTTTACTCTAAGCAACGCTCAATAGGAAATGTTGAAAATTTTTGTCCACGGTGTACCCTCATTCACACTAAACCTGCTCTGATGTTTTAATTACGGACATCATAATATTAAAACTTTGGAAACTTGAGCACTACTTGATGGAGATCAATCATTAACTTATACAAGCCATTAATTTTATGCATATGTTTTATATATATGTGTACAACATTATCGGCAACAAAGAAGTAGTTTTTGTTAAAATTCCTTCCCGGGATATTTGGCCGTAGTTCAATGTTTTCTACAAAACCAGACGTTTCGGCAATGCCATCGACTTCCATCATCAGTGAAAATCGAGTGCGATAACGTGAGGTGGTATACGTTAGTGACCACAGTACTGTGGTTAAGGCTGAAGCAGTAAGTAGAAAGAAGTAGTTTCTATGGTAATATTTCATTTCGAAAATGATTTTAAATATAAATCTTAGAATATGGAAGTCATGTATGGTTCTCCATACCGATATTTTAGTATTTGTTTAAATTTTTTATCATTCTATTTATGGATCTAAGCCATTTGGTAATTCTAGTTGATATTTTTAACCATACATTAGTTTCAATATGAGTAATAACTCTGTAACAATTCTGTTTTTATGCCCTTATTCTGAGCTAATTCTTGAAACATTGTGACATTATTTTGTCACTTACAAAGGTTATTTCTTAATACTATTTATTACTATTGGTTTTATTTGTACACTTCACTTCTACAATCTATGGGGTGTCATTGTGGTCAAAGTTTAAGCCCTTTTTACTGGTTCTGTCAATAATCGCTACTTTAATACAAGTTGCTAGTTTGATGTATTAAACCTGTTTGGCCTTCAATTACGTTAATTATTTTGATTTCTTTTATTTATTTTATATTCTTTAGTTGTTATTATTTATGGAACATCTCGTGACGTTACATATGCCTCTCCCCAAAAAACATGATTATTTTTGTTAAACAGGGTTTAGGGAAAATAAGCAGTTAAGCCCCTTACCGGTTTAGGTTTAGTCATAGAACTTTTTTCCTTTAAGAAAATTTTTTCTCTTATCGTTGCTCCATTGTATTACAGGAATTGGACAGTTTCGTTGGAGTAATCGCTCGATGGGTTATTGTTTCTTGTTAACCTTTACAGGGGTGTAATACGATCATTTATAAATAAAATTCTTTGTTTGATACATTCCTACTTATTTTTCTATATTGGGTATTTGTTAAATGACTGCTTTTCTTATACAGTGGTTTTCTAGCTCATACTGGTAGTTTTTAATTGCATTAACTTCTTTTACCTTCTGGTTTCATCGGTTATCTCCTATGTGGGATTATCTTCCAACTGGTGCTATAATTCCTCCCTAACTCTACATAGCACGGTGAATGAATATCGAATGTGAGTTGCACATTTGCGGCCTGTTATCCTCACTCGATCATTCCCCTAGTGCATGGTACAGTGCTCTTTGGCTCCTGCCCATATTTATGACTTCTGAGTGGCGCCGTAGCATCCTACACTCTGTCACTTCTTTAAATGATAACTCTTGAGTCACCATGAACACCGTTGAATTTATGTTGCCTCAATTTGACACATCTAACCATTTTATTTTGCCCACCAGTAGCTCTTACCTTTACTATTTTATTTATTGCAGTGGTGTTATACTTCCTTCCATAATTCTTTTATCCTGTTGACCTATATCATACACCTTAGCCCCTGTACTGGTTATTATGTATTCTCTCTTCATTATTTCTGTTATTTTTTTCCATCCCTTCTGTCATCAATATTCCCCCTACTGGTTCTATTCCTGTTATCGTTGTTGTTTATTTATTCTTTATTTATTTTATCTGTGTTTAATTATCATTGCTGGAGCCAGGATTAGGTTCGTGGTTGTCCAAATTTTGTTGTCGCTGGTCATCGTTTCTCCTCGAATCCCTCTCATCAGCCATAATATAGTTTACTTGGGCTTGGTTGGTTCCCTGTTCGTTACTTTGTTGATTTCTAGAGTGATCTTTGCTACTCCGGCTCCATTGTGGGTACCTCCTTCCTTCATCCTACCTATTATTATTTCTATAATTTCTACCATTATCGAAACTTCCCCTCCTAGTTTTATCTTGGTTACTATTATTATTTCTACGATAGTTATTATTATTATTAGAGTTTTGATTATGGTTATTTCTATTATTATTATTATTATTATTATGGTTGTGAAAATTATTATTATTATCGTTATTTTAATCTCCGCCGCGTACATAGTTTACACGTTGGCGTTGATCTCGGGTTTGTACTTCTCTGTTTGTGTTCGGCCTGTCATATTGCCTCCTAGAGTTGTGATAGTACCCTTCTTGCTCATAATTTCCTAATAGTGCTTCCATAGCTCCTACTGTCTTTATCTGTCCATAAAGTCGAGCTTGGCTGATACCGTCTTCGAAATGATAGGCCAGTTTTGTCACTAGACATTCTTCCGGTATTCTTGGCTCCAAATTCCGGGCTAGAAACAAGTTTCCCATGAAGTATGCTGTTGGCGCTTGTCCTCGGGTCGCGTCAAACTTACCGTTGCATATGCTGTCCCTTATGATGTTTTGGTACAACTCTGACCAGTATTTTTCTCGGAATATTTGTTTAAACCTTTCGTAGTCGTTCACCTCATTCCTGATGGCTGGCCACCAGTTGTCACTTATACCCTTGAACCCTTCGTCTAAGAAGTTCTTTATTTGACTCCATCAATTCTCTCTGGTTCGGTTGAGCCACTCAGTTACCCTTTCAAGGAACTCCATCGGGTTTCTCCTGTAGTCCCTGAAGCTGACGGTCTCCCTTTGGTCTGGCACTATGTTTTGGTGACAATGTATTGGCCTATTCTGTATATTTCCCAGTTCTTCCTGGATGTGGCCTACTTCACCATTAATATTATCGAGTCTGATGGACATGGTCTCCTGCACTTTGTCAACTTTCTTTTGCGTTTCGTTTTGTAATTCCACTACTCTACCTTGATTATTAGTTTCCATCTGTCCTATTTTGGCATCGATTTCTACTCTATACTGTGTAATAGTTTCTTTGTTTTGGTTTACCTTTTCGTTTGTTTTTTCTGATTGTTGTTTAGCCTTTTCCTGGTACTTATCTACCCTTTGGCTAATGGTTTCATTGATATTTTCCATTCTCTCATTAATTTGTTTTAAGTTCTCATTATTCCTTTCAAATTTCTCATCTATCTTTTTCTGTTGCTCATTAATAGTCTCCTTCAGTTTTTGATTTTGTTCTTTATGGTTTGGCTCAAATCTTTATTAATGGTTTCAATTTTTTCATTGATTTGTTTCAACCTCTCATTCGTATCCTCAGTTTTTCTGTTAATATTATCTATTTTGTTTTCTAATTGTTCAGTTGTTTGCCTATTATTTTCTTCCATTTGCTTTAGGCTTTCATCACTCTGGTCAAACTTTTCGTTCATTTGTTTCATTAAGGTTTCAATCAAAACCTCGTTTTGTCTCCTTGCATTTTCATTTATATATTCCTCTATTCTGTCTATTTTTTCATTCATTTGTCCATTATTTTCATTAGTTTCTTCTTTATTCTTGTCCAATTTTTCATTTATTTGTTTCAATAAATTCTCATTAGTTTGTTTATTATCTTCCTTCATACTGTCAAATTTTTCATTCATTTGTCTATTATTTTCATTTATGCTGCTCATCATTTCCATGAATTTATTCCAATCCGGTCCTCCTCTGGCTTCCTCCTGGGCACCCGCCTGTTGTTCCATGTCGGTGTCCAGTACTGTTTCTGTCTCTTCTTTCCGTCTATCTTCTTCCGTTTGTTGGTCCTTTGCCAACCTTTTCGTCACTCCTCTTGTATACATTTCTGTACTTGTATAGTTGCCTGCCCAAATTAGGAATTTTTGTTTTCTTCTAAGGATTGTAGTCCAATCTTCCTCCTAATGTAAGCCTCACTAGTTGAGCGCCATTTGTAATATTTTAGTTCGTTTACGAGAAAAGGGGGACTCTTTATATTATGAAAAATTTTAATATTTATTCTTATATGAATTATGGTACTTGTTGCCTTCAACCACAAGTGTTAAATGTCCTGTGGGAAGAATCAACTCGTAGCCAAGGGAGTTTAAGGGATACCTAGCTTTGGGGTTTTAATTGGATTATTTTATTTTTCTGTTTAATTATACTGACCTTGAGTCCTGTAAAAAAATAAGGATCCAAGGACTGTGCTTGAAATGACCCACCATTTTTCTACATTTGGAAAGCAGTTTATCTATATACTCATTCTGAATTGCTGTATTCAGACTTAATTGCAGGGTATGAGCAGTGCACCTAACATTATCGTATTTCGAATTTTCGACACCAAGAACCTGGCATTGTCTGTACATATTGCAACTACTTTACTTTGAAGATTCCAGTCAGACACAACTTGTTCAAATTCTTCCGTACAATTTGCTGCACTATGTTTCTCCACCACATGTTTCACTTCTAATGCAGCGCTGCAGAACGCCCAGTTAGAAGCAATCCAATGAGCACTAACACCCAAATAACCTTGATTTGCTATCGATGTCCAGAAATCACCTGTTAGGCCAACAAATTCAGTTTCTTTTAGTTTGTCTAGCAGCTTGGATCGTTCGACATCATAAAGTTTCTCAGTCCGTCTAGTTACAACGTCTCTAGATGGAAGATTATAAGAACTACTACCTACAGCTTCCCTTAAAACTTCTTTTAGCCCTTCATCTGAAATTATATTGATAGGTCAACTGTCTTTTACTATCCTTTTCACAATTTTATTTGTTAGTTCAGCCTCCTTTAATGAAGAGATTGGTTTCACTATGAAATGATTCAAGTTTGACTGAGATGAACTTGCATTAACAACAGATGATTCAGGAACACTTTGTAAGGGATGGACGTGATTTAAATGGTATTGCAAACTGCTAGTGCTACCGCTGTAGCTAAATGATTTCCCACAAAGCTAACAGAAAACGGTTTTCCTGTCTATCACTTTACCACTGTCGTTCAATTTATATCCAAAACTTCCACCGAGTCTTCCTCGTAAGTCTTCGTATGCCATAACACAGATTTCATGCACGGTATCAGGAAACACACACACAAAAAGTAGCCTCTTTGAAAAACACAAGTTTTCCTCACCTGAATAAACACTGTAACACGCCACCTGTCCAACTGTTACTATTATAGCAAAATTGAAAGTTAAGGGCATGGAAATGCGCAAAACGCTTACGGTCAGAGGGGAAAGGCTATGCGGAGGGAGTCGCTGTGACATGTGAGAATTTACATTCTTTTACATATCAGAATGTTTTATAAACATATCTGAGTGTTGTTTGGTCTGTCATTGTGTACTGCTGAGATGTAAAAAACTACAGCCTTTCTGACCATTCTTATCGCAACGGAATTTGCAACTGTACACTTCCACTCCTTAATTACACGCGACTATCTCTACAGTTTCTCATTATGGTACATAAAGGAACACATTCTTCATATTAATTTAATTGCAAGAATCTTTTAATCCTGGACAACAAAAAACTGTGTATTATAACTTCCCGTGCTTGATTATGAATAACTTTCCTGTCTTTGCTAGTTGAAGGAAAATTATCCATTTTAACAAATCTCTTTACTGGATGATAACACAAATAATTATAATAATACGTAATTGTAATTACAGAATAAAAACTACCAATAGAAATTAACTAAAATATTAAATAACTAATAAAAATGAGTGACTGTAAAACAACGATATAATTAAAAATAAATTGAAATAATAATAACAAATGCACGACTGAGATTGTACATTACACAATAACTAAGAATGTACGGGTAACTAAAACATCACAAAAATTGTAAATTATTTTTATTAGTTTTGTATGCCATTTTTGTATGTGTTTTTAAATAGTTTTATCATTTTATTATATATGTATGTGAATGTGGCCCATTTTTGTTGTTGTTATTATTTATGTGTTGTTCATTTTGATTAATTCTTAATTGTTCAGTTTTTACAAAAACTAAATAGCCCACACAACAAAGGTAATACAACAACTAACGGTATATACAAAATTGAATGCCAAGATTGCAATAAATGTTACATAGGACAAACAAAAAAACAGCTGAAAAAACGTTATTTTGAACACCTAAAAGCATACAAAAAACCAGAAATATATAGGCTAAATCCAATTTAGCCACACATGCAATAAACACAGGACATGAACTCCCAGACATAACCAATGTGACACTAATAAAACATATACCACACAAAGGCACCATAATGAACATGTGGGAAAATTTACAAATATTGTAACATGACATAAAGTAGTGAAGATCCAATTGTATTTAATTATAAAATAAAAAGCTGAAGATAAGAATAAGAGGCAAAAACTTATAAACTTAGAGATCAATAACCCAGTAACCCAATAAATGACAAATGACTATTAAACTGACAATGACCTGACACAGTAGATCGGATAAATACCAAAGGAACCAAGAGACAATGAAGAAGCAGCCGAGATCTAAGTGTAATCAAATAATCCCAAATAATGACCATTATATTGTAATTTAAATAATGAACTGATATTTGTAGTATATGAAATTTACCTAGGATAATAAGATTAATGGAAAGTAATAATGTCATGTATATTTTGTTGATAAAAGAATGTACTTATATAATATAAGGTAGGGAGTTAGCAGCTAACCATACCCAAACTAATAGTGATGATAATAGTCAAAGCCAATAAACGATGCTTTGAGCCAAACAAAAGCAATATTTAAGTAATAACTAAAAGTGATCAGAGTGATTTGGAAGTAAACTAGTTATTCATGACCCATAATCACACAGTGATATAAAATAATCAGACAAATCGTGTGAATAAACAAGTGAGTAAATTAAAAATGTGTGTAAAAATAAATAAGTGGTGAAGTGCTAGGTATAGCATATAATGGAAAAAAGTGAGAGTGATAATAAATAAAGAAACCTTCTATGAAAGGAAAAGTGCAGTGGGGGTGTAGAACAAAGTATTTTATAAGCATACTATAATAAACAGCTAAACAATTTTTGATAAACTTTATGTTAGCAAGTAAGATTAAACTGATTGTGATATTATGAATTTAGGTAATAGGATGTCAGAATTATATGATAAGGTAAGAATTAAGTTATTAGAATGAGTAGTAAAATAAGAAGGACAGACACTGTATTTAACTGAAGGGATTAGTAGATAAGACATATCGAGTAAGGCACAGTTTAACAGTAGTATTGTAAGAGTTTTATTATTGTTCAAAAAACCATAGAATGTAGTAAATTATAGGATAAGCAAGATAATAGTAAAAAACAGAAAAGGTAGTTAAAAGTTATTTCAGGCTAGAACCTGACAAGGAATATTTTTATAATAAGAGTTAGAGTTAGAAGTACTGATGTTTATTGTTTGTTTTGTTTATAAAATTGTATTAGAATTACCAGATATGTTATTAAGAAATGTTAGATGGGAGTAGAATAAAATCTAGGCTCTAGGCTTAACTGTTGAATATAAATTTAGTAGTTTTGAGAACAAATAATAATCCAAAATTGAAGCAGAGTATACCAAATGGTTAAACCAATTAAGTGAGTATTCCTAGTACCAAAATATATGAATAACAACTAATTTTGAATAAAATATATGTAAAATATAAATATGGAAAATAGTAAAAATGTAATTAGCTATTCAAAAGTGGGCATGAGGGATATCAAAATGATCATCATGAAAAATTAGGAAGAATGGTACTCATGTAATAACTCTAGCTATTAGTATAAGATAGAAATCTTCATTTGAAGATATGTTGGTAAAATTAGACTAAAAAAGACGTTAAAACATAACAATGACTTAAGTTAATGACCAATGAAAATTAACATAATTTATTAGGTAACCATAGCAACCAGAAATTTATTGCCAAAAAACCATTAGATTTTCATTACTGTATTATTGACCAACACCGAGAGTGGATCGAGCAGCTCTCGCACTAAAATTTTATTATTAAAGTAAATTTTAACTTAATTTAAACCAGACGGAGATAACAACAACAGTCCAGGGAATCCTGAACAGAATTTTGTTTAATAAAAAATAATCAACAAACCATAATTATCTGAAGAAGACGGGAAGATGCAGTGAAGAAGAGAGACGACAGCAGACACCGAATGAAGATCATCGGAACATAGATCATAGAAGAAGACGGACGATAACCTAAGGAGTGCGAGGCCGGAGTCAGCGAGGAAAACCACCGAGACGAGGGAAATAAACTTCTGGAGAATATAAGAAGACGACATCCCAGGAGTTATCCGGAAGAAGAAGACGACATCAGGATCTTCAGCAGGAAAATTGATGAGTATAAACATAATCCCATTATCGAATTCACAATTTTTTGGTCAAAATTAATAAATAACTATTTCACTTCACTGATCACTATTCCGATTCAGAACTAAATGCTTTGTTAAATTCACTATTTAAACTATCATCAATTAATAATTATTGAAAGTAAAATATAATAAATAATTGACGAACCTTTTGATAAATAAATTTGACAAACGAAAACTAACCCAAAATTTCTTTACAAGTTTTCATTGGTAATTACTTACTTGAATATAATGAGATATTAATTTGTTTATGTAACTAGTATTAAGAATTGTTATAAATTTGTGTGTGTTAGCCGTAAGTATATATTTCTGTAGCCGAAAGGACTTATTAACACCCCTGAGAAAAAACCATATTTACTGTAAACTAGCTTTAAAGACGAATTGTATACAAACACGAGAGCTGAGCAAGTACCAACCGAACAAGTGTAATAGCCGGTGCAGAAAACGAATCATAAAGTAATTGAAATCTTCTAAAGAGTTAATAAATGTTCTCAATCTGCAATTCTGTATGTTTGATTCAATTAATTTACAATAACAACTAAGGATTTATTGAAGGGAAAGCGTCAAAGCAAAACACTAGCCGAGTCAACACTGCAGAAAGCCGTGCGCCAATCAGGTGGCGAGGCGGCAACATTTGAATGCAACAGAGCGAAATACGGTTTACCCGTGAATGATAAGAGAAGTTACATTTTGACATATATTAAACACGATTAACACTAAATACAAATTTTTACAACCCACATAAACGTTTAGTTACAAAGTGGCGCGCCAACTAGTAGGGCTAGAATAGTTAAGGAAACATACCTTTAAACTTTACAGATTCTAGCGGCGACTACAGAAATGGAACGGGCAGAACGACACCAGATACCAGGCCAAGCTACGCGAAAAGGAGGTGGAAGAGGAAGCAAGGAGATTAGAAAAGGAGATCGAGAAGGGTGCCATAATGGAAGAAAGAGAAATAACTTCGGTGGAAGATGTCGAAGAATTGTTAACCCCTATGGAAATAAATAAACCCACACAGGAAGAGGAAGCTAGAGGAAAACCTGATTGGAAACAGTTCATGGAATTAATGAGTAGTATGAAGAAGAGTATGGAAAAAATAATGAGTAAATGAAGGAGCAAAGAAAGGAAGATAAGGGAGAATTAGATAAGAAATTGGAGTTGATTAATAACAATTTCAAGAAACAGGATGAAAAAATGGACAAAAATAATGAGAAGATGGAAAAGAAATTGGACAGCACTAAAGAAGATTTAAGGAAAACCATTAATGGAAATAACGAGAAATTAAGGCAGGAAATGAAGGAGGAGAATAAATTGATTAGTGAGAAGATAGAGAGAAGTAATGAGAAAACCAGTGAAACCTTGAGACTCATGAAAGAGGACATTGAAACGTTGAACGACAAAATTTAATACAACCAGGATACATTACAGCAACAGTTGACAGAGTACAGAGAAGAACTGAAACAAACTGTAATGGAAACGGAAGAGAAGATAGAGAAAACCAGCGAAGTAGTGATGCAAGTCCGAGAAGAGATTTTGATCAAGGTGAATGAAGTTGAAGGCGAAGGTAAGAGGAGGGTTGAAGGACTCCAAAAAGAAACCAACAACAAACTAGAACAAATACAGACCAGAGTAGAAGAGAACTATAACAGATTGGATGCATCAGTGAGCGAAGTGAAGGACACCACAACCGCCCAAGAAGGGAAGATAGCTGAATTTAGGGCTAGAGAGCTACGCCTACAGGAGGAGATCAACGCATTGAAGAATCGACCAATCATGAGCTCACATGTATTATGTAGCGAAAATAGAGAGACGATAAATTTTAAAAATTATAAACGCAATCCAATTGAGTTTATAGAACGAGTAGAGGAGAACTTAGCCCGAACCAGAGAGACACGGTGGACAATAATCAAGAGCATGATAGATGACATGTTCAAAGAAGTCCATGGCAATTGATGGACGGCGGTGAGACCAGATATAAATAATTTCAGTGAGTTCAAAAAATTATTCAAAGACAAATACTGGTCAGAGGCGACTCAGCACGTGGTGAGAAACAACATAAGCAACGGCCGATTCGACCCTTACCTAGGACAGTCCCCAACCGCTTACTTTTTAGGTAAGGTAAGCATAGCGAGGAACCTCGAACCTAACATCCCTGAAGAGTGCCTAGTGACACAACTGGCATACCACTACGACGGGGAGATCACAAAAAGCCGTTTAAGTGGACGGATCAAGACTATACAAGAGATGGCCGCATTATTGGGAGAGTATGAGCGGGAGAAACATTATGTCTTGAACAGACAGAAGAACACACCAAGCTACAGGAATTATGACAACCGGAATCAACCAAGTGGGCCGCAAGGAAACCACACCCCGGCCAATCATCCGCCAGCCAACCCCAATAATTATCGAGGGTTCAATAACCACAACAACAACAATAATTACCCAAGAAATTATAATCAGAATTACCCCAACAACAATAACAATGCAAACCATCCTTACAACAGGGGAAATAACCAAAATGGAGGCGGTTATAACAGACCAAATAATCAATACCATAATAATAATCAGTCGATACAGAATCAAACATACAGACGACGGGTAAACTATGTAAATGCAGAAGGTAGAAATGACGGGAGACGCAGTTATAGAAGACCGAGGAGCCGGAGTGCCGAAGAGAACAGAAGGAGTCGGGAACAAATAACTCGTAATGACCACTCAATCGAGAGAAGGCAAAACACCGAGAATAATCACCCCGTCAGAACAGAGGACCGCGCCGAAGGCAACGGCCAGCATTTAAACGAGCAGCGGCAGTGAGAATACCACAGGACCCGTCACTGATCCGATCTATTGGGTTAATAAATACACAGACAGACGAGACTAATGCAACACTATCATAATAATTCAGAACCATTATCTGAAAAATATCCGAGAGGAGCTAATGGAAGAAAATTCCTCATTAATCAAGAACCCGGATAATGAAATTGCCTATGTTACCGCTAAGGTATATAATGTAAATGTAAAATTTATGATCGACACAGGTGCAAATGTGTCTTTAATTGATATAAACATGTACGACAAAATTCAAAAAGAGAGTAAGATCAGCTTACCCACGTTACCAATAAGTAACATTATTTTAATTGGAGCCACTGGGAGGCAAAATAAAACCATTAAGAGACAAGTGTCTCTAGAAGTCATAAGTAATGGTGAGACACTGCCTATGATATTTTTAATTGCTCACAACTTACCATTTGACATTCTAATTGGTTGTGACATATTGAGAAAGTACTCTGCAGTTATCGATATGGAACTATCAAAGGTAACCATGAAATATGAAGGCAGAGAATGGGTAGCTGAATTAACTGGCAGCAAGGGGGTCATACCAGTAAGTACAATATACAGCATAAGAACAATTTGTGATTCACCAGACCGGAGGTGGGAAATGAAGCCAGACAGTCAAGTAAACAATGACATTCTATGGCATCGGAAATTGGAGGAAATCCGACAGTTTCGAGGAACCCAAGATGGGAATCCATTAACGGAACGAGAGGTGGAGAAATTAATAAGAATTTACAACAAGTACCGACATGTATTTTCCGACCAACCAGGAAAGGTATCAGTGGGAGTTGAAATTCAAAGAAGTGGCCAATTTCAATAAAAAATCCTATCCCATAGCGTATGCAGCCAAGGAAGCAGTGCGCACAGAAATTAGTAAAATGATGGAGGAAGACATCATAGAATATAGTTGTTCGCAGTACACCAGTCCTATAGTAGCTGTTACGGAAAAGGATAGAAGAGTATGCTTGTGTCTCGACGCCCGAGAAATAAATAAAATACTGATCAACGACAGGACATCTCCTGGTGAGATTGAGGAGATCCTCAAGAAGTTCCATGGAACGCAATTTATCAGCACCTGGGATACAGTCTGCGGGTACTGGCAAGTAGAACTGCACCCAGCCAGTCGAAAATATGTAGCGTTCATATTTGAAGGCAGGAACTACCAGTTCAAGCGACTACCTTTTGGGCTAGTAAACTCGGTAACAATATTTGTCCGCTGCATGGACCAGATACTGGGTCCTGAAACTATGAACTATACCACTGTATACGTCGATGATTTGCTAATCACCTCATCCAATTGGGAGGAGCACTGTATGAGAGTAGAGAGAGTACTGGAAAAATTATCCACCAACAATGTAACATTAAAACTAGAGAAGTCTAAGCTGATAGCAGCAGAAGTCCAATTCCTTGGATTCAACCTGTCACGACAAGGAATAACACCTTCAATCGACAAAGTAGATGCCTTTCAACGTTTCCCTACCCCTAAAAATAAGAAACAGTTACAGTCGTTCCTGGGCATCTGTAACTACTACAGAAAATTCCAGCAAAATTATTCAGAGCTGACTACTAAACTATCACCACAGCTGTCATCCAAAAACAAGTGGATGTGGGGCCCAGAACAGGAAACGATCTTCAACACTATCAAAAAACACTTCCTAGACACAATCATGTTAAACCACCCCGATTTCAATAGACCCTTTTACATGAACTGCGACGCAAGCAACATTAGCTTGGGATCGGTGCTTTACCAAGAAGACAAAGATGGAAACCACCAAGTAATAAGTTTCGCCAGCCGAACATTAAACCAATGTGAGCGCAATTATCTTGTAACCGAAAAAGAACCGTTGAGTGTGGTCTTTTCTTGTGGAAAATTTCGGACTTACATTCTTGGATATCCTATCACCGTGCGCACCGACCATAAGTCTATTTCCTCTTTGAAGAACTGCAAACTCAGCCATGGTCGATTAGCCAGATGGATTCTTGCTCTCCAAGAATATCACATCGACTGGGAGTATATCCCTGGCAGCAAAAACACAGCAGCTGATGTTCTATCACGAATTAACACAGAACAGCAAACTTTCAATGGAGAGAAGGAGACCATAGTAAAGGTATTTAACATTATGAAAAATAGCGCCGACCTAGAAGTGATAGTGAATAAAGTGAAACAACACCAGAAAGAGGATACAAAATTAAATCAAATCCGAGAGAGGCTAGATCGACAAGAAGAAAAAGCAACTCATTACTATTGTGTACACGAAGATATTTTATTTGTTAAGACTAAACCCAACCAGAATACGTGGAAACTGATGATACCTAAAGAAACCGCAGCTGAGATCATAATGGAATACCACCTCAGGTACGGACACATGGGAGCACTGAAGGTGACAAAAGCGTTAGAAGAGCACACCTATCTGAAAGACATTAACCGGAGGGTAAGGAAGACCATAAGAAACTGTCACATATGTCAACTTGTTAAATGCAACAACGACAGGAAGGAAGGGATAATGCAACCAATAACCTCTACAAATAAAATGGAACGAGTCTTCTTAGACATATGTGGACCTATGCCACGAAGTGGAGGGAGAAAGCAGCACAAATTCATAGTCATTATCATGGACCATTACTCAAAATTTATTAAATTATACCCGATCAACCGTGCTACTACAAACAAAGTATTGAACATTATCACACAGAGATACATTACTGAGGTGGGGAGTCCCACGAATATTATCACTGACCATGGTACTCAATTCCGGGGAAGACGATGGAAAGACACATTAATGGATCTGGGCATCCGAACATACAAGACTTCAATTTACCACCCAAACAGCAACCCAACTGAAAGAGTGCTCCGTGAAGTTGGGAGGATTCTTCGTACATACTGCCACGATCAGCAACGTAAGTGGAGCGAGTACCTCGAAGCCACTGAAAATTTCATAAATCTCGCCAATCATGAATCCATTAAGGATACCCCTTACACCATCATGTACGGAAAACCACCACCTCGGGCCATAGAAGAACTTGTCAATTTCCCCACCAATCCAATATACCAATTTGATAATGCCAAATTCTATAGTAAGATAGCGGAGCAAACAGAAAAGAAAAAGGCTAAATATCATAAAATGCAACCGAAGGCAATCCAGTATAATGAAGGAGAAAAGGTACTAATACGAAACCGAGAATTACCAAGTTCCAGAGAGGGAATCACAAAGAAATTGCTGTTATTATACAATGGACCCTATCTCATAGCAAAGGATAACAAAAATAATACCTATGTCATAAGTGAGATCACAACTAAGAAAATAAAGGGGACTTACAACCAGTCTTCTTTAAAAAAGTATTATGAACCAGTGTTAGAAAATTAAAGAGAATTCTGAAAGTAACAATTATCAAAATTCAAAAATAAATGTAAGCACAACTTACGATAAGTATTTGATTGGAACTATTATTATTATGAATGAAAGGGAATTTAGAAGAAAGATAAGCTAAATTCAAAACAAAGTAAGGCTAAACTTACGACCAAGTGTGAAACAAAATGTGTAAACCCATGTAATTTTGAAAAATATGTATAATGAAATGTCATAAAAATTGAGATAAAATAATTAAATGTTACACAAATAATGATGACGCTACATAACATCATTAACTAACCCTATTACAAAAGGGAATAATAAAAATTAATGTTTCACAAAAGAAAAGACAAGACAATCAAATAAAAAATAAGTCTTTTTTAACTGAACAGTCAAACAGAAAATATAAGTGAGCCAGAAACCAGCTACAATGTTAATTTTAAATATCAATGAGCATTAAAATGATGACAAATAAAATCACTACCATATAAAATAAGCCATTGAAACAATGCAAAATGCCTATTAAATATCGCCATAAGCTAAAACAAAGGAATCCAAATAAGTTATTGAGATGAAAAAGTCATGAGATGTATAAAAGAGAGAATAATTAATCCCCAAAAGTGTTTTATTGTATTAATATTATGTGAGTCGGAAATGAACGACTATTATTATAATTATTATGAATATTATTATGTGATGATTTTATGTTGAGATACGTCCAACAATTATTTATGTTATTGAGAAGATAGGCAAGGCCTCTGAACTCAAAATGTGTATAAATGGATAGCAGAGTAATAGAGCCACACGTGCCCTCTGGCTAGTACCAATTTATATGAAGGAGAGAGAAGAAAAATTTTATGGAAATAGAACATAAAAGGGAATAATAAAGAAAGAAAATAATACCAATTATCATATTATGAACCATGACTTAATAAAGAATTAATACAGAAGAAGTAGCGATTGATGAATTCCTGAATTATAACAACTTGATAAAATAAACTATATTGATGATTTCAGATAAAATCTAATAATCTTTGTTTCGAAATAATCAATTTTGGTGGCGATGCATTATGTAACATGACATAAAGTAGTGAAGATCCAATTGTATTTAATTATAAAATAAAAAGGTGAAGATAACAATAAGAGGCAAAAACTTATAAACTTAGAGATCAATAACCCAGTAACCCAATAAATGACAAATGACTATTAAACTGACAATGACCTGACACAGTAGATCGGATAAATACCAAAGGAACCAAGAGACAATGAAGAAGCAGCCGAGATCTAAGTGTAATCAAATAATCCCAAATAATGACCATTATATTGTAATTTAAATAATGAACTGATATTTGTAGTATATGAAATTTACCTAGGATAATAAGATTAATGGAAAGTAATAATGTCATGTATATTTTGTTGATAAAAGAATGTACTTATATAATATAAGGTAGGGAGTTAGCAGCTAACCATACCCAAACTAATAGTGATGATAATAGTCAAAGCCAATAAACGATGCTTTGAGCCAAACAAAAGCAATATTTAAGTAATAACTAAAAGTTATCAGAGTGATTTGGAAGTAAACTAGTATAATATATATATATATATATATATATATATATATATATATATATAATATATAGTATAGTATATTCGTCAAGTGACAACAACAGTTTTTTAATAGGCAATATTACCATTCACCTAACAGTTCACTAAACATTTTTTGCATCACCATAGCCGTTAGAGTTATGTAGGCCTATAATTCTGTGCGCGTGCACCGTTATATAAACCGCACCCTTAACTCTACACGACGAACATGGTTAAAGTGACGGTAACCGACAAAGAATCAGCGGACCTCATCACTTTGTGTTTCGCGGTGACGTGCATCCGGAACGCTGGTGGTTAGCCTGCTGTAATGTCTTGTCACAGGTTGCACTGTATTAGCCTGAAACATGACCCATAATCACACAGTGATATAAAATAATCAGACAAATCGTGTGAATAAACAAGTGAGTAAATTAAAAATGTGTGTAAAAATAAATAAGTGGTGAAGTGCTAGGTATAGCATATAATGGAAAAAAGTGAGAGTGATAATAAATGAAGAAACCTTCTATGAAAGGAAAAGTGCAGTGGGGGTGTAGAACAAAGTATTTTATAAGCAGACTATAATAAACAGCTAAACAATTTTTGATAAACTTTATGTTAGCAAGTAAGATTAAACTGATTGTGATATTATGAATTTAGGTAATAGGATGTCAGAATTATATGATAAGGTAAGAATTAAGTTATTAGAATGAGTAGTAAAATAAGAAGGACAGACACTGTATTTAACTGAAGGGATTAGTAGATAAGACATATCGAGCAAAGCACAGTTTAACAGTAGTATTATAAGAGTTTTATTATTGTTCAAAAACCCATAGAATGTAGTAAATTATAGGATAAGCAAGATAATAGTAAAAAACAGAAAAGGTAGTTAAAAGTTATTTCAGGCTAGAACCTGACAAGGAATATTTTTATAATAAGAGTTAGAGTTAGAAGTACTGATGTTTATTGTTTGTTTTGTTTATAAAATTGTATTAGAATTACCAGATATGTTATTAAGAAATGTTAGATGGGAGTAGAATAAAATCTAGGCTCTAGGCTTAATTGTTGAATATAAATTTAGTAGTTTTGAGAACAAATAATAATCCAAAATTGAAGCAGAGTATACCAAATGGTTAAACCAATTAAGTGAGTATTCCTAGTACCAAAATATATGAATAACAACTAATTTTGAATAAATATATGTAAAATATAAATATGGAAAATAGTAAAAATGTAATTAGCTATTCAAAAGTGGGCATGAGGGATATCAAAATGATCATCATGAAAAATTAGGAAGAATGGTACTCATGTAACAACTCTAGCTATTAGTATAAGATAGAAATCTTCATTTGAAGATATTTTGGTAAAATTAGACTAAAAAAGACGTTATAACATAACAATGACTTAAGTTAATGACCAATGAAAATTAACATAATTTATTAGGTAACCATAGCAACCAGAAATTTATTGCCAAAAAACCTTAGATTTTCATTACTGTATTATTGACCAACGCCGAGAGTGGATCGAGCAGCTCTCGCACTAAAATTTTATTATTAAAGTAAATTTTAACTTAATTTAAACCAGACGGAGATAACAACAACAGTCCAGGGAATCCTGAACAGAATTTTGTTTAATAAAAAATAATCAACAAACCATAATTATCTGAAGAAGACGGGAAGACGCAGTGAAGAAGAGAGACCACAACGGACACCAAATGAAGATCATCGGAACATAGATCATAGAAGAAGACGGACGATAACCTAAGGAGTGCGAGGCCGGAGTCAGCGAGGAAAACCACCGAGACGAGGGAAATAAACTTCTGGAGAATATAAGAAGACGACATCCCAGGAGTTATCCGGAAGAAGAAGACGACATCAGGATCTTCAGCAGAAAAATCAATGAGTATAAACATAATCCCATTATCGAATTCACAATTTTTTGGTCAAAATTAATAAATAACTATTTCACTTCACTGATCACTATTCCGATTCAGAACTAAATGCTTTGTTAAATTCACTATTTAAACTATCATCAATTAATAATTATTGAAAGTAAAATATAATAAATAATTGACGAACCTTTTGATAAATAAATTTGACAAACAAAAACTAACCCAAAATTTCTTTACAAGTTTTCATTGGTAATTACTTACTTGAATATAATGAGATATTAATTTGTTTATGTAACTAGTATTAAGAATTGTTATAAATTTGTGTGTGTTAGCCGTAAGTATATATTTCTGTAGCCGAAAGGACTTATTAACACCCCTGAGAAAAAACCATATTTACTGTTAACTAGCTTTAAAGACGAATTGTATACAAACACGAGAGCTGAGCAAGTACCAACCGAATAAGTGTAATAGCCGGTGCAGAAAACGAATCATAAAGTAATTGAAATCTTCTAAAGAGTTAATAAATGTTCTCAATCTGCAATTCTGTATGTTTGATTCAATTAATTTACAATAACAACTAAGGATTTATTGAAGGGAAAGCGTCAAAGCAAAACGCTAGCCGAGTCAACACTGCAGAAAGCCGTGCGCCAATCAGGTGGCGAGGCGGCAACATTTGAATGCAACAGAGCGAAATACGGTTTACCCGTGAATGATAAGAGAAGTTACATTTTGACATATATTAAACACGATTAACACTAAATACAAATTTTTACAACCCACATAAACATTTAGTTACAATATACAAACATAAAACCCAAAATAAACTAATACCTGACCAAATACAAATCAATACAAAACATGACACAATATTCAAAGCACTCAACATCGAAAATACACAAAAAGCTAACACATACACCACAATCACACACAATAAAACCAATTTGAAGTACCAGAAGCGAACAGGAAGCCACAATAATAATAGTCAACCAACACATATGTACTTCACCACACACAAAAACCGGAAGGCTGAGGATGGGTACAAGATGGTACCCGAAACATGTTCCTAATAAGGAAAAAAATATCTTGAGGTAAATTCATTATAAATATTAAATGTAATATATATATATATATATATATTTTTATGACAGTCGACTTGATTTACCAATTAGTTACGAATTACCTCGTCTTGTACAAAGTGTCCACTATTTCCACTGTTAACTGTTCTGTCCCACTTCTGACACCACTATTATGATGGTCGACTTGATCGTCGTAGATACAGTGGAAAACAAATTACAAGACACCAATTAAGTCACTAATCACCAGCTTCAAGTTTCATAGTTAAACACTTCGTAATTAACAACACAGTCCCTTATAACAAGTCAAATAAAAATTGTTCACACGCAAATAAATGTCAACTAATATTAAAACACAATTGTATTACAATATACCGTCCAATTATAAAACACAACACTCAACTAATAACCACTTGAACGCACACAGTAATATCACCAGATAATCACTTGTAATCGCCCGACAATAAACTCGGACCGCACTGTAAATATATCGCGACTAATACTGAAAAAATAAGGCTGCTGTCGCTATGTATTTATACCTCCACTCACAGACCAGAACGTTCAAAATTACGTCTTAGTGCCAGTATGTACTACGTAATTAATTGCGGCCTTGACACAGTCTGCGTGGCTGGCGGCTTCGAGAAAACTCTCGCGAATGCGTTTAGAGTCACGCATGCCACACACATTAGAACGAGATTCTTCTGGCACATTCGACAAACACGTAGATTGTTCTGTGATGTCGTAACACTGCCCGCTCCTTAAGCCTGTTCATCCCGAACTGGCAAACTGGCCCTGAAGTAGTAATTAGCCAGGCAATCTAGGTGGACAACCTTAAACTTTCGCTGCCCTTCTTGTTGAATCTGATAAACAACATCGTTGATTCTTTTTTTCACAGTGTAGGGTCCTTCCCAGTTAGACTGAAGCTTAGGTGAGCGACGACGACGGCGCTTTGGGTTGAACCTGATCTCCTTCTTGGAAACCCACACTATTGCTTCGAATGTCATACCGAGTTTTCATTTTATCACTGGCAATCTTCAGCCATCCTCTTACCAAGCGATTCATTTCTCGGAGTTGGTTTTCTAATTGCAAGGAATAGTTCTGTGGCTCTTGGGTCTGAGTCTCAGGTGATCCGAACATTAAGTCCCCAGGAAGACAAATCTCCCGCCCAAACACCAATTTTGCTGGTGTCATGCCGGTTGTGTCATGTACTGATGATCTATACGCCATGAGGAATAGTGGTATACGTTGGTCCCAGTCTGTTTGGTTCCTCTGGTAATTTGGAATTCTCCGAAGCACTGGATCTTCGTTGCGTCATTCCGGCTACCCAGGCCACAGGACCTGAGATTTGCCTAGGAGCGTATTGCTTTGTAAAGTGATAGCTTGATCCAAAATATTCGCCACTCTAATAGGTACATTTCCGGTTTCGTCAGGTTTTACTAAACTTCTGGCAATTAGTATGCCCGGTGTGCTGACTACCTGGGGTTCGAATATAGAGCACTGGTTGCCCCTAGTATACCTTGGTTCTAACCATGATGATCTTTTCGGAGTTTGGCAGAACAGTTACGGCCACTTGGTTTATGACGTCCGTCAATTTTTTTGCTGTCATTGTTGATAGCATTACCTCTTCCCCTCCGATTCTCAAGACATTGTTTTTGAAGTCGGCTATAAATTCATATGCGTTCATAATGTCCACACCAAGAATTGCTTCATCCACAATGTCTGCAACAAGTACTTGATGATTAAACTCAAGTCGACCGAGGCGTAGGTGTATTTCCACTTTTCCATACACTTTTACAGGCCGTCCAGTAGCTGTTCGCAAGCTACAAGAGCACCAAATTGGCTTCAGATCTTTCACCACATCGGGGCGCACAATAGAAACTGTTGCACCTGTGTCAACTGTAATCGAGGTTGGCCTTTCTTGAACAAATCCGGTAACTACCAAGCTCCCGCTGTCTTTCTGAAGTGTAGAAATTGCATATTGTCTAGGGGCTTCATTCCTCCAGTTAGTCAGCACATGCCTCGTTATACCGACTATTGCTCGTTTCCCTGCTGCTGAATTCTAACCCGACAGTCTTGTTGTATATGTCCAGGTTTCCCACATCTATAACACTTCGGTCTTCCATCCTTTCTTATTTTATTCTGTGGGGTCGACACCGTCGAGTCTCTGTTCCTTGTTCTTCTTCCTCATCGTCAGTGCCATCGTGATCTTTTAGCGCGCACTTTATTTATGACTTGTGCAACCAGATGCTGATTTGGCGGCCTCAAACTGCAAAGCATGTACCAGGGTGTCCGCACTGTTCTGGTGTCTTGCCATTCGTAACACTTGCTGTAATTCGTTATCTCGGACACCAGCAGTAAATTTCTGCATCGCAAAACTCGTTCGAAAATCTTCTGGTGCTTCAGGATAGGCCAGTCTAATTAGTCTGTCGATACTTGCTTCAAACTCTTGAAGGCTCTCCCCGGAATGTTGTCGCCTTGCTCTCAACTGGGTACAGTACACATCTCGCAAAAGTTTATCACCATACCGTAATTCTATAGCTTTTATCAACTCGGCATAGATGTTCTGGCTGTCAGGTGGGACCTTCTGTAGTAGTTCTGCTGCGGGTCCTTTTAATGCGAGAACGAGTGAGACTGCCTTGTCTTTCTGTGTCCAATTATTTGCGCATGCAGCAGCTTCAAATTGGCGGAGGTACGTTGCCCAGTGACTGCTTCCGTCAAAGGTTGGAGCTTTGACATGAACTGTCCCTACTGCAGGCAAAGTGACTTTCTCTATTAACTTATTTTCTGCTTCTTTTTCTGTCTTTATCTTTGGTACAGTCTGTTCACAAAGTTGTTTTGGTTTTAACTTCAGGCACTGCTCGGCTTCATTTTTAATCTGCTCTTTTATATTTGTAATCGAGTCTTCCATTTTTGTTGACATAGATTTTTCCACACTCATGACAGATCTTTCTACTTCATCTATTTTATTAGACATTGATTCTCCAACACTCGAGACAGATTTTTCTACTTCAGCTATTTTTCATGTCATTGATTCTTGTAACTCTGATATTTTAGTAACTTGTTTATTAAGCTCACCTCATAGGAGACTCAATTCTGCGGTACTATGTTCTTCCTTCTGTTTCACGCTTCCGTTCATATGCCTCCTGTCGTCGTCGTTCCTCTGTCTCTAGCATTACTGCTTTCTGACATTCCTCAGCCTCTTCTCTTTCCTGCTTTTGTTCTTCTTTTTGTCGTCTTTCTGCTTCTTCCGCCTCCTGCCTGCGTTCTTTCTCTGCTTCCTCTCTTTCTTGTCTTTGTTCTTCTTTTGTCTCTCCCATGTCTGCTGCAGCAGCGCTTAGAAAGCTTCCATCATCTGACTGGCATCCATTGTTTACCAATTAGTTATGAATTACCTCGTCTTGTACAAAGTGTCCACTATTTCCACTGTTAACCGTCCTATCCCACTTCTGACACCACTGTTATGATGGTCGACTTGATCATCGTAGGTACAGTGGAAAACAAATTACAAGACACCAATTAAGTAACTAATCACCAGCTTTAAGTTTCATAGTTAAACACTTCGTAATTTACAACACAGTCTCTTATAACAAGACAAATAAAAATTGTTCACACGCAAATAAATGTCAACTAATATTGTAATGAAATGTTTATGTGGGTTTGTAAAATTAATTATTTAGTGTTAATTGTGTTTAATATATCAAATTATAACTTCTCTTATCGTTTACGGGTAAACCGTATTTCGCTCTGATGCATTCAAATGTTGCCGCCTCGCCACTGATTGGTGCACGGCTTTCTGCAGTGTTGACTCGGCTAGCGTTTTGATTTAACGCTTTCACTCCAATAAATTCTTAGTTGTTATTGTAAATTAATTGAATCAAACATACAGAATTGCAGATTGAGAACATTTATTAACTCTTTAGAAGATTTCAATTACTTTATGATACATCAAATTCGTTTTCTGCACCGGCTATTACACTTGTTCGGTTGGTACTTGCTCAGCTCTCGTGTTTGTATACAATTCGTTTTTAAAGCTAGTTTACAGTAAATATGGTTTTTCTCAGGGGTGTTAAAAAGTCCTTTCGGCTACAGAAATATATACTTACGGCTAACACACACCAATTTATAACAATTCTTAATACTAGTTACATAAACAAATTAATATCTCATTATATTCAAGTAAGTAATTACCAATGAAAACTTGTAAAGAAATTTTGGTTAGTTTTCGTTTGTCAAATTTATTTATCAAAAAGTTTTGTCAATCATTTATTATATTTTACTTTCAATAATTATTAATTGATGATAGTTTAAATAGTGAATTTAACAAAGCATTTATTTCTGAATCGGAATAGTGATCAGTGAAGTGAAATAGTTATTTATTAATTCTGACCAAAAAATTGTGAATTCGATTATGGGATTATGTTTATACTCATCGATTTTCCTGCTGAAGATCCTGATGTCGTCTTCTTCTTCCGGATAACTCCCGAGATGTCGTCTTCTTATATTCTCCAGAAGTTTATTTCCCTCGTCTCGATGGTTTTCCTCGCTGACTCAGGCCTCGTATTCCTTCGGTTATCGTCCGTCTTCTTCTATGATCGATGTCCCGATGATCTTCATTCGGTGTCCGATGTCGTCTCTCTTCTTTGCTGCGTCTTCCCGGCTTCTTCAGGTAATTATGGTTGGTTGATAATTTTTTATTATTAAACAAAATTCTGTTCAGGATTCCCTGGACTGTTGTTGTTATCTCCGTCTGGTTTAAATTAAGTTAAAATTTACTTTATTAATAAAATTTTAGTGCGAGAGCTGCTCGATCCACTCTCGGCGTTGGTCAATAATACAGTAATGAAAATCTAACGGTTTTTTGGCAATAAATTTCTGGGTGCTATGGTTACCTAATAAATTATGCTAATTTTCATTGGTCATTAACTTAAGTCATTGTTATGTTATAACGTCTTTTTTAGTCTAATTTTACCAAAATATCTTCAAATGAAGATTTCTATCTTATACTAATAGCTAGAGTTATTACATGAGTACCATTCTTCCTAATTTTTCATGATGATCATTTTGATATCCCTCATGCCCACTTTTGAATAGCTAATTACAATTTTACTATTTTCCATATTTATATTTTACTTATATTTTATTCAAAATTAGTTGTTGTTCATTTATTTTGGTACTAGGAATACTCACTTAATTGGTTTAACCATTTGGTATACTCTGCTTCAACTTTGGATTATTATTTGTTCTCAGAACTACTAAATTTATATTCAACAGTTAGGCCTAGAGCCTTGATTTTATTCTACTCCCATCTAACATTTCTTAATAACATATTTGGTAATTCTAATACAATTTTATAAACAAAACAAACAATAAACATCAGTACTTCTAACTCCACCTCTTATTATAAAAATATTCCTTGTCAGGTTCTAGCCTCAAATAACTTTTAACTACCTTTTCTGTTTTTTACTATTATCTTGCTTATCCTATAATTTACTACATTCTATGGGTTTTTGAACAATAATAAAACTCTTATAATACTACTGTTAAACTGTGCTTTGCTCGATATGTCTTATCTACTAATCCCTTCAGTTAAATACAGTGTCTGTCCTTCTTATTTTACTACTCATTCTAATAACTTAATTCTTACCTTATCATATAATTCTGACATCCTATTACCTAAATTCATAATATCACAATCAGTTTAATCTTACTTGCTAACATAAAGTTTATCAAAAATTGTTTAGCTGTTTATTATAGTCTGCTTATAAAATACTTTGTTCTACACCCCCACTGCACTTTTCCTTTCATAGAAGGTTTCTTCATTTATTATCACTCTCACTTTTTTCCATTATATGCTATACCTAGCACTTCACCACTTATTTATTTTTACACACATTTTTAATTTACTCACTTGTTTATTCACACGATTTGTCTGATTATTTTATATCACTGTGTGATTATGGGTCATGAATAACTAGTTTACTTCCAAATCACTCTGATCACTTTTAGTTATTACTTAAATATTGCTTTTGTTTGGCTCAAAGCATCATTTATTGGCTTTGCCTATTATCATCACTATTAGTTTGGGTATGGTTAGTTTCTAACTCCCTACCTTATATTATATAAGTACATTCTTTTATCAACAAAATATACATGACATTATTACTTTCCATTAATCTTATTATCCTAGGTAAATCTCATATACTACAAATATCAGTTCATTATTTAAATTACAATATAATGGTCATTATTTGGGATTATTTGATTGCCCTTAGGTCTCGGCTGCTTCTTCATTGTCTCTTGGTTCCTTTGGTATTTATCCGATCTACTGTGTCAGGTCATTGTCAGTTTAATAGTCATTTGTCATTTTTGGGTTACTGGGTTATTGATCTCTAAGTTTATAAGTTTTTGCCTCTTATTCTTATCTTCAGCTTTTTATTTTATAATTAAATACAATTGGATCTTCACTACCTTATGTCATGTTACAATATTAAAACACAATTGTATTACAATATACCATCCTATTATAAAACACAACACTCAACTAATAACCACTTGAACGCACACAGTAATATCACCAGATAATCACTTGTAATCGCCCAACAATAAACTCGGACCGCACTGTAAATATATCGCGACTAATACTGGAAAAACTAAGGCCGCTGCCTTATTTTAACTAACTTTAAAATATAACAATTAGGCTTATGGAGTGCAAGTTTGTTTCAGCCATATCCTATTCATAACATTAAAACGAACAATTCTTTATAAGTTATTAGTTACTGTTGATTTAACATTTATTTAATTCTTTTGCTATTACTTTGAGCGAGAAACATCATCACTTCTTTCAAACTTATTAAATTTATTTCCCCTTCTAACATGGGGTGTTTTTTAATTGTATACTTAATTTTAATGCAATGTCTTATTTCAATACTACTACCTTCCTTCATTCCATGTTAATACAAACTGTTTTTACCTGGGCTTTCTCCCTGAATAATATCACATACTTTACTTATCTCTATTTTAAATACTATTTTTAACTATTCTTAATTATATCATTGTTCATAAGCTCACTTACATCATTGATTGGTTTATCAATGATTTATTAAGTGTTTTCTTATCTATTAATACTTTTTATTACTGGTAATATCTTTTTCCACGTATCACCTTCACCTTTAATTAACTGGGGTTTATCACTGATACACTCACTATTTTGGGGTACTTACACTTTCACTATTGCTCTTTTTTCACTGTTTATATTAAGTGTTACTTAGTGGGTAATCCCTCTACTTATTTCTCTTTTATTTCTCACTATTTCATTATAACATGATACTCATTATTAATGACATTTTGTTATTTCCATTTCATTAAATCTAACTTCAATAATTGGGTTAGTGTACTTTTCTTTATTAAGTTACTTTTTAACTGTCTTTTGTTTAAAACAGGCATATAAATTATCTCATTTACTACAATAATATTTGTTTTCATTAGTGGATAAATACTTGGGGTTTATTTACAGTATTCTATCATTGAGTATACCATTTCTCCCTTTTATATGTGGTGTTGGTTACTTCTTGGTTTCACTTTGTCTCCTCTTCATTCTTCCTCTTCTTCTTCATCTTCTTCAACTTCAGTTGTCTTTATTTTGATTCGGTTCTCCTCTTCTTTTATGAGTTCGTATTTGTTTGGTTAATCATTTTTTTCTTTGTGTTTGTTTCGTGGTTCCCTTCTTCTTTTGTTTTCTGTTGTTTGGTCAATCACTTGGGTTGGGTAATGTCATCATTCGTCGTGTCATAATATTTATATTTTATTTATTTTTAAACATTTTATTTGATATGAAGTATTTTTACATTTAGAATTATCTTTTTTATCCCTGGTACTGGGGTGGCTTATTTGTGTTGTAACATAATGCCTCTCCTCTAAAATTGATCATTTTGATAAAACACTAGCATAGTTTTTTATGAAATTATCAGTTATATATAATCTTTTTCCTTTTCTTTCTTGTTTGTTTCTCCATTCTTTATATCTCTTCTTACTTAATTCATTCCATTTTATTTGGATCTGTTTTTATTTATTTCCATTGGTGCATTCTCCCTTATACACATTTTTCCCTAACTTTTAGTAGCTGGTTTCTCCCATTACTACTCATTTTTTCTGAGACCAGAGGAACATCATCTCTGCTCAGTTTATTTTGATTGCTGGACTTTTCAACAGTCAATCTTAAATACCTTTTTTGTCAACTTGTGACTTAACTTAATAACAATAATAATAATAATAATATATTTTGGGATTGTCCACCGTGTGGTTTGTTTTTAGATCACTTTGGCCTTTTACTCATTCTTCCTTCCGCTATACCTTAGCTATATACTATCATTTGCTCATACAGTTGATTGTTTTTTATTTATTCATATGTTAATTTCATCATATCTAACTTTTCATTAGTTTGTTTTTCTATTCTTCTTGTGATCATTTTTATTATCTTAGACATCTTTATTCTTTTCTTGATTATTTAGCAATATTCTGCTTTAGCCATAGCTTGTACATTTGATTCATACATAAATTCTCTTTTTCCTTGTACCAGTTCAGATTTTTTTTTTCTTTGTATACCTTTGATTCATTATAATTTCATGTATTTATCTCAGTAATTTTAGCTTGATTTTATTTTTGTTTATTTTATTTTGTATTAAATATCATTTTTGATAATTTTTTGTAAGTTGGTTCTCTTACTTTAAAGGAATGTTTGTAGCTTATTCCTTTTTAGTTATTTTTTGTTTAATAATTATCGTAAGTTTGTGATTCTTACTTTTTTATTATATAGGAATGTGTGTAACTTATTCCTTATTATCTCACTTTTTCATTTCATACTTCATATATCAACCTTTTATTAGACTGTAAGTTGATTTAAATCGAAAGGAATTTGTGTAGCTTATTCCTTTGTTTTTATTTTTTTTTTATTAATTTATTTTAATTCTTTTTATTCCGCATATATCATCTAAATAGGGTAGTAAGTTGCTCTTACAATCTTTTGGAATTTTGAAATTTTATTTATTTTTATATTTTATCAACATCTCAACACTTTATTTTTCCTAACTCCCATTAACTCTATCTAACTAACTTCAATGCCCTTATTTATCCTTATTCCCAAACTCTTTATAACATTTCAACTTAATACACCATTACAAATTCATCACTTACCTGCTAACAACACCTTTCATATCCAAATACATAATCATCTACTAACCATTAGAATCTGAATTCTCATAATATCCTTTAAAATCATTATTAACTTCCTCCAATTATTTAAAATTGTACAATACATGTTTACATAAAAAATACATAAAATACACAACAGTAAAAATACAAATACATAGACATCAATACACAAAATATACAATTCACATAATCACTAAATCATTTACCATAATCAGTCCTAATCAGTCCATTTTTAAAAACACTGTCCACACAATTAAATGTTCATTACACAATAAACAATTACCCCATATCGTCGAACAATAGTCTTATCTTATATCTATATACATTGCTTATTATTGAATCTCTTATATTAACATCATAAATGCATATACCATTCAAATTTTCATTATTTTCCACAAACTCATTTAATCTGTCATGATTGGTCATTGTCCTGTCACCTCCAGTATAATTCGTCACAATCAGATAAGTTACTAAGTCATTATTTTCATTATCATCTCCTACTACTGCTATATCCGCTTCATTACAAGGTAGGTACTTATTATTTTTATTATATATCATCTCTACACCTAACCTTTTCCTAAACTCTTCATAATTTTTCTTTACTTTATATATCTCAATTTCTCTCTTTCTCTCTCTCTCAAAACATTTCTCACCATCATACCAAGCTACACACTCTTTCTCCATATATGCAGGGGACTCTACTGCTTTATCACTGCACCACCTGTGAAGTGCACAAAAAAACCCAGGGACCACTTTATTTGTAGACCTTCTGTCTTCCAAATACGCATTGAAGGCACTCTCGTCCTTCCTAAACACACGTGAAGTCTTTACTTCACCCCCTACTACAACATTACGGGAAAAATTTATCCCCTGCAACCCCTTTATCTGTAAATTCTCTCTATACTTTCTCTCTAATTCATCAACACTTTTTATCACTTCATTATCAAATTCTACTCCCATTATACTTTTATCACTACTCTCAATACTCACACAATTATTTTCTAACACCATATTTGTAATTCTATCATAATTCTCACCACTACTTACCTTGTTTTTGTCTATCTCTAACTTGTCTACTTTGTCAATACTACAATTTTGTCTCTGTATTTCGTTTTCAACTTTTTTTAGTTTCTCGTCTAATTGGTTCAATTTTACGTCTCGTACATTATTTTGTTTTTTCAATTCATTTTCGAGGCTATCAAACTTCTCGTCAATCTCTTTTAACACACTATTTTGTGTTTTAATCAATGCGAACAGGTCTTCTAATGATATTTTATTTTCGGCTACTTTAGGTGTTGAGCTAATGTGTCTTTCCCGTAAAATAGATTCTGTCTCTGAATTTTCTATTTCTATGCTATTGTTATTTTCTGCCATTTTGTATTTTAGTATTTAAATGGTTATTTATCTCTATTTGTATTTGACTACGCAATATACTCAACTCGTATTTAACTATTTACCTCTAACAACATAACCTCTCATTCATTATATATCGTCTTCTGTGTTTCTCCATCTATCTGTTTTATATAAATTAATTTTATACAAAGTCCCTGTTCAGGCGCCAATTGTGAATAACCAACTTATATTCAATAATAATATTACAATATAAATGTATTTATATTTGTTTTTAACAATACTACCTTTGTCAATAAACTTTAAATACATAAATAAGGTTATCTTACCCATAATAATAATTTATCAAGTCCCTGTTCGGGCGCCAATTGTGCATAAACCAACTTATATACAATAATAATATTACAATATAAATGTATTTATATTTGTTTTTAACAATACTACCTTTGTCAATAAACTTTAAATACATAAATAAGGTTATCTTACCCATAATAATAATTTATCAAGTCCCAGTGAGGGCGACAATTGTGAATAAACCAACTTATAATCACTGTGAGGGCGGCAATTGTGAATACACTCACTCTTATCAATAATATTAGCACATATATTTAGTAAGGTATAGATAACAAATACCATAATTCGGTATTAATGATACTCACCAATTTCATTATTTGCCGGGCTCGTTTTCTTCCTTTATAACTTGTTTTCTACCTAAGGGGTACCAGGGTTCGGGTACAGGAAGATTTTGAAACACAGTTGACGACACAAATGATAACCAGATATTCTTGAAATTAACCATCAAATTTAATTCAATCTAAGGTAGTACACATACAACCATGCGGTCAAAATAGTGACGTCATATGATATGACACAAAACAAAATGGTGGCTACTTTTCCTATCTCTTTTGATTCTCTCTATTTCTTTATCTGTTGAATTAATATCACTGTACACTTTATAGCTGCAGCTTAAAATCATTTATTAATAGTTAATTAGTTACTGCACAAACCAATGCCTTCGGTTTATGTGTTATGGCCATACATTCACGCATTCATTCTCACACATTCAACTTCAGACCCGTACATTCTTTTTTATTATCGATTTGATATTAATGAGCTCATTAACTATAAAAATGACAAAAGGAACTTCTCTGCTTGTTAGGTGGTGGTGTCCATCCGTTGTTGGTGTGAGACTCCCATGGTGATGGTCGGTGTTCGCCTTTAATTCCGCTGAGTTTAATTAGATGGATGTGTGCACTGAATTTACATTTTTTATATATTTATACTGTAAACAAGATGAGCCTTTATTGCTCCACTACTGTTGGTAACATTTTTGTTAGTTGAATTAAAGTATTGTTAAAAAGTTATACACACAACGATACATCGCTGTGGCTCCTCTGAAGAATGGCGTTGAAATGAGAGCGAGGCAAGTGTAATTTCTTGCTTGTGTGTGTGTAGTTCTTACGTCATCCCGCTTTGTCTTGCTGGACAACGCCTCGTTGAACACATTGTACTCAGTGCGTCATTGTTCTTAGCGATGACGGACTAGTGTTATAGCCCAATCATAATGCATTTTGTGGTACTTCGTCATAAACACCGCCATGGTAGATTTTGCTGTTTTCACGTCCACCGGAGACCTTGGTGTTTTACTCTGGCCGAATTTACGTTGTTCCGTTTTCCAGAGGGACAATGTACCTAACCATTCTGTATGTTTAAAAAAAATACATAATAAAACAATGAAAATACCCATAATTCCCATAATTCTGGTACTGGGTCAGTCTGTACTGTTACAAACCCCCTCAAGGAAAATTTTTTGTGTCGAAACATAAAAAAATTTCCTTGACTCATTCACACTCTCCTAAAAGGATCAGTCTAGATACGTCACCACAACCCCCTGTAACGTTACACAAAAAAAAATTTTATCATCACTTACCCTTGGTCCTATGATGCTGGTCGCACCCTCTGACCTTACTGGACTTCTCCTGAGAGATCCCTACACCATAAGGCCATGAGGCACTCTACACTCCTGTTCTGACGCTCCAGCCAGCCCAGGACTGCGGTCACAACACCACAAAACTCTGAAACATCCAATACAAAAATTCAAAATAGTGGTATAGTACACTTACATATCTACAACTGATATGTCCCCTTTTAGACGCATTGGTTTGTGTTCGGGCATTGGTTTGTTTTTTAATTCCAAAAGTGTCACTTAACCACAACAAGACTTAAAATACATTGATTTCTTACCACCACCAAATTCAACTACTTCCTTGTAAGAAAACAAACAACATATATAGGCAACTACATATAACACAATATATCAATCATTCTTTATTATACCCCAAAATACCTTCACCTAATTATTTCTATAAATTCAACTTACAACTATCATGGCAGACACTTTTCCTTTAAACTTTGTTGCTCAACTTATAATCATTTATCTATTTTGTAAATGGCAGCTTACTAGAATATTTTATTTAACTTCATTTTTTAACTTTATATTTTCAACTTTAAAATATACTATCTCTTAACACTTATTATCGTCATTACCCCTGTAACGACCTCCTAGCCACACACTCTATTGCCCCCCAACATAATAAAACATTGTACATTACATATTAACATTGTTACATTTACCTTACATTAAACAATTTACATTTACATGATTTGTACCAAACTTTATAACATCAATTCTCAATTAACTTTCAATTAATTGACATTTGTTTAGATTCTATACAACAATTTCAATTTTATCCTTACCCTTCAGTTACAATTACCTTCCTTTGTTACCTCACCTTCCTACCATGAATTCTCCTTTTCTAACCCTTCTATACTTACTCGTTTGGGTGACTCTCAATTATTCATTTTTCTCTGTCTTATTTTGGCATCTGTCAACCTAACCTTACAACCCCTTTTTTTTCTACACTAGCTGCTTCTAACCATTAATATATTTTGACACCAATATCTCTTAATAACCCCCTTCACAAATCCCATTTAAACCTCTGGCACTGCACCTTTTTGTACTAGTATGTGTGTATTCCCTCTAACCAACTCATTCCCTTATCGGTTTCTGACCCTTTCAGATAACCCTTTCCGGCACACAACGATCCACTCCCGTCTCAACATCTCTCGTTGGACTCCTACACCAATACCCTTATTACAAAATATCACCATCAACAACAAATATAGTTACCACTCACATCACTCAACTCTACATATAATCGCTAACCACTGTGTCCCTAAAATATCTAACACCTCTTTATATTTTATCAACATCTCAACACTTTATTTTTCCTAACTCCCATTAACTCTATCTAACTAACTTCAATGCCCTTATTTATCCTTATTCCCAAACTCTTTATAACATTTCAACTTAATACACCATTACAAATTCATCACTTACCTGCTAACAACACCTTTCATATCCAAATACATAATCATCTACTAACCATTAGAATCTGAATTCTCATAATATCCTTTAAAATCATTATTAACTTCCTCCAATTATTTAAAATTGTACAATACATGTTTACATAAAAAATACATAAAATACACAACAGTAAAAATACAAATACATAGACATCAATACACAAAATATACAATTCACATAATCACTAAATCATTTACCATAATCAGTCCTAATCAGTCCATTTTTAAAAACACTGTCCACACAATTAAATGTTCATTACACAATAAACAATTACCCCATATCGTCGAACAATAGTCTTATCTTATATCTATATACATTGCTTATTATTGAATCTCTTATATTAACATCATAAATGCATATACCATTCAAATTTTCATTATTTTCCACAAACTCATTTAATCTGTCATGATTGGTCATTGTCCTGTCACCTCCAGTATAATTCGTCACAATCAGATAAGTTACTAAGTCATTATTTTCATTATCATCTCCTACTACTGCTATATCCGCTTCATTACAAGGTAGGTACTTATTATTTTTATTATATATCATCTCTACACCTAACCTTTTCCTAAACTCTTCATAATTTTTCTTTACTTTATATATCTCAATTTCTCTCTTTCTCTCTCTCTCAAAACATTTCTCACCATCATACCAAGCTACACACTCTTTCTCCATATATGCAGGGGACTCTACTGCTTTATCACTGCACCACCTGTGAAGTGCACAAAAAAACCCAGGGACCACTTTATTTGTAGACCTTCTGTCTTCCAAATACGCATTGAAGGCACTCTCGTCCTTCCTAAACACACGTGAAGTCTTTACTTCACCCCCTACTACAACATTACGGGAAAAATTTATCCCCTGCAACCCCTTTATCTGTAAATTCTCTCTATACTTTCTCTCTAATTCATCAACACTTTTTATCACTTCATTATCAAATTCTACTCCCATTATACTTTTATCACTACTCTCAATACTCACACAATTATTTTCTAACACCATATTTGTAATTCTATCATAATTCTCACCACTACTTACCTTGTTTTTGTCTATCTCTAACTTGTCTACTTTGTCAATACTACAATTTTGTCTCTGTATTTCGTTTTCAACTTTTTTTAGTTTCTCGTCTAATTGGTTCAATTTTACGTCTCGTACATTATTTTGTTTTTTCAATTCATTTTCGAGGCTATCAAACTTCTCGTCAATCTCTTTTAACACACTATTTTGTGTTTTAATCAATGCGAACAGGTCTTCTAATGATATTTTATTTTCGGCTACTTTAGGTGTTGAGCTAATGTGTCTTTCCCGTAAAATAGATTCTGTCTCTGAATTTTCTATTTCTATGCTATTGTTATTTTCTGCCATTTTGTATTTTAGTATTTAAATGGTTATTTATCTCTATTTGTATTTGACTACGCAATATACTCAACTCGTATTTAACTATTTACCTCTAACAACATAACCTCTCATTCATTATATATCGTCTTCTGTGTTTCTCCATCTATCTGTTTTATATAAATTAATTTTATACAAAGTCCCTGTTCAGGCGCCAATTGTGAATAACCAACTTATATTCAATAATAATATTACAATATAAATGTATTTATATTTGTTTTCAACAATACTACCTTTGTCAATAAACTTTAAATACATAAATAAGGTTATCTTACCCATAATAATAATTTATCAAGTCCCTGTTCGGGCGCCAATTGTGCATAAACCAACTTATATACAATAATAATATTACAATATAAATGTATTTATATTTGTTTTTAACAATACTACCTTTGTCAATAAACTTTAAATACATAAATAAGGTTATCTTACCCATAATAATAATTTATCAAGTCCCAGTGAGGGCGACAATTGTGAATAAACCAACTTATAATCACTGTGAGGGCGGCAATTGTGAATACACTCACTCTTATCAATAATATTAGCACATATATTTAGTAAGGTATAGATAACAAATACCATAATTCGGTATTAATGATACTCACCAATTTCATTATTTGCCGGGCTCGTTTTCTTCCTTTATAACTTGTTTTCTACCTAAGGGGTACCAGGGTTCGGGTACAGGAAGATTTTGAAACACAGTTGACGACACAAATGATAACCAGATATTCTTGAAATTAACCATCAAATTTAATTCAATCTAAGGTAGTACACATACAACCATGCGGTCAAAATAGTGACGTCATATGATATGACACAAAACAAAATGGTGGCTACTTTTCCTATCTCTTTTGATTCTCTCTATTTCTTTATCTGTTGAATTAATATCACTGTACACTTTATAGCTGCAGCTTAAAATCATTTATTAATAGTTAATTAGTTACTGCACAAACCAATGCCTTCGGTTTATGTGTTATGGCCATACATTCACGCATTCATTCTCACACATTCAACTTCAGACCCGTACATTCTTTTTTATTATCGATTTGATATTAATGAGCTCATTAACTATAAAAATGACAAAAGGAACTTCTCTGCTTGTTAGGTGGTGGTGTCCATCCGTTGTTGGTGTGAGACTCCCATGGTGATGGTCGGTGTTCGCCTTTAATTCCGCTGAGTTTAATTAGATGGATGTGTGCACTGAATTTACATTTTTTATATATTTATACTGTAAACAAGATGAGCCTTTATTGCTCCACTACTGTTGGTAACATTTTTGTTAGTTGAATTAAAGTATTGTTAAAAAGTTATACACACAACGATACATCGCTGTGGCTCCTCTGAAGAATGGCGTTGAAATGAGAGCGAGGCAAGTGTAATTTCTTGCTTGTGTGTGTGTAGTTCTTACGTCATCCCGCTTTGTCTTGCTGGACAACGCCTCGTTGCACACATTGTACTCAGTGCGTCATTGTTCTTAGCGATGACGGACTAGTGTTATAGCCCAATCATAATGCATTTTGTGGTACTTCGTCATAAACACCGCCATGGTAGATTTTGCTGTTTTCACGTCCACCGGAGACCTTGGTGTTTTACTCTGGCCGAATTTACGTTGTTCCGTTTTCCAGAGGGACAATGTACCTAACCATTCTGTATGTTTAAAAAAAATACATAATAAAACAATGAAAATACCCATAATTCCCATAATTCTGGTACTGGGTCAGTCTGTACTGTTACATGCTTTTGTAAGTTGACTTCTCCTTTTCTTTCCTTGTTATTGCCTCTCTTGTATATTTCACTCTTTGTTGATCTTCCCCTCTACTCCTTCAAATGTCTGATTTTCTACATTTATTCTGGATAATTTTTTAAGTTTGTTTATTATAGTTTAATTTTTCTCATTTAATTCGTCTTGGTCATCGTCATTTCTTGTCTTGGTGATTTTTATTGGTCTAATTTAACTTTAATACTCATTTCTATTCCATTGGGTTGCTTGGTCAGTAATTCGAAGATCGGTCCCTTTTCTTGGTATGTGGTATCTTCGCTTAGTTTACCCATGGTCCATCAGTTCCTCTGCACTTGTGGTTCGGATAAACTTGGCGTGTAGAACTATTTTCTTCCTTGTGATGTAGGTTTCTTCGGTCTCGTACCACAATTCCTCTACTACCATATGTTCCGTAGTATTAATGTCTACATCAATCATTTGATCGTTCTGTTGATTAATCAGAGAAGTTAATTGTGCCTCTCTCATTACTGTTATTTCTGCTTTTTTATTAGGTATTTCCATTTCTGGTGTGTTCCAGTGTTTTATTGACCTTCTTGATTTGTTATACTCTGTTTTGTTGTCAGTCATTTCTATTTCTGGCATCTTCCATCTAAGCATAGATTTGCTGAAATTTTCATTCACTGGTTGGTTGTGAATTCCTTTTATAATTTCCCTCAGAGTCCTCCTACAATCTTTATACTTTATTAATTTGCTTTGGTAGGTAAGGGGCAAATTAAACACATCGATGAGTCCGTTCTTCATCATCTTCACTTCTTCTCGTGTTTTGATTAGTTTCTTTTTATATATCTGTCCCATCTCCTCTGTTTTCTTAATCTTCTTGATGATTCGATTCTTCTTCACTCTTCTACTGTTGGTTTTTATGTGCTTAATGTTCTTGGTGTTACTGTTATCTGTATGTTCAGAAAACAATACACTTGTTTCTTCTACAATTTCCATCTCCTTCTGTGTTATTTTCTGATTCCCCGGTTCCCTGTTCTCCTTCAACGTTTCTTTGATACTTCCAGAAGTGCTGTCTAGTGTTTCATTCAATTGTTTGAAATCACTATCTAAAGTTTCTTGAAGGTGATTTACTGGGTAACTTGATTCATCCCTGTTTTTGTCCGTTTGACTTCTTCACGAAACTCTACTAGCATGAATCTTAATTCTTCTCTGTTCTTCTCACCATCTTCCTTCATTTTCTGTTGGAGGGTATCATTACTATTTTCAATCTTTTTATTTATTATTTCCAGATCCTTCTTGATCTGTTTCTTCAGCTCTTCGCTCTTCTTTTCCAATGTCTCCTGACTTCTCTTCAGGGTTTCATGGTTGCTCTCCATTTTGTTATTCAGACGTTGCATGTTCTCCTTGAAAAATTCCCTGTCTTCCTTTCTTTGTTCTCTGATCTCTTCCTTCATTTTCTTCAATTCTTCACTGTTTTGGTCCAGTTTTTCATTCAAGAATTCCCTGTCTTCTTTCCTTCCCTCTTGCAATGATTCTAATTTCTTATTTGTTCTTTTGTTATCTTCCTGGATTTGGTCTATTTTTTCATTTGTTTTCTTTGAAGTTTCATTCATACTATTCATTAACTCCATCAATTTTAGTATGTTGGGGTCTCCTCTAACTTCTCCCTTGTCACCCGCCTGTTGTTCCCTCTCACTATCTCGAATTGTTTTTTCCAGTTGGTTGTTTACCATTGCTTCTGCTTCTATTTCTGGTTCAGGTAGATTTGGATTTTCCAGTTGGTCCTCCTGTGGATTCTCTTCAAACAATCCTCCAATCATTTCCTCAACTTCTATTTCCTCAACTTCTTCCATTTCTTCTTGGTTTTCTTCTTGGTTTGATGCTTCCTTACTTTTGAGCCTTGTAACCATACTATGTCTATTCATAACCGCCGCTAGTTGTCCTTTCTAGCCTCACGTTGTTGGTCGCCAATCTGTAACGATAAACTCTTGTCGTACCTTTGTATAAAATGTTTACACTTGTTTTTTATGTGTATTAGTGTTAATGTGGTGTGTTCGCCTCACACCGGTCGTTACAATAATGGTTGTCACTACTGAAGTCCATAGCGTGGTCTAAATTATCAGTACAACCTACCTGTTTATTCACAGGGGTTGCGAATCCCGGGTGGCGCCAAATTGTTTATATTAAAACAATTAAATTTGTTAAATTACAAGTTAACTAAGTGTTGTCAGCGTTGATGGCTGGAGCGTTCAAATGATTCCCGCCGCTGTACTGCTTGTCTTATTGTCCACTCGTGGAGAGCGCTAGTTGGTTACTTAGTAAAAATAGTTAACACACATATATTATACAACGTCCTACGAAATAAAACGATGGTAATACTCTGTACTGTAATTTTAATGCAAGTTTGGTCATTAATTAATATGACAAAAGGATTATAAATGATTTTATAACAAATAGCTCTGGCTTAGAACATGAAACACATATATCTCAAAGTTGGCGAAACTGATTTTGAAAGAAATTATTTTGATGCCGTCATGGCCTCTGTTTACATACAATATATTAATCTGTTCAAAATCTGGGGTTCTTTGGATTATAAAATAAAACATAAAAGCTGGTTACATTAAAAAAGTACACTACCATAACTCATACGTACTTAACTAGTATAAAGTGTTTTTACAAATTGTTCGGTAGTGTCGTATTAGTTGTTACAAAGTTCGCACACTAATGTGAGGTTATATTTTAATTAATAATTGTTTTACGTAAGTTGATTATGATTCAAACCTTTGAAAGAAAATTAATTTTGTTTAGTAGTGAGAAAATTTGATTGACCTGAGAAATATTTAAAGTAATTTGGTTTCTGGGATAATTGAATTTAGTTGATACTTATCAGTTCAGACGGTGGTGATATGTTGTCGTCTGGGGTGATGGAAATTCATCAATTTTGGGCTGTTTTAGGCATCAGGCATCTTCTTCTATCTCGTCTTGGGACTTTCTGCTATTTAATTTCTTTTATTTGGTTCCAGGACATCGTTTAATATTAGAAGCTCTGCATCTACTCGTCATTGGTTCTTGTAGTCGATTTCTGAACGTCTTTTGCACTTTTTAATGTAAAATTTTAGTCATCACAATCTTGCGTACCGCTTACCCATGCGTCATTTTTCCAAGTCCAATAAATTTAACGGAAAATTAGTTCTTGGATTTCGTTGTCCATGACGTGTCCGTTACTTAACTAAATATCACTATAATATTGACGACTCGGAACACTAAGTTTTTTATAAGTAAAAACGTAAAGTTTTACCTTACAGCCTAAACCGGCTTTCACCTATAGAAGGCTTCATCAGAGGCTGCCTCTGATGAAGCCTTCTATAGGTGAAAGCCGGTTTAGGCTGTAAGGTAAAACTTTACGTTTTTACTTATAAAAAACTTATAGTGTTCCGAGTTGTCAATATTATAGTGATATTTGGAAAATTAGTATTCAACGGCCCGTTTCTATGGTAACAGAAACCTTTTGATTGGTTAAGGCCTCTATTGAAAGCATTGTTATGAGATTTGAAATTTTTATTCAAATTTATTATGTATTTTCTGAATGATTTTATTCCTTTATCTTCCTTTTTGGATAATATATAATATCACTATTGTCTTTATTTCCTTTCAAAGTTTAAAATGATACCTCATAAGGTCATATTCTATTATACATTAACTTTAGTCTAATTATTTTGACATTTGATAAATTACATATCTCTTTTAAATTAAACTTTTATAATAACATTTCTCTTTTAAAATGATTTACACATAATTACTGGCTATTTACTTGCCTTAGATTAGTAAATTTCCTTGTGAATTTGTTACAATTGACATTTGTGTGTGTCTGACAGTTAGACATTTTCATAGCCAAAAGTAGCCATGATGGTATTTTATTTATTTCTTTTAAATTACATTTTAATTCAGCCTGATGGGCTTCATTTTGTTATGATAATTGTTTGTGTTGCGTTTTGATTCTGTTTGTGTTCTGATTATAATTGGATATAGTTTTCATGATACATCTTTAAAATATAACAATTAGGCTTATGGAGTGCAAGTTTGTTTCAGCCATATCCTATTCATAACATTAAAACGAACAATTCTTTATAAGTTATTAGTTACTGTTGATTTAACATTTATTTAATTCTTTTGCTATTACTTTGAGTGAGAAACATCATCACTTCTTTCAAACTTATTAAATTTATTTCCCCTTCTAACATGGGGTGTTTTTTAATTGTATACTTAATTTTAATGCAATGTCTTATTTCAATACTACTACCTTCCTTCATTCCATGTTAATACAAACTGTTTTTACCTGGGCTTTCTCCCTGAATAATATCACATACTTTACTTATCTCTATTTTGAAGCTTTACGAGCTAATTAAAATTTATTACTGTGTAAATATTGATTGTTTAACTACTTTTCGTGAATTTCCAGGGTCTCGTCAGGTGTACTCATTAGCAGAGAGAAACAGGTGAACGCAAATGACCAACACACATTGATGGTTAATGAACACTTTTCATTTTATTTGACTAACTCCCATTTCGTCAATTTCTATTATACTATTTGATTTTACTTATACTTATATACTTATGACCATTAGCCATACTCTCAAGATTTACTAATTTAAATACATGTATAGAAACTTACGCCTACTTATGATATAACGGAAACCAGCGCTTCATAATATATATATATATATATATATATATACAATTAAACAAAAACCCCCACACTCGCTCACATACTATCCCCGGATCCTAAATACGTTATAATTTATAAAAAAAAACCAGCATTTAAATTAATTTCGAAATGTCTACTTTCCTGTTAATGCGGAGAAGTTCGACAACTGGGGTGTCTCCTCATGGCGTACACTGTTTGCTGTTTTATAGTTCTTCTTTTCACATTTTACGGCCGAACTGTCAATTTACTGTAATTAGTCAATATTATGGATGAATATTTAGCCAAAAAAACTGTTTGTATTTTGTAATATATATAAAAGATTCACATTTTGTTGTATGCGGGCCAGCAAAAAACGTTCCGGAACTTTGTATATATGTTGCTCGCACGAGCGTTGAATTTAGACTGGCAACAGGCTACCGGCGCTAATTTGTGAAGCGGCAGTGGTTTGATGATCAAGTCTTATTGTTCATTGTTTTGTATTCCTCCGCCAGCAGACTGTTTTGCTGCTGTGTGTCACAAAACTGCTGTCGTAGACACACCCTGCATAGCAGCGTAATGTAAGGCGCTGACGTAACGTTCACCTGTTGTTTCGTTACATAACTTGTTGACTGGTTTTGTGTCATTTGTTGACCTTGGTACAATTCCAGCTCGTTGATTCTGCGTTATAGAAATTCATGAATAATGAATAAACTAAATTGTCACCCAGCAGTGTTACCACCGTCGCTATTGTCGCTACAACTGAATTTTACCTTTTGGTTTAGGTTTGTCCCAAATATTCGAAAAAATGTTATTGTTTTATTTAAATTACCCCAGGTAGGCCAAAATGCCACATTACAATTTTAAATACTATTTTTAACTATTCTTAATTATATCATTGTTCATAAGCTCACTTACATCACTGATTGGTTTATCAATGATTTATTAAGTGTTTTCTTATCTATTAATACTTTTTATTACTGGTAATATCTTTTCCACGTATCACCTTCACCTTTAATTAACTGGGGTTTATCACTGATACACTCACTATTTTGGGGTACTTACACTTTCACTATTGCTCTTTTTTCACTGTTTATATTAAGTGTTACTTAGTGGGTAATCCCTCTACTTATTCCTCTTTTATTTCTCACTATTTCATTATAACATGATACTCATTATTAATGACATTTTGTTATTTCCATTTCATTAAATCTAACTTCAATAATTGGGTTAGTGTACTTTTCTTTACTAAGTTACTTTTTAACTGTCTTTTGTTTAAAACAGGCATATAAATTATCTCATTTACTACAATAATATTCGTTTTCATTAGTGGATAAATACTTGGGGTTTATTTACAGTATTCTATCTTTGAGTATACCATTTCTCCCTTTTATATGTGGTGTTGGTTACTTCTTGGTTTCACTTTGTCTCCTCTTCATTCTTCCTCTTCTTCTTCATCTTCTTCAACTTCAGTTGTCTTCATTTTGATTCAGTTCTCCTCTTCTTTTGTGAGTTCGTATTTGTTTGGTTAATCATTTTTTTCTTTGTGTTTGTTTCGTGGTTCCCTTCTTCTTTTGTTTTCTGTTGTTTGGTCAATCACTTGGGTTGGGTAATGTCATCGTTCGTCGTGTCATAATATTTATATTTTATTTATTTTTAAACATTTTATTTGATATGAAGTATTTTTACATTTAGAATTTTTTTTTATCCCTGGTACTGGGGTGGCTTATTTGTGTTGTAACAATATATATATAGTGTGTGTGTGTGTGTGTGTGTGTGTGTGTGTGTGTGTGCGCGCGCGCAATATTGATAATATTACTTTGAATCTAGGTTAGGGGGTTTCTACAAGAGAGAGTGTGTTTTGCTGTTGCAGAAATTGATTCTGTGGAATGAGCATCAAATAATGAAATGTATATTTACATACAAAGAATATGTGGTGTACATTACGGATGTTTTAGAAAATTTTGTTCTATTTTTAAACTTGTGTGATGTGCTACTTTCTTGAAGTTAAGAACAGTTATACAATAGCCTTGTGTATCATATTATCTGAGTCTCTCCTACTCACTGGTACTTTTAAAATTTATATTAATTTTCAGTTACAAATTTTCTGATAGTATTCTGGGCAGTTTATAAGTATGACATTCATTTTTCAGCAGTCTAATAGTGTAATTATTTCAGTATTCATTTTGGTACTTCTCCATTGATCACTAAACTCCCCAAATCATTGAGCTATTTGTCCAACTCAAAAACTTGTAAGCTACTTAGACTGATCTTAAGTCCATTTGATGATACACATCTCACTAACCATTATGTTATGTTTTCATGAAAAATTCAAATGTCGAACATTACTCAACTGAAATATATTTTAACTCTGAGTAAAAACACAGAAATACTTAATTTAGAAATTATTAAATTTTTATTTTTAAGTATTTTCAGCTTACTTGACCATACATTGTTGGTCTGGGCCAATTTATCATTGTTATCTGCTATGTTTTGTGTTTGATTTTTTTGACAATACATACTTCTACTTGTTGTTTACAAAGATGATGACAGATGTTTATAAATGTTTATTAACAGATAACAACTCAAATTAAAAGTGATTGAAATCATATTGTTAGAATGACTGTACGGAATAAGTATTTGAAAACTGGAGGAATTGTTAATTACAGCTTTAATTATATTTCCAATAAACAAAACAACAATAAATGCTCATGTACATTGTGACGATACATATCATCACCATGCATATAAGAACTGTTAAGATAAAGAAACCATAGTTAAATAGTACTAGTGTAAATGATAAATGAAAGGAAACTTACAAATAAGTGTGTATTAAGCAGAGTATTCTGGTTCCATGCTAAAACAAAACAATGGATGAAGAAAAATAAATGTTAAAGAAATATAATATCATAATTATGATGAAAATTAGAGGAAGAGAACTTAATAACGTGATAAACCCAATAGATTTGGTAAGTGAGAGGTATAAACAAGCCCAACAATGAAACAACTAATTAAAATAAAGACATGCAACAAGCAACAAGATAGTGAGAACCACATTAATTACAAAATAACATAAATGCATGAAGAACTAAAAATAAAAATAACAAAAGAAAATAAACTAAAAACATGTTAATGACCAAGTAAAATATAAATAAAAAGTACTACATAAATTAATAATAATAGTAATAATAATTAAAGAGGAAAGATCAGACAGTAGGTAGAGTTATAGAAAATGCAATACAATGGTATAAATAAGAGTAAGAAATATGTGCATTAGTCTAAGAAAAATTGTAAAAACTTATATTATAAGGGAGTGAAGTAATAAGTTTACAAGGAAGGAAATAGTGATGATCAAAGATCATGTTATAAACCAGTGGGGAAGGGAGAAAGTGAAGTAATGGTCTTATGTATAAAATAATACACATTAAGAACCAGTAAATAAAAGTAGTATGTGTTTAAAGGGTTCTGTATACCCAGGATTTATTATGTTACAATTAATTATTTAAAGGGTTTTGTATACCCACAGACTTTATTATGTTATAATTAGGTATTTTAAGGGTTTTGTATACCCACAGGATATTGTTTTATAAGTGTGTGTTTAAAGGGTTTTGTATACCCATAATTTTATTATGTTAGAATTACTTGTTAAAAGATTTGCTAATTTTTCAAGAACAGTAGTTGTAAAAGCTGTTCAGAAATGTCAATATCAGGTATACATGGTGAAACATTATATTATGTAAAAAATCATTGTAAAGGAATGGTAAAAATGCTAAACCTATAGGTCAAAAGAGATGAGCTGAACTTAAACAACACTAAAATATCCAAAATAGTCTTAACCAAACCAAATAAAATTAAACAGAAGCAGGGAAATGCTTAATGAAACAGGGAAGGTATTGATAAAATTATATGTAAAAACCCATAATTGTAATAACCAGATGAATAGGGAAAGTAATATTAACACATAAGACAAGCCATTGAACTGACATGCTGTCAACATTATTGTTATTATAAGAAACTTATGCATAGGTATTTAAAACTGTAATGTGATATATAATGTAGAAGTATCAACAATTATTGTTAGTAGTAAGTACAACCCTATTTGGACGTATTTAAATAGTAAAGAAGGCAATAAGAAATGTTAAGAAAAAATATGTAAAAGCCTAAAAACTTAAATTTATAAATGTACTAAAATAAGTGATACTGGGCCGAAATGTGCCACATTCGGTATCAAAATACTTATATTTTCCCAAACAACAACATCATGTAATCCAAATTTAAATTAATCTAAAAATAAACAGGGAGTAATTTGAGGTGACAGATATAAATTTCAAAGATTTCGAATAATTAACGTCACATGACCGGGGTCAAGGAAAAATGGACCAATCAGAGCTCACAAAAGCATGGTCATAGCCGTTAACTAAACAGAAAAATTCGTTTACTCTATTGTTAAATCTCAGACTGAACAGATCGACTCCGTGTAGCAGTCACATTTTGATGAATAACCAATAACCAAAAGTAAAATATAAAGAGATTTCAATACCAAAATAAGAAAAAACATTAAAAATTTATACAAGCAAACCATACTAACAGAAGTAATTGAAAACCGAATGACAAAATGATGATTTACTCAAACTAATACGTTCCCAATATGAAAGGTGTATCAGCAAGCTGGTGAGATTTGAATATCCTAATCACGAAATAATCATACCTTTACACAACACGAGATTCACCAAAAACACTGTAAATCCATACACTTGTGAACTTCAACCAAACTTTATTCACCAACATTGTAGACACAAGATTATTAAAACATTATTTAATTTAAAGAAATTAATCGAAGTAGATTCTGAGGTTACTCAGATACAGGCCGACTGCCATTTTGATTGACAAAATTTTGCCATTTTGATTGATGTTTGGAAGAGAACCGTGAATAGTAGCACATTTTAACGTAAACATTATATTAATTTATTAGTTATTAAGAATGTTGATTAACCAACTATAATGTATTGTATTTTATCCTGAAGCATTTTCTGATCTTTCCTAACAGCTTAAAGAATCCACGACCTTATATTAAAAAATAATATTGTAATTTATTTTAAACATTTTATTGTTCGAGTCGAGCTTGGTGAGCGAGTCGATACGGTCACTATCCCGTTCGATTCATGAACCATTGAACTGACCCAGATTATAACATCATCAAATAAACTAATTTGTTAATTTAAAAAAGCATTTTATTTGTTAAAGTGAATTAAGATAAAGGATTTTCAGGTGATAAATAAGAAGAGAAATACGGCGAGATCGAAGAACATTGCGAAATTATGGGACAAAAAACCAGATAACCTATAAGACTGAGTCGAATCGTCAATCGATTGTGGAGAACCCACACAATCTATTCTAACTTCTTCCACATCCACTTGAATCTCTTTTTTCGTGTGAGGAAACAAACAAAAGTACAAAGCCAAGTCTGGCAAGTGGGGGGGGGGTAGCGAGGTAGTACCATTTTTTTTTTTTTTTTTTGTCAGGAAACAGGAAACATCACACACTCAAGGCCGTGTAGTGGGCATGTTGTGGTGGAACACTCATTCCCTACAACTCAGTGTGTTTTCATCACTCTGCGTCACGCATACGTTTCAATACTGACAGGTGAAATTCCTAGTTAACAGTTTGACGCAGGGGAGAAATTCTGCATGAACAATTCTGTATGTATGACAAATCAACATTGTCTTTACATTTGACTTTGCTTCCATTTGACATCCTGCAGCCATACAAAAGCCTTAAGTTCAAGGAACCTCTACTCATCCAATAAACCTCATTGTGAAGTAGTAGGTCCCCAAAATCCATTTTATCAGTAACTACTCTCAATAAGCCTGTACATACCATGTTCCCTCACTGTGTTTATGATTTTCACCATAAGTGTCATAACATCATTCATTTTTAAAACTTTCTACAGAATGCTTGTTGGTGAATAATGCAGAGGTAAGAAACAAATTGTGGAATGCTTTCAACTTTGCTGCATAATGGTACAAGTCTCTTATCATCCCAAACCATTGCTGGAGCTCCATCAGGCGTTAAACCCACCAATTTATGTATGTGAATTTTCTCTGAGAAAGTAAGATTTTTTTACTATTGAAAATATAGCCTGTCCCATACTACACCCTTCAACAAAAAATAATTTTGGCAAGTTTTTTCTATCTTGAAATCACTGAAAATCACCATGCCAAAAGTGATCAGCTGAGCAGTATCAACATCTATACAATCATCAAGTTGACGTGAAAAATCACTGCAATTGTCGAAATATGTTACAAGTTGTGAAGTAACATCATTACTCATAACCTCAAATCCTGGTAGAGAAGGAGCATAAAACCTGGGATCAACATCTACTCCAGTCACTTTTCACTCTATGCTAAAGAGTCAACAGAATCATAGGCTATTCACCAACTGAACTCTTAACCAGTGATTGAGGAATCAGCCAGCCTACAGAAGAAGATTATGCAAATCCACAAGAATGGCTGAAAAGACGTCAGAGGTTGAAAGAAATGAGATGACGTGAAGCTACAGACCCTCGAGGAAGCCAAGAAGCAGCACGTTGAGGTGGCTAAGATTTTAAATCCAGGGGACTTAGTTTTACAAAGGAATCACACTTTTGGCAACAAGGCAGATCGATACCATGCAAGGTTAGCCCACAAGTGGGGTAGAACCATTTTACTTAGATCAGCACCTGGGAAATGGTGTGTATTCGCTAAGGATGTCTCCATCAGTGAAATTCTATGCAGCCGAGTTCAAAATGGTAAAAGAATCTGAGGACCTGACTACACGAGGATCAGCACACAGATTGAAGAGCCACGATTCAATCTTCGGCCAAAAAGTCAAAATTTTGTAGGCCTATATGCTAAATAGATTTGTAATATTTGTGATCTTTGGAGATTTTGTATATGAGTATGGTTATCGGTTTTAAGGGGGGGGGGATAATTGTTGTATACTAGAGAACCCCCAACCTACATTCAAAGTAATATTACGAATATTAAGTAATATTGTGATTGGTATTATTAAAACTGTTTGAAATTAGAATGCGTAGTTTATGTATATAGGCTATGTTACTCACATATACTTACATTATCCACAATTAATGTATAACTTATGTATACTGAAGCACACTATTTGTAGAATATACTCGAGTGTTCTGTAACAATAGTACTATACATTTATAAACATAGTTTATACTACCACATTCTCAAATATACACCTAGAACTTACTAGACAATTCTCAAGTGACACATTCTGGTGAATGACACCATTACCAAACTATGTAAAGAACTGTAAGAAGCAAAGTTAGTCAATCTCAATTCTGAGATTTAGCAAGTTAAGTTACAGAATTAGTGAGTGTGTTTGATACCAAATTTGTGGATAAATATTATATTTGTGTAAATTAAGATTGTGTCAAGAATCGATATCACAGCTTTTAATAGAAATTTGTATTTTCTGTGTTATGTATTTACTTGTGAAAGATTATTTGTGATAATGATAAATAAAGATCTGTCGACAGTGATAGATGGTTTTATTTCAATCGGTGACTAGAAGTAATTCTGTGTTGATGTTGTCTGGTGTTTATTAATTAATTTCTCGGTACTCAAGATTGCTATCCATGCTGTTCTCAAAATTTGTATTAAATGTGTGTGAATATTCAAATTGTAAGATAAATTGATGATGTGCAATTATAAAATTTAGTTTTACAAAAACTTTCAGAAACCAAGTAAAATGTTACAAATTTTTCTTCTACTGTATGAATAAATAAATATGCAATGATTTTATATTCATCTGGTTCAATGAGAAAATATATCTCTATGTTTGATAAATCTGTAGGTTGCAATTAAGTGAAAATTTAATAATTTTCAATAGATTTCATCATTTCTAAATAACTGTGTTATATATTTATATACCATGTTTGTTGGTAAATTCCTGAACAAGCCCTATCAAGTATCCAATTGAAACCAAAATAACCTGAAAACATTACAAACAGTTTGGTCGCATTTGTTTCATAAATAACTATACATACAGTGCGCACACACACACACATTGTACATATTCTATTAATATATAGATTATTAATATATATACACAGATACTCTTTGCATTTGTAATTTATGTTAATAATGTAATCAGTTACTGAAGATTTTATTGTTTTTAGGCAATGTGTGAAATGGAAGGCACTATGGAAAAATGTGATCACCTGAAATTAATACTAACAGGCACTTGTGTGGAATTACCACCACCCATAGATACCATTTTATTTTCCTGCCCTGTACGAAAGCATGAAGAAAAACAAGTTAAATTAAATAATAAGTAAGAGTTTTGTCTTGAACCTATTTTACTAATGCTTATACTAATTTTTTTTTTTTTTAATTAAATAATAAGTAAGAGTTTTGTCTTGAACCTATTTTGCTAATGGTTATACTAAATTTTATGTAACTCAGTTTTTAACAACAGTCAGAAACATTATTTCTATACTGCCAAATGGGGCAGGACTGCTTATATTGTAACGTGACATACGATAGCACAAGATTTACAAGTATAATTAATGGAAGAAAAGCTGTACACTAAAGGAAAATAAAAAAAATATTAAATGAAGAATGATAGCACAACAACACTAACTAATGTTGACTTAGACAAAGACGATGACTAGACCCAATAGATTGGATAAGGTGAGACAGAGAAAATAATCCAAGCCACAATATAACAACAATTATAAGAACCAAAGTATTAACAAGAATGATATATAAAAAATAAAAGTACAAAATTAGATAGGAAAATAAATAATATGTAACCTATAGGAAAGATAAAAAGAAATTGAAATGTAAAAAACAAATATACTAATAAAAAATAAAAAGAATGTTAATAAATAAGCTATCAAAAGACACTAATATAAAATAAAATTGAATAACAATAATGCATTGGGAAGGTGATGATAAGTAACAAACATTGATAGGACCCAGCAAAGATAAATACATGAAATCTAGATTAAGATGTTAGGAGGTGAACACCAAAAGTGATAAATGATTAAGAAGGTTAATAATCAATAATAAACCATTATAGGACCCAGTGATAGTAAATGAATTACATAAACACACTAGCTAAGAAAGTGCAGTGTAGTCAAAAAATAAAATAATAAACTTGTAATAATAGATTATAAGTAATCTATTAACCCAGTTATAATAGTATAGTATAAGTATGATAAGGATATATTGTTTTAATTTTAATGAAGGAATGTTATAAAGTTATATTAACCACATAGAAAATATGGATAAAGGACTAATACGCGTATGTTAGGTTGAATACAGTAAGGGGAGTTAGACACTATATTCTCTAAAGTGAGTTTATAAGGGAATATTAGTGCATATTTAATGCTCAATTTTGTTATAGGTTTCTTTGATTGTAATTAACCGAAATATTGTTATGTTGAAAATTATGTTAAAACAAAACCATTCAAACACATGTAAAACTTCAGATACAGGCATGGACCTAAAAGGAGTTATTAAGTAGTTATATGATGTTATATGATGATTAAAAATAATCAAATGTTATGATTTAAGTTAGTTTGTTTCAGTAATAATATTTAGTAACATATAAAATTAACATAAATGACTATAAACAATTGTAATGAGTATAGAGTAGGTGAATTATGAACTCTAGGCATTAGGCCTAGAACTGATAACCAGAAATTGGTGAAAATTAAGATAAAGCAATACCCATTGATAAAATCAAGTGTATAATCTGTTTAGGTTTCATAATAATAGTGTAGGATGCACAATTGGATAGATAATAATTAGTTTAAATGTAATTAACAAAAGAAAAAACAAATGAAAAAATAGTAATCTGTAATAATTTGACAAAAGGTAACTTTGTGTGGTATCAAAATAATTTGTAAACAAAGAGCAAACTAATGGTGTTATTGTATTTAATATTACAGGTAGTTTAAGGGAGTTATAATAATTTAAAGATTTTTAATAATTTTGTATAGAAAAACGTTAGTTTGATATAACAATGTTAGAAATTATCAACCAATGGGAACTAGTGTTTGACAGGGAGTTGCCATAACAACCAAACCTTGTTAGAAAGGAACCGTTAATAAATTGTATCATTCCAAGGTTACTCTACTATAAGGTTGGGCCCGAACCGAAATGAATTGCTATTGGCTGTTGAAATGACGTCACCATCGAGGAACGAGCTGTGCGGTAAATACCTCTCAATACAAATATGTGGTTATTTTTTTATTAACTACAGTTTGTTTTTTATATTTTTATTTACGAACTTATTTTATTGAATGAAGTACGTAATAATGTTATATGAAGCGAATGTTTGCATAATTTAAATGTGTACGCTTTTAATATTAATCGTATAGCCAGGCCCCGATTTCAGGTACCTTGCATCCTGGGCAAAGCATTCTTATAGCCGCCCCTTTCATTTTTTTACTTTTCTCCCCCACCCCCACCACCTTTCACTAGGGAAACAACAAACTATAAAGAAGATAAACATTTGACAGTTTTTATCTGTGATGAAATAACTGAAATTATATATAGTTATACATATTTCACTACTAAGAGAACACATTTTTTGCACAACGAAGTGAACGCGATAACATTGAAAGCGTATACTGAAAGGAAACATCAAACATGAAAGAGGAAATGACTGTATTAATTTTTTTTTTTACCGCAGTGTAAACTAGTTTGTTGTCAGTAAGAGTTGCAAGTTACTGATACTGAGTAACGATATCAGGCGACATCCGCCGCTGTCGTTTATCAAAAGGCTATACGTCAAACATATAAGGAAAAGGCTATAAGGCAAACATCACACACACACGCACAGAGGAAACTATGCGTAATATAATATTATTCATTACATATTCCTTGGCGCGTGCCGGCGTGCATTCGAACGTAGTTTCCTTCATTCCTAGAATTTAACAATAACATTCAACTGTCTACTGTCTTAGTCTTAACGCGTATTGTATTTCGTTCCTTGGCGCCCCCTTGGACCAGGCGCCCTGGGCATTTGTCCAGTCAGCCCATTTAAAGCCCGGGGTCTGCGTATAGCAACTGAAGAAGCAGTACGGATTTCCTATACATAATTGTTAATAAACCAATTGATAGTCGGAAAAATAATACCGAAACACCTTGCTAAAAATTAAATTTAGTAATTAGATCAGTCTAGACCGATATAAACAAAGCCTGAATACTAATGAAGCAAATTTTAGTAGACTAATTACAGAAGTGACTCATTTTATCAAACTATACACTTATTTGTTAGAACGTTTCCGTTCGCCTGCATACAATAGACACGGTTTGAAAAAAAATTGAAAGTAATGACAATTAAATGCTCTTTGTACTATTTTTAGTTCCTATTTTCTACACCCTTTTTTATAATTTTTTAAAGCCCGTGTTAGACTTTAGAAATAAAATTGCAGTACAATAGGCTTTATAACTTCTCTTTTTTCATCATAGTATTCCTTATAATTTGATGAAAATATATCATTATTTGGTAGCGCTCATGTGTTCGCGCGCACACACATGTATTTTTTTCAACCACAACTTCCCTTCATGCTTTATCTAGGCTTGGGACTAGCTATATTCTGTACAAAATTAATTTAAAATTTTAATTTTACAGAATATAGGTGGTTTAAAAATTCTGGGCTAATTATACATTGAACCCGTTTGTTTATAGACGGAACCCAGAGTCCACTGACCAGTTACTTATCAGACCTCTACTCAGTTCAAAGTCCAAACCAGACAGCGGCTGTCTAAGTTCCGCCTTCCTGCAAAGAACAATGATGCCTATAATACCATCCTAATTAATACAAAAGTAGAAATATATTAATTAATGTGTGGGGTTTAACTATGGACATGCGTGCCACTGGCGTGATTTTCTCTTCTGTGCTTCTGCTGCTTTCACTGCTTTCATGCGGCCATTCATGAAGCGAAGGCGAATGAACATTCTCGTCCTGGCGTATATTTTTACAACTTCTGTTGGCATCTCAGGAAATTTACTTAAAATTCTTGTAGTCATATTTTTTATAATATTTTTACTTTTATACAAACTATCCGGCCCATTGATGTCCCTAAAAATTATTTCACACTGTGAAATCTTGTGCACCCAGTCTTCTGAAGGAACAAGAAGACCTCCTCAAGATAAAAACTCTATCCAGCCTCCAGCAGAAGTACCTAGGGGAGGGGGATATACATTTTCTGAAGGTGTTCCCATTGTAGGATCATGCTTTCTCCCACGATAGGCAATGTAGCCAGCTAGGTAGCGGAACCCCTCAGTAGAGCAGTCTGCTCCATCACTGATCGCAGGAACGTCAACGTCTGCATTAAATGACAAGGAGAAATCTTGCATTTCTGTTGACCCTTCAATCATAGATAGCTGCTCGGTCATGTCAGGTAAGATACCTTACAAGAGATGAGAAGTCATAATTTCCGGATCATCATCTTGGACAACAGGTGCTTCCTTCGAAAAAGGTATTTTATTTGTATTTTGACCCACCAAAAGCAAACGAAGTCGATGTTTAACTTCTGTCGGTGGTGGGTTAATAAAAAACTGCCCAATGCCTCGTATTTGGGAGAAAAGATTTTCCAGGCAGTCTTGATTTAGTCTTGCAGTTAAAATATATTTAAGATTGTTTTTTCGTATATGACTAAAAAGGCCAAATAACGAGTTGATGGTCATCATGAAACCTTTTTGAAATGGCAACAAATTCCGAGATTTTCCTATGCGCATTGTTTCACAACAAGTATACATTTTTTTAAGTACGCCTTCTTGTACTTCGTGGTGAGTGCCATACCCGGTAGCCAAAGGTTTATTATCTACACATCTTCTTGAATTTAAAATATCGAAAGAATCGTTAATCAGTTTAAAAAATTTAGCCACATGTTCTTCTTCAGGAAATAAATATCGAATTGCTTCAGCCGTTGTGTTTGAGAATAACTGCGTCGCCAAAAACACGCGCTGACATTCCCTACCTTTGACGGTGAGATGGACATGTGAGAGCTTAGGGCACAATTTTAATTCACCATTATCCAATGCCAACAATTTTTCAACGGTCATCTTTGTGACGTGTTTGTTGTCGGAGAGTGTCAGACCGTCATCTAGAAAATGGTTTCGTAAAAGCTTGTAAAGGTGGGGAACATCTGCGAAAACCCATATGACTTTTTCTACGTTGTGTGGGTTTGGGAACCACGAATTTGTATACGTTACATTTAATTCATTCCACACTCGTCGATTTTTTGTCCCTAGATCTGCTACAGTGGCAACAACATTGCACCCTACGTCTTCCACGCAACAAATAATGTTTTTTAACAATGCAGCAGACATTTGGACATCAAAATCATAATATATTGGCTGCTTCCAACCAGCTACGAGGCCACGAAGCATGGCAATCTGACAATTGCTGTGAGGCCCTACAACACGATCTTCCTTCTGATCGTAACTGACGCTACTATCTACATTCATTTCGTCAAAAGAAATAACACACATTCTTTCAGCAGTGGTCAGTGTGTTCACCTGGGCTTTTATGAAACACAGAACATCATGGAGTACGCCCGGCTGACAGCAAAATGAAGCAGATGTCCATCTCTTCAAAGTCGATAGTCCTGGCAAGGGAAAACCACATTTATTTCTCAAGAACAAGTAACATTTTCTTGATACAGTGCGTAGTGTAACTGGCTTTGCGATGTCTTCAGAGTTCCATTTTGCACGGTTTTTATTTGACAGTAAGCAGTTAATTTGTGTTTCTGTAAAAATTTGTCCTAAAACTTTTTTTATCTTATCTTCAACAAGTTTTTTCAGATTCTCGTCTTGACGTTTTAAATTTTCAAGAGCAACCTTTCTCTGTTCCTTCAGAAGTGTATTTCTCAGCTTGAAAGTCCCGCACATAGATTTCAAAAAACGGTTTTCACTTTCCAACTTTTTTACATGCTTCTTAAGTGATTGTACATCCTCGAGCTCAATCTCGCAGTTTGTAATAGTGCTTTGGTCCATTTTAATTTTTTTGGGTGACAAAGCTGATAGGGGTTTTAAGGCTCTTTTCCTGACCTCTCTCGCATGACATCTCTCTCTTCTGCCACTGACTTTATTACTTTCAAGAACGCCTGATACCCCTGTATTATCATCACTGCGGCAAGGCATACCGTCATTACAAGCAGTGATGGTGACGGGAAGATTCATATGGGGAACAGCATCTTCTCTGAGAACTCTTCTTGATGGTATATTCATTAACTCAGCACGTAAGTCACGAACATAATCTGTTGTAGAAAAGTGTTTTGAGCAAACCGTAGCATTTGAAATATTAATATTATCTTTTCTGTAGCACTTTGAAATCCATATTTTTTGTACTTTGGGGTCTTTTGGAAATGAATGATATTTAATATCTGTTCCCTTCGTTATTTTGTTGTGTGAATTACAACCGGCTACAGCACACGAAGGCATATTGGCAGTAAAATAAGGACAAGAGTAAGTTCAAACAACGGAAATAATAGCTATGTTCAATAACAAAAAATCAAAATGAGACGAAACAACAAAGTTTACCTTGGTGTTGCAACAAAAAACAAATACGCCTTGAAAACTAAAAACTATCGCAACAACAAGCAACAAGAAATCTACTAATAAATAGAAAATTAAGAGAAAGTAACTGTACAAGAATAAAAGTACAACAACTAAAGTAATAGCTATGTTCAACAAACAACAAAACAACGGCAAAAAAAAACAAATGATAAAACAACGTTTACCTTGCTGTCACAACAAAAAACTTACACGTATTAAAAAAACCAAAACTATGTCAACAGACAAAAGAATAAATAGAAAATTAAGAAAGGTAATTGAAAATAATTAAATTTTCGTAAACACCGATACAAACGTATTGGTAACCTAACACTGTTACTGTCGAAATGTTCTTGTGAAACGTCACGAGATAAAACAAACACTCTGCTCACAGAAATACACCAACAATAACTGAAGTGTTTACCACAGAATTTAAACAGTTCTGTACCGTTTTTTTTTTTTTTTTTTTTTGCAAAACACTACACATATTTGTTCTAAATCTGTATTGCTATACCTACGAACAAACGCATAAATTAACAGTGATTAACTTCACAATTTATAACACCCGGATAACACCTATATAACAACGTAACAATACTAAGCAAGCAGTAAGGCGCGGAATCCTGCCTCGATGGTGACGTCATGCGCAGTAGCGTGGATTCAGAACGCGTACTGCGCAACCCATTCGGCCCCCCCCTGGTATCATTCCATTATTAGAGTTTGAGTAGGGTAGATGTATTAAACCAACAAAGAATAAAAAAGAAGTAATTCAACCAATTTTATCAAAAGTAATGATCAAGAGGATAAATTAAATCACAGTAGTAACACTGATACTAAACAAATTAATAAATTCACCAGAAGAAATTAAAATTTAACCAGGAGGAATTGCTGAAGAAGCCCAAGTGAAGGAATAATAACCAACTGAAGGAAGAAAATATATGAACATGTAAATGAACCATGGAACCGGCCTTAACCAGTATGACTAAAGAAAATTAAACAACGTAACCAGAGAACTACGAAATTTGCACTTGGAATTAACCGGACCACCCAAGAAAGGACAAGCAGCAGTATTCAAGAGAATTAATACCCTGGATAGCAGAGATGAAGGATTGTTAAGTATATTTTAAATACGACTTCACAGAAAAACACAAGAAAAACCAACCATAAGTGAACTATACTTTCCACATCACTTAACACTTTTAATAAACACTTGAACTTGATTTTATTTAACAAACACCTCAATTTGAATAACTACATCAATCCAACATTGGTTTTTTAAGGAATATGTTTTAAAAAACGGAAGGTTCACTAATCTTAAATAACCTATAAACGCTAATTCCCATAGATATAATTTACCACTGTAATTATATCACCTGTTCTATAATATTTATATGGTATTTGTAAAATTTTGTACTTTTATTAGTCCATTTAACAACATTTTCTGTAGTCACAAGAACTTCGACCTGAAATTATAAATAACCAAAAATCAACTGTATGCACGAGTCTCGAAGCAACTAGCAGACAGAATAGTAGAGGTGGGCCGATATACCTGTAACAGGTATTTTGGAACGATATTTTTGTGGAACGGATGTAACAGTGACTGAAAAGTTGAAATACTTGTTATTTGCGGCGACGCTGTTCCGAGTCAAAACACGCCACCCTCGCTGTTCCGAGTCGAGGCACGCCCCCCTACGCTCCTATACAGACACACACACACACAAAAAGTACGCAAGTATCACGTAAACAAATACGCCAAGGCCAAATACTAGGCATACAAAAATACTACTTGTTCCTAAAATACTACCTGTTCCTAAAATACTAGGTATTTCAAATACCAGTGGTATCACCGATACACAAAATACTAAGCATATCAGAGGAACAGTAGTATTTTTGGAACACCTAGTATTTTAGGAACAGGTAATATTTTAGGAACAAGTAGTATTTTTATATCAAGCGTATTTCGAGTAGAAAGTAGTACGAAGCCACTTTTTCGTCCTGAATACTTCATTCTGCGCAAAGAGACGAAGCTGTTTTTAATAAAGGAAATAATTCATCCTGCTGTTACATTTATTCTCGTGTGATATGCAGATATATAATACAGATTATATGCTAATAAATTATATATTATACTAGTCACCAACTTGTAACTAAAATCGGTTGGTAAAACTTTGTTTTTACTCAAAAAAACTTTGTGTTCCGAGTCGTTAGTGAAATAGTTGTATTTAATTATATTGAGTTATAACCTATAGAATGGCTGCTGTTGATAAGCTATATTATACTTTTTATTAATTGTCTTGTTTATACATCCTCTTCATTCACTTTTTTAAATATATATATATATACACACACACAAACTTTCAAGTAGTGAACACTTACTTTTGGTTTTTTTGTCCCAAACGTTTCGACGTGGTGTCCGTCTTCCTCAGTGGGATTTGAAATACAGAATGTCTGTACAAGGTAACCGTTATGGGTTGTAGGTGTGTGTGGTGGGAGTTGCTAGTGGGGGGGGGGAATTGGCGCTGGGATTCAAAGTGTGTGTTTGGACAAGTGTATCAAAAAGTATATGTGATCTATAGTGTAATTGGTCATTTAATATGTTGTTTGGTTGTAGTGTGTGATGTCTGTATATTTCATATTGTTCTGCTGTGTTTAGTTTTCTACTTTTAGGTAAGTAGTGTAGTATTTCCATGTTGTGTTCTATGTTTGTGTAACCGTGGTTTTCATTTTGTAAATGTGTGGCGAATGTGGAGTATATGTAGTTTGTGGTGAGGGCTTTTAAACACAATTTAAGAAACAATACAACCAATAACAACAATAATAAAAGGTATATACGCGACATAGTCATAGATGCTGAAACGACCATACAACACATGCATAACAACGACCAAGACAATATACGACACGAAATAAAGCGCAAATTACAACACACACAACAACAACAACAAAAACACCATAATAACGAAATCCAAACACTAAAAAATATAAAATGTAAATTACAAGAACACAACCTAACCATACTTAAAGCAGATAAAGGTAACATAAATGTTATAATAGAAAAACAGGATCTAAATAACAAAATCGAAACATTTTTTACTGAAAACAACATAACCAAATTAAATAAAGACCCCACCACAAAATATCACAAACAAATAAATAAAATCATAAATAACACAAAACACATAATCACACCTGACAACATCAAATATCTAAAACAAATTAAACCAAACCCCCCTACACTGAATGCACTACCAAAAATACATAAACCTAATATCCCCATCAGACCACTTTTAAACAACACACAGGCACCCGCACACAAAATAGCTAGACATTTAGATAAATTAATCGGAAACAACAGAAAAGTTCGAGCAATTTAAACAAGAAGAGCACCAAGTTCAGAAGGAGACAAAGGAGGAATCAGGGCAAGTACAAACAAGAGTTGAGGAGAGGTGCAACCAGTTAGATGTGTCTGTAAATGAAGTCAAGGGTACAACAACCGCCCATGAAGAGAAGATAGAAGAATTCTGATTACAAGAGTTGCATCTCCAGGAAGAAGTCAACGCCTTGAAGGATAGACCATATGTCAGTTCCCATATCTGATGCAACGAAAACTGGGAAATAATTAATTTTTGAAACTACAAATGCAACCCCATTGAATTCCTTGAGCGAGTCGAAGAAAGCCTATCAAGAACCCAGGAGGCACGGTGGACAGTGATTAAGGGTATGCTAGATGAAATGTTTAAGGAGGTCCATGACAATTGGTGGACGGCAGTATGGCCGGACATTCAAAACTTCATCGAATTCAAAGACCAATTCAAAAATAAATACTGGTCCGAAGCTACACAGCACGTAGTAAGAAATAACATCAGCAACGGCCGATTTGATCCGTATTTAGGACAGTCTCCAACGGCGTACTTTTTGGGTAAAGTCAGCATAGCAATGAACTTGGACCCCAACATCCCTGAAGAATGCCTGGTAACGCAGTTGGCCTACCATTATGACGGGGAAATTTCAAAGAGTAGGTTGAGCAGACGGATTAAGACCATCCAGGATATGGCAGCATTATTGGGAGAACATGAACGAGAAAGGCATTACCTACAGAATAGACAGAGGAATAGCCCTAATAATAGAAATAATGACTTTTAAAACCACCAAAATATTCCTAATAGAAATAATCCACCACTAAATAACAACAATAACAACTATCAACGCCCAAGTAATCAAAATTACAATAATAACAATAAGAACTGAGGAAATAATAATAATAACAACAATGGTAATTCCTATAGACCAAACAACCAGTATAATAATAATAACGGCCAAAATCAAACATACAGGCGACGGGTAAATTATGTGAGTACTGAGAATAGAAATGATGGAAGGTGGTATTATCGAGGACAAAGGAGTAGGAGTGTCGAGGATGATAGAAGAAGCAGGGATCGCATGACTTTTAATAACGACCTGATCGAAATACTGGGCGTAAAAGACAGTAACCAATCTAACAGATCAGATGACCGTACGGAAGGAACCAGCCAGCATTTAAATGAACAGTGACAGTGAAAATCCACCTGGACCCATCACTGAACTGATCTATTGGGTACTTAACAAAACTAACAGACCAGACGAATGATCAGATGATAACAATTATCCAAAACCACTACTTAAAAAATATTTGAGAAGAGCTACTTGAGGAAAATTCAACTAAAATTAACCATTCCGATAATGAGATTGCTTATGTAATAGCAACAATAAATGGAATATCAAACAAATTTATGATAGATACAGGCGCTAATGTGTCTTTAATTGACAGCATAGTATACCACAAAATTCAAAAAGAGAGTAAGGCCATCTTACCAACATTACCTGTTAGCAATATTATTTTAATTGGAGCCACTGGGAGGCAAAAAAAAACTATAAAGAGACAAGTATCATTGGAGGTAACGAGTAACAATGAAACCCTTCCCATGATCTTTTTAATAGCACATGGTTTACCCTTTGATATATTAATTGGGTGTGACATTGTAACCCCTCTTTCTTTTTATGTATTTTTTGAATATAAAACAACTTCTTTAATTTTAATTTTTTTTTTTTTTTTTTTTTTGGAAAGAGAAGCCACAAGTCAATTAGGACTAGGCTGGAGCCTAGAGAAGCAAAAATCGTGCCGGGTCCAGTATGACGGGACTTGCAATGAAACTCAGCTGTAATGTAACAATAACAAGTTTATTGTATGCTAAGAAATCATACATGCAGGCCAACTCTAGTACATCATTGTCCCCCCCATGAATCACAATTATCACGAATGATTTAAGCCCTGCTTTAACAGTATTAAATTAAAACAACATGTGTACATCATAACAAGTGTGCATAAATTCAGTAAATATATACATATATATATAAATATAAAGCATAACAAGCAAAACAACATGTGTATAGCATAACAAGTGTGTACAAATTCAGTAAACACATATATAAATATAATATAATAACAAGTGTGTATAAATTCAGCAAATATATATAAATATAATAGCATAACAAGTGTGTATAAATTCAGCAAGTATATGTTATATATATATATATATATATAAGATTCTCCCCCATCTTGTGGCTAGCTAGACACGGACAAACATAACACACACAGAACATAAGGCACACAAACACAATTATATCAATTCTAACACGAATGCCCCAGGAATGCACCCGCCCCGCAGGCAGTGTAACTACAATACTCTGAACCCAGCAGAGATAAAATGTTCGCCCATCAACAACCCGTTTTTGCAGAATTACATAAAAGCCAAAACCCCTAGAAAGGATGATGAAAACTCATAACGCATAAATAAAACCGGACCGCCCATTTGCATAGCATTCCACTGATCAATAACCCATCATGAGTGTATGAACCTTAAGTTCCTTCCACAGCATTAAATAAACTTTACAGAACTACATCATCTGATTTCAAACAGTTACTTTACTTCACAAATTCCGGAGGATTTAAAAATCAATATGTACTTTAACAATCAGAAATTAATCACTCGAGGCTTTACAATTTCAGAAAAATTTAGACAATGTATATTTTACAAAAAATAATGAGTATATGTTTTATAGTTAACGAAAATTAAACAGCAGATACTACGAGTGAAAGTTAATCAATATGTGTTTGCCAGTTAAGAAAAACAATCAGTATAGCCCTTTTGTAAGGAGCAAAATCAACTAATATATATCCAGGAGAAAAACAAATTTTTTCTATTAACCCCGAATGGCCATATAAATATAATTAAAATGAAAAAAATACAATAAGGCGATTGTGCCCTAGCAGCTGTGGCAGCGCGCCAGCACGCGGTTGACAAAGTCTGACAGGCCTCCAACCTGCCTGAGGTTGCACCAACAGGTGTCAGAAAAAAACTAAGTCCCCTTTTAAACCCCAGAAAACGGCCTAAAAAACAAAACAAGGAAAACCCCCAGCCCTTACATGTTAAACCCATAGAGAAGTTAATATTTATTCATTCCTGTTCCAGCCGGAACAGAGCTACTAGCCAGTTCTATAAATTTTGTAAAGAGTTAAATGATAATGAGATGCAAACTGTAAAATGTCCAGTGTAAAAAAATATCTGGCACGCTCCCCCAGTGCAGCACACAATTACAAGGAGTGCACTTAGTGTAATGTAAATCAGTTATAAAAAGGTGTTCTTGAATTTAACTTATAATGTTCAGTCATGATCAGCTGCTCCCCTTCCTAGCAGACAGTCTGGACACGTGGTCACATGGCTTCAAAGATATTTAAAGTAAACGGCGTACTGCCGGCCCGGCCCCAAAAGGAAAATAAAGTGTGAATATCACCTTAGTACTGCTGTCAAGTGCTACATCGAGAATCAGTCGCCCGCTCCCTCCTCGTACAAGATCTTGCTAATGGTCCACGTCTGATGCAGATGTACGGCAATCAGCAAAGCCAAGTCTCCGGCTTAATCAAGAACCCTGTTCATTCAAGTAAATTAGAGAACTGTTCACTAAAAATGTACACCCGAGTTCAGGTAATTAACCTCATAACGGGCCTCCAACTAACACTCAATAAATGCACAATTTTCATTAATAAAGTTTTGGCAACGAGCTTAACGGGTAGAAAATCAGCCATGGAATAAGTAAATTTGAATAATGAACAGACTTTATTAAAAGTGGCGTAATATGAAGTCATCAGTTCACTGGCTACATGCCTCGACAAAACTTTTCAGGTTAAACAGCCACGTGGTGAGTGATAATCGTTATTTGACCAAAAATTCAACTGCAAGGCACTCACAGCATTAAGAATGTTTTAACATTAATAAAATTTCATCTAAGGAAGTTCACACAAAGAAACTCTCTACTGTTCAGTTAATTAAATAACTCCCCGACAGTCTATTGCATGCATGGACAGTTCATACCCTGCCTACGCTCTAAGTTTTAGCCTTTAATGTTTTAATGTTGTACACCTTTATCATGACAATGACACTTGCAAAACTTCTCACACTATTACAGAAAATAATAAAAGGAGCATGGGCTATATACTGAGCATTAAGTAAATCAGTGAATAATGAGTTTCTCTTAATATAAAACTTGTCGGGTCGCACACACATAATTACGTATTTTATACGGTTGCATATTGTTATTAATTATCCATATATATATATATATTTAAAATTACTTATAAAGACAAAATAATGAAATTCTTACCGGGAGTCGATTACGCTTTAGCACGCCATGAAGAAACAGAAAACTGCGTCATAAATGTTCGAAGAGAGAGCGAAGCTGATGTATCTCGGAGCGGAGCAGTGAGTCCTCTGCCGTTAGCAGCAGAGAAACTGCTCCCCTATTCTACAAGTTGCGCGCGCAGCCGTAACCGAGGCGAACAAAGTTCGCCTCAGCACTCTCGCATTCACGGTATTTTACAATTAAAACACGACTTTAACTAAAACCTTCGGTAGCCGGATTTACACCGGCACACTTCCACCCCGAAAGGGCAACCCGGTTGCCCCACTCTGAAACTCGGGAAGTACCCTGCAGTGTACCCCCCATCTTAAATACTCCGGTGGACATCGTGGATAAGGTGGCCCGCCGGCACTTGCTCTCAGGAGAACAGAGGCTCAGAAGGGAAGACGAAAGAGCGGAAAGAAGACATGTAGAGTGTAAGTGTGCGGTTGCTGCACGCTGACCTGATCAGGGCCAGCCCACAGCAAAGAGGGACAGAGAAGAAAGACAAAAGAAAAGTTCGGGAGCTCCCTGAGTTCCGACCTCCTGAGGCTTGTCCACCCAAGACAGAACACGATAGCCACCTAAACAGGGCATCTGCCCCATATACCTACGGGGTAATTCTGTAATACTACCCCCATTTTACACAATACCTTTACTGCGCGGGCCAAGGGGAAAAGGGGCGATGACAGTCACCATGATGTGGTGGTCCCCACTGGGGACCTGACGGAAAGCCATGTCAACTGTGACTATGGCCCCTTTCCAACATACATATACGAGTTTTACAAGTGTGCGCCAAGGGCATGCCTGGAACAGCAGGGGGGGACGAGGAGCACAACAGACCCCGGCCCCCCTACTGCTCCACTTCTCTCGCTAACTCCTTTTTTTTGCTTTTTCTAGGTTTTTTTTTTCTTCTAGGTAAGGTTAGGAAAATCAGAGGGTGGATGGTCAAGGATGATTATGGTCATGGGCTGGGACTGAAGGTAAGGACATGGCTCCCTCCGGGCATAAGGACAATTGGAGAAAACCAAGGCTCGCGCAGGCAGGGGCGCATCCCTGAAGTAGACGAACCCCACTGGGACTGTGGGAAACATCTACCCGCTACCCTAACATTCTCAATACCGCCCCCGGAGCACACCCTCTCAAAACCGACAACATCCCCACTCGCACAGAGACCGCCACCGTTCCCCCCTTTCTCTCAGCCCGTTTACCCTTTTTTAATTATTTTAATTTGGAAACGTGTGCAGTAATCTCCTTAGGATTACTACCCTGCTCTTCCAATCGCACCGTCACCGGAGACGTAAACCCTAGGATACGGTATGGTCCCGACCAACGATAGCACAATTTAACGGCCCTTTTGTCCGCGGCTGAGCTGATCGGATGGCTCTGGCAGTAGACCCAGTCGCCGGTCTGAAAGGGGTTCGGAATTCGCCCCTGATTATATCGTCGACGGATCCGCTCGTGCGCTCGCAGCAAATTCTTCCGAGCCTCCCTCCATCTCTCCGCAGTTCCATTATCGGGCTCCCGTGGTAGAAGATCGTCAATATTCCACAAGTTTGTCAACGGGAGTGCGGGCGAGAATCCAAACATGATCTCAAAGGGTACGGCCTTATGACTGTCATGCAGGGCCGTGTTAAAAGCTAGCTGCAACCACTTCAAGTTCTGGTCCCAGGTGGTCTGTTGCTCCGCGTGATAGGCAATGAGTGCGGACCGGATATTCCTATTGAACCTCTCCGCATGGGATGGCTGTGGGTAATACGGGGAAGTGGTTACATGTTTGATACCGCTGGCGAAACACATCCGCCGGAACTCACTCGAAATGAACTGTGGTCCATTGTCGGAGACAATGATGGTCGGAAGACCGAAATGCTGAAAAACATGGTTCTGAAGCGCGCTTATGGTCAAACGAGCTGTTGCCTGCCGTAAGGGCAGTAGCCAGGCAAACTTCAAAAAAGCATCCACACAGACAAGTAGGTAAGCGTTACCTGACTTGCTACGCGGGAAGGGTCCCACGTAGTCGATGAATAGCTTCTCCATCGGTCTGCTCGCCACGTCTGATGACAACAACCCCAACTTAGTGTTTTGAGCAGGCTTGCTTAAGCCACACAGATGACATGCCTTCACCCGAGTTGCTATGTCCCTATCCATGCCCTTCCAGATGAAGTTCTTCCTAATACTGGAAATGGTCTTCGAAATCCCCTTGTGGCCTCCTACTGGGGAATTGTGATAATAGCTGAAGACCATGGGCACTAACTTGCTAGGCAGCACGATCTTCGGGGCACGTCCCTTTCTTTCTCGACAACACAGGACGCCCTTGGACAAGAAGTACGGGGCCTGCGCGTTACCCTCTTTTATTTTCTGGATGACAGGACCCAGCTCTTCATCATTCAACTGATGGGGTAACACATCAGTGAAGGCTAACGGAAAGTCTAGTAGAACAGAACAGGGTTGCTCAGATTGGACTTCACTGGGTTGGGAAAACATGCGTGACAAAGCATCTGCAACCACATTTTGAGTTCCCCTAATGTGTTGCACCTTGAACTTGAAGGATGAGATTTTAACCACCCATCTACCAATTTTACCCAGTTGCCAGGGGTGAGCAAGAAGCCAAGAGAGAGCCTGATTGTCGGTCTCGAGCAGGAACTCAGCGTGTTCCAGAAAACGCCTGAACTTATCTAGAGCGTATACCACTGCTAAACACTCTAGCTCATATACAGAAGACTTTCTTTCTTGCTGGGTCAGGGTTCGGGAAATAAAGGCCACAGGCTGCCTAGCACCATCAACGACTTGGGACAGAACCGCCCCGAGCGCCACCGAACTCGCGTCCGTCTGTAAGATGAACTGTTGAGAAAAATCCGGCATCCGGAGCACCGGCGGGGAAATAATAGCTTCCTTCAACGTTTCGAACGCCTTCTGCTGGCTTTCGCCCCACACAAACTTAGCCCCCTTCTTTCTCAATTCATTCAGGGGTGCAGCTATCTCCGCTGCATTGGGGATAAACCGCCGATAAAAGTTAACCATCCCCACGAACCGGGCGATGCCTTTGGCATCCCTTGGCGGGGGAAAATCCCGGATACCCTGGGTCCTTTCAGGGTCCACTGTAACGCCTTGGTGCGACACCAGATGCCCCAGAAAAGAGATGCTCTCCTGGGCGATTCGCACTTTCTCCGGATTGACCGTAAGGCCCGCGCTTCTCAACCTACTCATCACCTCCCTGAGACGGCACAGATGTTCATCATAGGTTTTGCTGTAGACCAGCAAGTCATCCAAATAGTTGAAAATAAACTTAAATTTTACATCTTGAAACACTAGGTCAAGCAGACGCGTGAGCGTTTGGGCGCCCACCGCCAGACCCATGGGAAGCCGCGTATACTGATATAAATTCCACGGGACACAAAACGCCGTGTACGGTCTACTTTCCTTGGATAAGGGGATCTGGTGATATGCCGCATTGAGATCAATCACGGTGAAGTACTTGGCCTCACTAAACCAATCAAAAGCTGAGTGGAGATCCGGAAGGGGAACCGAATCCACTTCAATATTAGCATTTAACTTCCGGTAATCTATCACCATACGGTGCTTACCCCCAGGCTTGGGTACCAGGAACGCTGGACTGGCATAGCTGGAATTGGAAGGTTCAATTACCCCTTGCTCTAAAAGCTCTTGAACCTTCTCCCTCAGAACGGCCATTTTCGGAGGGGCCAACTTGTATGGGTGCGACCTCACTATCTTAGAGTCCGTTAAACGAATTTTATATTCTAATAAATGTGTGAGTCCCAACTTCGGAGTTAACACAGAGGGAAATTCCTCACACAATCGGTCTAAAGCTCTCTGCTGAGTGGGAGTGAAATGATCTCGTGCAGAATCGGGACAAGCGACCTCTTGGATACCTCCCTTAGCTCCCTGGTATCCAAGAAATGGAATAACAACACCCCGATTAAATTTAAAATAGCACTGGTGCCCATGGATGTCCAACACGAGACCACTTTTAGCGATGAAATCGGCACCCACAATACAGTCAACTCCCAGAGCCGGAGAAACCAGAAAAGGCCACACCCAAGAAAAGCCATCAATCTTGAACTTGAAGGAAACCACCCGGGAGATGGGCAGAATTTCCCTAGAAGCAGTCCAGCATACCACAGACGACCGACTCGACCCTTTTATTAAGCCCTGTTTTTCAAGGTCCGCGCATACTCGAGATGAGATGATAGATCGGGCTGACCCGGAGTCAACTAGCGCTCTGAGTTGACCCTTCTTTACCTCGAGCGACAGGAAGGGGCATACAGAAGCCTTTTGCGGGACGGTAGTAAGGACCTTGATATTAGAAGAGTCTGGACCTATCCTCCGCCTGGAGGCACTGGAATTCTGAAAAGTCTTGTAACGAGGGGAAGACAACCTCCGATTTGTCCCCCCCTGGTAATTTAGTTTTTTGGATACCGGACCCTCGGGGGAAGCGCCGGACGCATACCACCCTCCGGACAATCGCGGGCAACATGCCCCTGTCTGCGACAGCGAAAGCACACAACACCTCTCACTTGTCCACTTCGATCACCATTATTTCTCTCTGGCCGTGGTTGGGACTGAACGACCCGTCGTTCCACCACTCGGGGTTCGCCAAGACTGGCCCTTACTGGCCCACGGGATTCATCTATGGATTGTATAGCACGGGATAACGCGCACAGCTTCTCGAGATCTTCATAATTCCGCGGTCGTTCGGCAAAGTTAAACGAGATCTCTCCTGGGGAGTAACCCCTTCGAAGATCATCTGCACTACTTCATTCTCGGGCAGTCCCAACCCTAAAATCCGGACAGCATCACGGATACTCTGTACAAACTTCGCCAAATTCTCCCCGTGTGCTTGCACTCGATAACAATGTTTGTCCTGCAGCTGCTTTCGCAAAAGGCCAGGCACGCATGCGTCCAACACCCCCCGATGGAAAGACGCCACACTGCCGCCATCTCGTATAGTCCGCGCGACCCGCTCAGCCACAGACCCACGACAATAGGATACACGAGTTCAAGTAGAGTGCTATCCGACATCCCCGGGAAGTCGAACAGCTGAAACAAAATTCGGAAAAAGCTCATCAATTTATCCACGTCCAATCCATCTACAACCGGAAGCTCATGAATAATGGAGGACAGGGGGTTAGGTAAATTATTATAAGACACGCTCGCTCCTCCCGAAAGCGTCGGCAATGGAGCCGCAGGGTTCGGCGTCTGCGCTATATCCATTTCAGGAGGCTGGGGAGAGCTCACGGAAAGCTGAGACTTGACGGGCTCGAAGTTCCGCAATGCTTTGGCCACCTGTTCCGAAATCAGCTTCAGAGTGGCGCTGACTTCAGCGATAGTAGTTTGCGCAGACAAGTTCTCCAGTCTATGTTGCAGGTGTTCCGCTCGCTGACGCACTCTCTGTCTTGCCCTGAGGTTGGAAGGGGCCGACTCAAAATCTTCCATCACCTCCCGCAACTCTCCCCACTTCTCCTGGCACAACTCGAGCTCCGCTGTCACATCAGTGACCTTTACGAGCGACGTTGTCCCCCCGGACGCGAGGGCGTCTCTTAACTGCTTCCTTAAAGAAGCGACATCCCCTTGGGGCCTCCCACCCCGGGACTTAATCTCGAACTCCAACTCGTGCTTCAAAAATAACTCGGGATTTATGACACTCATGCCGCCAATGCTCTACTTACTTCTCCTATAAACCACCAACAAACATAAAAACAAAATCACTAAACCAGGAAAACCTTGAGTACTGTTCTTCCATCAAGAAGACCCCCGGGTTCTCTAGCGCTGCGGAGACCTGGCCTATTCTGAACCATTCACATCCACGACGGAAGGAGACAAGAGACAAGCAACAATACTACACACACATAACATCAAACAGCAACTCGACACACACGCCGTACCAACACATAACTCACAATAACCAACTAACAACTGAAAATGATAATCCGGGAATTAATACTTCGACCTCAACCGGACACAAGTCTGTGCTGGTACCGATTTCCGATCGGGCCATACCGCATCCCGTCAATATAACACTCTAAACTCCGACCCTAAATCAACATTCCATCTTCCAGGCCACGCTCGAGACTCCCCGGCCGTACAACCATTACATTTTTCAAACACAAATAACCGCCTCAGTGGTGCGACCCGACTCACAAGTTATGCTACCTCCAACTAGCCTACACGGGCATATATCAAAAACTATGTCACAACAATCGCATTAATATTTCCGAGTCTGCAAGCCCCGTCACACACCAGGACCCAAGGGTTCAAGCCTAGAATGAACCACGCTCTGCTACCATTTGTAACCCCTCTTTCTTTTTATGTATTTTTTTAATATAAAACAACTTCTTTAATTTTAATTTTTTTTTTTTTTTTTTTTTGGAAAGAGAAGCCACAAGTTAATTAGGACTAGGCTGGAGCCTAGAGAAGCAAAAATCGTGCCGGGTCCAGTATGACGGGACTTGCAATGAAACTCAGCTGTAATGTAACAATAACAAGTTTATTGTATGCTAAGAAATCATACATGCAGGCCAACTCTAGTACATCATTGTCCCCCCCATGAATCACAATTATCACGAATGATTTAAGCCCTGCTTTAACAGTATTAAATTAAAACAACATGTATACATCATAACAAGTGTGCATAAATTCAGTAAATATATACATATATATATAAATAGAAAACATAACAAGCAAAACAACATGTGTATAGCATAACAAGTGTGTACAAATTCAGTAAACACATATAAATATAATATAATAACAAGTGTATATAAATTCAGCAAATATATATAAATATAATAGCATAACAAGTGTGTATAAATTCAGCAAGTATATGTATATATATATATATATAAGATTCTCCCCCATCTTGTGGCTAGCTAGACACGGACAAACATAACACACACAGAACATAAGGCACACAAACTCACAATTATATCAATTCTAACACGAATGCCCCAGGAATGCACCCGCCCCGCAGGCAGTGTAACTACAATACTCTGAACCCAGCAGAGATAAAATGTTCGCCCATCAACAACCCGTTTTTGCAGAATTACATAAAAGCCAAAACCCCTAGAAAGGATGATGAAAACTCATAACGCATAAATAAAACCGGACCGCCCATTTGCATAGCATTCCACTGATCAATAACCCATCATGAGTGTATGAACCTTAAGTTCCTTCCACAGCATTAAATAAACTTTACAGAACTACATCATCTGATTTCAAACAGTTACTTTACTTCACAAATTCCGGAGGATTTAAAAATCAATATGTACTTTAACAATCAGAAATTAATCACTCGAGGCTTTACAATTTCAGAAAAATTTAGACAATGTATATTTTACAAAAAATAATGAGTATATGTTTTATAGTTAACGAAAATTAAACAGCAGATACTACGAGTGAAAGTTAATCAATATGTGTTTGCCAGTTAAGAAAAACAATCAGTATAGCCCTTTTGTAAGGAGCAAAATCAACTAATATATATCCAGGAGAAAAACAAATTATTTTCTATTAACCCCGAATGGCTATATAAATATAATTAAAATGATAAAAAATACAATAAGGCGATTGTGCCCTAGCAGCTGTGGCAGCGCGCCAGCATGCGGTTGACAAAGTCTGACAGGCCTCCAACCTGCCTGAGGTTGCACCAACAGGTGTCAGAAAAAAACTAAGTCCCCTTTTAAACCCCAGAAAACGGCCTAAAAAACAAAACAAGGAAAACCCCCAGCCCTTACATGTTAAACCCATAGAGAAGTTAATATTTATTCATTCCTGTTCCAGCCGGAACAGAGCTACTAGCCAGTTCTATAAATTTTGTAAAGAGTTAAATGATAATGAGATGCAAACTGTAAAATGTCCAGTGTAAAAAAATATCTGGCACGCTCCCCCAGTGCAGCACACAATTACAAGGAGTGCACTTAGTGTAATGTAAATCAGTTATAAAAAGGTGTTCTTGAATTTAACTTATAATGTTCAGTCATGATCAGCTGCTCCCCTTCCTAGCAGACAGTCTGGACACGTGGTCACATGGCTTCAAAGATATTTAAAGTAAACGGCGTACTGCCGGCCCGGCCCCAAAAGGAAAATAAAGTGTGAATATCACCTTAGTACTGCTGTCAAGTGCTACATCGAGAATCAGTCGCCCGCTCCCTCCTCGTACAAGATCTTGCTAATGGTCCACGTCTGATGCAGATGTACGGCAATCAGCAAAGCCAAGTCTCCGGCTTAATCAAGAACCCTGTTCATTCAAGTAAATTAGAGAACTGTTCACTAAAAATGTACACCCGAGTTCAGGTAATTAACCTCATAACGGGCCTCCAACTAACACTCAATAAATGCACAATTTTCATTAATAAAGTTTTGGCAACGAGCTTAACGGGTAGAAAATCAGCCATGGAATAAGTAAATTTGAATAATGAACAGACTTTATTAAAAGTGGCGTAATATGAAGTCATCAGTTCACTGGCTACATGCCTCGACAAAACTTTTCAGGTTAAACAGCCACGTGGTGAGTGATAATCGTTATTTGACCAAAAATTCAACTGCAAGGCACTCACAGCATTAAGAATGTTTTAACATTAATAAAATTTCATCTAAGGAAGTTCACACAAAGAAACTCTCTACTGTTCAGTTAATTAAATAACTCCCCGACAGTCTATTGCATGCATGGACAGTTCATACCCTGCCTACGCTCTAAGTTTTAGCCTTTAATGTTTTAATGTTGTACACCTTTATCATGACAATGACACTTGCAAAACTTCTCACACTATTACAGAAAATAATAAAAGGAGCATGGGCTATATACTGAGCATTAAGTAAATCAGTGAATAATGAGTTTCTCTTAATATAAAACTTGTCGGGTCGCACACACATAATTACGTATTTTATACGGTTGCATATTGTTATTAATTATCCATATATATATATATATTTAAAATTACTTATAAAGACAAAATAATGAAATTCTTACCGGGAGTCGATTACGCTTTAGCACGCCATGAAGAAACAGAAAACTGCGTCATAAATGTTCGAAGAGAGAGCGAAGCTGATGTATCTCGGAGCGGAGCAGTGAGTCCTCTGCCGTTAGCAGCAGAGAAACTGCTCCCCTATTCTACAAGTTGCGCGCGCAGCCGTAACCGAGGCGAACAAAGTTCGCCTCAGCACTCTCGCATTCACGGTATTTTACAATTAAAACACGACTTTAACTAAAACCTTCGGTAGCCGGATTTACACCGGCACACTTCCACCCCGAAAGGGCAACCCGGTTGCCCCACTCTGAAACTCGGGAAGTACCCTGCAGTGTACCCCCCATCTTAAATACTCCGGTGGACATCGTGGATAAGGTGGCCCGCCGGCACTTGCTCTCAGGAGAACAGAGGCTCAGAAGGGAAGACGAAAGAGCGGAAAGAAGACATGTAGAGTGTAAGTGTGCGGTTGCTGCACGCTGACCTGATCAGGGCCAGCCCACAGCAAAGAGGGACAGAGAAGAAAGACAAAAGAAAAGTTCGGGAGCTCCCTGAGTTCCGACCTCCTGAGGCTTGTCCACCCAAGACAGAACACGATAGCCACCTAAACAGGGCATCTGCCCCATATACCTACGGGGTAATTCTGTAATACTACCCCCATTTTACACAATACCTTTACTGCGCGGGCCAAGGGGAAAAGGGGCGATGACAGTCACCATGATGCGGTGGTCCCCACTGGGGACCTGACGGAAAGCCATGTCAACTGTGACTATGGCCCCTTTCCAACATACATATACGAGTTTTACAAGTGTGCGCCAAGGGCATGCCTGGAACAGCAGGGGGGGACGAGGAGCACAACAGACCCCGGCCCCCCTACTGCTCCACTTCTCTCGCTAACTCCTTTTTTTTGCTTTTTCTAGGTTTTTTTTTTCTTCTAGGTAAGGTTAGGAAAATCAGAGGGTGGATGGTCAAGGATGATTATGGTCATGGGCTGGGACTGAAGGTAAGGACATGGCTCCCTCCGGGCATAAGGACAATTGGAGAAAACCAAGGCTCGCGCAGGCAGGGGCGCATCCCTGAAGTAGACGAACCCCACTGGGACTGTGGGAAACATCTACCCGCTACCCTAACATTCTCAATACCGCCCCCGGAGCACACCCTCTCAAAACCGACAACATCCCCACTCGCACAGAGACCGCCACCGTTCCCCCCTTTCTCTCAGCCCGTTTACCCTTTTTTAATTATTTTAATTTGGAAACGTGTGCAGTAATCTCCTTAGGATTACTACCCTGCTCTTCCAATCGCACCGTCACCGGAGACGTAAACCCTAGGATACGGTATGGTCCCGACCAACGATAGCACAATTTAACGGCCCTTTTGTCCGCGGCTGAGCTGATCGGATGGCTCTGGCAGTAGACCCAGTCGCCGGTCTGAAAGGGGTTCGGAATTCGCCCCTGATTATATCGTCGACGGATCCGCTCGTGCGCTCGCAGCAAATTCTTCCGAGCCTCCCTCCATCTCTCCGCAGTTCCATTATCGGGCTCCCGTGGTAGAAGATCGTCAATATTCCACAAGTTTGTCAACGGGAGTGCGGGCGAGAATCCAAACATGATCTCAAAGGGTACGGCCTTATGACTGTCATGCAGGGCCGTGTTAAAAGCTAGCTGCAACCACTTCAAGTTCTGGTCCCAGGTGGTCTGTTGCTCCGCGTGATAGGCAATGAGTGCGGACCGGATATTCCTATTGAACCTCTCCGCATGGGATGGCTGTGGGTAATACGGGGAAGTGGTTACATGTTTGATACCGCTGGCGAAACACATCCGCCGGAACTCACTCGAAATGAACTGTGGTCCATTGTCGGAGACAATGATGGTCGGAAGACCGAAATGCTGAAAAACATGGTTCTGAAGCGCGCTTATGGTCAAACGAGCTGTTGCCTGCCGTAAGGGCAGTAGCCAGGCAAACTTCAAAAAAGCATCCACACAGACAAGTAGGTAAGCGTTACCTGACTTGCTACGCGGGAAGGGTCCCACGTAGTCGATGAATAGCTTCTCCATCGGTCTGCTCGCCACGTCTGATGACAACAACCCCAACTTAGTGTTTTGAGCAGGCTTGCTTAAGCCACACAGATGACATGCCTTCACCCGAGTTGCTATGTCCCTATCCATGCCCTTCCAGATGAAGTTCTTCCTAATACTGGAAATGGTCTTCGAAATCCCCTTGTGGCCTCCTACTGGGGAATTGTGATAATAGCTGAAGACCATGGGCACTAACTTGCTAGGCAGCACGATCTTCGGGGCACGTCCCTTTCTTTCTCGACAACACAGGACGCCCTTGGACAAGAAGTACGGGGCCTGCGCGTTACCCTCTTTTATTTTCTGGATGACAGGACCCAGCTCTTCATCATTCAACTGATGGGGTAACACATCAGTGAAGGCTAACGGAAAGTCTAGTAGAACAGAACAGGGTTGCTCAGATTGGACTTCACTGGGTTGGGAAAACATGCGTGACAAAGCATCTGCAACCACATTTTGAGTTCCCCTAATGTGTTGCACCTTGAACTTGAAGGATGAGATTTTAACCACCCATCTACCAATTTTACCCAGTTGCCAGGGGTGAGCAAGAAGCCAAGAGAGAGCCTGATTGTCGGTCTCGAGCAGGAACTCAGCGTGTTCCAGAAAACGCCTGAACTTATCTAGAGCGTATACCACTGCTAAACACTCTAGCTCATATACAGAAGACTTTCTTTCTTGCTGGGTCAGGGTTCGGGAAATAAAGGCCACAGGCTGCCTAGCACCATCAACGACTTGGGACAGAACCGCCCCGAGCGCCACCGAACTCGCGTCCGTCTGTAAGATGAACTGTTGAGAAAAATCCGGCATCCGGAGCACCGGCGGGGAAATAATAGCTTCCTTCAACGTTTCGAACGCCTTCTGCTGGCTTTCGCCCCACACAAACTTAGCCCCCTTCTTTCTCAATTCATTCAGGGGTGCAGCTATCTCCGCTGCATTGGGGATAAACCGCCGATAAAAGTTAACCATCCCCACGAACCGGGCGATGCCTTTGGCATCCCTTGGCGGGGGAAAATCCCGGATACCCTGGGTCCTTTCAGGGTCCACTGTAACGCCTTGGTGCGACACCAGATGCCCCAGAAAAGAGATGCTCTCCTGGGCGATTCGCACTTTCTCCGGATTGACCGTAAGGCCCGCGCTTCTCAACCTACTCATCACCTCCCTGAGACGGCACAGATGTTCATCATAGGTTTTGCTGTAGACCAGCAAGTCATCCAAATAGTTGAAAATAAACTTAAATTTTACATCTTGAAACACTAGGTCAAGCAGACGCGTGAGCGTTTGGGCGCCCACCGCCAGACCCATGGGAACCCGCGTATACTGATATAAATTCCACGGGACACAAAACGCCGTGTACGGTCTACTTTCCTTGGATAAGGGGATCTGGTGATATGCCGCATTGAGATCAATCACGGTGAAGTACTTGGCCTCACTAAACCAATCAAAAGCTGAGTGGAGATCCGGAAGGGGAACCGAATCCACTTCAATATTAGCATTTAACTTCCGGTAATCTATCACCATACGGTGCTTACCCCCAGGCTTGGGTACCAGGAACGCTGGACTGGCATAGCTGGAATTGGAAGGTTCAATTACCCCTTGCTCTAAAAGCTCTTGAACCTTCTCCCTCAGAACGGCCATTTTCGGAGGGGCCAACTTGTATGGGTGCGACCTCACTATCTTAGAGTCCGTTAAACGAATTTTATATTCTAATAAATGTGTGAGTCCCAACTTCGGAGTTAACACAGAGGGAAATTCCTCACACAATCGGTCTAAAGCTCTCTGCTGAGTGGGAGTGAAATGATCTCGTGCAGAATCGGGACAAGCGACCTCTTGGATACCTCCCTTAGCTCCCTGGTATCCAAGAAATGGAATAACAACACCCCGATTAAATTTAAAATAGCACTGGTGCCCATGGATGTCCAACACGAGACCACTTTTAGCGATGAAATCGGCACCCACAATACAGTCAACTCCCAGAGCCGGAGAAACCAGAAAAGGCCACACCCAAGAAAAGCCATCAATCTTGAACTTGAAGGAAACCACCCGGGAGATGGGCAGAATTTCCCTAGAAGCAGTCCAGCATACCACAGACGACCGACTCGACCCTTTTATTAAGCCCTGTTTTTCAAGGTCCGCGCATACTCGAGATGAGATGATAGATCGGGCTGACCCGGAGTCAACTAGCGCTCTGAGTTGACCCTTCTTTACCTCGAGCGACAGGAAGGGGCATACAGAAGCCTTTTGCGGGACGGTAGTAAGGACCTTGATATTAGAAGAGTCTGGACCTATCCTCCGCCTGGAGGCACTGGAATTCTGAAAAGTCTTGTAACGAGGGGAAGACAACCTCCGATTTGTCCCCCCCCCTGGTAATTTAGTTTTTTGGATACCGGACCCTCGGGGGAAGCGCCGGACGCATACCACCCTCCGGACAATCGCGGGCAACATGCCCCTGTCTGCGACAGCGAAAGCACACAACACCTCTCACTTGTCCACTTCGATCACCATTATTTCTCTCTGGCCGTGGTTGGGACTGAACGACCCGTCGTTCCACCACTCGGGGTTCGCCAAGACTGGCCCTTACTGGCCCACGGGATTCATCTATGGATTGTATAGCACGGGATAACGCGCACAGCTTCTCGAGATCTTCATAATTCCGCGGTCGTTCGGCAAAGTTAAACGAGATCTCTCCTGGGGAGTAACCCCTTCGAAGATCATCTGCACTACTTCATTCTCGGGCAGTCCCAACCCTAAAATCCGGACAGCATCACGGATACTCTGTACAAACTTCGCCAAATTCTCCCCGTGTGCTTGCACTCGATAACAATGTTTGTCCTGCAGCTGCTTTCGCAAAAGGCCAGGCACGCATGCGTCCAACACCCCCCGATGGAAAGACGCCACACTGCCGCCATCTCGTATAGTCCGCGCGACCCGCTCAGCCACAGACCCACGACAATAGGATACACGAGTTCAAGTAGAGTGCTATCCGACATCCCCGGGAAGTCGAACAGCTGAAACAAAATTCGGAAAAAGCTCATCAATTTATCCACGTCCAATCCATCTACAACCGGAAGCTCATGAATAATGGAGGACAGGGGGTTAGGTAAATTATTATAAGACACGCTCGCTCCTCCCGAAAGCGTCGGCAATGGAGCCGCAGGGTTCGGCGTCTGCGCTATATCCATTTCAGGAGGCTGGGGAGAGCTCACGGAAAGCTGAGACTTGACGGGCTCGAAGTTCCGCAATGCTTTGGCCACCTGTTCCGAAATCAGCTTCAGAGTGGCGCTGACTTCAGCGATAGTAGTTTGCGCAGACAAGTTCTCCAGTCTATGTTGCAGGTGTTCCGCTCGCTGACGCACTCTCTGTCTTGCCCTGAGGTTGGAAGGGGCCGACTCAAAATCTTCCATCACCTCCCGCAACTCTCCCCACTTCTCCTGGCACAACTCGAGCTCCGCTGTCACATCAGTGACCTTTACGAGCGACGTTGTCCCCCCGGACGCGAGGGCGTCTCTTAACTGCTTCCTTAAAGAAGCGACATCCCCTTGGGGCCTCCCACCCCGGGACTTAATCTCGAACTCCAACTCGTGCTTCAAAAATAACTCGGGATTTATGACACTCATGCCGCCAATGCTCTACTTACTTCTCCTATAAACCACCAACAAACATAAAAACAAAATCACTAAACCAGGAAAACCTTGAGTACTGTTCTTCCATCAAGAAGACCCCCGGGTTCTCTAGCGCTGCGGAGACCTGGCCTATTCTGAACCATTCACATCCACGACGGAAGGAGACAAGAGACAAGCAACAATACTACACACACATAACATCAAACAGCAACTCGACACACACGCCGTACCAACACATAACTCACAATAACCAACTAACAACTGAAAATGATAATCCGGGAATTAATACTTCGACCTCAACCGGACACAAGTCTGTGCTGGTACCGATTTCCGATCGGGCCATACCGCATCCCGTCAATATAACACTCTAAACTCCGACCCTAAATCAACATTCCATCTTCCAGGCCACGCTCGAGACTCCCCGGCCGTACAACCATTACATTTTTCAAACACAAATAACCGCCTCAGTGGTGCGACCCGACTCACAAGTTATGCTACCTCCAACTAGCCTACACGGGCATATATCAAAAACTATGTCACAACAATCGCATTAATATTTCCGAGTCTGCAAGCCCCGTCACACACCAGGACCCAAGGGTTCAAGCCTAGAATGAACCACGCTCTGCTACCATTTGTAACCCCTCTTTCTTTTTATGTATTTTTTTAATATAAAACAACTTCTTTAATTTTAATTTTTTTTTTTTTTTTTTTTTTGGAAAGAGAAGCCACAAGTCAATTAGGACTAGGCTGGAGCCTAGAGAAGCAAAAATCGTGCCGGGTCCAGTATGACGGGACTTGCAATGAAACTCAGCTGTAATGTAACAATAACAAGTTTATTGTATGCTAAGAAATCATACATGCAGGCCAACTCTAGTACATCATTGTCCCCCCCATGAATCACAATTATCACGAATGATTTAAGCCCTGCTTTAACAGTATTAAATTAAAACAACATGTATACATCATAACAAGTGTGCATAAATTCAGTAAATATATACATATATATATAAATAGAAAACATAACAAGCAAAACAACATGTGTATAGCATAACAAGTGTGTACAAATTCAGTAAACACATATAAATATAATATAATAACAAGTGTATATAAATTCAGCAAATATATATAAATATAATAGCATAACAAGTGTGTATAAATTCAGCAAGTATATGTATATATATATATATATAAGATTCTCCCCCATCTTGTGGCTAGCTAGACACGGACAAACATAACACACACAGAACATAAGGCACACAAACTCACAATTATATCAATTCTAACACGAATGCCCCAGGAATGCACCCGCCCCGCAGGCAGTGTAACTACAATACTCTGAACCCAGCAGAGATAAAATGTTCGCCCATCAACAACCCGTTTTTGCAGAATTACATAAAAGCCAAAACCCCTAGAAAGGATGATGAAAACTCATAACGCATAAATAAAACCGGACCGCCCATTTGCATAGCATTCCACTGATCAATAACCCATCATGAGTGTATGAACCTTAAGTTCCTTCCACAGCATTAAATAAACTTTACAGAACTACATCATCTGATTTCAAACAGTTACTTTACTTCACAAATTCCGGAGGATTTAAAAATCAATATGTACTTTAACAATCAGAAATTAATCACTCGAGGCTTTACAATTTCAGAAAAATTTAGACAATGTATATTTTACAAAAAATAATGAGTATATGTTTTATAGTTAACGAAAATTAAACAGCAGATACTACGAGTGAAAGTTAATCAATATGTGTTTGCCAGTTAAGAAAAACAATCAGTATAGCCCTTTTGTAAGGAGCAAAATCAACTAATATATATCCAGGAGAAAAACAAATTATTTTCTATTAACCCCGAATGGCTATATAAATATAATTAAAATGATAAAAAATACAATAAGGCGATTGTGCCCTAGCAGCTGTGGCAGCGCGCCAGCATGCGGTTGACAAAGTCTGACAGGCCTCCAACCTGCCTGAGGTTGCACCAACAGGTGTCAGAAAAAAACTAAGTCCCCTTTTAAACCCCAGAAAACGGCCTAAAAAACAAAACAAGGAAAACCCCCAGCCCTTACATGTTAAACCCATAGAGAAGTTAATATTTATTCATTCCTGTTCCAGCCGGAACAGAGCTACTAGCCAGTTCTATAAATTTTGTAAAGAGTTAAATGATAATGAGATGCAAACTGTAAAATGTCCAGTGTAAAAAAATATCTGGCACGCTCCCCCAGTGCAGCACACAATTACAAGGAGTGCACTTAGTGTAATGTAAATCAGTTATAAAAAGGTGTTCTTGAATTTAACTTATAATGTTCAGTCATGATCAGCTGCTCCCCTTCCTAGCAGACAGTCTGGACACGTGGTCACATGGCTTCAAAGATATTTAAAGTAAACGGCGTACTGCCGGCCCGGCCCCAAAAGGAAAATAAAGTGTGAATATCACCTTAGTACTGCTGTCAAGTGCTACATCGAGAATCAGTCGCCCGCTCCCTCCTCGTACAAGATCTTGCTAATGGTCCACGTCTGATGCAGATGTACGGCAATCAGCAAAGCCAAGTCTCCGGCTTAATCAAGAACCCTGTTCATTCAAGTAAATTAGAGAACTGTTCACTAAAAATGTACACCCGAGTTCAGGTAATTAACCTCATAACGGGCCTCCAACTAACACTCAATAAATGCACAATTTTCATTAATAAAGTTTTGGCAACCAGCTTAACGGGTAGAAAATCAGCCATGGAATAAGTAAATTTGAATAATGAACAGACTTTATTAAACGTGGCGTAATATGAAGTCATCAGTTCACTGGCTACATGCCTCGACAAAACTTTTCAGGTTAAACAGCCACGTGGTGAGTGATAATCGTTATTTGACCAAAAATTCAACTGCAAGGCACGCACAGCATTAAGAATGTTTTAACATTAATAAAATTTCATCTAAGGAAGTTCACACAAAGAAACTCTCTACTGTTCAGTTAATTAAATAACTCCCCGACAGTCTATTGCATGCATGGACAGTTCATACCCTGCCTACGCACTAAGTTTTAGCCTTTAATGTTTTAATGTTGTACACCTTTATCATGACAATGACACTTGCAAAACTTCTCACACTATTACAGAAAATAATAAAAGGAGCATGGGCTATATACTGAGCATTAAGTAAATCAGTGAATAATGAGTTTCTCTTAATATAAAACTTGTCGGGTCGCACACACATAATTACGTATTTTATACGGTTGCATATTGTTATTAATTATCCATATATATATATATATATATATATATTGTAAGTAAACCGATACGTACGGTCTAAATTCCCACTGTTGTATTTGTAGATTGTGTTCTATTAGTATTAATTGTATAAATTCTCGGAAATATTTGGAGTTGTGGAATATATGGATGTTCTTAATTAATGTTAACTTAATTACTTAATAATTATCAGTGTTAGTGTGCCTAGAACTTAAATAACTTAAGATTTATTCTACAATTTCATCCAACCCTATTATGCCTTGAAGAGAGTTCTGTCTAATTTTATAATTTTACGCTCCCTCTTTGGTGTCAGATAATTCCGCTATAAGCGCTGTAGTATCGGCTCAACGAAACTTATAGGTTATTCGATGTTTATATTCACCATTTATTCTCTACTTATTCAGTCACTTTTGTTCCAGTTCACTAAACCATACTCCAAATAACAAGGTGTGACAAATATATAAAGGTTCTTTATTTGTGTATTCAATTCACATTAACTCAGATATTTTCTAATTAATATATGTTGGGACTATAGATTCAGGTATCGATTGTTGATTATTTAATCCTTTGTTTATATTTGGTTATATATTATATTTGATTCGTATTTTATTTATTTCAGGGTGTGAAGGTTCTTGTAACTGTGGGGAAGACTAAAAATACATAATAAGAATGCAAGATTTACAAAAATTAGGTGTTGTGTATTTAGTATGATTAATATAGTATAACTTTACCAGTCTCTAATGAAGAAAATCACGTAAGCGGTTGATCGCTGAATTCGTTGTTCTGGTCAATTATGAAGTATAGTTTTCTTTCGTCAGTTTAATAAAAGTAATTCTTGTCCTGTCCACTTCGGAATACAGCTTCTGACTTGTTTTACAGCACGATTGATGTTTCTTCTGCACCGTCAGGATCCAAATAGGTTCTTCCTTCGGTTGAAGCAATTAGTGTTGTTCCGTGTATTTGCAAGGTTATAATTTCTGGTGTTGTGAATATTATGAGTTGTGTTACTATTTAATTCTTTATATTTGATTAATTTTTCATTAATTCCCTTCGGACATGGGACAGTCCAAGTTTCTTCTTGTAGAATTTGGTTATTTGTTCTCGATTATTATTTCATAATGTATCGTTATTTTATTAAACTGTGTTAGTGATAGATGTAAGTATTATCATTAGAATTTTGTCTTTTTTACAATCGTATCTGTTGATTTCGAATATTACGATTCAATAAATTATTCTTGGGTTTTTAAATCATCACGTTCAGTTTATCTCAAGCAATTCTCTTTTATTTTTTAAATCAACAACCTTCTTCTTAATTTTTTCCCTAGCAACCTATATTAATTTCCGCTTCCACATGTTTTGACTATATAGTGTTTCTTTCATATATTTTTTTTGTCTATTCTTTGTCAATTTGCTGTCCTATCGGAATGTAAATTTACCGATAGCTGGTTTATTATTTTATACACCTCTTCTACTGGTTTTTTGATAAAATTCCGTTTTTTCCTTTTTTATTATATTTAATCCACCTTCGATATTATTTTTTACCAATCGATATTATGGCATTATGGTATTATTATAATTTGTATAAATTTTATTAAATATTATTATTAACTTAATGTTTTTTCTTCTTTCTAGCTCTTCATAGTGCATTTATTAATTATTATTAATTGATGCATCTAACCTTTAAGTTATAAGTGTTTATTTAGTATTTTTGACTGTTAGGCCTTTTATTGTAAATTGATCTACCTGTGGTTATGTCTGTTAGGCATCTATAGTCCCTTTTATATAAATTCGTACATACAATCAAAACTTAATTATTAACATTTGTATAAACAATTATTTTTCTACATCTAATAACAAATTTATCTTGATCTCTTGATAACATACAAAATTCGAACTTATGAACATTGGTTAACTGCCTCACACTTCATTCTATGACAGTCATTGAATAACACTATTTGTTTCATTATTTTTCATGAACTCAACACATATTTGATATAACATCACATACACTTTATCATAACATTTTTGTCATAATATAATACTTTTTTTTTAACACAAAATTCTTATCTGTTATTACCATAAATTAAGTCATTGTTTCATTTTTCTGTTTTGTTTTTTATTAAACATATATCATTAGCTATTATTTATTTTACAGGTTCGTTTATTCTATTCAACACTACCTTGCATTCTTATTTAATTTTGTCTATGACTATAATTGTCATAATTGGGTCTCTGTTCTATTATGGGATTAAGTATCAATTTATTTATCAATCTGTGAATCTTCTTTTATGTAACAGAAATGCGATCATTTTTGTTGCGCTACATATGCTTCCCCTCCTAAAAAAGTTTAGTTTACCTGAATGAAGTTTAGGTCAAATAAACTTGCCTTTTTCACATGCCTTTTCTTAATTTCATTGTTAGTGGTTGACGATGGTCTTCTCAATGTAACTTCATTAGACTAGTACTAGTACCTTTTTTATTTAATAACATTTCATCATTTTATTTAACATTCTTGATTCTTGATATATTTTTTTTTTTTTCTGTACACATTATTTGTTGGTAACTGGCTACACTATTCACTGATACATTAGTTTTACATCTCTCCTATTTATAATTACTATAATTACTGCATTTTTCAATTATTCTTCTGTCAACACGCTTCTTTCTGTTTTCTTCGTCCTATTCCTTTGGAAACTGAATTTATTTTTGCAACTATTCTAATATTCCTTAAATATTTAATTTCCCTAACAATCCCTAACACATGCGTTGGTACAGTTCAGAGAGGCACTGTTTGGCTTCATACTCTGCTGCCCACACTACATCTTAATATAGTACTGCTGGAATTCATCTACAGTCAGCTATAAAATATAATAATAATCTCCTAATAATCTCTTTAATCATTTAATAATAAATATTTGGGACAAGATTTTTTCTTTGTTGCATTTATATTTTTTCATTACTATTCTTCATATTTCGCAGTTCCATTTTAATTCCTTAAACATTCGTTAATATTGACTTTGACAGTTATCAATTGTAATCATTTTTGTTTTCATTTTTGTTGAGATTGTAATGTTAAGTATCTTCTTCGTTTTTTTTTTTCTCTGATCTCAATATTTTTTAATCAGTTGTTGTGTGTTGATCATTATAATTGTATTTCTTACTAAATATATTCCTTATACTTAATTATTCTTCCTCTTATCGTATTTCACTATTTTGGCTGTTTATTTTTTAATGAATTATGTTCATAAATACTCTTTCCTTCTTGTCTTCTTTAACATTATATTAGTTACATTCAATCGTTTACTGAGATTGTTCCATCATGTGGCAATGTAGTATGTATTTTAGGTCATATGATTTTTTTTTTTTTTTTTTTTTCTTCTTTATTTTGGATAAGTAGGTTTGAGGTAATAACTTTTATCTTGGGGTTCATCCTTCATTATTCACACTATTTCTTTATAAACATTTAATAATAATTCTCATTTTATTCTGTAATCTTGGGGTTTGTTATTCGTTATTCATATTATTTCTTTATACACATAACAATAATAATTATCGTTTTCTTCTAAAATCTTGGGGTTTGTTATTCATTATACACATTATTCCTTTATACACATAATAATAATTATCGTTTTCTTCTGTAATCTTGGGGTTTGTTATTCATTATACACATTATTTCTTTATAAACATTTAACAATAATTCTTGTTTTCTTCAAAATCGATAATACGTTGTTCTTATTGTATTTCAGAATTTAGTGGTAGTATTCAACTCAAATTATTTTTAAATTCCAAGTATTTTTCTTCAAGATTGGTAATAAGTTGTTCTTATTATTTTTTTTTAGAATTTATTCATTTATATAAATTCTTTTTCTTTTTTGTTAATCCAGAAGTTGTTCAAATATAAGGTAGTAAGTTGTCCTTACTTCATTTTAGAATTTATTCATTTATATAAATTCTTTTTCTTTTTTGTTAATCCAGAAGTTGTTCAAATATAAGGTAGTAAGTTGTCCTTACTTCATTTTAGAATTTATTCATTATATTTCTTTATGGACTCTTGGTTGTACGTTCCCTTAATCCTTTTCGTGATAGGGATCATTATTTCATACGTATTGTTATTATTATTTTTTGTTATCACATAGGGCCCAGTATATAATAATAATAATTTTTTAGTTATTCCTTCTAGAGTACTTGGTAGCTCCCTGTTTCTTATTAATATTTTCTCACCCACTTGGTACTTAATTGGTTTTGGGTTATTCTTTTCATATTTTCTTCCCTTCATTTCCGTTTTTTCCATAACTCGGTTATAAAATTTAATTGTTTCAAATTGATATTCGGGATTATTTGGAAAGTTTATAATATCTTGGATTTCTCTAGGTGGAAGCCTTTCAAACATAACAGTATATGGGGTATTTTCAATAGACTGGTGGTAAGATATATTTAAAAATTCTTCGGTTACTGACAAGTATTCGTACCACCTTCTCTGTTGATCATGACAGTAAGTTCGTAGTATTCTGCCAACTTCCCTCAATACACGTTCTGCCGGATTACTGCTGGGGTGATAAACTGAAGTCTTATATGTTCTGATGTTGTGTTTTAACAGATTATTTCTCCATTTATAGCCCTTAAATTGCGTACCATGATCAGTGATAATAGATGACGGTTTGCCAACCTCTGTTATGTACCGTCCGATGACTATGTCTAGAATTTTCTTGGTAGTGGCTCTGCTAATAGCATAAAGTTTAGTGTATTTGGAAAAATGATCAAAAATAATTATTATGAATTTGTATCTGTGATTTCCTCCACTGCGTGGGAAGGGCCCACATATATCTAGAAATACCTTCTCCAGCTTATATTTGGATGTTATTGGGATCATGACTCCCTCCTTCTTCTCATTATTATGTTTAACCATCTGGCAGATGTGACATGTTTGTATAGATTTTTGTACCTTTCTGGTCAAATTTTTTATGTACATTTGTTCTTCTAGGGCTTTGACGATTTTCATGGCTCCCATGTGTCCATATCGTTCATGGTAATCCTATATTAATTTGTTTTCCACAGCTGTGGGAATTACTAGTTTCCAGTTTATTTGTTTAGGAGTAACCTTAATAAATAACCGGTCATCATGTATACAGTAATATTTAGTAATAACTTCATCAGCATTTTGTATCTTCTGGCGTATGTTTATTAATTTGGGATCCGATTTTTGGTGTTGACTAATTTCGTTGACAATCATCTCCAGATCCTTCCGACTCTTAATGACATGGTACACCTTCGCGATCTCTTCCTTTTCTCCTTCAAATGATTGATCTTGTATGTTTATTCGGGACAAGATATCGGCTGCTATATTCTTTCTTCCAGGTATATATTCCCAATCAATGCAATACTCTTGCAAGGCAAGGACCCATCTAGTTAGCCGGCCGTGACTAAGTTTACATCTTTTTAGAAAAGAAATTGATTTATGGTCACTTCTTACGGTCACTGGGTACCCGAGTATATAGGTTCTAAATTTATTGCATGCGTACACTACGCTTAGCAGCTCTTTCTCGGTAACGTTGTAATTGCGTTCGCAGCTGTTAAGCACTCTGCTGGCGAAGCTGATTACCATATGATGTCCTTCTTTATCTTCTTGATATAGGGTAGCCCCTAAGCTAACATTGCTTGCATCACAATTTAAATAAAAGCGTTTGTTAAAATCAGGGTGGTACAACATAACTGTTTCTAAAAATTTCTTCTTGATCAATTGCAGAATTTTATCTTGTTCTGGTCCCCATGCCCACTTGTCTTTAGATGATAATTGTTTCTGAAACTTGGCAGTCACTTCTGAATAGTTATCTTGGAATTTACGGTAATAGTTGCAAATTCCAAGAAAAGATTGTAGCTGTTTTCTATTTTTTGGAGTAGGGAACATTTGGATTGCTTCTACTTTTTCTGTTGAAGGTGTGATACCCTCCTCAGACAAATTGAAACCTAAAAACTTTACTTGATTGGCGATAAATTTAGATTTATTTAGCTTAAGTGTTATGTTGTTCTCAGATAATTTTCTTAGTACCTGTTCCACCCGCTCGCAATGTTCATCCCAATGTGAAGAAGTTATAAGTAGATCATCTACATAGACCGTAGTGAACTGCAGTGTTTCTTGTCCCAATACCTTGTCCATACATTTCACAAATATTGCAACTGAATTAATTAGTCCGAAAGGTAGCCTTTTAAATTGATAGTTCCTTCCGTCAAAAAGGAACGCCATGTATTTTCTACTGTCTGGGTGTAGTTCGACCTGGCAGTACCCACATACCGTATCCCAAGTGCTGATGTATTTAATACCGTGGAATTTCTTTAAAATTTCTTCTATTTCGCCTGGTGAAGTCCTATCATTGACGATCATTTTATTTATTTCCCTAGCGTCCAGGCAAATTCTCACCTTTCCGTTCTTTTTCGGGACTGCTACTATGGGACTGGTATATGGTGATTGACTATATTCTATTATGTCATCTTGCATCATACGGTTAATCTCGTTCCGGACCTCGTTTTTTATAGAGTAAGCAATTGGGTATGACTTTCTGCGAAAGTTCACCGGTTCTTTAAAATTTATTATACATTGATATCCCTTTACTTTACCTGGAGCATTGGAGAACACATGTCTGTATTTATTATATATTTGAATTAAATTTTTGGCCTGTACCTTACTTATTTGTTTATAAGTTTTTCCCTTTGGAATTCTCGAATCTCTTCCAACTTACTCTGCCATAGGTTAGGATCATCGTCTTCATATTGAATGATCTCTGGTAATTTATGCTTCTTACAGAAATAGCTTTTTATGGCTCCACATTTGGTGTTAACTGGACCGGTTTGATTAGTGTTGATTAACTCGGCTGTCCATAATCCTCCTTCGGATGTTAAAGATATTGTACCTTTATGCAAGTCAATTATTGCGGAATGCTGGCGCAACACATCACATCCGATCAATACATTAAATGGTAGTCCCGTTGCGACCAAGAATCCTATTGGTAGGGTCATATTGTTATTGGTAAGATCGAGTGATACTTGTTTTTTGACTGTTTTATTTTGTCTCCCAGTGGCTCCGATAATTATCACATTATTGACAGGTAAAGTCGGTATGGGTAACTGGACTTCTCGCTGGATTCTTTCAAGTTCAATATTGTCTATCAATGATATGTTAAATCCAGTGTCTATCATTATGGTAGATTTTACCCCATTTAAATTTGCTGATATATATATGATTTCGTTATTACTATTACTGTTTACATGTTTCTGATCCTCTTCTAACAAATCTTCCCTGATATTCTTTAAATAGTGGTTATTAATTATGGTTATTTTATGATTACACTTAATTTTATTTATTAATCGTTCCCCAAGATTACGGTTCAGTGACGGGTATTCATTAATTTTCACTGCCTCTATTAGTTTAAATGAGGGCTTATTCCCTCTTCTCTATTTTCATTCTGATTACTGTGTTGGTTTTGTACTGTTTCCGTGCGATCCTCCGTATTATGTTCTGCTATCCTATAATTTCCATCATGTGGGTAGTTGTCTTCATGCCGAGATTGGTCATAATGGTTGTCATATCGGTGACTCCTTGGGTAGTATCGTCGCTGATTACCTTGAGGTCTGGAGTAGATATAATTGACGTTATGTCTATAATTATTGGGTCGTCTATCCCCATCTCCTCTATTATTGCGACTATCACGATAATTGTAATTGTTATTGCCGCGATAATTATAGTTTCTGGAATTATTATTCGTGTTTTCATTTTGTGTTCTATTAGTAATAACGTTATGCGCAGGTCGATTGCGATCGTTATTATGAGAATTGGCTGGTGGCGTGTTATTATCATACCTCTGATATTTATGATTTAGCATTCTATTTCTCTGGTATTGGTTCTCGTGTTCATAATTCTCCAAGAATTTGGCCATGGCTGGAATCGTTTTGATTTGACTACACATACGCGCATTTTTTATCCCTTCCTCGTAATGATAGGATAGTTGTATTACCAAACATTCTTCGGGAATTCGGGGCTCTAAGTTCCGCGCCATACATACTTTTCCTAAAAAGTATGAAGTAGGGGACTGGCCCACATTTGTTTCGTATCGACCGTTACTCAAATTATTCCTAATCATGTTCTGGGTTGATTCCGACCAATACTTCTCCTTAAATTGTTTTTTGAACTCAGTCATGTCCAGTATATCCGGGCGCACCGCTGTCCACCAATTATCATAAGTATCTTTAAACGTTTCATCAATCATGCTTCGTATAATACTCCAGCGACTCTCTCTATTTCTTATGATCACTTCTTCCAATCTCTTTAAAAATTCCATAGGATTGCGCTTATAATTACGAAAATTAATCGATTCTCTGTTCTCATGGTTATTTGTATGACTATTTTGGCATGTCCTATCCCGCCATGAATCTACTTCCTCCTGTAATTGTAATTCACGCCTACTAATCTCTTCTATTTTATTTTTATTGGTATTGATTTGACCTTCCATGTTATTTAAATTGCCATAGACCCTTTCGAGTCGTTCGCCCATGTCTGTCTGTACTTGCTTAATACCTTCCTTATTCTCTTCCCGTACCTGATGTACTTCGTTTTTAATTTGCTCACATTTTTCGACAGTTTCCTGTTGTATTTCTTCGACCAGAGTTTTATTCTCCATTTTTGTGTCATTAATTTTATTCTGTAATTCTTCACGAACCAGTACTATTGTTTCGTTAGTTTTTTCTAACCCTTCATTTGTTTTGGCTATTTCTAATTTTCTTTCCTCATTATTTTGGTCTACCTTCTGGTTAATTGTCACATGAAGATTTTCAATTTTTTCATTAATTTGCTTTAAATTTTCTTCATGTATTTGTAAGATGTCTTCCTTCATTTGTTTTAAATCCTCATCATTCCTATCTAACCTTTCGTTCATTTGTTTTGAGGTTTCTTTAATTTCTTCATTTGTTTTCCTGGAGTTTTCCTCCTGTTTCCTAAAATTCTCATCTATCTTGTCAAATTTCTCGTTAATTTTATTTAAACTTTCGTTAGTTTGTCTATTTTGTTCTGTCATAAATTTCATCAATTCCTGCCAACTTGGTGCTTCTCTGACCCCCGTTTTATCTATTTGGTCCCCTTGGGCATCTTCTTCAACTAGTTCCCTTTCCTTGTCCATAATAATTTCAGTTTCCGCTATTTCGTCTGTCTGTTGTTCCATTTCGCTATCTGTTATTAGTTCTATTTCCTGTTCTTGTTCGTCTATTTCCTTCTCCGTTTCTCCTGCCCTAATCCTTGATCTACCTCTGGTATGCATGTTTACTCTCCCACAGTTGCCTGCTCTGGTTAAGTAATATTAATATGGTTACAGTTACTTAACTCGAGCCCTACACAAGTTGAGCGCCAATTAGCTACATGCCTCGACAAAACTTTTCAGGTTAAACAGCCACGTGGTGAGTGATAATCGTTATTTGACCAAAAATTCAACTGCAAGGCACGCACAGCATTAAGAATGTTTTAACATTAATAAAATTTCATCTAAGGAAGTTCACACAAAGAAACTCTCTACTGTTCAGTTAATTAAATAACTCCCCGACAGTCTATTGCATGCATGGACAGTTCATACCCTGCCTACGCACTAAGTTTTAGCCTTTAATGTTTTAATGTTGTACACCTTTATCATGACAATGACACTTGCAAAACTTCTCACACTATTACAGAAAATAATAAAAGGAGCATGGGCTATATACTGAGCATTAAGTAAATCAGTGAATAATGAGTTTCTCTTAATATAAAACTTGTCGGGTCGCACACACATAATTACGTATTTTATACGGTTGCATATTGTTATTAATTATCCATATATATATATATATATATATATATATATATATATTGTAAGTAAACCGATACGTACGGTCTAAATTCCCACTGTTGTATTTGTAGATTGTGTTCTATTAGTATTAATTGTATAAATTCTCGGAAATATTTGGAGTTGTGGAATATATGGATGTTCTTAATTAATGTTAACTTAATTACTTAATAATTATCAGTGTTAGTGTGCCTAGAACTTAAATAACTTAAGATTTATTCTACAATTTCATCCAACCCTATTATGCCTTGAAGAGAGTTCTGTCTAATTTTATAATTTTACGCTCCCTCTTTGGTGTCAGATAATTCCGCTATAAGCGCTGTAGTATCGGCTCAACGAAACTTATAGGTTATTCGATGTTTATATTCACCATTTATTCTCTACTTATTCAGTCACTTTTGTTCCAGTTCACTAAACCATACTCCAAATAACAAGGTGTGACAAATATATAAAGGTTCTTTATTTGTGTATTCAATTCACATTAACTCAGATATTTTCTAATTAATATATGTTGGGACTATAGATTCAGGTATCGATTGTTGATTATTTAATCCTTTGTTTATATTTGGTTATATATTATATTTGATTCGTATTTTATTTATTTCAGGGTGTGAAGGTTCTTGTAACTGTGGGGAAGACTAAAAATACATAATAAGAATGCAAGATTTACAAAAATTAGGTGTTGTGTATTTAGTATGATTAATATAGTATAACTTTACCAGTCTCTAATGAAGAAAATCACGTAAGCGGTTGATCGCTGAATTCGTTGTTCTGGTCAATTATGAAGTATAGTTTTCTTTCGTCAGTTTAATAAAAGTAATTCTTGTCCTGTCCACTTCGGAATACAGCTTCTGACTTGTTTTACAGCACGATTGATGTTTCTTCTGCACCGTCAGGATCCAAATAGGTTCTTCCTTCGGTTGAAGCAATTAGTGTTGTTCCGTGTATTTGCAAGGTTATAATTTCTGGTGTTGTGAATATTATGAGTTGTGTTACTATTTAATTCTTTATATTTGATTAATTTTTCATTAATTCCCTTCGGACATGGGACAGTCCAAGTTTCTTCTTGTAGAATTTGGTTATTTGTTCTCGATTATTATTTCATAATGTATCGTTATTTTATTAAACTGTGTTAGTGATAGATGTAAGTATTATCATTAGAATTTTGTCTTTTTTACAATCGTATCTGTTGATTTCGAATATTACGATTCAATAAATTATTCTTGGGTTTTTAAATCATCACGTTCAGTTTATCTCAAGCAATTCTCTTTTATTTTTTAAATCAACAACCTTCTTCTTAATTTTTTCCCTAGCAACCTATATTAATTTCCGCTTCCACATGTTTTGACTATATAGTGTTTCTTTCATATATTTTTTTTGTCTATTCTTTGTCAATTTGCTGTCCTATCGGAATGTAAATTTACCGATAGCTGGTTTATTATTTTATACACCTCTTCTACTGGTTTTTTGATAAAATTCCGTTTTTTCCTTTTTTATTATATTTAATCCACCTTCGATATTATTTTTTACCAATCGATATTATGGCATTATGGTATTATTATAATTTGTATAAATTTTATTAAATATTATTATTAACTTAATGTTTTTTCTTCTTTCTAGCTCTTCATAGTGCATTTATTAATTATTATTAATTGATGCATCTAACCTTTAAGTTATAAGTGTTTATTTAGTATTTTTGACTGTTAGGCCTTTTATTGTAAATTGATCTACCTGTGGTTATGTCTGTTAGGCATCTATAGTCCCTTTTATATAAATTCGTACATACAATCAAAACTTAATTATTAACATTTGTATAAACAATTATTTTTCTACATCTAATAACAAATTTATCTTGATCTCTTGATCACATACAACAAAATTCGAACTTATGAACATTGGTTAACTGCCTCACACTTCATTCTATGACAGTCATTGAATAACACTATTTGTTTCATTATTTTTCATGAACTCAACACATATTTGATATAACATCACATACACTTTATCATAACATTTTTGTCATAATATAATACTTTTTTTTTTAACACAAAATTCTTATCTGTTATTACCATAAATTAAGTCATTGTTTCATTTTTCTGTTTTGTTTTTTATTAAACATATATCATTAGCTATTATTTATTTTACAGGTTCGTTTATTCTATTCAACACTACCTTGCATTCTTATTTAATTTTGTCTATGACTATAATTGTCATAATTGGGTCTCTGTTCTATTATGGGATTAAGTATCAATTTATTTATCAATCTGTGAATCTTCTTTTATGTAACAGAAATGCGATCATTTTTGTTGCGCTACAATATATATAATTACTTATAAAGACAAAATAATGAAATTCTTACCGGGAGTCGATTACGCTTTAGCACGCCATGAAGAAACAGAAAACTGCTCGTAAATGTTCGAAGAGAGAGCGAAGCTGATGTATCTTGGAGCGGAGCAGTGAGTCCTCTGCCGTTAGCAGCAGAGAAACTGCTCCCCTATTCTACAAGTTGCGCGCGCAGCCGTAACCGAGGCGAACAAAGTTCGCCTCAGCACTCTCGCATTCACGTTATTTTACAATTAAAACACGACTTTAACTAAAACCTTCGGTAGCCGGATTTACACCGGCACAACATTTTAAGGAAATATTCCGGAATCATTGACATGAGGCGAGCAAGAGTATCAATGAAATCAGAAAACAGAGAATGGATAGCTGAACTAACTGGAAGCAAGGGTGTAGTTCCAGTTAATAACATTTATAACATACGAACAATTAGTAATTCCCAAGACAATATATCTGAAGAAAGAACCGAAGACCGAAGCATTAATGACTGTTTATGGAACAAAAAATTAGAAGAGATCAGACAATTTCGGGGTGCTCAAAACGGAAATAGTTTAACCACTCAGGAGGTGGAAAAGTTAATATCAATTTACAATAAATATCGGCATGTGTTCTCAGACCGACCAGGAAAAGTAAGGGGTTATCAGTGCGAATTAAGGTTCAAGGAAGTTGCAAATTTTAATAAAAAGTCATATCCGATAGCATACGCAGCGAAGGAAGCAGTAAGGATCGAAATCAACAGGATGCTAGAAGAAGATATCATAGAATACAGTTGTTCACAGTACACCAGTCCCATCGTAGCCATTACAAAAAAGGATGGAAAGGTACGGCTGTGCCTCGACACAAGAGAAATAAATAAAATCTTGATAAACGATAGGACATCGCCTGGGGAAATTGAGGAGATACTCAAAAAATTTCATGGTACCCAGTTTATCAGTACCTGGGATACAGTTTGTAGGTACTGGCAGGTGGAGTTGCACCCAGCTAGTCAAAAATATGTTGCTTTTATATTTGAAGGTAGGAACTACCAGTTCAAGCGACTACCATTTGGGCTGGTAAATTCCGTGGCGATATTCGTCCGATGTATGGACCAAATATTGGGTCCAGAAACCATGCAATAATACCACCGTTTATGTTGATGATTTGTTAGCCACTTCATCCAGCTGGGAAGAGCATTGTGTAAGAGTAGAACGAGTACTGGAGAAATTATCTGATAACAACGTGACATTAAAATTGGAAAAATCTAAATTAATAGCTGACGAAGTCCAATTCCTTGGCTTCAATTTATCTAGACAAGGCATAACACCATCGAATGACAAAATAGATTCGATTCAACGTTTCCCCACTCCTAAGAATAAAAAACAATTACGAGGTGCTATCGGAAAGTTCCCGGACTGTACTTGGCACGGCTGTTGGACGTGACTGTACAACCTGGCATCCCAGTGTCCAATTCCGTAATACGTAATGAGTCAGTCTGCCGAGTTTTGTTGCATTGTGAGGTTACGTTTGATCTACGCGTTGTGTTTTGTAATCGTGTGTTAACGTTCATTTGCTAATTTTATGATGGCTGATAAATTCGAGCAACGCGCGTGCATTAAGTTTTTTTTTAAACTTGGTAAATCGCCTACTGAAACTTTTGCAATGCTTCGAGAAGCTTTTGAAGAACATTCCCTACACAGAACACAGGTTTTTGAGTGGTATGCTCGTTTCAAGGCCGGCAGAATGTCACTTGAAGATGATCACCATTCAGGACGACCTTCCACAAGCAAAACAGATGAAAATGTTGAAAAAATTTGACAACTCATTCACGAAGACCGTCGTCAAACAATCCATGAGTTGTGTACAAGTGCCGGAATAAGCTATGGAAGCTGTCAAGAAATTCTAACTGAAAATTTAGGCATGCGTTGTGTTGCTGCGAAATTCGTCTCTCGGCTTTTGTCTGTGGATCAGAAACAGCGCCGTGTTGATGTGTGCAGTGAACTCAGGGAAACGTCTGAAAATGACCCTACCTTCATCTCCAGGGTCATAACCGGTGATGAAAGCTGATTTTATGGTTATGATCCAGAAACAAAACAGCAGTCGTCACAGTGGAAAAGGCCACAATCACCGAGACCAAAAAAAGCACGGCAGGTCAGAAGTGCAACAAAAACCATGCTCATTGTGTTTTTCAACATCAAAGGCATTGTCCATCTCGAGTTCGTGCCAGCTGGTGTTACAGTGAACTCAGATTTTTATTGTGACGTTTTGAGGTGGCTGAGACAAAATGTGCGATGAAAAAGGCCCAAATTGTGGGAAGACCATAACTGGCTGGTGCATCACGACAATGCACCTGCTCACGCTTCACTGAAAACAACAGAGTTTTTGACCAAAAACAACATGGCCACCGTCCCACACCCTCCATATTCACCAGATTTAGCCCCCTGTGATTTTTCTCTGTTCGTAAAAATAAAAATTCACATGAAAGGTCACCGTTTTGGCACTGTAGAAGACATTAAGAAAAAAATGTAGGAGGTGCTTGACAGCTTTCAGCAAAAGACTTTTTTTGACACTTTCCAGGCATGGAAACAACGCTGGATTCGTTGTATCAATTCGCAGGGAGACTACTTTGAAGGAGATGGGAGCCATTAATGGCCTAGGTAAGCAAAAAGAATTTATTAGACCTAGTCCGGGAACTTTCTGATAGCACCTCATACAGTCGTTCCTGGGCATCTGTAATTATTATAGAAATTTCCAGAAGAACTATTCCGAATTAACAGCCAAATTATCACCACAATTATCGTCCAAAATTAAGTGGATGTGGGGCCCGGAGCAGGATACAATTTTTAAATCAATTAAGGACAACTTTCTAAAAACCATTATGTTACAACACACTAACTTCAACCAACCATTTTTTATGAATTCTGATGCAAGTGATATAAGCTTGGGGTCTGTGTTATACCAGGAAGATGATGACGGAAACCACCAGGTAGTGAGTTTTGCAAGCAGAATCTTGAACCATTGCGAACACAATTATCATGTGACTGAGAAGGAGTTATTGAGTGTAGTGTTTTCTTATGGTAAATTCAGAACCTATATTCTTAGTTATCCCATAACAGTAAGAACCGACCATAAATCAATATCCTTTTTAAAAAATTGTAAACTCAGTCATGGGAGGTTGACCAGATGGATACTTGTTCTCCAAGAATACCACATCAGTTGGGAATATATCCCAGGAAGTAAAACTATTGCAGCTGATGTGTTATCCCGAATCAGTTTCGAACAACAAACGTTTGATGGAGAAAAAGAGACTATTGTGAAGGTATTTAACATAATGAAAAGAAAATCGGTTTTAGAAACCATAATAAAAGAAGTGAAGCAACACCAAAAGAATTACTCAAAATTAAACCAGATCAGACAAAGATTAAGTCAGCAAGATGAGGGAATAACCCCATTTTATTGCATACATGAGGATACCTTATTTATCCAGACCAATCATAACCAGAATTCATGGAAATTAGTAATACCCCGAGGGTTTGAAAAAGAAATGATTATGGATTATCTCCTCAGGTACGGTCATATGGGAGCGTTAAAGGTAATAAAAGCGCTAGAAAAACATACTTATGTGAAGGACATCAACCGAAGAGTAAGAAATTATATTAAACACTGTCACATATGTCAGTTGGTGAAATGTAATAATGATAAGGAGGAAGGAATAATGCAGCCCATAACTTCAACCAGTAAATTGGAAAGAGTCTTTTTGGACATATGTGGACCCCTACCACGCAGGGGAGGGGGAGGAGACAATATAAGTTTATTGTAATAATTATGGATCATTATACAAAATTTGTTAAATGACTGTAATCTATTCAGCGGACAGAATAGCCAACCGCGAATAATTAAACATGCCGGTACAAAAATAAGAATTATACTGTAATTTGAAGGAAATTGTAGAATTTGAACCCTATTAATACTTGTTAATAAACATAATAGAAACATTATATTTGATTTTAATAACCTGTATGTTTGATTTTATTCAACTAATATTTAAAGTTTGAGTGCAAAATATAGAATAGTGAACTTTACAATTTTGGTCTACTAAGAAGAGTTGGCCACCCCGACGTCGAGGCAGTAAATACAAAATTGAACGGCCGAACTGGTGAGTGTACACTCTCCCATTGTAAACATTATAAACTCGGTAACGAAGGCTCATTACAATATGTAACTAGAGGTGCTTGTAACCTGGATGCCGTGAGCTTAGAGGAAAGAAGTTGTTTACTAAATTAAGAATAAGTGGAAGTAATAATTCATAAGTTTTGCAATTTCTTTTATTTTAAGCATACAGTAAACCCGTGTTTGTATAAGGGAAATTTTATGTAGATGCTTCATAGGATTTTACTGGTATGCCAACTTGAAGTTTATCCCTGGCTATATTGAAGTGCAAGATACGTCTAGCACTTGATAACTAGATTTCTTTTCACCACACTCTAGATGTCTTCAACTGTAAGGAAACCATATGTAAGCCAGATGTTTATTTTATTTATATTTCCACTAGTTGGAAATATTGGAATATAGTTGGTACTATAAAGTACAATTTTTTTTAGATCACTGCTCCGCTTTTATATTGTAATAACTTGTAGGATAAAAACACTAGAATTGTTCTCTTGGAAATAAAAAAGTATGTTTATTATTCTACTTAATTTTGTTAGCTTATGATTGGTTTAAGTGTAGCCAATATACAAGTCAAAATATAACCATTCTACATAATACAGAATATTGTGAATGGACTTCATCAAGTCAAAACACATCTAAATTTGTTGTTGTTAAACATATGCTTTTTAAATTGTAAGCTGTTATGTTCCTTTGAGCTTACAAAATTGTCTGCATAATTATTTTGGAAAAAAAATATTGTACCCAAAGAATTGGAATACAGAATGCAAAAAAACTTTCTATTCAAGAAATTATCAAACAAAACGTAGATAAAGTTGGTTTCTTTTTTTTTTAACTACTGGACAAAACATAGAATTTGTTTCAATTATTATATTCCCTTATTTCAATTCCGTGTTGTGACTTCTAGTAGCTATGCTATGTGTCTGATCATCATTCCATTATCAGACACATGTACCGCACATAAGAAGTCACCAACCATTAAAATTTATTAATCAAATTCAAACACATATCAATAAAAACAGATTTACGTACACCCTACTTGAACAGTGTACATCGTGTCATGTGTGGATGGACACTGACTTACAACAACGGCTTGTGCAACATGTAGCATGGACCTGGCTAACATGAACTGTCATTGCGGTATCATACAAAATGTTAGATTGGAATTTGGTTTAATATGTAATTTGGGTTGGGTTTAAATGCCTTATACATTTCAAACTCTTTTCAACAGCATCCATAAATGTACCTTTCTTGCACATGTGTAAAGGTTCAAGATGTATATCGAAGTCAGTATAATTATGATTATTGTTTATTAGATGTTGTCGAAAATTCGAATTTGTTTTTAAGATATCTTTTGGGTAGATATTCTTTAAATCTGGTACTAAATGACCTTGCTGTTTGGCCTATATAAAAACACTGACAATCGTAGTTTTGGAAGTAATCCTGTATACACCTGTTTTTTTTTTTTACTTAAAGGAGTATTATTTTTTGACCTAAATGTTCAAGTTAGAGTTATATTTAGCTTGTTAAATGTATTGACTAAAGTTTTGGGGAGCATACTGCCATATGGAACTAATACGTATGTTGCCTTGTTCTGGTCTTATGGCGGTCTTTTGTGTTTGTCGTATAGATTTATAATTAAATCATCTATCACGGAACTCATATATACATTGGCTATGGCTATATTTTTCATTATATTCTGTTCTTCTTGAAATTTATTTGTTTCTAGTGGAACAGTAAGTAATCTGTTGACAAACTCTTGTCAGTGGTGAGTTTCTACCATTTTAGTTTTCGTGAGTCGTTTCCAGCATTGGTATTGACTTTTCATCCTAATAAGGAGTACTTTTATTGCAATGTAGCCTATTAACACAAAAAAAGTACCATCTTCTGATGTTCAAGGTCTTGTTTGGTTGTTTCAGATAATCTGACTTGTTAAAACTTCAATAATATTTATTATTTATAACAAAATTAGTTTACACAACGTATTATATAACAAACAGCAAAATATATAATTAAATGTATAATTGAAACTAATAGTTTCATAACATCTGTTTCTAGTCTTGGGCAGACAGTACAGTTTTCACCTATAATAAACGGAGAATATTTTTCAATAAATCGCATTATAGAAATAGAGCCATATTCTTCTGCTGAACTCAGTGTGGTGTACAATCCACTTCAGATGACAGGACCAGAAAAAATACATGAGGTGCACTAAGTAATGTTGTTAATTATACATAAGTTCATTCAAGTCAATTGAAATTGAAATTACATTAAGTATTAGATAATTCAAAATCTATTATTTCAGTTTGTTGTTGGTATTTTTAGAATGTAATAAAATCTTAATCCACTGAAGTTACTAAAAATTACAAAATAATTTAACGTGATGAAGCATGACTTGACATAAAATGTGCACATTTTTAGGGTACACTGACTATTCCACTAGAAGGAGGAAATTGTTTATTCTGCGTTTTACAAGGATCAACTAAAGAACCTGAAGCAGAAGCAACAGTGTTAGTTAAAACAACTACTCACACAAATACAACCCAACTGTTGTCAGTGTGTAACTGGCTGCTAACTAGTCAGAGGTAATACAGTTGTTTTTAGCAAAATGTTGTTCTTTAAGTGCATTAAAATTTTTGCAAATCTCTGAATCTGCAGAAAACATTTACATATATACAAGCTATAAATGCTGGGCTCTCAACATAGTGTGCAATACAATTTATAAACCGAAAAAATTGTCATTGTAATTTTCTTGCTTCATATAAAAATGAAGCATTTAAATTAAAGTTCTGCATTAGTTTATCACTGTAGGCAATCAAAGAATAAAGTGTCCTTATTAACATTTTGTTTAGCTTTTCATTCAGATTGTTTTAAAGTATCTCTACAGTTGTTTATAAACTGAAAATTTTCTCATAACCTTTATTCTGCCTATGTTTATAATAACTTTTCACACACACAAAATTTACTACTCTCTTATCTTTACTCATTTACATTCTCTTCTTCATGTCTCTAAACTGTGCTTGCAATGGTGGTGGTATTGGCAATGGAATGATGAAAAAATATATTCAATGTAACATGCATTTTTATTTTCTTGTTCTCTTAGACTGTGCATTCCCCCAAAAGCTACAGACTAATAGTAAATCAGGCCCTGTGTGGTGTGTGTGTGAGTGTGTGTGTGTGTGTGTGTGTGTGTGTGTGTGTGTGTGTGGGTGGGTGTGTATATATGTGGGTGTTATCAGGTATATATAGATTATTATCAGACATTATATCATGTTATTTTTTATGCCTAGGTTATATTTTTGTAACCTCGTTCGTCATATACAAGCATTTCCATTTTTACTAATTTTTCATTGTGGCTTCCTATAGAACACTGTACAGAAATTTTCGTAATATTATTATGAACTTTCTATTAGTAAAGTTATATTAAATATATTTTCATGATCAGAATATAAATGGTGATACTCTCAATTTTGCATACATAAAATATTGCTGTAAATGACACAAAATGGTATGTAAAAATCTCTCATAAGATTGTCTAAATAATTATTTAAAAAATTTGGAGTAAACAATGTTAAATTGTGTCTGTAGTTGTGGTTTGCAATTAACTAACAATACAGTTCATTTTGCACTGTTTTAGATTCCGTGCAACAATAGAGCCATTGGAAGACAGTGTACAGATAGTATATTTGGTATCTGGCAATGACTACATAGATGTTCCCTCCAAGCAATTTAGTGATTATACTGTTAACTTCACATGCTTTCAGCCTTGTAATATTACTTTCCAGGTTTGAGTAAAAAATATTAAACTATAGAAAGATAAAAATTTAATAACACACACACACACACACACATTCTTTTCACATATTCAGATTTTGCAATAATGAATTAATATATATTTTGAAATATTTGCCACCAGTCACTAAGGTATCAGGATAGTAGTACACAAGTGACATAGCCGAGGAGGGTAACTACAGCTTTCAATTCAACCATTGGATAGAATCAAATATGATTTTACATATAAAATTTATTAACTTCTTTCATTATATATATTTCCCACGTGGGTATATGGCCTGTCTGTGAATATGTGGATGGATCTTTTATCCAAGTGATTGGTGGACATCATGAGATTATATTACAGGAGTGTAGTGAAGGTGCATTGTCATTGTGTATTCAAATCGCCAACTTTTCTTTTATCATCCCCATAATACCATTGTAAGCCTGTTGGTACACGAACACTCTGTGTGTGTGTGTGTGTGTGTGTGTGTGTGTGTGTGTGTGTGTGTGTGTGTGTGTGTGTGTGTGTGTGTGTGTGTGTGTGTGTGTGTGCAGTTTCTGTTTAATGTGTTTTTTGTTCTAGGTTAAATTTAAAAATGAGATCTCTGAGGAGTACCAGTGGTATGAACTACATTTTGAAGTGACACAGTGTGACCCCATTGATAATTTGAAATTCACTACCAATGTTCGGAAACCAATGGTTCAATCAGTATTTATTGAGAACCCCCTAACTGTTCCTGTCATCCTTGATAAATTCTCAAGCACTTCGAAAGACTTGCATTGCCCTAGTTTACCATCTACCATAGAAGCACTCACCAAAGTAATTTTAAAGCATCTTTTCTAGACAATTTTTGAAAATACAGTAGAACTCACTAATTCGTCACCAATAGGATTGAAGGAGTGATGAATTAGTTACAGAGTAAGAAACAAACCCATTAAAGACAATATAAAATGCTAGTACTGTACATTAAAGACACTAGCAATGTACAGTACTAATGTTATGCTCGAACACATTTATTACTGAAAATTTTCAAACCCAAACAAGTTAAGCATTGTAATTACAAAAAAAAAAAATTTGTTTAATGATTGTGAAAAATCTGTAATTTTTTGTTTTTTTTCTGTTGACTATTTTTGAAGACCCAAATCATGTATTTGGCACAGTGAAATTATTTTAGGTAGTTCTGCTTCATCTTGGCCTTCACACCACTTGATTGCTGTTGTCAGTGATTGAATGGCTTCCTTATGAGAGATTGCAGGTTTTGTTGGCTGGTCATTTTCTTCATCGTTAGCTTCTGTAGGTTCTGTGGATATGTATGTAACAATTTCATCATCACTAAACTTTTCGTAGCCTAATGCAGTAAGTCTATTTCACAACAATTTATGACGTCGTTTTCATTCAAACTGTTAAATGCTGATAGGGACTTAGTGATAACATCTAACAATTCCAATGTGGGGTCTAGATCTGGTTCTGTAGATGCTGGTTGTAATTTAGATGGCCATAACTTATTCTAGGCATCAGCTGTATTATATATGTTGCATAATTTATAGCGTATGCCTTCCAAAATTGTTCAATGCCCACACTGTTTTCACAAAGTGCCAAATTCTGTAAAAAGCACTTTCTATACTGCCTCTTAAAATACTCAATGACACCTTGGTCCACCGGCTGTAGTAAGCTTGGTGTGTTAGCAGGAAGAAACATACAGTGGATGATGTTTGAATCAGATGAACATTCTTCTAAATCATCAAGAGGATGGATGGGAGCATTGTTCTAGATTAATAGAGCCTTTTCTGGGAGTTTTTTTTTCTTAAGTAAAACAGTACCTGAGGACGAAATTCCTCTTTCAGTCACTGCTAGAAAATTTCTTTGTGAATCCATGCATTATTAGAGCGTATTATGTTTTAGTTATTTTTTATGTCAGTGCAGCTGTAGTAAAAAAAAAACTATGTATGCTAGTTCCGTGGTCTGTATAAAGATGGTACACAGTTTCATGTGCCATTAAAATTGGTGAAATATGATCTAATAGTTTTTTGTACATAAACTTAGGTGAATGAATAGCTCAGTTTCAGCAGACGACAAAACAAAAAATAGTATCAGCCACATCAGATATTGCATGCAATTATGAAACTAACAATTTAAAGCCTACTTTCGTAGTTGTAGGCATCAGTTTTTTATAGTGCACAGTGCCAATAGTAATATAAATGCTAATGTAACAGTTATGCGTCACTCATATATGTTCAGTTTCCATACATATTGTGAGTAAACAGATTCATTTTGCTATTGGTACAAAAAAAATCCAAGAAATTGCAGCATTTGATTACTAGATAATGCTCTGGCTTTATTTTATATTCACTTTTATTTTACAGTACATTCTACACTTTTGCAAACATTAATATTTTTATTATTATATACATCCACCAAAATCAGTAAAGTTTCAGTTTTTTTATTTTTATAAATAAGGCCTTTTCGAAATTATTATAATTTCATCATCAGTTTACACTATAAAATGTTGTTATTTGTGTTCATTATATTTCACTTCACTTCACATTGAATCTTCCACTGCCATCATTATTTGGTGAAACCAAGCAAGTCATATATTGAAATAGTTGATCATTTTCGAATATAGTCTGCTGATTCATCAATTTGTTATATTTTTTATGTAGGTATATATATATAATTTTTCTAACTGTATAATGTCATTTTTATTATTATTTACTTCTACTATTTCCATATTGTTGTTTATATCTGTTATACTATGATTCATATCAATAAGGTGATCTGCTATATTAGAGATAGCTATTTTAGTATTATTAAAGGCTCTGATATGTTCCATAAATCTCTGTGATAAATACCATATTAGAAAAGACTATGATATATACAAATTAAGTGGAATATACAAAATAAAGTGTAATGATTGTGACTACATATACATCGGTAGAACATATAGAAATTTCAAACAGAGATTTATGGAACATATCAGAGCCTTTAATAATACTAAAATAGCTATCTCTAATATAGCAGATCACCTTATTGATATGAATCATAGTATAACAGATATAAACAACAATATGGAAATAGTAGAAGTAAATAATAATAAAAATGACATTATACAGTTAGAAAAATTATATATATATACCTACATAAAAAATATAACAAATTGATGAATCAGCAGACTATATTCGAAAATGATCAACTATTTCAATATATGACTTGCTTGGTTTCACCAAATAATGATGGCAGTGGAAGATTCAATATGAAGTGAAGTGAAATATAATGAACACAAATAACAACATTTTATAGTGTAAACTGATGATGAAATTATAATAATTTCGAAAAGGCCTTATTTATAAAAATAAAAAAATTGAAACTTTACTGATTTTGGTGGATGTATATAATAATATTATAACAAATCAGTGGCATAATGTTTAGCAAAATTAATATTTTAATTGAGCTATATAACAAATTAATTTCTTTTTGGTTGTTACTGCCGCTGTTACCAATTACAAATAGGAAATTAGTAGGTATAAAACAAAAATAAGTGTAAATACTTATACAGAACTTTTTTTAAAAACAAGAACTTATACTTTGTTTTCATAAAATTATAAATCGCATATGTTGGTGTGAATACATGTTATGTAGGTAGTTTGGGTGACTAACAAATCAAAGTTGCCTACCTTGAACAACTAACAAAGTATCACACAAATACAAGTTCTAAACAGTACGAGTACAAAAAGGGAGTTTTAATAAATAATAAAAATTTCCCACTAACAACAGAGTAATATGAGAATCTGTGGCAATGAATGACCAAATTCTAGCATGTGGTTATTGACTCAGTGCCTCAACTACTTTTTGTGCTTTGATTCAAAGATAATTTCAAATTAGATTTATCATCAGTTAAACTGTGTACTGTGTGTGTGACTATAATACAGTCATAAATGTAATTCATTAATATCTTGAAATGGAAAAACTATATGCAGTTATTAGTACTTCAAAATTAACCAAGATTTACTAATACAATGTTACATTATTTTATTCTGCATTAACTTATAAATTTTTGTATTAGTGATCATAAAATGGTCTCATTAAGAGCCAAAAAATGGTCTCTTTAAGATTAGAATAATATAATTAAATCTGATAAAATTGTTTCAATGCATATATAAGTTTATATATTTTTTCTGTTTTTAAGGAAGAAATTGTATTTGAGTATTTGCCATTTCATATAACAGAAGAAACAGTTGAGTTGAAACTTGTCAGTCCTGAGTTAGGATTAATATTGTACTCTGCTGACCTGACAGCTTTACCACCTGAGAGGGAGCCTTCTGTACACATCAGTTGTGAACTGGGTCTACAGGCATCAACAACAGTTCATGTACATAATAATTCTCCACATGAAGCAAAGTTTACAAGCAATGTAAGGATGTATACTTTTCCTAACAAAAGCGTACACATTTTCAAAATGTTAAGTCTGTATATTCCTACTCATTATTTTCATTTATAAACATTTTCCAATAACATTTCTTAGTGTAGCTTTCCACAATTATTCATGCTTGTTTGTTTTTATTTAGTATTCTGGATGGTTACAGGTTTCACATCCTGATATTAAAGTTGACAACATTGCAAAAGCTTCTCCCAATGAAACTCTAAATGTTTCTATTGTCTACGAACCTTCAAGTCTGAATAATGAAATACTTTATGTAAATGTGTCATCTAATGAGACAGGAGATTTTGTGTAAGTTTATTATTAGTTTTTTTGTAGAGTATATAACAATGTCACTTAAGTATAATTTGTTGAAGTTTCACATTCAATAATTGAAGTAAAACTTAACATTTGAGTTTGAAGATACTGTTGTTTTGTTTCTTCAGGTTTCCAGTTATAACAACATGTCTCTTGCCAAGACCAAATGGACCATATGTTGTACAAGAAGGTGATCAAACAGTTATTAAATTTAAGAACATATTTTCAGAAACTAAGACATTTTGCTGGTATGCTGAGAGTCCAGCATTTTCAGTTGCTTCATCAACAGCCACACTTGAGTCAAAACAGGTATCTTTAATGCACTAGTAATTGATAACAAATTACTGTATGGTGATAACAAATGTAAACATAAATAGTTGTTAGTAATTGTAGGAAATGTTCATTCAGTAAACAGGGTCTGTCCACCTGTCCGGAAAGTATCCAGCTATTTTGGATATCTCAATAACATGCGATATGACCTTCACAAAACTGTGTATCCAGTAGCAGGAGATTTTAAGAAGTCCTCCTTCAAGAAGTACTCCATAAATTATGCTAAAATTAAGGTGTGATATTGACAACTTCAAGATGGCCAGCAATCCATAGAAAGTTATCCACATTCTGGAAACAACATCAAGGCCATTTTAATTGTTTTCCTTTTGACCAGGAGTGTGTGAATACACTTCTATAGATCAGCAATAAGAATGAGTACTGCACAAAATTTCTTTGTAGGCTGAGGTATGCAGTGAGGAGAATAGGAAACACCCTTATGGACAAGTAGTGACTAGCACCTTCACTGTGATAATGCACTTGCACATCTGATAAAGGATTTCTTGATGAAACATCACGTCACACAGATTTCTCATGTACCCACAGTCCTGCTTTGGCTTCCTCTAGCTTCTGGCTGCTTCCAAAGTTAAAACTGCCATTGAAAGGGAGAACTTTTTCAGATGATGGATGAGATTGAGGAGACTGGAACAAGACAACCAATGGCATTTACAAAAGAAGACTTTGCACACAGATTGAGAAGTGGAAGAAATGATGGGAGATGTGTATGAAGTCTTAAGGGGAATGCTTTGAAGGGAACTGAGATCCCTTGTGCTATAAATAAGCTATTTTTCTCAAAATATTACTTATGGGTGGATATTTTCCAGATACACCTTATATTCATTTTTGTTTACGTAGGTTGTGTATGATGACAGGTTTAGTGTATAAAGGCAACAATTATTTTTATTGTATTTACAACAGTACTAGTCTGTATTGAGTGTATAAAGCAGAAGTCAGCAACCTTTTGGTAATGTTGTCCTCAAGTAATATACAGTGTCAGTCGGTATCCCAACATATATAGAAGTCAGTCGGTATCACCTGAAACAGCTATAGAGTCCCTGAACGATGCTATACTGAAATCTGCTCTATTATGTGTACCAAGGGGTCAAGTAAAGGGTTTTCGACCGTTCTGGAATAAAAGACTTTCATCCCTCAAGAAAACAAGAGACTCTCTGAGAAGGAAAGCAGAGAAATCTAAAGAACTATCTGACTGTATCCAACTCCAAAAATCCCAGGCCATACTATGTAAAGAAATTAAGCAATCTAAAAGATCGGCCTTCAAAACCTTCCTATCGGAGCTGGATTTCCGGCGCGATGGAGCAAAAGCACACCGTTTTGTCTCAAGGCTAAATAATGACACTGAAGCCAGAGGACAACAACCTTTCAAAAATGGACTCAATCTTATTACAGATCCCAAAAAAATAGCTAACGCCTTTTGCAAGTACTACGCAAATATAAGCCGAACCCGAAAGACAAGAAACGAACACAGACACCTTAATAAAAAACCTCTAATGCAATGCCTCAACAAAACCGAACAAAAAATTTGCCTAAGCGATTTTAGCCTCTCCGAACTTGAATTTGTACTATCAAACACAAAGGGCAAGAAGGCAGCAGGAGCTGACGCAATCTACCCAGAGCTCCTAAAAATCTTGGTAACACAGCGAAACTAGCCTTGCTCAATCTCATTAATCTAACGTGGAAAACACGCGTCCCCCAGCAAAGGAGGAAAGGGGAGATTATACCTACTACCAAGAAAGGAAAACCAAGTGATACACCTGAGGGCTACCACCCCATCACATTAACAAGTGCTTGCTGCAAGGTTGCCGAAAGAATGGTCATGCGGCGTCTGAACCAGTTCTTTGAAATGAATGCGGTTATTGATGAATGCCAAGCAGGTTTCCAAGTGCACCGATTCACCATGGACCAAGTCGTCTACTTTGCACAAAGTGTTAAGGATGGGTACCACAAGAAAATGTCCTCCCTGGTAGTAATGGTTGACCTAAAAAACGCGTACAACACAGTCTGGAGACACATGTTGCTTCACAAACTTGCTTTGAGTGGCGTCGCAGGTAACCTTTTTAACTGGATAGCGTCCTTCCTGAGTCAAAGACAAATTCATGTCCGCTATAATAATTGCCTTTTTGACAACTGCATATAAGAGCTACATTCGGCCGCTATTGGAATATGGCACAGAAGCAACTATTACTGCCTCCAATGCAGCATGCCAGAAACTGCACTTGGTCCAAAATGCAGCCCTTAGAACGATAACTGGTGCGCCGAAATCAACTCCTATACTTGCCATGGAGTCACAACTGCAAGTCGAACCTATCCAAGTAAGACGGGAAAAGCTGTGCCTCATATCCTGGGAGAGATGTAAAAAAGCCTACCAACAACGGTGGAATAACTATAAAACAGCGGCAGAAAGGCTGAAAACTCAGAAATGCCCGATTGCGATCTATGAAGAACTCCAATGCAAATATGACATTGAACCAAATGAGGCAGCACCATTTATACATCACCGTGAATTCTTTAGCCAACTCCCAAATGCTAACCTGAAACTCTTCGACCATAATAAGACAAAAACAGAGTCGAATGAAGCCGAACTTCGTCAAGCAGCCTTACACATTGTACAAAAATGTTTTCCCGCTGAGCAGTGGATATGAATCTACACAGACGGATCCTCTATACCATCTACAGGGGCAACAGGGGCTGGTTTCTACAGCTCTCTATTTGAAGGCCACGTCGCTGTAGGAGGGCGCTTAAGCAACTATGACGGAGAGGTAGCAGCTATAAAGGCAGCATCTATTGAGCTTGCCAAGATCTCACCACCTAACAAAGCCGTCTTCCTCATAGACTCAACTGCAGCGATTCAAAACGTGACCTCAAATGGTGACACAAACTGCTCCCTGACAATTGAGTGTAGGCAAGAACTGCAGAACCTTGTACAAGTAGGCTGGCAGATTGAATTGCAATGGGTACCCAGCCATGTCAACATCATGGGAAATGAAAAAGCCGACATCCTCGACAAAATGGGCGCAGCACTACCTCAGCCAGAGACCCCCAGCTCATATGCATCTGCGAAAGCAAGAATTAACTGCTCAATAAGCCTATGGCTAAAAGAAAAACAATTAAGAGCCTGTGTGGGAAAAAGATGGGCAACATTGGTTACGGACGGCCCATCAACAGAAGTCTACCCCGAGCAACTAGTGTTGCTCTTTTTAGAACTACAACCGGTCATGACTACCTGGCCTCCCACCTGCACCGCATTGGCGTGTTGTCGTCTCCTGAATGTGTTCTCTGTGGATACGCTTCCATGAATGCGGATCACCTAATTACATGTCCAGCCTTGATCTCAGACACGCAAGTCCAGGACGAAGATGGTACGGCAAGGCTCTCACGTCTCTACTGGTCAGCCCGCCGCCTAATGGCCCAACAGCCAAGGGTGGGCGTTGGCTAGTAAGTAAGTAGTAAGTAAGGTATCCCAACATAAGCCAACTCAAAACCAATTAAATTCATACCAGTACTGAAACAATATTACTACAGTAATTATTGCAGAAATTCAGAAACAAACCATTGATCTTTGAATACTTTTATTCCTTAATATTTTAATCCAAGATAGAATTGAATTTTTAAAAATTACTTATTTGTACCTTGAAATATTTCACCTGTGAAGTAATGTTTCAGCCAATGTGAAGTCACATCCTTACCCAGGCAAACTGAAAATCGATGTGTAACCTATTATCAGTTACATAACTTGTTAGTTTAACCCATTGACTCAAATCCTAATCATGAAATTCTAATTAGATTATTGTAATTATTCTATAATAAATAAGTTATCATAGATATATTCAACTATTATAAAAAATATTGCCCTATTTTTTAAAAATAGTACATGTCTGAACAATAAATTGATTTTAATTGTAAAAAATGTAAACATAAATAATCTTAACATTATAAATAAATATTGTTAAAATGATTATGTGTTAAGTTTTCTTATTTGTCACGTCACTCTGGCCTAACCTGTGCTCGTCAGGCTCACTTCCTGGATTTAGTGAACTAGTATAAGGACCTTGTGTGGATGTTTAGCATTTTGGTTGTTGTTTTTATGGGATAGTGCTGCAGTTGCTCACATAGTGTCTGTAAAAATGTGACTGGTGACCCAGGGCTTTTGTGGGTTTCTTCTTTCCTCAAGTTAATGGTAAGTAAGGGTTTGGGACGTATCCTTGTTTTCTGATGTCTTATTAAATTAAGGTTCTCAACAGAATCCTCTTATTGCTTTAAACTTTTACTGAGCATTTTTTATTAATGTTGAGGTACGATATTATTAAATGAAGAGAACAAAGAAGCTTTATTACATAACCAGCCAGTTCACCATCCATAATACTGTCATTCATTCATACATTTGCTTACCTGCACCCAGTACACCCAGTGCATTCCTTACCCAGGCAATAGTTAAAAACTGAAAATCCATTCTGTACCCTGTTATCAGTTACATAACTTGTTAGTTTAAGTGTGACCCATGTATTGCTTACAACAATGAACAAGTTTCAGCAAAAATTATACTGTTAATCTACTGTTGTAGGTGCCTGTTAAAAATGAGTACCTGGGATAACATCCTGGGGATAATAATGAGCGACTGAAGCGTAGTGCTCGTCACACTGCCTTCTTTGTATGCCGTACGGCTCACATATGGCAGCCTACCCTGCCTTCTCCTAAGCTACTTCGGTGGTACACATGGGAGCCATTATCTACTGTTGTATAATGTATATATTGTAACGTAACAGAGTTGAGGTCCCCGACGTTACATAAAAAACTATGTAAATATGATTTAAAACAACGCCCAAAGCCTGTTATAATTAAATACAAGAGGGCCCATCTCACCTGAAGAATGCATTAGAGGTACATAGTAAGGTTACTAAGTAATTAAAACATCTGAAGTGTACCTAAATCTAAAAATGTAATGAGTAGTACGAGATGTAAAACATAAACATTGTGTCTAATGGGAGGAGTTTAATGTGTAGGAATTAAGTACAAAATACTGTTCAAATTAATATTTAATGTGTTATAAAATGTACTTGGTGTTGTACTGTAGCATGATATAGTGTTTACAGGATATTTATTTTATGTTTTGTGGATAGTAAGAGTGGAGCTGTTGCTTTAAAGAAGTACTTAGTCAGTGGTACTCCTTTTATTTATGTTAAAATTGTATTTAAATAATTAAAAGTACATGTATTAGGTATGATATTATGTTAAATGTATTTACTTTAATGGATTAATGAAGATGTTTAAAATAATGTTTGTAAACTTGGCCAGGAAGGCAATAAGTGTTAATAAGTTGGCAAAGTAGTTCTTATAGTTATGTTAAAAAATAATGAAGGGTTCAATGATGAACTAAATAATATAATGAATTGAAACCAGGAAATTAAAATTGATGTAAGTGGCCATAAGCCAGCGACTATTTGTACAGTAGGTCAGGTAAAGAAAAATTAAGTTAAAAACAAAACAATATTATAACAGGTGTAAGAAAACCAATAGGCCTAAATTTAATATTTGTAAAAGGAAATTAGTACCTTTTTAATAAGTCCAGCCAGATGAAATTATAGTAAAATGTCTACGGTTTAATAAGGTAGATTAAGTGAAAGTTTTATGTAATTTGGTATAATTCCAAGCATGGAGTATTTTATTAAAATGTAATATTTTCTAATTCTGGCTCTAGGATATCAAATATTATCCAATGACAGAAAGTAATGGTTGTTAGGGTAACTAAAATATAAAAAATCTTGTTGATTTTCATTATTCGATTGTTATATGGTATTGAGAACAGCTCAGTAGACAATTTTAAACGAAAAAATAAATTAAAATAAAATGAATTAACCTCAATAAATTTAAAGTATCAAAACCAATTCATTCAAACCAAACTGATGAATAATTACTGAACTAGATTTCGAGAAATATACTCATACACCTCCAAAAGGTAGCGGAATTACTATTTCCTTCTTCAAATTAATTCCATTGGAATTAATGATGAACCCAATTTCCCATTGAACCAGGATACTTATTGAATGAATAAGAAGTCTGAATTAATGAAATTATAAACCAAGCATACACAAGAACCTTTGGTACGGGAGACATAAACCTCACTTCCAAGAGGGAAGAAATTATAATACTACACCAATTCCACTGGGACCGATAACCACGAGGATCGTGAAGAAGAACGAAGAATAGAAGAATTCCTGTTGCACTCCAGGACATCACCTTTCCATCTTTATTAATAATCTGGACACATTTTCTGACAAAAGTAACCTCATCAGCAAGTCTTCAAGCGTTTGTAAACAGACACGGCTATCTTGAGAATCGCATTGTACGGTAACACCAGCTTATATTTAATTTTATACATTAAGAATTAATAACAATTTGTAATACTTAGTAACCTTAATTTTGCATTACCTGGCCTTACTAATCGTTAAAAGAATCACACGTACCCTGGGATAAGAGATAAACAAAATTATATTTAAATTGTATTATACAGGACTAGTCCATTAACAAATCGATTCAGCATTGTACGAATCGATATAACGATCACATAACTGTGAAGAACACTGTTGGAAATTAAAAAGTAATACAAATAAAGAATCCTTCTTGTATGTAATGATGTTTTGTATTATTGTAGAATAGGTATTGTATTTTGATGGGGGAGTAATTTACAGGTAAAGAAGGTGATTAACTATCAGGTGAAACAAACTAACCTATAAGGGTGAGTCAATTACGAATAGCAGCGCTTGCTGTAGACAGTTGGTGGAACGTGAGATTGCCGAACTAACGTATTTCCTTCGCAACTTTTGAATTAATTTAAATAATACGGACTGAATAGGGTTGGAGAGAATTATCGAATTATTAACTAAAATACATGTAATATAGAGGTATCATCTGGTAAACATTTAGTAATTGATTAACACAGGGCTATATTCTACATACAAGTTGCAGCAACGATATAATAAATACAATTTTTATTAATATTGAGTTGCAGGAGGTCACCTCTACGATAACATAATAAACATTTTCCTTAAACCGATCGAATTAGTTAATTTAATTTTTTTAAATTAACTACAAATTGTAACTGTAATATAAATAAGAAACACAAAGAGAGTTATTTGTTACAAATTGGCGCATACCAACGTGGAGCTTGATTAAACCCCGAAACCTAAATAAATCTTATTGAATTATTTGTTACAATATGTGTGTTTATTGTATAAACAAATTACTGTTTCAGGAAGTTAATATAATTGTGGAGCTGTCAGAAAATATACCAGAAGAAATGAGAAATGGCTTGCCTGCAACAAGCAAACTGACAGTAACCATTTCTGATCCATCTCTACAAAACATTAAGTGGACTTACTATCTCAGAGGCATTTACAAATCACAAGTATAACTTACTTCCAACAGATTATATTTTTAGTTTTGATTTCATTTATAATACCGATGGTAACTTAGTTCAAAAAAGCCTTGTGTAAATAAAATTGCTATTTTTAAAACAAAAACTATGTCCTGCATTGTCTGTTTAAGTAATAAACTTATACACACACTCACACACAGTATCAGATATCTATTCTCACTTGCTAAAAAACAGAACAGTTAAGTACGAGGAACAACTATAAAAAAATGGAATGATAAGATTAACTTTATACAGAGAATAAGAGACAGGTTACACTAGATTTATACTTTATCCTAGGTGGACCACCGCTACTATATGGACAAATTGTGCACTGCACATGGGTGGCCATATCAAAAGAATAGCTCCCACTTTGTGTGTAAAGGCACCAAATTCATATCAGAAAATATGTCAGCTAAACTTAAAAAGTTAATAATGATTATGTCTATGTTTATGACATTAAAATTTATTAAGTTAGGGTGTTAATGTTTTGTTTTTGTTACCACTGCTACAATATGTAGACATCAGTTTCTGATCTGACTTCCAAGAAAGTGTAAGTATATTTAAACATTTTATTTGCCTCGAAAAACGGTTGAGACTATAAAACAGGTTAATTACCTTCTGTCACGTTTCTTTGCATCCAATTGCGTGATTAATCGAGTTTCAATCATAACTGTGTCATCATCAGATCTTATATACAAATATGGTTAAAACTCCATTTTTCGATGTTTGTACATCAAGTCAGATAATAAAAACAACACATACACGGTATAAAACATTAAATAAAATAACACACAATAAATATAAATATAAAACAAAACGTAATAACACACAAAAGTGTGACCGTGGAGGCGTTCCTGTACAGGTTCGTGATGGCCGCATGTTTTGTGTGTTATTACGTTTTGTTTTATATTTATATTTATTGTGTGTTATTTTATTTAATGTTTTATACCGTGTACGTGTTGTTTTTATTATCTGACGTGATGTACAAACATCGAAAAATGGAGTTTTAACCATATTTGTATATAAGATCTGATGATGACACAGTTGTGATCGAAACTCGAGTAATCCCGCAATTGGATTCAAAGAAACGTGACAGAAGGTAATTAACCTGTTTTATAGTAAGTATATTGTTATGTGACATTTTCCTGAACTATAGCTACAGATACAAAGCACTGGTAAGAAATAATTATTTATCCCTTTAGGACTGTCAACTCATATTAAAAACAACAGCAATGTAAAAGCTGTAAATATAAGCTGTAATATAATTACAGCAGTAAATGACAAAATGTATTAATTATCCATAAGATATTTCCAGAATGCTGTTGCTTGTATCAGTCTGAGATGATAGTGTTTGTCAGTATTCATTAATATCAACAGAATATCTGACTGAAAAACAAAATGGTTGTCAGGTTTTCAGTATAAACAAAATAAATGTGGTGAGTTTATGTAGAACAACAGTAGTAGGTAAGTGGTGCAACAGAAAACATTTGCTGATATTAGTGAAAGTGAAGATAAGTGTTATAAAATGATTAGATTGAGGTTGTATACATTCGTGCTTCACCATCACAACAATTTCAGTTTAAAGAGTACAAAGAAGAGGCTGAGAAATTAAGCAGTTATGATGTAGAAAGAGGTACAAAATTTTCGGTTACTAATTCAACAAAGTTCACGTCTGCCTTTTTTTATGATCCCAGGCAAAAATAGAGGTGATCATCAAATGACTCCAAATAAAATTCAGTTTTAATAGAAAATATTTCCCTCCACGAATTTTGCTTTTTTTAATAGCCATGAAATGTACACTTTGTTTTCACAAGACAATAAGTACTTGAGTTAGTAGTGACAAAATGACACAGAGAAGTGGCATCCAGTGATACCCTTTCTAATACAGTTAATATTGTTACAACACAAATAAGCCACCCAAATACCAGGGATAAAAAAGATGATACTAAATATAAAATAATACTTCATATAAAATAAAATGTTTAAACTAATGAAAATAAAATGACAATAACACGACAAACGACGACATGACCTAACCCAAGTGATTGACCAAACAAACAGGAAAACAAAGAAGAAGGGAAAAAACCGAAACCAAATAAGAATAAAGCCAATTGAAGGAAGTGAATGAATCCATACAACCAAATGAAATAAAACCAAACGAGAAGGGAAGAACCAAATTAAAATGAAGCCAATTGAAAATGAAGGAGAAGAAGAAGAAAAATGAAAATGAAACTAATCAAGTGTAAAGGAAATAAAGTGAAACCAAGGGATAAGAAACACCCCAAATATGTAAGGGAGAAATGGTACACTCAAGTATAATATTGGGAATAAAGCCAATGATTATCCAATATCAGAAATAAATATTATTATCAATTAAATAATTAATGTAACTGATTTAACAAAACCCAGTAAAGTAATATACTAAAAAGAAAAGTACACTAACCCAAGAATTAGAGTTAGATGTAATAAAACTCTATAGAAATATAACCTTAGTAATACTATGTATAATATTTGTAAAAGAAAGAAATAGTGAGAAAGTAAAGTGACAAAGAGAAGCAATTATAGGGATTACCCACTAAGAAACACTTAAGGAGTGCAATAGTGAAAGTGTAAAACCCCAAAATAGTTAGAAACCATATTTATGGTAATAAAACGCTTAATAATCAATAATAAACAATAATTGATTGATGGTGAAACAAATAATAATTAAGAATAAGGTTTTAATGATAGAATTAGATGTAAGCACTTCATAATGTGGAATAAACACTGAAGAGTGATGAGGAAACACTATGTGATTAAAAATGAACCAAATTAGTAATTAAAAATATATGGTTTAGGATAATATTAAATGTAAACAATTAGTAATAAGAAATGAACACTGGAAGGTGATGATGACATTGTTAATTAAGAAAGGATTTTAAGAAAATTAAGTTTAATTGTAAACAATGGTAATTAAAAGGGAGAAACCCATGAAAAGATAAACAGCTAGTGTTAACATGGATTGAAGGTAAAGATTAATTAGGGAATAAGAAGTTAATAATGTAATCAATAAACACCCCAGATTATAAGGGAAAATCAATTAAGTAAATTCAAAAGGTGTGATATTGCTTACACCCAAAAAATAGTAATTAATGAAATGAGTTGTAAACAAACTTTACTTAATAATTGTTGAATAATTGTGTAATTATATTTATGATTAGGATATGACTGAAGAAATTGTACAGAGCATACGCCTAGATGTTGTGTTTTTAATTGATGAAGAATAGGGAGTGGTAGCCATATTGCTAACAAAGACAAAATAGATAATTAAGAAGTTAAGACAATACAAATCTAATTACACTAGAAAATCAGTTAATGTAGAAAATAACAGAACCATACAAATGGGATAATAACAAAACAAAACACATTAGAATAAAATGAGACATAATTTATATAAATTCAGTAAATATGATCAATGGCTACTAGTGCCTCTGAAATGCCTAACTGTCAAAACAAATAATTACAAATTGTATAAAATCCACAAGGAAATTAACAAATCTAAGGTGAGTAACTAGCCAAGAATAATGTGTAAATCATTTTAAAAGAAAAGTGTTACAATAAGAACTTAAATTAAAAGAAATATGTAATTAACAAATGTTAACATAATTGTACAAAAGTTAATATCTAATAGAACCCAACCTTATGAGGTATTAATTTAATCTTTGAAAGGAAAGACAAACAGTAGTGATAATATTTAATACTCAGGAAGGAAGACAGAAGAATAAAAGCAATCAGAAAATATACAGTAATTTTGAATAAAAATTCAAATATAATAACAATGGTAATAAACCATGCCTTAGCCAATCAAAGGTAATAGGTAACCATAGAAACGAGCTGTTGGTTACTAATTTTTCCATTAATTCTCATTACTCGTATAGTGACGCTTATATAGTAGGGATGCAAAATTTTATATGGCATAAGTTTTACTTTAAAATGTTAAAAACTAATCAAAAGTCAAAAACATATACAAGTGAGAAGGAGATGAAGAGTAATAACATTTAACTAATGTCCAGAAACAATTTAAATGAAAATTAAAAGAAGAAATTCCCAAGACTAATCTGAAAAGGACGCCAGCAGCCTAAATCACTCAAATTTGATGAATTTTCCAATTCAAATGAACTACGATCTATCACAAACCTTCTGAACTGATAAGTATCATTTAAATACCCAAATTCCAGGAATAAAAGCACTTTAAATATTTCTCAAATCTATACGAACTCTCACTGTGAACTGAAAATAATTTCCTTCAAGGATTAAATAAAATAAACTTACATAGAAAAACTTGTTAACTAAAAAATAACCTCCTCGCATTAGATTGCGAACTTTTGAAACACATATTACTACACTGCAGAACAAATTGTAGCCACACTTTATATTATTTAAGTACGAATAATGTAAGGTAGTGTACTTTTTTATTGTAATCATACTGAATGTTTCCCTTGTAATCAAAAGGACTCCAGATTTTGAACGAGTATACGTGTAAACTATAAACAGCAGCCATTACTGCATTGAATAGCTCGTTCCAATATCGATTTCGTCAAACTGAGAGAAAGCGTTTCATGACTAATGTCGGAGCAAATTTATTAAATACCAAATAATAATATTATTGTCAAATTGCATAATTGCCAAACAGCCATTAAAGAAACAGTACAGAGTGTAACCATTGTTTTTATTTCATAGGGAATTGTATTATATATGTGTGTGTTAGCGAACTTACAGAATAGACGACTAGCGCTTTCACTACCTGTTCGATACAGCAAGCTGTACAAAGGCGGGAACCGATTCGAATGCCCCGGCCATCATCGCTGAAGACACCTTTTTAACACATTATCTCATAAATTTAATTGTTTTCAACAAACAGTTTGGCGCCACCCGATATTCACAAACCCCTATGGAATTACAGGTAAGGTTTTCACTTGGTTGTACTGATAATTGTGACATTGCTACGGACTTCATTAGCGGCAACCATTGATGTAACGACAAGGTGTGAGACGAACGCACTAACACTACACAGACAATACAATATACATGTCTTTTACAGAGACGACTCGAACTCTTCGTTACAGATTGGCGTCCATCGCGGGGCTTAAACAAAGACGGACTTCTCCGTACTTCGTTACAGATTGGCGACCAACGTAGTGAGGATAGAAAAGGACGACTAGCGGCGATTACAGGAGAATATGCAACATTCTATGATTACGAGATTTACAGTTAAACAAGGAACTGAAGGAACCGACCAAGAAGAAATGGAAGAAATTGAAGAAATAATCAGAGAATTGTTCGAAGAGGATCCCCAAGAGGACCAACCAGAAAATCCAACATTACCTGAACCGGAAGTAGAAATAAGGGTCGGAGACCAACCAGACAAATCGACCCAATCAATGGAGAACATGATGAGAATGATGATGGAACAATTGAACAAAAACCAGGAAAGGACTGATGAAAATTTTAAAAAACAAGAGGAAAAAATTAACGAAAAACTAGACAGAAATAATGAAGGAAGAAACTAGGGAACAAAGAATGGAAGACAGGGAATTCTTCAGACAAAACAGTGAAGAATTAAGAAAACAACTCAAGGAGGACACGAAACTTCTGAATAAGAAAATGGAAAGCAATCATGAAACTTTGAAGAGGAACCAAGAGATTTTAGAAGAGAAGAGTGAAGAGCTGAAGAAACAGATAAAGAAGGATCTTGAAATATTAAATAACAAGATGGAAAATAGCAGTGAAACACTCCAAAGACAATTGAAGGAAGATGGTGAGAATAACAGAGAAGAATTAAGATTCATACTAATAGAGTTTCGTGAAGAAGTCAAACAGATAAAAACGGGGATGAACAAGAGATGGGAAGAAACAAGTTACCCAGTAGATCAACTTAATGAAACATTAGACAGTGATTTCAAACCATTGAATGAAACACTAGACACCACTTCTGAAGGTAGTAAGGAGATGGAAATTGTAGAAGAAACAAGTGTATTGTTTTCTGAAAATAAAGGTAACAATAACACCGAGAAAATCAAGCGCATAAAAACCAACCGTAGAAGAATAAAGAAGAGTCGAATAATTAAGAAGATGAAGAAAACAAGGGAGATAGGAAAAATATATAAAAAGAAACTAATACAAACACGAGAAGAAGTGGAGATGAGGAAGAGTGGACTAATTGATGTGTTTAATTTGCCCCTTACCGACCAAAGCAAATTAATGAAGTATAAAGATTGTAGGAGGACTCTGAAGGAAATCATAGAAGGGACTTACAACAAAACGGTGTATAACAAATCAAGAAGGTCTCTAAAACACTGGAGCATACCAGAAACAGAAATGCTGAACAAAAAAGCAATTATAACATTAACGAAGGAGGTACAATTAACAACTTCTTTGATTGATCAAAATGTATTGAATGACGCAGTCATGGATACAAATGAGCACATGATATTAGAAGAATGGGGGTACAAGACAGAAGATACCTATTTCACAAGAACGAAAATAGTTCTACACACCAAGGTCATCCGAACCACAAGTACAGAGGAAATGATGGACCATGGGTAAACTAGATACCACACACCGAGAGATGGGACTGATCTTCGAATTAGCGACCAAGCAAACCAATGGAAAGGAAGGAGTATTAAGTTAAATTAAACCAATTAAGAATAACCAAAACAAGAATTGACAAGAAACGACTAAGACGAATTAAATGAGAACTAATAAACCATAATAAATAAATTTTAAAAATTATCCAGAATAAATGTTCAAACATCTAACATTTGAAGGAGTAGAGAAGAAAAACAACAAAGAGTGTAATATACAAGAGAAGGCAATAATAATGAAAGAAAAGGAGAAGATCACCTTACAAAAAATATAAATAACAAGGTCCTATGTATCACCCTATGTCATCACCAAAGATAATGGTAACAATACTTACCAAATAAGTAATATAACCACAAAAAAGATAAAAGGAGTGTATAATCAAGCTTCTATAAAAAAGTTTTATGAGGAAAAATAAACCCATAATAGAATAAATAAAATTTCAAAATTCAAAAAGTCTGTAAGAGCAACTTGCTACATTATTTCGATGACATATAAGGAATGAAAAAAAAAATAAAATAAAAATAAGTTACAAAAATTCCTACAAAGTAAGATCAACTTACAATCAAATAAAGTTGACATATGAAGTATAAAATAAAAAATTACAATAAAGGAATAAGTTACAAAAATTCCTATAAAGTAAGAAAAACTAACTTACAAAAAATTATTTAAAATAATGGTTAAAACAAAATAAAATAAACAAAAATAAAATCAAGCAAAAACTGCTAAGATAAATACCTGAAATTATAATGAATTCAATGTATTCAAAGAAGAAAAAAAAAACTGAACTGGTACGAGGAAAAAGAGAAGTTATATGTATAAAACAAATATACAAGAAATGGCTAAAGCAGAATATTGCTAAACAACCAAGAAAAAGAATAAAGATGTCTAAGATAATTAAAATGATCACAAGAAGAATAGAAAAACAAACTAATGAAAAGTTAGAAATGATGAAATTAACAACTAAATAAATAAAAAACAACCAACTGCATGAGTAGATAATAGTATATACCAAAGGTACAGCGGAAGGAAGAATGAATAAAAGGCCAAAGTGATCTAAAAACAAACCACAAAGTGGACAATCCCAAAATATATTATTAAGTCACAAGTTGACAAAAAATGTATTTAAGATTGACTGTTGAATAAGTCCAGCAATCAAAAAATAAACTGAGCAGAGATGATGTTCCTCTGGTCTCAGAAAAAATGAGTAGTAATGGAAGAAACCAGCTACTAAAAAGTTAGGGAAAAAATTATATAAAAGGGAGAACACACTAATGGAAATAAATAAAAACACATCCAAATAAAATGGAATGAATCAAGTAAGAAGAGAAATAAGAATGAAGAAACAAACAAAAAAGAAAAGGAAAAGGAAAATATATATAACTGATAATTTCATAAAAAACTATGCTAGTGTTTTATTAAAATGATCAATTTTGAAGGACGGGCGTTATGTTACAACACAAATAAGCCACCCCAATACCAGGGATAAAAAAGATGATACTAAATATAAAATAATACTTCATATAAAATAAAATGTTTAAACTAATGAAAATAAAATGACAATAACACGACAAACGACGACATGACCTAACCCAAGTGATTGACCAAACAAACAGGAAAACAAAGAAGAAGGGAAAAAACCGAAACCAAATAAGAATAAAGCCAATTGAAGGAAGTGAATGAATCCATACAACCAAATAAAATAAAACCAAACGAGAAGGGGAGAACCAAATTAAAATGAAGCCAATTGAAAATGAAGGAGAAGAAGAAGAAAAATGAAAATGAAACTAATCAAGTGTAAAGGAAATAAAGTGAAACCAAGGGATAAGAAACACCCCAAATATGTAAGGGAGAAATGGTACACTCAAGTATAATATTGGGAATAAAGCCAATGATTATCCAATATCAGAAATAAATATTGTAACAACTATTCGAAGACGTGTTCGTGATGTTTAAGCCCCGCGATGGAAGTCAATCTGTAACAACTATTATTGTGTGACGTCCTCGTCTTCGTTCAAGCCTCACCTGGTATTCGTCAATATGTAACGAATAGATCGGTTCGTACCTGTAAAATGTGTACAATTTGTATGTGTTTTGTATGATTAGTGCGTTCGCCTCGCACCGGGTCGTTACAGTAATTTTGATGGCTAGCGATGTTCGTAGCATAGATATAATCACCTGTATACTACGGCAGTAACCTTACCTGTTATTTATAGGGGTGTGATAATCCCAGGTGGCGCCAAGTCGTTTTACAAAACAACTAAAATTATGGTTAAACAAGTTATCAGCGTTGCGGGATGGTGTATTCAAATAGTTCCCGCTCGCACGGCCGTCCCAATCGTTGCTTCTGCTGTGTGACTGACAACCTGTTTGCTGCTACGATTTATTCTTAAACACAAGTAATTGATATATAGCACTCCCTATGAAATGATAACGACGGTTACTCCCTGTAATAAATATTTTTTAATGGGTGATAACTGAAAACATCCACATTTACAATAATAAAATTATAAATTCGCACCGACTGATTACATGAGATCTTGCCTTCAGGTTTGGCGAAGTGATTTAGGAACCATTTAACCTTGCGTTGCTGCTTACGTTAAGCGTATTACAGTTATTATTGGTTTCCCAAATCGTGGATCCTTTTGGCTATGAGTTAAAGAACTCCAATGGTTACAACAGAAATATATATTACCTTAATCTATATGTACATAAAGAATAATGTGTGCTGTTACAATCTGTTGTGTTGTGTCGTAAAAGTGTTCTGTAAGTTCGTGTTTAATTCCTAGGTTATAATCAATGTTAACATGTTTCTATTAAGTGTTATTTTGCTTAAATATTCTATGAAAGAGAAATATTGTTACTATAGTGCGGTAAATTTACCTTTTAAAATTATTTAAAGTGATTAGGGTTGGTGGAAAATAAATAATTTGATGGTACTTAACACCTCAACGTGTCTAGGTGCCTTCGTTGTTTAATCGGGTAGGAGGTGGCTGCATACATTCAGTTTTCATGGATTTTGGGCTTCAAAAGATTGAGCATCTGTTTCGTCATGGGTCTTGACATTCTTTTCAAGGATATTTTCTATTTAATTGGTCTTGGGTCTAGAATTGTCTGCTACAACGGTCATCTGCTTCTCAAGTGCTCATGTTCAACAACTTTTAATAACTATTTTCATGATTTACACTGAAAAAACGCTCTTCCAAATATTTGCATCTGCATTGGCTTAATGACGCTTCGCTTCTTGTTAATTCCAACGGTAATCTCGTCTTCAACCGCCATTTCCATAGTAACGGTATGATTCTGATTGGTTGATTTTGAGATATGTATTGTTATCAAAATTCGAATTCTTCGTATATCTTCTGATTACTGTTATTCCTCCATCTTCCTTCCTGGTTATTAAATATTGTCACTATAGTGTTTATTCTCGTTCATAGATTATTTTGATACCCCACAAGCTTGGGTAATTTCAGATTTTAAGTTTTTACAATTAAGTTAATGCTTGTTAATTACATTTCTTTTTGTATGATAATGCCTATTACAATATTTTGTGTTATAAATGATTTACAATTTATTCTTGGTGATTCCTTCACCTCAGATTTTCTAAATTCTTATTCAATTTGTTATAATTTTTGGTTGTTTGGTTCTGACAGTTATGTTTTTTCTAGGCCTGAGTAGCCATTATAGTATTTTACTTATTTCATTAAAATCACATTTTGTTTCAGCCTATTGGGCTTTACTTTGTTATTTTTATTGGTTGTGTTGTATTTTGAGTCTGTTGGTGTGTTGTTTACTTGTCAATATTGCTTTCTCTATTTTAATCTTTAAAACATAACATTAGGCTTATGGACTGCAAATTTCATTCAGCCATATCCTATTCATAACATTAACATGAACAATTTCTTATAAGTTATTAGAGTTATTATTTTGATCAAGAAATATCATTACTTCCTTCTAACTTATCCTTATTTGCTAATTTTTTGTTTACAACACGTATTATTTTTGTTGTGATAAACAACATCACTTTTTATTAAATTGATAACAGTCCCGTATAACTTAGGTGTCTTTGTTAGTTTTTGATTTCTTAATCTTTAAACAATTTTTACATTCTCTCCATGTTAACACCTTCAATTTATTCTATTCTGGAATCCTCCCTTTTTACTTACTACCGGTTGTAATTCAACTTAACTCTATTGAACATCTTTTCTTAAATAATAAAGTCATCATCACTTCTAGTGTTTACCATACCTTATTCTATAATTCACACTTAATACTATTTTCCACCAGCTATTTATTCACTGTTAATTTCCAACTTTTATCTTACCTTCACTTTTAAATTATTTATTGTTAATTATAATTTCACTAGTGTAACACTTCACTTTGGGGTTTTTACACCTACACTATTGCACTGTATCACTGTTTATATTATTTGTTTTATAGTGGGTGATCCCTATACTTATTTCTCTTTCATATCCTTAATACTAATGACAATTAATACTTAATAATTAATACTTAATAACTAATAACAATTTTATCTGTGGTTTAGGTTGCCTTTTTATCACCTTAATCCTTAGTGATGTTTCTTCACTAGGTCATTTTGTCTATTAATGGGTAGTAACCGTTACTTTTCCTTTCTCCGGATAACCATTGTTTTGGTTTCAATATTCTTCTTGAGTGCTTTATTACTTGTTTTGTGAACCATTATTGATTTTCACTTCTGCTTATCTCCCTCCTTTTCATTTTCATTATTTGATTAATACATTGGGTTTTTCCATCCTTTTTTTTTGGGTATTTTGGGGTCGTTTAAACCCATGAACTTGTTTCCTTTTGGTTTGGGTCTATTACTTTCTTATTCTCGTTGGTTATTTGTGTGGTCCCCTTCTTCATTTGTTTCCTGTTGTTGGGTCAATCACTTGGGTTGGGTCAAAGTCGTCGTTTGTCGAGTCATATTCCTTATATTTTAATTAAATCAATCAGTTTATTTGATAAGAAGTATTTTTACATTTATAAATATATTTTTTATCCCTGGTACTGGGTTGGCTATTTGTGTCGTAACAATATTATTATCGATTAAATAATTAATGTAACTGATTTAACAAAACCCAGTAAAGTAATATACTAAAAAGAAAAGTACACTAACCCAAGAATTAGAGTTAGATGTAATAAAACTCTATAGAAATATAACCTTAGTAATACTATGTATAATATTTGTAAAGAAAGAAATAGTGAGAAAGTAAAGTGACAAAGAGAAGCAATTATAGGGATTACCCACTAAGAAACACTTAAGGAGTGCAATAGTGAAAGTGTAAAACCCCAAAATAGTTAGAAACCATATTTATGGTAATAAAACGCTTAATAATCAATAATAAACAATAATTGATTAATGATGAAACAAATAATAATTAAGAATAAGGTTTTAATGATAGAATTAGATGTAAGCCCTTCATAATGTGGAATAAACACTGAAGAGTGATGAGGAAACACTATGTGATTAAAAATGAACCAAATTAGTAATTAAAAATATATGGTTTAGGATAATATTAAATGTAAACAATGTAACGTTACATAACCCAGGCCCAAAAATGATAACGTAATCACCCCACTATAAAGGTCAGAAATGGGTATAATATACCTAGCTATAGATTACTTTGTATTACAGAACACTATAAACTATAACTAAGTGACATATAGTGTAAAAAGTGAGAAAGTAAGTGGTTTAAAAGGAGCATCTCACAGATTTATACTGTAGATGGAGAAACAATTAACTGTAGCAGTAGACTACATTGCTACTGACCAATTCTGTATTTTGTTTGAATTTTGTATAATTTGTATTGTGAGGGCCACAAAGATTTTGTACCTAGGTATAATTTTATGTTTAATATAATAATTGTGTTTGAATATAAGATAACCCAGGGTTAGATATAAAATAATAATAAAATAAAATAATACTGTATGAGTAAAATGGCAGAGGGAAATAGTTTAGTGTAAGGATACTATAAGCAAATAATAAATAATAAATAAATACAATTAAAGGAAATAAAAATATTAAAGACCTATGTATAAAGTTAAGAGGAAACAGAAGGAAAACCCATATATAAATTAAATTGGATTAGAAACAAAAGTTAAAAAGGATTATTTTTCTATAAATAAGAAATAAATTTATAATAATTAAAAACAGCCTATATACTCAAAAGTACTGTATATAGATTCACCAATAAAAAACCATAAAAAATTCTTGGTTACTAACAGTAACCAACTAACAAGATATAATTGAATTGTTAAAACGATTGGGAAAAAGAACGTTTGAAAAAAGTGTAATGCCATTTTAAATTTGAAAAAACCTAATGAATACTTTTGGAAATAGTGCGAAATTTAATAAAATTTAACGAGTGGTGTCCACCTTATGTTAGAACTCCTTCAAGTATCAACATTCACGTCCTTTATTCGATGAAAATTTGAAATAATCCAACTACCAGTTCAGGCCTAGTTTGACTGCACTTCGAGAATTTTGGTGAGACTGTATCTTAGAAAAAATTAACTAAATTACAAATCAACTATAACTTCAACACTAGAAACAGCACCATACAAGTAAACACTTCAAGAAAAGAAGTGAAACAAACTTTATTAATTTTTGTTAACCAAAAAACCTTCATAACGGATCTTTGTGCATTTTCAGCATTCATTAAATGATTTCGTGTTTGTAGTAATGAACATAACCTGTACTCTAGTGGATAAACCCAGAACTACATACTAAAGAAAAAACAAATATAATCTATTTTTCTTTGTAAAGCTTAGTATTTTATTATTCATTTCTGACCGTCTCATAACACAAAGAACTTACCCTTAACCCTGGGAAATTAATAAATTAATTCTTTATTGTTTTAATATTTTATCAAGGATAAAAAATATTTTTGTTATAATTTCTATGTTTACCAAATAAGATCGAACCAATGTGGTGTTGACAGGGAGAATCGATTATAACTTTTTGTATTGGGAGAAGATAAAAATCAGTGTATTTAATAAATAAATACCCTGAATACTTTGTTATAAATAATAAAATGTGTATTATTTCTTGTAGAGGGTAGTTGTTACAGAGTTTCAGGAAACAAAGAAGAGGACGAACAGCCGGAAAAGTATTACCGACAATTGGTGTTTATTTAACCTCAAATTGGGATGCAGACGTCAAAATCAGCTGGTCTCATGAGCGGCAAAAATTTAAATTAAGTAATTGTATACTCCGGGGATAATACCCTTGGTCCTCTCTCTCCTAACTATGGTCAAACAACTTCATTGAATTCTCCCAAATCACACACACTTGATTTCAGTTTTTTATTTCGGTAAACATAAATTATAACCGACACAGAACATTTGCAAATACAATCAATAAAGGCTGAACAGTGACTCTCATTAAAGTGAGCTTTTCGAGGAGATTAAATAGACTAAAAGAGGCTTTTGAGGGAAACGTCTGTATATAAGAATCCGAGACTGGGAAACATGCGAGACATTACAAAATGACGCTAACAACGTGGGGCAAATAAAACAAAGTTTCCATTAAGTAAAGTACTATTTAGGCTCTGAGAGAATTATTAGCACACGCGAGACGTTACAACAATTAGTAATAAGAAATGAACACTGGAAGGTGATGATGACATTGTTAATTAAGAAAGGATTTTAAGAAAATTAAGTTTAATTGTAAACAATGGTAATTAAAAGGGAGAATCCCATGAAAAGATAAACTGCTAGTGTTAACATGGATTGAAGGTAAAGATTAATTAGGGAATAAGAAGTTAATAATATAATCAATAAACACCCCAGATTATAAGGGAAAATCAATTAAGTAAATTCAAAAGTTGTGATATTGCATAACACCCAAAAAATAGTAATTAATGAAATGAGTTGTAAACAAACTTTACTTAATAATTGTTGAATAATTGTGTAATTATATTTATGAATAGGATATGACTGAAGAAATTGTACAGAGCATACGCCTAGATGTTATGTTTTTAATTGATGAAGAATAGGGAGTGGTAGCCATATTGCTAACAAAGCAAAAATAGATAATGTAACTAGACGTTTTGCCGGGTGTATTTGTATGGCGTGTTGTTTTATTCTGCCACACGTTGGATGCGTCACTTTGTAATCAGACGTTTTACGGGGTGACGAGCGATTTTATGTCACTCGTTGTATTCGCCGTATTCGTAATATAAGTGTGTAATTGTGGGTATATTATTGGGTATTAATTGGTTAATTACTGTTGTGAAAACTAATCGTGTGTAGCGAGCCGGGTTATGCCTTTTCTCAATACTTACTGGCTAACCGTATCTCTCGTCGTTCAATTCAAATCTTACCGCCTCGCCACCTGATTGGCTCACGCTGTCTTGCAGTGTTGACTTCGCTAACTGTAGTATGTTGGTGTTTTGTTTTGAAAAATTTCCTTATATTACGTTGTTTTATAAGAATCAAACATACAGCAGTTGAGGAATATTAAAATTTATTGAACCCTTCTTTATATTACCCGTTCAATTACAGTTAACGAATAATACATACCATACATTTATGTTAATACCGGGGTTTTACAAATTGCTAGGTTGGCATCGCTCAGTCGTACGTAAAGAAAACGTTATGGCGTACATATCTTGTTTACAATTATTATTTTTTCTCTCAGGGAATAGGTCCTTTTGACAACAGAAGTTGGATTATCGGCTAAAAATGCACAAAATTATAACATTCCTTAAAACTAAATACACAATGGTTGATATACTAATACATACCAAGTAAGTTATTGGCAATGAGAATTAGAATAGGTTTGGTTAAATTCTTGTCAGCAAGTTATGTTTTTTAAAATTTATTATAATTTAATATCAAAGTTTATTGATTAATTAAGTTTATTAAGAGTGATATATTGATTAAATTCAGTTATTGAGTCGAATTTGTGATCAGTGAAGTGAAAATATTTATAGTTGTCTTGATTATTCATCACTTCTTTCACAGCACTAACACTTATCTAAAAATGAAACTTTTTCTTGTGAACTTACTGTTTATTCTCTTCTCGTCGAACGCGTTTCGGCGTACGTATTCGCCTTACAAACATTAAATTGAATCCCCGTGCCAATCCCCTTCCTCCACGCACCACCCCCACTACACATTCCACACAACAACCGTTACTAAATGATGGCGGTCTGTCTCTAAGCTGAAGAAGGTGAATACGTACGCCGAAACGCGTTCGACGAGAAGAGAATAAACAGTAAGTTCACAATAAAAAGTTTCATTTTTAGATAAATATTTATAGTTCGTTATATGGGTAATTAGAAATTTATTTGAAGTGAAGTTGTTAGTTTATACTCATCGATTTCTTGACGTGGCTTCTCCGATGATCGTCTTCTTCTTCAGGAAACTCCTAGTCGTCCCCTCTTCTTTGGATGGTTCGAAATTCCCGTTCAAATGGCTCCAATTCGAAATTAGGCTTCCACCAGTCTTCGTAGATGTTCGATGTCCTCAGGTTGAGTTAGGTCAATCCCCTTCTTCCTTCAGGATAGGTTGTCTATTACGTTCATTCGAAGTATTCGTATTTTTTACTGTGATTTTTATGGTTTAAATATTTTAATACTTGTTCATTTCATCAGATGTAGTTTGGAAGGCTTCTACAATACTTCTTCCTTCAAAATTTATTAAAAATTTAAGTTTTTTAAGTTAATTTAAGATCGAGAGCTTCATACATCCGCCCTCCGCGTTAGTCAATAATGAAGTAATTAGAATTCCAACGGTATTTTATGTAATAAGCATCAGTTGCTATGGTTACCTATCAAATTATGCCATTTCTCATTGGTCAATATCTTATGACATTGTTATATTCTAACGTTTTATTTTGGTTTAAACTTATAAAATTCCTTCAAATTATGATTTCTTACTTATATTAGTAGTAACATCAATTATATGAACACCATTGTTTTTCTTTTTTGTTAAGGATTATTTTGATATCCCTCGTGATTACTTTTGAATAGTTAATAACATTTTCCTTATTTTCTTATTTGTATTTCTTATGTAATTATTTTAAAACTGGATATTAGTTATACATTTTGGTACTAGATACACTTACTTAACTGCTTAAACATTTGATATACTCTGATTGATACCGGGTTATTGTTTTTCTTTTAAACTTACAAAGTTCTTTCACTAAATGTTAGGCCTAGAGCCTAGACTTCCCCATACTACTATTTAACATTCTTTATAACTTATTAGCTTTACATATTGATACATTAAACGATTTTTTATAGAAACAGATAATACAACATAGGTGCTTCCAACCACACCTCTTATTATAAAAACAAACATTTTCTTGCCAGGCTCAAACAGTTTCTAACTGTTTTTGGTTTCTTATTTCTATCTTGTTTATCTTATAAGTTACTATATTCTATGGTTTTTTTAAAACAATAACGAAACTCTTATAATACTAATTTTAAACAGTACCTTACACAATATATCTCACTTACTAATTCCTTCACTAAAGTACAGTGTCTGCCCTTCTTATCTTCCACTCTAATAACTTAATTTACATCTTATTTTATATTCATTCTTACTTACTATTATTGAAATTACTAATGGTATAATTAGTTCATTTTTATTTGCTAACATGAAGTTCTATCAAAGGCTGTTTAGCTATACTATTACAGTCTACTTCTTAAGTACTTTATACTGCACACTCACTGCACTTTTCCCTTCATAGAAGATTTCTTTATTCCTTAACACTTTCACTTTTTTATAATATGCTATGTACATAGCTTTTCCCCACTTATTTATATTATCCACTTATTTATATCATTCACTTGATATTACTCACACTGTTTGTCTAATTATTTTAATATCACTGTGTGGTTGTTGGTCATTAATAATTATTCTGTTTTCAATTCACATTGATCACTTTTTGTTATTAGTTATTGCCTTTATTTGGCTCAAAGTATTTTTTACTTGCTTTGACTATGTTTATCATTATTAATTGGGTATGGTTATTTTTAGCTTCCTACCTTATATTTATAAGTACATGTTTCTTCTCCCTACATAGAATATACATAATATTTCTATCTTACCTTCTATTGTTTACATGGTTACATCCTATTTATGCCCTAACTGTTTTAGTGCATTGTTTTACATACGGTACATATATTAGTCATATTTTGGGGATTACAATGATTGTTGTTATATTCTTGTTTACATTTGGTTTCTTGTTCCATTTTATTTTTCTTGTTGTTATCCAATCTATTGGGTCAGGTCATTGTCAGTTCCTTAGTCAATTGTCATTTCGTAATTTGGTCATTAATCTTTGAGTTATAAGTTTTTTGACATTTCTTCTTATCTTCAGCTTTTTTGTTTATTATTAATCATCAGTGTATTTTCACTATCTTATGTCATGTTATATAATGCATCGCCACCAAAATTGATTATTTCGAAAACAAAGATTATCTTTTCTGAAATCATCAATATAGTTCATTTAATCAGGTTGTTTATTATTAAGGAATTCATCAATCGCTACTTTCTTCTTTATTTTATTTTTTTTTATTAAGTCATGGTTCATGATATGGTACATGGTATTATTCTCCTTCTTTCTCCTTCATTACGAGTGTTATCCCTTGTATGTTCTATCTCCCTAAAATTTTCTTCTCTCCTATTCATATAAATTGGTACTAGCCAGAGGGCACGTGTGGCTCTATTACTCTGCTATCCATTTATACACATTTTGAGTTTGTAGTGCCGCGATATCCCCCAGGGGCTCACCAATATAGTTTGTCTCTCTTACATTTGTCACATAAGGTGAGTACGTGGACTGGCGACCACGGGATCCTGAGCTAAGAGTATGGACAGTAGTATCCAACTCTTCCCCTCAAGATGTCAACACATTTATTCTCAATTTTATCTTGTAAAAGTACTTATAGTTTAGCAGTGAGAATAACTGTGGTTCCTCTGTACCATATGACCTGCACATTATTGAATTGAAGTACTCTATATGTTAATTTTGGCAAGAGTCTCATTACATAGAAACATATTTCGTTTGATGATGTAACTGATATCTATTTTTGACAAGGCCACACTCTGCCTAACCTATGACAAAGAAATTGTTTATTCACATCTTAATCCCATTTGAATTGTCAAATCGACCAAGTTAACTCTGTTTTATTCATTAGTTGTACGTTCCTCGAGCATCAAATCAGTCACTCACAATTGTCTGATCATACTTTTTATTTTGTTAAGATGTGCCAAGAATAATTTGCGTATATATTAAAAGTATTACAAAGGAATTGAGTTTCACACAGCTTGATATGGAAATTCCCTAACATCTATTTTAATGACGAGTACATAACTAATCATTATTCTGTGGTTGTAAAATAACCGCCAATATCCTGTTTTGAAGACTTTCAAGGATTTGTACCGCGCGTGGCAATCTAAGCTCTGATTGGCCGATGCAAGGGAGTAGCCCAGTTACGTGGATGAAACCTTCTGAAACTATAAAAAACTAACAGAGGCCCAAGCCATCATCATTTGGTCTGTCGAGTGATCCGGGGCGACACAGCCGTGCGTCCTGTAAATTTTCGCTTTCGTCCTCAACTACTGTGAATCTACAAGTTCTATATTTTTAAGGTATAACTATTCAATTTTTATAAGATTTAACAAAGTATAAAGTTAGGTACGCGAATCGCGCCAACTGCTCTTCAGTCGCAGCTCATATCACAGAATGGCACTTCTAAACAGAGAGGGAGGTATGACTAGGGAGTAACCAAAACTTTTGTAAATTTAAATACCAAAGAGAGAGAGACTTTAAAGATTTATAAAGACTATAAAATATTTCATTATATCACAATGTATATTAATTTGTTCTACTAAAGAGACAATAAGAGAGAGACATAACAATATTATCAATATCAAATTTTGTTAACAATTATAAATTAAATTTTATAACAATTTAAAAGAGATATTATATTATTTTTCTTTTATTATCTATTTTAATTATAGATGTTTGATCTTTATTTTGGACAAGTACGTTCACATCTTAATCTTGAAATGATTAACTGAATTATTTAAATATTCAATTTATATAGAGTTTACATACATATATATATATATGTATTGCACTTATCTAGAGATCCAAAAGCTTTTTAAAAGATATTATGTTTGAATGTTTAACATGTTTCATCATAAAGATTGATTAATTATTTGAGTTTGAAGTAGAGACTAATGTACTAGAATAATACAGAAGTTAAGTAACCAATAAACTTAAGAATTATTAATCTTAGATTTGTGTTTCCATTTGTCTGTAACACCTGCAAGCCACCACTATCACTTAAAAGGTATCGTATGATACTTGGAAGCCTCCTTACCACTCGGGAGACGCTGGCCACGACAAATGGTGGCAGCGGTGGGATAAATTGGTGTGCTTAAGGTTTAGAGACAGATGTAAACTTATATTGTAACATGACCAGATGTTACATAACCTAGACATATACTATCAGATTTAATAAATACATAACGATAATGTAAATAGATAATGTAATGACAAGAGTAACCAAGAAGAGAGGAACCATGGAAGAAGAAAGAAGCAGAAGTGCCACAAGAAGCAGTAAACATAGATAATGTTTGACACTACAACCATACTATAACTGACACAAACTAACGGACAAATTAAATTCACTTTAAGCTGTCAAGCGAGTCAGTGAATAACTTAAATGGAATATGATATGTTAATAAAAAATGATTAAATAAGAGTCTTAATAATGTGATATCAGAATCAGCATTTGGCTGAGAATAAAGCAACTATGACTAGTAACTATAAATGCCAAGGACTAAAATTAGCTATGGCCACAATATGAGAATGAAGCTATATTTCAGTCTCAAATATACTTATGACAAGTAAACATGTTTGTAAGAGGGAACCTTATACAAATAAGCTACCTCAGCAAGGTACCGAATTGTGAACTAATAAATGTTTTTAAGGCAGAAATCCGATACAAATGGTATGCCTCAACAATACCTAAACCAAACAATCATCAGTAAGGTGATTAGTAGAAGGTAATATGAGGGTAAATAACATACACAGAACAATTTTTATACTCAAACATAGCGATAAGCATTATTAATATAATATAATTAATAGTTCAATTGTTAATTAGTAGAATAGAGCAAAATCATAGGAAACAAAATGTCATAGTGAATAAGGATAGTTCATAACAATGTATAAGTTAAGGTTTATTTATAATGTTCAGTAAATAAATATCAGTACAGATATAATAGTGTTCTAACATAAACGTTCAAGTGAAAAAACGCGATGTGGAACACAAACAATGTTAGTAAAAGTGTGTAATCGCCGACTTCGATTAGCAGACGACAGTGCGAAGCCGTGTACCTGAACATTGTTTATTCAGCAATGTCAGTAAAAGTGTATATAAACCAGTGTCAAACTATATCAAATTAAAGAGGACAAAATATCCTTTAATTTGATAGCGATACGACCCCAATCACAACTATAATAAGTACGTGAAAGTCGTTAGCATCATTTGCACAAAATGCATAAGAAATCTGGTTATCAACACTAACAACAACGACAACTGTCAATAATTCCGGCGAATGTCGGTTAGAAAACCGTTATTGACGGTTGGAAAAACAATACGTCACTTTCATCACACCTGGCTAAGCCAATCAAAAAATAGCTTAGTAATTAATACAATCGCCTAAAGCCGATCAAACGATCGGGTATATAAGGAACTGCAGCGGATTACCATCAGACACTTTTTAATTTCATTCAGCGTGGAAGGTGCGCTGGTCTCATCAAAATTTTTACTAACTGATAGCGTCATTACAACAGTGCATCAACAGAAACATTTCGGCAACAACCAAAAATAACTTCAAGACATTCTACAAAGAACCAGTGCGTTTAAGTGCAGTATTATTTCATTTAGTGCGGGAAAAATAACGAACAGAAGAAATAATTAAATAATGTCATATATGGTTCTTTTAGTTAGAAGCGAACCAATTTTCTCTGTTCATGTGCGTGTGTAGTGAATAACGATGATCATTATAATCCGATCATCGATGTGTTAATTGAATTTTAATCAAAAGATTAAAACACAAAGGTAACAGTGTAACAATTTATTCATTACTCCAAGCGCCATAACCTGTATGTTTTGATAAACAGATCTGTACTGACGCATAACACTGAAACATTTTTCTGTACTACACCATGTCTAAATTTATTTAATGGATTTGTCAATACTAGTTGAGTTGAATGTTAGTTATAAGTGATCTCAAAATATAACTTTGTAAATCATGAATCAAGCGTTACGAACGCATAACCTATAAAATAAGTTATTTTTATTTTCATATTAGTAACCTCAAAGGCATTACTAGTCCATATTATATCAGAAAATCATTAGCTATTGTGTAGGCATGAGCATTCTTTTTTGTGTTTCAAAGAACTTACGCCTGAGATTTGAATAATATTAATGTTTAAAGTAAAGAGTATCTGGACTTAACCAGAATTATTGCTTATGCTCTGAGCCAGTTATATAGGGTATATAACAACATGTTTGCAATTGTACATCATTGTATTCTTTTAATTGTATTTGTTTGAATTCTCTATCAAGGGTATGAATAAAACCCCATTATTAACAGCATAACTCGACTTAATTTATTTCTAAAAAGTAGATAAATAATTCATTTAGAAAAATCAAAACAACCTTCTGTTGTGATTAAATATTGTTGAATTACATTGTCATAAGGGCAATAAACCATTATTTTAAATTTTTTTGAAATTATTATCTGATTCTATTGATGGGTTTTCCACGGGTATTGTTGAATTACATTGTCATAAGGGCAATAAACCATTATTTTAAATTTTTTTGAAATTATTATCTGATTCTATTGATGGGTTTTCCACGGGATTTTCCCAAAATAAACCTGTGTGGCGCCCATTATTAAACAAGGTGACCTAACCTTGTAGATAAAGTGAGTTGGTTTTGTAAACCGTCTTGGCAGCTTATTGAACTTCCAGAAAACACGAACAGGTACGTGAAAGTGTATTATGTTTATTCTATTGTCCAGACATTACTAGACTTTACGAACTTAGACGACTATCAACCTGGAGGAGGAGTTTCGCAGCTAGTATCAGCAAGACGGTCACCACCATCAAGCGACCAGCCAGGACAGTTTATTTTTAAATTAAAGTAACTTTAGTGTTTAAATAATATTAACACAATTATTTTAGTTTTTTTTATCCAAGGGAATTCTTTTCAGACAATTATAATTCTACAATTGTAAACACACTTTTAGTAACCTCGAATGCTACATTTTAACTACTTTATAAAATTAGTAACTTTCAAGATTCAACAACTACAACCTTTTAATATTTCAAACAATATTTCAAAAATAAACATTAATTATAAACTACACCACAATTTAGTTTTATTACAAATTGACGAACCCAACGCGGGGCTTTTGAGGATAAAGGAAGTAACCCTAGATAAGTTATATTACAAATTGGCGCCCAACGTGGGGCTTTTAAGAGTAAAGGAAGTACCCCATTAATTATATTACAAATTGGCGACCAGCAACGTGTGGCTGGAAAAAATATTAGATAAAAATATTTTTTATATTTTAAATCAGCCCGGTAGACACAAAAGAACAAACATGCCACGCACACATCAATACGACACAAGATATAAGGACAGTCGGGTAGGAGAAGTACAACTAGATACAGAGACATATGAGACACAACCCACATACAAGATGGAAGTCATTACCATTAATAATATAGAAAATCGACCTGAAGAAGCACTCTATGTAGAACCGGAAGTAGAAGTGAGGGTCAACGACCAACCCAAGCAACCTGAGAGACCCGCGCCGTCAGGGGACATAAGCCTACAAGACATAATGAGGGCGATCGTAGAAAATAATAAGAAATCCCGGGCGGAGAATCAGAAGAATATCGAATTATTAAATAAAAATATAGAGTCAATGAAGGAGAATCATCACGACTTAAATAAAAATATGGAGTCTATTAGTAAAAATATGGAGTCACTGAAAGAAGACTTGAATAAAAAGATTGACAATACCCACAGAGCCATGGACACGCTAAACAGTAAAATAGATGACAGTAGCAGGGCCATAAGAGAAGAGTTGAACACCACATTAAATAAGATTAGCTGGAAAATGGATGAAATGAATAAGAAATATACGGAAGTGGGTCAGACAACAAGAGGAGAATTACGAAACGACAGCAGCCCAGAAACTGAAGAGATACCCAATGATGAAACCACAGAAGAATTGCAACCTGAAGATGAGGTCGAACAAACTGGGAATGAAGGGGACTCAAATACATTATTATCTGAAAATGAGCTTGACAGAAACGAGGAAGATATTCAATATAAGGAGATCGATGCCGAAGGTATAAAGGAGACTCAGGTAATTAAGGAAGCGGAAGAGTTATTAACCGAGAATGAAGACTTAGAACACAATAATCTGCCAATGTGTGATGATCAAGTGGAGACAAAAGAATTACCCGGAAATAACACCACCGAACAAGTGAATTTAAAAATTAAAAATCATGAAGAAAGGAACAAAATAATTAAGAAAACGGAAGAAAAGGAGGCGAAGATAAGAAGAATACTACGCCCAAAGAAGACTAGAGTAACAAAGGAATTAATCGAAATGACTCGAAGTGGTCTAGTTAATATGATTTATTTCCCAGTCACCGACTGTGAAGAAGGAGCCTATAGGAAGGAGTATCGAAGGAGCTTCATGAAGATGGACAAAGAAAAGAAATGTGCTACAACAAAGAAGACTATAACCAATAAAATACTTAAAGCAAATATTTCCAAAGGGAGAATAAGGCATTCCAAGAAAAGAAAAGGTTATCAAGAACAACTGGACCGGATCATTGAAGGGTATGCCCAAGAAATAAAGGAATTACGGAAGAAGAGGGACCAGTCAATGGGAAAATCCAACCAGGAAACTAATGACGATCAACCCGAATTAGAAGAGGTACTGGACGTCAATAATAACAAAGACCAGGAGTACACAGGACACGTGGATACTAAAAATGATGAGAGGAAGAAGGCGAGAAAACGGGAAGCCAATGACTATCTGGTAGCGGCAAAGTGGAAGAACCGCATGATAGGGATAGGATGCCAGATACCACAAACATGTAGTACTAGAAACAGATATGAAAAAGGATACCTGTGAAACGTAATCGTCCCAAATAATGAACCCAATAGAGTGGAAAAGCACAAAGTAACCCCAAATATATAAACCATAAATGTGATTATTGTTAAGAGCAGATAAATTATAGTGGTAGGCAACATTTACCACCGGAATATTTAGTGTATAAAAGAAACTTTAAAAATAACTACTATAAACGGATTCATTTAGTGGTTAGGAGGATCATGTATTATGACCAAGTTATTGAAAGTAACTAATTGCCTATAGCAAACCTATTTGCCATATTGTGTTATAAAAAGTGTGTAGGATTAAGATATAGGCCAAACTATTTGTTACTTATTAAATAAGAACCAGATCTATCATACTAAAGGATAGAAAAATGTGTATTGTAAACCAAATAATTTAATGAGAAGAAAGATACCTATTATGTCATAGAGAGCCAAAAGTGGCATATAACAAAAAGTATACCTAGGATAATGACATAAAATTACTCTAACACCCCTATGTTAGATTAAGTAAAAAAAAGGAATACTACTATTTTATAACTAAAATTACTATGCTAGATTTAAAGAAAAAAATATAAAATGGTTATCGAATGAATATTATATATAACAAAAATCTTTATCAAATGAATATTATATATGTAACAAAATGTGTCTATCAAACAAATATTGTATACTCCATAAACGAGAATTAAAACCATCCAGAATAAGTGAAAACCACCATCACTTGAAGGAGTAGAGAAGAAGAATAACAAAGAGAGTAACATGAAAGAAGGATATTATTATGGAAAGTAGAGAGAGAAAAAAAATGTTTATTAAATGAACAATGTAACCCCAAGAATGTCTATAAAGTCAGATATTAATATGTTGTTATTATATTATCACATTGTATTGTAATTATCAAATATTGTATACTCCATAAACGAGAATTAAAACCATCCAGAATAAGTGAAAACCACCATCACTTGAAGGAGTAGAGAAGAAGAATAACAAAGAGAGTAACATGAAAGAAGGATATTATTATGGAAAGTAGAGAGAGAGAAAAAATGTTTATTAAATGAACAATGTAACCCCAAGAATGTCTATAAAGTCAGATATTAATATGTTGTTATTATATTATCACATTGTATTGTAATTATCAAATATGGTATACTCCATAAACGAGGATTAAAATCATCCAGAATAGGTGTAAATTATCAGACACTTGAAGGAGTAGAGAGGCAGAATAACAAAGAGAGTTAATTATAAAGATGGCTATTATTATTGTGGAATGAAGAGAAAGAAAAATGTTAATTAATTACCAAATATTGTATGTAACAAGATATGTCAGAGAACATCTAACAAAACCATTTATTATATGAATACTGTAAACCCTGATAATTCAGGATAAGTATAAATTATTAACGAAAAAAAAACTTGTAAACTATTGTGAGAATGAAATATTGTGAACTCTACATGTAAGAAACAACTGCATAATTGTATAAGCATCAATGTAAGTGTGTAATTTTAAGAATACCCAAGTAAACCAAAACGAATTGTCAACTAGTATATATAAAAAAAATAAGGCTGATAAAAAGCATAGCCGAGAATGTCAAGTCTGAAAAGAAATAATTACCTGTGAAAAGGAAGTATGTTAGAAAGTATAAAAGAAGGAAATGTGATACAAATGAAAACCTCTGATACCTTGAATATTATATTGAATATATTATATTATTGAAAATGAATGATATGTGATATTTTATGTGTTGTGATAGTGCAACTATTGCCAGGTGCAATTTTTATTTTTTCTCAGACAGAGATGAGTATGCCTCTGAATCTGAGTATGTGTATTGAGGAACGGCAGAGAATGTATGCCACAGTGAGCCACTCTGATTCCGAACCCACTACAAAAGTTAGGGAGTTATATAGTAATGTATCAAGGACTATTATTAAAGAATCTGTGAGGTAAAAAAATGTAAGAACCATTGAGATAATCACAAAAGTAAAGATATGTAATAAGAAAGGAAAATGTAATATGATAAGACAGGAAATTGTTAATTTAAGAAGTGAAATCTATTGTAATTAAATGACTTAAAATGTGAGAAACTTGGAAAAAAATACTAGTAAGCTAAGAATTATACCACTAGACAAGAAAGCAAGCTAGTGTAACACACTAATAGTATGTTAAGAGTTAATGTAAAGAGTACAAGACGAAAAACAGTAGTAGAATACTAAAAAACTGAAATGAAATAATAATTTTATCAAAAAACCAAATTTTCTCTCAAATTATCAATTTTGAGGGGGGAGTATATGTAACATGACCAGATGTTACATAACCTAGACATATACTATCAGATTTAATAAATACATAACGATAATGTAAATAGATAATGTAATGACAAGAGTAACCAAGAAGAGAGGAACCATGGAAGAAGAAAGAAGCAGAAGTGCCACAAGAAGCAGTAAACATAGATACTGTTTGACACTACAACCATACTATAACTGACACAAACTAACGGACAAATTAAATTCACTTTAAGCTGTCAAGCGAGTCAGTGAATAACTTAAATGGAATATGATATGTTAATAAAAAATGATTAAATAAGAGTCTTAATAATGTGATATCAGAATCAGCATTTGGCTGAGAATAAAGCAACTATGACTAGTAACTATGAATGCCAAGGACTAAAATTAGCTATGGCCACAATATGAGAATGAAGCTATATTTCAGTCTCAAATATACTTATGACAAGTAAACATGTTTGTAAGAGGGAACCTTATACAAATAAGCTACCTCAGCAAGGTACCGAATTGTGAACTAATAAATGTTTTTAAGGCAGAAATCCGATACAAACGGTATGCCTCAACAATACCTAAACCAAACAATCATCAGTAAGGTGATTAGTAGAAGGTAATATGAGGGTAAATAACATACACAGAACAATTTTTATACTCAAACATAGCGATAAGCATTATTAATATAATATAATTAATAGTTCAATTGTTAATTAGTAGAATAGAGCAAAATCATAGGAAACAAAATGTCATAGTGAATAAGGATAGTTCATAACAATGTATAAGTTAAGGTTTATTTATAATGTTCAGTAAATAAATATCAGTACAGATATAATAGTGTTCTAACATAAACGTTCAAGTGAAAAAACGCGATGTGGAACACAAACAATGTTAGTAAAAGTGTGTAATCGCCGACTTCGATTAGCAGACGACAGTGCGAAGCCGTGTACCTGAACATTGTTTATTCAGCAATGTCAGTAAAAGTGTATATAAACCAGTGTCAAACTATATCAAATTAAAGAGGACAAAATATCCTTTAATTTGATAGCGATACGACCCCAATCTCAACTATAATATGTGCGTGAAAGTCGTTAGCATCATTTGCACAAAATGCATAAGAAATCTGGTTATCAACACTAACAACAACGACAACTGTCAATAATTCCGGCGAATGTCGGTTAGAAAACCGTTATTGACGGTTGGAAAAACAATACGTCACTTTCATCACACCTGGCTAAGCCAATCAAAAAATAGCTTAGTAATTAATACAATCGCCTAAAGCCGATCAAACGATCGGGTATATAAGGAACTGCAGCGGATTACCATCAGACACTTTTTAATTTCATTCAGCGTGGAAGGTGCGCTGGTCTCATCAAAATTTTTACTAACTGATAGCGTCATTACAACAGTGCATCAACAGAAACATTTCGGCAACAACCAAAAATAACTTCAAGACATTCTACAAAGAACCAGTGCGTTTAAGTGCAGTATTATTTCATTTAGTGCGGGAAAAATAACGAACAGAAGAAATAATTAAATAATGTCATATATGGTTCTTTTAGTTAGAAGCGAACCAATTTTCTCTGTTCATGTGCGTGTGTAGTGAATAACGATGATCATTATAATCCGATCATCGATGTGTTAATTGAATTTTAATCAAAAGATTAAAACACAAAGGTAACAGTGTAACAATTTATTCATTACTCCAAGCGCCATAACCTGTATGTTTTGATAAACAGATCTGTACTGACGCATAACACTGAAACATTTTTCTGTACTACACCATGTCTAAATTTATTTAATGGATTTGTCAATACTAGTTGAGTTGAATGTTAGTTATAAGTGATCTCAAAATATAACTTTGTAAATCATGAATCAAGCGTTACGAACGCATAACCTATAAAATAAGTTATTTTTATTTTCATATTAGTAACCTCAAAGGCATTACTAGTCCATATTATATCAGAAAATCATTAGCTATTGTGTAGGCATGAGCATTCTTTTTTGTGTTTCAAAGAACTTACGCCTGAGATTTGAATAATATTAATGTTTAAAGTAAAGAGTATCTGGACTTAACCAGAATTATTGCTTATGCTCTGAGCCAGTTATATAGGGTATATAACAACATGTTTGCAATTGTACATCATTGTATTCTTTTAATTGTATTTGTTTGAATTCTCTATCAAGGGTATGAATAAAACCCCATTATTAACAGCATAACTCGACTTAATTTATTTCTAAAAAGTAGATAAATAATTCATTTAGAAAAATCAAAACAACCTTCTGTTGTGATTAAATATTGTTGAATTACATTGCCATAAGGGCAATAAACCATTATTTTAAATTTTTTTGAAATTATTATCTGATTCTATTGATGGGTTTTCCACGGGATTTTCCCAAAATAAACCTGTGTGGCGCCCATTATTAAACAAGGTGACCTAACCTTGTAGATAAAGTGAGTTGGTTTTGTAAACCGTCTTGGCAGCTTATTGAACTTCCAGAAAACACGCACAGGTACGTGAAAGTGTATTATGTTTATTCTATTGTCCAGACATTACTAGACTTTACGTACTTAGACGACTATCAACCTGGAGGAGGAGTTTCGCAGCTAGTATCAGCAAGACGGTCACCACCATCAAGCGACCAGCCAGGACACTTTATTTTTAAATTAAAGTAACTTTAGTGTTTAAATAATATTAACACAATTATTTTAGTTTTTTTTATCCAAGGGAATTCTTTTCAGACAATTATAATTCTACAATTGTAAACACACTTTTAGTAACCTCGAATGCTACATTTTAACTACTTTATAAAATTAGTAACTTTCAAGATTCAACAACTACAACCTTTTAATATTTCAAACAATATTTCAAAAATAAACATTAATTATAAACTACACCACAATTTAGTTTTATTACAAATTGACGAACCCAACGCGGGGCTTTTGAGGATAAAGGAAGTAACCCTAGATAAGTTATATTACAATATGTATCTAGAAACACTGTTCAATGCCTTTAATACACAACTCACTAGCTGATTATTATTTAAATCACCCAGAAATTTGTAAAATTTTAAATTCAAAAGAGTCAAGAGGAAATAAGTGGCACATATATATTTGTTGCCAATTTTCAACAAAAGTCTAAAGAATTTACCTTAATAAAAAGGGAAACCCATAAGATAGCAAGAGAAATTGAATATAGTAATGTTCTAAACTGTACAGAATATATGGATTATGTTGCTTGTAAATTTCTGAATAGAGAAGACTACGATTGAAGCTGAAATAGATTTTTATGACAAAGTTACATATGTGATTCTAGTAAGGATACATTAAAATGTTTATTATGTTTAATATATGTTGATATGTAATTTGTGATGCTTAACTCTAAGTGATATACCATTATCGAAATCGGTATTATTTAAATTTTCGCGCGACTGTGAAATTTATTTGAGATTTGAGAGAGATTAATTTGAGATATTTATGGGTAGTAGCTTTTCTAAGAATAAAAATAATAAAGAACGGTATATGGCCGCAGATAAACGATCTTTTGGACAAACAGCGGGACAAATCGAACCTCAGCGTGAACCAATTAATCCAGATTTATATATGAAAGTAGAGACAAGAGTAGGGACGATAACTGCTTATTATGAACATATTCCATCTGTAGTTACTATAGGACATAGTTTGCGTCCACCTACACCGCCTGTTCGTATTCCAAAGTTACAGCCACCTGAAACGTCTAACTCTATTGACATAACTTTCAGTAGCAGTACACAAAGTTCAATTGAACCACGACCAAGTACAAGTAATACTCTTTCAATACCTTCACCTTTATACGATATACCAAAACCCAATCTAAAGAGTACATGAGTCGTAGACCTGTATATTATCTTCCTATCACAGACCCAGACATTTTGTTAGAAGGGTGTGAAACATTATTGAGAAGTCTATTACAAAGGATTATTGAAAGATATATAAACGAACATAGTAATTATACAGACGAAGCAAATGTAAATAGGGTTCGAATATTGAAACTAGAGATTGAATTTCATAATTAAATATATGAATTCTATATTGTACCTTATTATTTGTTTTCTATTAGGACTTATTTCGTGTATCGCAATACAGTCTGCTTATCTATTGTGGTACAACAAAACAGATTACATTCAATTTTTAAAGTGTTTAATAAATTCTAATCATACTATATTTTAAACCAAAATGGTTAACACAGACCCAAAAACGGGGAAACCTATTGTATCAGGAGATACAACACCAGCTTCTAGTATGTCCGCAACGTCCTCTACGCGTGTTAAAGATATGTCAGTATCAAATTTAATTGAACCATGGAATGGAGACGGTCCTATTTCAGTATCAGAATTTTTCGCGAAAATTGAAAGAGCAGCGAAAACCGGAAATTGGTTAGACTCTGACAAAGTAACCGTAGCTGTATTGAAATTTACGGGAGCAGCCGCTTTGTTTTATAATAGCAATGTAGAAGTTGCGAGTGAGGATATAACCTTTGATCGTTTAAAAGAAATATTTACTGAGCGATTCAAGATTAAACATCTTGATCAATTCCATTATAGTCAGTTGCAAAATGCGACGCAACGTAAGTCGGAAACACCGGAACCGTTTGCTGACAGATGTAGGCGTTTGTGTGCGCGTACAGTTAGACAAGTCGCTGACCCTGAACAACAACGCATTATTAATGAAGAAGCGGAACGTCGTATGTTAGCCGCGTATATTAATGGTTTAGCGGGTAACTTCGGAACCCAAGTACGTTATAGAATGCCTGCTACTTTAACAGAGGCATTACAAATTGCTTCGACGGTTACAGAAGTCGAAACTATGGAAGCCCGACGTGCTCAACAAAACAAATTTCAAAGTCCCAATCGAATATTTACTGTAACGTGTTTTAATTGTAATAAACAAGGTCATGTAGCGAGACAATGTCGTTCTCGAACAAATAATTTTGGTACTAATGTGAAGAAATCCAATAGTACAAGTTTTAATACAGGGATTAGGGGAACAGGGATTTCCGGGGTCATAATTCGAATGGAGGTAGTCGAGATATTTCTAAAGTTGAATGTTATAATTGTCGTAAAACAGGACATTACGCGAATGAGTGTCCGCAAAGGAGGAAGGTAGCAACTTCCCCAAACGGGCAAGGTTCGACGGGCAACGGTCCCACCCCGCCGAACGTACAGGTAGACGTAAACGGGCGTACAGACGAGAGTAGGGAGATGGAGCGACTGCCAAGCCAGACTCTACATGTGGAGCGACCGCAAAGCCGGACTCTGCACCTTACAGACGTTACGTGCGACCCTAGTTACGATGACGCTTTGTCAGTGGACGTTATCGTAGGACGTAAACCTTGTAAATTTCTGATTGACACTGGGACTATGGTTTCATTTATAAAAAGGGGTATCAGCCAAAAGTTAATTCGAGAGATTAAAGTTGTTGCTAAAAGTGCTACTGGCGATGAACTAAAGGTCTTCGGAGTACAGAAGGTAGGCTTCATAATTGAAGGTACCACAGTCTATCACGATTTTATGGTAGCAGACCTTTGTACTGGCTTTGATGGACTGTTCGGAATAGACTTATTGAGAAAATTAAATGTTTACATTGATTTTTCAAATAACGATATATATGTAGGAGGAGAGCAAGTCACCAACAGTGAGGAGATCAGGGAACCTGATACAGAACTGGAAGAGGCTGATCATCTCAATCCACCTGTAGAAGAACCTGAAGTATGGAGTATTGTGACCATCCAGGATCAGTCCATACCAGCAAAGTCCGAGATGCTTGTGCAGGGACGCCTGCAGGTGACGCAAGCGAGTATGCAATTGCAGGGATTAGAGAAATCCCAAGAGTTATCCGGATTTGGTAAATCCGATGAGTTGTTATGTGGATCCAAAGAGTTTAAGGGTGTAGCCCATGTTAATATGTTGTCTGGATTAGGTAAATCCAAAGTTGTTTCGGGAAAAGGTAATTCCCAAGAGTTTTCCGGTTCGTGTAGTTTGTTTTCGCAACCACGATCGCAAGGATCGGGGGTGTTGCTCAGGTTAAATAGATCCAGGGGATCAGGTAGATCTATTCGTGTACACGACGAAGTTTTAGTGGAACCGGTAGAGTTTCAGCCTCATGGCATTAGAGTAGCACGATGTTTAAGTAGAGTTTTTCACTCCATGAAATACTCAGATGTTGTTGTTCAAGTTGTTAATTTCAGTAATGAAGATTTAGTTCTCCCAAAGAATAGTTTGTTGGGGTTAGCTGAGATGTTTTATCAGGCACCCACCGGAACGTCAGTGATGCCCATACCCACAAACGGTGAAGACCATGAGCAAAAGAGTTGTGAAGTATTCACGTTGAATACTAGTGAAAGAGGCTGTACTGACCCATTGTTATATAAAGATGAGTTGAATGACGAAATTCAAAGTAAATTATTGCATTTGTCTGATCGAGAGAAGGGAATCATTGAACCTATTTTGTTGAAATATAAACATTTGTTTTCAGAACCGATTGTTAATACGGGATGTAGTGTTGATATAAAACATAGAATTGATACGGGAGATAGCCCGCCGATTCGGAAGAACCCTTATAGATTACCTCATTCTTTAAAATCAGTTGTAAAAGAGCATATCGAATATATGAAAAATCGTGGTATAATTCATGAAAGTTCTAGTCCATGGGGAGCACCAATTGTTATAGTAACCCAGACACGGAAATCCGATTCAACTGTTAAACATCGTTTTTGTGTAGATTATCGCGCTTTAAATAATGTTACTCGTAAAGATGCATATTGTAAGAGAACCTTTATGTGGGGTGTATAAATATTAATATAATGTGGTTCTGTAAGTCGTTCTCTCTTCCTATAGTATATGTGTGAGTGTCGAGCGTTTGTTAACTCGCTCGTTGGGTTCGTGGTATAGTATGTGTGTATGATTGAAGTTATTAATAATTTCAATAAATTCTGTCACTGTTATTTGCGTGTAGCAAGTCGAATTGTACCTTCTCTTACCATTTACGGGTAAACCGTATCTCTCACCGTTTGGTTTGAATATTGCCGCCTCGCCACCTGATTGGCGCACGCCTTTCTGCAGTGTCGACTTGGCTAACGTCTTGTTTTGAGGTTTTCACTTCAATAAATTTTTATTTATTATCTTAATTTACTCAAATCAAACATACAGTGTTGCAGAATAAGAATATTTATTAACACTTTGATAGGTTTCAATTATTTAGTAGTACATTAATTTTATTTTTATCACCGGCTATTACAGTTGCTCAGTTGGCATGCTCAGTTCCAATGTTTTGTATACACACCGTCTTGACGGTTATCGTAGGTTTACAATTAAAATGGTTTTACTCAGGGGTGTTAATAAGTCCTTTTGGGTACAGAAATATTTGACTACGGCTAAAATACACAAACTTATAATAATCCTTAATACTAGGTACACAAAAAAATAAATATTTTAATACATTCGAGTGAGTAATCATCAATGAGATTTAGTAAAAATTGTTGGTTAGGATTTGTCAATTAGAAATGTTTGTTAACTATTTATTATATCTCAATTTAAATAATTATCGATTGATTAAAGTTCAAATAGTGATATTACCAATACCTTCAGTTCTAAATCAGAATAGTGATCAGTGAAGTGAAAATTGTGGTTTATTATTGTTGATAGAAAAATTTGGAATTCGTTTAATGGGATTATTGTTTATACTCATCAATTTTCGGTGGAGCTTCTGCGATGCCGTCTTCTTCTTCCGGATGGAGCCAGTCATCTTCTATTCTTCGGAATCTCATTAATCTCATCCAGACGGTTTTTCCGGTAAACTTCGGCCTCGTACTCGTTCTGCGATCGTCGTCTTCTTGAATTGAAGTAGGTCCTTATGATCTTCCTTCGGGATTAGTCGTCATCTATTCTTCCAGACGTCTTCTTGATTTCCTTGGGTAATTATGGGTTGTGAACAAATTTAATAAATAATATATTATCCAGGATTCCCTGGGCTGCTATCATAATCTTTCTTTCCTTTGATTTTAGTTAAAATTCACTTATTTGGAATTAAATTTTGGGGTGAGAGCTACTCAATCCGCCCTCGGCGTCGGTCAATAATGGACTCTCGAAAATCTAACGGTTTTTTGGCAATAAATTTCGGTTGCTATGGTTACCTAATAAATTATGCTAATTCTCATTGGTCATTAATTTAAGTCATTGTTATGTTTTAACGTCTTATTTTAGTTTAATTTTACAAAATATCTTCAAATGAAGATTTCTATCTTATATTAATAGCTAGGTTTATTACATGAATACCATTGTTCATAATTTTTCATAAGGGTCATTTTGATATCCCTCATGGTCACTTTTGAGTAGCTAATTACATTTTTGTTATTTTTCATATTTATATTTTACATATATTTTATTCAAAATAGGCTGTTATTCATACCTTTTGGTATTAGGAATACTCACTTAATTTGTTTAAACATTTGGTATACTCTGCTTTGATATTGGACTATTATTTGTTCTCAAATTTACTAAATTCTTATTTAACAGTTAGGCCTAGAGCCTAGATTTTACTATACTACTATCTAACATTTCTTAGTAGCTTCTTACCTTTACATTTGGTATGTTTAACACAATTTTTTAACAAAACAAGCAATAAACATTGGTGTTCCTAACTCCACCTCTTATTATAGTAATACACATTTTCTTTACAGGTTCAAGCCTGAAATAACTTCTAACTACCTTTCTGCTCCCTTCTACTATCTGGTTCAATTAACAATTCATTAGATTATATAGGTTCTTTTAAAACAGTAACAACATCCTTATTATACTAACATTAATTTATACTTTACACAATATATACTATTCCTCCATTCCTTCACTAGAAAAAAGTGTCTATCGTTCTTGTTTGTCCTTCATTCCAATGCCTTAATTTCTATCTTATCCTATAATCCTTATTACCTATGGCTTACTTTACTTACATTATAATAAGTTCCTCTTACTTACTAGTACAAAGTTTATCACTGGTCTTCCTGTTATTCTAACACAGTTTACTAATTAGAATACTTTTTGAAGTTCACCAACTACACTTTTTCCTTCATAGAAGGTTTTTGACTTATACACTTTCACTCACTATGTGCAACATGCTCTCACTACATGTCACCACTTTATATTAATATACTCCTTCTTCCACTCACTTAATTATTCACTGGGTTGTTTTTGATGTTAGTATCATCATGGGGTTACTGATTATAATTGTTTATTTTATTTTCCCTTCACAAATGATCACTTTTGGTAATTAACTGTGGCCTTGATTTGCCTTAGGGTATGTTTACTAATTTTGATTATATTCATCACTATTTATTAGGGTGTGTGTATTATTAATTCCCTAACTTATATTTATAAACACATTCCTTTATCAATAAAATATACATAACATTATTATCTTTCATTAACATTATTAACCTAGGTAAATCTCATCTACAGTCTAATTACATTAGTTCATTTATTAACATACAGAATAATGGTCATTATTCGGGATTTACAATGTTCATTCTTAATGTCTTGATTACATTTGGTTCTTAGCTTCTTCTTCATTGTTCCGTGGTTCCTTTTGTATTTATCCGATCTATTGTGTCAGGTCATTGTCAGTTTATCAGTCATTTGTCAGTTGGGTTATTGATCTCTGAGTTTATAAGTTTTTGCCTCTTATTCTTGTCTTCAGCTTCTTTAATTCATAGTTAAATTATTGTGGATCTTTACTACCTTATGTCATATTACATAATGCATCACCACCAAAATTGATTCTTTCGAAACAAAGATTATTATATTTTTTCTGAAATCATCAATGTAGTTCATTTAATCAAGTTGTTATTATTCAGGAATTCATTCATCGCTACTTTCTTTTTTATTCATTTTTATTAAGTCATGGTTCATAATATGGTATTTGGTATTATTTTCTTTCTTTATTATTCCCTTTTATGTTCTATATCCCTAAAATTTTTCTTCTCTCCCCTTCATATAAATTGGTACTAGCCAGAAGGCACGTGTGGCTCTATTACTCTGCTATCCATTTATACACATTTTGAGTTCAGAGGCCTTGCCTATCTGCTCAATAATATAAATAATTGTTGGACGTATCTCAACATAAAATCATCACATAATAATTATAATAATAGTCGTTCATTTCCGACTCACATAATATCAATACAATAAAACACTTTTGGGATTAATTATTCTCTCTTTTAAACATCTCATGACCTTTTCATCTCAGTGACTTATTTGGATTCCTTCGTTTAAGCTTATGGCGATATTTAATAGGCATTTTGTATTGTTTCATTAGCTTATTTTATTTGGTAGTGATTTTATTTGTCATCACTTTATTGCTCATTTATATTTAAAATTAACATTGTAGCTGGTTTCTGGATCACTTATATTTTTTTCATTGATTGTTCAGTTAATCTGTCAGTGTCATTTTTTATTTGATTGTCTGGTCTTTTCTTTTGTGAAACGTTAATTTTTTATTATTCCCCTTTTTGTGACAGGGTTAGTTAATGATGTTATATAGCGTCATCATTATTTGTGTAACATTTAATTATTTTATATCAATTTTTTATGATATTTCATTATACATATTTTCAAAATTACCTGGGTTTACACATTTTGTTTCACACTTGGTCGTAAGTTTGTACTTACTTTGTTGTGAATTTAGCTTATCTTTCTTCTAAATTCCCTTTCATTCATATAATAATATCGATCAAATACTTATTGTAAGTTGTGCTTACTTTAATTTTTTGAATTTTGATAATTGTTCTGCTCCAAATTCTCTTTAACGTTCTAACACTGTTTCATAATATTTTTTCAAAGAAGACTGGTTGTAAGTCCCTTTTATTTTCTTGGTTGTTATCTCACTTATGACATAGGTATTGTTTTGGTTGTCCTTTACAATGAGATAGGGTATTTATGGTACTGTACAATGGACCCTGTTATATATATCCCTTTTTTTCTTGTAAGTTAATCTTCTCATTTACACATTAATTGGTTTGCATGGTCGTTCTACCTAAAATCAGTCCCATTTCTCAGTGTTCCTCCACACTTGGTTTAGCCATGGTCCATGATTATATGGGTTACACCTGTTCGGGTTGCTGTCGTTTTCAGTATGACTTCTGTTCTTGTCCACCTTCTTGCTACTATCTTTGTGCCGTGTTTTGGAAAAACTCGGCGGTGTTTTTTTTTAACGGGAACGGCCTGCCCGTAATTTGAATTATTAAATTACGTATTATCGGCATTTGCCGACGTAATAAATTACGTCCGTCGTTATCGGGCCACCGGGCCGATCCGCGTGCGCTCTGAGCCCAGCGGTTCATACTATTTTTTCAGCTGCTGCACGAACCAGTTCACCCTCATCGTTCAGCGTAGCAGCGTCTATACTCGCCTGACAGCTTCGACCTGCAATTTTGTCTACTGTCTTTTACTATGTATAAGTAAAGGCTACGCGACCTTCCGGTAAGTGTGTTAAGAGATATTACTTACTATGTCATAAAAATAAATTGTATTTACTTAATATTAACGCGGATGTTGGGCGATATATTGTATTAATTTATTAGCACGTGGCGTGCACCAGGCTAAATTGGTTTATGTATGGTTCAATGTTAACACTGGCTAACAGATATTAATCCATTATATCATTAATAATATAACAATAATAATAATTAATTCATTAGATTAGAATGGGGCGTAAGTTAATTATTTTGCTGAAATGAACGTACATCACGAACTTGTTAAAGTTTGCTAGTTCCTGTCAAAGGGGGTTAAGTGCTTGACGAAAACTTGTGAATAACTATTTATTTGAAATGATTATTATGTTGAATGACTATATTTGGATATATTATTGAGTGTAATATTTAAAAAAGGTTATTTGAAGTGATTTATTTGATTCAATGGGGTTCAGTGCATAAGTAAATTTTCCGGAGATTGTAAACTGGGCATGTCACGAAATGTGGGTTCAGCTGGGTGAATGGGGTAGTGTGATTTATTGAACCTGTAAGTAATTACCAATATAACTGTGCAGGGTTTCCGAAGTAGACGATAATCTGTCTCGCTCCAGAGGATGGCCGAATACCTGCTTTCCATGAAATAAATTCAGCCACTTCCGTCTAGCTGTCAGGCCGAATGGACGGACACACTCGACAAGATCCTCTACCCTTATGCTGCTAACCAGGTGACATTTAAGCTTTTTTTAAGAAACAAAATGTTTGTGGCCGATACACTTTCTTTGAGACACTTTGGAGATGCTCCAGTTTGGGACTTTGTTCCGGATAAGTCCAACGGGACAATTGGGTTTACATGTTACTTTTCCTTTTTTTACTACGGCTTACGCCTCATTAACATTAATGTTTATCTCATTAAGAGAATTGTAAACTCAGCCAGGGTCATGCATCACCCGAGTTGATGTTAGTTTTCTGTAAATATGGGCGGCACTGACTGTCACTAAATGATTTCAGCGTTAAGCATGCATGCACGGGGTCTCGGTATGCTGTAGGGGAATTTTCAGGGTTAATTACTTTTCCATTTAATTGGGTTTGAATTGGTTATTAATTTAAAGGTCGGGGGAGGTACTTAAACCTGTGGACGACACCTGTTGGTGCCATTACCCACAGGACAATAACATGTCATAGTTTGTTGGATCTAGTCCGGGTGCATGACCGTGCCTGAGGTCAAGTGGATTCTTTATGAACACCTCAAGCATGTTTTAGTAAATTAATTCCATAGATTCTGCTTTTCGAAATTCAATTTTACTGTTCAAATAATTTTGTAACCACTAAATTTTGCCATAGCCAGCACAAGAATTGTTAAATTTTTTTATTGCTCATAATACCAATTCATTAATAAATGTTAAAGAATGTAAGACAAATCAATACCAGTTATAAGTATTTAAGGGTGGTCACGTTCCACTGATTTTGCAAAATTTTTTTGTTAAGAAAATAAAAGAAATGAGAAATGCAGTTATGCAACCGAGCATCCATGTTGACCTCGTGATGGCACTTATTATTATTATTGGGATCCGAAATTGATAATTACCTTTTTGCTTGGTACTTGTGTGCCGTTCGGACTATTTAGCCAAATTGACTTTGGCTGTTCACATACTTAGAATTTTTGGGGCATGTCTACTCTGCTCCTTTGTGACTGATGATTTGGGTTTTGGATTTGTTAATTGAAAATTTAAGGTGGGCCGGACACTCGATCTGAATAAGAGGGTTTGAGGGTGTTAGGATGACAATACTTATGCTGTTAACCAGGTGGACATGGTGTATGCTATTTATATGTATATGTGTATCTATGTTAACTATATGTTGTGTGTTATGCCTTTATGTGATTGTTAGATTGTTATACGTTATTGTGCATATATATATATATATATATATTTCAATCACTTTCTGCTACAGTCTGTTTCTTGATGTATATAATACTTTAATTTATAACTAAATTTACCTCAAGATATATTTTTTCCTTTAGGAACATGTTTCGGGAGTTCTTGTTCTCCCATCTTCAGCCTTCGCCATCTTGTTTCTGGTGAAGTATTTGTGTGTTGGCTTCTGGATGTTATTAAGGTAGTTTGTTGGTCTTTGGTCCTTCAAAGTAGTATTATTGTGTGTGGTTATGGTATCTGTTTTTGTATTTTGTGTATTTTCGATGTTGAGTGCTTTGAATATTGTGTCATGTTTTGTATTGATTTGTATTTGTTCTGGTATTAATTTGTTTTGTGTTTTATGTTTGTAAATCTGTAAATTTTCCCAAATGTTCATTATGGTGCCTTTGTGTGGTATATGTTTTATTAGTGTTACATTGGTTATGTCTGGGAATTCATGTCCTGTGTTTATTGCATGTGTGGCTAAATTGGATTTATATATATTTGGTTTTTTGTATGCATTTAGGTGTTCAAAATAACGTTTTTTCAGCTGTTTTTTTGTTTGTCCTATATAACATTTATTGCAATCTTGGCATTCAATTTTGTATATACCGTTGGTTGTTGTATTATCTTTGTTGTGTGAGCTATTTAGATTTTGTAATTTATTTTTATTAGTTTTGGATGCTATTTTTATATCTGTGTTTTTAAATAGTTTTGTTAGTTTTGTCATTTTATTATTTATATATGTGAATGTGGCCCATTTTTTGTTGTTGTTATTATTTACGTGTTGTTCAGTTTGATTAATTCTTAATTGTTCAGTTTTTATTTTGTATTTGATTTTATTTTCTATTTTGATCATAGTATTTTTATTGTATCCATTTGCATAACCAATTTGGTATATTATATTTCTTTCTTTGTCAGTTTCTTGTTTGTTTAGGGGTATTTTGTACATTCTGTTAAATAACGAATAAAATGCTGCCATTTTATGTTGTGGTGGGTGGTCAGAATGGTTAGGTATAATGATGTTAGTGGAAGTTGGTTTTCTATATATTGCATATTGTATGTGTTTGTTGTATCTTGTGATGGTTATGTCTAAATAGTTGATTTTGTTATGTTTTTCTTTTTCTTCTGTGAATTGTATTTTGGGATGTATGTTATTGATTTGTTTCAGTATGTTCTCTGCATTTGTGTTTTTGTTATTTGATACATATAGTCCATCATCTACATATCTTATCCATATGCCATCTGGGTCATGTGTTTTTATGATATTTTGTATTTTGGTGTCTATGTGTTGTAGGAATATTTCTGCTATTATGCTTGATAATGGTGATCCCATTGCTAAACCTTCTTTCTGTTGATAAATTTTGCTATTAAATTCAAAGTAATTTTGTTTTAGTATTAGTTGGAGACTATTTTTTATTTCGGTTATATATTGTTTGTTTTCATTTTGTTCTATAAGTTCGTTTATTATTATGTCAATTGTTTCTTCTACTGGGATATTAGTGTACATGTTTGTTATGTCATATGATGTGAAAAATGTATTTTATTTACATTTATTATTTTTAGAAAAATACATACGAATTAATAGACAAACTAAAAATAATAAATATAAATGAAAATACATTTTTCACATCATATGACATAACAAACATGTACACTAATATCCCAGTAGAAGAACAAATTGACATAATAATAAACAAACTTATAGAACAAAATGAAAACAAACAATATATAACCGAAATAAAAAATAGTCTCCAACTAATACTAAAACAAAATTACTTTGAATTTAATAGCAAAATTTATCAACAGAAAGAAGGTTTAGCAATGGGATCACCATTATCAAGCATAATAGCAGAAATATTCCTACAACACATAGACACCAAAATACAAAATATCATAAAAACACATGACCCAGATGGCATATGGATAAGATATGTAGATGATGGACTATATGTATCAAATAACAAAAACACAAATGCAGAGAACATACTGAAACAAATCAATAACATACATCCCAAAATACAATTCACAGAAGAAAAAGAAAAACATAACAAAATCAACTATTTAGACATAACCATCACAAGATACAACAAACACATACAATATGCAATATATAGAAAACCAACTTCCACTAACATCATTATACCTAACCATTCTGACCACCCACCACAACATAAAATGGCAGCATTTTATTCGTTATTTAACAGAATGTACAAAATACCCCTAAACAAACAAGAAACTGACAAAGAAAGAAATATAATATACCAAATTGGTTATGCAAATGGATACAATAAAAATACTATGATCAAAATAGAAAATAAAATCAAATACAAAATAAAAACTGAACAATTAAGAATTAATCAAACTGAACAACACATAAATAATAACAACAACAAAAAATGGGCCACATTCACATATATAAATAATAAAATGACAAAACTAACAAAACTATTTAAAAACACAGATATAAAAAAATAGCATCCAAAACTAATAAAAATAAATTACAAAATCTAAATAGCTCACACAACAAAGATAATACAACAACCAACGGTATATACAAAATTGAATGCCAAGATTGCAATAAATGTTATATAGGACAAACAAAAAAAACAGCTGAAAAAACGTTATTTTGAACACCTAAATGCATACAAAAAACCAAATATATATAAATCCAATTTAGCCACACATGCAATAAACACAGGACATGAATTCCCAGACATAACCAATGTAACACTAATAAAACATATACCACACAAAGGCACCATAATGAACATTTGGGAAAATTTACAGATTTACAAACATAAAACACAAAACAAATTAATACCAGAACAAATACAAATCAATACAAAACATGACACAATATTCAAAGCACTCAACATCGAAAATACACAAAATACAAAAACAGATACCACAACCACACACAATAATACTACTTTGAAGGACCAAAGACCAACAAACTACCTTAATAACATCCAGAAGCCAACACACAAATACTTCACCAGAAACAAGATGGCGAAGGCTGAAGATGGGAGAACAAGAACTCCCGAAACATGTTCCTAAAGGAAAAAATATATCTTGAGGTAAATGGTAAATTTAGTTATAAATTAAAGTAATATATATATATATATATATATATATATGGTTATGATTTATGTGACCTACTGGGAGGGTCGATACTATGCGCCATTTTACATTATTTAAAGTAACTGTATTCTGCTCAGTAATATCAAGCTCAATTATTTGGCGATGCCTATGTCGAATGTGAATTATAATAACGATTTTAAGAATAATAACGATTGTGGGTTTTGAAATTTGAGCTATTCTTGATTATGAAAACACTTGTAATATTATCTTACACATATTGTCTTGCGCATATATTGTACACTTGGGGAGTTAATTGTACAAAAACATGAATACAATAAATCTTGTTATTGTTATCTTAGAGCAGAGTTTCATTTGCAAGTCCGATCATACTGGACCCAGCGCATTTTTGGCTTCTCTAGGCTCTTGCCTAGTTCTAATAACTAGTGGCCTCTCTTTCAAAAAAAATAAATACAAAAAAAAATAAAACAAAAAAAAGTTTTTTTTTATATATAAAGCATAAAAGGAAAAAGGGGTTACAAATGGTAGCAGAGAGCGTGGTTCATTCTAGGGTTGAACCCTTGGGTCCTTTGGTGTGATGGGGCTTGCAAACTCGGAAATAGTTTGGAAAAAACAATAATATTTGAAAATGAAAATAGATAGATGCAATGGCAGGGTTGATATCCTATGTAGGTATATATGTATTATGTATGAATTATGGCTATGTGATTTGAATTGTAAACCTGGTGCCGTCACGTGGCATGCGTTGTAGTTGGGTTTTGTTGTTTTTGAGATTGGACCTTACCGGAGATCGCGTGGGGATGGGCTCCCTTATTTATTGTATGGAAGTAATAGCGCGTGTGGTTAGCGGGATGCGGTATGGCCCGACTGGAAGTCGGTACCGTCCGACTGGAAGTCGGTACCGTCCGACTGCAATTGTGATAATGTCTTAGTTGAAATGTCATATGTTGTGGTAGGTGTTCGGTGGTGTGGATTGTATGTTGGTGTTGGTGTCTGATGTCGTTTCTTCTTCGAGTCTGGCGACTGATGGAGAGTTGGTTCTGGAGCGGGTCAGGTTTTCGCAGCGCTAGGAAACCCGGGGGTCCACTTGATGGAAGAGAGAGTACTCAAGTTTTTCCTTTTGTAAGTCATGTGTTGGTGTTAGGTGTTTAGTGGGGATTTGTTTTATTATTGTTTGTTTTGAATTGTGCAATTCTGGCGGCGGTATGTTACCAGAAATTGCCCCACCCTCTTTCAGGAGTTCTCCAGAAACTTTCAGTGTTAGATGGAATAGATGAGGAGCAGTTGCTAGTTTTCTTAGATCTTGTTCTGCAGTTGGCAGATTTCCCGGGGGTGCCCGATGGGGAGGTCTTGTCCCTTATATACCCGTATTGCCGGGGTCCATTGGCAGGGCTGGTCACAAACACTCTGCGTCAGCGCGGCAGTGTTGACGCTTTCCATGGGGAAGTGTTGGACTTCTTCATACCCCGTCGACGACGTGATCAGTTGAAGTTTAAGTTATTCTATCGCCTACAGGCCAACGGAGAGGCATTAGGGGACTTCGTGCACCGTATACGGAAAGCTGCCCGTATATTAAGACTGGGGTTGCCCGAGACGGAAGTCATACAGGTAATACGAGAAGCCCCAAGAGAGATCCCGGCTGGTTTTCGCGGAGCCTCCACGTTGTTTTGCAGACCTGGACCGGTGGTGTGCGCATGCCAGGAGGGTCCAGGAGAATGATGAGTCCCGGGGAAGAGCTGCTAAAGATGTCCAATACTCCAGTGGTTCATTAAGAGAAGCGAAAAAGGACAAACAGGGCGGTTGGTGGAGAACACAAGAGACAGTCAGAAAAACGGAATATTCCGGAAGTAATGGAGGCTACAAGGGGGTGGCAAGTGAGAAGACGGTAACAACAGCTACAGCACCGAAAACAAAGAAGTACGAAATTAACAGGGGAAGAAGAAATTATGTTAGGGAACAACCATCGGCAAGTAGGGAGCCTGTATCAAGGCGTTATTCCTATTCGGAGAAAATGGAAACTTTAAAGGTTCCAGAGGAAGTACAAGTGCCTAATAGAGTAGTGGATGAAGAAGGTGAAGCAGAAGTGGAAGAGCGGAATTACTTCGTGGGATCAATACAAGACGACAAGAAAACGTCTGTTGACACTGAATTACCGGACTCAAAGAGGACGTCATGGTTGAATCCAGAGGCCGCAGAATTTGTTCCGGTATTTCCATCTCAGTTCGTGAGGGATCCAGAGCCTGTAACATCATCATCGCCTACGCCGGGATATGAGAAGTCACTTGATGGTGTAGCTTTACCATTGCCAGTAGAAATTAATTTAGTCATTGCACATGAGCCTGGACAGCTGGATTCCAGGGTGGAAAATGTTGAGGACGTTGTAGTTGCTGAAAGTGGTGGAGGAGTGGAATCGACAGAAGAGGCAGAAGAGCGGTCTGCGGATGCTGCACAGGGAAGTATAGTTATAGGTGTTAGGGAGACTGTAGAGTCTGAGGTTGCGGATGGACACCTGGATGTCCAGGCTGCAAGTGTGGTAGAAGTAGATGAGGTAGAAGTTGAGGAGAAATTTGGTGGCAGCGTTGTGGAGTGTGCGAGTGAGAATGATGTAGTGTATGAAGATGTGCAGACGCCTTCTGTAAGTAGTGTTGAGGATTCCGAAGAACGAAAAGAAGTTTCAGGTGGACCAGGTGAGCAACTAGAGGAGGACGAGGACGTGCAGTGTTATGATGGTGGTACTGGACGTGATGGCGATGATGTTGATGATGAACGTGTTGAGGAAAATGAGATTGGAGAAGAGGTTAGTCAAGACGTTCGTGAGGAGCTGAGGGAAGATGCGGTTGAAGATGGATCAGAGGAGCAACTGGAAGATGGTGAGGAGCTGCAGTGTCATGAGGTTGATTTGGATTATGGGGACGAAGAAGGGGAAATTGTAAAAGAAAAGAAAGAAGTAGAAAAAGAAGAAATTGTATCAGAGGAGTTCGACGACATGGATAATCCTAAGCGGAGTGAAAGTAGTGAGGTAAGTTGCCTTGATTCTGATTCAGAAGAAACAAATCCATACAGCTCAACACGAAATAATTTCTCTGAGAGTGGTGTCCGAAAGGAACGGGTACCTAAAGTCCGTCATAGAAAGGTAAGAAGAAGAGGTTAACGGGTAGCGGGTAGATGTTCCCCACAGTCCCAGTGGTGTTCGTCTACTTCAGGGTTGCGCCCCTGCCCTGCCCACGCGAGCCTTGGTTTTCTCCAGTCATTCTCCTTTTCGGAGGGAACCATGTCCTTACCCTTACTCCTAGCTATTGACTCTTTAATGATCCTTGCCCCGTTTCATCTTCCCAATTTTCCTACCCCTCCCCTTAAAAAAAAAAAAAAAAAAAAAAAAAAAAAACCTACCAATAAGGAGTTAGAGAGACTTCCCGGAAGTGATTGGATTGTGATCTTTGAGATCGTCAGTTTCCCCTGTCAGGAGAGGTTAGATGGAGTGATGGTGTGCTGTTGTTGGTTGTTAATAGTTGTTGATGTTGATGTTGTTCATTGTAGGGTCCGAGCCATGCCGCATTCCCCGGTTGTTTACCATGGTGTTTATTTTGAGTTAAAACTAGGTGGTGTATATATATATATATATAGTGTATCGATGGTGCTGTGGTGAAGTAAACCTCCCCTGCTAGTTACGGTGTAATCAAATGTGAAGTAACTGTAGAGATTAATGTTCGCGTGCCCTTGGTGCGGCCCTCTCTGTCTGGCTAAGCGGGGCCGTCCGCCCTTTGTGTAGGGAAGTGAGCCAGCCATATGGCAAGGATGGAGATGCCTTGTGGGTGCATGTGGCTGGTCGGTCCAAGAGATGGACAAGGAGTAGTGCGGTCACTCACATACCAAGGTGGGAGATACCTTGTTTGGTCTTAGGACGGGTATGTGAGTGGGACCGGTGGGAGTAGGTGATGGTCACCGGAGAGGGTGACGTGTTGGGGCGGTCCCGTGGGGTTGGCATGGCGGAGAGGGTCGCATGGGGAATGGACGCGGTTGTGAGGTTTCTGTGTTCTCCTGAGAGCAAGTGCTGCTGGGCCGCCATAATCACAAAGACCACTAGCTTGTTTTGGGAAGGGGGTACACTGCAGGGTACCCTCCCTGAGTTTAACTGTGAGGCAACCAAGTTGCCCTTTTGGAGTGGGGGTGTGCCGTGTTTTGGAAAAACTCGGCGGTGTTTTTTTTTAACGGGAACGGCCTGCCCGTAATTTGAATTATTAAATTACGTATTATCGGCATTTGCCGACGTAATAAATTACGTCCGTCGTTATCGGGCCACCGGGCCGATCCGCGTGCGCTCTGAGCCCAGCGATTCATACTATTTTTTCAGCTGCTGCACGAACCAGTTCACCCTCATCGTTCAGCGTAGCAGTGTCTATACTCGCCTGACAGCTTCGACCTGCAATTTTGTCTACTATCTTTTACTATGTATAAGTAAAGGCTACGCGACCTTCCGGTAAGTGTGTTAAGAGATATTACTTACTATGTCATAAAAATAAATTGTATTTACTTAATATTAACGCGGATGTTGGGCGATATATTGTATTAATTTATTTGCACGTGGCGTGCACCAGGCTAAATTGGTTTATGTATGGTTCAATGTTAACGCTGGCTAACAGATATTAATCCATTATATCATTAATAATATAATAATAATAATAATAATTAATTCATTAGATTAGAATGGGGCGTAAGTTAATTATTTTGCTGAAATGAACATACATCACGAACTTGTTAAAGTTTGCTAGTTCCTGTCAAAGGGGGTTAAGTGCTTGACGAAAACTTGTGAATAACTATTTATTTGAAATGATTATTATGTTGAATGACTATATTTGGATATATTATTGAGTGTAATATTAAAAAAGGTTATTTGAAGTGATTTATTTGATTCAATGGGGTTCAGTGCATAAGTAAATTTTCCGGAGATTGTAAACTGGGCATGTCACGAAATGTGGGTTCAGCTGGGTGAATGGGATAGTGTGATTTATTGAACCTGTAAGTAATTACCGATATAACTGTGCAGGGTTTCCGAAGTAGACGATAATCTGTCTCGCTCCAGAGGATGGCCGAATACCTGCTTTCCATGAAATAAATTCAGCCACTTCCGTCTAGCTGTCAGGCCGAATGGACGGACACACTCGACAAGATCCTCTACCCTTATGCTGCTAACCAGGTGACATTTAAGCTTTTTTTAAGAAACAAAATGTTTGTGGCCGATACACTTTCTTTGAGACACTTTGGAGATGCTCCAGTTTGGGACTTTGTTCCGGATAAGTCCAACGGGACAATTGGGTTTACATGTTACTTTTCCTTTTTTTACTACGGCTTACGCCTCATTAACATTAATGTTTATCTCATTAAGAGAATTGTAAACTCAGCCAGGGTCATGCATCACCCGAGTTGATGTTAGTTTTCTGTAAATATGGGCGGCACTGACTGTCACTAAATGATTTCAGCATTAAGCATGCATGCACGGGGTCTCGGTATATAACCTCTTCTTTAGAGTTATAACGGAGGGAACCCAAAATAATTGGTTCTGCCAATTATTTCAGGCTGCCTTATTCGAGACGAGCTGAAATTTAAATCAGAACAACGCACAGTAAGACATACAAGGAATCAGGGAAGGTGAAACTGTTGATTTATATACTCAGTATATGTGTGTAACAAGAAGGCTTGCTTTATTAAACATTTCAAATATAACATTTACTCCAAAGAACAGATCCCATGACATTATTAATTAAATTATTAAAATTAAGTTAAATGCTTTATTTAAAATATGGGATCACAACAAATTTATCTAGCTATACCCCCGGATCCGGGTAACCATTGGTATTTAGTCTCTAATCTTTTAATTATATTTAATTCAAAATTTTATCTTGCAAGACTTTTACCTTTTGCTTTATATATATTCCATTAGAAGAATGGTATTAATAACACTACGTTACGTTAATATCTAAACTGTTACAATTGAATGATATTGAATAGTTACAATTAAATTCTCAAATTTAAGTTTTTATATTCTTATTAAATCAATCGTCTCTGAAAATCTCTTAAATAGAGTATTGTGTTACAAAAAATATTATCATTATTCCTCGATAGACGTGCTATCGAGTCACCTCTATTTTTGGATGTAGTAATCGCCTCCATGTGGTTCCGTCTTGGGAGTCCTAAAACGTCGTCCTCGTCTTGGTCTGGTCTCTGTTGTTCATGGCTTAATACGTCTGCAGGATAGGTAGAGTCTTCTACGCCGATACTCGTCGATTCTCAGATGTCTCGAACTGCATCATCGGTAGGGTATACTGGAGTTCTCATTTAGATGGTCCATGACCACAGGTCAGATGTTGAAAAGATTCGTCCGTCGGTGAAGATTGCAGTCATCGTTTTTTCTTTATTAACACTCGTCGTTTGTAGTTACATCTTTCTTCTTGTTACAAAGTTTTTGGAATTTTCTTTTTGTTAACGCTACATGTTACACTTTTTGTAACAGTTAGTAAAATACAAAATAATAATTAATTAATCCACACTAACAACAAATTGTATAACTTTTGAACAGAGCATTTTGCTCGTGCGTCTGCACTGCTGGGCGTCGTCATCGCAAGAGAGCGATTTTTCGTCCGCTACCCTTGTACATGACGAGAGAGAGTGGGGTGTTTATTCCGCGAGCATATATAGTTCCTGTTTCTCTTTAAATAAACTTTTTTATTTATACTGACTATCGCTAGATAAAAATACATCATTTAAATTAATTGTTTTAGTTACTATCTGTGTCTACAGATACTTTAATTATTAACATTAGTTTACTCTATTATTTTTAATTACAGTAGACTCGGAAAACATGTCGATTTCGGTATCAACAGGTAGGCGCTTGATAGCAAGCAAAGGGTTAAATACGAACATAATAATTATTTACAATATGCCTTTTCTTTATGGATACTTTGCCCTTATTAATTACTTCTTCCATTCACACTTAGTACCTACATGTTTTTATTATTATTATTGTGAGATTTAAATGGTTAATTGTACGTAACCTTAAGCAATTAAAAAATTTTTTTTTTATTGAAAATGTCACAATTTAAATCGTCACATACTCCGCCTCCTTACCAACACAGACTCCTAAAAATTTGGTCAGCTATGTACCGAGAGTATGCTTGGGGAGTTCCATATGAAATTTCTTTTTATTATTATTATTTATTATTATTCTCTTTTATTATTATTGCACGGTTTATTTGTTTTAAATTCTCTTTAAATGATCTTAATTCTCATTTAAATGTTCCTCCTCCGTGAAATTCCCTTTTTCTCACTAAATACAGTACTTACTCATAATACTAATTTCCCTAATTTCAGCAACTCACAATATCGTGACCCGACTGACATCAGCTTACTCTAACTCTACACGTTAGCTTTCAGCATTCAAAAAATGATCTCTTGGCTCTCTTGGCTCATCATTATCCTTTTCAGTCGGCGCCGTTGTGACTCGTTACTTAACATGTATAAACTCTTCTGGATTATATATCATAAACTGATTTCTAATGTAATCTAAAGAGGATCCCATACTCCACTTTAGATCACTGTTTTGAGAGAAGCGGAATTTCACGAAGATACTTTTCATTTAACTCTTTAACAATTACTAGACAACTTTGCGGAAGGGGAGACACTTTACACAATGCATTGTAATCCACTCGCGGTGGCATTCATTGTTTAGGGAGAGCAACCTTTAATACAATTGAGAGGGTGGCTGCTTAATACAATACTGAACACGCTTCCTTTTCTCTACCTTGCCACAACTGGGGTGTTTACACTACGCAACGTAACTTTTATTATTATTATTCACTTTTCTCTTATTTACTGTGATACGATTTACTACTACTTATTTACACGTTACACAAATTTGTTTAACTTAAGATTTATTTAGCAATTATGACTATTTAAGCAATTATTAATCACTTATTATTACTTTGGGGTTTTAAAAACAACTTACCTCGAATTATTTCCTACACACTTTAATACATTGTAAACATTTATTAACAGAGATTATTATCAAACCTTTGGCATTAAATTCTATTTAAACGATCAGCTCTTGGTACTCATTTTCTTTTCTTCTGTGACCTTCCCTTTATCTTGTTTCTTAAAATCTATCTTAATTTTATTTCTACTACTAATTTACGTAACCTCACAACATCGTGGCCCGACTGATTACATCTTGTATACTCTAACTCTAGTAGTTAGTTTTCTGCACTTTCTTTAACTCTTCTAAAGAACTTTCTTTAACCCTTGTAAAGAATTTTTCAGTGCGGCGCCATTGTGACTGAGTTACGTTCCTTATATCTATTTCACTTATTTATACTTAAGATAATCTAAAGTTGATCCCATACTCAACCTTAGATTATTTCTAATTCTAGTTGCTTACTTTACTGAGATAAGCGGAATGTCACGAAGGGGAATCTTTATTCACTTCTAAACACTCAACTGTAACGCACTAAACAAGAGGGGACAAACACTTTACTTTCAACGATCAGCTGTTACGTTGGAATGTGGGTCAAACTAGTTTTAAACAATGGCCTCGTTTATGAGTACAAAGGGCAGAAGTCAACTCGAGGGTGGATATTTCTCTATTGTTCCATTTAACAATAGCTGGCGGATAGGGACTTATTTTCAAGCAGGACAGAACTTATTTATTATTATTCACACATATTATTCATTTCTTTTTACTTATCTCACTAATACACTTTTATAATTATAATTCTACTAACGTGTTATAATAATTTACGATATTATTAAACTTTTTATTTTAAATGACTCATTATTTATTATTAGTACTTTGGTCTGATTTAAGAGACAGTTTCTTTTTATTTCGAACTAGTTTATTTACTTAGGGAAACATCATTCCATTAAATTAATTAGTACACTTGTTTTATTTAATTCGATTTAATTTTCAACAAAGGGGAGATACATGTTTACTAGGCACAAGACGACACACAGGAAAGGACACGCTTCTTATAACAATAGAGCTATCAAAGAGGGTGAAGTAATTGTTTCATTCCGCGATGGGGGAGGCTCACAATGACAAAATACACACTAACAGGAACACACAAGAATTCAACCGGTCTGGTATTGTTTACAAACAGACGTGTTGTAGACTGAACTTTTGACAAGCTCCTACATGTTTCGTTTACATGTGATTATATGTTAATCTTACTTTACACATATTATATTTACTAATAAAATTATCTATACTATACTACTATAATATTAATTATTATTTTATCTTATTTAAATTTCTGACACATATTAAAATACACGAGTAAATAAATCAACAGCTTATGAATAGGGACACAATTACTGTTTAACAACACAAGTCACAAATTTTTTTTATTTTTATTAGTAGCAAAATTTAAACAAATTAGCAGAGTGGCGCATCTTATAACCTCTTCTTTAGAGTTATAACGGAGGGAACCCAAAATAATTGGTTCTGCCAATTATTTCAGGCTGCCTTATTCGAGACGAGCTGAAATTTAAATCAGAACAACGCACAGTAAGACATACAAGGAATCAGGGAAGGTGAAACTGTTGATTTATATACTCAGTATATGTGTGTAACAAGAAGGCTTGCTTTATTAAACATTTCAAATATAACATTTACTCCAAAGAACAGATCCCATGACATTATTAATTAAATTATTAAAATTAAGTTAAATGCTTTATTTAAAATATGGGATCACAACAAATTTATCTAGCTATACCCCCGGATCCGGGTAACCATTGGTATTTAGTCTCTAATCTTTTAATTATATTTAATTCAAAATTTTATCTTGCAAGACTTTTACCTTTTGCTTTATATATATTCCATTAGAAGAATGGTATTAATAACACTACGTTACGTTAATATCTAAACTGTTACAATTGAATGATATTGAATAGTTACAATTAAATTCTCAAATTTAAGTTTTTATATTCTTATTAAATCAATCGTCTCTGAAAATCTCTGAAATAGAGTATTGTGTTACAAAAAATATTATCATTATTCCTCGATAGACGTGCTATCGAGTCACCTCTATTTTTGGATGTAGTAATCGCCTCCATGTGGTTCCGTCTTGGGAGTCCTAAAACGTCGTCCTCGTCTTGGTCTGGTCTCTGTTGTTCATGGCTTAATACGTCTGCAGGATAGGTAGAGTCTTCTACGCCGATACTCGTCGATTCTCAGATGTCTCGAACTGCATCATCGGTAGGGTATACTGGAGTTCTCATTTAGATGGTCCATGACCACAGGTCAGATGTTGAAAAGATTCGTCCGTCGGTGAAGATTGCAGTCATCGTTTTTTCTTTATTAACACTCGTCGTTTGTAGTTACATCTTTCTTCTTGTTACAAAGTTTTTGGAATTTTCTTTTTGTTAACGCTACATGTTACACTTTTTGTAACAGTTAGTAAAATACAAAATAATAATTAATTAATCCACACTAACAACAAATTGTATAACTTTTGAACAGAGCATTTTGCTCGTGCGTCTGCACTGCTGGGCGTCGTCATCGCAAGAGAGCGATTTTTCGTCTGCTACCCTTGTACATGACGAGAGAGAGTGGGGTGTTTATTCCGCGAGCATATATAGTTCCTGTTTCTCTTTAAATAAACTTTTTTATTTATACTGACTATCGCTAGATAAAAATACATCATTTAAATTAATTGTTTTAGTTACTATCTGTGTCTACAGATACTTTAATTATTAACATTAGTTTACTCTATTATTTTTAATTACAGTAGACTCGGAAAACATGTCGATTTCGGTATCAACAGGTAGGCGCTTGATAGCAAGCAAAGGGTTAAATACGAACATAATAATTATTTACAATATGCCTTTTCTTTATGGATACTTTGCCCTTATTAATTACTTCTTCCATTCACACTTAGTACCTACATGTTTTTATTATTATTATTGTGAGATTTAAATGGTTAATTGTACGTAACCTTAAGCAATTAAAAATTTTTTTTTATTGAAAATGTCACAATTTAAATCGTCACAGGTACGCTGTAGGGGAATTTTCAGGGTTAATTACTTTTCCATTTAATTGGGTTTGAATTGGTTATTAATTTAAAGGTCGGGGGAGGTACTTAAACCTGTGGACGACACCTGTTGGTGCCATTACCCACAGGACAATAACATGTCATAGTTTGTTGGATCTAGTCCGGGCGCATGACCGTGCCTGAGGTCAAGTGGATTCTTTATGAACACCTCAAGCATGTTTTAGTAAATTAATTCCATAGATTCTGCTTTTCGAAATTCAATTTTACTGTTCAAATAATTTTGTAACCACTAAATTTTGCCATATCCAGCAAAAGAATTGTTAAATTTTTTTATTGCTCATAATACCAATTCATTAATAAATGTTAAAGAATGTAAGACAAATCAATACCAGTTATAAGTATTTAAGGGTGGTCACGTTCCACTGATTTTGCAAAATTTTTTTGTTAAGATAATAAAAGAAATGAGAAATGCAGTTATGCAACTGGGCATCCATGTTGACCTCGTGATGGCACTTATTATTATTATTGGGATCCGAAATTGATAATTACCTTTGTGCTTGGTACTTGTGTGCCGTTCGGACTATTTAGCCAAATTGACTTTGGCTGTTCACATACTTCGAATTTTTGGGGCATGTCTACTCTGCTCCTTTGTGACTGATGATTTGGGTTTTGGGTTTGTTAATTAAAATTTAAGGTGGGCCGGACACTCGATCTGAATAAGAGCGTTTGAGGGTGTTACGATGACAATACTTATGCTGTTAACCAGGTGGACATGGTGTATGCTATTTATATGTATATGTGTATCTATGTTAACTATATGTTGTGTGTTATGCCTTTATGTGATTGTTAGATTGTTATACGTTATTGTGCATATATATATATATATATATATATATATATATATTGTAACGGTACATAACCCGGTCCCAATAAATGATAACTTTTGTAGTACCATAAAGGTCAGAAATGGGTAAACTATAACGAGCTCAAAATTAAGTTGTATCACTAAACATTATAAACAATTAAAGTGATATACAGTGACAAGTGAGTTATAGTGTACCCAATGAGGTAATAAGTGAAGGTGAAGGGAACTTCTTACAGAATTGTGCTGTAAATGTGAGAATTATAAACTATAATAGTAGATCATGATGCTACTAACTAATTATGTATTTTGTTTAGTTATTGTAGGATTTATATTGTGTAGTACCTATGTTAATTTTATATTTTTATAAAATAATGGTTTTATTGTATAAGATAACCCAGGGTTTGTGTTAAAAACTTAAAAGATTTAAATATCAGATGTAAATGAAAATTAAAATAATACTGTATGAGGGAAATGGCAGAAGAAAATAGTCCAGTGTAAGAATACTATAAGAGATTAATAAATAATATATAAATTCATTTAAAGTTAATAAAAATATTAAATACTTATATCCAAAGTTATAAGAAAATAAACAGAAAACTATTATGTAAATCAAATTGGGAAAGAAACCAAAATTAAAAAGAATTATTTTTCTGTAAATCAAAAATAAATTTATAATAATTACAAACTGCCTATATACTAAAAAGTAAATAGCAGAACCAATAAAAAGATATATAAAAATTATGGGTTACTAAGAGTAACGAAAATAACAAGTATTGTTTAATCAAATTTGAAATTTAAACCTGTCCAGTTGACAAAATGATGAGATAAAAATTTACTAAAATATCCTTTTGGAACCTTTTGAAAAGCACAAAATTGTTACAAAATTAAAGAACAGTATAAACATGATGTATTACTACCTTAGTTATCAAAGTTAACTTGCTATACTCCATAATAACAGTGAACAAAAAACCATTTTTGGACGAGTAGGCATAGCCTAGCAGAGTTCGAGTTTTAACGAGATAATATTTGCCAGACGGTTGTGAAATTACCACCAAATACGAACACCACCTGAGAAGCGGCTTCACCCAAGTAAGAACTTCAAGAAGAGAGGTAATATAAACATTTCTTTTAATATTTAACGAAGAAACCTCCAACGGAATGGTCGTGTAGTCCATAACGATTAAAACGTAAACACATGTTTTAATAAAAACAAACGCCATCTGCTCTCTTACGGACATTTCCGGAACTACGTACTAAGCGAAATAAACAAATTTTTTTATATTTTTTCTATATTTGTAAAGCGTAGTATAATTATCCATTTCTGACCATCTCATAACAAAAAGAACTTACCCTTAACCCTAGGGAAAATAACTCAAAGAATTATATGTTGATTGATGTTTAAACAAAAGATAAAATTGTAAAAAATCGCTCAAAACTGTATATTTTTTATGACAATTCCTCGTTACTCAATGAAGTCGATATCATGTACTAATTAATGAAAATATCGATTGTAATATTTGTATTTTGGCTGAAGGGAGAAAACCAATAATATAAACAATAAATATTATTGGAAAAAAATGATATTGAATAATAAAAATGTGTTGCCTTTCTTGTAGTGGGTAGTTGTAGTAAGTTTCAGAACAAATAAGAAGAAGACGATCCACCGGGTCATATTCTGCCAGTGTCGTCTGGTTAACCTATGTTTGGAGACTCGTGTCAAAATCAGCTGATTCGGTTCACGGCGAATATTTGAAAACATTTATAAATCATCTAAACCGAGAGTAAACAAATGGTACTTGCTCTCTCTTCAAAATAAGGCTAAACAACTTCCCTACTTGACCCAAATCACACACACTCGATTTCTGCTTTGTTTGAGTAACATTACCAACAACTTTATTTAAACTTCGGTCTTTATAATTCATAAGTGGCGACTGCGGAGAGGTGTTCTGACCGATCGGAGGCTGTAAAAAAGACAGACGTTTTACGGGTACCTCAAAAGCAGAGTCACGTTACAAAAATTGGCGAACCTAACATTGGGGCTTGAATGAGACGGACGTTTCGCTAAATAACCGTTACGTTACAGATTGACACTAACAACGTGGGGCAAATAAAACAAAGTTCCATTAAGTAAAGTACTATTTAAGGATCGGAGAGACACACACACTAAAATAAACGAAACATTACAAAATGGCGAACCCAACATTGGGGCTGAATTCATTATAAACCCGTAATTGTAATACACTCTTGGAGAGGCGGAAACCTTCAAATAAACCGCTATGTTACAGATTGGCGCTCAACGTAAAAGGGCTGTAATTAGGAAAGGAATTTGATATATTTAATAAATTAATATACGAAAAAACCTAATTATCGTCGGCAGTTATGAGAAAACAAGAAATGCATAATACCAGAGGCAGAATGAAGAAGAGGGCAGAAGAAAAGGAGAAGGAAGAAGGTGGACAAGAACGAGAGATAGAATTATTTACAGACAGTGAAATGGAACAACCAATGGGTGATAAAGAAGAAACTGAAGCAATTATGAGCACGGAAAAGGAAATAGTGGAAGAGGATGCCCAAGGGGACCAACCAGACAAAGCGGAAGCCAGGAGAGAACCAAATTGGCAAGACATGATGAGATTTATAGCCGAGAAGTTTGATAAAATAGATGAGAACTCAAGGAAACAAAATGAAACCTTGAGCGAAAAATTTGATAAAATAGATGAGAACTCAAGGAATCAAAATGAAACCTTGAGCGAAAAATTTGACAAAATAGATGAGAATTTTAAGAAACAGGAAGAGAACTCAAGGAAGCAAAATGAAACTTTGAGGGATAGTTTAAAACAAATTGAGAAAATAAACGAAGAAAATTTAAAACAATTTGAGGGTAAATTGGAGAATTTCAATAAGGAGATATGGGAAACTTTCGGAGAGAAGTTTGAAAATGTTAATACGCGTATCCAAAAAGCAGATACATACAAGGAGGAGACAAATAAGCAAATGGATGAAGGTTTCAAGAGTTTGGATGAAACATTAGACAGCACTTCCGAAAGTATTATAGTAAGTCCAAACACAGAAGATAGTAGCAAGAAAACAGAAATGAGAGAAGACCAGAATGCATTGCTATCTGAAAATAAGAATAGAAAGGACAAGGAGAAGATCCAAACCATGGAAGAGAAGACCAAGAAAATAAGAAAAACATGTAGAAAGAAAATAATAAATACAAGGGAAGAATGGGAGATGATTACAGATGGATTAATTAATGTATTTAACCTCCCAATTAATGAACAGAGGGAATTAATTAAGTTTGGATATCATTTAAATATGTCGACGATTGAAGTGCATCAGAAGATATCAGTCATATCATCAAGACGGAATATATCATTAAAAAATTTGGTAAATAATCCAGAGGAAAACGGGAATGGAATGATAATATATGAGTGATTACGTTATGTTAGAGGAGATACAATACTTGTCAATTAAAAAGGATCTAAATATGACCGAAAACTGTGACTTAAATGAAGACTTTGTATCAGCCGAGTTGCAGTACCAGATACACGAGAGGTATTTAACAAATACCAAAATCATTATGAATACCCCAGTAATCCAAGTAAAGGGAGTACCTGAATTAATGGACCATGGTTAAACTAAACAATAACCAACCAGAAAAAAAAGGGGACTGATTTTCTGAAAACCGACCCAGCAACCCATTGAATAACGGAAGAAAACCCCAAAATTCCAAAAAATGTAAGAACAACTTACTCAACAATTTATCCAGGAACAAGACGATTTAATAAAAAGTACGTAAGGACAACTTACTTAATTTATTCAGAAATAATACGATTTAAGATATTTTGAAACCATTCGGTTTAACAAAAAGTAAGAACAGATTAGTAAATAAGAGTTATAAAGAATTGATTTAAAATGAAATAATCGGAAAAAGTAATATTTTTAATGGTAACAAACAGAAGAAAAATTAAATGAACAAAAACAATTGATGGTAATGTGCTCAGATAAGAAGAATAAAGAATAATTTAATGACTCCAATGAAACTGAAGGAGGATGATAATTAATACAACAAAAATTAGAATTTCTCGGAATTGAAGATTAGATAAGAAGAAATGATACGGAGAAATATGTCACAAGAAGTAAAGTCAAAAGAATTTTAACATAAGGCCTATCAATAATGTTATATGCTATTAGTTAATGGAAAAGAAGAAGGAATCAAGGAGAAGAAGAAATATATAAATAAATGCAAACAGCTACAGTATGAAGAATCCCAAAAGTGTTTAGTACTAGTCGCTAATTGACTACTACTTATAATCTTTTTATTTTATGTATTGACCGTAGAAATGTTCCGGCAATAATTTTTATGAGCAGGGATGATGTTCCCCTGGTCTCAGAAGGTGTAAGGATGGACTGCGGAGTATGGACCCAAGGTGGCCACCCGACTGGTACCACCGCACAAGATAGGGAAAAATGTTAGGGAAATTGAATATTTAAGGGATAATAATTATAAAATAGCTGAAAAGAGTGATATTAGATTCCAGAAGTATAGATGAAGAAAATAAAAGGAAGATAGCAGACCGAAGCTTAATTGATAAAGCTAATTTATAGAAATAAATAGAAATGAGTGTTAAAACAAGTTTAATATGATTAGTGTGACCAGTACTTATCAAATAAAATGTGGAACTACCACTAACCAAAGAAATAAATAATTGATGAATTTGCCTCCAAGAGAGAGAGAGTAGAGTAAGAGAACAGCAATTACCACCAGTCTGAATTACCAGTCAGTTTACAACCAGTTTGAAATAAAGGAAGATATTATGAAGAATAAAACCAGGAATATTCTGAAAGTAGAAGCAATCAACAATTTATTTTAGTAAACGAGTAAAACCAAAATAAATTTGTTCTAGTGGGAGGGCTTTATGTAACGGTACATAACCCGGTCCCAATAAATGATAACTTTTGTAGTACCATAAAGGTCAGAAATGGGTAAACTATAACGAGCTCAAAATTAAGTTGTATCACTAAACATTATAAACAATTAAAGTGATATACAGTGACAAGTGTCTTATAGTGTACCCAATGAGGTAATAAGTGAAGGTGACGGGAACTTCTTACAGAATTGTACTGTAAATGTGAGAATTATAAACTATAATAGTAGATCATGATGCTACTAACTAATTATGTATTTTGTTTAGTTATTGTAGGATTTATATTGTGTAGTACCTATGTTAATTTTATATTTTTATAAAATAATGGTTTTATTGTATAAGATAACCCAGGGTTTGTGTTAAAAACTTAAAAGATTTAAATATCAGATGATAATGAAAATTAAAATAATACTGTATGAGGGAAATGGCAGAAGAAAATAGTCCAGTGTAAGAATACTATAAGAGATTAATAAATAATATATAAATTCATTTAAAGTTAATAAAAATATTAAATACTTATATCCAAAGTTATAAGAAAATAAACAGAAAAATATTATGTAAATCAAATTGGGAAAGAAACCAAAATTAAAAAGAATTATTTTCTGTAAATCAAAAATAAATTTATAATAATTACAAACTGCCTATATACTAAAAAGTAAATAGCAGAACCAATAAAAAGATATATAAAAATTATGGGTTACTAAGAGTAACGAAAATAACAAGTATTGTTTAATCGAATTTGAAATTTAAACCTGTCCAGTTGACAAAATGATGAGATAAAAATTTACTAAAATATCCTTTTGGAACCTTTTGAAAAGCACAAAATTGTTACAAAATTAAAGAACAGTATAAACATGATGTATTACTACCTTAGTTATCAAAGTTAACTTGCTATACTCCATAATAACAGTGAACAAAAAACCATTTTTGGACGAGTAGGCATAGCCTAGCAGAGTTCGAGTTTTAACGAGATAATATTTGCCAGACGGTTGTGAAATTACCACCAAATACGAACACCACCTGAGAAGCGGCTTCACCCAAGTAAGAACTTCAAGAAGAGAGGTAATATAAACATTTCTTTTAATATTTAACGAAGAAACCTCCAACGGAATGGTCGTGTAGTCCATAACGATTAAAACGTAAACACATGTTTTAATAAAAACAAACGCCATCTGCTCTCTTACGGACATTTCCGGAACTACGTACTAAGCGAAATAAACAAATTTTTGAATATTTTTTCTGTATTTGTAAAGCGTAGTATAATTATCCATTTCTGACCATCTCATAACAAAAAGAACTTACCTTTAACCCTGGGGAAAATAACTCAAAGAATTATATGTTGATTGATGTTTAAACAAAAGATAAAATTGTAAAAAATCGCTCAAAACTGTATATTTTTTATGACAATTCCTCGTTACTCAATGAAGTTGATATCATGTACTAATTAATGAAAATATCGATTGTAATATTTTGATTTTGGCTGAAGGGAGAAAACCAATAATATAAACAATAAATATTATTGGAAGAAAATGATATTGAATAATAAAAATGTGTTGCCTTTCTTGTAGTGGGTAGTTGTAGTAAGTTTCAGAACAAATAAGAAGAAGACGATCCACCGGGTCATATTCTGCCAGTGTCGTCTGGTTAACCTATGTTTGGAGACTCGTGTCAAAATCAGCTGGTTCACGGTGAATATTTGAAAACATTTATAAATCGTCTAAACCGAGGGTAAACAAATGGTACTTGCTCTCTCTTCAAAATAAGGCTAAACAACTTCCCTACTTGACCCAAATCACACACACTCGATTTCTGCTTTGTTTGAGTAACATTACCAACAACTTTATTTAAACTTCGGTCTTTATAATTCATAAGTGGCGACTGCGGAGAGGTGTTCTGACCGATCGGAGGCTGTAAAAAAGACAGACGTTTTACGGGTACCTCAAAAGCAGAGTCAGGTTACAAAAATTGGCGAACCCAACATTGGGGCTTGAATGAGACGGACGTTTCGCTAAATAACCGTTACGTTACAGATTGACGCTAACAACGTGGGGCAAATAAAACAAAGTTCCATTAAGTAAAGTACTATTTAAGGATTGGAGAGACACACACACTCAAAAAACCGCTACGTTACAATATATATATTTATGGTTATGGTTTATGTGACCTACTGGGAGGGTCGATACTATGCACCATTTTACATTATTTAAAGTAACTGTATTCTGCTCAGTAATATCAAGCTCAATTATTTGGCGATGCCTATGTCGAATGTGAATTATAATAACGATTATAAGAATAATAACGATTGTGGGTTTTGAAATTTGAGCTATTCTTGATTATGAAAACACTTGTAATATTATCTTACACATATTATCTTGCGCATATATTGTACACTTGGGGAGTTAATTGTACAAAAACATGAATACAATAAATCTTGTTATTGTTATCTTAGAGCAGAGTTTCATTTGCAAGTCCCATCATACTGGACCCAGCGCATTTTTGGCTTCTCTAGGCTCTTGCCTAGTTCTAATAACTAGTGGCCTCTCTTTCAAAAAAAATAAATACCAAAAAAAATAAAACAAAAAAAAAAGGTTTTTTTTTAATATATAAAGCATAAAAGGAAAGAGGGGTTACATCTTGTATTTAAATGTTTTTGTCATAACATTTTCTCTTGTTTCCGTTGCTATCTCAATCATTTCATTATTTTGTTCATACAACGAATAGGTCAATGCTGTTTCCATTGTAGATGCTATCGTTGGTATTGGATTATGCATGTCTATTAAGTGTCTTCTCCTTCTTATTCTGTTACACACTGTTGTGTAGTGATTCCTTTCTAAAGTTTCTAGTAAGTTCCTTCTGTTATTTTTAAAATTCATTATTTCATTCTGGTCATTAATTAGTACATTAAACATCTCAAGTAGTCCATTCTTCATCATCTCCAACTCTTCTCTGGTATTTATTATTTTCTTTCTATATATTTTTCTGAATTCCTTGGTCTTCACTTCCAAGTATTCATTCTTCTCCTTAGTACGGTTATTTTTATCTCAGATAATAGTATGCTTTTGTCTTCTTATAATTCTGTTTCCTTCTTACTCTCTTCTATTTTCTCATCTACCGGTTCCTTGTTCTCATTGAATGTTTCTTTAATACCTTCTGAAGTACTGTCCAGTGTTTCACTCAGTTTCTTGAGATTCTCTTCCCTTGGTTGTCTTAATTCCTCGTTAAATCTGTCCAATTTTTCATTCATCCTTTTAAAATGGTTATCAATTGACTCAACTCCCTTGTCCATAATTTCCTTCATTTCTTTTCTATGCTCCTTTCTCCATTCTTCCCTTTTCTTCTCCATTCTAGTCTGTTTCAGTTCCTCTCTGTACTCCGTCAACTGTTGCTGTAATGTATCCTGGTTGTATTCAATTTTATCGTTCAGCGTGTCAATGTCCTCTTTCATGAGTCTCAAGGTTTCACTGGTTTTCTCATTACTTCTCTCTATCTTTTCACTGATCAATTTATTCTCCTCCTCCATTTTCTGTCTTAAGGTTTCATTTAATGCTTCGATATTTCCATGAATGGTCTTCCTTAAATCTTCTTTAGTGCTGTCCAATTTCTTCTCCATCTTCTCATTATTTTTGTCCATTTTTTCATCCTGTTTCTTGAAATTATCTTCAAACTTCTTGTCCAATTTTTCATATATTTTCTCCTCCTGCTTCTTGAAATTGTCATTAATTAACTCAAATTTCTTATTCAATTCTTCCTTATTTTCTTGTTATCCTCCTTTCTTCATTCTTCCATATTCTTCTCCATTCTTTGAAACATTTCCATCAACCTATCCATCTTCGTTTCTTCGGTGGTCCTAGTTGGCGTGGTCGGGTTTAATATTTCTTCCACATCTTCCACCGAAGTTATTTCCTTTTCTTCCATTCTGGCACCTTTCTCAATCTCCTTTTCTAATCTCTTTTCTCCTTCTTCCACCTCCTTCTCGCGTATCTTCATCTGGTATCTCGTACCGTGTTTTGCCAGTTCCATTTCTGTAGTCGCCGCTAGGATCTGTAAAGTTTACTGGTAGGATTTTTTAGTTATCCTAGCCCTACTAGTTGGCGCGCCACTTTGTAACTTATTCTGTATGTGGGGTGTGTCGATTTGTAAAATGCGTGTTATTCTGCCCCACGTTGGGCGCCACTTTGTAAGAGAACCTTTATGTGGGGTGTATAAATATTAATATAATGTGGTTCTGTAAGTCGTTCTCTCTTCCTATAGTATATGTGTGAGTGTCGAGCGTTTGTTAACTCGCTCGTTGGGTTCGTGGTATAGTATGTGTGTATGATTGAAGTTATTAATAATTTCAATAAATTCTGTCACTGTTATTTGCGTGTAGCAAGTCGAATTGTACCTTCTCTTACCATTTACGGGTAAACCGTATCTCTCACCATTTGGTTTGAATATTGCCGCCTCGCCACCTGATTGGCGCACGCCTTTCTGCAGTGTTGACTTGGCTAACGTCTTGTTTTGAGGTTTCCACTTCAATAAATTTTTATTTATTATCTTAATTTACTCGAATCAAACATACAGTGTTGCAGAATAAGAATATTTATTAACACTTTGATAGGTTTCAATTATTTAGTAGTACATTAATTTTATTTTTATCACCGGCTATTACAGTTGCTCAGTTGGCATGCTCAGTTCCAATGTTTTGTATACACACCGTCTTGACGGTTATCGTAGGTTTACAATTAAAATGGTTTTACTCAGGGGTGTTAATAAGTCCTTTTGGCTACAGAAATATTTGACTACGGCTAAAATACACAAACTTATAATAATCCTTAATACTAGGTACACAAAAAAATCAATATTTTAATACATTCGAGTGAGTAATCATCAATGAGATTTAGTAAAAAATTGTTGGTTAGGATTTGTCAATTAGAAATGTTTGTTAACTATTTATTATATCTCAATTTAAATAATTATCGATTGATTAAAGTTCAAATAGTGATATTACCAATACCTTCAGTTCTAAATCAGAATAGTGATCAGTGAAGTGAAAATTGTGGTTTATTATTGTTGATAGAAAAATTTGGAATTCGTTTAATGGGATTATTGTTTATACTCATCAATTTTCGATGGAGCTTCTGCGATGCCGTCTTCTTCTTCCGGTTGGATCCAGTCGTCTTCTATTCTTCGGAATCTCATTAATCTCATCCAGACGGTTTTTCCGGTAAACTTCGGCCTCGTACTCGTTCTGCGATCGTCCGTCTTCTTGAATTGAAGTAGGTCCTTATGATCTTCCTTCGGGATTAGTCGTCATCTATTCTTCCAGACGTCTTCTTGATTTCCTTGGGTAATTATGGGTTGTGAACAAATTTAATAAATAATATATTATCCAGGATTCCCTGGGCTGCTATCATAATCTTCCTTTCCTTTGATTTTAGTTAAAATTCACTTATTTGGAATTAAATTTTGGGGTGAGAGCTACTCAATCCGCCCTCGGCGTCGGTCAATAATGGACTCTCAAAAATCTAACGGTTTTTTGGCAATAAATTTCGGTTGCTATGGTTACCTAATAAATTATGCTAATTCTCATTGGTCATTAATTTAAGTCATTGTTATGTTTTAACGTCTTATTTTAGTTTAATTTTACAAAATATCTTCAAATGAAGATTTCTGTCTTATATTAATAGCTAGGTTTATTACATGAATACCATTGTTCATAATTTTTCATAAGGGTCATTTTGATATCCCTCATGGTCACTTTTGAGTAGCTAATTACATTTTTGTTATTTTTCATATTTATATTTTACATATATTTTATTCAAAATAGGCTGTTATTCATACCTTTTGGTATTAGGAATACTCACTTAATTTGTTTAAACATTTGGTATACTCTGCTTTGATATTGGACTATTATTTGTTCTCAAATTTACTAAATTCTTATTTAACAGTTAGGCCTAGAGCCTAGATTTTACTATACTACTATCTAACATTTCTTAGTAGCTTCTTACCTTTACATTTGGTATGTTTAACACAATTTTTTAACAAAACAAGCAATAAACATTGGTGTTCCTAACTCCACCTCTTATTATAGTAATACACATTTTCTTTACAGGTTCAAGCCTGAAATAACTTCTAACTACCTTTCTGCTCCCTTCTACTATCTGGTTCAATTAACAATTCATTAGATTATATTGGTTCTTTTAAAACAGTAACAACATCCTTATTATACTAACATTAATTTATACTTTACACAATATATACTATTCCTCCATTCCTTCACTAGAAAAAAGTGTCTATCGTTCTTGTTTGTCCTTCATTCCAATGCCTTAATTTCTATCTTATCCTATAATCCTTATTACCTATGGCTTACTTTACTTACATTATAATAAGTTCCTCTTACTTACTAGTACAAAGTTTATCACTGGTCTTCCTGTTATTCTAACACAGTTTACTAATTAGAATACTTTTTGAAGTTCACCAACTACACTTTTTCCTTCATAGAAGGTTTTTGACTTATACACTTTCACTCACTATGTGCAACATGCTCTCACTACATGTCACCACTTTATATTAATATACTCCTTCTTCCACTCACTTAGTTATTCACTGGTTGTTTTTGATGTTACTATCATCATGGGGTTACTGATTATAATTGTTTATTTTATTTTCCCTTCACAAATGATCACTTTTGGTAATTAACTGTGGCCTTGATTTGCCTTAGGGTATGTTTACTAATTTTAATTATATTCATCACTATTTATTAGGGTGTGTGTATTATTAATTCTCTAACTTATATTTATAAACACATTCCTTTATCAATAAAATATACATAACATTATTATCTTTCATTAACATTATTAACCTAGGTAAATCTCATCTACAGTCTAATTACATTAGTTCATTGATTAACATACAGAATAATGGTCATTATTCGGGATTTACAATGTTCATTCTTAATGTCTTGATTACATTTGGTTCTTAGCTTCTTCTTCATTGTCCCGTGGTTCCTTTTGTATTTATCCGATCTATTGTGTCAGGTCATTGTCAGTTTATCAGTCATTTGTCATTTGGGTTATTTGGGTTATTGATCTCTGAGTTTATAAGTTTTTGCCTCTTATTCTTGTCTTCAGCTTTTTTAATTCATAGTTAAATATTGCGGATCTTTACTACCTTATGTCATGTTACAATATCCATTGCCTAATATTGCAGAAACTTTAGATAGTTTAAATGGACATGAATATTTTTCTACACTAGATTTATGTAGTGGTTATCATCAAGTTAGTATAGAGCCCAACGATATAGAGAAAACTGCATTTACTGTCCCAGGACATCATTTTGAGTTTCTTAGAATGCCATTCGGGTTATGTAATGCACCCGCAACTTTTCAACGCCTGATGGACAATGTCTTGATGGGATTGAAAGGTGAGGAAGCATTAGTTTATCTCGATGACATTATAATTTTTGGAAGTAGTTTAGAAGAACATACTAAACGACTTGAACGAGTTTTACAAAGACTAGAAAAAGCTAATCTATATATGCAGTTACCTAAATGTACATTCGCTGTACGAGAAGTTGATTATTTAGGACATATTGTAAGTAATGAAGGAATAAAGCCTGACCCAAAGAAAATTTCTGCTATAAAAGCTTACCCTCGTGTGAAGAATGTAAAGGACGTGAGAGCATTTTTAGGTTTGGTTGGATATTATCGAAGATTTATTCAAAATTTCGCGGATCGAACTAAAGTATTAACTAAGTTATTAAAGAAAGATGAAAAATTTAATTGGGGTGAAGATCAAGAGAACGCATTTAAAGATTTAACAGAAGCCTTTGTAATGAACCCGTACTTAAGTATCCAGATTTCACTCAACAATTTTATTTGTCAACCGACGCGAGTGCTACCGCGATAGCAGCTATCTTATTGCAAAAATATATCGGTCAAGAGCACCCAGTTGCTTATGCTAGTCGTCAATTAAATAAAGCCGAGAGAAATTACGGAGCCACTGAGAGAGAATTATTAGCTCTTGTGTGGGCGACAAAATACTTCAGATGTTATTTATATGGACATAAATTTACCGCAATTACCGATCACGCAGCGTTACGTTGGATGTTAAACTTACGAGATCCCTCATCACGTCTAACAAGATGGTCATTAAGATTATCTGAATTTGACTATGACATAATACATAAACCAGGTAAAAAGCATATCAATGCTGATACTTTAAGTAGGCATGTGAATACTATTGTCATTCCACTATTATCCAGACAGGATATAGTACGTGAACAGAAAAATGATATATATTGTCAGGAGCAATTGAGTAAATCGCCAAATGAAAACTTTATAACCGATAATGACGGACTATTATATTTAAACGAAAATGGCAACACCAGATTAGTTGTTCCGAAAACTTTAATACAATCAATGATAGAACAACACCATGACACTGTATTTTCAGGACATCAAGGCATAAAGAAAACTATCGGAATAATTAAACAACGTTATTATTGGCCTTCCCTGGCAAAAGATATTGAAGATTATATATCTAAATGTGTATCATGTAATCAAAGAAAGACTGCGAAAGCCGCAAAAGCTCCATTAGGTACACTTCCGTCATCTACAAAACCCTTTGAATTCATATCATTGGATATTGTAGGTCCTTTGCCTGTTAGCAGTAAAGGAAATAAATATCTACTTACGTTCATTGACTATCTAACTAGATATTGTGAAGCAATACCAATCCCAAATCGAACTGCCGAAACAATAACCCAAGAGTTCGTACATAAAATTATTACGCGATATGGAGTTCCAAAACAATTATTAACAGACCAAGGTCGAAACTTTCTTTCAACATTATTTAAGGAAGTTTGTGAACTACTCGGTATACGAAAGTTACACACTACACCTTATCACCCACAGTGTAACGGAATGATCGAACGGTTACATAAAACTTTATCCGACATCATTTCACATTTCGTGACAGCTGAAGGTAAAAACTGGGATGATGTAGTTCCTTATGCACTCATGCAGTGGCGGTTTCTTAATTGGTGCACATGAGCACGTGAACCCCCTACATAAATAAATATAAATTAATTAATTTTAACAAACACTAAATAAACGGGAAATAATTTGGTTTAGTTTTATGATGCAATAACAAAATGCTCGTTCTGGTAAAACAGTCGTGCAGTCGACGCAGTGTAAGGTGTGCGCACAGCTCTGTACGTGCGCTGCTGGATCAAATGAGAGCGGTGACGTGATGCGGCATTGGCGCGGTGGTGGGGGCAAACCTCTCCCATGTAAAGAATGTGCGCACATTCGGTTTGTGAACCAGTGCTGTTCTAGCCGTTGTAGGCATCACGTTACTCGCTCTCCCAGTGTCGCTCGCGCCCAGTGCAGTTGTGTTTGTGTTGTGTTAATGTTGGTGATCGATTAGCAATGGCTGCTACCCCTGTGTCTGTGTTAAAAGAATACAATTTTTTCAAGTATTTCATAAAAGAAACTCGAAATAAAACAACGTGGTCGTCCGACCCCAAAGCTTAATATCGTTCAAGTGACCAAAGGTAAAGATAGAGATTTCAAAAGGGAATTTAAAGAAACTTTATATGAAAAGACTTCTTGGCTCTGTGGTTGTGAAGCTACAAATAAACTATATTGTTTCCCTTGTCTGCTATTTGCAAAACAAAGCTCTGAAAACTTAAACTGGATTAAGTATGGTGTGAATGATTTAGGTCATTTACTCTCGAAAATTAAAAAACATGAATGTTCTTAAACTCATTTGAACTCTTTGCTAGAGTTTAACTTGCTTGGTAAAGTCGACATACGTCAGCAGTTGAACAGCGCTTATCGGAGGAATGTAAAAGAACATAATGAAAAAGTAGAGAAAAATTGTTATGCATTATCAAAAATAATTGACTGCATTAAATTTTGCGGCGCTTTTGAACTGGCACTTCGGAGACACAGGGAAGGAGATGATTCTTCAAATCCTGGGATTTTTCGAGGCTTAGTGGATTTTGCTGCTCAGATTGATGCCTCATTAAGAGAACACTTACGTGATGCAACCGTTTTTAAAGGAACATCAAAAGAAATTCAAAACGACCTGCTCGATTGTATGCTTCTTGTTCGCCAGGAAAAGATTAAGGAAGAAATAAAATTTGCAGATTTCTTCTCTGTAATCGCTGATGAGACCACAGATGTTAGTTTGACATTTCAATTAGCTATTGTTTTTCGCTAAGTATTACCTAATGGAGAACCAGTAGAAAGATTTTGGGGGTTTATACATCCCCCCGGACACGACTCAGACTCGATCGCTGGATGCATTCTTGGCGCCCTAAAAAATGTTGTTGATAAGCCGGAAAAGTTAATCTCTCAGAGTTATGATGGAGCAAACGTGATGAGCGGACACCTAACCGGTGTACAAACAATTATTCAATGACATTACGAGTATGCTTTTTATATCCATTGCTATGCTCATCAATTAAATCTAGTGATTACTCGAGCTGCTAGCCAAAATCAGCAAGTGCGGATATTTTTCGTGAATTTGAGTGATGTAACAAACTTTTTCAGCAATTCACCTCAAAGAGCAGAAATTTTGGATAATATTGTCGGGAAAAGAATCCTCGAGCTTCAAGCACTAGATGGAATTTTAAAAGCAGAACTGTAAATACAGTATTCGAACATCGGGAAGACCTTATTACCTGTATGAAGGAAATAGAATCAACCTCTAAACAAGAATCTTCTATTACCAAAGCTGGAGCAATCCGGCGAATGCTGGAAGACCCAACTTTTGTGTTTTGGCTTACAGTTTTCCATAATATAATGCCACACATGACATTTTATACAGACAAATTCAGCTTACCTATACAGATCCTGTGCGAACAAAAAAGGACGTGGAAACCTTTCTGAGGGAAATAAATAAAGAAAGAGAAAAAATGAACTCCGTGAAAAGTGCTGTAGACCAGATGCCTCTACAACGCAAAAGAGCAAGACATGAAGAAGGCGGTCATGCTAATAGGACGATCGCGGCTAAAGAAGTATGTGATGTAATTTTGACGCAAATAAAAGAGCGGTTTTCATTTACATCGCACCATTCAGCCGTATCCCTTATTGTTCCTCAAAAATTTAGTGAGTACAGTAAATCATTTCCTCAATCTGCATTAGATGAAACAATAGAAAAATACCCCTTTTTGGACAAAGCAAAGCTAAAAACCGAACTTGGAGTGTTTTACCGACGTGAAGACATAAGATGTATGAATGGTGCTGTGAGCTTACTGCAATTTCTTATACAAAATGATCTGAAAGATTCGTTTTCAGAGTCATATAAGCTTTTAAGGATGATATCGACAATCCCAATGACTTCAGCTGAAGCCGAACGATGCTTCTCTACTCTGAAGAGGATAAAAACCTTTTTGAGAAGTACGATGTCTCAAGAAAGACTTAATGCCTTAGCCATGTTATCAATAGAGAAAGAACTGGTGAAGACCCTCCCTAAGTTTAATGAAATAGTGATTGATAGATTTGTTTCCAAGAAAGACCGAAGGATGGAGTTTGTTTACAAGAAGTTCACTTAGTTTTAGTTAAAGATCCGATTAACCTACTGATACTTGTAAGTAGTATGTATATAATTTTACTATTGTTTCAGAACGTGATTGCTATCATTATTACTAAATTTAATTTTTCTAAGATTAATTAAATAAATAATCCAGTTGAAGCTTAGTAAACTACAATGTTAGATTCATTTTGTTAATATTACTTACTAAAATTATTTAAAATTTCTTAGTAACGTCATTTACTTTAATGTTGAAAAATTATTGGAAATGCTACTGTCAGTGCAAATATTAGCAGGCACATGGATTAATAACGTACAATATTATCTGTGTGAACCCCTGGTGAGTTTACTCACGAGCCGCCACTGCACTCATGGCATATAGAAGTGCACCACATTCCGCTACTGGTTATAGTCCGCATATATTATTATTCGGAGAAGAAATGAACCTTCCGACAGCAGATGACTTAACTGCAAAACTTTCGGTAGACGATGAAACACAATTTGAACTTTCAAAGCTATGTGAAAAGCTTAAAGAAATACGTCAGTTCGCAGTAAAACAATCCGATAAATGTAAACGTAAGAATAAAGAATATTATGACAGGAAGGAGCGATTTAAACCTTACAAAGTGGGACAATACGTATATTTGCATGACCCGACAAGTAAAAGAGGTCCACAAAAGAAGTTTGCTAAATTTTGGAAAGGTCCGTATGAAATAATAGAAGTGATAAATAAATTGAATTATAAAATAAAAACTAAAGCAGATGAGAATCCAGTCGTACATTATAGTCGTTTAAAACCTAGCAAGGTCATAACAAAGAAACGACGACGCGTGATAAAGCCGTTACCGCAACGCGATAGTGGAAGTGAGCCAGACGTAGACGACCTTGACCGAGAACAAACAGTCGACAAAATTAAATTAAACGAACCGTTCGTTGTAGACACTGGTCCGACGCAACGTACACTTGAACCAACGTCAGATTAGCGACCTTGAAACAGAGAGGAAAGATTCCACTGTTGAATTACATGATGTAATTCGAGCGAACGTTAACGACCCTGAAGTGGATCCCTCCACCCACTCAACAAACCGTTCCCGAAATAGTTGGTCGATATGAATTGAGACCACGTGAAAATATTATAGCACCTCGTAGATTAATAACTGAGTGAATAAATTAGAATATCGCATGACATGAAAAATAATGGGAAATTTTGTACGCATTACAGATGCAGTACTGAGGGCACTGTTATTGATATTGAGTCTCACGAATGTTCAAAGCATGGATTCAAACAGAAGTTCTAATGCACTGATGACGAAAAATACACTTGACTCTCAGGGATGCACAAATATTTCTGCCTTAAGTAGATGTCATTTTGACAAAGATGTATTTATTAAACAAAGAGACATCATATTGACAACCGACACCTGGACCATAGCAGTTACTGTAGGAACAGAAGACTACGACGATATTTTATTCCAAGTTTCAAATTTATTTAAGTATTTAAAAGGGTTGGAAACTTCATCAAATTCTACAGACATTAAATTCCTTATTCCATCTTTTGAATTGATTCGTTTACAATCAAAACTGAAATCCACACAAAATCAAGTTGACAACTTAAAACTTCTCTTACCCATTTCTAGAACTAAAAGAGGATCAGTTAACGGAATTGGAACAGTATTCAAATATTTATTTGGAACTTTAGACACAGACGATTACGAGACTTTAAATACGAAACTTGATGAAATAGACAATACAAGTGAAACAGTTGCACATGTTGAATCAGATAGATTAACTTATTTAAAGAAATTAACAAATGAAGTTGAAAGTAATAATAAAGCTATAAAATCCTTAGTGAATACTGTAAAGACAACAGTTGAAGAAATTAATAACGTAACATCAGTGATAGCAAGTGAAATATTGAAACTAAAGAAACAATTAGAATATCAGTCTAAAATTTCTTCCTTGTTTCGAGAAATAGAATTGACATTAATTGAGGTAGATAATCAATTAACTCAATTACAAGAAGCGTTAGATGTAACATCCGCCGGATATTTGAGTGCAATTTTAATTCCCCCTAATGAGTTGAATAAATTGTTAAAAGAAATTGCAACGAAATTGCCTGTTGGACTTTTGTTAATTATAAAAAGCGAGTTGGATATGGTATACCACTATTATAGAGTAGCAAAAGTTCATGCTATAGCTATAAGAAATGTAATTAGAGTGATTATAGATATTCCTTTGCAATCAAATAACAATAATTATGAATTGTATAATATTAAATCATTACCTTACTATGATACAAGGTTAGAAAAATTTTTAGTTGTAATTACAGAAATGAAATATATTGCTATATCTTATGATAGACAAAAATTTATTGTAATGTCAAGTATTCAAGCAAAGAAATGTAAAATTTCACCTTTTGGTATATGCTCTCTCAATGTGCCAATACGATATGCAGCTGAAGGAAAGTGTTGTGCTTATTCTATGCTAATCGGAGATGAAGAAAACACCAGATACTTATGTCGAATGACAATTTTGAAGATTCCAGATTCCAGTCATATACGAAGGAACCAATGGAGACTTCTGGATTTACAGCCTGCCTAGTACAACTCGAGTGACATATCAATGTTCAGATCCTACTAATGGTATTCATAATGTGAACTCAGAGAGTATGTGGATAGCTGGTACAGGAATACTTCATCACCCAAAAACGTGTCATATTATATCTAAATACTTCACGTTACATCCACATCTTCAAGGGCAATCCTCAGCCACAGTTAGAAGGAATCACATAATTGTTCCTCCTATCAATAAATTGTTGTCATCATCAGAAATGACAATGTTCAACTTCACCTTGAATGATCAGTTAATACAACTGGATCATATTAATCGCATCTTGAATGAAACTGGCTCAGCTGATACTGCTGACATTGACTTGTTACAAAGGAAGCTATCCGAGATAAAGATTCGACCACATTCCTACCACAGGAGTACTACTACTACTGAATCAAATCATTTGTTTACTTCTCTTATCATTATTATCACTGTGATAGTAAGTGTCATACTATACACATGTGGATTACAACATCCGTGTATACGTAATTGTGTTATGCCACTCGCTCGAGTTCGAACAGTAGTGCTGAGAAGACGTCAAGAACCAATCTATGAGGAGATGCAACCCGTCACCACACGGAATTCTAATACTTCTGCGGAATCAACACATTTCATAGGAGAAGTGCATCGAGTGCAGTGATGTAAAAGTGAAATTTTATTTTAAAATTCATTCACAGTAGGAAAACCCTATCTCTATCATCTATATTTACTTTACCACATGTTTTGAAGATTGTTTAAATATATTTGCTCATACCCAAGATTGTATATGCATGTTAGATTTAAGTTAGGATAAGATAACAAGCTCTCACCAAGCAATATTGAGTACTGTAAATGTAAATTAAAGTGAGGTACATGGTACCTCCCTTTTAAAAAAGGGGAGTAATGTAGTGCCGCGATATCCCCCAGGGGCTCACCAATATAGTTTGTCTCTCTTACATTTGTCACATAAGGTGAGTATGTGGACTGGCGACCACGGGATCCTGAGCTAAGAGTATGGACAGTAGTATCCAACTCTTCCCCTCAAGGTGGCAACACATTTATTCTCAATTTTATCTTGTAAAAGTACTTATAGTTTAGCAGTGAGAATAACTGTGGTTCCTCTGTACCATATGACCTGCACATTATTGAATTGAAGTACTCTATATGTTAATTTTGGCAAGAGTCTCATTACATAGAAACATATTTCGTTTGATGATGTAACTGATATCTATTTTTGACAAGGCCACGCTCTGCCTCACCTATGACAAAGAAATTGTTTATTCACATCTTAATCCCATTTGAATTGTCAAATCGACCAAGTTAACTCTGTTTTATTCATTAGTTGTACGTTCCTCGAGCATCAAATCGGTCACTCACAATTGTCTGATCGTACTTTTTATTTTGTTAAGATGTGCCAAGAATAATTTGTGTATATATTAAAAGTATTACAAAGGAATTGAGTTTCACACAGCTTGATATGGAAATTCCCTAATATCTATTTTAATGACGAGTACATAACTAATCATTATTCTGTGGTTGTAAAATAACCGCCAATATCCTGTTTTGAAGACTTTCAAGGATTTGTACCGCACGTGGCAATCTAAGCTCTGATTGGCCGACGCAAGGGAGTAGCCCAGTTACGTGGATGAAGCCTTCTGAAACTATAAAAACTAACAGAGGCCCAAACCATCATCATTTGGTCTGTCGAGTGATCCGGGGCGACACAGCCGTGTGTCCTGTAAATTTTCGCTTTCGTCCTCAACTACTGTGAATCTACAAGTTCTGTATTTTTAAGGTATAACTATTCAATTTTTTTAAGATTTAACAAAGTATAAAGTTAGGTACGTGAATCGTGCCAACTGCTCTTCAGTCGCAGCTCATATCACAGAATGGCACTTCTAAACAGAGGTATGACTAGGGAGTAATCAAAACTTTTGTAAATTTAAATACCAAAGAGAGAGAGACTTTAAAGATTTATAAAGACTATAAAATATTTCATTATATCACAATGTATATTAATTTGTTCTACTAAAGAGACAATAAGAGAGAGACATAACAATATTATCAATATCAAATTTTGTTAACAATTATAAATTAAATTTTATAACAATTTAAAAGAGATATTATATTATTTTATTTTATTATCTATTTTAATTATAGATGTTTGATCTTTATTTTGGACAAGTACGTTCACATCTTAATCTTGAAACGATTAACTGAATTATTTAAATATTGAATTTATGTAGAGTTTATATATATATATATATATATATATATATTGTAACATAACAAAATTATCACACTAAACATTTGAATTAATGTTACATGAATAAAAGAGAAAGTTCCATAGTGAGTGAGAAGAATAAATTGTTTAAGGATTACCCTAGAAACTGTGTAATTAAGTCTATAAAATGTTAATAAAAATGGAAGATAATAAAGAAAACCATTAATTAAAATAACCTACTATGAAAAAACCAGTTAAACCAGCAGTATACCCAGTAGATTGGGGAAGCAGTACAAAAAGGGAAGGACCATAAAAAAGGAAATAATCTGTCATGAAACCATGTTGATAAGGAAACTACTAATGTGATATTTGAAGAAGGGACGAAACATATCAAGATTCCAACAGAGACCAGAAACAGGAAGAGATATGCCAAAACAAAATGTTAATCATATATTAAATACCATGAGACAAAATTGAAAACCGATATAGGTAAACCCCAAACAAGTTACAAGATACAATACTATAAAAACAAATTGTATATTAGTTGTAAGTGTAACATGTCAAAAAATATACCAAAAGAGACTACCATAGAGTAGAACTCACTAAAAAGACTACCAGAGTGTAGAATACAATAAAGTGAAGTGAGATAACAAAATTAAGGAACTACAGAGTGTACAGTGAGAAACATAGTTAAAAAATCTATGAAAAAATCTTCAATGAGGTTTAAGTATTATAAAAAGACTACCATGAGTGTAGAATAATAATAATAAAACCATTGAAATGAAAGACGGTCTAAGGACTGACAACATTACTAGTAATAAGAGTTTTAAATTAGATATAAGGACTATTACATATAAAATGTTTTCTTTAATTATAACTAAATAAATGGTGAGGACAAAAATACCAAAGGACAGTTCATAACTGAAGGTATGCCTAACATTAAGATGTTTATTATTTATTATTAATTAAATAATATTTTAGATGTAAAGTGTAAATAGATACACGAGGTTTATTATCACAGTTAAAGTGTTTTCATAAGAATAATACATACACAAGACAGTTAGTGACTGACAGTGTTACTAGTAATAGGAGTTTTTTATGTTTTCTAATTAAATTATGTCTAGGATAAGCTATGTTGTTATCATTTGATGATACAGGAAAAAATAATAGGAATAAGATGTTTTTGTTAAAATTAGGTGATATATGGAAAATAGTTGATAATAAGATGTTTTTGTTAAAATTAGGCATAAGATGTTCATGTTATGGTTCAATGATGTTATTAGTATAAAGAAAGTTTAGTAGATACAAGATATTCTATTGTAATTAAAATCATGTCATTTAATTTTCCATTGTGTAAGTCAGAGAGGCAAGTAGGGCATAAAAATGTAATAGTTTTATTCAAATCAGTAAACCATGTATAATGTACAAACAGACCCACCAAGACACTATGTTTGTAAACACAGAATGGCCTATAAACAAAAAAAAACTATCTATCAAAGAATTAATCTATGTAATAGGAATAGAATTCAATACATACAATACAGGAATTGAAAATATAATTAATACAGATACAGTTAATAGCAAATAGAATGACAAAAGAAAGAAAAATAACTTCTTTTGGAAACAGTCAAAAATAGGCTTATGATAGTAATCAAATCAGACTAAACAGCAAATTAATCAATATTGAAATGTTTTAATAACCAAATTACTAACAGCAAAGTAATTACGGAGTTATTAGGTGTATTCCATGGAAATATTATACCGAAAAAACAAATAAAAACCTTTAAAACACTGAATTTGTACAAAATATGAGACAGGCAATTATTATGCAAAATTGTAATTTTTGGGCTTAAATGAGTTTGAAACAAACCCAGCTATATATCAAAAGATGTAAAATTAAATAATCAATATTACTGAATAGTTAGATTCATGTAAAATTAAGAAATATTGGAAATACAGTAAAAAATAAGAAAACTTGTTATGTATAGTTAGATAGTGAAACAAGTCTTAGACAGATATTTTATAATTAAACAATATGAAGAGGAAAAAGACATACCACAAATTGCCCAAAAACGACGACGTTGCGTCGTTTAGTCTATTGTTAATCGCAAAGCTGAACAGTTGAAAAATGTATTAGTGGAGTTTTGAAAACCAAATAATTTATATTAAAACCAAGTGTGGTTATGTGGCGTGTAACGGAGATGAACTAACAAGTGAAATAATATTATTTATCTATGTCTAACACTTCACAAGTTTCCAAAAACACAGAATAACACCATAAAAACGTAACACCAGAAATCGACAGCCATTTTGAAACAATCTTTGGGAACGAATTCACAAAGAACCAACACGCATATTTGAACATCACACTACACAAGAGATCCATCCAGAATTCGACATCGCAGACGACGAGGGGACATTCAACACTATATTTTGGAACAACACTACTTCGCAGAAAAAGGGAACATCGTTTTATTTCTGTGGGAGAAGATCTTCAATTCCAACGGCGTCATAGCAGATTAAAACCAAGCAGACGGCGGCCATTGCTGAATTTCTATAAAGACAACGGACCAGTGCTGACTGGAGCAGAGTGACGTCATTTCTTCGACTTGGTTCGAATTTTAAATAATTTCTTTCTAATTGACAATTGTAATAATAATTCTGTTCTATTTCAGATGTTAACATTTAGTTTAAGAATACCTGTTAAATGTATCTTGTTCCTTGCCCTCTGACCATTTCGACTCGTTAAAAGAACCATAAATTTAAACTTGTAAAAAATATATCTGTCGATTTTTCTCATTGCCGACTGTGGCGAATATTAGCCAGTGCCTGGGACATGCGCAGTTTGACTGGCGCACAATTTTGAATGAATAAACGCAAATCAGTATTCAGTTACCAGCATTGTTTTTATTTCTACTATTAATGTTATTATTTTTTATTAAGCAAAAACATAATTCACATTGAGAGAATAGATATAGGAGGTAATTACAAACTCAAATAATTAATTAATTATCAATTAATTAAATTAAATTATTCAGTCAAATTCGATACAAGCACAAGAAAAAATATTTGCAAAATTTTTAAAGTTTGATGTATTTATTATTTATCAATCAAACACACCTAGTTATAACATATTTTTATCATCAATATCTTTATATTTTGTTTATTATTACACTT